>JAPDNY010000004.1:118732636-121132636 GCA_029375565.1 Gekko gecko
TACATGAAGTGGTTAGAAGTGATCCCAGTTCCTTCCACGTCATCCCGATCAGCGATCCGCGCCTTATGGTGGGTCTTTAGCACACATGGCATACCAGATACGGTAGTCATGGACAACGGGACAGCCTTCACCTCATCAGAATTCCAGGAATTCATGGGATACTATGCCATCCGGCATGTCTGCTATGCGCCCTTCCACCCAGCAACCAACGGCCAGGCTGAGCAGATGGTGAGGACAACAAAGGAGTCCCTCCACCAGATCGTACAAGGGGACTGGGACCACCAACTGGTGGCTTTCCTCTTTGGGCAGTGGGTAACCCCAAACACATCCACCGGCCACAGCCCTGCAGCCCTGCTAATGGTTTGTCACCTCACAACCTGCCTCAACTGCCTGGACCCAGACTGGGCCCCAGGGCACAGTGCAGCCCAATTGGCACCACGGGGATTCTTCCCAGGTGACCCCATGTATGCCAAAAACTTTTCAAGAGGCCCAGCATGGATTCCAGCCAAGGTTGTCAGGGTGATCGGGCCTTTGTCCTATGAAGTAGCTATGGAAGAGGGCCAGCTAATTTGTCAGCACATCAACCAACTCTGCATCCGTCTCCTCCCTACAGAGCCCTGGCCAACCACATCGCCACCTGAGGATAACGAGGAAGACCTGCCAAGTTCCAAGCCCCCGGGTCCAGAGGAGAACACGCCAACAGTCAGTGAGCAGCTGACCACCAGAGAGCAGCAGTCTGAGGCCACCAGTGGAACGTCCAAGCCAGACACCACTGAAAGCCCCGACACTGTGCCAGGGCCACCACTGGTCCCCACATCCTCAGCGGGACTGGCCTCCAGTGCAGCCCCTGGACCCTGGACCCCACCGGTGGAGCCACACTGCTCAAACTGAGAGCACCACCGCCTCATTTATTTAAAAGATTTTGTCTGCTGAGAGATAGTCTGAACCTTGGGGGGAGGGGTGTTATATGTCATGATAGAAACTCATGGGCACTTGGGAATTGCCATGGACACACAAACATGTGGCTAGGTGAACTAGCACAGCTTGGAGTGGAACACAATAGAAGGCTAGGATCCTAGAATGTACCAATAGATGGATCCAGATCCTAGTCAGAGCCAATGGGTAAACAATACCTTGTAAATAGCCTATAGGGGAATGTGGGGTGTTTATTGAGTGTGGTGTGTTACAGGAATATAAGCAGGGCTCGGACCCTGCAAGTTGTCTTAGTTTACAGCTGAAACCACTAAATAAATATGAGCTGATCACTTTACGCGTCTGAACCCAGTACATTTCAGTCTGAATGGAAAATAGTTAGCTTGATGGACCAATTGCCTGATTCAGTAGAAGGCAGCTTCATGTATTCAAGGGCAGTATGCCTAGGAAAGTGCACACAAAATGAGATTCTGATGTGCCTCAGATGTAAACATTAAGGACACTTAAATTTCAACATCATAATTAACAGGACTTTTCAAAATGCTTTGTGATTTGTGTTTTTCTGTTTGAGTGAGAAAATCAGAGATTGTATTACTTGTTCTCACAGATTAAAAAAAATTAGCAATTTCAATTTTTGTGTTTTTCATTCTTCCTAAAATGTATTTATGTTTGAAAAGTGGTGGACGCATGGGTGGGGGGCAGAAGGTAGCCTTGTCTAGTGTGCAAAAAAACTAGCATTGGCTCTGGTCATATCTAGTTTGGCTTAACTTCCTGGGCTAGGTCTTTAGCACCTGTGTATTAAAAAACAACAAACAACAACCAAACACCCCAAAACAAAAACACCCCCCAAACATATTAAGTAGTACTTATAAGCACTTGTTTCAGACATTGTTTCTCAACATTTATGGTTTCTGTGATACACCAGTTCCTGCTTTCTACCCCTCCCCCAATTGTTCTTCCTGGTTTGTCCTCTTTCCCCCTCTCTAGCTCCTTTTCTGCTCCTGTTTGAATCAGGACTGTATGCTGATAAAACCAGTATATAGCTCTGATCTTAGTAGCCAAAAGGATACTTGGGTAATTGTCTATTTCTGCTTTACTATAGGTACAGATCTGGTACACTTCAGCAACAGTTTTTGATACACGGTGAGAAAATGAGTAGTACTGTAGTGATTAAATGCAGGTGGAATCCCTCATTTCTTGCAATACCTGTAACACTTTAGGAAACCTGGGCTGTAATCTGTAAACATCTTTTATAAACTAATCCAAAGGCCCTGAAGAAGCTTTTGAGAAGATTTAGGAAGGAGTACATGGAATATAAATGTCCTTATCCATGAGTACAGCCTTGAAAGCCATTGGCAACCTGAGGATTGTTAAATACTACATAGTAGACTACAACACAATCAATTCACAGAAGACACAGAACAGACCCAGTGGTGTCCCCACATTGCCCTGTTCTGTTTGTACAACCCAAAGGTTTGGAAGCTTATCCAAATGAACTTTCTGAAACATCATCATTTGAAACACTAATTTGTGTTTGCCTATTAGATCTTCACAAAGACAATTCTCAAAGCAGGGCTATTTTATGAAAACAATAAACATACCGGGAATTTACATAGAGAAAGAAGAAAAATAAAATGGAGACCGTGAGGCAAAGACTGGCTTTAACCCAAGGCCAGCTCAATGAGTTTTTGTGCCCTTCACAAACTATGACTTTGGTGCTCCTCCCTCACATTCAATATTTGACACTTTCACATAAGAAATGACATACTGATATATGTTTAAACAGAGAAAATAAACTGAGTTCCATCTAAATGGGCATCCCTTTAAGCCTGGCTTCCTAGGTGACTACCTAGTTCACCTATATTGGCCAGGCTGAACCTGCACTTACCAGGTTTGGTTTTTTTTAAACTGCAAAGTCTCACAGAAAGTAAACTTTGAACAGACCACTTCAAAATAAATACAAAGCTAAAGATGACTTTGGGTACATGATCTTAGTCCAGATTCCTCTTGCAGTTGGAACTGGAAGGCAGAGAAGAAAATGCTGAACAAAAGGTGTCAATGCAAAGATATCATGCAGCAGCCACTTTTTCAGACTGGACCACATGAGCCGATTCTGTTAGACCCTCATCTGCCATATGGACGGGTGAGGATTGTCACAAGGATTCCATACTTCTCTGGTTTGTGGATTTTAGTGTTGCTTGCCATTTGAAAAGCTGCCATCTGGGATTTCAAACAGAACCATGCTAAATCCTAACAATGAAAGTGAGCTCCTCATTTTCCTTTGTAGACCACCCTTATTCCAAGCAGCAGGATAGCTGCTGAATCTTCACAGCAACTTTGTACAGCAGATTAGGCTAAGAGAGGGACTGATCAGTTCAAGGCCACTGTCCTCACCAGAGGGTGAATGATAGGAACCCAGGTCTACTCAGTCAGCAACCAAAACCATCTGTTATACCACACTGGCTCATATAGAGCTCCTGAAACATGCTCCTGCACTGATTCCTTGCATAGTAGTTTGATGTCCTTTCTGTGATGGCAAGAGTTCTATAGTTTAGACTGCATATACATAACAGGAGTACTCAGTCATTTCTCAAATTAACAGCATTTCATACAGCTCAAGAGAGTGTTTTGACAAACTGGGACAGATTCAAAGAAAAACAAAGGAGATAAAAGGTTGGAGGCATGTTATACAAGAAAAGGCCAAAGCAAAGCTTGGAAAAATATTTCAGATTCTTTAGGGGCTTAAGTATTAGGCTTTAAGGTGCTAGCCCTGTCAAACCTGAGGAAATATTTAAATTCCTAGGCACAAACAATTTAGAACAATTTGGTGCTAGAGCTTTTACCAGACTTTGAAATGAAGAAATTTGGGAGCAGCAAAAAACAAAACCAAATCTTAAGTGGTTTAATAAGGGAATAAGTATGAATCAACCATTAAATGAAAGGCGTATATATATATGAAACATTAAGAACTAAGGAACATCACAACAATAAAACAAATTGTCTCGAGAAACTGTGGTGTTTTCTTCCTGGGAAATTTTGGAGAAAAGGTTGAATATCCAGCCTGTTTTGTATCTCTGTTTTGTAAGTCTTCATCTTTCCCTCAAAAAAAGGAAGGCCTGAATATACTGGTCAGTCAAATTGTATTCGGGCATCACTTTTCTCTCTGGAATTCTGATTATGCAGCTAATAAAATAGGATTTTTTAAAGTGAGCAAAACTGCTGCATCAAAATTATTTTTTCTGCTCATCCATGGCAGCAAATGTACAGGCTTTCCCTCAGGTCATGTCATGTCTACCTGTAGGCCAAGACCAAGAAAAAATAAATTTGATCCCGGCTTTGTTGAGACTTACAAAAGCAGATAGCATACTCTGAACATTAAACATAAGAATATAAGAGAAGCCAATGTTGGATCAGGCCAATGGCCCATCCAGTACAACCCTGTCACACAGTGGCCAAAAATACCAGGTGCCATCAGGGGGTCCATCAGTAGGGCCAGGACACTAGAAGCCCTCCTACTGTTGCCCTCCCCCAGCACCAAGAATACAGTACATCACTTGCCCTGGACTGAGAGTCCCTATCTATACCTTGTGGCTAATAGCCATTGATGGACCTCTGCTCCATATGATTATCTAATTCCCTCTTGAAGCTGTCCATGCTTGTAGCCACCACCACCTCCTGTGGCAGTGAATTCTATGTGTTAATCACCCTTTGGGTGAAGAAGTACTTCCTTTTATCTGTTCTAACCTGACTACTCAGCAACTTCATTGAGTGCCCATGAGTTCTTGTATTGTGAGAAAGGGAGAAAAGTAATTCTTTCTCTACCTGCTCTATCCCATGCATAATCTTATAAACCTCAATCATGTCACCCCTCAGTCATCGTTTCTCCACTGGGGCCTCCTTGGGACTGTCACTGGCTCAGGAGCAGTTGTTTTCTAACAGTTCTTTTTCAACTTGTAAATTTGTCAATAAATAGTTTTTCAGTACAAAGCAGCATCAGTTTCTAGTGCTTTTTCCTCCAAAGTAAACAAATAGCTTTGATGAGGAAGTTCCAAATGAAATGGATGCTCTCAGGTGGCCATCAAGAGTTGCCGAGGGTCTTCTTTTTTATTGTTTTGCTTTTTTTGGTGCTTCTTCCACATGCTTGGAAGACAGACATACATTAAGCAGAAACATTTTGTGACATGGTTTTCTGACACAATGATTTAGTAATAGGAAATGGTGGAATGGTTAGATTAATGCTGCTGTTAAGAAAAGGTGGTAAGTCTAGTAGACCTGTACACATGACATCTCTCTGTGTGGTCAATGTACATGGAGGAAGAATGGGCAAAACATTCTAGCTTTCTCTGCTCACACCTGTGTGCATTCACCCAAATATGGGTACAGCACTTACACATGTACAGACTGTCCTCTCCATAATCTGGATAGTTTGATAACCAGTGTTTTGATCATGAGGATGGAGCATCCATGTGTATATTTTGGGTCTGGGTCTATGAGAGCTAAGTGTGCATAAGGATGCCTGAACAAAGGTGGTGCCAGTGTATTCAGTCTCACACTCTCTCTATGCATGTTTGTTTGGTAACGACACATCGCATATGTAAGGTTACTATCAATACGGGGGGAAGAGGTGGTAGATGGGGTGAAGCAACATTGGAGGCTGTTATATTAGAAGAACCATATGAACGATGCTTTGAGCTCTAAGTTTTCTACTTCAGACACATACTTTGTAAGAATGAAGGGATGGAATACTTTAACAGCATCATACTGCCCACATAAATCCAGAGTGTCATAACACAGAGGGTCTCAAAGACAAATGAAGGTAAGAATGAATTATAAATCTATTATTTCCTTTCTGCGTTTAGAACTTTCACTTTCTTTTGCCCACTTTTCTTCCTTCTTTCTTTTCATTAAAAAAACCACCTTGGCTCATTGGCTTTTTACTTCTCCATTTTATTTCTGTATAAAAGCATTATACTTTCTGAAGTTACTTAAGATTTCTTTAGTTCACAGTCAGTTCAGTATCTCCTAAAAAAAAGTTCAGTATCTCCTTAGAAAGTGAATGAACTTGTTTAAAGCCGGCACCTTTCTAGCATAGGTGGTGCCAACTACTTTCAGAGGAAATTCTGATTTGATCTGAAATGCAGGTTTCAATACATTAGATGGGAAGTAGAACACTCCCTTTATGAAAAGAATATGGCATAGAATCTTTATGATTTTTTACCATTGTTCCTTTTCCCCCCAAAATAGAAGACAATATTCACTATGGAGAAGGGGAAAATGAGAAAAAATACTTTCGGTGGATTTGTTCTATAGTTTTATCATAGAAATTTTAATCAGGAAATTCAGGAAATATATTAATTAAAATCACATTAATTCTAATAATTAGCTTGAAAGCCTCATAATTTATCTGGTATATTCTTATAAGTGTGAGTTGAGTCGATATGTATGCTGTTCAGATACAAGGTTCAGTTAGCATGTACATGGTGTGCAAGTGTAGCTCATATTTATAATGCAATCTGAAACAGAGTTATGCCCTGTGATGGACAGCAAGCAAATGTAGGCTTTTAAGCAATGCTGCTTGAGAAAGGGTGAGTGAGGAAAAAAAAAAAAAGATTGACAGCTCATGGAGTTCCTTCTGATTGGGTGAAGTCTGCTTACTGTGGAATGGAACACTGAGCTTTTGAAAAATTCAAGTGGGAAGGAGTTAGCCAGTTGGAGTGGATCGTTGGAGTGGAGCTAGAGAGGGAGTTAACAGAAAACTCCTAGTGAGAGACTCTGAAGAGAAAAAGGGTCTGTGGAACAGAACAAGTGTTCTGCAAATAACAGACTTCGAGTAGAGACAGTGAGTCTGGCAAAGAACTGTCAATACCTCACCTATCTAAGGAGTGGAGAGAAATCTGGTGTGAAACACAGAAAAATGACTTGAATAGAGAATTAGATATTCTCAGTATGGAAGCTTATTAACCAGTTTACAGGACTGTTCTTCTAGAAGATAGGGATTTGACTAGGGTTGCTAGGTCCCCGCAAAGTCCCCAGTGGGTGATGTCATCACATTGGGGAGTGGCACCCCTGTCTCTCCCCAGCAGCATTTAAAGGCATCCTTTAAATGCTGCTGGGGAGAGGCGGGGGGAGAACACATGTGCCTGCATTCCAAGCACTGAATTTGGGGCTCAGAGTGCAAGCGTGCAGCCCCCGCTGCTTCCCAGCAACATTTAAAGCAAGCTTTTAAATGCTGCTGGGGAGAGGTGGTGGGGAAGCCACATGTGCCTGCATTTCAAGCCCCAGATTCAGGACTTAGAGTGCAGGTGTGCAGCCCCTGCTGCTTCCCAGCAGCATTTAAAGCAAGGTTTTAAATAAATGACAACCCAAGACATTTCTCAGTTTAAGTATCTGAAGTGCTTTCTTTCATTCATTCCTCCCAGGGAATTAATATTATTGCCTTTCTGTCTGTTTCACTAATTAAAGACACTCATTTGGTGGATACATGGCAGTCTCACAGTTATGGATAGGGTTGCCAGGTCCCTTCATTGTGCCAGTGGGGGGATTTGGGGGGGCATTCCAGGGGTGGGTGGGGACAAAGTGTGACACGATGTATGCACATGAAAGTTTATAGCCAGAATTAAACTTTGTTGGTCCAAAAGGTGCCACTGGACTCAAACTTTGTTCTAATTGGAATTTTTAACGGTGACTTTTATGGGCTTTATAACAGTCCTTTTGTTGTGTTTTTTATAATATTTTATTTATACTGTATGCCACCTTGAGTTCCTCAATGAAGAAAGGTGGCTAATAAACATTTTAAATAAATAGATAAGATAAAGTAAGATCTGCGTATTTATTACAAAACTGCATAGATAATTCAGGGCACATATTTGAACTGAGACTAAAAAATAAAATAAAATACTTCATTTGTCCTGTGACCTAGTGCGCTTCTATATCCGCGAGGTGATGGTGCAGCAACAGACTTGAAGCCAGTGTGTATATAAACTGAGTACTTCAGAACTGCTTGAACTAGCATGAAGCACTCCTGTTGAAAAATGCAGTAAAACGCAACAGGAAGAAATCTTAAATTCTTTATTTTATCAACTTTATCTACCTTTATTTTAAAATATCTTATATTGCGGCAATGAAAAACTGGCATGCCTCTTTCCCCCAGTAATAATAAGGTGGTATGCTTTCATAATTTATCTGAGATATATGGCTCATATATCACATCTGGCAAATCTTGCTGGCATGTCACAGTCTAAACCATCAACCTTCAGGTTTCTGCGGTAACAATTTGTGTCTTTTATTTGCAGCAAGCTTTTAATTTGAATTACAAATTCTTTTGTGCCTGACTTATTAGCAGTTTATAGTAGAGTGAGAGCTTGCAGGAGTGAATTACTTTCCAATCTGAGCTCTCCAATATCACCAGCTTATTGAAATTATGTATATCATCTCCTGTAGGCACATCAAGTACACTTTTAGACATTCTAGGAGACAAATTCACAGCACCAGAGATTATTAAATTGAATCGGTGTGTTATTTGAAGTGTATGCTTATGGACGGCTGTGCTAAATAAAGGTATCTGAATTTAAAATTCTTGAATATTGTTTTTGTGTACAATTTGAGAAGATGCTTCTCAGAAATACTTGTACTGAGACTGCAATCTGCATAGTGTAAGTTTGTTGGCCAAGGACATGAAACTGCTCCCTGTGGCCCCCCCCCATCTTTTAAAATGTCATATAATCCATATTGGATTATTTTTATCCTTGAATGATTGGTTGCTTATAATTACCACAATAAGTGTATTGCTAACAAATCATCATCAATATGTTGTCAGTCCCCTGTCATCTGGACATTCCTCTCCCCCAGCCTTAATGTATGTATAGCATATGTACCACAGTGAGCAAACCCCAGCCCACACAAGGCAAACATAGAGTATGGCAAGCATGTTCTATGGCTCAAGATGGATCTTATTCTGCCCTAACCTCATCAGATGTCAGAAGCTAAGGGAGAACTCCAAGGAATACCAGAGCCGGAACGCAGAGGCAGGCAATAGTAAGCCACCTCTCTGAAACTTCCAAGCCCCACTAGGAGTCACCAGAAGTCAACCATGACTTCCAGGCACACACACACACACACATATGATGGATTTTATTCTTATTTATTATTTACATTATTTATAGTCCACCTTTCTCACTTGGACTCAAGGCAGATTACACAAACTGAGTCAATACAGTTGACAGGATGGGAAATTCAATGAACCATGCAGTAGGAATTAGGGTTATAGAACCAACCAAAAGTCTAAAAACAGAAATGAAGCAAAACATAAGCATTAACATGATACATTAAATGATGCAAAAATAACATAGTAGGATTGTAGTTTCAGCAAGCTATACTCAGTCCCTAATAATTTATCCAAGAAACTTTGTGAATTATTTAGTACAGTGCAACTCTATTGCTTGCATAGAAAAGCCCTCCTAAATAATTCATTTTTGCATACTTTGAAGAAGGCCAGGAGGCCTTTCCAGGGGTGGGGGCACAACAGAGAAAGCAGGTGTCCAGGCAGTTGTTCATTTTGCCCATTTGCAGGTTGGTACCCATGGAAACCCTGCTCCAATGAGCAAAGCTGTCATGGCAGAGTGTAGGGGGAGGAGTGGTCTTGTAGTTATGAGGGTCCAAGGCCATGAAGGGCTTTGTATTAATAGCTGATACCTTTAATTGATGGGTAGCCATTGAAGTGCCTA
The DNA here is from genome assembly GCA_029375565.1 of Gekko gecko. Lineage (NCBI taxonomy): Eukaryota > Metazoa > Chordata > Lepidosauria > Squamata > Gekkonidae > Gekko > Gekko gecko. Next base: position 118,742,293 of record JAPDNY010000004.1, read on the forward strand.
CAGGATGGGAGTAATGTGCATGCTCTAGCCAGCCGTCAATAATAGCCAAGCTGCAGCTTTCTGCATCAACTGGAGTTTCCAAACTGATTTTGAAGAGAGAACAATGTAGAGCACATTACAGTAGTCTTGTCTTGATGTTACTGTGGGGTGGATCTGGGTGGCTAGATAAGCTGTATTGAGATAAGCTGCCATATATTGGGCTAGGCTGAGTTGGAAGAAGGCCTTATTTACAGCTTCATTAACTTGCTTCTCCAGTAATAATGCTGGGTCCAGAATAGGGATGTGCAAAAGAAAAGAAATGGTATTTTGCAGATTCAGGGTTTTTAGACCCTTAAAAATTCAGTATTCCTTTCAAAACAGAATATCGATATTGTATTGGAATTCAGGCAAAATTTGGGAATCCTGAATTTTTTGCTCCTATACTCTATGGGGCCATTATGTTGTTGTTGTTGTTGTTGTTGTTCAATCGAATAGTCGAGTCCGACTCTTCGCGACCCCATGGACCAGATTACGCCAGGCCCTCCTGTCTTCCGCTGTCCGCTGAAGTTTGCTCAATTTCATGTTCATTGCATCGATGACACTGTCTAACCATATCATCCTTTGCCGTCCCCTTCTTCTTTGACCTTCAATCTTTCCCAGCATCAGGGTCTTCTCCAGTGAATGCTCCCTTCTCATTTGGTGGCCAAAGTATTTGAGCTTCAGTTTCAGGATCTGGCCTTCAAGGGAACAATCAGGGTTGATTTCTTTTAGGATTGACTGATTTGATCTCCTGGCAGTCCAAGGGACTCTCAAGAGTCTTCTCCAGCATCATAGTTCAAAAGAATCTATTCTTCGGCGCACGGCCTTCCTTATAGTCCAACTCTCACAGCCATGCATTACTAAGGGGAATACCATTGCTTTGACCATGCGGATTTTTGTTGGCAAGGTGATGTCTCTGCTTTTTATCATACTGTTTAGGCTTGCCATCACTTTCCTCCCAAGGAGCAGGCGTCTTTTAATTTCATGGCTGCAGTCACCATCTGCAGTGATCTGGGATCCTAGGAATGTGAAGTCACTACTTCTACGACTTCCCCTTCTATTTGCCAAGGAGTGATGGGGTCAGATGCCATGATCTTAGTTTTTTTGACGTTGAGCTTCAAGCCCACTTTTGCGCTCTCCTCTTTCACCCTGAGCAAGAGGCTCTTTAGGTCCTCTTTACTTTCTGCCATCAGAGTGGTATCGTCTGCATATCTGAGGTTATTGATCTTTTCCTCAGCAATCTTAACTCCAGCTTGTGATTCATCCAGGCCAGCATTTCGCATGATGTACTCTGCATATAAATTAAATAAGCAAGGTGACAATATACATCCTTGTCGTACTCCTTTTCCTATGCTAAACCAATCAGTTGTTCCATATCCGGTTCTAACTGTTGCTTCTTGACCCTTATACAGGTTTCTCAGGAGACATATGAGGTGGTCCGGTACTCCCATCTCTTTAAGAATCTGCCATTATTTATTGTGATCCACACAATCAAAGGCTTTAGCATAGTCAATGAAGCAGAAGTAGATGTTTTTCTGGTACTCTCTTGCTTTCTCCATAATCCAGCGAATGTTGGCAATTTGATCTCTAGTTCCTCTACCTCTTCGAAATCCAGCTTGTACTTCTGGCAGTTCTCTATCCATGTACTGTTGGAGCCTAACTTGTAGGATTTTGAACATGACCTTGCTAGCGTGTGAAATGAGTGCAATTGTGCGATAGTTTGAATATTCCTTGACATTGCCCTTCTTTGGGATTGGAATGTACACTGACCTTTTCCAATCCTGTTGTGTTTTCCAAATTTGTTGTGTTTTCCAAATTTGTTGGCAAATTGAGTGCAGCACTTTAACAGCATCTTCTTTTAAGACTTTGAATAACTCAGCTGGGATACCATCATCTCCACTAGCTTTGTTGTTAGTAATGCTTTCTAAGGCCCATTTAACTTCGCTTTCCAGGATGTCTGGCTCGAGGTCAGTGATTATACCATCGTGGTTGTCAAGGACATCGAGGTCCTTCTTGTATAGTTCTTCTGTGTATTCTTGCCATCTTTTCCTAATCTCTTCTGCTTCTGTTAGGTCCCTGCCGTTTTTGTCCTTTATCATGGCCAGCTTTGCATGGAACGTTCCCTTGATTTCTCCAATTTTCTTGAAGAGATCTCTAGTCCTTCCCAATCTATTGTTTTCCTCTATTACTTTGCATTGTTCATTCAGGAAAGCCTCCTTAACTCTCCTTGCTGTTCTCTGGAAATCTGCATTCAGTTGGGCAAATCTTTCCTTGTCACCGTTGCCTTTAGCTTTCCTTCTTTCCTCTGCTATGTGTAAAGCCTCATCAGACAGCCACTTTGCTTTTTTGAATTTCTTTTTCTTTGGGATGGCGGTGATTGCTGCCTCCTTTACAATGTCATGGACCTCTGTCCAGAGTTCTTCAGGCACTCTCAAATCTAGTCCCTTAAACCTATTCTTCACCTCTACTGTATATTCATCGGGGATGCGATCTAGGTCAAATCTGAATGGCCTTGTGGTTTTCCGAACTTTCTTCAATTTAAGTCTGAATTTTGCAATGAGTAGCTCATGATCTGAGCCACAGTCAGCTCCAGGTCTTGTTTTTACTGACTGGATAGAGCTTCTCCATCTTTGACTGCAAATTATATAGTCAATCTGATTTCGGTGTTGCCCATCTGGTGATGTCCATGTGTAGAGATGCCTCTTAGATTGTTGGAAAAGGGTGTTCGCTATGACTGCTTCATTTTGTTCTCCAAGGCCAAACTTATCTGTTATTCCAGTTACCTTTTTGATTTCCTACTTTAGCATTCCAGTCCCCTATGATGAGGAGGACATCATTTTTTGGTGTTAGTTCTATGAGCTGTTGTAGGTCTTCATAGAACTGGTCCACTTCAGCCTCTTCTGCAGCAGTGGTTGGGGCATAGACTTGGATTACTGTGATATTGAATGGTTTGCCTTGGATTCGGACCGAGATCATTCTGTCATTTTTGAGATTGTATCCCAATACTGCCTTTCTCACTCTCTTGTTGACTATAAAGGCCACACCATTTTTTCTATGGGATTCCTGGCCACAGTAGTAGATATAATGGTCTTCTGAGTTAAATTCGCCCATTCTTGTCCACTTTAGTTCACTGATTCCCAAGATGTCGATGTTCATTCTTGCCATCTCATTTTTGACCACGTCAAGCTTACTTTGATTCATAGATCTTACATTCCAGGTTCCTATGCAGTATTGTTCTTTGCAGCATCGAACTTTCCTTTCACCATCAGACACATCCACAACTGAGCCTCCTTTCGGCTTTGGCCCAGCCGCTTCACTCTTTCTGAGGTTACTCGTACTTGCTCTCTGCTCTTCCCCAGTAGCATATTGGACACCTTCCGACCTGAGGGGCTCATCTTCCGGCGTCATATCTTTTAGCCTTTTGTTACTGTCCATGGGGTTTTCTTGGCAAAGATACTGGAGTGGGTTGCCATTTCCTTCTCCAGGGGATCATGCTTGGTCTGAGTTCTCTGCTGTGGCCTGTCCGTCCTGGGTGGCCCTCCATGGCATAGCCCACAGCCTCATCGAACCACGCAAGTCCCCTCGCCACGACAAGGCAGTGATCCATGAGGGAGTGGGGCCATTATAGTCAATGACAAATCTCCTAGAGAATTTTCAGTGGGCTGGGGAGGGAAGGAGTTTGAGGAAGTGTAGCTGCTGGAGCCTCTCCCCAAAAAGAACGCCCAAGTTTCAAAAATATTGGACCAAGGGGGTCCAATTCTATGGGCACCCAAAGAGGGTGCCTCCATTATTTCCAATGGTGGGAAAAAAGCGAGGCAGGCAAACAACAAGCCCAGCAGATTCTCCCAGAGAGTCTCTGCAACAGAAAGTGAGGAATGGGAAGGGAGCATCTTTGCCAGGCCAGCAGCAGGACCAGTGCAATGTGCTCAGCAGAACCAGTACCACTCTGGCAGTGTGAAAACCCAACAGATTTGACCTTAGTCCAGAATAACCCCAAGGCTCTTAACTGAGTCAGTAAGGATCAGCTGAACTCCATCAAAAGTGGGGAGCACAGTGTCTTTCAAGATCTCTGCCTTCCCAGCTGGCATTATCTCTGTCATTTCAGGGTTTAGTTTCAATTAGTTCACTCTTATATCGAGCACTTTCACATATGCTGAATAGCGCAGTTACAATCCAGTTCAGCAAACATTTGCAAGTTGATTTTGCCATTTCACACAGTAAAATACAGTTGCAAAGTGGACTGAAAGTGGATTGAAAGTGTGTTATTTAGTGTGTGTGAAAGCACCCTTAGTTAATTTACCACAGCAGCCAGGCAGTAATTCAGGACCTGTAATGCATCACGAGGGGATTTGGATAAAGGTATATAGAGCTGGGTATCATCTGCATATTGATGACATCCAACTCCAAAGCTCATTCATAGCTCATTCATTTTCCTAAGGGCTTTACATAGAGATTGAAAAGAAAGGGAAATTGAATTGAAGCCTGTGGAACTCCACAGGATAGGTTCCATACTGATGACAACTGGTCTCCAACAGCAACACTTTGAGCCCAGTCCATTACAAATTATTTGAGCCAGTTCAGTGCACTTGCCCTGATACCTTCTTCTGCCTCCAGGCACCTCAACAATATGGTATGATCTACTCTATCAAAGGCTGCAGATAAGTCCAATAAGAGCAACAAAGAGGCATGGCCTTTGTCTACACTCAGAATGAGGTTGTCATCTAAAGCTAGCAGATCCATCTCTGTCCCATATCTAGGCCTGAAACTAGACTGAAAAGGGTCTAGAGAAGATGAGTTATCCAAGAAGACCTGGGATTGGTCTGCTACTGCGTTCTCAATCACTTTGCCAAAAAAAGGGGGAGGTTAGAGACTGTGCAATAATTGGCCATATTTTTCTGTAGGGATAGTTTTTAAAAGTAGTGAATGGGAAGGTACCCTGAGTTAGTGACTGAGGAATAAGGCCCATTGTGGAAATAAATACAACAGGCTCTAGAAAGAGGTCGTAGGCACTCAGTGTCAATTTGCTGTGGTGACCTCAGCAGGGTATAATGACACAGAGTCCAACATTTTCTCCAGGGAAATGGATCTCTGCCTTCAACTGGAGACTGGCAACAATGGTTCTCCAGGAGGAAATGGCTGGTTTGGAAGGTGGAGTCTATGGCATTGTACCTGTCTGGGTCCCACCCCTCCTCAAACGTCACCCTCTCCAGGCTTCACCCCTCAAATCTGCAGGAATTTCCCAATCTGGAGATGACAACCCTATCTCCTTCCCAGCCAACCATCAGCCTACCTTAATCTGCCCCTCTGACTTCAGCTTTCCATCTCCTCCCCCTTCCCTGCAGCTTCTACCTAGGAAAAAGTACATTCTTTCTCTGCAGTGGGCACCAAAGCTGCTCACATCATTCTCCACTCCCCATTTTGATCTCCATGACAATCCTGTGAGGTAGGTTAGGCTGAAAGTCTGTGACTGGTCCAAAATCACCCACTCAGCTTCCAAAGGAAGAATCTGGGTCTGGCACACCCTGCTCTGAAGTGTTAACTGCTGCACCAAACTGGTTGTGGTATCACCTGGTATCACAACTGAACTCTAGACAACAGATCTCTCTCTCCCCCCTGGAGAAAATAACTGCTTTGGAGGGTGGACTCTATGGCATTCTATTCAGCTGAGGCCTCTCCCTTCCCAAACTCTGGCTTCTGTAGACTCCATCACAAAATCTCCAGGAATCTCCCAACCTGGAGCTGGCAACCCTAGTCAGGACTAGCCCCAATGAGTTCCCCACAAAGACCAAAGTAGGCCTGGAAACGGCCTCCTACCTTTGCCTTTTTACTGACAGAACCAAGCTTGGTTGCCTAGCAACAGCCACTGAGGGGAAAATTAGCCCCACGGTGGGAGAAGAAGAGAATGGTCTGACAGCTGCTGGCCCACCTCAGTAGCCAGCTAGTCATGGAACAGCCAAGCAGGAGAAGCATCTTCATCAGGAGAGACAGTCGTTTTGACAGTTTATTCTGACAGGGGACAGTGGCCAGGCTAACAGTGGGTGGGAGAGAGGAGCGGACCCAGCACCTAGCCAATGGCATGTGAGTATTCTTGAGTGGCAGTTGACAGGCCAATGGCTGAAGAAGCGCACAGCACAACCAATGGGAGAGCTGGAAAGTGCCAATACGCCAAGGCTTTTATATATATCAGATATTAAGGGCTTGTTGATGTGGTCCTTATATGACTTTTTCAGCCAAGACGGGTAAGGATCCAGAGTAGAAGTAGTGGCCTTCACCGATCCCAGGATCATGTCAATCATGTAAAATGGAACAAAATGATCCATGAAGAGACCAGGCATTGTATTAGTCCTTTCTTCTGGTGTGTCTATGTTACAATTGACATCCAGATAAGCATGTATTCTCAATATTTTACAGCAGAAAACTTGGCAAATATATCACTGCTAATTATCTCTTCCTGAGACAATAACGGCTCAGATTTAGGTGTCAGCAGTTGCTGAGCTACCTTGAACAATTGAGATGGGACCTCTTTCATGTGCTGGGCCCATCACAATTTCATAAAAGCCCAAGGTGGTCAAAGAGACTATAAAATCCTGAACCAGTCCTGGCAAGGTATCCTTGGCATGGATATTGAATTTCCCCATAACAATCAGTCTACAAGTCTCCAATACAACAGTACCTCTGATAAGTCATAAAGGGTGCCCACTGGGTAACTAGGTGGCTGGTAAATGCCTAATGCCTCCTTTAGTGAAAGGAGCATATAGTGATCGTTTGCACTGGAAGTCTGCAGAAGTTGAAAGACTCATGGAGGGTAATAGCCACACGCACCACTCAGCCAGTAGTATGGGGTTCGTGGAGGATAGGGATGGGCATGAACTGAACCACACAACAAAATTTGTCATTAATTTTGCCCTGTTTGTGGATTGCAAACACAACTTCCATGAACTTTAGAAGCAGTTTGTGGCTGTTCATGGATGGAGCAGAAAGCACAGGTTTAAAGGGACTTTGAGTCCCTTTAAACCCCTGCTTTCTGTTTTCCATGAAATCCACAAAAAAAGCTGAGTGGCAGGGAGGCATTCCCCCCTGCTCAGCTGTTTCAGGCTGTCTTGACAGTCCTTTTAAACTTTAAAGGGACTGCAGAAGACAACCGGAAAACTAGCTGAGCCAGCGGGGAGCAGTCTCCTCACTGGTCAGCTGTTTTGGGCTCTCTTGTACAGTCCCTTTAGACAGGCACATTTAAAGGAGCTGCACAAGGAAGTCCAATACAGCTGAGCCTGTGGACAGCACCTTCCCTGCTGGTTCAGTTTCAGGCTCTCTTGTACAGCTCCCACAAGTTCAGCTGTATTGGGCTAGGTTAAAGGAATTGCAAAAGAAAGTGTGGGGTGGGGAGTTGAGACATGGGGAGCACTCTTCCCATGTTTCAGGTTTCCCCTGCTTTCTTTTGCAGTCCCTTTAAATCAGCCTTCTTTAAAGGGATAGCACAAGAAAGGGGGGGAGAGCTGAGACATGGGGAGCCCAATACCACTGAGCATGTGGGGAGAAGTCTCCCCAGGAGCTCAGCTTCTGGCTCCCTTGTGTAGCCACTTTAAATGTGCCCTTCTAAAGGGACAGCACAAGGGAGCCCAAAACAGCTGACTGGTAGGGAGACTGCTCCCTGCTGGTTCAGCTTTTTATTGAGCTGCCTTCTGTAGTCCCTTTAAAGTTTAAAGGGACTGCACACATCAGCCTGAAACAGCTGACTGATGGGAAGCAAGCTGCTCCCTGTCACTCAGCTGTTTTTCAGGATTTCTGCAAACCCCACTGAAAGGGATTGTGATCCCTTCCAACGGGGTTTGTGGGGCCATGAACCACAAACTGGTTCAGTTCACAAACAGACCTCCTAATTTGGTTTGGTTCATGGTTTGGTTCGTGCTCTAGTCACGAACCATGAACTGAACCGCATTTGCCCATTTCCCTAGTGGAGAACCATATAACCAGGGAGATTAATTGTGACAGACACACCATGTTGCTTTCTTGCAGCCATGTTTCCGTTAAGTAAGACATGCCAGTATCTTCTTACATCTACATCTTACAGACGTGCATTTTTGTGCTTTAGTAATCTGGTATTGTAGAATATTAGTGGAGATATGGGGAGAAAAGGGTCTCTGGTATCTCCAACTCTTGGGATGCTACAGAGCTTAGACAGGCAGCAAGCATCCTTTCCAAACATTGTCATCTTTGATTGGTCCCACCCCGTACCTACTAGCTCCCATTTGCATTTAAATAGTACATGCATCAAGCATCCTGTTCCAGGTAAAGATTTCTCCAGCCCAAAGGAGGAATCTTGCAGCGACACAGCAATGATCTTGCAAGGTTCTTCATTCCCTGTTCTTTCCCCTCTCATTAGCCTTTCTGTCTTTGATTCACTTGGTATGACAGTGTATTTAGCACTTGCTCTGTTCTTTCAATTGCTGTTACAATCCTCATTGGTCAGCTTCATGCTCTGAGAGTGCTGGATATAGTCTGGTGAGCTATCTTACTCAGAACTCCAAGCCTTCTTCAAACACAATATGAATTAAACCAGCCCTTATTGGTTAGGCCTGATATAAATATTAGGTGCCTGGCCCCCTGTGCTTGCCTATTCAACAGAGCAGTCAAGGTTTCCTGTCTCATGCTCTTCAATTCCTCACCCCAGGTGTGCTTTGGAGGCCAAATACAATCTTTAGCTATGTTGGCTGTGAGCCCAGCCTTTCTCTGACAAGATACATTCATGTACCTGTTCTGTTCCTGAATTCCTTGTAATCATTAATGAAGACAAAAAATGAATCCTAAGGTTTGATTTACACCTTTTAGCAGTGACCTGTGTCTTAGGATCAGGTTCATATTGAACAGCTGTAAAGGTGGTGGCAGACAGTGGCATTATCAGTAGGAATGGGTGCTGAACCTGTTAGCTGCCTGTTGGTTTTCCTCTACAATCCTTTCCTATCAGTCATTTTTCTGTTGCTCTGGATCTAAAACTGGAAATAAGCCCAGTAATGAGAAAAATTATGTGGGAAGATTGTGGAGGGAAAGTGGTGAGCTGGCAAATGGTTCAGCACTCCCTTCCTGCCTGTTGCATCTCTGCTGGAAATCCTTCTTCCACCTGCCACTTTCCATTTGGAACAATCCCACTTTAAGACATAATGTGCCGTTTGGCCCAGTGACTTTCCGTCCAGCACATATATCTCTTATTTTGCCATCTACAGGTTTTCCTGCAGCTGGCACAAATTGTACAGCATCCATTTCTCATCTGTGACACTGGCCCATTTTTCCTCTTTGAAATGTAGGGTCTGATGTCAATGCTTAACAATTTGCTTTCTCTCTATAAAATGAACTTGTGGCGCTTTAACAAATACTTCACTTCTGAATCTGAAGGTCTGTTCTGCAACATCTCAGTGATTCTGATGGGCTTTCTAAACTGGTTTTCTTACTGAACAAAAAGAAAGCAGGGAGAGGGAAGGATATGGTTTGTTGCTATTGTAATATATTTGACTTTGTGCTTTGAGAAAGCTCCCTCACTGAAGCACACAATGTCAAAGGTCAATGAATCAGGGTACATTCTGAAAGGTGTTGAAAATGCCTATGATGTCACTGCATGAGGGAGATGCATTTTTTTAAAGATAAGATGTTGTGGGTCATGCTGCACTGCTACGGTCTCACAGACGCGTGTTCTTTTCTTTGTGATATACAGTATATTTTCTTCTATCTCTTGTTCACTTTGAGGCAATAAAGGCAGGTGGGAGGCTAAGAGTATAGTTAGATAAAATGAAATGTATTTGGTGCTGTGTCCAAACCTTTGAAGGCTGGTGCCCCTTCCCCTTCATTCACCAAGCAATATTTTCTCTGCTTCTAAACAGAGGTGGACAACAACAGTTAATTCAGGTTCCTCCTAATGTTTAAAATTTAACACTTGATCGACAGCCTCATCTGAATTTCCAGATTGCTTCTTCTGTTTTATTAAAGAACAACAAGTGCTCAAGCAGCAGTAACTGATGTAACTACATCAAGGTCAATAAATCTAAGGACCATGTAAACATGTTCAGCCCTTCCCTCACTTTCTCACAGCCTGCTTATAATAACTATGTTCCTTGAGGAAAAGAGAAGCCCAGGATGTGGTTTCAGCTCCTAAAAATATCATGAATGAATAGAGAGAATCCAGCTGGGAGAACTTCTCTATCATGTGCGCTTGAAGAAAAGTGGAGTCAAGGCTAGAGTGCTTATACCAGAAGCTTGGAAGAGACCACAGTGGGGCCTGAGGAAATCCTGCAGTGTTCCGCATTTATTTCTTATATTTTCCCTCACCAGATTTGTTACTTGCGGTTTTACTTATTCAGGGTCCATGACTTGATCACATCAGATGGTCTCCAGCCTGTTTTTACTCCCACCATTGTAATCATTACAATTTAAATTTGGCAGGATTTTCTTTTACTATTGGGAGGCAGCAGAACATTCAGATCGGGACCAGAGGAAGGGAGGCAGTTGATTGCTAGATTGCTAATTCCCAGAAGTGTGCAATTCTGATAAGCCATCCCCATTGTAACTAATCGCTGGGTAGCAAGAGATGTGGGGACTAGGCAGAGCCTTTAATCAACACCATGCAAGGAAGCTGGGAGTGCTGCCCTTGGCAGGTAGTTCCGCAAACAATCAGCAGGTGGCAGTGAACAGAAGCAGAAACAGAGAACCCTTGTGAGGGTTGGGCAAGCATTGGTCACATGCAGACTCAGAATGGCCACTGCCTCCTAGAAGCCTCTGAGGGATGAAACGGAGCAGGGCTCACAGGCCAGGGAGACCATTCCACCACACTTTGTGGCTAGCTTACTTTTAATTTAAGCACAATTATGGCTATATTAACCTAGCTTTCTATTCAAACTGTGGTCTGCAGTTTAAATTATCCACAGTTTTGGAGAGGAATTTTAACAAATAAGAGTATATCAAAAATTGAACAAAGAAAAACATCACACTACAGCATTATAGGAAATAGACAAAATGTTGAATGTTTTATTGTAGTGCTAGTTCTGTCAAACATTTCATTCCAGTGTGAGGTCTTAAACTGAAAGGCAATAATTCGCAATCACTGAGATTTACAAATAAATCTGAGGTTTTATTTGTAAAAAACTTTCTGCTCTAAAAATGATCTACAGTAATAATCTTCTAGAAATGGATGGAATCAAATATGAGTTCCATTTTTAGAAACAAGATTTCCAGCAATAGTTGGGCTACAGAACCTTTGAACTGATATGTTATGCAGTGTATGTGTGTAAGACTGATATTTAATAAAATTTTAAAAAGAGCTGATTCTTTCTCAAGGAATAGGTTGGAATCTCATGGAAAAATGATTTATTTAAGTATGTGCTGAAATACAAAATGCAAGTAGTCAAATAAATAACAAGACACTGGATAAATGTAATCTCTCATGAAAGAAGATTTAGTTCTAAGGCTGTTAGTGTTTTCAATTGATTAAACATGGCCTTGACATATTTGCAGTGTGCAAAAATAAGGGGACTGTTTTCTGTGGTATCTAGGTGAGCAAGGTCAGACTTGAAACAAGACAATTCCAAACTAAGCGTAAATATAAGTGGGATAGTATATGGGCCAATCAGAGTTTCTCTAGCCTATTCAGAAAATAGGATATGGTTCATTCTTATCAGCTTGTTGGAATACTGAGTGGCAAACACACAAAAAGAATTAAAAGTTCATACATTCAGAGCAGCTTGGGGAGCCTGAATGATTTTTAACATATTTGCTCAAAAGTAGATACAATTTAGGAAGGCTTCACTTATTTGTCATTTGATGATTGTACCACCAAGGGATGACTGGTATATGTGTTACAGAAAATATCACAAATCAAATGTATCCTGAAATTCCTGAACTGAAAATATACATGGAAATTTGCTGTTTTGAGTCATTACCAAGATTTACAGAACAGTAAACACAAATACAAGATTCTTGGGTATTATGAAAGCAACCCCCCCCCAAAATCTATTTTGTGTGTGTGTGTGTGTGTGTTTGGGCACTTATTATTATCCTAATCAGCTGGTATCCTGTTTTCCTTTGATTCTCCTGATTTCCCAGGCAACAACATTTCTCCCTCTCAACAGAATCCTTGCAATGGATCAGGCGAACACTTCCAACCAATTGCCATTGTAGACAAGCCCTAGAGAAGGAATTTTTAAGGCTCGCAGTTGCTGCTCTGATCTGGACATCATTTTCAGAAGAATGAGAGACTCCACCCCCCAGGAACAACTTAAATAGTACTAGTAATTAACTGTCCCTATAGTGGGCACCCAGTGTGTGATACCAGAGCATGTAAACATCCATAAGGGAACTCCTCCCCCATATTTCAGAAAAATTAAGATAGGGCTCTACCTGAAGGCACTTTCTTGATGACGCAAAGGAAACAGCCTGAACAAGTCCAAAATTCCACTCAGCCTGAAGCACTTCCCAGCATGACAAAAGGGAAGCAGCGTGAATAGTTCTACCTGGGAGGCAAGTGAATTAGTTCCTTCCCCACTCAAAAACGCAGGCGATGTCTCAAGGATTAGCTATAATAACACATTCATCCACAGAAGGCTTGAGTAAGCAATCATCCCTATCTTAAGCCTATTGTTTTTCCAGAATACAATCATCAGTACAAACCTGCTTCTTTGTCCACCCTCTAGACTAGCCAGTGACCAAGTTACCAGGTCACTCCAGTCACTCACCCCCTTTGGTGTGTTAATTTTGTATCTATTATTTTCCACCTGGCAGTTAGACTCAAATTGGTCAGTAAGAGTCAAACAATTCGACTCCAAACAAATCCTGGCTTTGGAGCCCACTAGCTGATTACCTTCCAACATTTTTACAGTATAAACATACCCCCCAACCCCAGAACTTTGTAGCAGCAGCCATTCAGACAAACTTCCTTGCTACTGCCTTTGTGTAGCTTGAAAGCAAGACCCTTGGAGATCTGGAGCCAGCCCCATTCTCTGCCCTGCATCTTCCTTCTCTCTCCTTCCATTCCAGGCCCCCAAGGCCCCCTCACCATATTAGATGACTTTTATGTTTTTATTTGGTCTTCATTATTGTGCCTTTATTGTTGAGGTACTAAGTTATCTAGGGTTCAAGTTTGCACTGAGTGTCTCTGTGAGCTCTCTGAGTGCCTCCTGCTTTTCTTGGTCTATGTTTCTAAATAAAGGCTCTGATTCTATTTTCTACCTGTTTTACTTCTGGGAACTTCCCCATTCCCATAGAGAGGTGTTACCAAAATTCTGGACCTTGGTATACACAGGCAGTGGTCCTTAATTTGATTTTACCTGGATACATCTCTCTGTGTGTGTTCTTGACTCACAAGGGGGCAACAGTGATAGGTGCTGAATCAGCCAGACACTATGTTCCACAGAGGAGACCTGAGCCTCCATCCAGAAGCCAAGATCACCCCCAAGCTATGAACCTCCTCCTTTGGGGGAGTGCAGCCCCCTCCAGGACAGGCTGGCTCCATAGTCTTCAAGCAGTTTCTTCATTGACCAGCTGCACCCCCTTAGTGTCTGGACTGAGCTTCAGTTTATTGGCCCTAATCAGGATTCTGAGTAGATTTTTTAGGATCTCTCTCAAAGTCTTCTTCCTCTTAAAACACAAAGAAAAATGTTAAAAAACATATTCTTGAATAAGACAGATTTTATGTTGCCAGAAAATAGCTATAGTCAAGTCAAGTCAGCCTTTATTGGCATAAAATTATCAATACAATTACTAGAATTAAAACCAGTTGAGGCACACTAATAAACCAGGTGAAACCTGCCTATAAAATTCTAAAAAATCCTTTGACGCCACTGTGAGACCAGGCAGAGAAACTTAGCGACCTTCTCTGTGATGTCTGGCCTAAAATTACTTAAGAGCCTGTGCACCTTGGGTTCATCAGAGCAAGCTCCCATATTGATTAGAAAAGGATATAAGTATCTAATCCTTAGGTCTGTATATAAATTGCAGTGCAGAAGCACATGAGTGATGGATTCCACACAATTCTTTCTGCATGGACAGAATCTGGCCAAATGGGGAACCTTATTAAATCTGCCAGATAGAATGGCAGACGGCATGGCGTTACATCTGGCCAAGGTGAATGCTCTACGCTATTAGGGGACCTGCAGAGAGGATAGATATGAAGCTGACATCCCTGTTGTAAGGGGGATCTCAAAGTTCAGGGGAGAGCAGGTTTTATTGGCTAAGCTATATAGATTTTGACGCTCCACGTCTAGCAGTCTGGTTTTGGTCTGCTGGAATGCAACAGCAAAAGGCAACATGGATAGAGATTCCAGGGAAAGGCCCAATGCTTTAATTTTCCCCTCAATAAAAGCTGACCAGTTAGAGAGGTTAAGCTCGGAAAGCATGTGATGGATAAAGCTCCCATGTTCGAATTGGTAACGCAGGTGGAGCCAGTATTTAAATGTTGTAAGCCACGCACAAGTCTCCATCAGGGACGAGCCAGTTTCCAAATATAAAACAGCATTCGGTACGCAATTTGGTAAAGCCATCATTTTCCATAGAAATTTGGACTGGACTCGTTCAATGGCGTGGTTAAAAGCTCCAATCCAGATTGGAATGCCATACATTAGCTGTGAGCTGACTTTGGCCCTAAATTTTTTTATTGCAGCTGGCACAAACTGGTTGCCCCTGCAATAAAAGAAACGTGCGATGGCTAACACACTAACACTAGCGACATTCACAGCATATTGGCGATGGGTAGACCACGTTGCATTATATCAGAAATGGATGCCTAGATATTTGTAGTCTTTAACTTGTTCTATCACTTTACCATTGATGGACCATTGGTATAATCTCCACTTTTTGGAGAAGATCAGAATTTTGGACTTGTCATAGTTGAGCTGAAGCTTGGAGTTAGTGAAAAAGGCAATACAGCTGGACAACAGACATTTCAGGCCAACTTTAGAGTGAGATAACAACACAGTATCATCAGCATAAAGTAGTACAGGGACATGAGTTTTTCCCAGTTTGGGGCTGTGACAATCTGAGTCAGAGAGCTGGGCCACAAGATCATTAAGAAAGATGTTAAATAGAGAAGGTGCTAGGATACAACCCTGTTTGACTCCCCTATTTGTGGCAATCTTAGGTGTCAGGTTGCCTGAAGGAAAGCGTTTAATCTGGCATGTGTTGAAAGTATTGAGTTGTTTGATGAGCAAAAGAAGTCTCTTTTCCATATTCAACTGATCTAATTTAGACCAAAGAAGATCCCTATCAACTGAATCAAATGCTCCCTTCAGGTCCAGGAAGGCCACAAAGAGTTTCTGGTTGTTCCATACAGTATGGATGTCAACAAGATGGAATAAGGTGATGCAGTGATCTAGGGTGGACTTCCCTTTGCAGAACCCCAGCTGTTCGGGACCCAATTTTTTTTCTTGAAGCATCCAAGAGTTGAGCTTAGCAAGCAGGTGTTTAGCATATATTTTGCCCATGATAGATAATAGACTGATTGGCCTACAATTGCTCGGATTAGTATGTTCACCTTTTTTGTATAGCGGAACAATTATAGCATTCAGCCATGCTGGAGGGATTATACCTGTTCTATCTACTATTGTGAACAGGGATGCAAGGAGAGAGGCCCACCAGTCCCGGTCAAGTTTTAAAATTTCCAGTGGAATAGCATTTATAGTAAACTAGGAATAAGGCCCATTGTGGAAATAAATACAACGGGCTCTAGAAAGAGGCTCTGAGAGAGTGCCCCAGCTTTGGGCACTCAGTGACAATTTGCTGTGGCAATCTCAGCAGGGTATAATGACCAAGTCCACCATTTTCTCCAGAGGAACTGATCTTTGCTACCTGAAGAGCAGTAGTAATTTTGAGTGATCTCCAGCCCACCCCAAGAGGGAGTGGCTGGTTTGGAGGGTGGAGTCTATGGCATTGTACCTGTCTGAGGTCCCACCCCTCCTCAACACTCACCTTCTCCAGGTTCGACCCCTCAAATCTCCAGGAATTTCCCAACCTGGAGTTGACAACCCTATCTCCCTCCCAGCCAACCATCAACCTACCTTTAGTTTTCCATCTCCTCCCCCATCCCTCCTACAGAGCAGTTGTAATTTTGAGTGATCTCCAGCCACCACCTGGAGATTGGCAACAATGGTTCCCCATCAGGGAATGGCTGGATTGGAGGGTGGAGTCTATGGCATCATACCTGTCTGAGATGCCACCCCTCCTCAAACCTCGCCCTTTCCAGACTCCATCCCTCAAATCTCCAGGAATTGCCCAACTGGAGTTGGCAACCTGATCAGGACTGGGCCCAATGAGTTTTCTCCCAAAGGAGTAGTAGTAGTAGTAGTTTGGATTTATACCCTGCCCTTCACTGCCCAAAGGCGTCTCAGAGTGGCTTACAAACTCTTTTCCCTTCCCCTCCCCACAACAGACACCCTGTGAGGTAGGTGGGGCTGAGAGAACTCTAACACAAACTGTCCTTGAGAGAACAGCTGTGCCAGAGCTTGTGACTGACCCAAGGTCACATCAGCAGGTGCAAGTGGAGGAGTGGGGAATCAAACCCGGTTCTCTCACTTAACGCACACTTAGCCAATACACCAAACTGGCTCTCCACTACACCAAAGGCCAACATAGGTGTGGAAAGGGCCTTTTACTGACAGAGGAGAAAGTACAGGTGCCAACTCTGACTAGGGAAATATCTGGAGATTTGGGGGGGTGGATCCTGTGGAGGGCAGCATTTGGGGTGTGTGTGGAAGGACTCAGCAGGGTATAATGCCATAGAGTCTACCCTCCAAAGCAACCATTTTCTCCCGGGGAACTAATCTCTGTCATCTGGAGGTCAATTGTAACAGTGGGAAATCTCCAGGTCCCACCTGGAGATTGGCAGCCCTAGGGGAAAGTCAGCCGCACAGCGGGGAGTTGAAGAAAATGGTTTGATGGTTGCTGGCCCACCTCGTTAGCCAGCCAGCCATGCTGAAGCTAAGCAGGAGAAAGAGCCTTTTTCCATTTATTCTGACAGGAAAGTGGCCATTGGGGAGGGGGTTATGCTGAAAGTCCTTTGTTTTTTTACTCACAGAACCAAGCTTGGCTGCCTACCAACAGCCACTGAGGGGACAGTCCCTCACAGGAGTCAAGAGAACTGTCTTCCTCAGGAGACAGAGCTGTCTGCCAGGGGGAGTGGGTGGGGAAGAGGAGCAGACCCAGCACCCAGCCAATGGTACGCGAGTACTCTTGAGTGGCGGCTGATGGGCCAATGGCTGAGGGAGGGCATTTTACAGCCAATGGGAGCGTATGGAATCTTGCGAAACCAAAAGATAAATATTTATAAGGAGAGATAGCTATAAGCATCAATTCTGTGCACATAACTGATATGTACATACATTGAAATTACAGATACTATTTTATTAACTAAGTGGCAGATAGATGCTATGGCAGAGGAAACTTGTCATTTAAAAAGTGAAGTTTTATTCTATAGTTTATCCCACCCCCACCCATCCTGTTTACTGGAAAAGCCATTCTCCCATACCTGGAAAATGTATCAGACATAATGACTAACTGGAAAGGCACCATTTTTTTTTCTTGGTACCTACTTTCAGCCTGTCCACATACTGACGCAGTGGGAATCTTATCCAAAGACACAGGTAAGGGGACAACCATCATCACTGCAGCCCAATGGAACATGATAGAATATCTCCTTACTGCTTAGTGTCTTGGACAATGACAACAGAACTGGCTGGTAATCATCATCATCAGTCTTAAGTACTTTAAAGTGGTTGTTGCATAGATTATCTCACATTGCCTGTAGCTCAGTAGTATTATCATCCTGGTATTGTACACGAGAAAGGAGAATGGAGCAGAGATTTGACACCTTGCCCAGGGCCGGCTCCAGGTGTCTGGGCACCCTAGGCAGGACAGCCTGGGGCGCCCCCCACTGGGGATGCCAACCTCCCGGTGGGGCCTGGAGCCCGGGAGCCCGGCAGGGCACTGGCTTTCCTGGAGGCTCCGCAGCTGCGGGGCCCCCAGGAAAGCCAGGGAAGAGGGCGGGGGTCTAGCCTCCGACCGCTCCCTCCTGGCGCCATCTTTTCTGGGGGGCTCCGCAGTTGCGGGACCCCCAGGGAAGCCGGGAAGGGGGCGGGGAGCCCAGCCTCCACCCCCTCCCTCCCGGCGCCAGCTTTTCTGGGGGCTCCGCGGCTGTG
The DNA here is from genome assembly GCA_029375565.1 of Gekko gecko. NCBI lineage: Eukaryota > Metazoa > Chordata > Lepidosauria > Squamata > Gekkonidae > Gekko > Gekko gecko. The sequence continues at coordinate 118,760,475 of JAPDNY010000004.1, forward strand.
GGACCCCCAGGGAAGCCGGGAAGGGGGCGGGGGTCTAGCCTCTACCCCCTCCCTCCCGGCGCCGGCTTTTCTGGGGGCTCCACAGCTGCGGGACCCCCAGGGAAGCCGGGAAGGGGGCGGGGAGTCCAGCCTCTGCCCCCTCCCTCCTGGTGCCGGCTTTTCTGGGGGCTCGGCGGCTGCAGGACCCCCAGGGAAGCCGGGAAGGGGGCAGGGGTCTGGCGGCAGTGGGGGCGCTTTTTGGGGGGGATTGGGGCGCCATTTGGTGCCCCTGAGGCCGGTGCGCCCTAGGCGGGTGCCTAGTTCACCCTATGGGCGATCCGGCCCTGACCTTGCCTTAGGCCACTTACAGTGAGTTATACCCTTTGAAATCCACTGTGGGCCCACTGAATAACAGGGAGGTTTTTACTAAGTAGACCTGCTTAGGAGTGCTCTATTAATGAAGTAATGTCAGAAGTGAAATTAGTGGCTTTCCAAGTTAATAGCTTGGTCTCTGAGCTACTATACAGCTCTAATTCATAAAGAACTAATTCTAGTATGACTTAACTGAATATTACTGGCATTTTAATCAAAAGGTTACCATTAAATTCTGAGAAATACCACAAACTGAATTTCACTTTGAATGGGATTGTATGAACAATAACATTAGGGTGGAATATAGGTGTTTCCATCTTTTTGAGTACGCTGTCGCTCATTATAGCTATTGGTGGGCTCTCCAGGGAAAACTGGGTCTCTCTTCTCTTAGCACAGTAAATGCTGCAAACATCACACTTATTTCTTTGACTAACATTTAGAAATTTTTCTGAAGCATTTGCATCAACTGTTCTCTTTTATGTAGACTGAATTTGTTACCTTGCACTCTCATGAAATGCTCTCTTGTCCTTGACAGCAGAAACTCTCAACAGGCTGTCACTGCACTTTTCCATTATTGTATAATAATTGCACCTTTTCAATAGTCCATTATTTAATTGGGAGTCCTAACCTAAGATTTAATCCATATCCTACTGAAATCAAATGCCAACACCCATGAATGCTAATGTCACTGAATGGTACTCCTGTGCTGCTAATAATTCATCAGTCACTTACATTAATATGGCCTCTCTGAAACTGTTGTGGTCAGCATAGACCATATAAGGCACAAAACTGTATATTTATCCGATTCACATTTTTTTATCTGGTAGCACTTCAAGAAGCATATGATTGTATATGCAGCAATGCAGACCCATGGTTGAGTTTACCCACATGGCCTAAAAACCATATTTATGCTGCAGTTAAAAGATCTCTTCTTCTTGAAATATCATCCCACAGTTATAAATGAGGGAATTTGCTTGTTATTCAGCCTGATATACCTAGCTGCAACACATCCTGTAAAGCAGGCATGTGCTTCAGACATAACTAAAAAACAGCAACTGACTTTCACTTGGAAAATCTAAACTGCTTTTAGTGTCTCTTGTCACTAGTAGTCACAAGGCCAACTGCTGTTAGTTACTACGGTAACATATATTAAAGGAGAAAAGTATTTTAATACCTTTCAAGGATGAGAGGCTGTATACAATCTAATTTTCATATTCATCCGAAACTTGTATCTGGGCAAAAGAAAATAATTATTTGATAATATTTTGAACTGTTAAAAAAACATACTACAGAAAAAAATGAGTTTTTCAAACTATTGAAAAAATGAATTAATCAGTGGCTGTTTTTACACAATAATTTCTTCTGGTTCAGTCAAGTATAATCTCTGCAACATGCTGACATTAACTATGTGATTCAGAACAACATTCGGACTCACATTTTCGTATATATAGCCAGAATACTTCAAGAAAGACTTCCTGGTTCTATTTAAATGGATCCAGAGGAAAAATACTGTCAGTTTTCTGGTTCATCTTTTAACTGTGCTACTTAAGAGTGACTATGTATACATAAATTCACTTACTTTGATTTAACATCCCTATTTGTTGAATAAATCCTGTCTGGATTGTAAATTCTAATTGTGAACAGTAAATGTTTACTAGATGATCTGGGGTTCATTTTTAAATTGAATTTTTTCAATTTCTTTGGTTGCCTACAGGTAATTTCACTCTGGTTAGGAAGTATAATTGCTAAAAATGGATAATCCCTGGCCAGCATTTCCTGTACCCTGCTGCCTGTCACTGGAGTGGTAAGGGGAAAATGGGGGGCAGCATCATAAGGCACTTGCAATGTCACTTCTGGCTAGGAACCTTGAAGTGATATTGCCATGTCATTTGACATTCTGTTGTTCAGTCGCACAGTCAAGTCCGACTCTTCGCGACCCCATGGACCAGACCACGCCAGGCCCTCCTGTCCTCCGCCGTCCGCTGAAGTTTGCTCAATTTCATGTTCGTTGCATCGATGACACTGTCTAACCATCTCATCCTTTGCCGCCTCCTTCTTCTTTGACCTTCAATCTTTCCCAGCATCAGGGTCTTCTCCAGTGAATGCTCCCTTCTCATTTGGTGGCCAAAGTATTTGCGCTTCAGCTTCAGGATCTGGCCTTCCAGGGAACAGTCAGGGTTGATTTCTTTTAGGATTGACTGATTTGATCTCCTTGCAGTCCAAGGGACTCTCAAGAGTCTTCTCCAGCACCATAGTTCAAAAGAATCTATTCTTCGGCACTCAGCCTTCCTTATAGTCCAACTCTCGCAGCCATACATTACTACGGGGAATACCATTGCTTTGACCATGCGGACTTTTGTTGGCAAGGTGATGTCTCTGCTTTTTATCATGCTGTTTAGGTTTGCCATCGCTTTCCTCCCAAGGAGCAGGCGTCTTTTAATTTCATGGCTGCAGTCACCATCTGCAGTGATCTGGGATCCTAGGAACGTGAAGTCTGTCACTACTTCTACGACTTCCCCTTCTATTTGCCAAGGAGTGATGGGGCCAGATGCCATGATCTTAGTTTTTTTGATGTTGAGCTTCAAGCCCACTTTTGCACTCTCCTCTTTCACCCTGAGCAAGAGGCTCTTTAGGTCCTCTTTACTTTCTGCCATCAGAGTGGTATCGTCTGCATATCTGAGGTTATTGATCTTTTCCCCAGCAATCTTAACTCCAGCTTGTGATTCATCCAGGCCAGCATTTCGCATGATGTACTCTGCATATAAATTAAATAAGCAAGGTGACAATATACATCCTTGTCGTACTCCTTTTCCTATGCTAAACCAATCAGTTGTTCCATATCCGGTTCTAACTGTTGCTTCTTGACCCTTATACAGGTTTCTCAGGAGACATGTGAGGTGGTCTGGTACTCCCATCTCTTTAAGAACCTGCCATAATTTATTGTGATCCACACAATCAAAGGCTTTAGCATAGTCAATGAAGCAGAAGTAGATGTTTTTCTGGTACTCTCTTGCTTTCTCCATAATCCAGCGAATGTTGGCAATTTGATCTCTAGTTCCTCTACCTCTTCGAAACCCAGCTTGTACTTCTGGCAGTTCTCTATCCACGTACTGTTGGAGCCTAGCTTGTAGGATTTTGAGCATGACCTTGCTAGCGTGTGAAATGAGTGCAATTGTGCAATAGTTTGAACATTCCTTGACGTTGCCCTTCTTTGGGATTGGAATGTAAATTGACCTTTTCCAATCCTGTGGCCACTGTTGTGTTTTCCAAATTTGTTGGCAAATTGAGTGCAGCACTTTAACAGCATCTTCTTTTAAGACTTTGAATAACTCAGCTGGGATACCATCACCTCCACTAGCTTTGTTGTTAGTAATGCTTTCTAAGGCCCATTTAACTTCGCTTTCCAGGATGTCTGGCTCGAGGTCAGTGATTATACCATCGTGGTTGTCAAGGACGTCGAGGTCCTTCTTGTATAGTTCTTCTGTGTATTCTTGCCATCTTTTCCTAATCTCTTCTGCTTCTGTTAGGTCCCTACCGTTTTTGTCCTTTATCATGGCCAGCTTTGCATGGAACGTTCCCTTGATTTCTCCAATTTTCTTGAAGAGATCTCTAGTCCTTCCCAATCTATTGTTTTCCTCTATTACTCTGCATTGTTCATTCAGGAAAGCCTCCTTATCTCTCCTTGCTGTTCTCTGGAAATCTGCATTCAGTTGGGCAAATCTTTCCTTTTCCCCATTGCCTTTAGCTTTCTTTCTTTCCTCTGCTATGTGTAAAGCCTAATTGACATTCTAGAAATGTTAAAAAAAATTGTGATGGTCCATGCTTCGCAAACCGGGCACGCCATGAACCACAAACCTAACCACATTTTCCCAGTTTGTGCCCATCCCTACTTACAATTGCCTTCTCTTGCTTTTCCCACAACAGGCACCTTGTGAGGTAGGTGGGCTGAGAGAATTCTGAGAGAACTGTGATTGGCCCAAGGTCACCCCATAAGCTTCACATGAAGGAGGAGGGAATAAAACCTGGTTCTCCAGATTAGAGTCCACTGCTCTTAACTACTACACTATACTCAGGGCCGGCCCCAGGTGTCTGGGTGTCCTAGGCAGGACAGCCTGGGGCGCCCACCCCACCGGGGATGCCAACCTCCTGGTGGGGCCTGGAGATGGCCCAGTGCCGTTGTCCTGGGTGCCTCGCAGCTGCGAGGCGCCCAGGAAAGCCGGGGAAGGGGTGGGCTTAGAATGCCCGCCCCTTCCCTCCCAGCAGTGGCGCCAGCTCTCCTGGGTGCCTCACAGCTGCGAGGCACCCAGGAAAGCCAGGGCTGCCGATGCTGGGCAGGAAGGGGGGCTTTTCATGGGGCGGGAGCATTTTGGCGCCCCTGCAGGGCCGGCGCCCTAGGCGAGCGCCTAGCTTGCCTAGTGGGCGAGCCGGCCCTGACTATACTTGCCACAGAGAACATATGGCTCAGGTTTCTTGTGAGAAATTAAGAAATCCCAGATTCTGCTTTAAAAAAAAAAAGGTAAGGACTGCTTTCAGCACTGTTTCTGTAGTTCAGTTTGTAGTGGCTTATGATGAAAGAGTTGTCTTGAACAAAAGTTGCTAATGTTTTATCCTACTGAAATAATCAATAAGGTAAACACAACTGGCAGCTTTTGGTCCTCCTCTTCTTCCCCCTCAGCCTCCTCTGCCTGCTGTTCTCTCTGGCCATGTCTGCTGGCCTATAACCGTCACACTTCTGTGCAGAGCTCATGCTTCTGTTGCTTGAGCTCTGCATTCTAGACAGCAATACTGCCTTTTATTCAGGGGTCATAGATACAGGCCAGCTTGTACTCCCCTTCCTTGCAGAGAGGATACAACCTGGTGGCAATGTCCACCTGCAACCTCTCATGTTGGCACTGGCATCCATGACCATGCAGCCATGGACAAGGTTGCCATTGCCCACCCATTCCCTCAAGCTACTCTGTATTATGGCACACATGGGGCAGAACCACTTTGTAGCCCAGTGGCAGGACTGTCCCTTCCTGAGGCCTTGGCCATGCCCCAACAGTCTGGATAGAGAGGTCCTCTGGTTGCCCACCAGAGGGCAGTAAGAGAGAGGCAGCTTTGTTGCTGGTTGCTACAGAAGTCTGCCGTGAAGTGCATGGTTCTACCTTGTGCTCTGGAGAGCTCAGCCTTGACCATTGCCACTGCAGAGCGGTGCATAGTAGGCAAGACTTGACAGCTCATGGTTCTCTACAAGGGAACAGAGTACCAGGGATCCAGGTGTTGTAGCAGCCAATGAAAGGCTAATTCCTCCACAAGGAAGAAAGGTTGGCCATCCGTTGCAATCATCTTGCTATTTATTTATTTTATTAAACTTATGAATTGCCCAACAAGGTGAGTGACTGCTTTCTGGGCCTCCACATAGTCCTTCTGGTCAGCACTGTTGGTGTCCCCATGGGAAGGACTTCTTAGAGGATGGCCTGCCTTGATGTCCCACCCACAGCACCCCAAGTGTGGGAAGCCTTTCTTGGAGGAGCTTCCTGCTCCCCTTCTTCTCCCTGCTGAGAGGGAGTGGGCCTCTTCTTCTTCCCTCTAGCTGCAACTCTGTCCCCCAGCAGCGACATAGCGGTGCCTGTGGAGGACAAATGTTGGGGGTTTGCATCCCTTTGCAGGTGCCTGTGGAGGACAAATGTTGGGGGTTTGCATCCCTTTGGATGTGGGCATGGTGTACCTGGCACTCTGCAACATAGGGATCACTGGAGAGGGTGTGGAAATATTTCCAAAGTGTGGACTGGAAATAGGCCCCCAGGATTGGAGGAGGAATAAGGAGGGACAGCTGTTTTCTGGCACTGGGCTGGGAGGGGTCATGGAGGGGTGCAGGAGGAGCAGGAACAGGGAGCTATGTGGAAGGGAAGTCACTGGAAGGAGGAATCCCCAGTCACTGCTGTCAGAGACTTCCCTGAAGAGTGTTAGCAACTGCAGGTGTCTTGGGCAGTATGAACAACTCTTTTTCCTCTGTGGAGAGCCCCAGGAACTGATCAGGGAAAGGAGGCTCCAAGATCCCTGGTGATGCCCTGTTAGTGGTGGAATCCTGTGTGCTGACAGGATGGGTATGGTGCCTGGAGATGGGGGCCTGTGGTATGTGGAAGGTGAAGGATGTCTTCCTTCACAACGAGTACCCTTTGCACCCACTTTCACCCTCATGGTATAGAGGAGTTCACAATCAGCAGAAATGGGAGGGTATAAAATGTGGTCCTCAGCCAAGGCACCCAGTAGGTGAGCCCCTCTGCTCTGCATGAGCAGAGAGACAGGGTGGCTCCAAGCCCTAAGCAGACATAACACCCCCAAACCCCAGCAAGGGAGAGGAGTTGACAATTGAAATGTGTTTCCTCAGCTGAGGAACACACTAGCTAAGCCCCTTTGCTTGTCATGAGCAGAGAGACAGGGTGACTCAGAGCCCTAAGTCCACCTGACACTCCCAAACACCAGCAGGGGAGAGGAATTGACAATCAGAAGGGAATGTGCTCTGCTAGTCTGCTTTCAATAAGTTCTCTGCATCTCTATGTAACAGCTGACAGAAGAGAGGGTATGGAGCTGAGCTAAGTGTATGTATGTATGTATATATATTTCTGATATAGGAGAATGGGAACTCTGTTATTGGCAGCCAGCAGTGCCTGCTGTGCTTTGGAGGGCTCCTATTGGTGTTTACAAAGCTGGAGAATTCTGCCCCCCATTGAAGTTTTGTAAACAGTTTAATTGAAGGAGGAGGAAATTGGATTTATACCCTGCCCTCTACTACCTGAAGGAGTCTCAGAGCAGTTTCCAATCCCTTTTCCTTCCCCTCCCCACAACAGAACCCTGTGAGGTAAGTGGAGCTGAGAGAGCTCTCTTGAGAACTGCCCTTGAGAGAACAGCTCTGAAAGAACTTATGATTGACCAAAGGTCACACCAGCAGCTACATGTGGAGGAGTGGGGAATCAAATCTGGTTCTCCCAGATTGGAGTCCATGCTCTTAGCCACTACACCAAACTGGCTCTCTCACCAATCCAAGCAGAGAAAGTCTGTCTGGAAATGTAGCCATTCACAAACCTCCATGAGCGGTATCAAAGTTTGTGAAATGTTTGTGCTGGACGCCTTTCCATGAACATCGCTTTGCAAACTACAAACCAGCCAAAATTTATGATGAACTTTATTTTGTTAGCCAGTTTGTGCCCATTTCTAATTGTAAATTGCTTTCAGACACCTTAGGGCAGAGAAAAGCAGGGTATAAAAGCCAACTCTTCTTTGTCTTCTTGTAAAAACATTATTTTGTTAATCTTTGCTGATATTTGCCTGTGGATCTATGGTCTGCCTATCATATTTTCTCATGTTAAGCAGCAGCCATTCAGATAGCAAAGAGAAAATATCTATGTCTGTGTGGTCATAAGAGACTTTAAAGACTTTAAAATATATTTTTCATATAGAAAATTAATACATCACAGAGAAGTTTGTCCTAAAACTTTCCTGATATGCTTATTTACCACAAGCATGTTTTTCATGGATAAAAGTAAAAATTATAATAACAACCTTGCCTCTCTATACTTTGAAGCGATACTATCTGGAATTCGGCTACCTCATTCTGAGAAATGTGTGGAATAGCTAACAGATAAGAATATTTAATATGAAGGATTTCCCCATAACAATGTTACTATCACTATCTTTAAGGTAAAGGTAAAGGTTTCCCTTGCTCGAAAGCTAGTCAAATCTGACTCTAGGGGGTGGTGCTTATCTCCGTTTCCAAGTCAAAGAGCCAGCACTGTCCGAAGACGTTTCTATGGTCATGTGGCCGGCATGACTAAACACCAAGGTGCACAGAATACTGTTACCTTCCCACTGAAGCAGTACCTATTTATCTACTTGCTATTTTTTGCTTTCTAATTGGTAGGTTGGTAGGAGCTGGGGCCAGAAACGGGAGTTCACTCCATCATGCGGCACTAGCAGGGCCGGCTTGCCCACTAGGCGAGCTAGGCACTCGCCTAGGGCACCGGCCCTGCAGGGGCACCAAAATGCCCCCCTTCCCCCCATGAAAAACCCCCCTTCCCGCCCAGCCCTGGCTGCCCCGGCTTTCCTGGGCGCCTTGCAAGTGCGAGGCGCCCAGAAAAGCCGGCGCCGCCATTGGGAGGAAAGGGACGGGCGCCCCTTCCCCAGTTCTCCTAGGCACCTCGCAGCTGCGAGGCGCCCAGGACAACGGCGCTGGGCCATCTCCAGGCCCCACCGGGAGGTTGGCAACCCCGTGGGGTGGGCGCTCCAGGCTGTCCTGCCTAGGGCGCCCAGACATCTGGGGCCGGCCCTGGGCACTAGGGTCTCAAACTGCCAAACTATAGACCTTCTGGTCTGCAGCTCAGCGTCTTTACCTGTGTTCATTTGTGTTTTTGAAAGCAATAATTGTACCACTAAGTAGAAACCCGTTAAGTTCCTTCTCAATGTGAAATTTGCTATGGTTCATCATGTTCAATACCAATATCCAATAAGAATCATTTACAAGTGAAAACAAGTTTCTACTAATTAAGCTCCCCCACTCAGTCATGAGCACTCATGATCAACTTGATTTTGATTCATTTTCAGAATGTGACTGTTGGAATCAGGATGTAATCTTGCCCTTATCCTTGTTATCTTTTAAACTTGTAGTTTAGCTTGAAAATGTGGGTTAGCTCCTTAACTTTTGGACAACTGAGGTCTGCAAACACATTGTTTGTGTAGCCTTTTGGTGATACAATGTGGAGTAGATTAAATTGGCTACCATGTGAGCAGCTGACACAGGTAAGCTGCATGGTTGCCAAAATATTCTGTCCCTTTAATATATTGACACTTATATGTGGAAATGGCGTTAAAGCTTTTCATGGCATGGAGCTAAATAAAATCACCAGATAACTGCTGAACAGATATTAAAGGAACTGTTTAAAAGTTGGATTCAGGTGGGTAACTAGTTGGTCTGAAGCAATAAAATAAAGTTTGAGTCCAGCAGCACCTTTAAGACCAACAAATTTTAATTCTGGGTATAGGCATTGGTGTGCAAGCGCACTTCTTCAGATACAGTGAAACAGACTTCCTCAAGCCTTACATATAGGTAGGGAGGGTTAGTTGCTAGGAAGGGCTAGTTAAAGTCAAGATGCATAAGTACATTTGGGAAGGGAGTTCAGGAGGGATGTAATGCCATAAAGTCCACTCTCAGGTTTTGCCATTTCCTCCAGGAAAATTGATCTCTGGAATCTGGAGATTAGTTGCAATTTCAAGAGAACTCGAGGCCCCACCTTGAGGGTGGTAACTCTAGCATAGGGTTGCCAGACAGTGCTGGGTAACCAGTGGGTGCATATTAGATGGGAATATGGGGGGAGGGCTTGTGACTCTGGCTGTGGTGCTATGGCATTTCTGGAAGTGATATAGGTTATTCAAGGAATCACCAGAAATTTCATGATTAAAACCGTAGATTCCCAATGTCATTTTTATTTTTTTTTACTGGAAGTGACGTAGTGCTGCACACAACACTGCAGTTTTATAAACCTTTTGTCCTTGCAATGGTGTCAATGGGTGCATGTGGCAGCGAATCCCCTGCCCCTACCAGTGGAAGGGGTCTCCTACTTTAGAAATGGACAAGGAGGGGTGCAAGCAGAAACAAGGACTAAGATATAAGCCTCAGAATTCTGTTACTCAATGGGTGCGTTCAGATGGGCCGTTTAGTCCACTTTCAGCACGCTTCAGTAACAGATTTTATATCCACGTTCACACACCCAACATCTGCACACCGTCCCCAGCCATTGCTGTTTGGCTCAAACCCCCTTTAAAATGGAGTATTTTGTTACCAGGTCCCCAAGTGGTGTTTTCCTGATTCCCCAGTTCTAGCCATACTTTTCTGATGTCTGATCGCTCCTGCAGTGTTGAGCCACTTCCGCTCGGAAGCCCGAGACTTCCGCTCTTTGCCTGCCATTTTATTTTAGCGTCGGCGGTATGTGCACAGGCAGAGCTCCACTCCCGTGTTATTAAAAACAATGTTTAAATGGTGCCTAGTTTTGTTAGTTAGATGAGTTTGGGGTCTCATGGAGGACAGTTTTGAGGTAAAAGTTTAAAGGGAAGTGTTACAGTAGTTGGGTTGTAGTGGAAATTGCTGTTCTGTGCACGCACAAAAATTTTAATTCTACAGATGGCTGCCTGTGTGCATGTCCAAACTGAGAGAAAAAAACACATACCAACGCATGTTCCCACGTGTAGATGGCGGGGAGCGATGTGGCTGCACAGTGATCCGGAACAAGGAGGTGAGTGTGATTGCGATTCTCCATGTAAAAAAACCCAACGCATTGGGACCGGAGGAATTTAAACCACTCTCAGCACACCATCTGACTGCACCCAATAAGTCTCCTGGTATGCATGGCAGACTGAAAACCTTTTTATATAACCAGATCTTTAACTCTCACATAGTCCATTTCACTTGAAGCAGAAATCTACAAAAGCTGTTTTTTCCTCTCCTGGTTTATAACGTTAACTAAACCAGTACTCATTTCCTAGCAACAAAACTGGATAGGCTAGCTTGGCTGCTCCTGGGACAAATACAGAGCAATTGATATAGAACAATTACACCTATACTATGAAATTAGATTTCTGTCTACCATATGATTAATATTTGTTAGACTACATGCTAATATTCCAAAAATCAGAAGTACTGGTTCATTTGTTTTTCAGTAGTAGTAGCTTCACCAATTTTACAAAAAAGTTTAATTTTCAATACACCTCCCCCCCTTGATAAAGTTGTGTAGCTTGTTTTTTTTGTTACTAGAGTAACAGTGCAATCATCTGTAGAGTTACACCAGTCTAAGTCCATTGACTTCAATGGTTTTAAACTGGAATAACTGCACAGGATTGCACTGTGAGTAATTAATGAAACTACATCAAAGCAATTAGTGATGGAATTGTTCCCTCAAGGACTATGAATCATTAAAATTGTAGGGAATTGTGTTTAAACAGCCACATTTACTAAACTAGTATAAAACTGAACAGTTGTGTGTGTGTGTGTGTGTGTGTGGGTAGTTCTTTCGCTACAGTGACAAAAATATAGGCAATCAATAAGCAATCGCTCAGTGCTTCATAGATAACTCTCATTGGTCACTTCTGGTCATGAAGCAAAAAGTACCCTTCATTCTATACAAATTGCAATGGCAATGACTGCTTTTGGGACACAGAACAAAATTAACTTCTAGGTTATCCCCGTCAAGGGCCATTAAGTCCTGAACTATGAGGGACACTGTGAACAAGTCATATTTTAGTCTCCCCTGAGCACAAAGCAGGCAGGTTCTGCTCCATCCCTCCAAACCCTGACCTTCACTGAAATTTATGTGGAAATGAAAAGGGAAGAAGGCTGTAGCCCTGCCAAACGCTGATGATGTGACTCATTTTAATTATTGGTATTTGGAAATTAAATGGCCTAAGGCTTGTCCAGCAGTTTGTTTCAAGCAAAAAATGATTTAAGACGGCTCCAGAGTTCTAGTACCTTTTTACAGCAGGTGTTGAGCAAGGCTTTCATTTTTCTTTTTTACAGAATGTCCTTGTAAGCATAATAACAATTAGGAGGCTAGGCCTTCACATCAAGATCTCCTGTTCTCTCTGACATTCCTCCCTGAGCTACTTCATTACTTATAATTTTATCAACAAGCTTCTCAATGGCTATTTTTAAAAAAATGGCTTTGAATAATAACAGCGTATTTCTTCATTAAAAGCAGAACATCCCTAAAGCTGAATTGGGAGCTAACTTGATTTTTTAAAACTATAAACTTGTTCTTATTACCAGTCAGCGTTTGACCAAACTACATATGACGTCATGTTGGGGATCTGGGACCAGATCCTCTGATATGTAATTTGGCCTCAAAAAACAGGCCAGAGGGAGCTTGATATGGACTGGGGCCACAACACTGAGAAATATATTCCTCCCTCATTCCTCCTCCTCCTGTAGTCTATTCTATCAAAAAATGCCCGCCCTAGCTATTTTGACCTGGGTAGGTTAAAAAGACAGGTCCTATAGGAGTAGTTGTCTTTTTATCACACTTGGGCTAAAAGTAGTATGGGAGATGGCAGTTAGAACTGGGGGAATGTAGGAGGTAATAGTACTTCCATGGGACCATGGCCCCAATCCATATTGATTCTTCCCATTTGAAAGCTAAACAATCAGAAGTGGGAAACAAGCCAGCATAACAAGAAAAGAGTGAAAAGATTGCTAATGAAAGTTAGGGAGACTATACAGGAGGTGAACGAGTTATTTGCACTAGTATTTGCTGTGAAAGATGTAGGATAGTGATCCACCCTGGAACAACTATTTTAAGCAATGCTATCTAAAGAAACAGGTCACACAGAGGAGGGCACACTAAGTTCAAAGGCCAACTGAAAAATTAAATGAAAATAAATTTCTGTGTATGGATGATATAATACCAAAGAGTTCCTAAAACACTCACATATGAAATTATTGGTATCCTAGCAAAGATATAAAACTTGTCACTGAAACCATCCTTCCTAAGAAAATGAAAAGGGGGGGGGCATAAAAATTTCAACACAGAACAAAAAGCTAAAATTATATTAAATCACAGAATGTTTAATCAAATTATAAAACTGTGCACAAAAATCCATCAATGTTCCCCAGAGTAATTTTTTAAAGTAATATTTAACTTATGGGGATGTCATACATGTACAATCATCTTTCCTATTTCCAGATATAGTTATTAAAATAGATATACTACATGTACACCAAACATATTTTGGCTGTGAGGCCTTCCTCAGTGGCCTTAGTGATTCCGGGGTCTTGGACAAAAGTCAAGGATGAGGTACCACACACCCCTTTATTCCCATCCCACTCACTGAACAAGAGTGACTTTGTAGCCGACAGGGGTGGGTAACCCACCACAGCACAGCTCACCAGTACCTCTTGCTCGTTACTTTGGCCCACTGTCTATCATCTCAAGAGGAGGAGGGAAGAGGCAACAGCAGGAGCCATACAAGTGCCCCCTCCCTCCAGTGTACTTGGCATGTGGAACTGCCAGTGACAAGAGGGTATGTCTTGCTCACTTGCTTTGGGCAGGGCAGGCTGAATGAGGCCAACAGGTGTGCATGGCACAGTGTACCTCCTTCCTGCTGCTGGCTAGACATATTCACTAAGAGGTATCTGACTGTATGACAGATCTCTTGTATCAAAGCAGCCAAATTTATTGGCACCAGACATATGCCAACTAAGTCTGCTCAGGAGACACTGCTCCATCTTTTGCCAACAAAGTTAAAAATAACTGCTTTAATAGAATCACAGATTTGGAAGGGGCCATAAAGTCCACCTAGCCTAGTTCAACCCTTGCTCAATGCAGGATCAGTCTAGAGCAGTCCTGTGTTTGTCCAGCCACTGCTTGAAGACTGCCAGTGAACCAGTTCCTTACAAATTTGCCCAGTTCAGAGGATGAATGTACTAAATTTTTGCTTGCTGATGCCTATCCCAGATGTTACTCTTAAGGTGGCTACTTTTATTTTCCTGTCATCAAATATAAGGAAGAAATTAATTTCGGCTGTTCCTACAAGAATTTTAGCCAAACTATAATTATTTCACATTTTAGCATTCAGTTCTATTATTGTATCAATTATTACTATATATATATATATATAATTCTGCTTACTTTATTTTGCTATGCTGGAATGTTTTAATTTTCTGCCTAGATGTGAATTGCATGTAGGGGGTTATTTGTGGGTTGTTATGGCCTATGGCTATGACAATAAATATTTTTGACTTTGACACTCCAAGACCTCATTAGCCTTTTTTGCTGCTGTATCACACGGACCACTCGTATTTAGCTAACAGTCCATCTGTACATCAAAACCTTGCTCACACATACTGCTACCCAGAAGCGTATCCTCCATCCAGTATGCATGCTTCTCATTTTTGTTATCCAGATGTGTAACTCTGCATTTATCCTTGTTGAACGACATCTTATTCACATCAGTCCACTTTTCCAGTGTATTCAGATCTTCTTGAATTCTATCTCTAGCTTCTGGTGTGTTCACCACTCCTCCCAATTTGGTGTCACCTGCAAATGTAGTCCTTCCACCCCCTCATCCAGATCATTTATAAAAAATATTGAAAAGTACCGGGCCCAGAACCAGTCCTGTAGAACCCCACTGGATACCTCCCTTCCATCAGATCAAATGTCACTGACAACTACTCTTTGGATGCAGTTCTCCAAACAGTTCCCTATCCACCATAGAGTCCAATATGCAGTCCTCCAGTTTAACCATCAGAACATCAAAAACTGGTGCCTGAGGGGCAAAAGTGGGAGGGCTTCTGGAGTTCTGACCCTGCTGGTGGATCTCCTGATAGCACCTGGTTTTTGGCTACTGTGTGACACAGAGTGTTCAACTGGATGGGCCATTGGCCTGATCCAACATGGCTTCTCATGTTCTTACTGAAATCCACGTAAACAACATTGACAGTGTTCCCACAATCCAGTAAGCTCATCTCTTGATCAAAGAAGGAAACAAGGTTGGTCTGGCAGGACCTGTTGGAAACAAATCCATGCTGACTTCCCCAGATCATCAAGTTGTCCTCCAGACCCTCACAGACTTACTCCTTTAAAATCTGCTCCAGTATCTTCACTGGGACAGAGGTCAGATTGACTGGCCTGTAGTTTCCTGGGTTATCCTTCCTCCCTTTTTTGAACATTTGCCCTTGACCAGACCTGAGGCACATCACGCATCCTCCAAGAGGTTTTGAAGATGATGAGCAAAAGTTCTGCAACTTCTTTAGAAAGTTCTTTGAGCATTCTTTGGTGCACACCATCTAGCTTGGGGGATTTGTACACATCCAGTGCAGCTAGGTGCCTCTCAACACCCTCTCTGTCCATGTCAACCAGCAGCCCAGATGCCATCCCTTGCCTACTACCATCTCTAGATTAGCCTGTTCTTTTCTTCGGGGGGGGGAGACACATGAGGCAAAACAGGCACTGAGCCTTTCTGCTTTCTCTCTGTCCTCTGTCAATTTCTTCTTTTTCACCCAACAATGGGTCTATCACCTCTTTTACCTTGTGTTTGCCCCTCACATAGCTGAAGAAGTGTTTCTTGTTGAAGTGTGCCTTCTTGGCCAACCTCATCTCGCTTTGAGCTTTGTCCTCTGTGATGGCTGATGTACAGTGCCAAACAAGCCTCAGATACTCTGCTTCTTCCCTCCATTTCTTGAACATTTACTTTTTTCCCCCTTAGCCCATGCTGGAGTTCTCTGTTCATTCACATTGGCTTCTTTGGTCTTCTACCGTGTTTCTGACTTGTTGAAATAATGATGCCTTGAGCCCGTAAGAGCTCTTGTTTTAGGAGAGCCCACCCTTCATTTGTTCCTTTCCCTTCCAGCATTCTTGCTCACTGAATGACTATCATCATGCCTCTGAGTTCATTACAGTCAGCCCTACTAAAATCTAACATTCATATCAACTTTGAACTTCCTTGGCCCTGCACATTTAAAGGAATTCACAGAGGACATGGTCTCCTCACCCTAAGCTCCCCATCACCTTCACCCCATCTACCAACACTTGCCTGTTAATTAATATTTAGTTGAGTATGGCTAACCTCCTCGTAGCTTCCTCCACCATTTGAAAAAGGAAGTTGTTGGCCAGACAGGTCAGGAAGTTGCTTGACTGTGGATTCTTAGTAGCGTTAGTCTCCTAGCACACATCAGCAAAGTTGATGTCACCCATAACTACAATGTCATGTTGCTTGGATACACTGTAAAGCTGCTCAAGGAGGGCAGCATCCACCTCCTCACCCTAGTCAGATAGTCTGTAGCAGACTCCAACCACAATAATGTTTGTCCTTCCTTCCCTTATCCACACCTAGATAGTTTCCACTGGACTGTCACCTGCCTCCCCTAATATTTACTGATAAGCAAACCCCTTCCTCCACTGCTATACCTCCTCTTCAACCCTTTCTATTTTCTTGAACAACTCATATCCATCCACCACTACATTCCAGTTATGGGAATCATCCCACCAAATCTTTGTAATGCTTACTAAATCATATGCCTCTGTCTGCATTAGAAGCTCAGACTCTTCCTTCTTATTGCTCAAGCTTTGGGCACTGGTACATAGGCACTCCAGTGTGATCATTTTTGGCATTTGGTCTGCAATACTTTAATCTTTGCCCCTATCAAGTAGCACACCTTTTGGGCGAGGGGGTCAGGTGTGCTACTTGACAGGGACAAAGATTAAATATATGGCATTCCATACCCCTCAGCAGAAAATCACCAATGACCAACACTTTCCTTTTCCTTCCAATGCCATTTCTTCATATCCCCATGCCCTCCTCACTCAGTTTTTCTTGTCCTCAGTCCTCTGCGTATTTCCATCTTTGTTGCCATCGCAAGGGCCTGGAATAGATTCCTGAGTTCCAGTGGCACTGAGTGCCATCTTGCTTGATGCCTTTGGGTTTGTGCTGTAGTACTTAGAGAAGAATCATTACAGAAGTCAATCACTCTGTTGTCCATTTGACCAGTCTTCCCCATCTCTATGCAGGACCTCATGGCTTCTGTTAACAAAATCCTCCTCTTCCTTGATCTCATGAAGGGTAGCAATCCTTTCCTCCAGGCTTCAAACCTGCTCTTCAAAGAGTCCTATCAGTTTACACTTCGGACAATTGAAGTCCATCTTGTCCTCAGGGAGGAAAACAAGCATGGCCCATTTCCTGTGAGTGTCTGGAAAAGGGCCTTGAACATTTATCATCACCTTCCAAGTGGATTACTTCAACTTAGAATTTCCTTTGTGTGTTGATGTAACCTGGAACTGACCTAAAGTCTACCAAAGTGAAACATAGTAACATATATAGGAATATAAAAGTTTTTAGCTTCTAGCAGGGTCCCCAGGCCCAATTCTCAGGCTAAGAGCCACAGGCCAAGAGCCCTTAGGTTTTTGCCCTTCAGCTCATGCCAAAGGCTCATAGTCTGATAAGGAGAAGCCTTAGCATTCAGGGCTTCATCCTGTTAGTAGAATATGTCATTAACGAGTGGTGGGGCTGCAAGTCTCTTATGGGGGCGGGAATCCCATCCTACCATCACTGAGCCTGGTGAATCTCCAAGCCCCACCACCCATCTAAGAGCATGGCAGTAGCAGTGGAGGCCACACATTACTATTAGATATATAGATGTGTGTGAATACATGTGAATATGTGTCAGTGAAAAGTGCCAGTCCACTGTCTTCCACATGCCACTTCCCATGATTTCCCCTCTCATTAATAGGGTTGCCCCATTGACTTATCTCCCATCTTTCCAGGAGACCAGAAGTGATGTTGGGCATTTCAGTCTTACTTCCCGTTTCAGGCTTACTTCTGGTCAGGGGTGACACTCTGGTTTTTGGACAAATTCTATGGTAAATTCGGCTTCAACCCATAAAGTTTTGCTCCCAAACCAGAGCGTCACCTGCAACTTGAAGTAGGCCCCTAAACTGAAAGTAGGCCCCAAAAGGTCAGTTGGGGCAGGAAATCCCACCCATCCCCAGTGGGTTGCTGGCTGGTGCTGGGTAAATGCCTGCAAAACTGGGGGTTACCCCACTCCCACTGGGGGGGGGGGCTGGCAACCCTACACATTAATGAAATATGTCCTGTGTCAAAGAATTTGTAGGGTAAAACCAGAGTCGGTTCCAACAGGTGCTCTAGATTTTGGTTTCTAACAGGTCATATAAAACAATACTTGGATATGATTTGCTTAACTATTGTAAATGCCACATTAAACTACTGTCCCTGTTCTACATCTTCTGTGCTGTGCTAATGGTAGAATTATACCTACTACCTAACAATCAAACACCAATAGCGCTCTCTTCTCTCCTTCCTTCTGTTAGGTCCCTACCATTTTTGTCCTTAATCATGGCCAGCTTTGCATGGAATGTTCCCTTGATTTCTCCAATTTTCTTGAAGAGATCTCTAGTCTTTCCCATTCTATTGTTTTCCTCTTTTACTTTGCATCATTCATTCAGGAAAGCCTCCTTATCTCTCCTTGCTGTTCTCTGGAAATCTGCATTCAGTTGGGTAGGGCAGTCTAAAAAGACTGACCCATATTAAATGAACAGATTTATCTTATACAGTCACAGGAATAAACAGAAAGATACATAGATATCTGAATAAGTAAGTCAAACTGACTAAAGTTCATCTTAAAATAAATGTTAGTGTCACTGGGTTATTGTTTTATTATACACAGAGACAACCTGCCATCGGAGATATTGAATGATCTCATTTTATAACACTTTGGCTAATACCCTTTATGCTGCAGGATGGGGTTAAAACGGTGCGTCAAATTCCTTTCAAAAGAGACAGTAACAGTGAAACATTGACCTTTTGATTAGCAACTTAAAGAGAAAATGTGGCAGAGAAATTCTGCTTCCTGCACAGGCTAAAACTTTACAGCACTCACACTGCAGCAGTGGCTCAATTAGAGTTGAAGTGCTATTTAATCTGCAGGCTATCAACAACAGAGATAACCAGCATATGTTTACTAAAGGACTGTAGTAGTGGTTGTAACAGCAACTTCTTTAATTTGCATGTCAAAGCCTTCAACCCATGGGGCACCTATTTTGAGCAGAAGCATAAGACTGCTTCAAAAAAATGAGTGTGGAGTTTATCTGTTCCCTACATAAGAACATAAGAGAAGCCAATGCTGAATCAGGCCAATGGCCCATCTAGTCCAACACTCTGTCACACAGTGGCCAAAAATACCAGGTGCCATCAGGAGGTCCAGCAGTGGGACCAGGACACTAGAAGCCCTCCCACTGTTGCCCCCCCCGCACCAAGAATAGAGTGCATCACCTGCCCTAGACTGAGAGTTCCTATCTATACCCTGTGGCTAATAGCCACTGGTGGACTTCTGCTCCATATGTTTATCTAATTCCCTCTTGAAACTGTCCATGCTTGTAGCTGCCACCACCTCCTGTGGCAGTGAATGCCATGTGTTAATCACTCTTTGGGTTAAGAAATATTTCCTTTTATCTGTTCTAACCCGACTGCTCAGCAATTTCTTGGAGTGCCCACGAGTTCTTGTATTGTGAGAAAGGGAGAAAAGTATTTCTTTCTCAACCTGCTCAATCCCATGCATAATCTTATGAACCTCAATCATGTCACCCCCCAGCCGTCGTTTCTCCAAGCTAAAGAGCCCCAAGCGTTGTAACCTTTCTTCATAGGGAAGGTGTTCCAACCCTTTTATCATTCTAGTTGCCCTTCTCTGCACTTTTTCCAATGCTATAATATCCTTTTTGAGGTGTGGCAACCAGAACTGTACACAGTATTCCAAATGAGGTCACACCAATGATTTATACAGGGGCATTATGATACTGGCTGATTTGTTTTCAGTTCCCTTCCTAATAATCCCCAGCATAGCGTTGGCCTTCTTTATTGCAGTTACACACTCTCTAGACATTTTCACTGAGTTATCTACTATGACTCCAAGATCGCCCTCTTGGTCAGTCTCTGCCAGTTCAGACTCCATCAATGTGTATTTATATTTAGGATTTTTGGCTCCAATGTGCATCAAGTTGCACTTGGCCACATTGAACCCCATTTGCCACGTTGACACCCACTCACCCATTCTCGACAGATCCCTTTGGAGTGCTTCACACTCCTCCCTGGTTTTCACCACCCTGAACAACTTCGTGTCATCTGCAAATTTAGCCACTTCACTGCTTACTCCCAATTCCAAATTGTTAATAAACAAGTTAAAAAGCATTAGACCGAGTACTGATCCCTGTGGTACCCCACTGCTTACCACCCTCCACTGAGAAAGTTTCCCATTCATACTCACTCTCTGTTTCCTATTTATAAGCCAGTTTTTGATCCACAAGAGACTTGTCCTTTTATCCTGTGACTATTGAGCTTACTTAGGAGCCTTTGGTGAGGAACTTTACCAAAAGTTTTCTGGAAGTCAAGGTAAACAACACCATGACACACGCCCCTTCGATATTGACACTACTGTGAGGGTCTGCGTGTGGCACCTGGTCAGAGCTGCTGCTGATTTCTCCTGACCAGTTCTCTAAGCAAATTTTTAAATGTCTCTTCGGGGTAATTGTTTTGACTTTATATATCTGTTGAGGACCACTGCTAGGTATATTTGCTTTTTTGTTGTTAAGAGTCAGGCACCAAGGCTTGTCCACTTCAAAAACAGAATAGTACTTTATTTTCAGAAAACTCAACAGGGGGATGGAAGATATATACAGAGGATAATTTGTTTCCTTTCAGGCTAAACATTTGCCTTTACGTTCACTTAGGAGGTATGTTTACTACTTTCAGTTCATACATAGATGTTCATCAGTTCTCTAAACATGCTTACACTCCTCCTCTCCTGCAATTGCTTTGTGGTTTTCCTTGGGCTTTCTCGAACAGGTCCCTCTGGGTCTCCCCGGTCACCAAGCCAGCTTTCCAGTCTCCTGCCAGACAGTCCTTTAGCCCTTTCTAAACCACCTCCAGTTCCTTTTTTAAGGAGAGAGGTCTCAATGGTGTGTGACTATGCTGTGTTAAGTTTTTAACCGTCTGGTCACTGTCCCCTTCCTTCTGAGGAACTCAGTAAACCAGGTTCTTCCACAGAGAGCTTATTCAGTTCTCTGACAGACTTCTCCGCTCTCTGTCACACACCGAACTCCTTCGCAGCTTCCCTAACTGCCCATTCCAAAAGGAACCTTTTATCTGTTATCTGCCAATCACTGAGGGTTCCGAGCTAAAATGGCCCCCTCCTCACTCTGTCATGTGACCCAGCAGTTTTCTGTGTTTTATTCTCTGCTGGTCTCAGATCTTTAAGTCCGTCACAAACACCTATGGGGTCCCCCTTGTCCACATGTTTGTTCACTCCCTCAAAGAACACTAACAGGTTAGTGAGACAAGATCTTCTCTTGCAGAACCCATGCTGAGTCTGCCTCAATAGTTTTTGTTCATCAATGTGCCTACTAATTCTTTCCTTAATAACAGTTTCCACCAACTTACCTGGTATCAACATCAGATTGACTGGCCTGTAATTTCCTGGATCTCCCCTGGAGCCCTTTTTAAAGATGGGGGTGACATTAGCTACTTTCCAGTCCTCAGGAATGGAGGCAGATTTTAAAGAAAGATTACATATTTTTGTCAGGAGATCCACTAGTTCACATTTGAGTTCTTTCAGAACTCTCGGATGAATGCCATCTGGGCCTGGTGATTTATTAGTTCTTAAATTGTCCATCAGTCATAGGACTTCCTGTCTTGTCATCTCAATCTGATTCAGGTCTTTCAAACCCCCTCCCGAAATCGGTGGTTCTGGAGTGGGCAAGCACTACCGCAGTGAAGACAGAGGCAAAAAATGCATTCAGCTTCTCAGCCATTTCCCTATCATCCTTCAGTAGTCCTTTTACCCCTTGGTCATCCAAGGGACCCACTGCCTCCCTGGTTTCCTACTTCTAATGTATTTGAAGAAAGTTTTATTGTTGGCCTTTATGTTTTTTGCGATATGCTCCTCATATTCCCTTTTTGCTTGCCTGATCACAGACTTGCATTTTATTTGCCACAGCCTGTGTTCCTTTTTATCAACCTCACTGAGACTAGCTTTTCACCACTTAAAGGAATCCTTCTTACGTTTTACAGCTTCCATTACTTTATTTGTTAACCATGCAGGCTTTTTTCTATACCTATTTGTGCCTTTCCTAACCTGCGGTATATATTTTTTCTGAGCTTCTAGGATTGTCTTTTTAAATAGTCCCCAAGCTTCTCCAATGGTTGTGACTTTTTCCACTTTTCCATTCAATTTCTTACTCACATGAACCCCTCATACCAGAGAAGTTACCCCTTTTAAAGTTAAAAGAGGTTGCATCATTCTTTTTGGGCAACTCCCTATTTATACAAATATTAAACTCAATAACATTATGGTCATTGTTCTGAAGTGGTGCAATCACTTCTACATCTCTCACCAAGTCTTGGGCATTACTTAGGACCAAATCCAGGATGGCCTCTCCCCTGGTAGGATCTGTGACTATCTGTTCCATAGCACAGAGCATTACAGTAGTCCAACCTCGAGGTGACCATCGCATGGATCACTGTGGCCAGCACAGAATCATCAATTACAAGATGGGGTTCTGGAAAAAGTTATTAATTCCAGACCAGCAACATACCTCCCAATAGCACAGCCATCCCATTTTCATCCAGGGGCATCTCACACCCCGATGGTACCCTCACAAATGGTGGTAGAGGTGCGATGATGGAAGATACTGATGATGGAATAGTGGTGGCGGCGGCTCCTACTCAAAAGCCTGGCAGAAGACCTCCGTCTCACTGGCCCTGTGGAACTGCACAATGTCCCGCAGGGCCCGGATCTCCTCCGGGAGCTCATTCCACCAGGTAGGATCCACCACCGAAAATGCCCTGGCCCTCACAGCAGTGAATTTGATATTCCTGGGGCTTGGAATTACCAGGAGATTTTGACTCCCCAACCATAGTGCTCTTTGGGGAATGTGCAGGGAAATGCAGTCCCTCAGGTAAGCTGGACCCCGGCCATATAGGGCTTTAAAGGTAAGAACCAGCACTTTGAAGCAGATCCAGTATGCCATTGGCAGCCAGTGCAGCGCTTTCAGTGCAGGCCGGATGTGATCCCGCCTAGAGAGGCCCATCAACAGCCTGGCTGCAGCATTCTGCACTAGCTGCAGCTTCTGGATTTGCAACAAAGGCAGCCCCATGTAGAGAGTGTTACAGTAGTCCAGCCTCGAGGTGACCATCGCATGGATCGCTGTGGCCAGGTCATCACAGTCAAGGAAAGGTCAACTGCCAAGCCAGCCGGAGATGGTAAAAGGCCAACTTGGCAGTGGCTGCCACCTGGGCCTCCATCATTAAGGAGGAACCCAGGAGCACACCCAAACTCCTAACATCTGACGCTGGCACCAGAGGCACCCCATCGAAGGTCGGCAGAGGGGGCCCTAACCCTGAACCGATCTGACTCAGGCCCAGGACCTCCGTCTTTGCCAGGTTTAGTTTCAACTGGTTCAGTCTGAGCCAACCAGCCACAGCCTGTAGCACCCGATGAAGGTCATCCGGGGCGGAGTTTGACTGGCCGCCCAACATCAGATAGAGCTGGGTGTCATCTGCATATTAATGGCATCCAAGCTCACAACTCTGGGCAATCTGGGCAAGAGGGCACGTGTAGATGTTAAACCATATCGGGGACAGCACCGCCCCCTGAGGCACCCCACACTTAGGAGGGTGCCTCTGGGACTGCTGGTCCCCTATCACCACCCTTTGTCCCCAACCTTGGAGAAAAGAGGCAAACCATTGAAGGTGAGCCCCTGAATCCCCGGATCGGCGAGGCGGTAGGCCAGCAACTGGTGGTCAACCATGTCAAACACAGCCGACAGATCTAACAACAACAGTGCCCCCATGCCACCTCAATCCAGATGCCTACAGAGGTCAAGGCGACCAGCATCGTCTGTCTCATGACCTGGGCAGAAGCCGGACTGAAAGGGATTGAGTACAGAAGCATCATCCAGAAAGCCCTGTAGCTGTAACGCCACTGCCCTATGAGGGATGCCAGGCAGTCCCCTCTCCTGTTTTTGCTAGAATCTGTATTTCACCATCAGCGGACCTGCACTGGAGCACAGCAGTTACTATCATGTGACAGCTGTCTGCTTCTAAGACAATTGCTGGTAGGACAGCAGATCTGACAGCATTGCCCCCCCCCCGGTTCTGTCTGGCTAACAAGACACTGCCACATTTTCACTGACTGAAGACAAAAATAGTAGGATCTGATCATTCATTCTTGTCGGGGATATTCAGCAACAGTATCTTCTCCTCCTCCTCCTTCCTCCTCCTCCTCCTCCTCCTCCTCCTCCTCCTCCTCCTCCTCCTCCTCCTCCATAGCATAGTGCCCACTTGATTCTTCCTCTTCATTTTGATGAGGGGAGAGGAGGACAAAAGTCACTTGCACAAGAGCCACTTTACCAGTCTGTTTGTATAAGCAAAAGCTCACCTTAAGTTATGAGTCAATGGGGGTCATCTACTTGAACAAAACACAATTCAAACACTGTAAAGCTTCACTTAAATATAAGACCTTACTATACATTAAAGAGATAACCCCCTGATGGAAGCTTTACAAAGAATCTGGAGATTATTATGGTTACTCTTTTGTGTGGACTCATTAAAACATATTTTAAATGTACTGTATACGTGGTGGTGAAACTCCATATCTTGACAAGCTATTCTAGTGAGAGGTTGTAGATTTTTTATGGTCATTCCAGATGTTCACAGACAAAACTATCAAAATATTTGTACTCCAGCTTCTATGAGGGAAAGAAAGGTGATTGATTTGTATTTGATTAAAATTTCAGAGAAGCCTTGGAGGTAGATGAGCTTTGCAGGGAAGCCTGAGGACTGGGAAGAGATCCCAAGAGGAAGAAGACACGTAGCTCAGAAGCACCAGAGAAGTGAAGAAGAAGAGGGAGGAGAGGGCTGTGGCTCAAAGGAAGAGCCTCTTCTTTGCATGCAGAATGTCCCAAGTTCAATCTCCAGCATCTCCAATTATAAAGGACCGGGTAGTAGGCAATGTGGAAAACCTCTGGTGGAGAACCACTGCCAGTCTGAGCAGACAATATTGACCTTGATGGACTGATAGTTTGATTCAGTACTAGGCAACTTTGTGTTTATTCATGTGTGTTCAAGAGGGATAAGGGATTGAGAAACAGGAACCCATAGAAGGGTAGGGGAAGGAGAAGCACTTCTGTTCCAATGTGTAACTACCAGACATTTTTAATGTACAGTTCTATTTTTTGTATCTATTTATAAACAGTACTTTCCAGGGGAAACAGAATGTGCTGGGAACTGGATGAATAGGAAGATCTCGTGAAAGCTGTGTTGGAATTCTGAGCACCATTATATTAGGAGAATACAAGTCAACATTTTTGTTTGATTATCACTCTGCTTTTCCTTTTAGGGACCCATCTTGGTATACCAAACATCTTTTAGCAGCTGTACAAATACTTTTTAAAACTATACAAGCTTCCAGTACTATAAAAATCCCAGCAGTTATCATAATGCCTGGATCCCCAGAAATATGGGTGCCCAACAACTGAAAATTGATACTGATCTCTGTTTTTCAACATGTCAATTTTCATTGGCTGTGGAAAATAGTAAATCATTCAGCATAGTGCCAGATTTTTCATCTGTTTCAAACATTATATTTTAATTGTCATTTACACACCTTGATTAGTGAAAAATATTTTAAAAATATAAAGTAAATATTAGAGCATTTTATTGGGTAACTAAATTCCGGCATGCAAGTTCCTATGCAGGAAAAAGAATACGATTCAGACTTCCCAAGCCTTTGAACAAACTGACCGGCCTTGAAATGCAAAATTACAAAGACTACATATAAATGAAGAGTTAGGTAATGTGGCCAAGTATTGTTGTGATCATTTTGAATTGCAACACTAAGGGTGAAAACAAATTTAACAAAGAAGAATAAATTGTGCAAAGTGGGAATTGTAAAAGATGAATAGCTATTGTTTGTCATCATTGAAACACAGCATTAAAAAACCTACTTGAAGAAGAATCTACAGATTCTTAAAAGTTTATCTCTCACCCACTTGACACACCTACAGGATACTAGAATTCCCAAGAGCTTTACAATTGCCTGCATATTTCCAGACACAATATTTACTCCTGTTCCAGGTATGTTCCAGCACAGCAGGAGGCTATGCACCCTCTGTCATTCCACCTCATCAGTCAACTGATGCATGTTGTCAGCTCTAACAGTGCTGATCACCTGGTAGGGGGAAGGAAGCAGCAGTTCTGAGGATAGAACTACACTTTACCAGTGTAGTTGAATTCCCTCCCCCATTTTTAATGAATCCAGGTGATATAATTCAGATTGGAAAACCTGGTACAAAGAGAGAAGTATTTAAGTACTGGCTCATCATTCTGTTTTCCTTCTGAAAATTATTAACTTCAAGCTACATTTACCCTCCTCTCAGAAACTAAAGAAGGCCTGGAATACCTGATCAAGAAAATCAAAGGAAAGTGAGAAGTTTGGCCTCTTCCTAAACATCAAAAAGACCAAATTCATGACCACCGAGAAGAAGAGAAACATCAAAATAACAGCTGACAATGAAGAGATCGAATGTGTGGAAGAATTCTCTTTCTTAGGACCACAGATCAACCAAAACCGCAAATGCAGTCCAGAAATAAAATGGCGAATCATGCTGGGTCACACAACAATGATGAGCATGAATCAAATATGGAAGAGCAAGGACATCCGCCCAGCAACCAAATGCAGATTAGTCTGTGCTATTGTGTTCCCCATAGCAACCTATGGCTGTGGAAGTTGGACCATGAAGAAGCAAGACAGGAGGAAAATCAACTCATTTGAGCTGTGGTGCTGGAGAAGGCTCCTGTGTATTCCTTGGACAGCAAAGGTGACAAACAAGCAAGTATTGGAGCACATAAAACCAGACATGTAATTGGAAGAAAAAATCATAAAATGGCAACTGACTTATTTCAGGCATGTCATGAGGAAGAACTCACTAAAAAAAGCAGTTATGCTTGAGCTGGTTAGTGGCAAAAGGAAACCAGGCTGCCAAAGAACACAGTAGCTAGACACCATAAAAGTCGACACCAGCCTGAACATGGAATGACTCAAAGAAATAGTACAAGATCAGAAAACATGGAGAGAGCTGGCCCATAGAATCACCAAAAGTCAGACACGACTGAAAGGCTAACAACATTTCTTCAGCAAGAGTAAAAGCAACTTGAGGGGGTGATGATTTTCAGTGGGGAAACAATACAAAAGAAAAGGATTAAATAACATCCCTTTCCTGCACCAGTCTTTCGCCATTAAATTGTGGCCCCTTGTCCTTGCAGCATACAAACCATCTTCTGACATTCTGGTTTAGGGAGGAAGAAGCGATCTTTCTAGGAATCAGATTTTCACAGAGTTGGTTGGCTGGCCTTATGTCAATCATAAAGCAATATCCCCTCTCCAGACTTGCCTATATACAGCACTGATTGGCAGACATTTGTGTCAGTTAGGAAAACATCTCCCTAAAGGAGATTATTTCAAAGTTTAAATTATCAATGAAAAGCATTTTAAAAATAAATTAAAGTACTGGGTAAATGTTGAAAGGAGTAGACATTCCAAGTGCTGGAAAGAATCCTTAAAATAAGGCAGGCAGACTGTATGAATCACCATATACATATGTTGAGAAGCAAAGTAGGAAGGAGACAGGCTTATCCACTTAGGGTTGCTAACAGCCTGGAGAAACACACATCCTGCCTCCTTAGTGTGTGGAAATGGGCAGCTGAAGTTTTTCATGGCACGAAGATAATATCACCTGGTAAATAACAGCCCATTAAACCTCTATGAAAGGGGCAGGACATTTTCCCTGCAGGCTGCTAGCAACCCTATGTGAATTTGAAAAACTAAGACTTGGGAAGCAATCATAAGGAGGCTTACTCAGAAGCAAGTCTTATTTTATTCAGTGGGGCTTACTGCCAGGAAAGTGTTCTTAGGACTGCATCTTCACTCGTCTTCAACTTAGGTCCCTTGTAGATGAGGTGAATTATTTAGATCCTTCTGATTAGGTTTTAGGCTTGGTTATGGCACTGAAATGGCTTTGGTCAGGGCTATTTTTGGTCAAGAATGCACAGGAACGGAGATCCGGCTGGATCCCGAGTTGGTCACGCCCAGCAGGAACTCATTAGCATAACAGGCCACACCCAACAGCAGAGATTCATCAGAATTGGCTACATTAGGTCTGTGTGGCCTAACATGCAAAGGAGTTCCTGCTACAAAAAAAGCCCTGGGTTTTGACAACAAACTAGGTAAACAGAATAAGAAGCAAAAGGTGGGTGTGGCTGGATGACCACATTTCTGGTAACATGGGGGTGTTGCCTAATATGCTAATGAGGTTCTGCTGTTGGGTGTGGCTTATTATGCTAATGAGTTCCTGCTGGGCTTTTTCTAGAAAAAAAACCCTGGCTTTGGTACTCCAATGGACTACCTGTGCTGGAAGATGGACAGAGGGAGTGCAACTCTGTTGATTCTCCTAGACCTTTCAGTGGTTTTTAAAACTATCCATTATGGTATCCTTCTGGACCATCTTTCCAGGCTGGGATTGGGAGGCAGTGTTTTGCAGTGGTTCTGGCCCTACCTGGAGGGTGCCAGGGGACTGCTTCTCAGCCCCTTGGTCTTTGGCCTGTGGGATCCCACAAGGTTCCTCTTGTCCTCTATGATCTTTAACATCTACATGAAACTGTCAGGTGAGGTCATCTGGAAATTTGGATTGGGTTGTCACCAAATATGTGATATCTCTTATCTCATGCTTTTGGCTGATATGAGGGCTGGATCTGACATAAATGTCACTTTGCCAGGTTGGGCCATGTGTGCCATAAAATGCAATGTCAGGTACCAGATATATAAATTTTATGAAGGACACAAGCAAATCCAATTAATGATATTATTTTTAAAACTCAAAATACAAACATGCTTAAAATATTACCACTCTTACAGTATTTCCTTTATTTAATAGTCTTTGATAATTGACACCTCTCGCTCTGAATTATTGCATCAAAATAATAAAAATCTATGCTGTTGCAATCTTGAGTATGCTGTTTAGACGTGTATCTAAAGCTGACAATGTACTTTTGATTTATTGACATTTATTACAGAAATAAGCTGTTCACAGAGGTACATTGTCCCAAACATAGACAGAATTTTAGAAGCAAAAGCCTTACATTGGGGATAATTCAGACCCCAAAACTGGTAAAATTTGCTTATGCCAACTTTGGAAAGCTTATGCTTCTGTACAGCATCACACCGCTCCCACACCTACCTGCAGTTTGTGGCATCCTTTCATTGGTAGGTGGGGGAGCAGTGGGAATGTCCCATTTTGTCAACTGTACTAACTCACTAGTACAGGGAACTTAGAACTGGGAGACCCAGGTTCATAAACCCCACTCTGCCATGGAAGTTGCTGGGTGACTTTGGGCCAGTCACTCTCTCAGCCTAATGTACCCTGCACAGTTGTCATAAGTGTTATGTCCTGAGCTTGATGCAAATCCCATTGACAGGCTGGTATCCAGGCTACTTTGCGTAGCAGGCCAATCAGGATATAAGGATTGTGCTGGAGGGAAGCAAACTGATTGGACTTTATCTAAGCAATGCTATTGGTTGTTACCACTGATGTGGGCATGGCTATGCTAGCCTACACTGTTTAAATAAGAGCCTGTTGCTCTATGTTGTGTTGTCTGTTCTGATCTGTTCTGAGCTGTTGAATCACTACCATTAAAGCTGATCACTTGTTGGAAAGCTGCTTTTAAGTGTCATACTTATCAGTGGCAATAAGGATGGGATCTAGCGGGTAGGCAGCCCCACTGAATGCCGACACAATGGCAGACGAAGTGGAACCAGTCATGGCTTTACCACCAACTGAACAACACCCTGCCAACCCACCGGCAGAACCAGCAAGAGGGATGGCAGCCAGTGACAAGTTTGAGGCATACAAACCAGGCCTGGAAGACTGGGACTTGTACATAACCCGGTTCAAGTGCCATCTACGGGCACACCAAATCAAGGATGAGGCCATGAAATCAGTGGTCCTGTTGAGTTCCTGCGACCAAGCTGTGTTTGATGTGGCAAAATCCTTGGTTGCGCCAATCGACATTATGACGGTGTCACTGGTGGACCTGAAGGCAAAGCTGAAAAATCACTATGTGCCTAAGCCATCACAGATTGTGTGCCACCATGCTTTCTACAAATGGGACCAGAAGGTCAGGGAATCAATTGCAGAGTATGTCACCGAGCTGAGGAAAGCCACCTGAACATGTAGTTTCTCTGACCCGGAGATGGCCTTGTGGGACCAGTTGATGTGTGGCCTAAGAGATGAGCATCTGCAGCAGTGGCTGTTCTCCAGAATAGAGCTCACCTATGCTACAGCCTATGCAAGCCAGCAGCCTGTTGCAACAGCGGGTAGAGAAGGCGGGCCATCATGAGTCGACCAGCGATTCTGAGGCCGAGGGCGATGACGTCCATCAGATGCAGAGAGCGAAGCCGCTGCGGACCACAAGGAAGGCAGCACATCAGCAGTCATGCGCAGGTTGTGGCGGCAATCATGAGCAGGACCAGTGCTGGGCATGTGACCTACGGTGCCGAAACTGCCACAAGCAGGGCCATCTGGCCAGAATCTGCAAGGCAACAGGTCTGAGGAGGTCACCTCAGTCATCACCAGGAATATCGAGGAAGGAGCAAGACGTCAGAGCATGGAGGCAAGCGGAATGCAACATGACCACCAGCTGTTCCTGCCCTACGACTGTCCTGAGCACAAAAAATCGCACCAGGAGGAAGATCCACATCACAGTGCTGCTGGACGGAGTGCCATGTGAGATGGAGGTCAACTTGGGATCGGCGTTGACCATCATCTCCATGGAGACATCCCAGCATTTGTTTCCCCACAGGAGTTGCCACCGGTTAGCACCCAGTGGAGTGCATCTTGCAGATTTCCAAGGGCGGTGCATACCAGTGGTTGGGGAAGCCAATTTTGAGGTACAATTTAAGGGTTTTAAGGGAACCCTAGGTCTCCAGGTGGCTGAGGGGCGCAGGGCCAGTCTGCTGGGGTTAGACTGGTTTGAGGCGCTTGGAATTGCTGTGTCCAGAATCGACCACATTGGTGGTAATAAATTGAGTTCCCTGTATGTGGAGTTTCCTGAAGTATTTGATGGAACCCTGGGAAAATATATGGGTCCACCAGTCACATTTGAACTAGACCCCCCAGTGACACTCATCAGGTTATGGTACAGGACCGTGCCACTTGCTCTCAAGCCAAAAATTGAGGCAGAATTAGATAAGCTGGTGGCTCAGGGGGTTTAGGAGCGTGTGCCTTATGCGAAGTGGGAAACACCCATTGTAACACCAGTCAAACCAGATGGTTCAGTCAGGATCTGTGCGGACTATAAATGTACTCTGAACAAGGCATTACAACAGCATTCTTACCCCATTCCCATTATAAGTCACGTATTGGCTTCACTGAGGGGGGGCGACTGTTCGCTAAACTCGACCTCGCACAAGCATACCAGCAGCTGCCTGTGGACCACAGGGCAGATGAGACACAGATGATCATGACCCATCGAGGAGCATTCAGAGTTAATCGATTACAATTTGGCGTTAATGTGGCTCCTGGTATTTTTCAGAGTTTGATAGAGGGATTGCTGAGAGATCTGTCGGGCGTGGTGCCTTATTTTGATGATGTATTGATTGCTGATACCACTAAAGAAGAACTGGCAGAGCGTATTAGGGCAGTACTTAGCCGATTCCAAGCAGCGAGATTGAAGGTTAAAAAACAAAAATGTCAGTTTGGGGTTTCCCAGGTCGAGTTTCTTGGGTTCTTAATCAATGAGCAGGGCGTCCACCCCACCAAGGTTGCTGCCATTCAGTGCACCCCAAAACCACAGAATAAAAAAGAGCTGCAGTCCTTTCTGGGAATTTTAAATTTCTATCGTGTCTTTTTGCCTCAAAAGGTCTCAGTGGCCGAACCCTTGCACAAACTGCTTGAAAAGGGGGCACGGTGGACCCGGGGGCCACGGCACGACAATGCATTTGAGGGAATAAAAGAATTATTGGTATCTAACACTGTGTTAATGCATTACGATGAGGGGAAGCCATTAATCCTTCCTGCAGATGCCTCCCCTTTTGGAATTGGCACAGTCCTCAGCCATAAAATGGTGGATGGGCGGGAAGTGCCAATAGCATATTATTCAAGGACGCTGATGGGCACTGAAAGGAATTATGCACAAATCGATAAGGAGGGACATGCGTTAGTTGCTGGCGTTAAAAAATTCCATCATTTCTTATACAGCTGAAAATTTGTGATGGTCACCGACCATAAACCCTTGCTAGGCCTATTTGCACCAGGTCGCCAGATGCCTCTAGTCCTCTCGCCCCAGATGCTATGCTGGACAGTTTTCCTGGCAGCTTATGACTTTGAACTTGTCCACCATCCTGGCAAGGCAATGAGACATGCAGACACTTTAAGCAGGTGTCCCATTCCAGGACCTGCCCTGGACCCTACTCCCCCCTATGAGGTGATGGCTCTGGAAGAACTGCCACAGCCACCAGTCCATGCCTTGGACATTGCCGCTAAATCAGCAAAGGACTCCACAATCTCCCAGGTACTTCACTGGGTGTGGAGGGGGTGGCCAACGGGTCATTTGCCACCAGAATTTCAAGCTTATTGTATGCATCAAAAAGATCTGTTGGTACATAAAGGATGTCTGTTGTGGGAAAACAGGGTGGTAGTGCCTCCTCCTTTATGGGAACGGGTCTTGGAGGCACTGCACAAGGATCATCTGGGTGTAGTAAAAATGAAAGCTCTAGCCTGGAGCTATGTCTGGTGGCCTCAGATAGACTACGACATTGAAGAGTGGGTAAAGGTTTGCAATGAGTGCCAACTGTCCAGGCCGGATCCCCCCCCCCCGGCTCCTCGGCATCCTTGGAATAACCCACAGAGACCCTGGTCCAGAATTCATGTGGACTTAGCTGGCCCATTTCACGGGCAGATGTTTTTGGTGGTTGCAGACACCTATTCTAAATGGCTTGAAGTGCTCCTCATGAGGAAGATGATGACCACGGTAGTCATAAAAGCACTGTGAAAATTGTTTGCTATGCATGGGTTACCAGAAACTTTAGTTTCTGATAATGGGCCTCAATTTGTGTCTGCAGAGTTTGCAAAGTTAATGCAGGACAATGTAATAAAGCATATTACATCTGTGCCATTCCATCTTGCAACAAACAGGCAGGCAGAGAGAATGGTTAGAACAACTAAGGAGACTCTGGGGAGAATGACTTAGGGGGACTGGAGTCAAAAGGAGGCATCTTTCCTCCTATACCAACATATAACACCACACTCTGCCACAGGGAGGAGTCCTGTAGAGTTGTTAATGGGTTGCTGCCTCACCACCCTCCTTGACAGACTCCACCCCAATCTCACCACAGATCGACCACCTGAGAGGGAGGACAGGGAAACTCCCAGGTCCTTTAAAACAGGGGACTTAGTGTTCTCCCAAAACTATGGGGAGGGACACCTTTGGCTTCCAGGTGTCATCATAGAAGTAGCTGGGTCACTGTCTTACGTGGTGCAGACAGACGATGGCTGACAACTAAGGCACCACATTGACCAGTTACACCAGCAATGGACCTCCCCTCACCGAGAAATGGAAAGCCAAACTGCCAGACTACTGCCTCAAGAGGTAGAGGTGGGTGAAACTCCTCAGGTTGCAGAAGCTAGGGAGGTAGATCCGACTGTACAAGGGACAGAATCCCAGGTGCCTGAACAGGCAAACAGTGGTCCTCAGACTACTAATGAAGAGCAGACACCTCCCGACAGAGACCCTGCATCGGTCTCAACGGTCTAGGCAGCGACCGGCTTATCCGAAGGACTACATCTGTTCAGAGGTAGTCCATTCATAGGGTGGAGGGATGTTATGTCCTGACCTTGAATACATCCCCATTGACAGGCTGGTATCCAGAATGGCAATACCTCATTGGCTACTCTGTGTAGCAGGCCAATCAGGATACAAGGATTGTGCTGGAGGGAAGCAAACTGATTGGACTTTATCTAAGCAATGCTATTGGTTGTTACCACTGATGTGGGCGTGGCTATGCTAGCCCACACTGTTTAAATAAGAGCCTGTTGCTCTATATTGTGTTGTCTGTTCTGAGCTGTTCTGAGCTGTTGAATCACTACCATTAAAGCTGATCACTTGTTGGAAAGCTGCCTTTAAGTGTCATACTTATCAGTAAGAACAGAGACATAAATGGGGAGAACAAAAGTTGTAAATTGCTTTGGGTCCCCATTTGGGGAGAAAAGCAAAGTATAGATGCCTAGAAAATAAAAATGATGCAACAAAATCTGATTAAGCATTTAAGGTGGCTCAAGACTCCTGTTTTATCTTAGCCTCCAACTACACCCCTGCTCTTGCATGCCACTCATCCCAAACACAGACACTCAGCGCCTTCCCTCACTGCAACATCTTTATTTTGCCTTCCCCTCCCATGGTTTTCCAAGTGCAGTTCCCACCACACACCCCTTTGCAAGCACTTAAACCCTTCCCTTCCATGCCCCTCCCTTCAGTCCCTTATACCCCTCCCCTAGATACACTCTGGCATTCCCATTCCTACACTTCGCCTAATACCCATTTCCAACAACAGTTCCCACACCCCCACTACTTTCACACATTCAATGACTTTCTCCCTCCCTTCTTCCTTCTTTCCTCATAAAGGGCCACTTCTCCAGCATCACAGCAGTGTAAGAGCAAGAGAGGCAGACAGAAGAGAAGAAGAAGGTGGCAGCAACAGTAGTGAAGGGGGAGGCCCAGCACACGTACTGACAAGAAGGCAGCAACCCCTCTGTCTCTGACAGGAGGAGGAGGGTGTGTGTGGCCACACAAGTGCAGCCTGGCCCAATCAAAAGAAAGAGGAGAGAGGAATGGACCCTCCAGCCAGCTGACCTGACAAGGGTCTTTTTCCTGCTCTTGCTGCTGCTGCTGCCACCACCCCCCTCCTTTTCCTTGCTCACAGGCCAGATAACAGACCTGGAAGGGATGGTTCCTGCCCTTGGACCACATGTTTGACACCCCAGCTAAAGAGTTATGATCTGGGCAAGCCTAGATGGAATAGCACCCAGAATATTTCCATCCAGCTTCTTCTTTCTCTCATAGGTGAAGCCTCAAGCTCTACAAAGCCTACTTCCAGCTAGTCTTACTCAGACAGGTGTGAGCATGAAATATTTTCTTAATTACTTTTTGTAACCCTGCTTCAACCTAGAATTGAAAAAGAAGTGGGAGAATATTAAGTTTGCCTTTTAAGAAGTGAGGTGGGAATCTCATAGCACTTTGAGTGCTGGATACAGTTAGGTTTGGCCCTCCTATATTTTGGATAGCAAAACATAATCTCAAATGTGAAGAGCTTCTTATATTTTCAAATGCTTGACTGGTCAATTAGTATGATGACTCATCAGTGCAATCCTAAACAGAGTTATTCCAGTCAAAACCCATTGAACCCCTTTCAATAGTTTTAGACTGGAGTAATTCTATCAGGGACAGCACTGTATAAGTTGCTTAAAAATAAACATCTCCTTGTAAATTTGATTGTTCAATTAACTTCAAGCTAATATGGGAGGCTCCTGCTCTCCTGCCTTTCTGTACAATATACAAAACTGAATTATTCAAGAGGGCTTTCTAAACAGGTAATAGGGCTGTACTGTATCAAAACAGTTTAAAAAGAAACTTGGGCAAAGGGTTAGGGACTGTGCTACTGTGTATCATTTGTATTGCCTACTATGTAATTTTGGCACAGTTTAATGTGTCACGCTAGTATTTGCGTTTTGCTTCAGTTCTGTTTTCAGATTTCTGGTTGGTCCCAGATTTCTAGAATCCAAATCCCATTGTACTGTGTATTGAATGTCCCATCTTGTTGATTGTAATTCACCTTGAGTCCCAGTGAGAAGTGCAAACTGTAAATAATGTGAACAAATAAAATAAATAGATAAATGTGGGCCATTAGGCATGATAGCTAAATGGAACTTCTAGGTTCAGACGCCATATGGCTCTGAACAACAGTTCCTGAGTGACAACATTGCAGAAAGGCTTTTGTCTTCATGTCATGCATCAAATATCAGGAAGTATCAGGAAGGCCACCGTGGAAGAAAGGATACAGGACTAGATGGACTTTTGGTCTGAACTAGCAGGTCTCTTACATTCCTACAGGTTTCTATCGATGAAGTGTCCTTTTTTGGCAGCAGAGAGCTTTTTTGATAACAGTCTCTTTAACTTAAGGGGTCAAAATTTAAAATATCTGGAGTCAGCACGCCCCTTGCAGTTCTCAGCATCTAGCCTAAAATAACACCACAGGTTTTAGTGTACATCTTCCGTGAGCTCCCAGTCAGTTTCATTACCCCAGTTCTGATAGTGTGTTCTTCAGATAATGTATAAAAGAGATTGCAAAGTGGTTGCTTGCCCTCCCCCATTCCCTTGAGTCCTTCTGACACAACTGCTTCATCATTGTTGGTTTATGCCCTTGTTCCCCCAGCAATTGGCGTTAATTTTTTTCTAAGTACAGTTCATCTTCTATCTCTGCCTTCGAGCCATATAGGCAATCTATTGTAATTGTAGCTTTTATATCATCTTGAAGATGCCCTTCACCTTGGGATTACCCATATTTCTTTGTTCATCCTGTTTTCCCATGTGATACCAACTTAATATCTTTCCAGCAATGCTCTGCAGTTCAAAGCTTGTGCTCTTTCTTATCTCTGGAAAAAGAAGACATTTAATCTATCTTTAGTTTTTATACAAAGATTGACACAATGAGGTCCAGAGTGCCTTCTTAAAACAAAGAATGGGAAATAGGAAGCCATAGAAATATTGTTGAATAGTCTTACAATACTCTTCAATAGGATATGGCAAATAATAGTCTATGGAAGGCTACAATGGACCCCCACCCACAGATAACTCCCTCACAACACATCAGGTGTCTGAACAGGTGGCAGCTGCTGCTTCCACGGCTGTTAACTTTCCAGCTGGCAAGCTTCAGTAGGCTTTAGCCTGAAAAGCAAAAGGAGTGAAACAGGGGTGTAAAACAGATGTGTGGCTGCTAGGAAACTATGTAAGCATCCAATTTCTTCCTTTTATACTCTGCAATCTACTAATTCAATATGTGGGGACAAACTGCAAGTCCATTGCTATAAAATTTATGTTGTAAGTCTTTACCACCCCTGAAGAAACAAAGCACAGTGGAAGTGTCTTGCCGTTTTAGTAGTGCAAGTTGCTGCTGTAGAAATGCTAACGAATCCCCTCTTCACTGTTATTTCTTTCTGCATGAATACACAGCTTTGTTAGACCAGGTCCTACAATAGGAGGATATGGGGATACTTGAATGAATGAATGAATGCTCACCACCATGTGCACACTTTTGGGGGAGACTCACCAGAATGG
Organism: Gekko gecko; assembly: GCA_029375565.1. Classification (NCBI taxonomy): domain Eukaryota; kingdom Metazoa; phylum Chordata; class Lepidosauria; order Squamata; family Gekkonidae; genus Gekko; species Gekko gecko. The sequence continues at coordinate 118,797,795 of JAPDNY010000004.1, forward strand.
TGTTCCCTGAGGTCATGACACTTTTTCCAGCTGTGTAACTGGAAGTGGCATCATCCTATCTCCATAGGATTTTAAGTGAATGCTAGAGCAGCCAATGATGCACTGGTGGCACTTCCAGTTACATGGTCAGAAATGACATCATGATGTTGAGGGATACTGTTCCTGAATTTTCTCCCCACCGCTCATCAAAGCAGGCAATGAAGGCAGGAGTTCCTTTACCCCTACCTGGTAAATGACAAAGCTGGCGCACACACACACATAATCCCCATCTTCTGTCCACTCACTTATAGATTTAACATAAGAAGCCAGGAGGAAAGTTATTATCAGAAGCACCAACACCAAATCTTTGTGTAGGTTTGAACCCAGAATTAAGATTGCTGGGGAAAACATCAGCAACCTCAGATATGCAGATGTTACCACTCTAATGGCAGAAAGTGAAGAGGACCCAAAGAGCCTCTTGCTAACAGTCAAAGAGGAGAGTGCAAAAGTTGGCTTGAAACTCAACATCAAAAAAACTAAGATCATGGCATCTGGCCCCATCATTCCTTGGCAAATAGAAGGGCAAGTCATGGAAGCAGTGACAGATTTCACGTTCCTGGGATCCAAGATCACTGCAGATGGTGACTGCAGCCATGAAATTAAAAGATGCCTGCCCCTTGGGAGGAAAGTGATGGCAAACCTAGACAGCATAATAAAAAGTAGAGACATTGCCCTGCCAACAAAAGTCCATATGGTCAAAGCAATCATATTCCCAGTAGTAATGCATGGTTGCGAGAGTTGGACTATAAGGAAGGCTGAGCGCCGAAGAACAGGTGCTTTTGAGTTATGGTGCTGGAAAAGACTCTTGAGAGTCCCTTGGACTGCAAGCAGATCAAATCAGTCAATCCTAAAAGAAATCAACCCTGACTGTTCCCTGGAAGGCCAGATGCTGAAGCTGAAGCTCAAATACTTTGGCCACTAAATGACAAGAGAGCACTCACTGGAGAAGACCCTGATGCTGGGAAAGATTGAAGGTAAAAGAAGAAGAGGATGGCAAAGGATGAGATCAGGTTAGACCATGTTATTGATGCAACAAACATGAATTTCACTTTTTTTTTTTGTCTCCTTACTAATTCTTCAGTCCCTACATGGTGTCAGGGAGGCAACTGCACATAACTGTTATAGATAAAAGAAAGATGTTATAGTCTCCTTTGCAAAAGCTATAAGCACTGTATAGTTCAAAACACAGTTCAAATTTTTATCATGTTATAGATAAGACATTATAGACGATGGCCTTGATGAAATCATTTATAACGAATGTGACAGAAAAGATTGAGAGGCCTGTCAACCTTGCATTCTACATTGCACATTGTCCTTCAATCAAGTCAAATCTCATGAATGAATTGTGTTATGCAAAGAATGTGAATTTCTGTTTGATGAGCTAAAGAGGAATAATACCTTGGATCAGAGCCACTGGCTAAAATTAGTCACTGGAATAGAAAAGTGCTACATATTTGCATTTATGAATTTAAAAGCTAGATTATTCATTCATAGGCATTACTGGTGTCACATATAATGACTAGGGGTGTGGGGGGGAAACCTGATGTTTTTCAGTTTGTGTCTATTGGACCCAATTTTTTTTTAGTAGAGCAGAACTCCAGTGCTTGCCTCCTGGCCCAATGTCAGCTGCTTGAGTAGTTGCAGAATTACTCCTGAGCAGTTGGCTGCAAGTTTGACCCTTAGTCTGTGAAAAGCAGTGGGGAACAGAAAGCAGGGATTTAAATGGCTCTGAGCCATTTCACCCCCAGGTTTCTGCTGGCTGCGGCTTTTGGGTGCAAACAAAAAGCAAGGGGTGAAATGGATGGGAGGAATTTCACTTGCTTTCTGCTGGTCATGGCTTTTTGTGGCCAAAAGCTGACCACGGCTGGCCAAATGCCACAGCGAGCAGAAAGCTGGGGAGCAGAAAGCTGTGAGGCATTTCACCTTCTGCTATTTGCTCATTGCAAAAAGTTGCAGCCAGCAGAAAGCAGGGGGTGAAATGCCTCCCAGTAATTTCACCCCTACTTTATACTCAGTGCCAAAAGCCATGCCAAGTAGAAAGCCAAGGGGTGAAATGGCTTGGAGCCATTTAAACCTCTGTTTTCTACTCTTCACAAACCACCATGAACTGCATCAAAATTCATGGAAGTTCATGGTGGCTCTCCAGTTCGCAAAATTCACTTCCTAAGCTACAAACTGGCCAAGATTCATGACAAACGTTAGTTCATGAGCTGGTTCATACCCATCCCTAATTATAGCACGGTACTGGAAACATATATGTGCCAAATCAGAAATGTCATGTGAAATGAGACATAGAACTTTACCAGCAAATGCAAGAATTTATATGGTTTTGTAAAGAATGTTGGCCATATCCATATGGGAAAGTGGTTTTCTTATCGTAGTTTAAAATGAACAGAATAACTTTCAACAATGCCAAAGAAGAGCAAAGCTTTAGATAGTATGTCAGATTAGAATCTGAGAGAGCCATGTTCAGATCCCTACTCTTTTGACAAGCAGGTCAAGATAAACTCTACACCATTCCTTCCATAGTTTCCTGTTCCTCGCTTGTAATCTGCTGATGGGGTGTCCAGATCTTTGAGCCTTTCCTTTCCCGGTTAGATTTTTCTTTAACTTATTGAAATATACTGGATTCAGATGCATTCAAGTGATCAGCTCATATTTTATTAGTTGTTCTCACCATTCGCTCTGCCTGGCCGTTGGTTGCAGGGTGGAAGGAAGTGGAGCAGATGTGTCAGATGGCATAGTAATCCATTAATTGAATTCCCGAAACTCAGACGAGGTAAAAGCCATCCCATTGTCCATTACGATGGTGTCTGGTATGCCATGTGTGCTGAAGACCCAACATAGGGTGTGAATTGCTGCTCGGGACGATGTGGAGCGGACCAGCACCACTTCTAGCCATTTGGCGTAGGAATCCACCAGGATGAAGAAGATCTGGCCCTGGAATGGGCTCGCAAAGTCAAGGTGCAGACAGGCCCATGGCTTGTGAGCCCTGGGTGGCTCCAACTGGGACTCTAGGCATGTCTGGCAGCATTTAACACAGTCCTCAATTTTTCTGTCCATGCCAGACCACCAACTGTAGCTGCGGGCTACTGCCCGCACAATTCCCGGGTGCATTTCATGTAAGGCTGCTAGGAGTCGCTGGTGCAGCGGAGTGGGCATGACCACCTGGCTTCCCCACAGCAAGCAGCCCTTGTGGGCCACCAGTTCATCCTGGCATGAGGAGAACGTGGTGAACTCTGGGCCCACCTGGTTGGTGGGCCAACCCCTCCCCACCCAGTCCAAAATGCAGGAGAGCACATGGTCCCAGGCAATGTGGTGGGACATGTCAAGTACCTGGATGGGACGGTTGGGCAGGTCCTCAAGAAGCAGGATCTGGTGTGCAGGTGCTGGGTCCAGGTACAGGAGGGCAGTGGGAGGTGGCTGAGGGTGTCAGCGTGACCCATCGCTTTTCCGGGCCTGTGGAGGAGCGCATACTGGTAACTGAAGATAGACCATCAGAGCATCTTGAGGGACAGGATCTGTGGTGTCTGGCAATCTGGAGCCAACAGACCCAGGAGGGATTTGTGGTCTGTTATGATGGTGAACAGCTGCCTGTAGAGGTAGTGGTGAAACTTCTTTACACCTGCCATGATTGCCAGCACCTCTTTGTCAATCTGCGCGTAGTTGTGCTTAGCCAAAGACAAGGTGCAGGAGTAGTAGGCCACGGGGACCTCATGGCCATTGGCAGCTGGTGTCCCAGGATGGCCCTAACCCCATACGGGGAAGTGTTGTAGGTGAGGACGACGGGGAGCATCTTGTCAAAGTGCACTAGGACCGCATTGGAGGTGAGCAGGTCCTTGATGGCCTGGCATGCTTCTGGCCCCACACCTAAGGAGCTTTTTTATTGAGAAGGTGGTGCAGGGGCTCAGTGATCGCAGCCTTGTAGGGCAAGAAGCAATGATAGAAGTTCAGCAGCCCCAAGAAGGCCTGGAGTTCTGGCTTAGAGGAGGGGGTTGGACCATTAATGATGGCGTGGACCTTGTCGGGCATAGGATGTATGCCTTGAGCATTGACTGAGAATCCCAGGAACTCGACTTGTGGTACCCCCAGGAGACATTTTTCCCGCTTAACCTTCAGGCCGGCAGTGTGGAAACCTGGCAACACTAACCCCTGTGCTACCAGGTGATCCAGCTCTTCATCTATCTTGGGCCACAATGCAAATGGGATGCACCTGGCCTTCATATGGATGGGGTGCACAGCAGGGTTGAGGTCTAGGGAGACTGGTGGACTGGTGTAGCGACCAAGCATCCCATCAAAAATGGCTGGGAACTCATCACACACATTACTGAAGTCTGTAGGCCCCAACTGATGCACTCCTGTCACCCCGAACCCCAGTGGAGCAAGCCACGACAGACCCAGTAAACTAGTAAGCCACCCTTCTACCACCAACAAATCCAAAAGGCCTTCAAAGTTCTTATGCTGCACATGGAACTTGCCCCACCCTTTAATGGCCACCAGGTTCTTTTGGAAGTCTCTGAGGGTAAAGCCAGTGGGTTTTAGGCAGCAACCCCCTCATGGGCAGAGCCTCCTGAGAGTCTCTTCAGAGATGATGGAGATGGAAGGCCCCGTGTCCAACTCCATTTCGCAAGGGCCCCCCTCTATTAACACAGTTACTTTAATTTTGTTAGGGGTGCCCTGGGGCAAGTGAAGTACCTGGTGTTGGTGGACATCTGTATTGGACATCTACAGATTCCTGGTGAGCGGTTGGACACCACTGGTTTCCTTGGGAAGGCAGGTGTGTGCCATGTGGCCTTATTTTCCGCAGGTTCGGCTGATCGCATAGCAGAAATGGCAGGAATGGCATTCATGCTCTTCATTGCAGCTGGTGCAAGATGCTTGTGTGATGGTCTTTGCAGGCTGTGGGGTGGTTGCAGATGGTGGGCATGAGTCCTGGCAAGCTGGGCAACATACCTTGAGTATTTCTTCCTCGTCCAAGGCATTGGAGACTGGGGATGTGGATGCCTGATGCATAGAGGGGGCCTGGTGATCCTCTTGTGACTTTTCAAAAGCCATGGCCATGCATAGTGCCTTGTCCAGTTTGAGTTGGTCGGTACCAATGAGTTTGCAGCAGAGTTTCTGTTTCTGGATGTCCCAGACGAACTGGGTTAAGAGGGCATTCTCAAGATCTGGGAACTTGCAGTTGATGGCCAGCCTGTGGAGATTAGCCATGAAGTCAGTGGCTGCTTCATTGGACTTTTGGTGGCACACCAAGAAGTCCATGCGCTTTCCCATCTTAGTTGGTTGAAGTATGAAATGGCCTGTGAGGGCCTTGAAAAGTTCATTGTACATAGTGTCACGGGCTGGGGTGCAGGCAGAGAGAGAGAATCCAAGTCCAGTCTGAGGTCAGAGCCAAGGGGTAGCAAAACAGGAGCCTGATAACAAGAGTTCAAAGCATGAACCAAGAGCGTAGTTGTTCAAAGCCGGGGTCGAGGAGCCAAGAGTTCAGAGCACGAGTCAGGAAATGGAAACATGGGCGAGGAAGGTGCAGAAGTGTCATCAAGTTGATTAGTTGCTAGCACAAGGAACCACCATCAGGTAGGGAGCTCAATACCCCACAGGTGCCACTGTCAATTAGTGCTCAGCGTGTGCATCCCGGCTTCTGCTAGAAATCCACGGTGAAGTCGATTGTGATGGTATTCCAGGGCCTAGAGGGCATGAGCAAGGGGTGTAGCAACCCCAAGGGCTTGGCTGGAAGGTCCTTGGCTTGCTGACAGACATCACAAGAGCTGACATACCAGGTGATGTCAGAGCATATTCAGGGCCACCAGAATTCCCATGTCAGGAGGTGGGTTGTTTTATGTTGACCAAAATGCCCCACAGGGAGACAGTTGTAAGTTAGGCACAAGACTTCCATCCGCAGGGGCCCAGGTGGTACATAGAGGCAGTCTCGGTGCAGCAGGAGGCCGTCCCGGGTGGTGAGCTCCCCTGCTGGACCCTCCTGGAGTTCTTGAAGGCATTGTTGAGCTCGGAGATCTATGGCTTGTCTGGCATGGATGTCGTCCATCAGGGTTGAGTAGCTCGAGGTGGCTGCAAACACCGTAGGTGGCAAGATGTGTGCGGCAGAGGCTTTTTCGGTCAAGGCAGGGGCATATTCCGCCTTACGTGAGAGTGCTTTGGATTTTGGTTCTGTGTCTGAGGGATGTAGAAGATCTGGAGGTCGAACTGAGAATAGAACAGAGACCACTGGATCTGCTGTTGATTGAGGTGGTGGGTTGTCTGTAAATTCTCCAGGTTTCGATGATCCGTGAGCACCTGGACAGGGTGGCGGGCTCCTTCATAGTGGTGCCTCCACACTTTGAAGGTGGCCTTAATGGCAAGCAACTCCCTTTTCCAGATGGTGTAGTTCCTCTCAGCCACTGTCAGCTGGTGGGAGTAGTAGGTGCAGGGCTGGAGGGGCTGAGCTGGGTCATCTTGTTGAGATAGGACTGTACCAAGAGCTATTCTGGAGATGTCAGCCTCTACCGTGAATGGGAGCTGGGGATCCTGGTAGCACAGAAGCAGCCCTGTTGCGAAGCAGGATTTCAGAACAGAGAAAGCATGGTCAGTCTCGGGGGTCCAGTGGAAGGGCTCTTTGGGCCAAAGGAGCCAAGTCAAAGGGGTAGTTAATGAAGCGTAGGCGGGGACAAATTGCTGGTAATAATTGGAGAATCCGAGGAGCTGTTGTATGTCTTTACGGTTGCGAGGAGTCTGCCAGGTCAGGATCGCTTCCACTTTCTTTGGGTCCATGAGTATCCCTTGCGGGGATACAATGTAGCCAAGGAACTCAACACAGTGTACATGGAAATTGCATTTCTCTAGCTTTGTGTAGAGATCATGGGCCCGGAGACTCCGGAGGACTTGACGAATGTGTTTGATGTGCTGGGCGGGGTCGTTGGAATAAATCAAAATGTCGTCCAAGTAGATGACTACAAAGTGGTTGAGCAGGTCTCAGAAGACGTCATTCATGAGCCTCTAGAAGACTGCGGGTGCATTAGTCAAGCCAAATGGCATTACCAAGTACTCGTACTGGCCGTACTGAATGCCAAATGCTATCTTCCATTCATCTCCTGGTTGGATAGGTACCAAATTGTATGCACCTCGGAGGTCCAGTTTTGTATAGATTCGGGCCCCTTTAAGGCGGTCTAACAGTTTGGGGATCAGAGACAGGGGGTACCAGTCCCATATATTGACTTTGTTCAGAGCTCAATAGTCATTACAGAGCCGAAGCTCATTGCTTTTTTTCTTGACAAAGAGGACCAGGGCCGACAGCGGAGACGTGGGGAGCCAGATGAATCCTCTAGCCAGGTTCTTCTCCAAAAAATCCCGTAAAGCCGCCAGTTCTCGTTCTGCCATGGGGTACAGATGCCCCATTGGTAGGGGTGCCCTGCGTACCAGACTGATGGTGCAATCATGGGGCCAATGAGGAGGAAGTTGATCAGCTCCCTTTTCCTTGAAAATATTGGCAAAGTCCATGTAAGGTTGCGGGAGTCGAGGGCTCCTGGCTGGGGCAGTTGCAGCCAGAGTGGTAACTGAGGTATTGTGTGGGCAAGGGTCCTGGAACCATAGTTCTTGTCAAGCCCAGTCCACCATGGGGTTGTGGGTCTTTAACCATGATAGCCCCAAGATTAGCGGGAACCACGGCATGCGAGCCATGTCAAATCACAGTTGCTCCTGATGTTGTTGGATATAAGAACATAAGAACATAAGAGAAGCCAATGTTGAATCAGGCCAATGGCCCATCTAGTCCAACACTCTGTCACACAGTGGCTAAGAATACCAGGTGCCATCAGGAAGTCCAGCAGTGGGGCCAAGACACTAGAAGCCCTCCCACTGCTGCTGTAGAGGGCAAGGGGGCAGGTCTCCTGAGTCATGGGACCCGAGCGAAGGAGACGCCCATCGATGGCTTCTACCAGGGTTGGTATGTCTTTGGGCTGCACGGTGACCTGGTGCTGCTTAACAAAGGTGGCATCAATAAAGCAATGGGCAGCCCCGGAATCCAGCATGGCATAGACAAACAGCCATCACTCATCAGGCAGCCGGAGTTTAATGCTGGAGGCCGTATCAGGCTGGGCGTTGGTGCACCCTAGACTGCTAGTCTTGGGAGACTTCAATGTCCATGCTGATGACGCGGCTTCTAGCTGGGCTACAGACCTAGTGTTGTACATGGTGGCACTGAGACTCTCTCAATCGATATCATCCCCCACGCATCGGGCCGGTCACACGCTCGATTTGATCTTCACGGTGGGGGTGTTGGTGGACTGGATCACTGCAGTGACAGTGCCATGGTCGGACCACTATGCCCTGAAGGCCTGTCTGAATGTTCCACCCCAACCCTGTTTAGGCAGTGAGCAGTTTTTGACTTGCCCACAAAGCTAGATGGACCCTATGCAATTCCAGACAGCCCTGCGGGATCCGAGGCCCCCTGGTGACTCATTGGATGAGCTTGTGGAGGACTGGCATGGCCAGCTCTCCACAGCCATTGACGAGATTATTCCCAGGCGCCCTCTCCGCACTCACTCTAGGCGGGTGCCCTGATTTACCCAGAAGCTGTGGCAGCTGAAGCGAGAATTGAGATGGCTAGAGAGACAGTGGCGCCATGCTTGCGATGAGGCATCAAGAGCATCTTATAGGACGTTTATGAGATCCTATGAGAAATGGCAGTCAAGGCTGCAAAGAGAGATTTCTATGCAACCAGGATTGCATCTGCGAGCTCACACCCAGCCCAATTATTTCGTATGATTCGGTCTTTAACAGCTCTGCCATAGGGCAGGCAAAAAGTTAGGGAATTGGATATCGGCTGTGAGGCATTTGCGAGCTATTTCATGGATAAAATCTTGGCACTCTGTCGTGACCTCCCCATCACAGTTGAAACAGTGAGTGAACTTGAGGCCCCTTGCACGTCTTCAGGTCCGGGTTTGGAGTGTTTTAGCCTACTCAGCCTGGAGGAAGTTGACAGACTGCTCGTATCTGTACGTCCAACCACATGCAGCCTAGATCCGTGTCCCTCCTGGCTCATTAAAGTGGGCCACGAGGGGTTTTGAGGTACCCTACAGAAGATTATGTGCCTAGTTTGTTAGCGACCCTGAGCCCACTTGCGGGGTGGGCGGACTATAAATCTAATGAAATAAATAAATAAATAATAGGTACCGGGAATGGTCCTTGGTCAGGAGTGGTGAGTTCAGAGGACCCAGCTAAGTGCCCCAGGCCAGTGGGTCCAATTAGGTGTGGGGCTGGTCCTTTACTGGTGTAAGCGGCAGCAGCTCTGACTGAGTGCATTTAGTAGGGCAGCCAGCGGAAAAATGCCCCGCCCCTCCACAGTAGAGACAGAGACTATGCACTCGGCATTGGGCCTTCTCTTCGGGGGTCAGGCGTGGCCGGGCTGCTCCCAGCTGCATGGGTTCACCTTCGTCTTTACTAGTCAGGTAGGTCCTGAGCCAGGAGTTTGAATTCTGTAGAATACATAGTGACAGAGTTTTTGCCCTGTTTCAGGATTCAGATTCTCCAGTTTGCTGCTGCTGCCTGTTGTGGGTTTGCACAGGCTATAGAAAAGTGGGTAAGGAACCCCCTGGAAATCAGAAAGCAGTGGTAAAGGAGCCACTAGCAACAGAGTAGCCCATTTAGCCGCCTGCCCCTTTAAGAGGCTGATTATGAAACACAACTTGGTCTTGTCGGTGGGGAAATCCTGAGCGTGTAATTCAGTATACAGTTTACATTGTGCCAGGAATGCAGGGAACTCCTCCACATTACTGCCAAACTTTTCAGGAGGGGTTACCAGGCATCTTGGCGGTGGGGCAGCAGTGGCGGCTTGCTGCTGCAGTTGCTGTTGTTGTTGTAGGTGAGCAACTACTTGCGTGAGCTGCTGCACCTGGTTCACCAGGTCTGATAGCTGCAGAGTGCCTCCGCTTCCTCTCTGTCAATCCTGTGGAGTGAGTGTGAGGGGTGCCAGCAATCTGTCATGGGCTGGGGTGCAGGCAGAGAGAGAGAGTCCAAGTCCTGTCTGAGGTCAGAGCCGAGGGGTAGCAAAACAGGAACCTGATAACAAGAGTCCAAAGCACGAACCAAGAGCGTAGTTGTTCAAAGCTGGGGTCGAGGAGCCAAGAGTCCAGAGCATGAGTCAGGAAACAGAAACACAGGTGAGGCATTGTCAAGTTGACTAGTTGCTGGCGCAAGGAACCAGTGTCGGGTGGGAAGCTAAATACCCCGCTGTCAATTAGCGCTCAGCATGTGCATCTCAGCTTCTGCTAGAACTCAGGGCTGAGGGACTGCCTGTTGCACAGGCACGCCTCCCTTCAGTGGGATACTAAGTCCTGGTGGAGCCGGCTCCGTAAGCGTGCCACCTGTGGAGGCAAATCAGGGGGGCTGTCTGCCGGGCATTGTTCTTCCTCAGCTGTTGCTGAGACAGGCGGCAAGGATGCACTGACGGGCTCTGGGGCTTCATCAAGGTCTGGTGTGGATTCTGCTGGGGCCAGGAGCTCATCTTCAGCAGTACTCATGACACATGGCTTCTTCCAGGGTTTTAGGAGCGATGAGGCCCTGGCCTAGGCATAGCGTGGTGATGCCACATGTGCTGAGCAGGAGCAATTTTTTCTTGTTGACGTCGTCTATGCCTTGGAACCGAATAAAGTACTTCAGCTGCTCCACCCATGCTTCCCAAAACTCAGGGTAAGCAGGGTCGAAGGCAGGAATGATTCCTGGAGCGGCAGCCATGACCCATGGAGCCCAGTGAGGTGCAGAGTCCTGGATATCATTACGCAGTGCAGTGCTGGATGCTGGGTCAGGGTTGCTCATCGGGATCCCATTCTTGTAATCAGTTAAATATACTGGGTTCAGATGCGTTCAAGTGATCAGCTCATATTTTATTAGTGATTCAGCAAGAGAAAGAAGACTGAAAATCCCTGGCCGAAGCCGGGTATTTATCCCTGAAAAAGGTTACACCCAAAACACACCCCACTCCCAACGATAGGCTATTTACACTCTATTGTTTCCCAACTGGTTTACTCCAGGATCCCTGTCTCCCTACTGGCCCATTCTAGGATCCTAGCAATCTATTGTCATACATCCCAAGCTAAGTCCTTTTGCTAGTACAGTTCAGGCTCAATACATAACACCTATCATGAAACAGAGAGTAAAGCCCTACAAGTACTACTTGACATCTTCTCTCCAATCAAATTAAGGTGCATGTACCAAAAACCTTCATGGCCCAACTCAGACAATCCAAATAGCCATCAATCTTGCCCCATCCTGGCAGGTGGTCAAATGGTCACATCCATTCTGCCTAAATGTCTCTATAAAGGAAACTCATTTCCTGTCAGTCTGCAATCTGAACCATTTATGGTGTCATTCCCAAAGAAAGAAAGAATATTCATTATTCCGCTATCCAAATAGCTCTCACTGGATTTGAGGAAACAATTGACTCCATCAGGAAGGTATCATTCATTGACCTTAAAACTCGGGCAAGTTGATGTGTGTGGAGGCAGCTCTTCATATACTTTGAATGAAACCATTTAGGGATTCAAAGATCAAAACAACCATGTTTAATTGAGCCTAGAACCAATTGGAAGCAAGTACAACTGAAGTAGCAATGTTTTTATATGTTTGTTATAATACATTCCAATGAGGACAGTTGCAACTCTATTTTGTATCAGCTGTATTTCCAAAACACATTCATGGACAGCCACACAGAGAACATGTTATGAAATTCTAATCTGGATGTTACTGAGGCATGTGTGATTAAGACTGTAGGTCAGTTTTCTTCAAGAATGATCAAAGCTGGCAAACCAGCTTCAGCTGCAAAAAGGAGCAACAAGTGACCTCAAGCACATCCAGCGACCATGTAGAAGCATCACCACATTGCATAACTGATCCTCCAGGGACAGTGTAACTCTGTCCAGAACAAGCCAATTCCCTAACTGCCTTTACTTAGCACCCATAACATTATCATTTTATCTGGATGAAGGTCCAATTTATTTACCCTTTGTCCAGATACTGATATAGCACTGATATACCTGCACCCTGGATTTGGATGGAGAGCTTATAGCTGTGGGTTCAAGACTGGTAGCAGCACAGTGCAATGGATTTGTAGACTGGACCCCAAAAGGGCAATTCACATTGAAGTCAATAACAAAACTCCAGTTTATGTTAATAGTTTTGGTTTGTACCCTCCATTTCCATGACCACAAACCTGCTGCAATAATTAATGTTTTATGCTCCCAGGAAGATGTTTTATAACCTTGGGAATTGCTATGTCTAACTAATTAAAACATTACATATACATTCTCTTAACCTTAGTAATGAATATGCCATGCTGGAAAAAAATATTACTTCAATTCCCTTTATGCTAATTAGGGTTATAAAAATAAACACAAAAACAATTATACTTCAATGACTAGTCTTATCAGCTACTTCAAAAAACAAAGTTTACTGAAGAACCATTCCTGAAAAGAGATTTGTTTTAAAACTTTACTTCCTGTATTAAGTAGGCTCCACTTACCTGATTTGATTCTGGGTGCTCTATTTTTATTCCTACTTATAAAACTGAAAATATATATGAGATAAGGACTGTAGAATATGTGATATTCTGTGACCATTTGCAAAACTGCTACAGTAGAACTTGTAGGAATACAAGTTGAGATGAACTGATTTTTGCTACCAGTCTAATTAAAAAAATGGGTTGTATACAGCCAGCTTTTCTCTGAAGAAAAGGGAAGGAAGGGTCCCCTTTGACTGCCAATAAGGTATGTGCTGGAGAACATGGGCCTTCATGTCCAAAAATGTTTGATGGGAGTTGTAGTAAAATGGGGAAACAGAAGAAATTTATAGAGGCTGAGTTCAGACTGGCAGTTTGCAGCGGGAACCAGTCGTGGCAAAAAAGCCCTGGAATAAACTGTTCCGGGTTTTCCCAGTCACACGGGGCTGACAGATGCAGGAGCATACCGGGAGGAGGCACACTGGAGCATTCAGACTGCTGGCCTGGAGGCATGCCTGTCAATGGCTTTTCCCCATTAATTTGGCTGTGGGTGTATGGGTGTATGTGCGCATCCAACCAATTGGGGGAGGACCCCACAGTGCCAGCACCGCATTGGGCAGTGGAGCAGAGCACACCCAATCATATCACTGCTGCCTTCTGCCCAACGCAGGTTGCTCCTGGCTTTTCCGCATAGCGTTCACACTGCCAGGAAGCAGACAAACATGGGATAAAGGAACTCTTCAGGTATTTGCTACCACTTTTATGAGGTATCTATTAAATGTGGGAGTGAAGCGGAAGAGCGCGAGTTGCCTACGGGTGGGGAATGCCAGGCAGATGTGCCTGTGTGAACGCCCCCTTTAATCCGCTTTTAAAACATCACTGAAACGTGGCTAGAGCATGGCAAATTGCCAGTCTGAACTCAGCCAGAGAGAGAGAGAGAGAGAGAGAGAGAGAGAGAGAGAGAGAGAGAGAGAGAGAGAGAGAGAGAGAGAGTGTGTGTGTCCTGGATACAGGCTAGAGTTGCCAGGGGTCAGATATAACATCTGATCTCCAGACTATAGATATCAGCTTCCCTGGAGAAAATGGCTGCTTTGGAGGTTAGACTCTATGACACTATATCCTGTGGAAGTCCCTCCCCCCAAACTCCATCATCCCCAGGCTTCCCCTGAAAAATCTCCAGGAATTTCCCAACCCAGAGCTGGCAATTCTAACCCAATGTATTTATTGCAAAGCTAATAGACTTCAACGTTTTCTTGAGGTTATTCTGGGGAGAAAAGGTAAGGACAGAAGATATGACTTTATTATTTGAGAACTATGTGGTTAAGGCAGGTGTATCATCATAATGTGGATTTTAATTCTGTAAAAAATGGCTTTTTCCCTGCTAACCTGGCATCCTGAAATACTGCCATTATCTAACTAGGCTTGTTTTATAGCAGGAGGACTTCAGTAACCAAGCCAAAATTAAATCTGTATGAGTGGTGTGTGCTGAACTTAAAAAACACTACCGAGGTCTGGGAGTAGGTGAGAGATTGCAGGGTAAGCCAAGCTGTATGACTATATGCCCACTGATAAAATGTGAAAAGATACTTTCATAGTTTGCAGAATGAACATCACATGGAAGTCATAAAAGAACCAATAATGATTATATAAACATATTTACTCAAGTTCATCCTGCCCAGGCAATTTGCATAATAAACTTGAAAGGAAATGATAGTAAATGTAATGCATTTTGCATTCATTGTCCTTGACAAACACAAACCTAACTAATACCTACAACAAATGGTACATCTGAGAGATTATCCTATTATTCCGTAAGGCAGCAGGACCCTACCTGACCTTACCAATGGGATGGCAGGGCTCAGCAACCACAATGCAAGCTCCTACCCCCCTCTCTTCCACAATGTCAGCAGACAGCCATGTCTCCCTCCTGCACAACCTGCCAGGAAGTGCTCTGTTGGGATAGTGCCAGCTTGCCCTTGCTTGGTCAGGAGTGAGGCTGGTCTGGTGCTGCCCTCAGTCATGGTATGACTAGGGCAGGCCTCTGGGGAATGGGGCAACAGGCAGGCTCCTGAAGAAAGAAGCAACCTGGCAGGCATAGATGGCTCTGCAGACAGGTGGTGGTGGGGAAGTATCTGCCATAACACCAGGTGGATGGGAGGAACTTGCCCAAGCATTCAGGTCACATGTGTGCAGTGGAAATGGCCAAGATATCCCATTGGTTATTTAAAGAGTGCCCAGAAACAGGCCCAGGGATATTGTAGCTGATCCTGCTCAGAGGGCTGAAGAGCAGAGAGGAGGAGATCATCACCATCATCATCATTATAATCTTTGTGTTGCAACCCCTTCCCTTTTCCTCACTGATGCCTAACAGGCCCTTTATTTTACTTTTTAAAAATTTGTATTAAGACAACAAAGAAGTTACAGTTTATGCAACACATAAATGGAATGCAATTATACATCCTGGAAGAGCTGCTATTCATGAATATATAAAGTTGAAAACATTTCAACCAGCATGGCAAAACATATAGGTAAATAGTATTTTTTAATATTATTTCTAATGGGGAGTGCAAAGATGAAGGTAGGTTGTATAACTAAAAAGTATACTAAGTGCTAGATTTGTGATCTTCTTGGCTGAATTTTGCATAGTGAGGAAGATTTCATGCTATGAGGGATTTGACTCTAGACCAGCTCGAAAAAAAAGTAGTAGAAGAAGGGAGTGGGGAAAGAAGAGGGACAGATCAGAGGTGAAGTAGTTGATGGAATGAGTGATTTGGAGGAGCGAGGTCTTGCATAAGAACATGGTTGATGAAGGGGAGCCATTTCTCAACAAAGGCCCTGTTCACATAGAGCATTTGCCCCGCTGAAGGCACGGTAGCCTTGCAAACTTTCCGTGTGCGATCATACCAGCACATCTGGGATGTGTAGCACTCCCGTGGCCAACCCGTGGCTTCCCGTGGAAAACGCAGAGTAAAAAACTACTAGAGTGGAAGTACTAGTTTCCAGAAACCCCGGGGCAAAGGCCGGCGTCTGATTGCGGGAGCGCCAGTATCCCGCAGCTTCCGATGCCCGCCCATGTCCTGGGGTTTCTGGATGTTGTAAGTTTCCATGGGATGCACACCAATGCTGAATGTCGCATGCGCACACGCAAGACACTGACAGTGCCCCCCCCAACGGCACATGCATCCTTTGCTACAGCGTGGCTTGCGTGCTCTGCTGTGCTGCTTTTTTGCCGTGCTGTGTGATCGGCACTCAGCGCCAGAGCATGGTAACCCGGTGGCCCATGTGATCGGGCTACCGCACCTTATTTTGCTCCAGGGCGAACTGCCACGCCTCCCCCCCGCGTTTTTCTGGCCCGTATGATCGGGGCCAAAGATAGTTTTCCTGGGGTAGATACCTGATTGAACTAGGCGATGTATAATTTTTTCCATTACCAGATGGTCCCAGACCTTCAAATACCATTCTGTTAATGAGAGTAACTATTGGGATTTCCAGTGTTTTGCTAATACCATCTGTGCAGCCATCAACAAGCTATGGATGAGTTCCCACCTGATCTTTGGAATCGATGGATCACCTTCGTGAAGTAGTAAGATTGTCTCAGGGACTAAGTAGTAAGATTGTCTCAGGGACTAAAGCATAGCAGGCCCTTTAGAAGTAGGAGAGGTCGCAACAGAGTGGCAAGTGTTGAACCAGGGGCAGGAGGAGTCCCACACATTTTTGAATTCAACTTTTTTAGTCCTGTTGGAATCAATGGGAATAGACATACAATAAACTGTACTGTTTGTTATAGCAAAAACAGATACCACAGTATCCTTTACATTGTCTCCCCCCAGTAAATCCACTGTAGCATCTCATAGTATATTATTATTGGGATGAACAGGACCAGGTTCTCAAGGTGCTTGGAAATAAAAAATATGTTTCCTTGAAAATAAAACCCAGTTTACTGGGGCTTATGTTCAAGTAAATGACATGGGATTGTAGCCTTAGGGTGCATAAAAATTGTGCAAAAACAAATCCATGTGCTTGTCAAAAACATTCTGTGTTCTTGTCAGAAATGACTAACAGCTTAATCCTAAACTCCGTCTCCAACAGTTTTAGGATGGCAGTCCTGCAACTGACTAACAGGAAGTGAACTGTCTCTCCTACTTGCACTGTCTTCTGCATTAGTCTATTAAAGAGGCAGTACACAACAGTAAGATGCTGATGTATCTGGAGATACACTGATGGCAAAAGCTGTCAGTGCTGCAGTGGTACCACACCAGTGTAATCCCTGTGTTTGTGTAGAATAGCATGGCTTCAGCGGCACGCCATGCACACAGCAGGGTGTAGTCAACTTCCTAAGCCTCTCTAGCCCTAGGTAAATCCTGACATCTGTGCAACATTACACCACTCAAAGTCTTGGTGTATATCCAAATATCCCATTCAGGCTCATGAAAGAGGAAAAAATGTGCTCCCCAACTTCCTATCATGACCCCTAGGAATAGTGCATTTTAGGACATTAGCTAAATCTGCAGCTCATCACAATTCTCCAGAACACTATACAAATCCCAGCCAGGACACACATAGTTCAGATGACAGGGTACAATTGTGGAGTTATATTTCCTCAACAATCCTGCCTCCTGCTAGCAGTAACTATGTACAGTACTGAAACAAGGAGGCTGGTGGATACATTGGCACTACATTTTCTTGTTGTCAGTATGATATAATGACAGTGCACACCCCTGGGGTGACTACCAGCCATTCTTCTCCACTCTGTGCTACTGCTGACCAAATACCAACAATTCCGATTGCCTTGATGGATCACAGCCCCATTGAGCTGTCCTGGCAGACAGTGCAGGCACAGTTCTGCTGCAACTCCCTACAATGGATGGGTAAGTATTGTCTCAGTGGTGACACCATGAAACCCAGCATGGGAAGCCATCCATTAGAGAACCCATAAGGTGGTGGCGGGGTGGGGAGCTGTGGATGCTACAGGAGCATCATGTGTAGGACTTTGGTCTGTCTGATCTTTGCTGTTACTGAGGAACATACTGTCCTTGTATCTCTTAGAAAACTTTGCAGGAAGCCATCCAACAGAGGAAGAGGCTGGAAGGGTCCCATTCCAAGTATGATGCCAACTGTCTGCTGAGCCACATTGAAGACAACAGCAGCAATGACCATTGTGCCTCTGATGGCTCTGCTGCAGAGTTGCCAAATCTCTTTCTCTAGCCTCACTTCTGCATCATTGCAAGCTGGTTAACATATAACCTCCTGGCCTGGGACTTGATACATAAGGATCAGTTTCCACCCCTTGCTTGCTACTAATGTAATTTTATATATAAATAAATAAAACAGAATACAAACACATAAACATATAAATAGGAAGGAATTCTAATGAGAGCTAGTGAGAGGATGTCAAACAAACAAAAAAGACTTTACATACTGGCAGAAGAAAAGAATACAGGGACATAGACAACTCTCGCTGCGGAGGAAGTTCCAAAATTTCAGTACCATAACTGAGAATGCCTTTTCTTGGATTGCCACCCATCTAGTGCCAGATGGTGTGGCCACCCAAAGTAGGGCCTCCAAAGATGATTGGCGTGGTTGGGCCGCTTCATATGGGAGTAAGAGGTCCTTCAGATAAACTGGCCTCAAGGAAAACAGGGCTTTAAATGTCACCAGCACTTTGAATTAGGCCTGGAAACAAACTGGAAGCCAGAGTCCAAGGAACAAGACTGGAATGATATGGGCTCCTTTCAGACAGCCTTTGTAATCTGTTTTGGTAGTACAGTTGCCAGGTCCATCTTTGTCCCTGTTATGAGATGTAAGTCAGATCTTAATTAGTGATTCAGCTTTATTCCAATCAACAGTAAACCAACACAAGGAATAGTAGAGCAACAGGCTCCCTTTTTAAACTAACCGGGATATGGTAACCACACCCTTAAACAAGTTAATAACCAATAAGAAAAAAGAGATAACAACCAATAGATTTCGTTCCCTCTGGAACAACTCCAGCTACTCTGATTGGCTTGTTTCACAGAGCAGCCAATCAGGTTGCTCACTTTAGGATACCTTTACAAACCTCAAGCTCATACCTTATTATTACAGTAAATAACAGTCCCCAGGGGGGACTTTGGGGGGGGCGTTCCTGGAGGGGGCGGGGCATCACCAACATGCTGATGTCACATTGGACATCCCAGCTCCAAGCCCCACCCCCATGAGGCCCTTTCGCCCTAACTGCCTGCACTTAAAGGGTTCTCTTTAAGTGCAGGAAGCTGGAGGGCCCCGCACACCGGATCTCTGAGCGGAGATTGGGCGCATGAGAAGTGTCCCTTCTCCCGGCTGCCTGCACTTAAAGGGTTCCTTGTGCAACCTGCACAGCTGGAGGGCCCTGCGCACCCTGCACACCCATTGCCACTCAGACCTTGGGCGCGGGCCCACAGTTGCCGCTCTCCCTCCTGTCTCTCAAGAGAGAAGGGACTGGCATGGCTGCAGGTGTTGGGGCTTGGGGGCGGGTTTTCCCTCACCAGCCAATTGGCCGGTGGCAGGTTGAACCCTCCAAAAGTGGGTAACCCTCACCAATCTGGGGGGTCTGGTAACCCTATTTGGTAGCCAGTTGCTAATGGATTTTTTGTGTCATTTCAGACACCGACTTCTAATGGATTTTTATTTACCTTTTCACACAAAGCTGCTTGCATCTGGTTAGCAAAGGGTGGTTGAGCTGTTCTTGAGGTAAACTGCTTTCTTCTGTTTTCACCTCTTCTTAAGGCTTCTGAATCACTGTAGTGTGCTGTTTAAAATGTCTGCAGTGGTTTCAATAGTGCCGTGCTTCCCCCCCGCCCCTTTTCACTGTGCAATCTTCCTTGAGCTTTTAAAAAATATTCTAAGTTGAGCATTATAGCGCTAGACCAATATAGCACTTCAGTGCTATGGTGGCACTATTGAGATGTCTTGGCACCATTGAGATACACTGAGAAGTGCTATATTAGTCTAGTGCTATAAACCTCAACTTAGAACGTTTTTTAAAAACGTTCAAGCAAGATCACACAGTGAAAAAAAGTGGGGGGAAATCATGGCTCTGTTGGAAATGCTCAGATTGCTTCAGAGACGGCTCATTAATGGAATAAAATTCACTGCAGGAAACCTCCGTCCCTGTATCACTTTATTTGGAACTGGGCCAACAACAGATAACATCCAGTTTTAGAATGGTAATCTGAAAGGGGCCATGGTCTCTAGCCAGCATTCTGGCCACAGTATTCTGTACCAACTGTTGTTTCTGGATGGTTTTCAAGGGTCAGCCCCACATACAGCATACTGCAGTTATCTAATCTAGGCATTACTAGAGCATACAACACAGTGGCAAGATACTTTCTGTCCAGGGATGACTGAATCTGGCTTACCAAATGAAAGGCACCCTGGGCTCATAAGAATAAGGCACAGCCTAGGACACTGGACTTCCCTCAGAAGGCCTGTCATCATTGACAGCACATTAGCCATATCAAACAAGGCAGGGAACACTGCAGAGAAAGACACAAGGAAGGAGAAAGACACAGTATACCTAACGACTCTGGTTTGAATCCCAGTTGGAGTGGAGATAACTTTGAGGCAGTCTGAATAGAGACCAAGAACAGCTGAGTCCAAGAACATCAAACATAATCATTCTGGATGGGCTTGTCATAATGATGGGCTTGTCTGCTGGTCAGCCAATCATTTTGGCCACCAAGGCTCCATAGGCCTGCCTGCTGCACTCAAGAGAATTCATTACTACCACCTTCTCCCAAGCCCACCAACCTTTCTATCCCATTTATATCCCATGCAAGCTGCCTGGGGTCAGCAGTGATCTGTGTGAGTGTGCAATTTTGGGACTCTTCCCCTTCTGTGTGCCAGAGCATATCTGTGTACACACTGGCCATCCACTCACCCTCCTCTTAGTGTGATCAGCTTGTTGAAGACAATTGTGTGGGACACACTTGGTGTAGTGGTTAAGTGTGTGAACTCTTATCTGGGAGAACCAGGTTTGATTCCCCACTCCTCCACTTGCACCTGCTGATGTGACCTTGGGTCAGTCACAAGCTCTGGCACAGCTGTTCTCTCAAGGACAGTTTCTGTCAGAAGTTCTCTCAGCCCCACCTACCTCACAGGGTGTCTGTTGTGGGGAAGGGAAGGGAAAGGAGTTTGTAAGCCGCTCTGAGACGCCTTTGGGCAGTGAAGGGCGGGATATAAATCCAATCTCCTCCTCCTCCACATTTCAGCCTCAGGATGTGGACAGAATTTTTTGAAGTATGAGATTTACCACCTTATTGTATGACCTCCTGGGTGCCTAAATCTGCCATTGGGGGCTGGTGGACTGGGTCTGGGGGACAGTATATGCCTCCTTGACTTGAAGTGGGCAGTGGTGCTTCCACTCCTACAGAAACCTTCTCTGAACCAAGGAAAGCCGAATATCTACTGTTAAGTCTCAACACTCAAATGTACCGTTCTTGAGAAAGGTGTTTGAACAAGTGGCAGCTGGGAAACTTCAAGGATTCCTGAATGAAGCAGGTTGTTTAGATGCATTCCAGTCTAGTCTAGTTTAAGACTGGTTATGTGGCTTTGGTTGCCCTGGGAGATTTCCTAGACAGGAGGATGGACAGGGGGACTGTGACTCTGTTAATTCTTTTGGATCTCTGAGCAGTTTTTGATAACTGTAAAGTACTGGGTTTCGGGCCTCATGACTCGGACGACGACATAAGAGAAGACGCGTTTATTCGTACTTCACACAAGACAAAGAACACACAGTAACGGCCGGAGGCCAACTATATACAGTTAGGGGGGACGGCCCTATATTCCTATTGGCGGGTTTGAATCGCCCGCCAATGCTGCCATTGGTTCACTACTGGCGAGCTCAGGAACCTAGTCCCTATTGTTCTCAGAGAGCGAAGCTTGGCTGTATTTCGCCAGCTCTGCCTTCTGATCCCAGGACACAACACCCCTCCCCCATAGTTCGTCTCCTATCAGGTGACGTAGTCTTTTAAGTATGTTGGTGCCCTCCGTTCTCTTAGCGATCGTCGGGGGCCGGTACCGGACTGGCGGGGCCCCTATCGGGTGTTCCGCCAGCACAAGGAGCTTGGATCTCTGGTAGTAGCCGAGGCGGTGACGGTGGCAGCTGTAACGGCGGCGGCAGCGGCGGCGGTGGTTCAGCTGTCTCCGGGACCCCCTCCTGATTCCGTGGACTTTCCAGCGCTGGCTCCGCTGTCGGTGCTTGCAGTCGATCGGATGCTGGGGCGGCCGCGGCGTTTCCCGGTAACTGGATCTCTGTGTCGGGGTCTTGCCGCCTCCAGAGCTGGTCCACGTGTTTACGGAGGACCCGGTCCCCATCTGTTAGGACCTCGTATGACACTGGCCCGGTGGGTTTTAGGATGCGCCTGGCCACCCACTGAGGCCCCGCCCCGTAATTCCGGAAGTAGACAGGTTCCCCCGGGCGGAAGCTTCGGGGCGCCTCCCGGGTCTCGACCAGCTTTCTCTCTGGGGCTCGGTCCGGGTGGAGCCTGTCTAACAAAGTGGTAGGGCGGCGGCCCATCAATAATTCTGCGGGGCAATGCCCGGAGATGGGGTTTGGGGTGGTGCGGTATGTTAGAAGGAAGCGGGCCAGCCGGAACTCCCAGTCCCCCTCCGTTATGCGGCTCAGGGCTTCTTTGGCGGTGCGTACCGTTCTCTCCGCCTGTCCATTTGTTGCCGGGTGGAAGGGCGCTGATCGTATGTGCCTGATTAGGTTCTTTTCGAGGAACGCTTGAAACTCCACAGATGTGAACGCTGCCCCGTTGTCTGACACGATTGTGTCTGGTAACCCGTGTGTCGCGAATATTTTCCGCAGGGCCCTTATTGCCGCTTTGGCAGAGGTGGTAGACACTGGGCTTATTTCCACCCATTTCGAGTAGGAGTCTACCGTCACCATGAACTGGAGCCCCTGAAACGGCCCCGCAAAATCTATGTGTAGGCGTGACCACGGCTTGTGGGTAGACTCCCAGCTTTGGGTTGGTGCTCTCGGGGAATTGGGGCGGACTTCCTGACACCGTGTGCACCCTCGGACCCAGGTTTCAATTTCGGCGTCCATCCCGGGCCACCACACGTAGCTCCTTGCCAGAGCTTTCATTCGTACAATGCCGGGGTGGGCCTCATGTAGCGTTTCTAGAACCCCTTGTCTCATGGGCCCCGGGATGACCACCCTGTCCCCCCATAACAAGCACCCTTTTAAGGCGGATAGCTCTTCCCGCCTGGCTTTGTAGGCCGTGAACTCTGGCCCTGTCTGTTCCGCTGGCCATCCCCTCACCACCCAGTTTAGGACCCGGGAGAGAATGGGATCTCGGGACGTGCGGGCGGCCACGTCTGCAGCCTGAAGGGGGGGGGTTGGCAGCTCCTCCATTAACAATACTGCGGGAGCCGGGGCCGGATCTTCCCCTGTATGCGGCAGCTGCAGGCGGCTCAAGGCGTCGGCATGACCCAGCGCCTTGCCCGGCTGATGCTCCAACTGGTACTGGTAACCCGCTAAAAACAAGGACCAGCGCAACACCCGGGGCGACAGTACCTGCGGCGTTTGTTTGTCCGCCGCAAACAGTCCCAAGAGCGGCTTATGGTCGGTTACGAGCGTGAAGTGCCGGCCGTACACAAAGTTGTGAAACTTTTTAACCCCCGCCACCAGTGCCAAGCCCTCCCGGTCGATTTGAGCATAGTTCCGCTCCGCGGGGGACAGCGTGCGGGAGTAGTAAGCCACCGGGACTTCCCTCCCATCCGGTAGCTTGTGGGCCAAGACTGCCCCGACCCCATACGGTGATGCGTCGCACGCAAGGACTACTGGGAGCTTTTCATCAAAGTGGGCGAGTACCGCGTTAGAAATCAAGAGTACTTTAACCCCCCGAAAGGCCGCCTCCTCCCTCGCTCCCCATGCCCAAGGTGTCGCCTTATCCAATAGCCTGTGCAGGGGTTCGGCCACGGCGGCTTTGTGAGGGAGAAAGGCGTGGTAAAAGTTCAGGAGGCCTAAGAACACCTGGAGCTCGGCCTTGGACTTCGGGGCGGGGGCCTCCACGATGGCCTTTACCTTGTCCCTCGCCGGATGCAGGCCTGTTGCGTCTACCCGGTACCCCAAGAACTCCACCTCCGGCACCCCGAGGAGGCACTTTTCCCGCTTCACTTTCAGCCCTGCGGCTTGGAAGTGTTCCAGTACAGTTCGGAGGCGGGCGGCGAAGCTTTCCGGGGTGGTCGCGGCGATGAGGACGTCGTCGAAGAATGGCGTCACTCCAGGGATCCCTTTTAACAAATCGTCCATTAGATTTTGGAAGATCCCTGGGGCCACACTGACCCCGAACTGCAGCCGCTTCACCCGGAAGGCCCCCGGTGGGTCACTATGGTTTGCGCCTCGGCCGTGGCCTCATCTACCGGGAGTTGCTGGTACGCCTGCGCGAGATCCAGCTTTCCAAATATGCGCGCCCCCGCCAGTGTGGCTAAGACATGGCTGACCACGGGTACGGGGTATGCGTGCGCCTGAAGTGCCTGGTTAATGGTGCACTTATAATCCGCGCAGATGTGGATTTCCCCGTTTGGCTTGACGGGTGTCACAATCGGGGTCTCCCATCGAGCGTTCGGGACGGGCTCTAGGACTCCCTGGGCCACTAACCGGTCCAGTTCGGCCTCTATTTTCGGGCGGAGGGCCAGGGGCACGGTGCGGAAGTGCCGTCGGACGGGCGTCACTGTGGGGTCTAAATGGAGCGACACCGGGGGCCCTTTATAACACCCCAGTTTCCCGTCAAAGACCTCCAGGAATTCCTTGCACACCGCCCCCCAGTCCCGCACCCCACACTTATTCACTCCCCCAATCGTTATGCCTAGGGCCTCGAACCACGCCCGCCCCAGGAGACTCACGAGATTTCCCTCCACCACCACCAAGTCCAAGTTCCCCTCAAAGTCTCGGTACTGCACTCGGAAAGTGCCGACTCCCCGGATGGGGACAGGGTTCCTTTGAAAGTCCACCAAGCTTAGTGGCGATGGACGTAGAGGGGTCCCCTGATGGGCAAAGTCTTTTTAAAGTGTCCAGGGAGATGATGGATGCCGCCGATCCCGAGTCCACTTCCATGCAACAGGGGACCCCTCGATCCGTACGGTTACTTGGATCTTCGGGGCAGAGGAGAGGTTGGGGTTGGGGAGGCGAAGTACCTGCAGCGGCTGGTCGGTGAGATGGTACAACTCGGCGACCTCTTCCGTCGTCTCGTAGGCGGTGGACGATGCGCGGTGCGGTGGGACCGACGATCTCGAATTCCTGGGGCCCTTGGACCGGCAGACCCGTGCGAGGTGTCCCTGCTTCCCGCACCCGTGACAAACAGCATCCCGGAACTTGCAGGATTTCCTTCCATGGCCTTCCCCGCAGCTGGCACAGACGGTCCGGTTGCCGGAAGGCTTGGCTGGCTCTCTGTCGGCCTGCTGGAACGGCGCCGGCCGGCGTTGTTGGGGTCTGAGCGCGAAGACCTCTTCCGTATCTACATTCCCGGGGCTTGGACTCCTTCCGACCACATGGGCGGCCGCAGCCGGGCGTTCCCCTTCCGCGGCCTCGTGGGCTGTTGCGGCGTCGAGGGCCTCGTCCAAGGAGAGCCTCCGGTGACCAACCAACTTGCGCCGCAGCTTGGAGTCCCGCCAGGCCCCACACGAACTGCGTCAGCAGGTTGTCCTCCACCTTCGGGAACCCGCAGTCCACCGCGAGCGCCCTTATCGCGGCCAGGAAGGTGGCAATGGATTCCCCTGGGGCCTGGACTCGCCTCTGGAAATCCATCCTCTTGGCCAGGAAGGTCGGCCGGGGGCTGAAGTAAGCGTTGAGGACATCCAGGATCTCCCCAAACGAGCTCTCCAGGGCCGTGCGGGGCACCAAGAGGCTCTTGGCGAGGCGGACGGTTTGGGTGCCGCACGCGTTCAGCAGGATCGATCGTTTCTGGTCTGGGTGGCGGATTTCGTTGAGCTCCAAATAGCTGATGAGCTGGTCGACCCATGCGTCCCAGGTTTCTGGCTGCGACGGATCGAAGCGCTCGAGAGTTACATGAGAGGCGGCCATGGTTCTGGCTGGGAAGGCGTGCGCCGGGGCAAGCGGTGCGGTGCTGCTCTCGGGGTCAGCGATGCGATGCTCGGCGAGCGGTGCGGTGCTGCTCTCGGGGTCAGCGATGCGATGCTAGGCGGTGTCCTTTTCGTCGCTCATGGAGTCATGGAAGGCGTTGAAATCCCACCTTCGTCGCCACTGTAAAGTACTGGGTTTCGGGCCTCATGACTCGGACGACGACATAAGAGAAGACGCGTTTATTCGTACTTCACACAAGACAAAGAACACACAGTAACGGCCGGAGGCCAACTATATACAGTTAGGGGGGGACGGCCCTATATTCCTATTGGCGGGTTTGAATCGCCCGCCAATGCTGCCATTGGTTCATTACTGGCGAGCTCAGGAACCTAGTCCCTATTGTTCTCAGAGAGCGAAGCTTGGCTGTATTTCGCCAGCTCTGCCTTCTGATCCCAGGACACAACAATAACATTGGCCATAAAATCTTTCTAGACTGACCTTGTGAGTAGAGACTGGGAGGTACCATTCTGCAGTGGTTTTGGTTCTACCTTGAAGGTATATTTCAGAATGTGTCACTGGGGAACTCCTGCTCACCCCTTGGCCTCTGGCCTAAGGTGTCCAGTAAAGTTCAATCTTGTCCTCCATGCTTTTCAAACTTGCCCTCCATGAGAGCCAGTTTGGTGTAGTGGTTAAGTGCGCGGAATCTAATCTGGGAGAACCAGGTTTGATTCCCCACTCCTCCATGTGCACCTGGCTGGATGACCTTGGGCAAGCCATAGTTCTGATAAGAGCTGTTCTTGAAAAAGAGCAGTTTCTGTCAAGAGCTCTCTCAGCCCCACCTACCTCACAGGGTGTCTGTTGTGGTTAGTTGGCATGTATAGAATTACAAAGCCCTCTACCTTCCTTCTGCAAAGCAATACTGCAGAATTACAGATTAGTTCTTTTTTAAAGTACAGCAGCAAGATAAAACATTTATTGCTTGAACATAGTACTTTAAAAAAAAAGGATGACAGGCAGTTGAAGCATGGGAAGGACAAGCCTTGCAACAGAATTAGTGGTGGAAATCACTGTTATATGCTTCTGTCGGAGGCATTATAAAGGCTTTAAGAAGACAGGAGTACTCTGTGGCTGGAAATACTACAATGATTCCTTTTAAAACTGTACACACCCTTAGGGTGAAATTGCACATGCATTGTAAAGCTCAGGAAGGTTGAATTGCAGTTATAAATCAACTTTCCTGCTTCACCACCAATGGATTCAGGATCTGAGGCCTCTCTGTTTTCACATGTGAAAACAAACAGGAAAGAGACTGAAATGCTCTTTAAATTTGGTCCTAATCATTAAAGACTTGAAGAAACAGATAGCCTTTCTTTCTTTCAATAGGCTTCTAACTACTAAACCAGAACCTAGTTCATAAAGGCTTGTTACTGTTTAAAATGCCACAAGGTTCCTGTTAATTTTGGTAACAAAGTTGTAAAAGAAATTCAAGGATTTATGCAGCTGCTTCGATAAAGATGCTATGGCATTCAACACCCACTACTCCTCAATTTCTATAGAACTTTGCAAAGATGATGAACACATAAGCACTTCAGCTACTATGTCCCATTTTGGTTAATTTTGGTCATTAAGGTTTTGTACCTAAGAAACAAAAAAAGTCAAGTACATATAGAATTACATTACAGAAACAATCAGTTACATACAAGTTCAAAGATAATGTGCCATTATTGCTGTCAAGTACATTCCTTTTTTTTCTAGATCAGTGGGATTTTTGTTTGTGCCTACTGCACAAGAGAAATAAAAAAGAAAGGCTGAGTTTAAGGTCACCAACAGCAGACAACACCTGATGTTACAGCCATACTAATTTACTATCAGACTGGAAGCATCAGCTTTATGTGACCTTCATAAAAAATACACCCTAGAGGGTTTGTTGACATTATATATGTGAGTAACAGAATGGGGACAGGTGACTCTTGAAGGAAATTTTAGCTGGTAGAGGTATTTTATCTAATAGTTTATGTGCAACCCATTGAATGATAAGAATATGCAGCACAGTGTGTTGGCAGCATAAAAGAGCTATTTTTGATTAGGAAGCAGACAAGGTAAAATTACTTCATTTTTTACTCATTGAAAGAAAATCAATTGTTGGAGTATAATCCTGTTAACAAAACCTGCCTAGCCACTAGCCATATCAGCAACAGGAACAATTACAACACTAAACAAATAAGGAGACAGACCTTGAAATGATATAGTCACTGACCATTTCCTTGTTCATATGAAGGTTATAATCCCATCATGTGAAAAATACATCCTAAAGCATGGAATATCTGTATGTGGCAAATACAGAAGTGACCATGAATAAGAACAATGCAGAAGAATTGGTTGACGTGACAGACTGTGGGATTTGTGTAGGCTTTTTTTTGTTCTTGTAGCGTGCCATGGATTCTGGTGTGGTGAGATTTAGCCAAGGAGGCAACTATTCATACAGTCTTGTGCAACAGCTATATACAATTTATTTACAAAAGAAGATACTGTTACACAGAGAGAGAACTATACAGTACATGAGCACTTATATACAAATGTACAACCATCCACCAATCAGCTATTAATGCTGAGTCATTATGACTTAGTCTGCCAGCACTGGACAGAACCGGTTTAGCCCAGATAAGGTGACTGTCAGAAGCTGTCAGGTAGATCATCTAGATCACCACCTGATGTCTTATTTGCAGCAACCACATGCTGACACTTTTGTGAGGCAAACTCTCTGTCCATAAACTATGCAAAATCCAAAATTTTTGTATTCTCAAAGTCTTGGAAACCACAAAGCTAGTGTGTCAAAGGAAATAATATCGAACAAGTGAAATCTTTTAAATACTTAGGGGTTTCGTTTCAATACAACCATAATTGGACAGGACAACGCAAGCAAGCAGTCATCTCAGCAAGGTGCATTTCATCTGCGGTGGTTAGTTTCTTTCATAAGAAGGGCAATCAATTTGTCCCAGCTGCAGTTTGTGACTTTAATGCCAAAACAATTTCTCAGCTATTATACGGGATCCCCATTTGGGTTAGTACTTTCAATACCCAGCTTGAGCAAATCCAGGCAACGTTCGTACACCGTATTTTGGGGGTCCCCAGCTGTGTTAGCTATGCTACAATGTGCTTAGAGACTGGAATGCATCTGATTGAGACTAGGGCATGGCTATTAACCTTAAAGTTTTGGCTATGCCTACACTTTAGGGTGGAACCTGCTAGCTATATCCATATGATGCTAGCTGATTCTTTTGTTTCCAACTGGTATTGTCAGATCCAGAAGAAAATGCATTCTATAAGTATCTCTTTGGACAACCTCTGCATCTTAAGTGAAACGCAGACATTTAGAATTCTGAAACAGAGGATCCTAGACAGACTATCTGTTCTCTTGAACACAAAACTTGCTCCCCTTTAGGATTTGGTAGAATATTTCCAGAATATGGACTGCCTGCTGCTTACCTTTCCCGGATTACCTCACCCCAGTTACGCCACTCTTTTATGTTAGCCAGACTCAATGTTTTACCCTCAGCGGTATTGTCTGGGAGGTTTGCCAACACTCCCTATCAAGAAAGACCTTATCCATGTAAAGGAAGGCACCTAGAAACAGTAGCCCATGTTCTACTTCATTGTGATTTTTATGGGGAAGTACAGGACTGTTTAATTAAACCTATCGTGTCTAACTTTTATGGTCTATCTGATGCAAAGTTAGTATCTCTGACCAATGTTCCTACATTACAAGTTCAGTTGCAAGGTACCTCTTGGCTGCCATAACAATCAGGGAGCAAAAGTCTAGCTTTTCTATATGATGCTTGATGGTTTTTATAATTGAAATTCTCTTTAAATTGGCCATGTTGTACCTTTTTCTTTTTATGCCAATAAAGGTATTTCCCCATTCGGCTCAGGAAAGGCTTCCATCCAGCTCCCTCAGTTGAACAGGAGGACTAATTATAACATCTAGACCCACAGTTATTTGTAGGAAACAATTAGCAATTTACTCTTGTTTAAACAGCCCTCCACTTGAGAACTGCCTTCTCCCATATGAACCTACCTGTAATATATGTTCCTGTTAGTTGCCTCCTAGTGGCCAGACTGAGCAGTCAGACAAGGCATCTTCCTGGGGAAGGGGGAATTAGTGGTGGGCATTCTAAGATAGATGTTCTACAGCTCAAGTAAAGCAGAGTTATAGCTCTGCCTTGCTCGTGTGGTCTCCAAACTCTGTATTAGCCAGGTATCCTTATACTACTCCGGTTATCTTTACACTACTCTAGTTATCTTTGGAGACCCATCTTTAGGTGCACCCACCATCTGAGGCAAGACACTTGGCAATCTGAGAAAACACCTTTTTGGTTGTGACACTAAAACTCTGGAACTCCCTCCCCAGGAAGATTCATCTCTCTCTCTTTATCACTGTTTTCTGTCAGTGGGTGAAGACTTGTTTTGTTCAGCATACTCTCAATAACTATTATTGGCCTTCCTACCAGGTTGTGATGTTATGTGTGTTTGTGTGTTTATTTGTTTAGGCTTAATTATTATATGTTTTAACGCTGAAATATCTAAATGTTTTGATGTTTGCTACCTTTGGGGCTGTATTTGAGTAGAAAGATAGCATAGAATTTTTAAAAATTCAATACATAAGTGGCATCATTGCATAGCAACAATACATTTTGCTCTTTTCAGAAGAAAATCCCTCTACATGTTGCATGATCAAAACTCTCACATATACAGAATGATCTGAGCCTTTATAGACCCACAAAACCCAATTACCTAAAACTTCATTTGTACCAAATGAGGCCGTGTCCCTCTTCCAATATGCTAGTTAGAATTTCTAACTTCCTCATTAATCTAAATTCTCATTTAGCCAACATTTACAGTACATTAAGATAATTGAGATTTGCCTGTAATGCATTAAACTAATCAAAACAATCTTTTAAGAATTAGAGGCTATTTACAAATGTTTGATTTCAGCTTTTGGATACAAACATTGAGTCCCATATATTTTCTATACATACCTTGTAGAGATAACACAACCTTGATTTAAGTGACACCAAAATATAGTGAGTGGTAGTGAATTATAATCTCTGTGTAAATCCTTAGTAAATCCAACCTTCAATCATTCAGTTTCTGGTTAGCAACCTTTGATCTGAGATGCCTCTTCCTAGAAGTTTTAAAGAAAATGGTACCTTCTCACTTTTAATGAGAGATGCCCAATGATGTACAAGGCAAGCAAGATTTCTGGCTAGTGACGTAGGATACTCTTACACTCAGGTTGCGGTCACATGTGCCAGATGAAGTGGAGTTGCTGTCTGATCATGCCCTTTAGATCCATTGGGCATTCATGCCTATGTTGGATCTACTGGCACATGTGATCGCAGCCTCAGTCTCTCAGGAATCTCAGTCTCTCAGGAATCTCAGTCTCTCAGGAATTTTCTAAAAATTAACTCAGTAGTAGTCCATGGCTAGTAGGTTAAGAATGGCACTGAAAAATAGGGTTGGAATCCCAACAGTTCTGTGCTGTTTCCACATGGAGATTCTTCCCTGCCCTTCCTCCTTCATTTCATAGGTTCCACAGGATATCATGCTCTTTCCAAGCATGACACATGGGATTCCCAGGGCTTTCCCTTTTAAGCCAGAGCAAAGAAAAACTTTCTTTGCTTCAACTTATCATATATCTTTTAAATTATTAGCCACCTTGGTAGCCCCTGTAAGGGTAAAAAGGTGGGATATAAATTATGCTATTGTTGTTATTTTATTTTATTAGTTAAATTTATATCCGGCCCTTCCCAGGCAGGGCTCAGGGCAAGTAAGAAAAAAATGCATGAACAATTAAAACCAGATAATATAATTAATTCTTAAAACAGCTAATAACCTTAAACAATTAAAAGATGGCAAATTAAATGTAACAGTTCAGACCCCCTATAAGCTGAACTGATGGTAACTGGAGTCACACCAAGCTCATATAATATCAGGACTCTGCATAGGGCAAATAGTCAGGGAAACTTCTGTGCAGGGAGGCCAACTAATTAGGTGTCCACCATCTCAACTGAAAGCCTGGTGGAACAGCTCTGCTTTACAGGTCCTGTGGAACTGTAATAGGTCCCGCAAGGCCCTGATCTCAAGTAGGAGCATGTTCCACCAGATAGGAGCCAGGACAGAAAAAGCCCTGGCCCTAGTTGAGGCTAAGTGGACATCTTTTGAGCCAGGGATAACTAGTAGATGTTGATAGTGGAGCACGAGGCTCTCAGGGGATATATTATTATTGTTAACTAGGAATAAGGCCCGTTGTGGAATTAAATACAATAGGCTCTAGAAAGAGCCTCTGGATGGGTGCTGTGGCCTTGGGCACTCCATGTCAATTTGCTGTGGTGACCTCAGCAGGGTATAATGATACAGAGCTTACCATTTTCTTGAGGGGAACTGATCTCTGCCATCTGAAGAGCAGTTGTAATTCTGCGTGATCTCCAGCCCTCCCCTGGATATTGGCAACAGTGGTTCCCCAGGAGGAAATGGCTGGTTTGGAGGGTGGAGTCTATGGCTTTGTGCATGTCTGAGGTCTCACTCCCCTCAAACCCTGTTCTCTCCAGGCTCCACCCCTCAAATCTCCAGGAATTTCCCAACCCAGAGGTGGCAACCCTATTTCCTTCCCAGCCAACCACCAATGTACCATTATTTGCCCCTCAGGTTTTCATCTCCCCTCCCCTCCCTGTAGCCTCTACTTAGGAAAAATACAGTCTTTCTCCACAGTGAGGACTCGAGCAGGAGGGAAGCGACTTCAGCAGGGTATAATGACACAGAGTCCATCGTGCAAAGCAGCCATTTTTTCCAGGAAACTAACAACCAACAACAGCCACAAAACAGCAAAGGAAGACCCAAGGAAACTGTATACAAAAGTGCTATAATGCACAAAAAAAACACATAGGTAAACATAAATGTCAATAATAGAGAGTATTTATAAGCATTTCTTTCCAACATGCAGTCCAAAGAGAAGTCTACAAACAAGCCAAGGACAGAATTCTCCAGAATAACTTCCGTTTCGTTGAGACCTTCTTCTGCTGAACATCAAAGAGTCCTTAATGAAATACATAACACATTTTAGCTACTAATTACATAAGGTCTACCAAGACCAAAGCAATGTACCAATAAAGCTTAATAAAATTTCAATAAAATTACATACATACAAAAGTTTGTTCTTATTTCATAGATTGCAATCTTTTCCATAGGTAGTAATACAAAATCTACAAAGAGAGGAAATAAATAACAGTGACATTCCACTACTCAACTATAGCATAACATCCATAAAGTTTACAAAATACAACCTGGGAAGAAATTCTTACCCTAATCCATTCTGTATGGTAATTCTTATAAAGTGGGCAAGTCAATTCCAAAACAATGCCTTAACAGGTGCATCCACTAAAGCCCCTTATATGTCAATTTCCATTTAACGTTTAAAGGTACATACCCTTATACAAAACACCTGCAAGGACAGCTGCAGGGCTAGGAAGGTAACTGACAACTGAAACTTACAAGGTCAATTCTCATAAATCAGGCAAGCTGATTCCAAAACACTACCTTTATAAGTGCATTCACTAAAGCCCCTTATATGTTGATTTAAAGATACAAATCCTTATACAAAAAATGTACAAGGACAGCTGCAGGGCTAGGAAGGTAACTGATAATGGAAACTTACAAAGCTAAAGTCTATTTCAGTATTAAAAAGGAAACCTACAAGAAACAGGCAAGATCTAAAGATACATTCAGACCATCGCATTGGCAGGTATTTAATTGATGACTGAGGGCTCTCTATGGAGTAGTGCCTTACGCACATCCATTCTGCTATATTTCTTGGGACAGATGACCTCCAATACCACAAACCTGAAATCATCAAAACGGTGTCCCTTTTCTAAAAAGTGCTGGACCAGGGGTGCATCTTGGCATTTATGTTTTATACAAGATCTGTGTTTTAAGACATGTGTCTTAAGCACACATGTGGACTCACCAATATATTTGAGACCACAACTGCATTGCAACAAATATACAACCCCCTTAGTCATACAAGTAGACAAGAAACTAATATCCTTCCTAAAACCTACCTCTGGGAAATCTAAAATCTTAGTCTCCCATGCCTGTGGACAAGCCACACATCTATGGCATTTAAAATGCCCTCTTGGGGCAGACATTTCCTCACCCAGCCTAGGTAGGTCCACTCTAACTAACATGTCCCTAATATTTGCAGTTCTACAAAACCCTATGTAGGATATATCATTACAATTAGGCACATTCCCCCAAAATGTGCCAATATCTCAACACAATACTTCTGATGGAATATGCTTTGGATGTAAAATCAATCGCCCAACATATCTTGTTATCTCTCTTGGTATTTCCATCTCTCAACAGTACCCCACAGTCTGCCTGTTCCACCCAGTATCGTGCTTTCAAAACAAGATTTAAAGGGTAACCACAGTTCAAACCTGTCTCGTAAGTCTATCAGCTTCCTCAGTGAAATCCTTATTCAGCGTAGAGTTTCTTCTAGCCCACAAAAATTGTCCATATGGTAAATTTTGTTTTTAATGTTTCACATGGTGGGACATATAATGCAAATATGAATTTCTGTCTGTTTCTTTGTTAAAGGGATGTACCGCTAACTTCCCTTTATTCACAAAAACCATGGTGTCAAGGAAATTAATCTGGAAAATATCAGTAGTGCAGGAACACTTAATAGAATCGTGAATAGAATTAAACCATATAACAACATCATCTACTTTAGATGAATCATCCATAATAAGGAACAAATCATCTATGTATCTCTTGAAATAAATAATATATGTACTGTAAGGGTTATTAGTTTCATCAAAAATCCATTTATCCTCAAACTCACCTATAAACAGGTTCACTACACTTGGGGCAAAAGTACTTCCCATGGCAACACCTTTAACTTGCCAGAAAAAGGTATCTTGAAAGCGAAAGAAATTTTTCTCAAAGATGATGTCTGCCAAATCTAATAAAAAATGAGTGGGAGGGAAAAGTGGGACCCTTTTCTGTAATACATAGCCTAGCCTCCTCATGTGGAATATTAGTATATAATGAAGCAATGTCTAAGGTAACTAAAGCTACCTGTTCAAGGACTGGCAAATCCTCAGTTTTAATAATAAAATCCTTAGTATCCTTAAGGTGTGAGGAAAGTTGACTAACAAATGGTTGTAGAAAGGAATCCAGATAATGTGACAGTAGTTCAAAGACTGAGTTAGTCCCAGATACAATCAGGCAGCCAGGAGGTGGCAAGGAGGTGGCAAGCAGCAGTTTTAATTCTGAGTGATTTCTGGCCCTCACCTGGGATTGGCAGCAATTGTTCCCCAGTGGAGTCTATGGCTTTGTAGAGACCAGAACAGCTTACATCATTTCCTTCTTTTGATCTGCACAGCAATCCTGTGGGGTAGGTTAGGCTGAGAGTCTGTAATTGGTCCAAAATTACCCACTCAACTTCCACAGCAAGAACCTGGGTCTGGAAGACCCCGCTCTGAAGTGCTAACTGCTACAACTAGGGTAACCAACCTCCAGGTGGAGCCTGAAGATCGCCAGGTATCACAACTAAACTCCAGACAACAGATCTCTCCCCCCCAGAGAAAATAACTGCTTTGGAGGGTGGGCTCTATGGCATTGTATTCAGCTGAGGCCTCTCCTATCCCCAAACTGTGGCTTCCATAGACTCCACTACAGAATATCCAGGAATTTCCCAACTGGGAGGTGGCAACCCTAGTCAGGACTGACCCTAATGAGTTCCCCACAAAGTTCTGGAAAGTGCCTCCAGCCTTTGCCTTTTTACTGACAGAACCAAGTATGGTTGCCTAGCAACAGTCACTAAGGGAAAAGTTAGTCCCATAGGAGCCAAGCAGGAGAAGTGTCTTTGTCAGGAGAGACAGCCCTTTGGCAGTTTATTCTGTGAGAGAGGAGTGTCCAGGCTGGCAGTGGATGGGGGAGAGGGGTGGACCCAGCTCTCAGTCAATGGCACGTGAGTACTCTTGAATGGTGGTTGATGGGCCAATGGCTGATGTAGTGCACTGCACAGTCAATGGGAGAGGTGGAGATGGCCAATACATAAGGGAATTAAATATATAGGATGTCTGAGGCACTAAAGATCAGTAACAAATGTGCAGCATTAGTACTGAATAAAGGAAAGATTGTTACACAAGATGGAATCAAGATGCCAAACAACAACAACATCAAAGCAGTGGGCTTTGAAGAAAATTACAAATATCTTGGAATTTTGAAAACTGACATCAAATATATCGTAGTTAAGAAAAATACAACCAAGGAGTACTACCAAAGAGTTAAAAAGATATTGTGAACAAAATATAATGAAAGCAACACAGTAAAGACAATTAACATGTGTGCAGTCCTAGTTCTAAGGTACACAGCTGGCATTATTGTTTGGAAACAAACAGAATTAGAAGCAACGGATTGCAAAACTTGCAAGATAATGATGATACATCACTCACTACACCCTAGAAGTGATGTTGATCATCTTTACTTATATATAAGATTACAGAAATCAAAGAAGATTACAAAAAGATTACAATCAAAACTCACTTTGACAACTGGAAAGAAAAGCACTTGCATGAGCAGTATTCGAAAGATATAGAGATAAAAGTTGATAATGAAAACATCTGGAAGTGTTTTATACGAATAGTATGAAAGCTAAGATTCAGAAGACAAGTGGTGACAACAAATGTCAACTTTGCAAGGCAAAGGATGAAACAGTCAACCACATGGTCAGTGCCTGCAGCAAAATTGCTCTGACGATAAAGAATTTCATAATAGAGTTGCAGCTCTGTTGCACTGGAATTCTTGCAAGAAGTATGGCTTACCATTAGTCAGAAATTCATGGAAACACAAACCAGAAAAGATCATGGAGAATGATGAAACAAAGATTCTTTGTTACTTGCAACTGCAAACAGATAAACACCCTGAGTATAACACCCCTGATATCACAACTGTAGAAAAAATTAGAAATAGGGTTTGGATCTTTGACTTTACAATTCCAGGAGACAGAAGAACAGAAAAGAAAGAACAGGAGAAGATCACAAAATACCAAGACCTAAGAAATAGAGTTAGAGTGCCTCTGGGAGAAGGAGGTTACCATTGCTGTCGAGAATTAATATGCTTTGACATTTGGTATTATAGGGTTGTGTTCTGTAATCAAACCTATTGCAGTAAATAAGGATACTATGAAACATGATTTTCTGATCATTTACATTGATAAGACATTCAGATTTCAGCCCTACATTTAATTCACACTCTTATTTTCAATACCCACATTTCTAAAATATGTGATAAAAGTTAATACATAGCCATGATGCCTATTAAGAGGGTCTGGTGTAAGAAATGCCTTGTGAAAAAATTCTCAGAAGCTTGAATGATTAAAAAAACATTGTAGTTGTTAGATTATATTCTGAGATGCCTATGGCATGAAGCTCCTAGATTAAAGTATATCATCCCCATTATTCCACCATGTAATGGACTTTCTCATCTAGATTTGGTCTAGATTTTTACTCTCGGACCTTGATCATTATGTCTCTAGTAGAATGATGTTATTTGCCCTAGCAATAAGAAAAATTAGAATAAGTTTAGTAGAGATCAAACTGCCAACATTCACTGGATTATGGAGAAAGCAAGAGAGTACCAGAAAAAGATCTACTTCTGCTTCATTGACTATGCTAAAGCCTTTGATTGTGTGGATCACAACAAACTATGGCAGGTCCTTAAAGAGATGGGAGTACCGGGTTTCGTTTTTGGCGTCGCGAATGGCGGCCGCTTCTCGGGATGCTCCCGGAGGCGGTTAACCCACGCGCAGTCAGGGGGGGTCTTCGCTTATGCGAAAGACCCTAGTGAGCCTTAGGTTAAGGCTCCGAACCGGGGGCGCTTGGGGAGTAGCCTCTTTACCGGCAGACAGCCGGGAAATTGAGGCTTTCCCCTGCCCCAATCGGCCCCGCTGCGGCGTGCCCGTAATGGGACTTAGCGGCGCCACCGAATTCCAGGAGTGAAAACAGCGCTATGGTTCAACATAAAAAGAAGAAGTAGCATCGAATCGTGAGTTGAAGATCTATTTTGAAGCGTAAATCGGAGCCCCCTATATGCGGATAAGCGTTGGGAGGAGGGAGGAGTCCCCACCCCCCTCGAGAAGCAAGTTATATAAAGGGAGCGCGAAGGGGGCAGAAAGAAAACAAAGTGTTGGTGAAAGTACCGTTGGGGCTGCATAGAAGAATGTGATCATCTTAGCTTCCTGGGGGATGCGGCACGAACTTTTAAAAGTAAACAAAAAAACAAAATGTCGATAATGGAAAAAGCCCTGCTGCTACCGGAAGAGAAGAGAGGAGGGACTTCCGGTCCAGACAGCCCCCCCAAGAACTTGCTGTCAATCAACAGAAAAAGGAGATGCTGTGCCCCCTGCTGGAACAATTGCAGAAGATCAACCAAACTTTGTTTAAAATGGAAAGTGTTCTCATCAGCCGACAGAAACAGATACTGGAAACAACTAGTAGGATGAAGGAGATTGAACAGAAATCGAATTTGATTCCAGGTTTCCAGGGCGCTAAAGAGGAAGAGAAAGAAGATCTCGGATTTACCTTGACAAATGTCTTGGCACCCCTAACTGGCAGTGAAGCGATAGAGTTAAAAGAAGAGGGGGATAAGGCTCCCAAAGCCTACTCCGCCTTTATAAAAAGAAGTACTCTGCCAGTAGAAGGGGATGTCGAACATAGCAGGCGACAGACGAGAGATCTAATTTCATCTGAAGAGTTTGTGGAGCCCTGGAAGCTTGAAGGCCAGATGATTAAGAAAAAAAGAAAAGAAAGAAGACGGATTCCATCTTTAAAACACGGAAACGCCTGAAGAGACACACCAGCAGGAAAGAGGCAGCACCTAAAATTGGGATAAGTGCAGAAGACAGCAGCCTAGGGGAGGGTGATGGAACGGAAGACTTCAAAGTTAAAATGGACTTAATCCATAACTGGAAGAAAATTAAGAAGAAGATACTTTGAGGACTGTTCGTGTTGCATCTGGAAGGAGCTGTTTAATTACTAACCCCAATGGACTTTACTAACTGTATTAACAGAGTGACTTTGGACTTTGAATTAGTTAAAAAGAAGATCTTCTAACCATGATTGATGCCAAAACTTGGTATTGGTTATTAACCTAAACTAACCCTCACTAACAGAAAAAATTTCACTCCACTCTTTTCTTTCTCCATCTGTCTACCCTTCCCTTTTCTTATAAAAAGAATAAAATTCTCTCTTCTTTAAGAGAGTTTTACAAACAAACAAAAAAAAAGAGATGGGAGTACCAAACCACCTCACATGTCTCTTGAGAAACCTCTACAAGGGTCAAGAAGTGACAGTTAGAACCGGATATGAAACAACTGATTGGTTTAGCATAGGAAAAGGAGTACGACAAGGATGTATATTGTCACCTTGCTTATTTAATTTATATGCAGAGTGCATCATGAGAAATGCTGGCCTGGATGAATCACAAGCTGGAATTAAGATTGCCGGGGAAAAGATTAACAACCTCAGATATGCAGATGTTACCACTCTAATGGCAGAAAATGAAGAGGACCTAAAGAGCCTCTTGCTCAGGGTGAAAGAGGAGAGTGCAAAAGTGGGCTTGAAACTCAACAGCAAAACAACTAAGATCGTGGCATCCGGCCCCATCACTCCTTGGCAAATAGAAAGGCAAGTCATGGAAGTAGTGACAGACTTCACGTTCCTGGGATCCAAGATCATGGCAGATGGTGACTGCAGCCATGAAATTAAAAGACACCTGCTCCTTGGGAGGAAAGAGATGGCAAATCTAAACAGCATGGTAAAAAGTAGAGTCATCACCCTGCCAACAAAAGTCCGCATGGTCAAAGCAATGGTATTCCCAGTAGTAATGTATGGCTGCGAGAGTTGGACTATAAGGAAGGCTAAGTGCCAAAGAATAGATTCTTTTGAACTGTGGTGCTGGAGAAGACTCTTGAGAGTTTCTTGGACTGCAAGGAGATCAAATCAGTCAATCCTAAAAGAAATCAACCCTGACTGTTCCCTGGAAGGCCAGCTACTGAAGCTGAAGCTCAAATACTTTGGCCACCAAATGAGAAGGGAGCACTCACTGGAGAAGACCCTGATGCTGGGAAAGATTGAAGGTCAAAGAAGAAGGGGATGGCAAAGGATGAGATGGTTAGACAGTGTCACCGATGCAACAAACATGAAATTGAGCAAACTTCAGAAGATGGTGGAAGACAGGAGGGCCTGGCATGATCTGGTCCATGGGGTCGCGAAGAGTCGGACTCGACTGTGCGACTGAACAACAACAACAAAAGAAAGAGCATAGGATTCAGTGTAAGATAACTGATATTTTTATTGCCTAAATTATCATAGTCTGATGTGTTTTGTATCCAACTTTGCTGTGTTATGTTATGGCCTATGGCAAAGACAATATACTTATCTACTATTGTGTAGTTGTTAAGATATGGCCTTAATGCTCACTGTCTACCAAGAAACAATGCAAACTAAGCAAATATGTGCCAATCTACCTAATTAGCATGAATTATATTGGAAATGAAACATCTTTCTTTTTTGGCATACAGTTCAGGCTCACTAGGCATGTAATTGTTCATTTCAGGGCAAAGTTCACACAACCTAGTCATTTGCAGGGTCAGAATATTCCCCCTTCCCCTCCCAAAAGCTCTGAACAGAAAAAAAATCTCAGCAGGTATCAGAGAAATGGGATTTGGAAAGTCTCTGCAGCAATTCTGTGTAGTAAAGAGGCTGTGATATAAGTTTCTCTTCAATGAGCTAAATAGCTAAACTAAATCTTGGTATGTAAGAATTATTTTAAAATGCTGAAATAACCTAATTCACCTTCCAAACAAGGACATCACATTCAATGCAATAACTTTTTAAATAATTAAAGAAAAAAGTAGGTCAGTGGCTGCGGTCACACACACTAAATAATCCACTTCCAATCCACTTTCAATGCACTTTCAAATTGGATTTTGCCAGTTCACACAGTAAAAATCCAGTTGGAAAGCACATTGAAAGTGGATTGAAAGTGGATTATTTACTATGTGTGACCACAGCCAGTGTCAAGGATTTTGCTTGTATAACTACCACCACCACAAAAATCTTTAATTGATCAGTAAGGCAGTCTTTAATAGTTCAGTTTCTAAATATTTCAGTGAAGCATAAAGATTCTGGGGACAATATGGTTTTACTTTTTGTCTTCCGGACTGTTTAAGGTGAGCTTTGTTGAGAAAGCTTTGCAATTTACTTCCTTTACCAGGCAAAATAATACCAACATCATTAATGCTTCTAATTACAATACTTTCCTTTTAACACGAACCTGTAAGCAAATACTTATTTAATTTAGTTATTACATGTGTACTAACCAGCTGTTTAGAAAGCTATATTTAGTCAGGGTTGGGGGTTATGTGTTTGCAAGACTTCTGCAGCCCTTTCTGAGCTCTCCAAGAGGACTTTTCCATCGATGTTAACAGGAAATCCCTTACAGTTGTGGAAGTTTGGTGTGCATACTGGAGCTCTATACCTGCCAAATAAAGCTGTGTTCATTGTTCTCAATAGACTTTAGTGCCTTGCCTTCCTTTCTCAAATATCTCTGTGCTATTTAAAGTATCATACATGGCACTCCAGACAAATTGTAAGTTAATGTGCTGAAACATTACCTTGTTCTCATAATTTAGAGCTATAAAATATTCCTCCTTTGACCTTTCCTGCCCCAATAGTCCACATGCTAGCCTCCTAGAGTAAATAGTTCCTGTCCAAGCCTTATTATAAAATCAGCATGAAAGGATGAACTCTTGAGGAAGCTGAGATTTAAAAATTCAGTTAGCAGGCCTTATTAGAGCAACAATTGTAGCCGTGATGCTCAAGTTTACATCCCTCAGCAAGGAGCAACACAAACTAATTATAACAAAAATAAATGACATTATGCATGGTCCACTAGATGTGTATAGGCATAAAATTAAACAGTGACCTAGGTGTAATAAGTGTTTATGCATTTCCCTTACATTCCTATTATCACAGGGCTGATTCCTTTGTGAATGATTATTGTCGTAATACTCCAGCTGCCTATAAAGATTAAATAAGCAGCTATTGATTTCAAAATGAACAGAGACTGCAACATTTGTTCACCAAAGCTTAACTCATTATTGGATAGTAGATTCCTTTGAAGATGTATACTTGGCTAAAAGGACAAAAAATCCCCAGGGATCCCACATGACAGAACATAATAATAAAAAAATCATGCAGAGAGCATACATATATATTTCTGATTATATGGCCTACTGTTCAAAAAACTTGGACACCCTCAAACAAAAATGAAATCTGGGGACTCACAGGACCTATTACTCATATTGTGCGGGGGAAACAGGTACTGTGTGGGTGGAATGAGAAAATCTGAACTTTCATACCCAAACAGCATCCATCCAAATTTCTTTGTTAAGTTTGGCAAAGCATTGGCACAAAGTCATTTTCGAAAAGACTTAGGAAAAGCTAGGTAAACCCTGAGAGGTGTATGCATGCACCATAACCCTGCTTCCCAACAGTATTGAACCTGGGGCAAATAACTGGTATGGCCATGGCCCAGATATCTTGGAAAGTTATCACTTTCCTTCAAGGTACAGCATGAGTTACTTACAGACAGAAAAAGGCACATTAAGAAGATTTCAGCTTCTAGACAAAACTGCTATTGGTTTTCAAACCGAAGAACGTTTAGCCTGAGATAAAGCTAATGCAGTGTTATAGAGCAGGTGTACCACAGTGACTAAGAGCACAAGGTGTGAACAGCTAAATCCCAAAATAAAATCTCAGTTCATGAATTCAGGGTACCTTCAGCAATCTACTGATATCGGGCTATTAGTATGTAATACAGTGATGATAATATACTGACATCCTTTTAAGACTGTTGTAGTGATTACTAACTTGAATTGTAAAATGCTTTGAATCCCCAGAAACATACAATTCACCATGGAAAAAGAAATGGAGGGTAAACTCCCATTTCTAGATATCATGGTCATCTGCAAAGCTAACCTTCAATTAGGTCACAAGGTCTACAGAAAACCAACTCCCACGGATCATTATTTATACAAATATGCCAATCACCACGCTTGGCATAATCAAAACATTAGTAGACTATGCAAGACAGATATGTGAACTACACTTTCTCAACAATGAACTATATCATCTAAACCACGCACTTCAAGCAAATGGCTACTCCAAGAATGAAAGGATGATAGAGAAATGGCTGAGAAGCTGAATGCATTTTTTGCCTCTGTCTTCACTGTGGAAGAGGAGAAGTGCTTGCCCACTCCAGAAGCACCAATTTCGGGAGGGGGTTTGAAAGACCTGAATCAGATTGCGGTGACAAGAGAGGAAGTCCTCCGACTGATGGACAATTTAAAAACTAATAAATCACCAGGCCCGGATGGCATTCATCTGAGAGTTCTGAAAGAACTCAGATGTGAACTTGTGGATCTCCTGACAAAAATATGTAATCTTTCTTTAAAATCTGCCTCCATTCCTGAGGACTGGAAGGTAGCTACTGTCACTCCCATCTTTAAAAAGGGCTCCAGGGGAGATCCAGGAAATTACAGGCCAGTCAGTCTGACATCGATACCGGGTAAGTTGGTGGAAACTGTTATTAAGGAAAGAATTAGTAGGCACATTGATGAACAAAAACTATTGAGGCAGACTCAGCATGGGTTCTGTAAGGGAAGATCTTGTCTCACTAACCTGTTAGTGTTTTTTGAGGGAGTGAACAAACATGTGGACAAGGGGAACCCAATAGATATTATTTACCTTGACTTCCGGAAAGCTTTTGATACAGTTCCTCATCAAAGGCTCCTAAGTAAGCTCAATAGTCATGGGATAAAAGGACAAGTCCTCCTGTGGATCAAAAACTGGCTTATAAATAGGAAACAGAGAGTGAGTATAAATGGAAAACTTTCTCAGTGGAGGGTGGTAAGCAGTGGGGTACCACAGGGATCAGTACTTGGTCCGAAGCTTTTTAACTTGTTTATTAATGATTTGGAATTGGGAATAAGCAATGATGTGGCTAAATTTGCAGATGACACGAAGTTGTTCAGGGTGGTGAAAACCAGGGAGGAGTGTGAGGCACTCCAAAGGGATCTGTTGAGGATGGGTGAGTGGGCGTCAACGTGGCAAATGGGGTTCAATGTGGCCAAGTGCAAAGTGATGCACATTGGAGCCAAAAATCCTAAATATAAATACACGTTGATGGGGTCTGAACTGGCAGAGACGGACCAAGATACGATCTTGGAGTCGTAGTGGATAACTCGCTGAAAATGTATAGACAGTGTGTAGCTGCAATAAAGAAGGCCAACGCTATGCTGGGGATTATTAGGAAGGGAATTGATAACAAATCAGCCAGTATCATCATGCCCCTGTATAAATCATTGGTGCAACCTCATTTGGAATACTGTGTACAGTTCTGGTCACCACATCTCAAAAAGGATATTAGAGCATTGGAAAAAGTGCAGAGAAGGGCAACTAGAATGATAAAAGGGTTGGAACACCTTCCCTATGAAGAAAGGTTAAAATGCTTGGGGCTCTTTAGCTTGGAGAAACGACGGCTGAGAGGTGAAATGATCAAGGTTTATAAGATTATGAATGGGATTGAGCAGGTTGAGAAAGAAGTACTTTTCTCCCTTTCTCACAATACAAGAACTCG
Organism: Gekko gecko; assembly: GCA_029375565.1. Taxonomy (NCBI): domain Eukaryota; kingdom Metazoa; phylum Chordata; class Lepidosauria; order Squamata; family Gekkonidae; genus Gekko; species Gekko gecko. The sequence continues at coordinate 118,842,134 of JAPDNY010000004.1, forward strand.
TGGGCACTCTATGAAATTGCTGAGCAGTCGAGTTAGAACAGATAAAAGGAAATACTTCTTCACCCAAAGAGTGATTAACATATGGAATTCACTGCCACAGGAGGTGGTGGCAGCTGCAAGCATGGACAGTTTCAAGAGGGAATTAGATAAACATATGGAGCAGAAGTCCACCAGTGGCTATTAGCCACAGGGTATAGATGGGAACTCTCAGTCTGGGGCAGGTGATGCACTCTATTCTTGGTGCTGGAGGGGGCAGCCGTGGGAGGGCTTCTGGTGCCCTGGCCCCACTGCTGGACCTCCTGATGGCAACTGGTATATTTTGGCCGCTGTGTGACAGAGTGTTGGACTAGATGGGCCATTGGCCTGATTCAACATTGGCTTCTCTTATGTTCTTATGAAATCAGAAGAGCGATTAAACCAAAGGTAAAATGAACAACTGAGGAAAAACAGTCTCCCACAGGAAAAGGGGTTTTGCCATACATCAAAAGAATCAATGATTAGATGGGAAAACTTATGAAAAAATGCAACCTACAAACAATATTCAGACACACCAGAAAAATACAACAGATGCTATGATTGGCAAAAGACAGAAGAGACCCCCTTTCTTCTGCAGGAATATACCACATACCCTGCAGTTGTGGACAGGTTTACATCCAATGCAACATAGCATCCAGACAAGAATAAAAGAACATGAAAGACACTGCAGACTTGGTCAACCTGAAAAATCAGCAGTGGCTGAACGTAGCCTAACAGGACACAGTATCTTATTCCAAGGCTCTGAAATGCTGGACAACACATCCAATTACCTTGTCAGATTATACAAAGAAGCCTTTAAAAATTAATAAACATAAACGTAATTTCAACAGGAAGAGAGTCCTGAAAAACACAAAATGCTCTACATCTCACAACAGAACTACAGATAAGATGAGAATTTCAACAGCCCATCCATATGCAAAAGAACCTCCTCAGGAATGCTCCTCCATTAGCATGTCACAGCCTGGGGAACTCCTTCAAGATAACGACTCAGCCTTACCCAGCCTTCCTGAGTAGATATAAATTACCTGCCTACCATTTTTCTTCTCACATTTATTTATTTATTTATTTATCAGACTTGTACTCTGCTCTCCCCGCATAGCAGGCTCAGTGCAGCTTCCAACAAGCATAAATACAATTAAAATGATACAATTATATAAAAGCACAGCATATAAAACAAATACAAATGCACAAATACATTGACATAAAGAGTACTCCATCTTTCTGTGTTATACCTCTGAGGATGCCAGTCACAGCTGCTGGCGAAATGTCAGGTACTACAATGCCAAGACCATGGCCATACAGCCTGGAAAAGCTACAGCTAATGAACTCCGGCCATGAAAGCCTTCAAAAACATAATGACAGAATCTCATTAAGATAGGGTGAGGCTACAACATAGTCCAAAGACTCAAGATGCTGACACACAAACCTCCCTTACCTGCCCCTAGCAGGTTGAGGTATTGAAAAGTACTGAGACTTACTAGTCATTTCAGTGCTCATACTTTATTTCCAGTGTAGAACAAGACAAACTTCCCAGCTTGCAGTCCAGCTTATATGTGCATAAAACCCCACACCCCAAACACACCCCACACTCGTGATAGGCTATAACAGTGGCTGAGAGTTCTATAGGCTTACGGCCGGGAGCCTAGCCCTTTGAGTGGCTAGGGGCTAGGGGCTGCTTGGCCATTGTCTCTGGGAGCGAAGCTCAGGCGCTTTGCCTGACCGTGTGGAGACCTCACCTCGCACATGGTCATAGATGGATACATTATAGATATAGACATAGCAATTCAAAATACAAAGATATGAGTTTTTCTTCTTTTCCTTCTTCTTCATATCAACATTAAAAGCTGTGATTTTTTGAGATCAGTTTTGTAAACTGCCTTAAGCTATCATGGATTATAGGAAAGGAGGAGTATAAATATTTAAATAAATAAATGTAATATATGGGAGAGGCAGAAGTGGAATAATATATGCTATCCCCACTTCTACCCTCCACACAGTGACTGAAAGTCACAACAGATCTGCCTGTGCACATAGAACTGTGAGTCAGTATGCAGCTCTCAACGTGATCAGGAGCCCTTGAAGATTAGGGTTACTGATTCCCCTGTGCATACGAACATTCAAGTATACTCTGCCTTCCAGTCCCACTCTTCTGCCATGCATTGATATACAGAAAATGACACCTCTTAACTCTGTTGTATCTCAACAGGAATATCAGAAGAATTTGGATCATTTTCATTTTTCACTTCCATGGGTTGTAATTTACCCTTTGCTTGTTTCCTTATGTTAGAAAACACAGTTTTGAATGCCACAAAAATGGAATTATTTTTAACCTACTAAATTAGATAAGAATGCCTAATCTACTGTAGTCTGTTTGGCAATGGCCTTGGTGTTTTTAATGACATTTCTCTTGGGAGAAGGAAAATGAAAACCCTAATAAATTACCCTATTCATGCTGAAGATTGCTAATACTATTGTGACACCAATCAGCTGATGTATGTAAATTTTTAAAGTTCTTCTGCTTATTATACATTTGTTGCCACTAACAAATTCAGTACTTTCTCACACATTTCATGAAGACAGGGCTTCTTAAAAAAAAGTTACAGCCAGTTACATTTGAGTGCTGGTAGCATTTCACTCTAAGAGATCAAGGACAAAAGGAAGATGTTGCTTACAGTGAGAATGCTGAGAAGTGAAGAACACACTGAAATGGTATGAAGCATGCTAGATTCTGACAACCAAAATCAGAAACAAATAGCTTCGAGGAGTAGTGGTTCATAGAATCAAGCTGAAAACAATGACAATTATAGTAGAAAGGTTCCTTTCTGAAGAGACACTTGCTAATTAGGGGTAGGGAGCGTGAAAGACTTCTATATTACATTTTTATCCCACCCTTCCTGCAAGGAACTCAAGTGACATACATGGTTCTCCTTTCAGTTTTATTTTCTCAGCAACTATGTGAGGAAGATGAGACTGAGTTTAAGGGCAGAATACAGCTTAGGTATCCTCAGTGTTACACATTAATCACCATCCCCCCCCCCATTATCCCTACTTCCTACCAAGGTCCCAGTGACAGATAATGTGGACTGTGTTGTGCTGTCCCCACTGTTGCACAAATTAAATGTGTTTGAACCCAAAGAAATAACTTTTTAATTCTGCAGGGCCTTTTGTTTTTCTCAGACTCCTTTATCTGGGATCTTGCCTTCCTCCTCCCATGGCAGCACCAAATGCCCTCTGAAATCTGTTCCTGTATGTTCTTTCAGGATGGGAGGGGGAGACTTCAGGCTGCCATGGGAGATGGGAAAATTGCACTCCATGAATGGAAAACCTTGTGCCCAAGGAAATATCTAATGTGTTCTAATTTTGCATAATTTATGCTGATCACAGATTTTGTTTTTTCTGGAATGTGCCAGAATAAATATGGAATTTTGCTTCAATTTTAGGCAACAGATTTCATAGTATCATTTACAAAGCAGGTTCTTTCTTGAAAAATGTATAGTGAATTTTGTACATGCAAATGGTTCTGTATCATGTAAACACAAACAATTGATGGTACTGTTGCAAAAATAGACACAGCCCGGTCAAACTAAATTCTTTTATTACCATGGGATCGCTGTCTCTGAGAGCATTATACTCAGACAGGACTGGGCATCAGGTATTAGAGGAATGCAGAGATGTATAGCAGAGAGCTACAGCAAATATTGAAGATACTGTATTTTACATTTTTCTTAGGCACTGAACAAGAGGTTGGACAGCACAGCGAAGATACACATTTTCATGGACAAGGTTAACAGATGAATAGATATTGATTTGCCTGTTTTAGAACATAAGAATTTAAGAGAAGCCATGCTGGATCAGGCCAAATAGCCCATCCAGTCCAATACTCTGTGTCACACAATGACCAAAAACCAGGTACAATCAGGAGCAGTGTTCCCTCTAAGCTGAGTTAGTGTGAGCTAGCTCACAGTTTTTTAGCCTCTGGCTCACACATTTTTGTCTTCGCTCAGGAAGGATGGCTCCAGAGCAAACTAATTTATGCAGCAGCCAGATCACCTGCTCACAACTTTAATGCCAGTAGCTCAGAAAGTAGAATTTCTGCTCACAGGACTCCACAGCTTAAAGGGAACATTGATCAGGAGATCCACTAACACAACCAGATCTCCAGAAGCCCTCCTACTGTTGCCCCCCCCAAGCACCAAGAATACAGAGCATCACTGCCTCAGGCATATTATTCCATCTATACCTTGTAGCTAATAGTCACTGATGGATCTCTGCTCTGTATGTTTATCTAATCTCCTCTTGAAGCTGTCTGTGCTTGTAGCCACCACTGCTTCCTGTGGCAATAAATTCCATGTGTTAATCATTCTTTGGGTGAAGCAGTACTTCCTTTTATCTGTTCTAAACCTACTGTTCATTAATTTCATGGAGTGCTTGTGAGTTCTTGTATTGTGAGAAAGGGAGAAAAGTACTTCTTTACCTTCTCTATTCCATGCATAATTTTGTAAACCAGAGCAGGTTGAGAAAGAAGTACTTTTCTCCCTTTCTCACAATACAAGAACTCATGGGCACTCCATGAAATTGCTGAGCAGTTGGGTTAGAACAGATAAAAGGAAGTACTTCTTCACCCAAAGAGGGATTAACACATGGAATTCACTGCCACTGGCCAGTACAAGCATGGACAGTTTCAAGAGGGAATTAGATAAACATATGGAGCAGAAGTCCATCAGTGGCTATTAGCCACAAGGTATAGATAGGAACTCTCAGTCTGGGGCAGGTGATGCACTCTATTCTTGGAGCTGGAGGGGGCAGCAGTGGGAGGGCTTCTAGTGTCCTGGCCCCACTGCTGGACCTCCTGATGGCACCTGGTATTTTTGGCCACTGTGTGACAGAGTGTTGGACTAGATGGGCCATTGGCCTGATTCAATATTGGCTTCTCTTATGTTCTTATTATGAAACCCCTCAGTCGTCTTTTCACCAAGCTAAAGAGCCCTAATCTCTTTATACTTTCTTCATAGGGAAAGTGTTCCACGTCCTTAATCATTTTAGTTGCCCTTTTCTGCACTTTTTCCAGAGCTATGTTTTTTGAGGTGCTGTAGCCAGAACTGTATGCAGTATTCCAAATGAGGCTGCACCATCAATTTATACAGAGGCATTATGATTTTGTTTTGGCTCTATGATCTAAGGACCATGATGAACACCATGCTGCTCACCAGTATCTCTCATCTGTAAATATAGCATTACTTCTGCCTTTAAATGAAGAGGTGATTTAATACAATGGAAACATCCTTAATTTTTCTCACTTGTTTTAATTGTATTTTTTCAACTTGGTAGTATTGATTTTTAGTTTGAAATAAATTTGTTGCTGTGTTTGGCAGGTTAAATCCATTTTATTGAAAAGTGAATGCTTTAATTTTGTTGTTATCTTTATTCATAAGTTAGCACTTATTTTGCTATCTACCAGACTTCATTTAATTACTTCTAAATAGCACACATTCCTCCGAAATAAACATTGGCAGCCTTCAAAGATTCTCATCAAGCCCTTTGCGGAGGAAGTGGGGAGTTGAGCAATGGTACTGCTCCATGAAAGTAATTTTAAGATGAATTTGGAGAGTGAATATTTATCTTCATTTCCTGAGTGAATAACCTGCATAATATTTCAGAGCTAAAGTCCACAAAAGCTTTGCGTAGTGTCTTGAGAGCTAAGGTTCTTGCTGATAACCACAAACAAGGTTCATCTGAATGCAAGTTTTGTTATAGGGAGGCCAGCTATATGTTGGTTTTGGTTTGCAGTCTTTCATTTATTTGTTAGAATTCTCCTGGAAACTGTCTCGCAGGAAGACCGTGAAAAACAACAGGCTTCATCAAGAAGGGTAAGTTTTTATTTCTGATTCCTAAATATTTTTCCATGGTATTTCCTCTGCTGTTTGGCTTCTTTTAGAAATCTGCAGGACATGTTTTAGAGGTGCCAGATAGTTGCTTCATTGCACCTCCCCTCTCAACCACACTCTGCTTGTGCCCAGGTGTCATATATGTGTGTATACAGCTTTTGTAGCACACTTTCAAAATGGTAAGTTGTTTTGAGATAGGCGGTAGTAGCACAAGTAGGGACTGAGTAATACTCAGTATAGGTGTATTCAGGGGTCATTTCATAGAATAAGAGGTGCAGGAGCTCATTAGCATAACTCATTAGCATAACTTATTTGCATATGCCACATCCCCTGACATCACTGAAAGAAGGTAACACCCAACACTTAGACTCCACCCCTAGGTACTGTCTTTCCACTCTGCGGGCTGTCATTCCAGTCCCAGAGTAGCCTATCTGGGCCCAGGAGGAATGCTACAGTGCTGCTTTGTGCTCCTGCTGGGAGCTGGGGACAGGGTCTGCTGCTGCCTGTGCTTTTAACTGCCGGAGCTCCACTCCTTTGTGCTCCTGCTCCAAATAACCCCTGGGTGTATTATATTTTCATTTCAGGGAGGAGGTGGCACCAAAAATGCACATTTGAGTTCTGAAGAGGCTCTCAGAATGGTCTTGAGCAGTGACTCTGAAAATAATCACATTGGATCTGAAAATGAAGAGTATGTGGCATAAACAGAAAGCTCTTGAGAATCAGAAGACTGTGCTTCTTCAGAACATCCCTCAAGCTCAAATACATCCACAGATGAGGAGCAGCTTCTGGAAAGGCTGCCAGAGACATGTGGAAATGACAAGTTTCCTGTCCATGGTCATCCAAGAGACAGAGAAGCTAGAGGTAAAACTTGAGCAGCCAGTGGACGCTTTCCAAGCTGAATCTGCAGAAGTTAGTAGTACTGATACTATGTGAGAGACAGAAATAGGAGATGGTCCAAATTTCCACAGCCAGTTCAGTGTAGAACAGCCAGAGACATTGTAGATTTCCCTTTTCAGCACCAAGAAGGGATGGCCAGAAAGATACAATGTTGAACACTTTTAGCTGTTGCTTACAGAAAACAGTCTTTATTTCATCATCTGTGAAACAGAGAGGCAGAACATGTATTCAGAAAATGGAATGAAAACAACCCTAACAATGTGAAAGTGTGGAAAGCTCTTGACATCGTAGAGCTGAAGGCATACTCTGGGCTACTGCTTCTGGCAGGGGTACATCATGCATATCATGAACTACAGGAGGAAATGTGGGATGCATCATCAGAGTTGCCTCTATTTTAGAGTAATGAGTAGGCTGGGAAGATTTTACATCATTATAAAGTACATGAGAGTTGACAATAAACATACAAGAAAGAAACGTAAAGCTGTAGATAAATGTCTAGATTATGATTATCAAGCAGCTTACGAAGTGGTACTCACCAAGAAAGGACCTTACCATAGATGAGCAGTTGGTCAGATTCAGGGGCTGTTCTGTTCTCCATTCAAGCCATATTCCAGGTAAACCTGACAAATGTGGATTAAATATGTAGTATTGTTGTGATACTGAGATATTATATTGTCTCAAAGAAGAAGTTTACTTGGGCAGGCAGGCTAGAACACCATATGAATCCCAGCTGTCATACTATGTGGTAACAGTACTGGTTGAACCTTGGAACCACAGAGGGAGAAATGTAGGGGGTGATATTTTTTCTCTCAAGTATAAAGCAGCAGATAAAGAAGAAGAAGAAAAAAGAGCAGAAGTGTGCCAGCTATGGGAGATTTGCTCAGAGGGCTCACAGCAGCAATGAAATGTCAAGACTGCCTATAGGCTGGTACAACCAAAGAGCCTGTAGATCTCTCACCACAGAAGGATATGTTATTGGTGTAGAAAAACACCTCAGATGAAAACAACATAAAGGTTTACTGACATTACATGTTTTGTTAAAATTGATGGCAGTTTGTGTTAGTTTTCCAGAATTTTAGGTTCAAAGCATTGTCTTGATGTGTTCAATCAGAAAAAAAACAGCTTTATAAAAGAGCAAACCTCATGCGAGTTATTCAATATGCATAAGGGGAAGGGCACATATGCTCAAAGGAAAAATGCTTCCTCATGTGAAAGTGTCCTTTCAAGCTCTGGATGTTTTGGTATTGTCAAACTCAATTACTTCTTCCACCACAAACATTCATGAGACATTTTCTACCCCAAGATATATTGGAATTTGGCTTGGGGTAGAAATCATACTTCAAATACAATTTGTGGGGGTTTTTACAAAATTGTTTGAGGGTTAAGGACTCTAACAATCACATTCTGAGCATGCACCAATAGTTACCATAGGAAGCAGCTGCTAGACATGATGGATACAGGCTGCATCAGCTTAAATCTGGCACGTAAGCAAAAAAACCCTCCTCATTTTTAAACAATGAAAAATGAGGACAACGGAGATCTATTTGTAATGAAAATTAGCATTGGATTAATTATTTTCTTTCTTGTTTCACATCAGCACACACTAAAGTCTTAACTCTGGATTTTTGTAGTTAACTAACTACTTAGATTATCTAGACTGAGGTGTCAAACTCAATTGTTACAAGGGACGGATCTGACACAAATGTCACTTTGTTAGGCCAGGCCGTGTATGCCATAAAATGTAATGCTAGGTACCAGAGAGATAAACAGTATAAAGGACGGCAGCTGATAAGCTCCGAGTTAGTGTGTCCTCACTGCAAGGCTGGGAGAGGAGTGCAAAGGAAAACCCATATGCGTGGACTGGAGAGCCAGCGGTGCAGCACTGGGCAGATGCTCCCACACTGCTTGACTGCTGCAGATGGGATTGTTCCACCATGCTGAAGCCAAAATCTGAGTGGCTCTTGCTCGCAGGATGCATAAGAGTCCTAGAGGGGCTGGTTCCGGCCCCTGGGCCTCATGTTTGACACCCCCGATCTAGAAATTTTTATATTTTTTTTAAAAAATGTACCAGACTTGACTGTTACAGGGATTGTCACAAAATAAACACATGTAAAATTCCATATCAGAATTTTAGATCATCAGCACTGTAAACCAACCTAATTTACAATTTATAAGAGATTTTTGCAAATTCCTGATGACAAAAGGATTGGAAGCCTCATTACTTTCAGCACACAGTATAAAAAACAGGGCCCCTCATGACAAACCCTATACTCATGCAGTTTGTGCCTACCAACAGTCTGTTTATATAAAATACTAAACACATATAGGCCTGTCATCATTATCCACCCTCAACATATATTCAGTTCTCCCTGGATTGTTTGTCTGAATAAGGCTACATTCGTCTTTGTGGTTCTATGCCATTATCTTTGTGTGTTCTCTATTTTTTATATAGATTCCTCTAGAGAATTAGCTGCTGAGTTTATTTGTGATTCATTCATATTTTGCTTTAAATGATCTAGCAGAAAAATATCTATGATGGAATTTTAATTTTCTTTGGAACATATATGCACCTGTAACAGTTCCATATCATGAAATGTAGATCAAGGCAAATGAAGTGCATGTCAACAATTAATGTGGCCATGTGACAATGAATGTGGGACTATTCCTTTCATAGTGAAGCATTCATGTTGCCCTCTTATGTGTGGCTCATTAAACAACTAGTAATACAGAAACTAGTGCTCACTTAAAAGATAATGAAACATACAAAGGAATGTGTTTATGATATTTTAAAAAATGCTGCGTGAACTCCTCTCAATTGCCCATTTATATCAAAGAAATTACTTTCTCTCTCCACAATACAGAGTTAAAGCCTTCTAGTCCTCTGAGCTAAACCATTTGAAGCTGGAACAGCATCAGAAGTCTCCATTGCACTCGGTAATAACTCTTAATTCTCATCACCAGGAGAAAGAGAACAAGATGCTAAGGTCATCCAGCAACACAGGTAATAAATCTCATAAAATTGGAACATGCCTCTACCAGTTTACTGAATAAGCCAACAAAACAGTTTATTATAGAAACTCCCATTTGGGGCTGAATTATGAGCACACAATTGATGACTATAAATGAAATATATTGCATGCAATTTATAAAAGGAAATTGAGAGTCCATGGTAACTTTTTCCAGATTTAGTATAAAAAAGTCCTCTGTGCAGTAGCAAAAACCTCAAAAAAGAAGCTATAATTAAGAAGTCAAAATACCCTTTTATTTTCATATATTGCTTTCTCCCAATAAGCATTATAAAAAGCTGCCAAGGAAGGTCATGCCACTTTGTACAGGAATCCTAAGCTGCTGATAAAAAATTAACTTTTCACGCACTCTGATGGCACAGTGTTGACATTTCCTAGTGATTACGAAAAAATGAAAAAAAAATTATTTGGAAGCTTTCATTTATCAAATTAGAACTAGAATGTTCATTCACTTCATTTCAACTGTCATAGCAGTCACAAGGGTTTAATACATGTCCAAAAAAAGCAAACATTTGCAATATACAGATGACCAAGCATAGTTACGTTGCTTACAAAGAAAGAAGATGGATTCCTGAAACCAGTAAATTCTAGCAACAAAGACATTTTCTGTCACTCCAAAAACATCCACATCACCATCCTTCATCAGCAACACCTATTTATTTATATCTGGCTTCCTCTGCATAGAGATTTTACTCTACTTTGGCTTCCAAACTGAAGCACATATTTTTGGAGCATCCATACAATGTTGTATTCTAATCATGCTCTAACGATCCTTTCCCCATTCTCAGTACACTCTTTTTCCAAACCTGCTTTGATCTGATCATTTGGGGAAGAGTACAGTCCAATGGTGTTTTCATGGTGCCTGGATGGGCAGGGTCACATTTTCAGAAGTCCCACATTTATCATCTTCATTTTCCTGCCATCTGTCCTTTGTGGCTGCCATTTTCCCTGCAGTGTCACCAGAGAATCTTTTCAAGGCGTAAAAGAAATCATCAGTACTTTATTTATATGTTTATGAAAACATTTTTCTCCAGCCTTTCCTTGTGGTTCAAGTTGGCTTACAATAATAGTTAAAAACATTTTCAGTTAAAACCAAAACAAAATAGCAAACCTCAAATCTCTCACCCCTTACAAACTGACTGCCGTTCAAGCCCCCTCAAAAGCCCTAGCAAATAAACAACCTTTGCAATGCCTCCTGAAGTTTTTCAAGGCGGTCCCCCTCCCCATTACCTTGTCAAGGATCCCATTCCACAGAGCTGGAGCCACAATGGAAAAGGCCTGGGCCCTGGTTGATATCAGACAGGGCACTCTAAATGGTGGAATAACCAACAGATGGCTGCCCAGTGATTGTAACTGGTGGACATTATCGCTCTTGTGCTGAATTCTATTGTTAATGCTATAGTATTATAGTAATTTTTGTGAGAGGGGCTGATGGAGAAAAGTGTGCAGAAAAATCCAGTGAGAAAACTCTGCTTCCAATGCACATGCCACTGTATTTGCAGAGGCACTGAAAGAAATATGGAGAATATCCACTAAGTGGGAGTAGCCTTTATTCACTATTAATACTAGAGATAAATTTGTACCAAGGTAAAAAGGGATGTTAACATATGGATTCTAATAAAATGCTCTGTTCAACTTTTGTTTGCAAATAATATTTAATTTCCATTATAATTTATGACAGGCTTTTAAAAATAATGTAATTTCAGTAGTCAGTTTTGACTAACTAGACAGTTCTTAATTGTTTTCAAATAACCTGAAGCCAAATTGTTAAGTCCAAACTTAATGTAATCACTTTTCATCATTTGGCTACTAGACAGATTTACACAAAACAGAAGATTTACAGTACAAACCTAAGAACATTGTCCTGAGAGTAAGGTCTAGGGATGTGCCAAAAAAAATTATTTCCCCCCCCCAATTCGTGTCTATTTAAAGTTTAAATGCCTTCAGTTCGTTCAACGAGTAAACAGAATGCATTTAAGCTTGGTGAGTGAACTGAAGGTATTTAAAGTTGAAATATCTCCAGTTTGCTTAGACAATCTGATTTGGCTACCGAAATAGCCACGCCGAAAAAAAGCCAATATTATTCAGCTTTTACTCAGGCACAACTAGAAGGCATTTAAAGAGACCATGGTCTCTTTAACAGGGCTATATTTTCAATGTATGAAAGGCCAGCTTGCATGTTCCTACTGACACATTCCCCACATAAGAGGAAAGACAGTCAGCTGACTCTTTAACCCTGTTCTAGAAAGGAAGTGATGAAGGCTCTGTTAAGAGTTCTGCCCTTTTGTACTTCAGCAGCTTACTCTCATTTAAGCTCATTCAATCATGAGCTTTGCATTACATATGTCTGGGAGACAAACATTTCCCTACATTTCAGCCCTACCCATGTTTATTTGAAAGTCCCACTAATTTTAGTATGCCTTGCTTCCAAATAAGTAGGATTACAGATATATTTCCACACTGAAGAAAAGCTGACATTATGAGAGATCTCAAAGGATGGCTGAGACAGCTTGATAAATTAACAGATTTCCTGAGGCCTTATTACTGAAGATCCCAAGGTGGACTAGAAAAATATTGTGGAGAGGACTTAGATGAAGATGAATACATGTGGACAGGATCAGGAAATATATAGGAAATTAATAGGTATAGTCAAAATATAAAGTAAATTACATGTAAACAGAGAATTTTAAGTCGACAGGAATACACCAAAGGATTTTGGTCTGCAGTGTTGAGGGAGGCAGAAAAACTGAACATATGACATATCTTGAAGATGCTAAATAGGGGAAAGCAGGAGAACCTGGAAATACCTTCAGTCAAAGAAAAAAGTTAAAGCTACTTCTGTGTTTTAGAGATGTAACTATCAGCAACAGCAGATACATGAAAGTATGAATAGGCTGAGTAAAAAATTGAGGTGCCCCATCTTTATGCCATTTCTTACCTGATGATAGTCGAAAAAGAGAACTTGAATTTCAGCCATATTGCTCCTGTTTTCAGGAGTACTAAACAGGCTTCAGTCCATGGGATAACATGGCTTAAGGTGTTTGTGGATTGCATTTAGCATTTGCACACATGTACAGGTAGGAGTGACCATGTTTGGTCATTCCTTGGCAATTTTTTAATGTAAAAATGATAACGAGTAACATAACAAAAACCAACAATACATATATAGCTAAAAAATAGAGGCAGAAATACAGAACCTGACAAATTCATAAATTCAGGGCTGAGTTACAGTATGCAACTTATTCATATAAAGGTTAAGTATGTAAGGGTTACACTGTTTACTTTGACTTTTCATATTATTATACACCTTCCATGAAGATAGTTTCAGAGGATAGTCATGTTGGTCTGCAGTAAACCCAGTTAGATTCAAGTCCAGTAGCACCTTAGAGACCAATAAACTTTCGAGAGTGAGGAAGGGAGCTTTGACTCTCAAAAACTTACAACTTGAGGGTCTTGTTGGTCTCTAAAGTGATACTGGACTCAAACCTAACTGTATTACAACATGTAGTTGCTTACATTTTAGTATTTGCCTATTTAATCAGCCTGGAAATAATTATATAAAATTTTCATTATGTTTAACAAACAAGAAATAAAAGTAAAATTTGGCATTTGTCTGGTTTTTAATATCCAGCAATAAGATTTGTTAAAGAGAAGATACTTGTTCACCCTTACTCTTTTTAGCAAAGGGGGGGTCCTAAATTAAAAATAGTAGTAGTTAACTGCAAATGGCTGAAGGCTGTTATGGTCTTTAGACTAAAAATTTGAAATTAAGAGTTTTGTTTAAGTTTGAAAACTGCAGACCCTGCAGGTTGTACATTAAAGTCATCCCCCTATGCTGCCATTCTAACAAGAAAGAGGCAAATTTTCATAAAAATTTTCTTAGGTCGTTGACAGTGTCAGCTTGAAACGTTGGCTTTTACTGGCTTTTCAGAAAGAATCCGCTTCCTCGAAGTCCCCAATCAAAAGAGTGAATGGGGTGTGTGTGTGTGGGGGGGGGGGGTATATTAGCTTTGCCTTTGAACTAAATGAGAGCCCGAACGGGGAGTGGGGAGATAAAGGAATGTTGTCAGTAAACGCTTTGCCTCAGAGATGGCAGGGGCAAATTGAAAGCAGAGCACAAGGCGCGCACCTCATAGGCTCTCCCCTCTTTCTGTGCAGCCTGGGAGAAGGGAGGGGAGAAGGTGGAGTTTTATTATTATTTTTTCCTCCTCTCCTTTCCTTCGGAGCCAGTAATGAGCGTCTGTGCCTTTGAACTCCAGCTCTCCAGAGCACGGCTGCACTCGCGCTATAAATAAAGTTAAGGGCCAAGCAGAGGGCGAGCATTGAGCTGGGCTGAACGAAGGAGGAGGGTTTCCCGCTCTTTCCCCCTCCGCGTCTGCAGTTGCTTCTCCTGCCGCCGCCGCCCGCCCGCCGGCCCGCCATGGCCTGCGTGGACAGATGCCGCTGTTGCATGGACAGTAGGAGGCAGAGCAGCATCCTCTACAACATCCTGAAGAGCGAGGAGCAGCAGGCGGAAAGCGGGCAGTCGGCCCCGCAGCAGCCGGGCCCGGGGGGACACGCGACGACGGGGTTAGGCTGCTCGTGCGGCTCGCAGAGGCGAGTGGTTCTCAAGAGCCCGCAGGTGGCGTGTAAGGCGGCTTCGGCTGTGCTGGTGAAGACGCTGCGCTTCGTCAAGAACGTGCCCTGCTTCCAGGAGCTGCCCCTGGACGAGCAGCTGGTGTTGGTGCGCAGTTGCTGGGCTCCCCTGCTCGTGCTGGGGCTGGCCCAGGACCGCGTACACTTCGAGACCGTGGAGACCACCGAGCCCAGCATGCTGCACAGGATATTGACCAACAAGGGGCGCGACGACAACGACGACGAGGAACCTTCGCTCGTGCTGCTTCGCAAGACACCCAAGTTGCTGGGGCCGCCGTCGCCGCAGCAGCCCTGTGGGAGCAGCAGCCCTAAACTGCCCTTAGTAGGGGAGATCCAAGCCATCAAGAGCTTCCTGGCCAAGTGCTGGAGTTTGGACATCAGCACCAAGGAGTACGCCTATCTCAAGGGGACGGTCCTCTTCAATCCGGGTAAGCGAGGGCACCTTTGAACCCAGGCTGCGGCGGCTCGACCTTGCAGAGGCAGGCTGGTTGTCCAAGGGGGATTTCGGTCGCCGCTTTCGACTGGCTGGGGACCTGAGAAGCAGATGTTAGACAGGTAGTGTTCTTCCCCGTCATAGCATGCTGGGAAGGCACCTCCTGTTCCACTTCTGCCTGTTGGAGGTGTGGGAGCTTGTCTTCGGGCTATAAGAATACTGCGTAAGGGATGTTGGGGTGGACGACTGCTGTTTCCAGCCATCTTTCTCAGGAGACAATAATGGCTATGTCTGGCAAGTAGAACCTAGAGATAGCAATTAATTTCTGTAATGAGAACTAAGAAAGTGTTTATTTCGTTCAAAGGAAGTCTTCAGGTACCATAGAGAACTGTAATTACATGAAACTTTAGAGAATGCAAAAAGGGTCACAAACCTACCTGTTCTACTCTGAAAGTTTTACTTTTTACATAAAATATTTCATTTGGCAGGTTCTTTAAGCAGTAGCAAAAGTTGTCAAGCCTTGAATAAACATAATTCAGCTCTGAATTAACATATTAAGTACTGGAAAACAATTTTTTTTAAAAAGATTCTATATTCCCTTACGTTAAGTTTGTCTGCATTAAGACATAAGGATATTATACTTTGAAGAAAGGTGATGTCAACAGCATACTTGTTTGATAGACAAATGAATTCACGACAATTTTGGTTAATTTTGCTTGATTCCAGACTTCAAAGCTGAGAATGTTTTCATTTTATCACTCATTGAAACTTGAGCATTTTATCTAAAATTATAAGAGTAAAGACTGAGAATTAGCAGCATCGGTGGTTTGTGCTTCGTTTTCTACTGTGCAACATTGGCAACATTTTGTATATAGAATGTGTGGCATGAAGAATAAATTTCTTTTGTAGCCATGTGGGATATGTTGGTTGTGATGTAGATTAAGACGGTAAAGATTTCATTTAAGCCTGCCTGATGTATTCAGGTGTGGGGAATGAACAACCATAGTGAATTTTAAATAAATTATTACTGAAATTACATTTTGATACTTTTTAAAATTTTCTTATCAGAGCATATTGTGACTTTGACAAACTCCATCATCTAGGGGATACTTATTTTGTAAATTCAAAGTTAATAAATATACAATACTATTACATAACATAACAAAAGAAGAAAAAGTGTTCCAGATGAGAGACCGATCAGTTGTCAGATTGACCCAACAATGCTATTTGCTCAAACATTCTAAAATATTAACAGTCATTTACATGAAACTGTAAAAATAGCTGTTTTCCAAATGTGTCTGAAATTTAGATGATGGATGGGTTCTCACAAGTGCCACATAAATTTGTAAAGGATGCTACTAGATTTTTTAGGCAAACACACACACAAGAACTAGCCCTCAATGTATAATCCATTACACTGAGTGCCATGGTTGAACATGTAAAAACCTGGTTTCCTGTTGACATTTTTAAAATCTATAGAGTGAAACTACTGAAGTACAGTTGCCAGTAGTGCACATATATGAATAATATAACAGTCAACCAGATCCTCTTTTTCCCCTATTAGTTTCATAACTTTAAACACTTGTTCCTAAAAATACATTTCAGAGGTCCATTTAAACTTACAGAATTAAATACATTTTCGAAACTGATCATAGCTATGTGTACCCTAAAATCAGTGGGGGAAAGTCCATTTAATTTTATGGAACTCTGTCTACTGTACATGTACATTTAATGCATTTTAAACAACTGTACATTTAATGCATTTTAAACAACAGTGTATGTTAATGTATTGGCATGATGATAGTTCAGATTATTAAAAGCTCTATGAAATATGATTTTATTTTATGCTAGCACAATTTTAAAAATCAGTTATCATATCATAGGTAAAGTCTTTATGAACAGATAACTCAATTTTTTTTCCTTCCCCCCTGTCTTCCAGAATTGCCAGGGCTCCACTGTGTCCAGTATATCCAGGGACTACAGCAAGAAGCACAGCAAGCCCTAAATGAACATGTCAGATTGATTCACAGAGGGGACCAGGCCAGATTTGCCAAACTGAATGTGGCTCTGTCCATGCTCAGATCTATCAATGCCAATGTTATTGCTGAACTTTTCTTTAGGCCAATCATTGGAGCAGTGAATATGGATGACATGCTGTTGGAGATGCTGTGTGCAAAGTTATGAAGTTTTGTGAGAATATATAATATATAATAATAGAACAATGAAACATGGAAGTCCTGCAACAGAATAGTGTAAAGTATTGTAAAATAAACTAACTTATTATTTTTACATAGATAGTATTTTTGTATTCAATAATAAAATATTCTTTGAGCTTTGACACTTAACTTTATTAAATGAATGTGCTTCAGAGGCTTCAGTAAACATCTGTGTACCCTTAAAATTAATCATGCATTTAGTTTCCAAACTGAGTTGACTATTCTGTTGTTGTTGTTTAGTTGTACGGTTGAGTCCGACTCTTTGCAACCTCATGGATCACATCACTCCAGACCCTCCTGTCTTAAGCAAACTCTATTTAATTCTGTTATCCCTGTCACTTAGGCTTATAGTGATCAGTGCATGTTGTGTTCAAATCTAGAAACTTCTGTTCCCTTTCATATCAATTGTTACAGTCCGACATTCCTCAGACACATGACAGATCAAACAAGGTACACTGTTTTATCTTCTAACAAAACAGTTATTTTAGGGTGAGCAAAACTCTTTCTGACTTCCAGTGCCCCTTAAGCCAACAGAAGGCTGATTTCCAACACCAGAATTTGGATCAGAACCAGATCACACCATTTTGCATATTGTTTAATTGACAAGTAGAGTATAGATATTTAAATTAAGAGAGTAACAATTTTCTGGCACTTATCAAGATAAACATCTTTGATACTATCAGTCTCTCTTGTAAAAATGACTATTTCATATATGTTTGAATCTTGAGGTATCTCAGTCAGGTGAATACAGTAAACAGCGGCAGGGTCAAAAACACTGGTTTAAATGCAAACAATTGATTTCTTTCTTTTTTCTTTGGAAGCTGGCCACAGTAGCTAAAGTCTCATTTCACTTATAGCTGTGGACAAAGCATCCTTAAATCAATGTCATTAAAGTTAAAAGGATTAGAATCCGGTCCTGCACATGCACATCTCACTTTGTCTTATAAGCAACATTTTTTTTATGTTTGCTTGTATATTGGTTGTATGAACTGTACCTGATGTAAGAATTTTTCTCTCTTCATATAGACAGCTGCTTCTTGTAGAAGTAGTGAATGTTTAACAAAGTAGAGAAAATACAAAAATGCAAAGCTTGCAAACCAAAATTAATTACATTATATAATAGGTCAACATTTTCCCCCAAACTTCGGAACCACACTTGTAGATCATGGAAACAGAGTGATGTCAGGGGCTGTGGCTCACTGGCAGAGCCTTTGCTTGGCATGCAGAAGACCCTGGAGAGCCACTGCCAGTCTGAGTAGACAATACTGACTTTGATGGACCAAGGGTCTGATTCAGTATAAGGCAGCTTCATGTGTTCACTAGATGCAGTTTATTCAGAAATTAATAAATGAAGATAATGAACCAATGCAGCAGCACTTCTTCAGTGAGTGCTGCTGCATTTGATTAGAAATGTGTAGAGTACTACTGTCTTTTACAAGTTCCGTGGAGGAGACCCGAGACTCAAACTGGTCAGGATCACCCCCACCCTATGAACCTGCTCCTTCAGGAGGAGTGCAACCCCTGCCAGGACATGCTGGCTCTATAGTCCCCAAGTGGTTTCTCCACTGACTAACAGCAACTTAGTCTTGTCTGGATTGAACTTCAGTTTATTGGCTCTCATCCATCCCATTACCTTATCCAGGCGCCCATTCAAGAGGACTTCTACAGACCCACCTTGCTTAGCTGTTAAGGAGTAGAGCTGGATGTCATCTGTATATTGATGGCACTTCACTCCAAAACTATGGGTGGCCTCTTTCAGCAATTTCTTGTCCTCCAGCACCACATTCTAGAATTGGTTTCTCAATTAAAAGTGGAACAAGTGAAGTATAGTGCCTACTCCCAGTCCAGTTAGCTTCTTCAGAAGGATACCTTGTTCAATGGTATTCAAAGCCACTGAGAGGTCCAAGAAAATCAACAAGGATACTCTCCATCACTGTTCCAGAAAACCTCTTCAGTCAGGGACAAGGCTATTTCAATCAAAGCTAAGCCTGAATCCAAATTGAAATGGATCCAGTGAACTGGTCTTCTCCAAGATAGCCTTTTACTTGTGCAGCCACCACCCCCTCTAGCACCTTGGCCAAGAATACAATATTAGCCACTGGGTGGTAGTTGTTTAGACCATTTGGGTCCAGGGATGCCATCTCCAGGAGGAGAGATGCAACTGCCTCTTTTAAAATGGTCGGAACTACACCCTCCTGCAGAGAGACATTTATTATTTCCTGGACCTAGTCAATCACCCTGGCCTGGCATACTACTACTAGCCATGTGGTTCAAGGGTCAAAACTGGATTTGGTGGGTCCTCACCAGCTGAAAGTCATCCATACAACTAAGGCCAAATTGCACTCCAATAATATTCTGAGATTGAACCAGTCCAGTAGTGGCATCTTAGTCATGGCAGATGCAAGTATTATCTGTAAAATGCATTGCAGAGGAATCACACTCTCTGGGGCTAGAGATTAAAAGCTTCTTCACAATCTGGCAAAGTTCTACTAGACAGCTTTGTGCAGATGCAATGGTGGCAGTAAAGTAAGCTTGCTTTGCTGCCATCACTGCCCCAGCGTAGGGACAATAATGTTCTTTCACCAGTGTTTGGTCACATTCTCTTTGAGGTTTTTCTCGACTTGCACTCTAACCATCTTCCCAACTGTTTCATCATGAAAAGCTCCTCAGTAAACCAAGGAGCTTTCCAGACTCCATGGAAGAGAGGGCTCTTCTCAGGAGCAATCATGTCCACAGCCTGAGTCATCTCTCTAATTCCACAGGTCAACCAGAGCTGCACTAGGATGCCAAGCTTGCTGACCGGAATATCCTCAGGAGACATGAGGAACCGCTGTGGATTATCTGACCTCCTGGGGTCAGACTATCCTAATTGTCCCTCCACCGTTGCAGAGGTTATATGGGTTTTTGTTTTTATTAAAATGATGTATATGTGTTATCACATGTCCCAGAAAGGGAATGATGGTATTATAAATTGAAAGTACCTAACCAAATAAGACACACGGGAGTAACCTCCAAGCATTAACACTGCCTAAATCTAAGTAGTGGGATTTTTTGAAGAATGGCAGATAATCACCTTAGAAATAAATGAAGACTACAATTCTTGTTAGATTGCCCTGAATAACAGAGTGAATTCCAGGATGTAGTCTCTTCATATATCATATTATGTTCCTATTAACAGGAGCAACTGAAATCTGTTCTTCTAAAGCCAGCAATTAATAACAGAAACCCATGATAATACCATACAATATTCAAAACTAGTTTGTATGACTTTTCTATGATGTTAGATTCAGGTGGGACAGCCGTGTTGGTCTGAAGCAGCAAAGCCAAATTTGAATCCAGTGGCACCTTTAAGACCAACAAAGATTTTATGCATGGTATAAGTTTCATCAGATACTGTGGAACAGTGAGGATGGTTGAGGAGGTTCTGTTCCACTGTGTCTGATGAAGTGTGCTTGCACACGAAAGCTTATACGATGAATAAAACTTTGTTGGCCTTAAAAGTACCACAGAACTCAACCTTTTTCGTATGATGTGTCATGCCAGCAAGAGGAAAAGAGGCATGGTATAGCTGAGTAGGATTGGTACTTGGAAGATAGACCACTAAGGAGGACTCTGCAGAGGAAGGCAATGGCAAAACACCTTTGCTTCTCACTTGCTTTGGAAGCACTTTGCTGAGTTTGCCATAAGCCAGCTGTGACTTGGCAACACTTTACACACACATCATACCAGCAAATAGATAACATCCAAAATATTGTGCTATATAACAAGCAAGAATCACCATGGTGCTATTGCAGGGCAATTTTTTAAGAATAGCAGACACATTCACCTCACATCAGTAAGGGATATTTGCAAACATAAGAGACTTCAAGAATATCCCTTTATTGCATGCACAACAGGGGGGTGCAAGTAGATAGGCTGGCTAGATGCCTCTATACAGAGAATGGGATTTGTAACAAGGAACCATCACAGAGCATTAATATACAGCCCATGCTAATTTGGTATGAATGCTCATCCAACACTTTCAATCTGCACCAGCAATATAGGTGAGTAGGGATGGGCACAAACGAGGAAAAAGCAGTTTGCTTCATCGTTTGTGGCGCACCCATGGACTGTCACAGACAAAAAACACGTTTGTATGAACCAAACCAGTTTGGGAAGTTCGTGATGTGTAGAATCCCCCCGCCCCTCGGTGTGCTAGAGGCACTATACTCACAGTGCTGACCCTACTCTACCTTGCCCTCCAAGTCTGGTGAGGGCTAGATTTATGGGGTCTGAGTTATGCCCCTCCCCAGAAGGTGCCCTCAAGAAAGTGTTTTTTGGGGAAATGAGGTGCAGGTTCAGGAGTGTATTGAATGGCCCCTCAACATGCTAGAGACACCAAACTCACAGAGCATCTTTAGCTGACCCTCTACTTGCCCTCCAAGTTTGGTGAGGATTGGATTTATGGGATTTGAGTTATGCCCACTCCCAAGAAGGTGCCCCCCCCATACGCCATTGTTTCCAGTGGAGGGGGGGAAGCAAAAAAAAGCAAGGGCAGAAGCCCAGCAGAACAGAAACAGAATCTGTCCCTAAGAATCTCTCCAGTAGAAGCTGAAGGGGGGGCATTTTTGCCAATCCAGCAGAACCAGGGCAATGTGCCCTGAGACCACTTGAGACCCAAACCAGCATGCAATGAATGACATAAGTAGACGTGTTAGCTCTAAGCCCTGAGATTTATGTAGGTGTGGTGGCCCCAAGCCCTGAGAAATAAGTAGATGTGGTAGCTCAAAGGTCCTAAGCAGTAGTTAGATCTGGTGACTCAAAGCCCTGAGAACAAAGTAGACATCATGGCTCAAAGCCCTGAGAAGGAATTAGATTTGGTGGCTCAAAAGCCCTGAGAAATAGAGCAAGCACAGAGTGAGCACAGGAAGAGCAGACCCAGATTCCTGGTTCCAGAAAACTCCCCAACCACCCTGTGGAGAAACCCCCTCCCCATTCTGAGTTTTAAAAAGTGTTCCTGTTTTTTCCCCCTCTTCTCTCTGGAAGGGTAGGAAGCTAGGGCAATTGTTATGTATGAGGGGTCCGTTGCTAAAGTAAGGAGCTTGGTCCCCAAACACAATAGAGACCAGGGATCCTGGACCACCCTGTGTCCACCAATGGGACCTCTGATGGGAAATTCAAAGAAGGATGCGATTATGACCAACTTTTCTTTGTCCTTCTGGTTGCTGATCTGATGCTGTGCTAAGAATATGCTTGTAACCTTTTTCTCTTTTTAATAAATATTTTATTTTTTGAAGCTGGTAGTGTTCTCTGGACCACATAGTTCCCCTAACTGCCTTAGACCACGCTACTGTAAGAAGGGAGTCCCAGGAAGGGAGGGAGGCAAGCAGTCAAGGCATCTTTTGCCAATTCTCCAGGGAACCCCCAAAGAAGGAATTTGGTCCCTGTGTTAAGCAGGTGCTGGGTAGCAGGAGACCAGAGGCAGAGCCTCAGTTTGAGAAGGGGTGTCAGGAGTCTGTCCCTTCTGGCAGGAAGACCCCAAAAGGACAGTGGTGGCAGTGATACCCTAGTGGGAAGAAGTGGAATAGCACCCTCCAGGAATTGGCATAGGCCAAGGAGGGGGCTGGCAGAACAGGGTCTGAAAGTCAGAACAGGACGGTTCTGCCACACCCCCACAGCAGAAAGCAGAGCAGATCACTAGTGGGGGGGGGAATAGAAAGGCAAAGCACCCAATAGCTAAGAGAGGGAGGGAGCTTAACTCAATATATAGTCTTCTGAGGCCATGGACCAGAATGGAAACTCTGTTATGGCAGCCAACAGTGCATGTTAAGCTTTGGAAGGCTCTTATTCGTGTTTTCAAGGCTGTAGAATTCTGTCCCCACTGTTGCCTTGGAGTTTTGTGAACAGTTTAATTGATTGGCATCAGTCTGTCTCTGCTCATGAACTGCCATGGACCATGCTTAAAAATTCATGAAAATTTGTAATGAAAGAGCCTCCATGAACATCGTTTCATGGACCACAGAACAGCCAAAATTCATGATGAATTTTGCTCCATGTGCCAGTTTGTTCCCATGCCTATAGACGAGAAGCTGCCTCTTTACCTGGGGACAATGGAGAATATTATTACAACCCAACAATCCTATGAAGTATTTCAGGCATTTTCAAGGGTTTGTACATACAGCATGGGGTATCTGAGAAGGGGGCCCTGAATGAAAAACCACATGCCATACTGCATTTAAGTGTCCTTTGTGTTTCAGAAGATATATGCTATGTGGTATAGTGGAAATGGGATGCAATAGAGACTGCTTGAACATAGTAAAGTTGTTCAGATCATAGGCCTTTAAATGGTACTCTCAATAGGCAGTCAAAACATGTCAAAATATCTTCATTAAGTTATATGCTAATTTGCTGTTCACCTATGTAGAGGCATTTGTCTATAAATATGAACTGTTAACTTCTATTTCAATGTATCCGAGGAAGTGTGCAAACGAAAGCTCATATCTTGAATAAAACTTTGTTGGTCTTAAAGGTGCCAAAAAGAAGGGGAACCAATGTACATGAATTGGTACAAAGCACACACACACACACACACACAAACCACTGGCTAAAGATAAACAAAAATATATAAAAATAATATTTAATGCCAAGTTCAGTAATTCAGAAATGTAACTATATAAAGCCAAGGTGTTCTTGCAAGAAACAAACAAATATACAGAAAGATAGAAGAATAAAGTCTCAAACATTTCAGTGTGTCTCACTCCAGTTGTATTGTAATATCATAGTACCTGGACTCTAAGCAACCTCTATACAGTTTTATTTAACCAGCTCAGTGGCTATTTGCTTTGCAAGAACACTGCTGCTGCATATTCTTTTCAATGAGATCTGTCAATGTGGAAATTGCTCTAATTTTATCCTACATATTCTGAGTGTCTAACCATGAAATGCCACAGGAGGAGTTTCTCTTTAGACAGCTTTCATGAATCTCTTTAAAGAAAAGGCTTTGTTAAAAACTGGAGGTTTTAATGTCTTGAGTTCTGCTTTCTTGTTAGTAGCATATATTTGAAAATATGGAAACTTCTAATTGTCTGTAATACCTAAAAGGTGTTGATTTATTAACACTATTAACTGCCACATAATCAAGAGTGCAATTAAGAGGTCAAAGAAGTTATTTGTACAAGTGTCTGCATAACTAAATAACTGTAAACTAAAACACAGGTGAATATAATGTAAAATGGCACTAATATTTCATGTGTTTAAGGATGGAAATACTTCCTCTAGTGGACGTTTGAAACATTGCAGTACATGCTTAAGACCATCAGAAACTTAGACGGTCAAAAGAAGTAGAGGCAACAAAAACTGCTCTGTAGTTTGCACTTAGCCTTTCTATGCAGATTCATGTGCAAGTTAAAAATTACTGTCATAACATAGCAACATCAGCAAAATCTCCATAAAAAATACAATGCTCAAAGAAGAAACATTGAGCAAGTTATATTATATATATTTAAAATTATGCAAATGAGCCATTGAGGTATACAGAACACTTCTTTGGTGGGTCTCCAGAATGCACTTGATAAAAATTGTTACATGTGTAGACTGCTGTTAATCCTGTGCACAGTAAGGGGTGGATAATCATCTGTGATTAACAGGAACAGACAGAGAAAATAACCCTGGCATAAAGAAAGCAGGTAGAGATAATGAAGACCTGGTTGTGACAAGTGTGGAGCCATGGGAAAAAATCTCATTATGTATTTTGCTGCTACCTTTGTTTCTGTTAATCCTTACCCAACCATGGGCCAGACAAATGATGCATTTCCCCCCTTCCTTTGACGTTCACTCTCCACTCTACCCACTTACTTTCCAATCCAGCTAAGGAGATTTCATGTGGGTTCTGCATATTCCAGTTTGGTGTATATACCAGTTTGGTGTAGTGGTTAAGTCCGCAGACTCAAATCTGGGAGAACTGGGTTTGATTCCCTACTCTTCCACTTGCAGCTGCTGGATGACCTTGGGCAAGCCATAATTGTCAGAGCTGTTCTTGAAAGAGCTCTCTCAGGCCCACCTACCTCACAGGGTGTCTGTTGTGGGGAGGGAAAGGGAAAGGAGGTTGTAAGTTGCTCTGAGACTTCCAGTGAAGGGTGGGGTATAAATCCAATCTCTTCTCTCTCTCTCTCTCTCTCTCTCTCTCTGTCTCTCTCTCTCTGTCTCTTTCTCTTCTCAACCAGGAAGCAGGTGCCTAATTTGGATGCACATCCAAATGTGTGTCCAAGTTGTTAGCCAAATTGCCTTATTTCTTAATAATAGTTTGGGGAATTATGAATATAAAATGGCAAAAGCTATATAGTGTGGATCATGAGAAAGAGAGAGCTCTTTCAAGGAATAGACACAGAGACTGGATAGCTAAAATAATGATTTCTTTACTAAATATTCTCAAGCATACAAACAATAATCAAGCATTCACACACACAGTACAGAACTAAGGAAGCAGAGGTTATTGATAGCTAATAGAGGGGTCACTTAGGGGGTGATACTACCTGTCCAGACATGGTAGTCTGGTCCATGAAGAAGGTCCATGAGGAGGTCCATGAAGAAGAGATTTATGGCCCAGACCCAAAGGTTTGGGGGTGGACTGCCAGTTGGCATCAGGGCAAAGGCATACAGTCTGAGGCCATGTGCCTAGATGGATATAGACATTGGAAAACAATGCAGACCAATAGGAGGTCTTGAGGGGCTTGTCTCAGGTGAAGACAAAAGATTAACTGGGCCAATGATAAGTCCCAGGGATGCATGGCATCAGGATGGGCAAGGCCTAAATGTGACCAATGAGTTCTCAGAGAGGCAGAGTCCGGATTAACAATAGAAGCCAGGTGTTGGATGACTGTACTGGGGCTAGCTAAATGGATTTTATGTCCATTTATGGTTCTGTCAAGGCAGTTGAATAGGTTCCCAGATATAGACAAAAGATGGGAGATGGGTCCCTGATTAGTATCAGGAAGGATCATTAATAATTTGAATGTTTGATTGGTTTATCTCGGTATCCTGAGGGATGGAGCAAGGAAGGACAAGTATTGAGACAAAGAATTCACACATAGACAGGGGATTATACAAAAGGGCTGGGTGAGGTACTGGAGACAGGAGTGTTATTTGCCAGGTGGCCTCTAAATAGCCTTTAGAAATGTAGATATTTCATTTGGTGGAACTGCCATTGTTTCATACGAATATCTTCCTTGGTGGGGGAGAAGATTGGAAGTTTGCCCTGAGGGTCATCTTGTTGCCACCTGAAAATGGAGAGCCTTTTCCCAGAGCTATGGTTTGCTCTATGTTTCAGAACCAGAGTGTCTTCCTTGGCCTGAGTTTTGTGGGTTTCTGATTCAGGTTAGAAAGTGGGGTGCCCCTGCTATTGGGGCTACCTGAGAGTAAAGGCAGTGCCTTAGGGAAACAAAGTATATATAAGGTTTACTTGTACTGTGTTGCTTTCAAATGCAGTTCCGTTATGATCATGGCTCTTTAAAATGTGAGAAACATTTCCTTGCTTTCCTTCAGCCCACCTCCCACCTCTGGGGACTCGTGCCTGTGTAATTCTCTTGCTGTCATGAAGGCAGCATACATGCACAGCCTTTAGTCCCAACTGGGTCAGGGAAGAGAATTATTTTCCTGAATATTTCAGGGCTCATTTCATCTGTAGGGGCATTCTCCAGTCTCCAGCCCCAACTGTAGCCAGATTTTGATGGCAAATTTTGGTTAGGGTTGAGAGAGAGAGAGATGAGCCCTCTACACATGACCCCTCCATGTACTGACTGTTACTGCTTTCCAAACACTGCTGATCACTGGGAGAGAGAGTATTTCTTCTGTGTGTGCACACCATGCTCACAAGCTGGTAATTATATGAGGGCGGGTCTAGCATGCTCAGGCCTACTCTCAGTCAGCTCATGGTGGGTGAATAGAGCTAGGAAAACAAATACCCATGTATGCAACAAAGATGGTGAGGGGTCTGGAGACCAAGTCCTATGAGGAAATGTTGAAGGAGCTGGGTATGTTTTGCCTGGAGAGGAGATGACTGAAAGGTGATATGATAACCATCTTCAAGTTCTAGAAGGGCTGTCATATAGAGGATAGTATGGAGTTGTTTTCTTTTGGATTGAAGTTAAATCAGAAGAGTTTTCGGCTAAACTTTAGGAAGAACTTCTTAACAGAGTGGTTCCTCAATAGAACAGGCTTCCTTGGGAAGTGGTGGGCTCTCCTTCTTTGGAGGTTTTCAAACAGAGGCTTCATGGCCATCTGTCAGCAATGCTGATTCTGTGAACTTATGCAGATCATGAGAGGGAGGGTATGAAGGGTAGTGCTTAGTTCTTGTGGCTCTTTGCTGATCATCACTTTGGGATCAGGAAGCAATTTTTCTCCAGGCCAGTTTGGCTGGAGATCCTGGAGGTTTTTTGTCATCATCTAGGCATGGAACAGTGGTCACTGGGGGTGTATGGGGGAGGTATTTGTGAATTTCCTGCCTTGTGCAGGGAATTGGACTAGATGACACTGGAGGTCCCTTCCAACTCTATGGTTGTGGTCACACACACTAAATAATCCACTTTCAGTGCAATTTCCAACTGGATTTTACTGTGTGAACTGGCAAAATCTAGTTAGAAAGTACATTGAAAGTGGATTGAAAGTGGATTGTTTAGTGTGTGTGACTGCAGCCTATGATTCTATAATGCTATGGTTCTTTGTGCTGAACTAAAGTTCTCTACAAGGATTTCCAAACTGTAGGCCTAACTTAGTCCTGTAATAGGGGTGTGCATTCAGATACACCTGAGTTGAAAATATACGTGAAAAATACTAATATCAGTATTTTTGAGTATACTTTAGTACCCCAAAGATATTTGGAATTTTTCAGAAAACTGGGATTTTCTGGGAATATTGGGAGACAGCATTGCAGGCTCCCAGGGACTATTTTTTCTTTTCTTTTTTGTTTCTGTGTTTCAGAATTTCTATGGACTTCTGCACTGCTCTTGTCAGTTTTAAACAAGTCTTATCAGGTCCCCCTCCATTGCCAGCCTTCCTTTGTGTTACCGTACCATTTTCTTGCACAGAGCCTGCAAAATCACGCCCGCCCCCCGGCTGGATTTCTTATGACTCTATACTTTGTGATCAATTCTTTTAAGCTTGTAGTGCCACAGTGGCATTGGGTTCTGCTGGGCATTCTGTACACATAAATGGTTGCATTGGGCTTGAAAATATGTCCCTTCCCTTTCAATTTGTACTGCAGGGATTCTCTGGTTTGACATTAGTCCTCTTTTGCTTGCATTGGCACAGTGGCACTGGGTTCTGCTGGGCATTCTGTATACTGAACTGGTTGTTCTGGGCTTGCAACTCCCCTCCCCTTGCTTGGAATGTGAGCCTGTGCTTCATATCAGTCCTGTTGAGTTGGCATTGCCACAATGGCACTGGTTTCTACTGGGCACTGTACATTATACTGGTTCTGCTGGGTTTCCAGTCTCCCTTGCTTGGATTGTGTTTCTGTGTTTCACATCAGTCCTATTGAGCTGGCATGGCCATAACGGCACTAGATTCTATTGCGCACTGGTACATTGCACTGGTTCTGCTGGGCTTCCAACTCCCCCTGCTTCAGTTATGATTCTGTGCTTGAAATCTGTTCTATTGAGTTGGCATTGCTACAATGGCATTGGGTTCTGCTGGACACTGCACTAGTACATTGCTGGGCTTCCACCCCCCCCGGATTGTGATTTTGTGTCTGACATCAGCCCTGTTGAGCTGGCATTGGTACAATGGCACTGGGTTCTGCTGGACACTAGTACCTCTGGGCACTCTGTATATTGCACTGGTTCTGCTGGGCTTACAAAAATGCCCCCCTTCAGTTTTTACTGAAGAGATTCTCTGGGACTTTGATTCTGTTCTTCTGGTCTTCTATTGCTCTTGCTTTTTGTTCTATTTTTTTTTTTGTATTGGAAACAATGGAGAATGGGGGTATTTTCTTTGGGGGCCCATAGAATTGAACCCCTTGATCTCATCTTTTTGAAATTTAGGAGGTCTTTTGAGGAGAGGCACCAGAGTCAAATTTGGTGACTCTACCTCAAAAACTAGTCCCCTCAAACCCCTAGATACCCCAGATAGATTCCCCTTGACTGTAATGGTCCCCATAGAGTATAATGGAGCTGAAAAAAATCAGGATCCCTGAAAAATCCAGAATCTGAATAACATACTGGTATTGGAATTTGGGAATATTGGGAATACTGCTATTTTTGGGGTCCAATATACCCAAGTCCAAAAAATACATTTTGTGTGTGTGTTTGCACACCCCTAGGCCTAACTAGACATTATGGGAACAGAAGTCTGCCACCAAATATGAATGTCCTTCACAGGTCTCTAAGTCAACAGGATGACATGATGTTACCACATTTAGTTTTTCCTGAGCCCTGCAAGTATCAGTCAATGAATTTGATTTAGTTTGGGGAAGTGCCATATATGGTATCTTAACTGTTACTACATGTTATCAAGGAGATGGAGGTGAGTAGTACTGCCAGCACTTCTACTGACAGTGGAGTAGTTGTTGAGATTTCAGTAATCACAGCTATATTCTGTTCACCATTAAAATGCTTTTGTTTGCCCAAGTTTTTAAGAGATATTTAATTTGAAGATTTAACTCTGATAATATTTAATTTGCTGATTTTAAGGGCTATCTTTATTAGTTTCGTTTTAACTTATGTGCTATGAACACTTGTTAAATGTTTTAAATGATAACTTGTTTCAAATATTTAAATGTTTCAAATATAAATAATAATATCCATCCTATCACCCCTCCCGCAAAATCCTGGGCCCTGCTGCTGTCTCTGTGGCCTCCCCATCCTCACACTGGTACACTCCTTAGCATTGGCTCTCATGTCCCCTGCACCTTCCCTGCCATCTGGTGCTCCAGCCTCCTGTTCTGTTGTTACCACCTCCTCTTGGACGGCTGTTACCAGCACTTCTGCCACCCTCAAGCCTTACTACCACATCTTACCTTCCTGATACTGTGGCCTTCCACAACAGCTTCCCCTCCCCTCTCTCCATGCAGACTTTTAAACCTCCCAGCCCGTTGCCTTGCTCGTGCCTCTCCAGTGGTGGTGGTATGCCACTTCTGGCTTGGTTGTGTTTATTTCCAACCCCACTGTGTGTTCCCTGGCCTCTAGTCAGGGCTCACAGGAGCAGTTCTCTGGATATAAAAAGTAATAACAGAGTAGGTCTTTAGAGAACTTCACTAGGTGTTTTCAAGATCTTTCCTTGATGCTAACGGCCAGATTTGGGCCAAAATTATCCTAGTTCAAAAGCACAAAGTTATGTTTTTGATCTGTCTATATCAAACAGTTATTGTAGAGCTGAAGAAACAAAAAAGAGCCACTAAAACTTTAGAGCAGGGGTCCTCAAACTTTTTAAACAGGGGGCCAGTTCACTGTCCCTCAGACCGTTGGAGGGCCACCGCGTTCGCCCCTCCCCCTCCACCAGCCTGCTCGCCCTGCCGCCGCGTTCGCCCCTCCCCCATGACCAGCCTGTTCGCCCCACCACCGCGTTCGCCCCCTCCCCCACCAGCCTGCTCACCCCGCCGCTGCGTTCGCCCCCTCCCCCCACCAGCCTGCTCACCCCGCTGCCGCGTTGGCTCCCTCCCCCCACCAGCCTGCTCGCCCCGCCGCCGCGTTTGCCCCCTCCCCCACGACCAGCCTGCTCGCCCCTTCCTCCTCCTCAGCTCCTGGGCGCTTTTGCCGCCCAGGGCTGCTGGAGGAAGAAAGAGGCTGCGGGGGCGCTGCTGCTGCGCTCCTCGAGGAGGAGGTGGCTCCGGGCGGGGGGGGGCGGGCATAAACACTCAGCGGGCCGCATAAATGTCCTCGGCGGGCCGCATGTGGCCTGCGGGCCATAGTTTGAGGACCCCTGCTTTAGAGCTATAAACATTTTTGTGGAGGGGGGAAAGGCTTATACACTGGCACTTTTTATTTTAGAATGGCCATGTTACAGTTATGAAATTATATTGTATTGTGAGAACTGATAGGCAGATTTATTCACTGAGCCAAACCAGACGAGATGCCGGAGGATCTGTGGACAGATATTCAGCAGGGATGTTGTGAACTTTGCAACAAACAGGTTCAGCAGGTGAATGTATCATGTAGGACAGTTATGGTCACTCATGAGCTGAGCCTTAGATCAGTTCATTGCATTTTAAGTTCCACATGTAACCAACTGCCTCACAGCCACACAATAGCTTTGGGGTAGAATTTGCAGGCACTTTTGTGCTTTGCAAAGTCAAGTTCCTGGCAGGGCACCAGGCACAAACTTTCAAGCAGTTCATGGAGGTTTGTGCCAGTTTGTGAGCAGAGACATTCCCAGACAGACTGTCTCTGCTCAATCAAAATGTTTACAGAACTGCAAAGCAACAACATGAAGGGCATGTAGAGGAGCATCCAGGGGAGGCCCCCTGCGAGTCTTTGATCCCTCTAGCTCACACAGAATCCCTTCTATACACTCTTGAACCTCGGTCATTTTGACAAATGCAGGAGGTTGAGGAGGTTCAGGAGTGTACAGAACAAATCCTGTGCAAGCTAGAGACACTAAACTCACAGGAGCCCTCCCCCAAATACTCCTTTACATGCCCTCCATGTTTGATGTCCTTAGCTTGCATGATTTCATCATACTTAATGACAAAAGTAGCCATTCCAGACTTTGGAAACCAGAGAGATCCTGAGTTTATTGCACTGTCATACTATCAATAAAGCCTAATCACATTAATGTTTTAGCCACAAAAGGATTCTGACACATTAGCATTTACACTTTGATGTCTGGACCCTGGACTTGGCAAATGGAGCTGAGCCAGCTTGGATAGTTAGCTTTAGTTCTTGCTCCACCCTCTAGCTCTACCTTTTTGGCATCTTCCTTC
Organism: Gekko gecko; assembly: GCA_029375565.1. Taxonomy (NCBI): domain Eukaryota; kingdom Metazoa; phylum Chordata; class Lepidosauria; order Squamata; family Gekkonidae; genus Gekko; species Gekko gecko. The sequence continues at coordinate 118,874,152 of JAPDNY010000004.1, forward strand.
CTCTTGTGAATGGGGAATGTTGAAGTGTGTTGATGATGGGAATATTTGGCTCCTTGTAAGACCTGCTAAAATTGCCTACTGGAAAGATTCTGCCTAGCATACACATGTTTCACCAACTACACATAGTAATAGCCCTTGAGCCAATCTCTTATTTCCCTGGGAATGTAGTGTTAATCAGTAGAGAGTTACCATCTAAGAGAAGGAGGCCCGGGCTAGCTAGACTGTTGGGAATTCATGTGTAGTGGTTCTAAATGTTTCCTAAAGATTGAACTAGAAAATAGTGGGTGATGTAAAAGTATAAGGCAGGTTGGAATTAAAGAAATCATATTTATTCTTTCTGGAGTGTTTTAGATTACTTTGTACTCAAGTCACACAAAATTAGTAACCACTTTTTGGAATGAATTATTGGCTTAAGGATAAAGCAATATAGTTATGATACTTGTGTCATTTAAACTATGCATTCTGTTAAATAAGCCAGTCTTTTTTTATAGTAAAAAACTCATACATTTTGTTCTTTTTATAACCCTATTGCTTGAGAGTCAGATGCTAGTACACCTACATCCATATAAACCATCATATCTGACTGAGGGGAAAGCAGATAAAAGGAAACATAATATAGTTAGGAGATTGTATGAAAGGTCTAGCAACCTCAGTTGCTTATGAGAAAATTGATTACTTCCCTTACCACTGCAGTCATATAATAAACAGAGCAATCAAAATAAAGTCTTGGCCACAACAGTTTCTTGCTACTTTGATCCACAGTTGTTCCAGAGCTTCTCCTGCCTTCCATAGAAAGACTGATGTTTGCCTCACATTTGTCTTCAATTGCTCTTCCGCTCAACTTCATAGAAGCTTGGTTTGATATATAGTTAAGATAACAACTCCATGTTTAGGTATAGTTCTAGAAAGATGAGTAAAGATCAAATGGGGTGGTCAATCATTACACAACTAACACCATTTTGTTAATGGTTCCAGTGTTTTGGTGTTGAAACCTATTTGTGCCTAATGTCTTGCCAACACAGAACAAAAAACTGGAATGCCAGCAGGGCCACACTTGAATAATTAAACTATCAGCTATTTAAGCTAACTGGAATGGATTTGGCCACCCACAACATCATTTGGCCCTGTACCTGGCATTCAAAATCAAGAAACCAGCATAACTAATCAGTGTGCTGTAACCACTATGGATGGGCATGAAACAGAAAATTCTGGTTCAGTTTGGGATGCACTGAATGTCCAAAATATGTCCAAACCAAGCTAGCCAGTTCAATCCACATTTCTCCCAGCCATGCCAAGCCACAGCTGGGAGAAAGGATGAGTTACCCAGGAAGGGTTAAATGGCTCCAATCCGTCTAACCTATCTGTTTCACTTCCCTTGCCTTAAAGTGGGGGGAATGAAACAGATGGGTTTAATGGTTCACAGCCATTTAAACCTAACAGCTGATGGGTAGACCTACCCATCTGTTAGGTTTAAATGGCTGCGAGCCATTAAATCTGTCCCTTTCACTCCCTCTGCTTCGAAGCGGGGGAGTGAGGAAGTTTGCTGAAATGGCTTGCAGCCTAACAGCAGGGCTGTTGCACCTGTCAGCCATTAGAATGAAATAGATGCAAGCCATTTCAGCAATCTGCCTCACTCCCCTCTGCTTCCCGCCATTAGCTGCACAAACCTCCGGGAAAAAGTGGAGGGTCATTGAGGCAAGCTTGCACAAACCTTAGTTTGTGAACCATGACCTGGGCCATTTTAGCACTGAACTTAGGGTCATGGGCTGGTTCATGTCCATCCCTAGTAACCACTACCAGAACCTATTCCCTTTCAAATTTATTTGCTGCCTGCATATTTTGACTACCTGATCAGTGATGGGCCCTTTGACCTTCAGGGCTAGTTGTCGTAAATTTCTTTCTTACTTTACGACAGGCCCCTGCCACTCCCCCACTTCAAGTAAGATTTTCTTACCAAACGTTTTGTTTCCTGCTATGACTGGGAGACATAAAATAGAAAAGCTGTGAAAAAAAGATGCAAATAAAAATAATTATCCAAGTCTCCATTTGTAATTAATGTAAGAATCACAAGTGCAAAAATACAAAACTACAAAATTACAAGTACAATATGTAAGTCTATGACAATAAAGTCCAAAGATGCTTGAATACATAAAAAATAAAGTCCAGGAAAACAACAAAGATTCTGAATATATCTTGCATTTCAATAATCTTTTTCAGAGATGGACTGTAGTTGTCTTCAGTAATAGATGTTATATTGATGTTTTCAATTCTCAAAAGATAATTTCAAGTATCATCAAGGTTCAAGTCACAGAAAGAACAATTTTCAAGGTAAGCAAGCACAAAGATTTACAGTGGAGTGCATTCTCTTTCAAATTAAGGTTGACTGAGCAGCCCCAAGTAGCATGTTAATATTTGTGTTTTTGATAGTCTGTTTGTCCCACCCTGTCACACAGAGTATAATTCAGCTTTTAGCCCAGCCCAGGAACTTGATGGGGAAAACAGGAGCCCTCTTGTTTTACCCTTTGAAATGGCACTGGAGACAGAATAATACTTAATTTTATTTAACAGTTAGGAGATGAATAGGTGTAGTTAGAGGTTGGAAAAGCTGAGGTAAATCTTGTTGGTATTACAAAGTACATTTCTTTTAACAGGCAAAATAGTGATCTTGAAGCTTCTGGTTATATATTCTAGGCTCTTAACAGTGGGAGATGTTTTACTTAGTATTTTAGTTATAGCAACGTTTCTTCAGAAAGATTCCTATGACAGCATAGTTTTCCTGGAGTCAGTCTCTTTCTTTGAGCACCTAACTCACTCCTTTCTTGAAAATGCAGTTTATTTCTGTATCCTGAGTTGTCTAAAACTGTTTTCCCTTCACATCAGACCCAGGGTCCTCCTCAGAGCCACCCCCCCTCCCCGAGAAACTGGGCAGGAATTAATCTTCTCCACAGAAGATACAACCCTTTTCCTTTTGGCTTGAAAGGAAGTTCAGCACACTACCCAGTCAGTCTTGTCAAATCACTATCCCAGTTCTGGTGTCTGTTTAAACCATTCTTCACCTTAGGCTGACATTTAGTCTCTGAATCTGTTAGTGAACTCTTCCTCAGGATAGGAATACTACAGTTAAGGCAAAGGAGTCTTTTTACTTCACTTTAAGGTGAATCTGTCTGACTTTTCCTGTCAGACTCACTGACTCCAAACTCTGTCAGAAACCAACTGACTGCCTTCAGAATGTTTCCAAGTGAGAGAACCTCCAGAATGGAATGTATCAAATTCCACTCTCTTCAGCACTCGGCTGATCATGTAGTTTTTTTTTCTCAGCTGGCGCTGGTCAGTCAGAAACAAGGAGCAGCCCATCACTCAAGCTCTCCATTCCAGTAGAGTTTTAACCTTTCACCTCCCATGTCTCTGCTTCTGCTGCACTAGGAACCTGGTTCTTAAGCGCAGTCGGTCACATATCTTCCTCTCTCTGTCATAATTTTCTTAGAATGTGGGTGCTTGAAGTAACTTGCTTTTTAATAGGTACTCAGTAATGTATTAAGCTCTATTGGCTGTGTGATATCATTTAACTGCTTAACGCTTGCTAATTCCCCAGCCTAGATCTCCCATAATAAAGCTCATTATTGATTTTCACTCTATCCAAATCTCAGAGTTTCTTCCAAACTACTAGCAGTGCTCAGTCACAAAGATTCTTAATTACTAATGTGTGAGTCATTGCTCGGAACTGATTTATTTTGCTTGCTCTAGCCTGGGTTAAAACCTAAGCCAGTGGATCCTTATACAGGACATGAGGGGTGGTAAAAGGAAGGTTGTTTTCAATACATTGAGCTATTTTGGTAGATTGAGGCTCTAATGGAGAAAGGGGCTATATTCACAGTCTATGGTAACCTATATACTGAGCACACATTTATCTGTCTAGTGCATTTTTTATCTTAATGGTCTTCCAAAGCACTTAGGACAGCACATGTGGTTCTCCTTTTTATCTTCACAAAGACCCTATGAGATAGTTTGGAATGACAGGGAGTGACTGGCCTAGCAAGCTTCATGGCAGAGTGGGAATTCAAACCCAGATCTTCCCAAACTTAGTCTGACACTCTAACCACGATACCCCCAGTGGCCCATCACCAATACAATGTTCATGAGCTTCCAGAAAGCATTTGTATAACAGGAGAATGAGTTAAGAACAGGGGTCCTGGAACTGACAGGAAACTGAAAGATATATGGAATTATAGCTAGAAGCTGTGGATTGTTATGTTAAACAAGGTCTCTCTCCTCTGCAAAAGTCATCTTCATCCAGGACAAGTGAATCTAATCACTTTAATACATCATCTTTCCTGACTAGCATTGCCTCTGCCTTGGCTGGATTCATTTCCCTGTTTATAGTTACCTCAGCTTGTGTTTCTTTTTAAAATAAAGTTTGTCCTTGTCCAGGTTTTAAAAGTAAAGCATCTTGTCTCTGTCAGTTTACCTCCTTTCTCATTTATTGATCTAGGGATGACTGGATTTACACCAAGGCCTAGATTCTATCTCCTTGATACTTTATTCATGCTCGGAATTCCCAGAAGCAGTGGGGAAGCTAGGGAAGTGATAGAAAATCCTTTGAGGTGGTGTCTAGTGAAAAAGAATCCATTTGTAAGTTATCTTACTTAAATATTTATTCACCAAGCTTAGAAATCCAAATGTGTGTTGAAGCAATTTCTCTTCATCAGAGAAAACTAGGTCAAGTGACTGAGGCAGAACAAACTGAAGTGGAATCTGGCTAAGGTAGAGGCAGTGCTGGTCAGGAAAGCTGATGTTTTAGAGCAATTAGACCCACTTGTCCTAGATGAAGATAGCTTTTGCAGTGCAGGTTAAGAGCTTGGGGGTGTTCAGTGGCCAGGAGTGCCTTCTATCAGCTGCATCTGGTTCACCAATTTTATTTTTTCTTAGACTCAGTTGATCTGGCCACACTAATTCATGTTTTTGTAACTTACAGTTAGATTAGTGTAATGTACTGTACATTGGGCTGCCCTTGAAGACAACCAGGAAATTGCAGTCTAGAATGTGGCAGCTCAGTTAGTGTCAGGGTCTAGCTGATAGTAATATATCTTGCCTGTTTTTAAACAACTACATTGGCCACCAATTTCTGAGTTCAATTCAAGGTGCTTAAAGGCCCTTCGTGACCTGAAATCCACATGCCTGAAAGATGGTTTTGCTCTCACGTGTTCTGGTGCACAAACTATGATCTTCAGGCTGCCACCTCCTGACTGTTCCCCTCCTTAGGGTGGCCTACCTAGCATCAATCAGAGCCTGAGCCTTTTTCATTGCAGCTCCCACTCTGTGGAATGAGCTGCCTGAAGAAGTGAGATCTTCAGGAGATACTGCAAGGCTTGTCCTTCTGTCAGAGCTTTTGATGGGTATGAATGGGAGGCATATTTTAGGGGCAGACGGGGGTATTGGGGTTTTTATTTGATCTGGTTTTAATATATGAATGATTATGCATAAACTGTCTTCAGCCAAAAGAAAAAGTGGGATACAAACATTTCAATCAGGGCTTTTTTGCTGGAGGAACATGCCAGAATGGAGTTCCGGAACCTCTTCAACAAAATTCTTTTTAAAATGTTTAAAAGTTCATGGGTTTTCAGTATACAGATTGAAAACTTCACTTCTCTCTTGAGATTTTCAGCACCTCTTTTTTAAAAAATATCCTGCTCTCAATTAATAAATAAACACACACACAAATAAAAAATAGATATAAAAATAAGAGTGTGAATACCTAGTGGAGAAGATTTCAAAATGATCAGACAGAACGGTGAAATGACTACATAGGTAGCTAATTCTATAAGTGCTCAATTTTAATGGACAATGTATTTTAACAGTGATTTATAGTATTTATCACTATTTGATAGACAACTAAGAGAGGACTCCAATGGCACATTAGAGACCAATGAAAGTTCTGCAGCATAAACTTTCATGACTCAACACTCATTTCATTAGACACATGAAGTGTGTGTACCTAGGGCCAATTAATTTATATTAAAGGCTTCAAGCAACAGAAAGGGGGAAGACTGTTAAGAGTTGTCTGCTGAAAACAAAAAGATCCAATCAAAATAGTAATCAGTCCTCATCTGATTGACAGCATTTTCCTTCCAGACATACAACTGTCATGCATTACATTACCAGTGATACTCTAGCATTCCCCCCAAACTCTGTAGTTTAACTATAGAGGTTGGGATAAATGCTAGAGTATCACCCAGCCTGATGATCTCACTTTCAGGTCATGCTGGAAGTACTTCATGGAGTTGGGACAATTCCAATTTCTGTCTCATTCCACACACCATCCTACCCTTTGCTGCCCAACTGAGCAATAGCAGGAAGTGCTGGTGGAGGGCAGAAAGTCTCCCTAAATAAGCCCACTTAGGATAGTGCTGAAAACAGCCCGCAGTTTCCTGTCAACAACTGTCAGAACTGGTATTTGAACTTTTATTGACCTCCTCATACCCTGTACAGGAACAAATCCAGTGTGGAAAACCTTAACATTCCAAAATCCAATGTGATATCATCTCTCTCTCTCTTTTTTGAATGCCTTCTAACTAATAACCCTTTTGAGTTCTGTAGTTTAGGAGAGACTGAAGAAATGTGAATGCTGCTAGGTTATCCAGGAGCCCCACGTAGAATCCTCTCACAGGAACACAGGGCTTCCCAAAACCCCTGGGCTGGCTGTAGAAGTGGACTGTAACTGTTGTGCAGAATGAACGAAATTTCAGATTCTGTATATAAAACTTCATAATGGAAAAATTAGACTACTTTATGTCCAGATTGAGAAGGGTTGGGTTGTAGGATGAAAACAACATGGCAGCAGAACACTAAAGAATCAAAGCCTACTTCTAATGCAGGTTCACACATCATTAATATTGGTATAGATAGACAATAACTTCCAAATAACCTTCTTTTCCAATACATCTTTTGGAGGAACAGTATATCAACATTTTTTTTTGGATCAGCAAAACATTTCCCCCTCATTCTGGTCCATAAGAAGATCTCTCTTGTATGCGTACACACATACACACATGAGTGTGTAAGTATATTTGAATGGGAAAGAGAAAAACAAGCATTAAAAAGTTCAGCTAGGTCCACTGCACATAGTTATTTTTGTTTTCTGCACTGGCAGAGCAACCCATTTTGTAAATGGCTGATTAAATAAAGTTTGTTAAATCTGAGTGTCAAAATCAAAGGCCACAAGCTAGATAGAAGGCCAAGAGGAGACACTTGGATTGTATTTTAATAAAAAGCAAGTAAGCAATCAATGCTTAATGGTAGCAGGCAATTTTAAAAGGAACTTCCTTTCATTAAAGCCAATATTATTTCATATTGACAATTGCATTTTTTCATCTTTTTAAAGGATAAGGTTGTTAGTACAGAAGTGCTATTTATATCCTTTGGCATAGCTCCTCTTTTAAAAATCCATGTTGGCTACTACAAGTCACTAATCATTGTGTTTTTCTCACAATGCTTTCATCGCTAGAAATTATTTCCAAAACTAGGTACCTATTGATTCTTTCATGGATAATCAATCTTTGTTCAATTTTGTGACAAACAGTGGAATAAATCTCTTCCTGTCTCCTCCCCTCCCCCCAAGCCTTTTGCTTATCCTGAAACTCTTTGTGAGAGTCTGGGAACATTTATGAACAAAATGTGCTGGAGTACAAGAAGCTGCAGTGAAGAGGGGGAATCAAGCAAATTGCCTCTTCTTCATTCTTCTGCCGGCAGCTTGTAGATTATTATGATTTATCTACATCTGTTCTGAAGCCAAAATAGTCCCAAAGCATGAATGCAATCTATGCCCTTCCTGATCAAAAATCTTGTCAGCACTTAACATTTATAGCTAGCTGTAAAAAAACCTGCCTGCATTATCACCTTAACAAGAGATACTTCACAACTTAGCAATAAAACCCTTATATAATTGTTTGATCCATGAATCGCTAAACAGCTTTGTTTGAATTATACATACAAACCTTATGAAGTGCCCTATGATCACCTTTTTGCCTTTTGATGCATATTAATTTTATGCTCCACTGCTTCTGCTTCTATTTCACCCACATGTTTACAGCTGTTTCATATCTATTACTCCATGGTTGTAATAAACACAGCCACACATAATTACCTAAGTCATATGCTTATTCCCTCTGTCTGATTTTTTATCACACTATAAAAATATTTATTTCCAAACACGCATGCAAGTTGACTTTATAGCAGCACTGTATTTCTCTCTTAGTCTTGAAGAACTAAAACTTGAGAATGAATATGTATTTAATCTACATTTTTGCAATAAAATGGACTTGTAAGCCTGTGTGTGTGTAAAGTGCCCTCATGTTGGCAGCGAACTGATGGTGATGACCTCAGCAAGGGCTTTCAAAGCAAGTGAGAAACAGAGGTGATTTGCCATTGCCTTCCTCTGCAGTCTTCTTTGGTGGTTTCTCTTCCATGTACCAACCCTATTTAGCTTCTGAGATCTGACTGGGCTATACCATGCTGCCTTTCCTCCATTTGTAAGCTTATATCTTAGTAAAATAACAGACCACCGGAGAGTGGTTTGATTGCTCCAAGAGACAACTTAAAAACTGATAAATCACCAGGCCTGGATGGCATTCATCCGAGAGTTCTGAAAGAACTCAAATGTGAACTTGTGGATCTCCTGACAAAAATATGTAATCTTTCATTAAAATCTGCCTCCATTCTTGAGGACTGGAAGGTACCTAATGTCACTCCCATCTTTAAAAAGGGTTCCAGAGGAGATCCTGGAAATTACAGGCCAGTCAGTCTGATGTTGATACCGGGTAAATTGGTGGAAACTGTTATTAAGAAAAGAATTAGTAGACACATTGCTGAACAAAAACTATTGAGACCGACTCAGCATGGATTCTGTAAGGGAAGATCTTATCTCACTAACCTGTTAGTGTTTTTTGAGGGAGTGAACAAACATGTGGACAAGGAGGACCCAATAGATGTTGTTTACCTTGACTTCCAGGAAGCTTTTGATAAAATTCCTCATCAAAGGCTGCTAAGTAAGCTCAATAGTCTTGGGATAAAAGGACAAGTCCTCTTGTGGATCAAAAACTGGCTAACTAATAGGAAACAGAGAGTGAGTATAAATGGGAAATTTTCTCAGTGGAGGGTGGTAAGCAGTGGGGTACCACAGGGATCAATATTTGGCCCGATGCTTTTTAACTTGTTCATTAATGATTTGGGAGTAAGCAGTGAAGTGGCTAAATTTGCAGATGACAAAGTTGTTTAGGGTAGTGAGAACCAGAGAGGATTGTGAGGCACTCCAAAGGGATCTGTTGAGGATGGGCGAATGGGCATCAACGTGGTAAATGGGGTTCTTCAGTGTGGCCAAATGCAAAGGGATGCACATTAGAGCCAAAAATCCTAAATATAAATACACATTGATGGGGTCCGAACTGGCAGAGACTAACCAAGAGAGAAATCTTGGAGTCATAGTAGACAACTCAATGAAAATGTCTAGACAGTGTGCAACTGCAATAAAAAAGGGCAATGCTATGCTAGGGATTATTAGGAAGGGAATTGAAAACAAATCAGCCAGTATCATCATGCCCCTGTATAAATCAATGGTGTGACCTCATTTGGAGTACCTCAAAAAGGATATTACAGCATTGGAAAAAGTGCAGAAAAGGGCAACTAGAATGATAAAAGGGTTGGAACACTTTCCCTATGAAGAAAGGTTAAAATGCTTGGGGCTCTTTAGCTTGGAGAAATGATGGCTGAGGGGTGACATGATCGAGGTTTATAAAATTATGCATGGGATAGAGCAGGTAGAGAAAGAGGTACTTTTCTCCCTTTCTCATAATACAAGAACTCCTGATGGCACAGTGTTGGACTAGATGGGCCATTTGTTAGCCAAATTGCTCTATTATTTAATAAAGATGGGGAATTATAATTATTAATATGCAATTGGCTTATCTATAGGATCTGACCTTTGTATACCAGAGTTAGAATTCCCAAGCACCCAGGAACAGACACAGAAATTGGGTGGCTAAAATAATGATTTCTTTACTAAATATTCTCAAACATACACACAATATTCACACAATATAGCACTAAGGAAGCAGAGGAGATTGATGGGTTATAGAGGGGTGATACAACCTGTTCAGATGTGCAGAGGTCCATGGATACTGGCCTAAACTCAGAGAGTTCAGGGGTGGCCTGCCATTTTGGATCATGGCAGAAAACACACAGTCTAAGGCCATCAGTATGCTGGGATATAGGCACTGGCAAAGAAGGCAGGCCAATGGGTGGCCCTGGGGGCTGGTCTCAGGTGAGAACAATAGATTACCTGGACCAATGATGAGTCCCAGGGGTGTGTAATGCCAGTAGGGGCAGACCTTAGGTATGACCAATGAACTTCCAGAGAGGCAGGGTCTGGATTTAATAATAGAAGCCAGGTGTTGGGTAGCTAGTTAAATGGATTATCTGACTCACTAATGGTCCTGGCCTGGGGTGGACAAAAGATGGGAGCCGTCCCTGATTAGCTCAGGAAGGATTGCTAAACATTTGAATGATTGATTGGATTATCCCGGTATCTTGAGGGACAGAGGCAAGAAAGACAAAGAATTTACACTTAGGACACAAAAGGCTGGGTGAGGTGCTGTAGAGTGCCAGGTGGCTTCTAAAGACTTACCTCTGGAACTCATTGTTATTCCATAAACATAATCTCTGCTGGGTGGAGGGGGAAGACTGGAGGCTTGCTCTGAGGTCACCTTATGAAATCTGAATATGAAATCTCTTTTTGCAGACCACTTGCAGCCCAACTCTGTGGTCATACTGAGAGTGCCTGGCTTTTTGGACTTCAGGTTAGAAAGTAGGGCATCCCTGTTTTGGGGCTACCCAAGTGCCTCTGGTAACACATTGGCCTGATCCAACATTGGCTTCTCTTAGGTTCTTGTGTTCTTATGATTATATGTCTCCCTTTCCTTGCTGTGCAGCATAGTCCAAATCAGGCCCCTGCGCAGTGGCTTTTCTTCTTTAAACACGTCACAGTATCTGTGCACAGAGCTCCCAGCATCTTTTCTAGTTTGGTTCTTAAGAAAAATCTTGTTGATAACAAACCACCCAAGCAGGCTGTAACAGCATAGGTTGCTCAAACTGAGAATGCAAGCTGAAGTCAGCTGATATATAAGGCCAGAAGGAGCCTTATTGTCTGAAGTCACCCAATGATTCTTGTGCTGAAAACCTACACTGTACTCTTTGGCTACCTGCAGAGCAGCAGAGATGGGGTCATGAATTTCTTCTGCCTGCAAGCTTCCAGAATTCCCAGCTGAAGAGCCCTGTGGTTTTATAACAATGTTCTTTTGTTTATCTAGTGCATTTCCATACTGAAAATGCCAGTATGGTATAGTGGTTACAGTACTGCATTAGGACTATGGAGGCCTGTGTTCAAGTCACCACTGGCCCTGTCACTCTTTGTTATAATAGCCTATCTCACAGGGTTATCCTGAAGATGAAATGCTATGTATACTGCCCTGAGCTCCTTGGAAGAAGAGTGGGATAAAAACAGCAGATAATATGCACTTAAAATCACCCTTTTGAAAGATCGATTTACCTGAAAGTAATTAGCAACCTTAATATTGCTGTACTGATGCTTTTAAATTGTGTTTGAAATGCAGGACCCCTATTTGCACACCACTGATTCATATTTATATTCATATGTCAGAATATTTTAAAGCCTATTCATATCTTTAGTTCACAATAATAAAATTCTCTCCCTTTCTCAGGCCCATAACCAGCCTTAGGCAAAAGGAAAGCTGCACAGCCCATTTGCTTCCATAGCCCTCTCTCACCAGGGAATACATGTCAAAGGTGGTGAAATATACTGGGCTTGAGACACATATAGTGATCAGTTCATAGTTTATTAGTGATTTCAGCTTAAATCTAAGACAACTCTAGCAGGGCTGGAACCCTGCTTATTTTGGGGGGAAATAGTCAAAAATACTTAAATACTGAAAGTTTGCAATGGATCTTTGCTTCACTGTAGAGGAGACATTTCTTTCTGTTTAAAAAAATTACTTCTAAGGGTAAAAGGTGCACAGGAAATCTACAAAAATAAACAAAATATCTGAGAGCTACATTGTTACAGCTTGCTGCTATAAAAGCATGGTCACACTAACACAGTAATAATGAAGAATTCTCCTCCTTCTTGACCCCTAGAAGGAAGTCACCTGATTTCATTAACCAATCAATGTTTCTCCCCATTGGCTCTGTGCCAGGTTTCCCTTCCAGGTCAGTCTAAACAATAGCATAGAAAGGTAAACAAGTTAACCCTATAATGACTGGATTAGACCTTGCAACTCATACATTTCCATCACTTATATGCATGCAAAACATCCACACACACACACACACTCCCCATGATAGGCTATTTACATTACAACTCCTGTCTATAGGTTCCTTCCAGGATCCTGGCTATCTATTGTTCTGGCGAAACAAACTTAGTTTCCAAGTACTGTTCAGGCTCAGTACATAACACCCCTCCCCCCTAAGTTCAGGAACACCTCAGCATACAAAGTCTCTTGAGTAGGCTGGTCTGTATCATTCCCAGGTCACTGGATCGGGTTCCAATGGTGCTGGCGCTGTGCTGCTGGATGGCTGTGGAGCTGGCAGGGTGTCTGGTAATTCTGTGGCTGCCTGGTCACTTGTTTTGCCTTCCTGGCAGCTTGGTGGTGCATTGTCTTCTGGGGGTTCCCTCATGGTCTCCAGTTCCCACGGCCAGGGCATTTGTGTGTCACCCTCTTCTGGATCTGCCAGAGGGACCGGTGGTTCTGCAGGAAGTAAACAGCTGTGGAGTTGATTGATGTGCCTCCTCAGCACTTGGCCATCCTCTGTAGACACCTCGTATGACAGGGCCCCCGTAACTCTGGTCACCCAGGCAGGAATCCAGGCTGGGCCACTGGAAAAGTTCTGAGTGTAGATGGGGTCACCTGGAAAGAATCCACAGGGTACCTCTTGGTTCTCAGAAGTTGGGTAGTACTCCAGAGCATGGTCAGGGTGAAGCCAGTCTAAATAGGTGGTTAGGTGCCTGCCCATGAGGAGTTCTGCAGGGCTACAGCTAGTGGAAGTGCTCGGGGTCACTCGGTGGCTGAAAAGGAAAGCCACGAGCCAGTGGTCCCAATCTCCATGGATGATCCACTGGAGGGACTCCTTAGTGATCCTCACCATCCTTTCCACTTGTTCATTGGTGGCTGGGTGAAAAGGAGTGGATCAAACATGCCAGATTAGGTAGTGGCCCATGAACTCATGGAACTCCCCTAAAGTGAACACCATTCCATTGTCTGTCACTATGATGTTGGGGAGGCCATGGGTACAGAAGATCCATTGGAGAGCCCCGATTGCTGTCTTGGAAGAGGAGACGGGCACCACTTCTAGCCATCTGGTGTATGAATCTACCAAAATGAAGAAGATTAGGCCTTAGGAGGGACCTGTGAAATCCAGGTGTAATCAGGACCAGGGTTTGTGGTTGCACTGGGGCCCATGGCAGCTCCAGTTGAGTTTCTTGGCAGGCCTGGAAGTGCTTTACACAGTTCTCAATTTCGCTGTCCAACCCAGGCCACCATATAAAGCTGCGGGCCAGCGCCTTCATCCGCACAATCCCTAGGTGTGTGTCATGTAGTGCTGCTAGAACTTGCTGGCGCAATGATGCTTTGCACCACCACCTGGCTCCCCCACAGCAGGCAACCCTTGTGTGCTGAGAGCTCATCTCTGTGGGAGGAGAAGGCTACAAATTCTGGGCCCACTCAGCTAGTGGGCCAGCCACTCCCCACCAAGTCCAAAACATGGGAGAAGACATGGTCTTTGGCAGTGTGGCAGGACACATTGGTTACCTGAAGAGGATGGTCGGGGAGGACCTTGAGGAGCAGGATTTGATGTGCCAGGACAGGGTCCAGGTCACAGGAGGGCAGCAGCAGGTGGCTGAGGGCATCAGTGTGACCCATCACCTTCCCCAGGTGGTGGAGAAACGAGTACTGGTAGCCCACTAGGAAGATAGACCAACAAAGCACCCTGGGGGAGAGCATCTGTGGCATCTGGGGATACGAGGCCAGCATGCCCAGCAGGCATTTGTGATCAGTCACAATGGTGAAAGGCCACCCATAGAGGTAGTCATAGAATTTTTGACTCCTGCCATGATAGCCAGTGCCTCCTTGTCTATTTGCATGTAATTGCGCTTGGCTGAGGACAAGGTGTGAGAGTAGTATGCCATGGGAACCTCCCTGCTGTCAGGTAACTGGTGACTGAGGATGGCTCCTACCCCATACAGTGAAGCGTTGCAGGTGTGAATGACAGGCAGCATTTTGTCAAAGTGTTCCAGGATGGCAAGCAGCTCCTTGACGGCCCGGAACACAGCAACTTGCTTCTGGCCCCAGACCTAAGGGGCTTTTTGTTGAGGAGTTGATGCAGTGGCTCTGTGACCGCAGCTTTGTGGGGCAGGGAAGTGTGACAAAAGTTCAACAGGCCCAAGAAGGCCTGGAGTTCTGGCTTGGATGTGGGGGCTGGTGTGTTGACGATGGCACGGACCTTGTTGGGAGTGGGATGGATGCCCTGTGCATTGACGGAGAACCCCAGGAGCTTGACTCGTGGGACCCCCAGGAGACATTTCTCCTACTTCACTTTGAGACTGGTGGCTTGAAATCGCTGCAGGATGGTGCACAGTCTCTCGGCGAAATCCTCATCTGTGGATGTGGCGATCAAAACATCATTGAAGAAGGGCTGTACTCCGGGAATTCCTTTAAGGAGAGAGTCCATTAGATTCTGGAAAATTCCTGGGGCTATGCTGACCCCAAATTGCAGCCACTGCACCTGAAATGCACCCCTGGGTGTCACTATCATCTGGGCCTCTGTGGTCTCATCATCCACAGGGAGTTGTTGGTAAGCCTGAGCTAAATCTATCTTGTTGTTGTTCAGTCGCACAGTCGAGTCCGACTCTTCGCGACCCCATGGACCAGATTACGCCAGGCCCTCCTGTCTTCCGCTGTCCGCTGAAGTTTGCTCAATTTCATGTTCGTTGCATCGATGACACTGTCTAACCATCTCATTCTTTGCCGTCCCCTTCTTCTTTGACCTTCAATCTTTCCCAGCATCAGGGTCTTCTCCAGTGAATGCTCCCTTCTCATTTGGTGGCCAAAGTATTTGAGCTTCAGCTTCAGGATCTGGCCTTCCAGGGAACAGTCAGGGTTGATTTCTTTTAGGATTGACTGATTTGATCTCCTTGCAGTCCAAGGGACTCTCAAGAGTCTTCTCCAGCACCATAGTTCAAAAGAATCTATTCTTCGGCGCTCGGCCTTCCTTATAGTCCAACTCTCGCAACCATACATTACTATGGGGAATACCATTGCTTTGACCATGCGGACTTTTGTTGGCAAGGTGATGTCTCTGCTTTTTATCATGCTGTTTAGGTTTGCCATCGCTTTCCTCCCAAGGAGCAGGCGTCTTTTAATTTCATGGCTGCAGTCACCATCTGCAGTGATCTGGGATCCTAGGAACGTGAAGTCTGTCACTACTTCTACGACTTCCCCTTCTATTTGCCAAGGAGTGATGGGGCCAGATGCCATGATCTTAGTTTTTTTGATGTTGAGCTTCAAGCCCACTTTTGCGCTCTCCTCTTTCACCCTGAGCAAGAGGCTCTTTAGATCCTCTTCACTTTCTGCCATCAGAGTGGTATCGTCTGCATATCTGAGGTTATTGATCTTTTCCCCAGCAATCTTAACTCCAGCTTGTGATTCATCCAGGCCAGCATTTCGCATGATGTACTCTGCATATAAATTAAATAAGCAAGGTGACAATATACATCCTTGTCGTACTCCTTTTCCTATGCTAAACCAATCAGTTGTTCCATATCCGGTTCTAACTGTTGCTTCTTGACCCTTATACAGGTTTCTCAGGAGACATATGAGGTGGTCTGGTACTCCCATCTCTTTAAGAACCTGCCATAATTTATTGTGATCCACACAATCAAAGGCTTTAGCATAGTCAATGAAGCAGAAGTAGATGTTTTTCTGGTACTCTCTTGCTTTCTCCATAATCCAGCGAATGTTGGCAATTTGATCTCTAGTTCCTCTACCTCTTCGAAACCCAGCTTGTACTTCTGGCAGTTCTCTATCCACATACTGTTGGAGCCTAGCTTGTAGGATTTTGAGCATGACCTTGCTAGCGTGTGAAATGAGTGCAATTGTGCGATAGTTTGAACATTCCTTGACGTTGCCCTTCTTTGGGACTGGAATGTAAACTGACCTTTTCCAATCCTGTGGCCACTGTTGTGTTTTCCAAATTTGTTGGCAAATTGAGTGCAGCACTTTAACAGCATCTTCTTTTAAGACTTTGAATAACTCAGCTGGGATACCATCACCTCCACTAGCTTTGTTGTTAGTAATGCTTTCTAAGGCCCATTTAACTTCGCTTTCCAGGATGTCTGGCTCAAGGTCAGTGATTATACCATCGTGGTTGTCAAGGACATCGAGGTCCTTCTTGTATAGTTCTTCTGTGTATTCTTGCCATCTTTTCCTAATCTCTTCTGCTTCTGTTAGGTCCCTACAGTTTTTGTCCTTTATCATGGCCAGCTTTGCATGGAACGTTCCCTTGATTTCTCCAATTTTCTTGAAGAGATCTCTAGTCCTTCCCAATCTATTGTTTTCCTCTATTACTTTGCACTGTTCATTCAGGAAAGCCTCCTTATCTCTCCTTGCTGTTCTCTGGAAATCTGCATTCAGTTGGGCAAATCTTTCCTTTTCCCCATTGCCTTTAGCTTTCCTTCTTTCCTCTGCTATGTGTAAAGCCTCATCAGACAGCCACTTTGCTTTTTTGCATTTCTTTTTCTTTGGGATGGCGGTGAGTGCTGCCTCCTTTACAATGTCACAGACCTCTGTCCATAGTTCTTCAGGCACTCTGTCTATCAAATCTAGTCCCTTAAACCTATTCTTCACCTCTACTGTATATTCATCGGGGATGCGATCTAGGTCAAATCTGAATGGCCTTGTGGTTTTCCCAACTTTCTTCAATTTAAGTCTGAATTTTGCAATGAGTAGCTCATGATCTGAGCCACAGTCAGCTCCAGGTCTTGTTTTTACTGACTGGATAGAGCTTCTCCATCTTTGACTGCAAATTATATAGTCAATCTGATTTCGGTGTTGCCCATCTGGTGATGTCCATGTGTAGAGACGCCTCTTAGGTTGTTGGAAAAGGGTGTTTGCTATGACCAGCGTGTTCTCTTGACAAAACTCTGTTAGCCTTTGCCCTGCTTCATTTTGTTCTCCAAGGCCAAACTTGTCTGTTATTCCGGTTACCTTTTGATTTCCTACTTTAGCATTCCAGTCCCCTATGATGATGAGGACATCATTTTTTGGTGTTAGTTCTACGAGCTGTTGTAGGTCTTCGTAGAACTGGTCCACTTCAGCCTCTTCTGCAGCAGTGGTTGGGGCATAGACTTGGATTACTGTGATATTGAATGGTTTGCCTTGGATTCGGACCGAGATCATTCTGTCATTTTTGAGATTGTATCCCAATACTGCCTTTCTCACTCTCTTGTTGACTATAAAGGCCACACCATTTTTTCTACGGGATTCCTGGCCACAGTAGTAGATATAATGGTCTTCTGAGTTAAATTCGCCCATTCCTGTCCACTTTAGTTCACTGATTCCCAAGATGTCGATGTTCATTCTTGCCATCTCATTTTTGACCACGTCAAGCTTACCTTGATTCATAGATCTTACATTCCAGGTTCCTATGCAGTATTGTTCTTTGCAGCATCGAACTTTCCTTTCACCGTCAGACACATCCACAACTGAGCGTCCTTTCGGCTTTGGCCCAGCCGCTTCACTCTTTCTGGGGTTACTCATACTTGCCCTCTGCTCTTCCTCAGTAGCATATTGGACACCTTCCG
The DNA here is from genome assembly GCA_029375565.1 of Gekko gecko. Lineage (NCBI taxonomy): Eukaryota > Metazoa > Chordata > Lepidosauria > Squamata > Gekkonidae > Gekko > Gekko gecko. The sequence continues at coordinate 118,892,072 of JAPDNY010000004.1, forward strand.
ACCTGAGGGGCTCATCTTCCGGCGTCATATCTTTTAGCCTTTTGTTACTGTCCATGGGGTTTTCTTGGCAAAGATACTGGAGTGGGTTGCCATTTCCTTCTCCAGGGGATCACGTTTGGTCTGAGTTCTCTGCTGTGGCCTGTCCGTCCTGGGTGGCCCTCCATGGCATAGCCCACAGCCTCATCGAACCACGCAAGCCCCCTCGCCACGACAAGGCAGTGATCCATGAGGGAGAAATCTATCTTACTGAAGATCTTTGCACCCACCAGGGATGCCAGGACATGGCTGACCACTGGGACTGGAAATGTGTGGTCCTGAAGGACCTTGTTTATCATGCATTTGTAGTCCATGCAGATGCGGACATCTCCATTGGGCTTTATCGGAGTCATGATAGGGTTTTCCCATAGGGTGTGAGGTACGGGCTCTAAAACTCCTTGGGCTATTAGCCAATCCAGCTCCTTGTCTGTCTTAGACTTTGGGGTGAACGGGATGCATCTGGCCTTCTGCCATATGGGCTGAACCCCTGGGTTGAGATGTAGGGAGACTGGAGGTCCACTGTAGCAGCCAAGTGTCCTATCAAATACCACCAGGAACTCATCACACACCCTCTGAAAGTCTCTGGTGGCCACATGGTGCACTCCAGTCACTCTAAACCCAATGGGCATGAACCAAGCAAGTCCTATTTATTTATTTATTTCTATTTATAGTCCGTCCTCCCCATAACAGGCTCAGGGCAGCTAACAGTCTGGGCACCTTGTGCCGATTATTAAACAATAAAACAATAAAAACAGAATTAAAAACAGTCCATTACAGCCTTAAAGCTACGTGATTTCTCATATTGCCTTAAAAGCTCTACCATAACAGAATGGCGTCCTAGTAAATTCAGAATGGTCCCTGATTGATGGCAACTGTTCCAGGCAGCCCCTGCGTTCATTTATCCCCGGGCCATCTCGCCACCCCAATATTACCCTCATTGTTGGTGGTGATGCAGTGGCGGTGGGTCCTACTCGAAAGCCTAGTGGAAGAGCTCCATCTTACAGGCCCTGCGGAACTGCACAAAGTCCCACAGGGCCCAGATCTCCTCCAGGAGCTCATTCCACCAGGTAGGAGCTGCCACCAAAAAAGCCTTGGCCCTGGTCATTGCCAGTCTGGCATCTTTGAGGCCTGGGGTTGCCAGGAGGTGTTGTGTCCCCGACCGAAGTGCCCTTGGGGGAACGTATGGGGAAAGGCAGTCCCTTAGGTATGCTGGACCCTGGCCATATAGGGCTTTAAAGGTAAGAACCAGCACTTTGAAGCAAATCCGGTACGCTATTGGCAGCCAGTGCAGCGCTTTCAGCACAGGCTGGATGTGCTCTCGCCTGGAGAGACCCATCAGCAGCCTGGCCGCAGCATTCTGCACTAGCTACAGCTTCTGGATTTGCAACAAAGGCAGCCCCATGTAGAGAGCGTTACAGTAGTCTAACCTCGAGGTGACCGTCGCATGGATCACTGTGGCCAGGTCCTCACGGGCGAGGAAGGGAACCAACTGCCAGGCCAGCTGAAGATGATAAAAGGCCAACCTGGCACTGGCTGCTACCTAGGCCTCCATCATTAGAGAGGAGTCCAGGAGCATTCCCAAGCTCCTAACCTCCAACACCAGCACCAGAGGCGCCCTGTCGAAGGTCAGGAGCAGGAACCCCAACCCCGAGCCTACCCAACTCAGGCCCAGGACCTCCGTCTTCGCCGGGTTTAGCTATGAGGCTCGTGCAACTGCCTCTTACCTCCAGCAGATCCAAAAGTCCATCAAAGTGCTGGTACTGGATTTAGAACTTGCCTTCCCCCAGAATGGACACCTTGTTTTTAGAAAAGTCCTGTAGGGTGAAGCCAGTCGGTCACAAAGGGCCCCCCTGGAGGCGGGGCTTTGGTGCTTTAATGATGGCTGCAGCTTCTCACAGTGCCGAGAGACATATGCCATGAATCAGTGGATAGGAGGAGGCACGATTGTCTGTGCTTCCCACGGAGTCCTTGTTGATGGACTCCTAGCCAGGGGGCTTTTAGGAGAGCCCTTCCCCTGGCATGCAGCCGGTGAAGGGGGGCTACTCCCTGCCCTGAAGGTCCTGCCCTGATTCCTAGAATTGGATTCAAAGTGACTGCCAGGTCAAGCGTTTGGAAGTACGGTGATTTAAATCTGCGTAGTGAGATCCCAGGGAAACCTGATGGATCATCTTGAAGACTGATGAGTGAGTTTTTAAAGCTGAAACGAGACAAATTCTTTAATGCAAAGTCTCCCTAGTACAAGAGGAAGGGGGGAGGGGACACCCTATCCCCCTCCAAGCAATTTGAAGAAGTGGAACTATGGTGGGGGAGACCGAGCAAATAGAGATAATGGAATACAACAGAGAGTTTTCCAGAATTTTAAAAGCGTTTAGCAGACATCAGGACTCTGTCATTTCACTGACAAATGTAAACACCCTTCAAAGATGGTGATTATGGTGCAGGAGGAAGCAGGACCCATTCTTTCTTCAGGAAGAGGTTGATCGGCTGATTGATCATGTGACCTAGCTGGACTAGATCATGTGACTCTGCAAGAATCATAAACTCTTCCTGTTTGGTCGGGTGGAAGCTATATGCCCTCTGCTGGTCTTCAGGATGCACTGAAGGGATAATGGAGAAGCGGCAATGCACGATGAAACAAAAGAAGCAAGGACTCTTTTGAATTTAGACAAGCATGTAACAGCTGGGAAAAGGACATAACGGACTAGCCAATAACAACAACAACAAAAAAGCATTGAGATCTATAGAGGAAGAAAGACAAGAAGACTGACTACAAGGAAGAAGAAATGAACTTAATGGTTTAATATTTGTCAAAGAGATAAGTTTCCAAATTTAAAATATCTGAGGGGGGTGGCAAGTGCATAAGGAGGGGCCATGGTCTTTTGAAGTCTGTAATCATGATATAATGATGGAAATATTCTTTGTTGGGCCAGATAAGCTGATACTGATTCAGATTTGTGTAAGAGTTGTGTAAGAGTAATAAGCAAATTTACAATCATTGTATAACTTCCATCACTTGGGCTTTTAGTTAGGTTTTCTTTTCTTTCTCCTGTAGTTTGTGGAAATTCCCCTCCCTGTAGCTTTGTTGTAGTTTATAGAAAATGCAAATAAAAAAATCCCCTACAGGAGGCTAAAAACCCCCACAAAGGGCCCCCCTTAGGACAGAGTCTCTTACATGTGTCCTCAGAAATTATAGATATGGAGGACCCAGTGTCAAGCTCCATCATGCAGGGGCTCCCCTCAATCAGGACCATTATAGTAATTTTGTCAGGGGTGTCCCAGGGCAAGTGCAGTACCTGCTGCTGCTGGACGGAGGTGGTGTGTAGCTCCGCAGAGTGCATCGATGTTGGGGTTGCTGCTGGTCACCTCCTGTTCCCTCTGGTGTGATAGGCCTGGGCGATATGGCCAACCTTTCTGCATTTCCTGCACGTGGCATCCTGGAATTGACAGGTCCTCCTCTCGTGGGGCTCTCCACAGCTGGTGCATGTGGTTGGTGTGGCAGCATCGCTGGCACATGGTGGTGCGGATGGGCATTGCTGTACTGATGGCATGTGGCATCAAGCAGGGTGCTGGAGCTGTAGGAACTCATCAGTTTGTCTTCCAAAGTGTCCACATGGTGGGCGGTGGTGTTCAGTTTCCATAGAGTTGGTGGGCTTTTTGCGTGCCAGACCTCCATGGTGAACTGCTCCGTGGCTTCCATGGTTAGGGCCATCTCCATGGACTCTTTGAAGTTGGGGTCACCTTTTATGAGGAGCCTCCTCTGGAGCCACTCATCCCTTATTCTGCAGACCAGCCAGTTCTGGAGGGCATCCTCAAGGTTAGTGAAGTTGCAGTGCTGGGTGATCCATTGTAGCACTGTGAGGAAGTCTGTGATGGACTTGCTGGTGGTCTGTGATGGACTTGCTGGTTCCTTGTGTGAAATGCATGGCAGGCGGTGATGATGGATGGCTTAGGGGATAAATGTTCTTTGAGAGCCGTGGGAACGATGAATGAGTGGACGATCTCATAGGTCATGCAGCCACAAACCCGGAAGAAAGTGGCATGCTTCTTCTCCACTGCCTCAATTCTGGAGGACTCGAAGAATTCGAATCATCCGAGGTAGGACTCCCAGTCCTCTGTGGGTTGCGTCAAATGCATCGAAGTGTCCTGGAGTGGCAGCCATGGTCCTGGTAGCGATGCGATGCACTTGGCACTGGAGCTTGGTGTGTGGTGCAGTGCTGGAGGGTGCTGGGCTGGCTCTACAGGATCCCACCTTCGTCGCCAGTGAAATATACTGGGTTCGAGATGCGTATAGTCATCAGCTCATAGTTTATTACTGATTTCAGCTTAACTCTAAGACAACTCTAGAAGGGCTGGAACCCTGTTTATATTCATGCAAAACACCCCACCCCACCCACACACACACACACACACACACACTCCCCGTGATAGGCTATTTACATTACAACTCCTGCTCTATAGGTTCCTTCCAGGATCCTGGCTATCTATTGTTCTGGAGAAACAAGCTTAGTCAGTTTCCAAGTACTGTTCAGGCTCAGTACATAACACGTGAGATGAGAAATGGAAGGTTTTGTATACATCTCAAAGTTCTCTTTTCACTATCTCCAGCCATTTAACAGGTTTCTTATTTTCCCTACTATTTGGCTTTTGGAATGAATAGACAAGTCTTATTGGAGACAGTGTTCACTTGAATTGATACTTGGAAATAGTCTCAATGCTAGGGGTATAAGCATCATATACAAGGATTATCATTTAATACAAGAACAAGCAAATATTGTACCTTTTTTGTAGGGAAGGTAGGAAAAACATGAAAACCACTGCACAGATCATCAGTTGTGAAAACTGTTCATATGTCTACTAGTGCAGATGACCTATTGTGCCTAATAACAAAGGAGAAGCAGTATATAAATTCTAACCAATTTTATTGAGTGGTTTTAAAATAGGTTCCACTCAGTTTTAATCTATAAATACAGATAGAACCAATCCTAATAACTGGCATTTCCTATTAGGAGCTATAAAGGGCCTCTGAGTTTGGGAAATGGTTCCTTCCTGATTGGCTAGTCTACCATGTTTTATCTTGGTATATCTCTGTGGACAGAAAAATGACTTTTATTTATAGTTCTTCCACAATGTAATACTATAAATAAAAGTCTGTTTTCTGTTGTACCAAGTTGTGATGGAATGGCACAGAATAGCAGGCTTTTTGAAGATGCTGCTTGTATCAGAGAGACAGGGAGTCCAAGAATTAGCCTTCCCTGGGAGAGAGGAACTCATGTGATTGGCTGCTCTACTGGCTCTCTGACTGGCCAACATCAACTGAGAGAGAAAATAAAACAGCTGATCTAGAGGGAAGAGAGGTATTTTGCAAATTGGTCTTTTGCTGTTTGGTCGTTCTAAAGTCTGGATCAGGAGCCAGAGGGTGGCTTCTGAGGGAAGAGACATTTCAGAATCAATATCCTGACAGACAATAGTCAGAAAAGTACTTCTACAAAGAGAAGAAGAGAAACCCCAATATCTTAGAGATATTAAAATCGCTCTGAGGGAGAACTTTAGTTTCCCAGTCAGAAAAACTACAGAACAGCCTTATACAGACAAAGGATACTAGAGAAGGATTTGGCAGAAGGTCTGGGTAAAAGAGAACTCCCATACTAGCCAAATAGTAAAAAAGAGTAATTGTTACTTAGGGATGAGGAGAATAACCTCCTGCCAGTGAAAGGGGCTAGGAAGAGAACCCTGGTCTGTGATAAAGGGGAGAAGCTTAGACACCTCAGGAGTTAATGAAAAGTTGTATTACCTAAAGGAAAACCTGTAATATCTGAAGAAAGAAATCTAGAAACATCAATAAGAACTGTGTTGTACTGAATTACACTAAACAAAATACCTCTCAAAGAAAGAAAAAGAAAGCCTTGAAACAAAACTATATATACACTCTCTTGAATGTTCTAAGAATTCAACAGTATATATTAAAAGTTCTTTTACCTCAGTAATCTCAAAACCTTGACTATTCTTATTATACATATATTCCCTCCCTGTTTAATAAAATCTTTCTTCTGTTTTTGAAAATTAATTTGCCTCAAGTGCCATTTCTGAAGTGTTTAATATAACCGGACAACTCCTGTATTTTCAGTAGTGTTTCTGAGCTGAAAAAAAGCCTAAACTAAATATCTAAACATAGGTTGGGACAGTCAAGTCTTAAAAGACAAATAATATATATACACACTACTGTCGGACAACTCAGCTACTGAGGGGAACTGAACATTTAGTGGGGAAAATCTGCCAGACAGTTGGGGAGATACAGGGGTTCGTCATACAAGTAAATTGAATATCTAGAAATGAAGATACCCAGAGAAAAACTTCAGCTGATCTCAAAGAACAGGGATGATTATGTTGAAGATGTTCCTTGAAGATGGGCCTAGGATATTTAGGTAATAATATGAACTGTGGGCTTAGGAGCTATTTTGCAGAATTCCCCTGTGCCTCAATCTCAGTATATATTGTTCCTTTCATAGCTGCTTTTCTGAGGAAAAAAAATACATTGGAAGATTCAGTCACAGAATTCCACTGTCATGTATAGTTTGACCCATCTATGCAATAAAAAACACTCTTTGCCATAGCTGTACATTCTGACCAAAAGGGGAGGGCACTGTTTCAATAGTCTGGCCTGTTTTCTGGAGCTTTTCATCTCACTATTTGCATATGGTGCTGCTCAACTGAGCCTTCCATTGTTGTTTTGTAATGGCAAACCAAGCGTCCAGGCACAGAACAGGAGCAGGGATTCCTGATGCACACGTCTTCAGGGATAATAAGACAAGTAGTCAGTCATGCCACATTTCACACTATACTGAAGATCCTCTAAATCCACAGGCTCAACTTGGTGGTGGAGGGAGCATGCACATGGGTCCGTAGCAAGAAAAGGGAGGTGGCAACAATGTATTCTGTCAGCAAAGCTCTATCCCCAGTTTTATGAATCCAAGTTATACTATTTTCCCCTCTGTTTTAAAGCAGTACACACACAACAGAGTATATTATAAAAACAATAATGTGCCAGTTTGGTGTAGTGGTTAGGAGCATGGACTCTAATCTGGAAGAACTGGGTTTGATTCCCCACTCCTCCACATGCAGCTGCTGGTGTGACCTTGGGTCAGTCATAAGTTCTTTCAGAGCTGTTCTCTCAAGGACAGTTCTCGGGAGAGCTCTCTCTGCCCCAACTGCCTTACAAGGTGTCTGTTGTGGGGAAGGGAAAGGAGATTGTAAACTGTTGTGAGACTCCTTTGGGTAGTGAAGGGCAGGGTATAAATCCAATCTCTTCTTCTTCTAATCAAGAAGAAAGAATATTAAAAAGACTCAATAGTTATGAAATAAAATTTGAGTAGTCTGTAAATTGTCTCAGCAACAACCACAGCAAAATCAATCATCTTAAATAAATGGGCTTAACCAGCCCATTTGGAAAGTTGTCTAAAAGGACCAGCTTCTGATTTCTGCAGATAGTTGATTCGAGTCTTAAGCAAGAAAGACCCTGCTGCTGGCAGTCATGTGAGGGCAGTCATGCTACAGGCTTTCAGTGCAGACTGAACAAGAGTGCACACACAGATTGAGAAGTACTCATCCCCAGGCCATATAGGGCTTTAAAGGTAAATTTCAGTACCCTGAATTGCCTTACAACAGACAATGCTGTTGCTGCAGCATCGGTAGACTGCATTCTTTCTTCCCCATTATTCATTCTGGAGCAAAGTCATGGCATCCTTCCACATTGCGTGGCAAAGACATCATTGTCCAACTGGGAAGCAGTTGTCAAGTGCTTTCTCACCTGTCTTCTTCCCAAAAGTCAGCAAAACACCTGGCAGTGACTGAAGTACAGTGGCAGCCTGAAGCAGTCACTATACCTCTTTAGTGGGAGATGTTGCCTTCATAGCAATAAAACCATGGGGTCCCATCACGGTGGGTCTTTTTTTTTGGGGGGGGGCAGTCAAACAGAGGGGCACACCACCCAGACCACATTGCTTGCCCTTCCTATAATGCTAAGCATATTGTAGTTAATTGGAGAAGACATGTTTGCTGCTATCAAAAGGTAAGAAGGAAATTAGTTATGCCTTATTAAACATCTCAGCTGAGGCAGAAGCATTACTCTCTGGAGGGAGTCTCAATAGTACTTTGATGTCAGGTATTAAACCAATAAGAATGTGGCACCTGCTCTAGCTGCAGAATCACTCAAGGGAGCTTAACTTTTTATTTTGTTTCTTGCGATGGTATTTCATTAACACCTCATTAAAGCCACACTAGAATACAAAATGTTTCTCTTCAACTCTTTGCAATTATCAAGCAATTTAATCTGAGTTTTTAAAGAGGCAGGGATTTTAAAAAACAGGGATTAATACTGTGGTTTAAAGGCTAGATCCAGCCTGCTTATTGTGTAAAATCTTGCCCAGTTCTCTTGCTTACCAATTCTCCTTGTCCCACATAATTTTGTCTATGGAATTTCCATAAGCCCCAGCATAACATTTTTGAGTTGTCAAAAGATATCCCCTCCACATATTTTCACCAGTGGAAAAGTGGTTGGATCCAAGTCAGAATCTAGAAATGTTTATTCTCAAACATAAGAAATATTTTGTAACTTACCTAAATGAAAGGATTCCAATAAGATAGACTTGGCTTAAAATGGGATTGATGAATGTGTTATTTTATGAATTAGTCCAAACAGTCTGGATTTGGTGGACTGGCATGAAAATCACACACACATACAAAGATAAGGCAAGCTGTGCAGACTGATTGTTTCAGGGCTGTCATGAGACCAAGCTGCCACATGGTGAGTGACTGCTTTAAATCCAGCTGCATGGGAGATGCTCCACATGGTAATTCCAACATAGCCAGTTGTCATGCAAAACTTCCCAATGTTTATAGTTCTCATTTACAAATCATTCCTTTTCATCCAGGCATGGCAGGAACCCCAGAACAGTCATACCTGCAGGCATTGATGAAACACCATTCTCAGGAATCATACCAAAGTCCATCAGGCATGTTACATTCCACCAGAATCAGAATAAAGTTTATTGTATGTGGCCATTGGCCATCACAATTACATATAAAACTGGATCCTTAATATCTTAAATACATCCTGCCATATTCCCTTCTGTCAGTGTTTTGGGGCCTCTTGCAGGTGCCTGGCCCCAAGATGGCTCAGTGAGCTGTCATCGGGGAAGAGCCTTCTCAGTAGTGGCCTCTGTCCTGTGGAATGCACTCTTGAATAACAACTGTGCTCTGCTGGACTTGTTTAGTTTCTGCAGGGCATGCAAAGCTGAATTCTTTAGAAGAAGAAGAGATTGGATTTATACCCTGCCCTTTACTCAGAGTCTCAGAGTGGCTTACAAACTCCTTTCCCTTCCCCTCCCCACAACAGGCACCCTATGATGTAGGTGGGGATGAGAGAGCTCTGACAGAAACTGCTCTTTTTCAAGAACACCTCTGACAGAACTATAGCTTGCCCAAGGTCATCCAGCAGCTGCAAGTGGAGAAGTGAGGAATCAAATCGGTTCTCCCAGATTAGAGTCCGTGTACTTAACTACTACACCAAACTGGCTCTCTTTTTTTAGTCAAGCTACATTTAATGTCAAAACATTTGGTGACTACTTTTTACACTGTAACAAGATCCAAGTTTAGGTTGGCTTTTGGAGGGTAACCACATGTTTGGCCTGTTTTAATAGTGGTATGGTGATAGCCACATATTTTAACATTTTAATGTTACTATTTTATATTTCTTATTTGTTTTTATGCTGTTTTTACCTTATTGGTTTTAATGTTGTAAGTAGCCACAAGACCCTTCAGGTGAGCGGTGACTAAAAAATCTAATAAATATAAAATTCAATAATGACTTTTCCTATAGAGTGAAATCGCACTTGCAGTATTGCATCCAATCTTCTGCTACTCTTTCTGCAAGGAAAAGTCTTGGTCCGATGCAAAAATTTAAAAAAAATGCATTGCTTGGTTCTTCACTGCAGACCAATGGAAGATTCTAAACAATCTTGTATTCAGTTTCCTGGATTCTTTGAGTAAGATCAAAATATTCTTTTAAAAGGCACAAGTGTTTTCATGTGAAGCTGCAGATGCAATCTGACATCATGGCTTGCTCTTTCTCCTTCACAACCAGCATGTTTTTATTTTTCAGGTCCCCCCCCCCCCAAATGTGTGTCACTGCATCTGGCCCCAAGAATGCAACTGGAGAAATCCGTCTTTTCTTTAATTAAAATCCCTCTTTCAATTAAAAAAGAAATTTCAGCAGGAGGGGTTCTGCTCAAAACTACTTCAAGACATAGTGCAAGGAAAAAAAGTATTTGGAAGGGGAAGCAAAGTGAGAAAAGTGTATGGTACAAATACACCCACAGAACTCTTCAGTCAGATCAGGGTGACTGATGAGCAGGCTAACATTGTGAAACATCCTCACAAAAGAATATTTTCCTTGCAACTGGAATTCCTTGAACTATATCATACTGGTGGCTATTAGCATATCCACAGGCAGTGAGTTCAAAAATTCAGCATGCCGTGTGTGGGGGGGAAAGGTTCCATTCATTAGCATTAACCTTTGCCTGTTAATAGTGACACAAGCAATCCAGTTTTTTAAAATTATGTAGATGATTTGACACATTTCATAGGCTTTTAGAATTATCAGCATTTTTGCTCGAGTAAGTAATCTCTGTAAAACAGCCCTAATCTGAGAATGAAAGGAGCAAAGCCACAGACAGATCTATGCCTATTCCTACATGTTTGGAAACTAATAACACTCTCATCCTCTGTGCACTGACTCTTCTGAAGAAGTGCCTCAGGCAGTGCACAGCCTTTATTTTTGTCAAGCCTTTGTAACCTGCATCTGCTCTACGTGATCTCATTAATGAAGGGCTCTTTCCAAGTGTCCCTTAGTGCTGTCTTGAGACTCACTGATGCTTCAATATACTCCTGAAGCTATTGCTTTGGAGCCACCTACAGGAAAGGGCGTATGTACTCAATAGTGAAGGGCACTTTCAATAGGTTTCTTACTGTGCTATTCAGTGAAGTCCTGCTGCTGCTACTTGGAAGCCTTCTGCTGAATTGGCTGGGCAGCTTACATTATGAAAAAAAAGATATAAAGATTCTTCCTTGGCTAAAGCTGGGCAATTAAGTCCATGGAGTAGGCTCGGCTGGGCAGTGGTTTCCTGCTCTAATCTTTATGAATGGATGGCATAGTTGGAACTCCAGTTGGAGGGCCCTTTGATGAGGAAGCAGCACATCCACATTCTCAAACTTTTCCTTCTGTGTTTCAAATGTGTATGTCTAATTCTGAAAGAGAAGATCCTTGGCTGAGTTCAGACTGACAGTTTGCCCTGAGATAGGCATGTTTCAGCAATGTTTCACAACCGGATTAAAAGGGGCATTCACACAGGCACATTTGTCTGGCGTTCCCCACCCGTAGTCAACCCGTCATGTACCGCTTCACTCCCGCGTTTAAAAGATACCTGGTGAAAGTAGTAGCAAATCCTGGAGAGCGTGTTTATCCTGCTTCATTCCACTTCCGGGAAATGTGAAAGCTAACCCAAAAAGCTGGGAATGACCCGTGGTAATAATGTTCGCTGGGCATTTCTGCTCAAGGTGCACTTGATTGCCCTGGAGAGGCAGCAGCAATATGATTGGATGTGCTCTGCTGTACCACCCAATGTGGTGCCAGCACAATGGGATCCTCTCCAAATCATCCTGATGCGCTTATGCACACATGTGCACATAGCCGAATTACCAGGAAAAAGCCGTTTACAGACGCGCCTCCGGGCCAGCAGTCTGAATGCTCCCTCACGCCTCCTCTTGATATGCTCCCACATCAGTCAGCACAGTGTGACTGGGAAAACCCAGAACAGTTTGTTCCTGGGCTTTTCTTGCCATGACTCGCTTCTGCTTCAAAGTGCCAGTCTCGGCCCTTGTGTTTACACAGAGTGACAATTCAAATGCATACAGCTCAGGGCTTTTTTTTGTAGAAAAAGCCCAGCAGGAACTCATTAGCATAATAGGCCACACCCAACAGCAGAAACTCATTAGCATATTAGGACAACCCCCTGACAGCACAGCTTCCTCCCAGGATCGACTTCCCCAGGAGCCCTGCAGCTTGCCGGGGCGCCTGGGGAACCTGAGGAGGGGAGGCATTTTAAACTGCCTTCCCTCCCTGGATCGGCTTGGCTTCTCCAGGCACCCTGCAGCTTGCGAGATGCCGGGGGAACCTGAGGGGGGGGAGGCTGTAGGCATGGCCAACTCGGAAGCCAGCCAGAACGCCGTTCCTGTGTGTTCCTGTCCAAAATCAGCCCTGATACAGCTTACAAAAGTCTGCAGGAGATCATGTTAGTGATCATGCCCCAGGAAAATAGCTTAAAAGCCCAAATTGTTGACTGTACATTTCCATGAGAAGCTTCTGTCTGTCTTTTCACTGCTTCTGGATATAGAATCCAAACTAGTTTATGGATAGCACTTTGATCAACACCTCAGTCTTCCAGCTGGGCCATTTTTGTCCTCTATGCTTCTGGCCTGCACATAGAAGCATTCCTGGGAAAAGGAAAACTGGGCTATTCCCAGCTTCCCTGATGTCCCCATGCCACTCACCCATGAGCTGCCTAGCAAATTCAATTTTCATAGAGCACAACTGGATTTCTTATCCCTATTAGCCTTGGTTAGTAGTTGGATGGGAAACCACCAAGGAAGTCCAGGGCTGCAATGCAGAGGCAGGCAATGGCAAACCACCTCTGTTTCTCTCTTGCCTCGAAAGTCCCACAGGGTCACCATAAGTCAGCTACGACTTGATGACAAATAAATAAATAAATAAATGCTACATACCCCTAGAACATTTAATGATTTCAGCTCTGCTACTTTTATACCTCCATAAACTGTACCAAATTTTCCCGGTTTGTGCCCATCCCTACTCCTCAACCATTATAGATATTAACTACCTTAACAAAACTAAAGAAATTGTCAGTTATCCTATTCTGAGTAGTCTCTGTTCTTACCTTGATTACATTTGAATTCTACCTAATTACATCTCACCCTGTGCCTTTTGACCCCCTTGCTTATTTTCCCTTCCTCTATAACCTCATATGTATAAATGAGGACCATCTGCATGCATCTGATGAAGTAGGCCCTAGTATATAGTAGCATATGTTAGAATAAAATCTTGTCAATCTGGCAGCGATCATACACACAATTAGACCTGACATAGCTGCGAATGCTGGGTGGATTTAAAGGGCACAACCAGACAACAACATCTGGGAAGTGCCCCATAGCCATTGGCAACCTATTCTGCTCCACCGCAGAAGCTGAGTTAAAAGACACCAGGGAAAATCCAGTAGTTAATGGGTTGTGATGGGCCACGGATGGACTTTCCCGTGTCTGATCACTCCAGTGCACTCTCATGGCATGGGGATGGTCTGATCAGGCCATCCTGACTCCATGCCATTGTTTCCCCCCCCCCCTCGCAGTATGCGCATCATCGTAAACTCCATAGGGAGCCCTCAGTGCAGAGGTGCAATTCATCAATCCCTCAGTTAAGCTTATGGGGGGAAAGACAAAAAAACCCCACAACTCACCCACAGTTGCATTTGATCATGCACTGACGAACTGCACCTGCAACTTCAAAGAGAGGTGTGATTGTGCAACTGAGGGTCAAATTCCTCCAGAGGGAATAGCCTCACTTCCCCCCATTTTTTCTGGTGCATGTGACCGCAACCTTTAAAATACTACTAGATTCTTGTTTATTTTCTGTCATTTCTGAATGTAACAGCCAGCATTATTAGGACTGGAAACAGGGGCCGTGGCAGTATCTCAGATTGCCTAGCCACTAGCATTAACATGACCATATATCCCAAACCTGCTATTTTTGTCCTTAAGGAAAGAATACAACAAGCAACATAATGAAGCTTAAATGTGGTAAAGATACATTTCTTGATTCACAATGGAATTTTCAATTTTAAATATGTTGTGAATAATTAGGCTATATTTGACACTGGAAGTGGCAAAGGTCGAAAAAGTGAATTTAGTTCAGGAATAAAATGTAGAGTTCTGCAACCACCAAGGTTGTGCTTTAAATCGCTCTGATGTGTCTGAGAATAATTCATCATCACTGTGGATGAATAAACAGTGCGTGAACAGAATATATATTATCCTCTTGCAAAGACAATCCTTGAAAAGTGCTGCTGATAAACACATCCAGATTAAAAGCAATAACCAAGTCAAATAAAATAAGGAGTAGCATCCCTATGCTCTAGCAGGTTTCTGATATTATCAGAACCCCAGAAATGCATGTGCTGATCTGAAACATGATACAGACACCAAATACTACAGCATGGTAATTCTCTTTACACTGGTCTTTTAGAATTGTTCTGTTTATGGCAATGCTAGTGACAGATTCTGAACTATGCCACCATATGGAGGAAAGGGAAAGGACCCCCCGTCCGTCCACACAGACAAAAAGGCTGCTACCCTAAATACACTTTTAGAAGAGCAAATCTCACTGAATCCAACAAGACTTTCTTCTATTGAATGATTGATTGATTGAGTTATACCCCACTTTTCTTCCCAATAGAGGCCTAGGGAGGCTTACAATGTTGTTTGCTCCTCCTTCAATTTATCCTCAGGTTAGGCTGATTTAGAGAATGAATGGCCCAAGGTTACCCAGTGAGCCTCCATGGCAGCATGGGGACTTCAACCTAGGTTTCCAACACCCTCTTTCAACAGTCTTATCTGACTGATGAAAAGTTCATTTCTTGTTCTACAGTCATTAACATCAACCTTCAAACCTTTGTCTTCCATGATGGCAATCGATCAAGATATTTGACAGAAGGAAACTGATGGTTTCTGACTGAGAATGCAAATAAAATAAATGCTCAGCCATACCTTCCAATGTCTGAATTTATCAGAAATCTGACTTTGTAGGGTATACAGGCATAATCTGTTATCAATATTGCACAAAGATTCTTCTTTCATTGCATTGTGCTTAGTAATTCTGTGGATCTATATAAGACAGAGATAATGCTGATCAGGACAGTGGATGTTCTAGATCAGTGATACTCACTCAGTGGCTTGGAAGCTACATGTGGCTCTCTGAAATGCCATCTGTGGCTCTTCTGAGCACTGTTTCCCAAAGTTGCACTTGCCCCATGTTTTAGGAAAGTGGGCAAGGCCCTTGTCTGGTGGAGTTTGTTGCTGGCATGTGATTCCCACTTTGAAACAGTTGCCACCAGAGGAATGAGTAACCTGCAAGTCTCCCTTGGGTGCACATGTTATATCAGGTATGAATGTAAATGTGGCCCTTTTGGCTGGTGGTAATTGCAAGTGTGTTTTTCCATGACCTGTGGAGTGAATAGAACTGTTTAGAGGAATTGAGTTCACTTGTGCTGGGCAGAGTAGAGTTGGCTTGTGCAGAACAGCCTAAAGGCTTGGGGTGTTCATGGACACAGCCTTGCTGTGTGAAAAACAAGTTTATGCAATGACCAGGAGCACCTTTTATCACCTGCACATGGCTTGCTAAACCTCTCATTTCTTAGATTTGGCTTACATGGCCATGCTAATCAATGCTTTAGTAATCTCACAGTTGAACTGCTGAAATGCCTTCTGATATTGGGCTGCCCTTGAAGAAAACCCCAAAACAGTAGCTGGTCCAGACTGTAGCTGTCCAGTTGCTCTTTGGCTAGGTAATGAGAACATATCTTGCCCATTTGGAAACTACTCATTTAATTTGTATTTATTTAAAACATTTCTATGCCTTCTTTCTACTCAATTCAGGGTCCCCAAGGCAGAGAACATTAACATATTCCAAACATTTCAAACATTTAAAATACAAAAATATAAAATATTCAAAACAACTAAATAAAGTATATAAACACACATAAAACAGGGAGAAGGGCTAATCAGAGTTAGGGAGGGAGGAAGATCTCAAACTTCCAAGAATCCTGTCCACATCCTCAGACTGAACAAACTGAATACTACTGGATAAATAGGCACTCTGAGACCATCTGATCCTGTCTCTGCTAATGTAAAAACTCCAAATGGATGCGAGAGATTTGATCTGCAGTGTGCTAAGCAAAACAATCACAGCCAGCTGCAGAGCACTAATCTAGGATTTGTATCAGTTCTTTTACCTAAATCAGTTACACAAAATATTCTCTGTGAACTTTACTGCTAGGACCTTCAAGAAAGAATTCAGTTCTTCGATGTTACTTGGGTCTCTGATCTCTATGTCCCCAAGAGACTTAAGCCTATGGACCTATACTAAAAATGGGCAAAACGTCTCTTGTTCCTTAAATCAAACAAGGAATTCAGATGTCAGAACAAAATGATCACTCAGTAATTGGATATTAAACGCTAAGTGGACTAGAGCCTGAAGAAAGCCTAGCTATCAAAGATGTTATCTGCAGTGTCACTGAGGGGTTATGAGCTATCAAATTGGCAAGAATGGCAGCTTTAAAAAAAAAAAAGAATGGAAGAGTTACATAAGACAGCATGCAATACATTGAGGAAAACTGTGATGTTGGGTATTAGTCACTGAGGCAGTGATATGACCTGTAGATGGCACTCTTTACTAACTGTAAGCTTTCTTTTGCCCAAACATGACATTCACATGTTATTTTGCAGAAATTATTATTATTTTGCTTCCCCTGGGATATATTTTATTTGTGCATCCAGGATAGCGAACGGAAAGAAGAGATTGCTTTCAACATGAAGGGGAAAAAAATTGACAAGGAAAAAAAATAACAAAATCAAGCTCATTATAACAGCAGTGTATATTACGTTTGTCATTCTGGTGTGATGCTATACTTTAGGGTGACCAGAAGCAAAGAAAGATAAGGATTCAGTTCCTTTAATAGCAGAATACAAAAGATTGACACCATTTTCCTCATGTCTATAAAACAAGTTCTACCTGCCCAAATTCTTTCTTCTGCACAGCTTATAAATGTGCAGGATGACATTTACTTCTCTGCTGAACTGCAAGGGTCTTATCAGGCAGCCATATAGGACCATATAGTTGCTTTTCCTTTCAAGAAAGTATCTGATTATCTGTTTGGGATGTACCACCTAAAGCTAATACATGGGAAATCATGAGAAGGTTTCAGCTTTAGTCTTTTGGTAAAATGGTTTTTTAAATATTTGATTGAAAATTGAATAACTGAAGGAACAAATTATCACTGAACGATGTGTCCTACTTAAGTGGAAGTTTCTTTCTTATCAGGAGTTCAGTGAGTTAGTGGAGATCCAGAGCTGGAAATTTGACATAGATTCTCCTTCTTGTGTTCTTGACAGTAGAATCCTAAGCAGAGTTATACCTTTCAAAGCCTAAATGGACTTACTGGGATATAATTCTGCTTAGGATTGCTCTGTAAATCTCAATAGCCAAAACACAGCTCTGAGAGTTCTGTCTACAGAGCTCTGGCTTTTTTTAAAAAAATTGTGAAATGCAGTTGCATAGGACCCAGATTCAAATCCAGGACATTACACAAAGGGTGTTATAGCTTTCCCCCATGCTGTTTTTCCAACCTGTACTGGGTCTATGAAGCTGCTGTCTGCATACCTGTGTACAGCACCTGTATGGGCAAACAGAAGTTCCTGAGGGCTGCATCGGTTGGAAGACTAGGGGAAACATTTAACCCCATTGTCTGCACTATGGTCCTGTCCCAAATTACGGTCCAATATACCTGTTATTTAAAAAGAAAAAACAGACTAGGGAGCTCTATACAAACTCTCAGAAGCATATCAATTTCAATAAAAGAGAAAAAGATGTTTAAATTAAATAGAAGCACAACAGCATAAACCATTAAATGGAAGTTACCCATTAATTCATACTGGAAGTCTGAGAAAGATTTCTAAGAGTCTGAAACTTGCATTTCTGAATTATTGCCCTAAAAGAGCTCTCATATCAAAGATCTCATTAATTCAAAACTGAACAGAGCACTGTTATGAGAAGTATGGACTAATGTATTTTAACCCACAGATTTAACAGTTGTTAAATCAAGCTCACATTACTAATTAGAGATGTCCATGATGAGGAGCTAGATAGTTCACTTGGGACCAATATATATCTGCCAATATTCCTGTTATCCATTTATCCATTCATCCATTCATTCCTTCATGCCCCACCTGTCTTCCCAATGGAGACCCAAAGTGGCTTACATAATTCTCCTATCCTCCATTTTATCATCACAACAGCCTTGTGAGGTAAGTTAGGCAGAGGGTGTATGACTGGCCCAAGGTCACTCAGCAAGCTTCCATGGAAGAGTGAAGATTTGAACCTGGATCTCCCATATCGACATTCAGTATTCAAACCACTATACCACACTGTTTGTCTGTAAGGCAAAGCACTCTGATTCTCCTCAAGGGTTAATGTGATTACTAGCAGGCCTGCTCCGGCCTGCAGGTGTCCATAGTTTGGGCCTTCCAGCTGATAGCATCCTTATCTCTTTCAAGGTTGGATCTAAGAATGTGGTAGTATGTGAGAACCTGTGCTCAGTTGTGTAACTCTGTAAACCAGAAACTCTGGTTTCTCTTCTGATCACATAAATCTTCCACCTTTTACTAAAGATTTTCATGGAGAGGAACATTTATGAGTTCTAGTCAAACTAGATGGGTGACGTGGGAATTAGGAGTGGATGTTAACACCTTCTGGAAAGTTCCAACAAGGGAGATTCCTGGTTGGATCCGAGAGACACCTGGTGCCAAAGACCAAAAGGCTATATAATAAGGCTATAGGCTAGAGGGAAGTGATGCTAACTTTATGCTTGTGTCATGCTAGTACACTTCGATATGTTATGCTACATTATGATGGACAGCTACATATAGGATGCTTTAGGCTACAGCCTGGACTCCTATGCTGCAAGAAGGTGTGCCATCTAATATCAAGTACTAAGTGTATTAGATAGAAAGTTAGGTTTTTTAATTTCTTTGCTGCTAAGCAGAACAGACTGTACAGCCTAGTGATATTCCTTTTTAAAACTGTTCAATAAACCTTATATATTTTTAGAAAAGTCTGCTTTATTTGTGTTCATTTTAACTTGAGGACCCATAGAGCTGGGTGCTGCTCATGTAAAAAGGAATGGTGACCCAGGAGGACCCAGGCTTGGGTCTCTGACACTCTCACATATTCTTTTCATGTTGTTCAAGATCTGCTCTTTCATTTTTTAGTCATCAGTAAGTTTATAGATGTCCTCACTGTACTTACAAGATCAAAAATACAAGAACGATACTGAAAGCCTTTAGAAATCAAAAGCATGTAAGAGTCACAATTCAATTCCCACTGGTAGACCTCCTGATGGCACTGGGTATTTTTGGCCACTGTGTGACAGAGTGTTGGACTGGATGGGCCATTGGCCTGATCCAACATTGGCTTCTCTTATGTTCTTAATTATTATATTAATTTATTAAAATATTTAGACCTCGCCTTTCTCTTGTGGCTTAAGGTGACTTACAATTCCACATTAAAACTATATATACTATGATAAAATCCCATTACTAATCTGTGAAATGCAAGCTCAAACCCCATTAAAAGCCTCAGCAAACCTTAAAGTGCCTCTTAAAAACTTCAAAGGTCGGTGCCTCCCTCACCTCTCATTTCACAAGATGGGAGCCACTACTGAAAATACTAGTTCTGCTATAAACTAAGTAGGGGAACAACCTACAAAGCTGTACTTGGCACACAGGGACATATGGGGAGAGATGGCACTTTAGATGTGTGGGTTCCAGGCCATGAAGGACCTTAAGGTCTGTAGCTAGTATCTTGAACTGAACTCAGAAACAGGCAAGATGTATTCCATATATTTTCTAGAATAAATCACCCCAGTCTCACATATTCTGCAGTGCCTGACATTAGTTGAGCCTTCCCTGAATACTCAATATTTTCTTTATCAAACCATGTATTTTCTTAGTTAATAGTTCTGTCAATTAAAAATAGATTTATTGTGGCAAATACAGTCCTGTGCCTACATGCACAGAGGACCATCTTTTCTTATATGTCCATGAGATCAGGATAAGAAGAAGAAGAAGAGATTGGATTTATACCCCACCCTTCACTACCCAAAGGTGTCTCAGAGCAGCTTACAAACTTCCTTCCCTTCCCCTCCCCACAACAGACACCCTGTGAGGTAGGTGAGGCTGAGAGAGCTCTTGACAGAAACTGCTCTTTTTCAAGAACAGCTCTTATCAGAACTATGGCTTGCCCAGGGTCATCCAGCCAGGTCCAAGTGGAGGAGTGGGGAATCAAACCCGGTTCTCCCAGATTAGAGTCCGTGCTAACCACTGCACCAAACTGGCTCATAACAAGCCCCATTAGAAGTTCCCTGAACTCTAGCAATGCCTTTTCAGAATCCACAAAGGACAGCCATTGGAAGGCAAAATGTGCTGCTTCTCCCACCATAGCTTGTTGGTTGTAACCCAAAGTAGTTTTTTAACGTCAGATTTAAGACTAGTTTCCCAGTTCATATCTTTCTTCTACACAAGAATTCCACACAGTTTCACTCACAGCTGTTAGTTTCTTGACCACTTCCTTGTGCCCCACCACCAAACTTCCTCAGGATTTCCTTTTGCTCCCATACCCCACAAATGAAGAAACCAGACAAAATGCATAGGTTAAACTAGGATTTATTAATTACAATACAAACTGTGCATTAAACTCACATACCCCATTGTGTAGGCTCCCTAAGAAGCTGCCCATTGGGTTTGCCAGCAGTTTAGCAACCCACCTGGGCTCCAAGCTCAATATGGCCACAGGCCATGCCTGCTTTTCCTTGCCTGCAACAAACTTGTGCAGAGAGATGTTGTTCATCAACCTCATCCCCCACACCATACAGTGTAAAGGTTCAAGGGCTGATGCACAACACCAAGGGATTAACCATCACTAGCCCTTTGGGACCATGGAGCCATCAGTGGCTGGTTGGGGTTCCTTCCCCCATCCTTGAATGCCATGGGGTGCTTGCCAATCTAATTAAGCAATGAGCACCTCACCTGAACAAATTCTGCCAACCCCAGTCAGGGCTTCACCAACTCCTTAGGATCAGGCCTATTTATAACATCCAGTCCCACAACAAGAAATATGAAGCTGATAAAAAAGATCCCTTAGTCTATCCAATCACATAGGGAACCCTAACATTCCTATTTTGCTCCAAAGCAACCAAGTAATCCCACATAGCTGCCTCAGAAAGGGAAGGGGGTGTGTGCTCTGCAGCAAAAAAGCATGCCATGCAATGATGGAACTGCTTCAAGCAGCCATTTGTTGTGAACCCTTTCATTGGCTGCACTGCATGAGACAGTCTTTCCTCTTTTTTTGCCTCCAGTTTTTAATGCCTCTAATTGTCTGAGGGCAATGGGTGCAAAAGCACCCCTGCCACTATTTGGACAGAAATGTGCTTCTCTCCTGAGCTCAGTGAACCAACATAAATTACTATTTCCTAAGTCTGTTTTTAATACATAATCAAGAAATGTGACCTTTGCAGACTTTCCTGGAAACAAACAAAAAAAAAACCAAATGAAAAATATGAATGAGCTGTTTGTACAATATTTGCAAAAGTAGTTTTAAAAAACATTAAAATGGTATTACAAACTATTATGTATAGGATGATGGGGAATGAGTGTCTCAGGCTCATTCAGAAAACAGGAAACAAAACGGTTATCACTTATGCTATAAAGTAATTATAATTAAAATTTTCACCTGCTCATTTTTTTACCATCATCTTCCCCTTCTTCTGCCTCCTGACCTCACGTTTCCTTAACCCCTCAGTAGCTCTGTACACAGCTCACATCCCCAAGCGACAGATAACCATTGTTCTTTTTATTACTGACAGTTTGTTCTGAAGCACACTCGGTAGCATTTAAATACCATTTCCCCAGGGGCACACCATCCTATCCTTGTCAGATTCTTTAAAAGCCAAATGTAAAGGTGTATATTGCTCCCAATGTGTGGCTGCTGCTGCTTTTTCAATAAGTACAAATTAAACATTGGAATGGCCATAAATCCATAATAATAAAAGGATCCATCCATCTGTGGCAGGCATAACTCATCAGAAAATGAAGCTAGGAGTCTCAAAACTGACCACCAGCATCAGGATGGTCATGGGCCAAACTTGAAGGGAAACAGAACATTTTGGCCATGTAATCTTCAGAAACCCCCAACCTTTTATTTTTTGCATTGGAAGCTATGGTTGCCTCTGGCAAGCATAACTCATCAGAAAATAAAGTCAGGCATTTGAAAACTGGCCACCAAATTCAGGATAATGATAGGAGGTGTAGTGTCAAAAATGAAGGGAATCAGGACATCCTCACCCAGGTTATTTCCACATGCGCCGGGTGTTAAGCTGGAAGTGTCTATTTTTACAGGTTCTTATCAACCAGGAGGGTACATGACATTCAGTAGGAAGACACAGGCTCAAAATACTGATACGAATTAAGGGGTTTATTGGAAGGCATTACTACAAAAGCAGGTTGCAAACTGCAAACTGAATCAGATGCATGATACATGATTACATATAAACAAGGCAATGAATACAAAACCATCAGAAAGATGGAGGCAGCTACAAAAAAGAATATGAACAGATAAACAAACAGTGCTGAAACATGAGCAAATAAAACAAAATTCCAAATCAGTATAGAACATGCTAGATAGCAGAGAGATGAACCACAAGCTACTAGACACTTGAAATAAAAAGCAACAAATATGACCATAAAATGCCACCCTAAAACCCTTATGTCCTTCTAGTTTGAGCTCAGTTTCCATACAAGCAAGCTGATCAAGATTCATAGCTGCCTATCCAAGGATCCATGAAGGCTGAAAAGACATGACCCTCACGGGCTTGTGGGCTTCTCAACTGTCAGACTCCTGAGAATTAGGAAGAAGAGAAGGCAAGGGTGAGGATAGGCCTTTGGAAGCCTAAAGATATCCTAAAAAGAAAGCTACTGTTTGTCTGTAAAGAAAAACTGCTCGTACTAAATCTGCCTACATTTTATCATGACCTTTGGCCCAGGTCAGCCTATTAAGAACTAGTTCCTGGCACACAGCTCCCAGTTACCAGAGGGTTAAAGTTTCATTTTGTAAATATG
The DNA here is from genome assembly GCA_029375565.1 of Gekko gecko. Classification (NCBI taxonomy): domain Eukaryota; kingdom Metazoa; phylum Chordata; class Lepidosauria; order Squamata; family Gekkonidae; genus Gekko; species Gekko gecko. The sequence goes on from JAPDNY010000004.1 coordinate 118,915,175, forward strand.
GCAATAAATATATTTGGGAAATGACATTAATATATTTTCTAAGCTGTAATATAGTATCCCTGGGTAATATTCACATGACATCATGCTCATTCTGAGCACAACTTTTGCCATACCCTTGGCTTTTCCTGGTAAGGTAAAATAAAATAAATAAATCTGTTTTCTTTGGTTCAAAGGAAAATCCAAAGAGTGATTTTGAAAGAGTACCCATGTGGACACTTCCTCTGTTGCCAGCCTGGGCAGCGGAGCAAAACTTTACTTTCAAAAAGGCTAATGGTAGCTTGCTATTTCCTTTCCAATTTACCCTTTAAAGAGCTTTCTTACCCAGCTAGAAATGGAAGATGAACAAGTGAAAAAAATGTATGATTAAGTGGATGATTACATGCAAAACCTTAAAAAACAGATATTTATGCTAGAATGGGAATGACTATAGGGAAAAGATATCAAATTTACAGTCAACCAGGAGGCTAAGCGAAAATTGTTATAAAATGTTTTTCAGATGGTATAACTCCAAAGGACACTGAGAAAAAAAACATAAAAACTACAAAGGAAAATGCTGGAAATGTCAATGCATAGTTGGAACTTTTGTTCATATGCAGAGGACTTATAAAAAATGGTTTGGGAAAGAAATACACTGAAAAAATGCAGAATATATTAAAGTTTAAATTCCCAATGGCAGCCAAGAACATGCTATTAGGTGTTCTGCCTAACAAATTAACAAAAATTTTAGAAGAGCTATTCAAATACATGGTGACAGTGGCTAGAACTATTTACGCAGCCAAATGGAAACTAGACATCTGTCCATGTTTAGAAGAATGGGAAAATAAGCTATTTGAGAAACAGGTCTATTACAAAATTTGAGGAAAGATGGATATATAAATGGGTTCTCTATATGAGATATATAATAGACTTTCTTTTACATTGTGATATACTACTTACCTATTAAAGGTTCTGATGAATATGTAGAAGTGGCAAAAATATGTTATGTTGAATATGTAGTAATGATGAAACCAGTGTTGTAGTCAAAATAGATTAATTATGAAATTTGAAACTTAAAATTTAAATGATGAATACAATTGTCCCCCAACAGAAATAAGAATTATTGTAAGATAATACTTTAAAAATTATACTGAAGAGGATGAAAGAGAAAATATTCTGTGTCCTATGCGTTATGAACTATGTGATTGTCTTTGACACAGTTCAATCCTAAAAGAAATCAACCCTAACTGTTTCCTGGAAAGCCAGACATAGGCGTCATCTTCAGGGGGGCTGGGGAGCTCAAGCCTCCCCGAAAGTACTGAGCCCCCCCGGAGGCAACTGGTGTCAGCCAGAGCCTTTCTACCCCCCTCCCATCCTCCACCCCATTTTGAAAGCGGAGGGTTTTCCCCTCCGCTTTCTGAGACTGTTCTGCTGGGCTGGGAGGGAAGTCAAGGGGGTGGGGGCTTGCTTCCTCCTGGAAGCTAAGCTCCACCCACAGTTCACAGAAGCCCCGCTCAGTTTAACGTGGAGAGCTGCACGTGGAGGCTAGCTTCCAGGTAGCACATGCTGCCTCTGCTTGCTGCCGCCACCAGCCTGAAGGGTAAGTAGGTGGGGGTGTAAGGAGTGGGGGATTGTTTCAGGTGGGGTAGGGTGGGTGGGAGCCCAGGGCTGTGCCACCCAGCCATCCTGCAAGTCCAAGCAGGGGAGGTGGGAGAGGATTGGAGGATTGGGGAGGGGAGCTGGGCAAGAATGGAGGGAGGGGAAGGTGGGGGGCCCTTCTGTGGCCTCTGGTTGCCCCTGCCATCGGTGAGTGGCTTGCTTTCTCCTGCAGTCCAGTTTAAACTGGGCTGCAGGAGAAAACAAAACCCAGGAACCCTTGTGCTGCACGGAGCACATTGCTCCAGGATACAGAAAATCCTGGGCTCACTTTCTCCTGTAATCGGGGGGGGGGGGCTGCGCTTTCTGTCCCTCTCTCTCTTTCTGTTTCTCTTTCCCTTTCCCTTGAGATGTGTGAGAGCTGGAAACGCTGGGAAGCTGCCCCACCCCCACTTCCAGTCTGACTTTCTTCCCTTCCCTTCCCTCTGTCTTTCATTTCTCTCTCCCAATCTATATGTTTTTTCCCCCAGCTTCCCCCTCTCCCTTGCTAAAATAGCCCCAGTTAGGATTGCCAGGTACCCCATGGCCACCTCTGGGGGATGAGGGAGGGTGGCCCAATCCAGGTTAGGAAACTCCTGGAGATTTGGGAATGGAGTCTGGGGTGGACGGGGACCTCAGTGGGGCACAATGCCATAGAGTCCACCCTCCAGAACATCATTTCCCCCCCCCAGGAAAACTGATCTCTTTAGACTGGCAATGAGCTGTAATTCCAGGGGATCCCCAGGTCCCACCTGGAGGCTGGCATCCCTAGCTCCAGTGCTGAAATTGGAAGCTCTGGTTCTGCTGTGTGACTTGGTGCATGCAAACCTCTGGCATTGGCTTACATTTGCCAAACCACCCAGGTGGAGGAGGGGAGGGGTGTCATTCTACCAAAAATGAGAGTGTTTGGGTTTCTCTGTGAGTTTGAGGACTGGAACTGGCACTGAAGTGAGATTGGAAAAGTTTGTGTGGCTTTCTTGTGTTACAGTAATAATTATGCTACAGTACAGTTTGTTAGTCCTAAAGGTGCTACTGAGTGTTTTACTATTTTGTATGCTATGGCAGTGATATGAGAGCCAATTGAGCTGTGGATCCATCTCATGCTACTGACAGTAGTTATACATTACACCTTGCCCAAATGGTTCTGGGCATTAAAGCGCACTTGCCCTGGTGTGATGTAAAATGCTAGCAAGTCATAGCCAACTCATGGTAACCCTGTAGGATTTTCAAGGCAACAGACATTCAAAGATGATTTGCCATTGCCTGACTGTGCATCATGTCCCTGGTATTCCTTGGAGATCTCCCATCCAAATACTAGTCAGAGCTGACTCTGCTTAGCTTCCAAAATCTGATGACATCAGGCTAACCTGAGCCATCTGGGTCCATGGCATGGTGCTGTGTGGGTGCTTCCCAGGCAATAATCTTCAACCTATTCTTGGACGCCACAATCATTAGGAAAGAGCCATGTGATAGAAGTGTAATAATAATTTACTCATAGTTGCAAGAGCCAATAAGATTTGAGTTTGATGGGGGATTGGGCAAATTGATCTAAGGAACTGAAAGAAGAGAAAGTATTAGCAAGCTCAGTGGTTAAGGATTTATAGTCCAATCCTGAGGACACTGAGAAAGAATGTCTGAAAATGTCATACAGGTTTCTGTGGACCTTGCAATAGCATTGTAGCTAACCCCAACTAAGAAACTTCCATGCTGTTTCTATAATTTCTCAAATGTACTTCACACCAACTGTGCATCTCCATTCTTTTCTAATTCCTCTCAACTATGTACAGCTTTCTATGTTGTGCTTCATTTGGACTGCTTTGCTTTCTCAGTTCCTAGCCCCCTTCTTTTCTATAACCATGGATCTACATCCCCTTCCTCAAGCCTTGCTGCTTGTCCCAACTCTCTAAAGTCAGACCAGTTTGGCCAGTGGCAACCGAAAATACATCTGTCTGTCCAGGAAGTTCAACTAAATGCCACTAGAGGTTTTGTCACCACTGCTACATCACTTAATGCATTACAATATTGGTTCATGTTCAGGCTATAATTTATGATGTTTTAGTTTGGGAAGATCTGTGTTCTTGGTCACATCAGTTGGTGCTATTTTTTTCCTGTAAAATCCTCTTCCATCCCAATGGACTCTGCTGCTCACATGTTGTCTGTCAATCCCCTCTTTATTCCACCCTTCCTCCAGTCTCCTTCCCTTATATTGACCTCACAACAATGGCAGTATCACCCAGCCTGATGAAGGGGGCTTTGACTCTTGGAAGCTTATTCCCTGAAACTCTTGTTGGTCTCTAATATGCTCCTGGACTCAAATCTAACTGTCCCAGTATCACCGAGTAAGTGTCATGCAAAATGTAGATCTGAACATGGGTCTCCTCAGTCCACACTGGTCTTCATGCCATTGGTCCATCTACTTCAGCATGGTCTGCTCTGATGCAGGTGAGCTCTACAGGCTCAAACAGAGAAAGATCCTTTCCAACAGCTGTTCTCTTAGACCTCCTCGGTTTAAACCTTTATCCTTTGGCACGCAAAGCATGGTCTCTCTACCATCAGTCCATCAGTGTAATCATTGTCTGCTCAGACTGGCAGTGGTTCTCCAGGGTTCTTTGCAGAGGATTTTGCCCATGCCGTGTTTTGTTTCTGAGCCATTGGGGCTGGGGGGGAGGATGCAGGCGGGCTGCTTTTATTTGTAATGCAAAAGTATATTACCTCTTTCTAACAACATATGTCCATGCAAGATGTACATATGTTCACTGTAATATGTAAACAGGGCTTTTGTTTCTCCGAGTGGTGAGCAGGAAGAGAGGGAAATGGCAACAGATATGTTCTTGGTATGTACACCATCCAGGGAGAACACTTAACACTTAACTCATGTTTATGCCACACATCATTATCCTTGATTGGCATGCAGATCAGAGGCCTTTTAAAATTTCCTTTTGCCCTGTGTGCAGTCCAGAAGGAACATTGGCAAGGAATGTACACTCTATACGTGTGGTACAGTTTCAAAGGGACAACTAACTGGGATGTATAAAAGAAATGACAGGATTGCCCATTACAAACAATGGGAGAGATTTGAAGGCCCACTGGAGATAATAGGAGCCAGGAATGCCACATGGCTCCGCCTCCATAAATAGTGACAATGGCCTGTGATGTCACTGGCTCCTCCCTATGATGTCACTGGGCCTCGGTTCTTTTAAGGACCTAGCACAGCAAAGCCTCTGGCCCAGCCCCAGCCCCCCCTGGGAAATTGGAAAGTCTACGCCCTTGAAGCCAGATACTGAAGTTGAAGCTCAAATACTTTGGCCACCAAACAAGAAGGGAGCACTCACTAGAGAAGATCCTGATGCTGGGAAACATTGAAGGTAAAAGAAGAAGGGATGGCAAAGGATGAGATGGTTAGACAGTGTTATCGAGGCCACTAACATGAAGTTAAGCAAGCTCCAAAGCATGACAGAAGACAGGAGGGCCTGGTGTGATGTGGTTCATGGGGTCACAAAGAGTCAGACTCAACTGTGCCACTGAACAACAACAACAACAACAACAATTATTATTAACCCCCTTAGTTGTCTCTTTTCTCAATTGAAAAGTCCCAGACTCTTCAGCCTTTACTCCTGGGTAAGGTGCCCAACCCCCTCATCATCTTGTTTGTCCTCCTCCATACTTTTTCAAGCTCTGCAATGTAGTTTTTGAGACACAGTGACCAGAACTGTGCACAGTATTCCAAATGAGGCCATGCCATAGAACTATATAAGGGTATTATGATATCAGCTGTTTTATTCTCAATCCCTTTCCTAAAAATCCCTAACAAAGAGTTTGCCTTTTTCACTGCTGCAGCACACTGGTTTGACACTTTCATTGAGCTATCCACTATGACCCCAAGATCTTTTCCCCTCTCAGTCTCAGCAAGTTCATATTCCATTAACCTATACTTGAAGCTGGGATTTTTTTGTCCCAGAGTACACCATTTTGCACTTACTAACATTGAACTTCATTTGCCACATTGTTGTCCACTCACTCGGTTTGTGGAGGTCATCTTGGAGCTCTTCACAGTCAGCCTTGGTTTTCATCATCCTGAATAATTTGGTGTCATCTGCAAATTTAGCCACTACACTACTCACCCCTAGTTTCAGATCATCCATGAATAAATTAAATAGTACTGGCCTCAATGCCATTTCTTGTGGGAGCCCACTGCTTACTTCTCTCCTTTGTGAGAACTGTCTATGGTTTCCTACTCTTTGCTTCTTGTCATTTAACCAATTTTTAATCCATAAGGGAACCCATATGAGGCAAAGCACCCTAATTTCACCAAGGTTTAACATGAATAATAGCAGATCTGCTACAGCTTGCAGGTGTTTGTATTTGGGCTTTCTCTTAGACATTAGCTGGATTTCAGTTTGAGGTAATCGGCTAAGTGTAAAAACCTGTGCTCCGTTCAGTAACTAGATGGGAGGAGGGAGCCAGGAGCAAGTTGCATCATCTTCTGGAGTGCTTCAGTGAATGAGCACCCTGATTGGATCCTAAAACTGCCTGATGCCACAGGGCAAGAAGCTATAATTGGGCCTGAATAAGAATTTCACATAAGCTTCTAGAGGTGGCTTAGAGGTTAAGGTCCTGAGCTGCAGACCAGAAGGTCTGTAGGTCAGCAGTTCAAGACCATAGTGCTGCATGATGGAGTGAGCTCCTGTCTCTGGTCCCAGCTCCTGCCAACCTAGCAGGATAAATAGGTACTGCTTCGGTAGGAAGGTAACAGCATTCCATACACCTTGGTGTTTAGACATACTGGCCACATGACCATGGAAACGTCTTTAGACAGTGCTGGTTCTTCAGCGTGGAAACAGAGATAAGCACTGCCCCCTAGAGTCGGATTCAACTAGCTTTCCAGCAAGGGAAACCTTTACTTACCAATTAATGCCAGGTACTAAAGTATTAGAAAGAAAAGTTAGCCTTTGTTTTTTTTAATTAATTCTAGAGACTGTGTTGGCTAGTTTTGTTGTTATTGTTCAATCGCAAAGTCGAGTCCGACTCTTCACGACCCTGTGGACCATATTGTGCCAGACCCTCCTGTCTTCCGTCATCCCCTGGAGTTTGCTTAATTTCATGTTCATTGCATCAATAATACTGTCTAGCCATCTCATCCTTTGCCATCCCCTTCTTCTTTTACCTTCAATCTTACCCAGCATTAGGGTCTTCTCTACTGAGTGCTCCCTTCTCATTTGGTGGCCAAAGTATTTGAGCTTCAGCTTCAGTATCTGGCCTTCCAGGGAAGAGTCAGGGTTGATTTCTTTTAGGATTGACTGATTCGATCTGCTTGCAGTCCAAGGGACTCTCAAGAGCATTATTCAGCACCATAATTCAAAAGAATCTATTCTGTCACTACTTCCATGACTTGCCCTTCTATTTGCCAAGGAGTGATGGGGTCGGATGCCATGATCTTAGTTTTTTTGATGTTGAGTTTCAAGCTAACTTTTGCACTCTCTTTAACCCTCAACAAGACGCTCTTTAGGTCCTCTTGACTTTCTGCCATTAGAGTGGTATCGTCTGCATATCTGAGGTTGTTGATGTTTTCCCCAACAATCTTAATTCCGGCTTCTGATTCATCCAGGCCAGCATTTTGTATGATGCACTCTGCATATAAATTAAATAAGCAAGGTGAAAATATACATCCTTGTTGTACTCCTTCTCCTATGCTAAACCAATCAGTTGTTCCATATCCGGTTCTAACTGTCGCTTCTTGACCCTTATACAGGTTTCTCAAGAGACATGCGAGGTGGTCTGGTAGTCCCATTGCTTTAAGGACTTGCCATAGTTAATTGTGATCCACACAATCAAAGGCTTTAGCCTTTGTCAAAAAAGCGTAGTCAATAAAGCGTAGTCAATAAAGCATAAGTGGATGTTTTTCTGGTACTCCCTTGTTTTCTCCATAATCCAGCAAATGTTGGCAGTTTGATCTCTAGTTCCTCTACCTCTTTGAAACCCAGCCTGTACTTCTGGCAGTTCTCTATCCATGTACTGCTGAAACCTAGCTTGTAGGATCTTGAACATGACCTTGCTAGCATGTTGTGTTGCCTAGTAGTATTCCTAATTCTATTACTCAATAAACCTAAGAGTATTTTTTTAAGGTTTTGGTTTTCTCATGTGTATTTAGCCTCATGGGCCCACGACTCTGAGCTCTGCTTGCTAGCTTGTGAGGCAATGGCTCAGAGGGACCCAGGCTCGGTTCCTTGACAATTCATCCATTTATCTCATGACTGCTTACTCAGGAGTCTTTGATGAGGTACCTTGCCAGAAGTCTTTTGAAAGTCCAAGTATATAATGTTTACCATGTCACCATTGTCTACATGCTTGTTAACTTTCCCAAAGAACTCCAAAAAGTTGGTGAGGCAGGTCTTCTCTTCGCAGAAACCATGCTGATTTCCCCTCAGCAGGCTTTGTCCCTCTATACACATAACAATTTTTATTCGATTATAGTTTTTACTAATTTGCCTGGGACAGATATTAGGCTGACTGGCCTGTTATTTCTTGGTTCCCTTCTGGATCCCTTTTTTAAAAAATAGTGTCACATGTCCTACTCTCCAGTCTTCTGGCACAGCAGCTGAATTTACATATACCAGGTTAGTAGGTCAAGTACTAACAATTTGAAGGAAACAGAGGAGTAGCTTTTAACATTTCGTACTGCATAAACCGTATTTTGTAGTTTTGGGAGCAATCCTGAGAGGTTGCTTCAAAAACGACTCCTCTGCTTCCCTGGATCATTTGGTCTGACTAGGGTGCTTGCGAAGCTGTCGTAGGGTTACTTCAGGGAGCCCCTTTCAGAACTCTGAGGACTGTCTGGCTTTCTATCATTTAGAACCTGTCTTTGGAGGCCTGGGAGGGGGACTGCAAGCATAGGAGGGATGCTTGCCTTGCTTCCAGTGTCTGCCAGGGGGGTCCACCCAGATTAAATTTCCCTATGAGTTTGGTTTGACTGGCTTGTTCCTGAGACATTCCATAGACTACTGTAACTGCAGCTGTCTTTTCCAGAGGGAGCACTGGGGATACCATTTTTGGGGGGGTCTGTAACTGGGACCCCAGAAATATAATCCAGTTGGAGAGATTGTAGTGGGCAGCAGGAGGAAGTTCCCTGTATGTTTGGTGTGCCTGAAATTTCCTCCCAAAGCACTTTCCTGGCTTGACCTTAGTCCTGTTGGGTTTGCACTGCCACAGTGGCACTGGTTCTGCTGGGCACATTACACTGGTTCTACTGGGTTTGCAAAAATGCCTCCCACTTTCAGTTTCTACATCAGAGATTCTCTGGGATTTTAATTCTGTTCTGTGGGGCTTCTATTGTCTTTGCTTTCACCCCTGCCATTGGAAATAATGGAGGATGGGGGCACCTTCTGTGAAGGGCCATGTCTTGGACCCTGTAAATCCAAGTATTACCAAACCTGGAGGGCAGGTAGAGGAGAGTCAGCTGGAGATTCTCTGTGAGTTTGGTATCTCTAGCACACCAGAGGACTTTTCTACCCCATCATGAACTAAAAGTGACAAAAAGTTTGTGATGGTCCATGGTTTGTGCCCATCCTTACTTCTGTTCTATCTATCTATCTATCTATCTATCTATCTATCTATCTATCTATCTATCTATCTATCTATCTATCTATCTATCACATATATAATGTAAGAAGCAGTCCCAGTGTAACATGTAACAAAGATAGTTGAGTAAAATACAGTGTTAACTAAAACAATAGACTTGCCTTACAAGAAATGCTCTTGGAAACCACCAAGCCCCCCTAAGGGAAAAAGGGCATTCTGACCCTTCTGGAGCTGAACTGTACACTAACCAGTTTTCTATTTCATGGCAATGTAGGTAATTGAAAACAAAATTGCAGAGAACTCTCTATTCCATCTTTAATATTTAAAAAAAAACCCTGTATGTTTCAGCAAGTTGTACTTTTTGTATTATCAAGTTGTACTTTTTGTATTATCAAAGATATGTAAACAAACCTGTCCTGCTGTATGGCTAATCATTTAGTTCACTAATTTCTGTCTCAGTACATCACACACACACACCCTAAGCCACCCACTTCCATGTTGTGGCCTCATATATACAATACAGCTAACTTCTTATCAAATGAAAGCTCAGTGGGTCTAGTTGAGGCAGGAGCAGACCGGGAAGTGAAAACGGCCCTAGAACATGCCCAACTGAGCAGCCCTGTGGTGCTACAGGTCAGCATTTGGGGGGCCACTAAACTCAGTGGCACCAGTAATGGACATTGACTCAACATTGGCTTATGCCACAAAATGGCAGCAGTGCGAGAATTGCCAATTGGTGAGCTGATATGAATTACCAATGAAAAGTCTGAGCCATGTGGGCTGTAAGACACTGGCAGAGTCGCTGGAACTTGGACACCAGCAGCTCTCTAAGGCCGTAGCCAACTGAGAAGTTTCCCTGTAAGTTAAATGGCTAATCCATCCTTGAGCAGGGGACAAAATAGTTCAATTGCTATGGATGTAAAATGACTATGTATTAGTCTTGCTCAGGAGAAAGCTTTCTTTAATGCAGAAAGCAAATTTGAATGAATGGTGGTAAAGATTTTTTCCAATCAGTTTTTGATGGAATTAAGTGATTTAACACTACACATCAATTACTTCTTGTTCAGTAGTAAGTTTTAATGCCATATAAATAGGCTTCTGAAATTGCTTATCTTTATATGAGTACCTTTGAAGAAAAATAGTTCTGTCATCCAATCTACATGAGCATACCATTTATATATACAGATACACATATGCAAGGATATTTTTATGATTTAGACAGAAAGTACTGAGGTACTTTATTTTTAGAACCAGTGGCCTTGCATTAAACAGCAGCAGGCAACCCTGAAGCAGCAAATGAACAAGTATCACTTGCTTGTCATTGCTCAAATTAATTTTCTGTCTTTTCCCCTGATCTTCCCAACCTTATTGGTGGTCTCCTTTCTTTACCCATCCCCACACATTTATTACTGTCTGTGCTCCAGAAGCCACAGCCTCTTAATTGAACAGAAATATCTTGGGGGCTTTGGTAGAATTACATACACCCAGCATGCCAGGAAGAGAAAAACCATTATTCATTAACCTGCTTAATCTGTGTTTTAGGTAGATCCACATGACTTTTTGTAGTCTTCTTATTGAAAGCTCCTGGAGTTAAACCTGATTTTTGAAGTTTGTTACATTCATATTGACCTTAGATGTGTCAGTGCACACTGGGCATTTTTTACTATATATTTGGACAGAGTTTCCCATAATAAGCTGCTTTCAGAACCTTATCAGGACACAGAAATTCATCCTTTTTGAATTTTGCATAGCTTAATATCCATGTTCAAACCATTATATAAATCCATCTACTAGAAAATAATAGTCTATAACTGCAGCAGTATTGTTATCTGTAACTTTATTATTTATGAAAACTTGTTTTTTCTGTTACTTAGTATATTTGTTTCCCTAAGCAGGCTGTGCTTTACCAATATATGTGGCATGATGTATTAGCAAGTGACAGAAACCACCAAGCTGACAACAGCCTCCATTGGCCCAAATGACCTTTGCTGTCTCAGTGCTTAGCATCTGCTTGGAATAAGGGAATCTATAATTAACATAATTATTCATGTTCCTATGGTTATCCCTCCGGTCTGGTCAAGAACTGGAAAAAGAATTAACACAAATTTAGTAAATTCTGACAAGGATAGTAGGTACAATCGTTGTATCTATTTATGTTAAGAGAACAGGTATTTTTCTTTCCAAGTGACAAATATGAAATTCTGCAGAAAGTATACCAGAGCATCTGTAACCATGACATATAAAACAAACAAAAAAGGAGAATAACCATATTAGCTCCCGTTTGCCTTGGAAATTTTTAATAAACAGGAACTGCTGGGGGGTTTTAGGCAACAGTAAAGTTAGGTATATTTTGAATATCAGTTCCCACAGGGATTAGGAGCTGAAGTCTCATTGTTTCCTTTGAAAATCTTTTGCAGATGTGTATATAACTCAGCATTGTCCAGACAAAAGGAGTCCAGGATTTATCTGTACTTTCCTACATGTCTCATGTATAACTCAAAATGCCACAAGATGAACTCTAGGAATATGTCAGTGAACAAATAAAATAATTAAATGCAAGATGCTTATTAGGGGCAAAGTGTCAATACTCTGCACAGAACATATGACTGATGGAGGGAAAGGGCATTCATAAGCCTCCTGCAGGCATGGTTTTTGCACCTGTGTAGTTTTGCAAAGGAGCACAGGGGCTGTAGTTTCACATAAAACCAGGAACAGATCAAGAATAAGGAAATGAGTCTAACGTGGTCTCTGCAAGTAAAATGAAGTTGCAATCTTTTTTTGAGGGGGGGGAGGGAGCTCATTGAATAAAAGTTCCTAAGTGTCCCAATGTGAAGCAGTTGGGACTTAGGCACCCCCACCAGCCACCCCCATCTCTGCCAGCCCCATGACCCACACCAGCCAGGCATTCATCCCAATGGCAGTGGCCAGCAACCTGACAGTCAGGAAGACCCCCAAGCTGAAAGAGGAGGAAGCCAGCAGTGTCAGGGCCAGTGGGGTGCCCCGGTGGTCTGCTGTGGTCAACAGTGTGCAGAGGGCAAGGTCACAGATCCGGCCATGCCACAGGTGGAAGGAAGAGTCCCCCAAACAGAAAGCTGTGGCAGTGGGTGTGTCCCACGAAGGTGAAGGCAGGGTGTGGGCCTTGGTGGTGATGTGGGCTTCGGCTCCAGCCCCACCCAAGGGCCACGCCCAGAAGCCCTGAACATCTGGGCTTATATGTGAGGTGGGACTCACCTGAAGGAAGACTGGGGCCACCAAGGGGAGGGTAACCAGGGAGTGGGGAGGGGTATAAAAGAGGAGAAAGACTGGTGGTCAAGGAGGAGTTGAGGTTGGTTGCCTGAGGGTGCAGAGAGATGGAGTCAGGCACCAAGCTAGGCTGGGTACGCTTTGGGCGAACCACATCTGAGACCTCCTGCTCCCTTTGGGATAGACTGGGACTGAGCAGCCAATGGTGGGAGATCCCCATCACCAGAGGCGGGGCATGACACTATGGCTGAGTGGGGATTTGGACTTGGAGTTCCCAGATCCTAGCTTGATACTCTAACCAACACCACTGCCTGCTTATTCATTGTACTCTCAGAAGCCACCATTCCATTCTAGGGCCTTCCTGTCCAAAATCAATAATTTCAGTCCCATGGATCTTCATTCTACTCTGCAGCCTGCCATTCCAGAACTTGGCGGCTCACAGTGCAGACCTAAGGTGGTCTACTTAGAAGCAAGTCCCATTTTAGTCCTTGAGGCTGTCTCTCAAGAAAGAGGATTGCAGCATATTCTATTTTCAAGGTCTGTGTTTGGCCCATTCCATTGTTTTTTCTGCTCTGTTCCTCATTTTATTAGAACCTTTGCAATGCTTTATGTATTCAGTGAAGTCCATTCAAGTCAATTGTCTTTGGCCTGCACTGCTTGCTGGCAGTAAGTTTGGAAGGAGTTTGGGACATAAATAAAAACAGACAGCTTCCGGTTTTATATTCTCGTCTTAGCTGATAAATAGATTATATATAAATAGATTATATTTTCTATAACTACATTTGATTCTTAACATAAGGCAATAGTTTTGAGTCAAACTCCCTGCTGTTCTAGGATCTTAAGTAGGAATTCCCAATTCCCTGCCTCACTACAGTTTTGTCTTGTGGCCTTTTGATTATGCAGGTCTCAAGATACCTGACATACCCTTTTGGTGAGGGATCAAAATGGGCTCCTTTTCCCTATTCTGCTACTCAAAAAGCTGACTGGACCTCATCAAAAGTCCAACTTTGCCTTATTTGTTATATATATAGACATATAGATATATAGATATTCGAATATAGGGAGCCTGGCTTTGGTTAACTTTGGTTAACTTCAGAGTAGGGATGGGCACGAACTGAGAAATGAACCATGGTTTGAGCATGAACCAGGCTGGTTCATGGTTTGTTTTGAACTGGTTCATTTGGTCGCATTGTTCCCAAATCCAAAACCAAACCACCTTTTTTTCCATGGAGGTTTGTTGGGTTCATTAGAGCAGTTCGTTCTCCAGACAGCCTGGTGATGATTCAGTCAATTCCTAGGCAACACTGAGGGTGGACTTGTGGAGAGTCCTAGAAAGACCCATAGCTTGATTGGCAGCTCTGGGAGCCAACCACGGAGCTCCCATTCTGCTATATGGGAGCAGATTGTGTGTATACATACATACATACATACATTCATACACCTATATATATAAAAGAAAGTCCCCTCACTGTAAAATCAATGCCCAAACCCCTATACCTAGAAACAAGAAATTCGGGGAGAGAACTCTGACCATGACGGAGATGCTCACTAAGAAGGGATTTTTAGAAATTCAACCCCTAAGGGGGTCAAAAGGGGTAAAATGTACTCCCCCATTGCTTCTTATGTGGCTGCTAGGCTGCTGCCTCCTTGCACCCCCCACCCTCTGATTGGTCAGCTGCAGAGCTCAGTGTTCTGAGGTAAAAAAGACAGTTACAGAAGACTGCAGAGTGCTAATGACAGTTGAGGAATGGCCAACTGCCTGTGAGGTGCAGTAATGCTGCTGGCCCAGCCTTCCCATGGCTTCAAACACCCCCCCCACCTCCTATACCTGACAGGTGGTTGTCTGTCAGGTGCAGCAGTGGTTGTAAGGTGCTTAAAGCCATCAGAGAGCCAGCCTAGCCTCCACAATGGCTTGCAATACTCCTCCCCTCCCCCTCCTACACTGGACAGGCAGCTGCCTGTCAGGTGTAGGAGAGGGGATGGGATGCTTACAGCCTCACCAACACCTTTAAATACATTCCCCCCCCCAGCACCAGACAGGCAGGTGTCTGTCAGGTGTAGGAGCTGGGCCAGGGTACTTTAATCCATCAGGGAAGCTGCCTGAGCAGAAACACCTTAGCAATCCTGCTGGCCCAGCCTCCCCAATGCCTTCAGACATGCTGCCCCTCCTACACCTGATAGACAAGGGTTGGAAGGGGCGCAGAGTCCTTAAACCCATAGAGGAGGCTTGCTTAGCAGGATTTCCTTAGCGCTGCTGCTGGGCCAGCCTCCCTGACACCTTTAAACACAATCCTCCCCTCCTTGCACCAGACAGGCGGGTGTTTGTCAGGTGTAGGAGTAAGGCCAGGGTACTTTAATCCATCATGGAGGCCCCCCCCAGCAGATGTGAAAAGGAAGGTTAAGCAGCAAGATCAATAGACACAAGACAAAGATGTTTGTGAGGCTTGAGGACACACTAGCTCTGACCAAGATAGCCATACAGGTGCTTTTTGGACCAAAATTAGAAGATGTTCTAATTCAGCAGCTGTGCATTTGGCACCAGACACATGACTTTTATCTTTAGAGGCCTCACAAACATCTTTGTCTTGTGTCTCTTGGTCTTGCTGCTTAACCTTCCTTTTTTGGTCCAGTATTTTTTATTTATTTTATTCATTTGATTACATTTCTAGCCCTTCCTCCCCATGAGCGGACTCAGGGTGGATCACATTACTTGGCCCAAACATGCCAAGATTCATATAAACATTTAAAACCATTTAAACAATCAACAAATTTCAATTAAAGTGCACACAGTAGTTATTAGGCAAAATGGCGTGCCATATAATGCAGGGCTCAAAGCACTCCACTCAGCAGTCTCCAGTTCTTCAAGGTAGTTTGGCTCGATCTCAACTACAGCTGGCCTACACCTCCAATATTAATCATGGCCGTTGATGGTAGTGGTGGGTGGCTCCTAATAGAAAGCCTGGTGGAAGACCTTCGTCTTACAGGCCCTGTGGAACTGCATAAGATCCCGCAGGGCCCTGATCTCCTCCGGGAGCTCATTCCACCAGTAAGGAGCCACCACTGAAAAGGCCCTGGCTCTGACAGCCATGGGCTTGGCCTCCCCGAGGCCTGGAATGACCAGTTGGTGTTGCAACCCTGACCGTAGTGCTCTCTGGAGTATATATGGGGAAAGGTTATTGGTTATTTTATTGTATTGGTTATTTAATGATACACGTACCTCAAACTGTTTGACCTCTGAAGAAGGCCCCCAATAGGGTGGAAATGCATCAGGTCACATGTATTCCCTTGTGGCCCTTGTGTTCAGGCCACTTGAACTTTTTAATGAGGCTTTCATTGGGCCTTTATTTGTTTTTAACTGTCTTTCTAATAAATACATGTATTTTTGTATATTATAAGTTTCAGCTAGGGTTTTAATATTGGCCCTTTATCAGACTTCTTTCTTACCCTTGTGGTTCTTGATTCCAGTTTTTGGGTCAAGTTTGTTTCCCCCTCTCTGTGTCTTACTGGCAATACCATGAACCAGTTCAGGAAATGGGAAAAGTTTGTGAAAGTTCATAGTTCATGATTCATGTAATCAAATGAACCATGAACCACTATGAACCATTTTCCATTTTCCTGGTTTGTGCCCATCCCTACTTTAGAGTAATGATCTCTAATTATGATCTGGCTATATATTGGTTGTAAAGGTACATATTAATGCCTGGGGTGGGATGGGGTGAACAATTTGGAGCTACATTCAGCCTTGTACCTTAAAAATAAAGGTTGGCACAGTAAAATATAGAGCTGCAGAATATTATATGGAATTTCTGTATCAACACATAATTATTCCTAACTCTCTGACAACTGCATTACAAGTATTCCAGTGTTAGATTATGCTTTGTCCCTTTGACAAAGCCCTCCAAAATAAGTATTGTATGTTACAAAGAGGGAGATAGGACTTTGTTACGGTGATGATTGGGAATACAAGAATAAATTGAGGTATTGCAGCAAGGCCAAGATGCCATGCTTGTAAATGTGTATGAAATGTATGAAGCTGTCATCCATGTGCTCCTTGATCCTCTCTGTATAATGACCAACTATGATTTATTGCCTAGCCGAGAGTCATCAGATTGAGTTTCTCAAATCACAGGAAATTAGATTCCAGCTAATCCCACCAATGTTCATGAAGTCTGTCTAAGTATGGGTCCTTTAAATAATTTTTACAATCATTACATTGTGTGTTAACATTTTTGTGGAATATTTTGAAGATTATGGAGGTTCGTTCTTCTTAGCCTTATGGTAGGGATGCCACCTCTTTACACACATAAATGACCTGTCCCTTTAGAAGAAGCTTATTCACCATGTGATATTATTTACCTCCATGCCATGAGCTGCTTATTTCCACCCATTAAATCTCTATTAAAGGGATAGGACCTTTTCTCCAGGCCTGTTGGCAATCATACCTTATGGGCAATAAAAGTATTAACAAGCACTTTCCTTTTGAGGTCAGTTATACAGGATGCAGATTTAATCACTCTTTAAATTTCAGAACACACTGCCCTGAGTTTTTTAAATTGCTTAGCTATCTTTGTACTATGCAAGCAAATAATATGGATATCAGCTGATTCTAAAGATAATGGTAAACTATAACAGTTCAGCATACTAGGACTTTTGTATGGAGCAAAATGTCACAATTCCTTGAGATGTCTCCCCAAAGGATCCACAAAACTTAAAGGTAGAAGGAATAGATTTTGTGTAGGAGGATTCCACATATACAAAATAAATGCTGCTGTTAAAAATCTTGCCTACTTCTGCAGCACTATATATCAAATAGCACCATCCCTTTAAACAGGGCGTTTTTGGATAAAAAGCCCAGCAGGAACTTATTAGCATAATAGGCCACACCCCAAAGCAGAAAGTTATTAGCATATTAGACCCTGACAGCATAGCTCATTAGCCTATTAGGCCACACCCCCATGTTACCAGAAGTGTGGTCATCCAGCCACACCCACCTTTTGCTTCTTATTCTGTTTACCTTGTTTGTTGTAAAAACCCAGGGCTTTTTTTGTATCAGGAACTCCTTTGCATGTTAGGCCACACATCCCAAATGTAGCCAATCCTAATGAGCTTCTGTTGTTGGGTGTGGCCTATTATGCTAATAAGTTCCTGCTGGGCGTGGCCAACTCGGGAGCCAGCCGGAACTCCGTTCCTGTGCATTCCTGCCCAAAAATAGCCCTGGTGTGGCCTATTATGCTAATGAGTTACTGCTGGGTGTGGTCAACTCGGGAGCCAGCCGGAACTCCGTTCCTGTGTATTCCTGCCCAAAAATAGCCCTGCCTTTAAAACAAACATGACACAGCCTGAAGCACATCAATACAGATTAATATCATTGGCTGGTATTTTAGCTTGGGTGGGCATTTGAAGATGATCATAGAACATTTAAAATAAAAGTTCTTAACATACAAAGACATAACATTATCACCTTTCACATACAGTACGGAAATGCTACCTTTACTCTAGAGAATTTATCCTTCCCTGTATGACTCTCCTATCTTTTCCCCTGCTGGCAATAACATTGATTTTCATGGTATTTAGATAAAGGGAACACATCTCAGGTTATGCAGGGGGAGTGGCATTTAAATTGATGAGGCCTTGTCAGTGACTTATGAACCTGTTTTACTTGGAATATTTACAGACCATTTTTGTTCAAAATACCACTGCACTCTTTATATTATGCCAATGGTCAGTGTATTCTTTGGATACTTAAAATATTCAATACTATGCTATATTTTACCTTTTCAGTAAGACCTCTAACCCCAGTGCTCCTAGGGCTTAGAGAGTGAAGTTATAGGCACCAGAATGGTGACAGTCCAATGTTCATATGGTAAAAACATATCAGATTGGCTGATACAAGAACTTTTTAGGGACAGCATTGCCCTGTGGGGAAGACTAGGGACTGGAAACTAACAAGAGATTTGAAAGAACCCCAGAGCCCTGCTGACTCTTTTTAAGTAACAAACAGAAAACAACCAATAGATCTCTAATATGGCATCACATCAGCTGTACAGAAAAAAAGTGGTTTGCTTATAATCGTATTATGACTCCTTTGTTGATTAAAATAGTGCACCTATGGAAGAAACTACATTGAGCTTCTTTCTGTTAGCAGAACAGAGGGGGGTCTTGCCCAGTTTTCCCTTCTCACTGCAGACTTCTGTATCACAACATTTTGCCATGACTTCAACCAGCAACATCAGCTTGAGGGGGGGAGAAAAGTCACAGAACATCTGCCTCCAAAAGCATCATGCAATTGCAGTGCAACCCATTTTTTTTCCATTTGGACCTCATGGAAGAGAGAATGGGTAGATCCAGACTAAATAGAATTTTTCTGCTGACTCCCCTTTCCTGCTGCAGACCATCCTTGTGACATTCTTTAGGGTCCCCTATCTCCCAGGATCTGCATGTTGTGGAGATCAGTAGGTTCCAGTGGGAGAATGGAGGCAGGAATGTTCTGTTCCAGTGATGGAAAATTTAATCTGAATCCATCTTAATTTATATACAGAAAACTAGACACCAGCATTGCTACTAATGAGCAGAGGATTTTGGATGTTCTACATAACTGCTGGAGATAGTTTAGAATGATATTGCCTAGACTGGTTTTCTTATGTGAGAAAAACTAATTTGCTCAGTGATCTGCTCATTTTGGACCCATAAGTCTTGTGCCCAACATCTCTATTGATGGTGCCTTAATAATGTATCTTTGGAAATAATTGTTTAATTAGCCTTGCATATTAAATGTGAGTTAAGCATCAGAGGACTCTTTTAATGTCCTTCAAGTTCTGAGATATTAATCACTTTTATGTCATGTTTGCCTACCTCCTGATCATTTGTGTTACCTCCCTTGGTACTTAAACATGGTTAACTTCTCTTTCCTTTGTCATCTTTTCTCTAAGCTGTGTATGTTAAGTTTTTAAATCTTCCTTCACAGGTCATGGCCACCAAGTCTTTTATCATTTTACTCTCCTCTCTTAGCATTTCCCCCTCCAAATTTATCAATGTCTTTTTCTACACTTTGAACAGACTAAAGTGTACATTCTCAATCAAACACTGACAAGAGAAAGAGATGAAGTGAAAATGACCTAAGAACCTGTAGCAGGTATTTCATGATAATCAGTCTTCTGTATGATTATTCTTTGATCCACAACATAGTGAAACAGCAATACATAAGCTAGTTTAGTTCCATTGCCACCAATGGTATTAATAAGCTACCCCACCTGAATCTGTCTTCACGGGTATTTATTGCATTCAGAAGGTTGAAACAGATCACGTGTAGCTGGCCCATAGATTGGTGCCACAAACAACACAATTTTGTGGCACTTCTGTACAAGTGTCAGAGGTCTCAAAGGTCTAGATATGCTGGATATAGTCAGCATGCCTGGATCTCCTGTTCTACACTGCTGTCTGCTGTTTTCCAGCTCAGTAAAGACAAAACCACCAAGACTGAAGGGTTCCACACTGACCAGTATGTCAGGGTAGCAATGAATTCTATAAATATTACATTTAAAAAAGGATTTCCTCTAATGAATGTCATTTTTGTTTGTGGAAGAGAGAGCAGCAATTATTGGTGATTCCCCCCATCCCACTGCAGACCTCCATTTTGCCCCATTGCTTTTTTGGGGGGTCCACTGATCCTTAGGAACGAATGATTAGGAGTTCAGTGGACTGTAGCAGAAGAGAGAAGCCAGAAACTCCTGTTCTGTGAAGGACTTGTAGGATGTATGGTGTGTACAAGCAAAATTTTATTTAACTTCTAAATGCCAAATCTAAACCAGCCAAATGTAGAGGTATGACACCAACTGAGTAGCAA
Organism: Gekko gecko; assembly: GCA_029375565.1. Taxonomy (NCBI): domain Eukaryota; kingdom Metazoa; phylum Chordata; class Lepidosauria; order Squamata; family Gekkonidae; genus Gekko; species Gekko gecko. The sequence goes on from JAPDNY010000004.1 coordinate 118,935,447, forward strand.
AGTGATTCACAAAGTGCAGTTTCCTGTACCAGAAGTTTCACACCAGCACAAAAAACTTGCTGACTCCTTTCTGATGTTCTTATTCAGCTGGTGAGTTTATTTGTTATGTAGCCATGACTGAGACACAGTTCTTTCGTCTTATTTCACCCCAATACATCTTAGTGTTAGAAGCTAAGGGAAGATAGTAAGCTTGCGGGTTTGTTGGCTTCATTACTGATTTTTTAAAAAAAAACTTGTTAGGTGTATCCTAGTCTACAGGACGTTTGCAGCAAGTGATACTTGCTGAACTGGTGGGAAGAAGTGGGATGGGGAAATGAACAAGCAAAACTTGCCTTGTCACAAACTACTCCTCCGAGTGTCATCTTCGTAGCAGTCACAGCCTACATTTTACTAGCTATTCAAAGAAACAAATAGCAAAGGCATTAAGCTTTAACCTGGTGACTCTGCTCTGAATTCTATTAGGCAGCATTAGACAGCTGAACAACAGACTTCATGTTCTCTGTTCATAACCTTTTAAGCTACTCTTAATTTTGCTAAGATTTCTGTAATATTCTGCTAGATGCCTGCCAATGAGGAAAGGACATCATAAGGTCATACATTTTTATCTTTTCTTCATTGGCAGTCATTTCGACACTGACTGGAATTAAGATTGGGAGATTTTTTTTTGCCAGTGACTATAAATATGGATTCAGTGGCAAAGAAACTGCCATTAAGAGCAAGGTTAAGCATAAAGTTGGAATAGTTTAAATGCCAACAAAGCAATTAAATGAATCTTGAGGAATCCCCGGTCTTCATGACCAGAATACTAGCCTTAACTCTGGACAGCAGAGCTTGTAGTTTGATTTACAAACTTAATATTGCCACAACTAAGCATCATACTTTTTCTATATATTGTGCATTCTTGTATAGTGATTGCAACAGTGATTTTCAAAGTGGCAGGTGGGAGACAGGTGTATATCCTCCTTGGGGAAATCAGTACAGGTGCAAGCTCCTCTTTGAGAACTCAGATATCTCTCTTAATTGAACAAGGAAACAGGACTCCAACTCCCATCTCCCAATCAGTGCAATTCAAGAAGCTGAATGTGCCACATTTTGTCAGTTCTGAGGATAAGAAGAACAATTTTCTATGATAAGCATTTTTGTGTTTGTGGGGTTTCTGTTTCTTAAGGAACCTAACAACCTGCTGTAGGTGTGTGGTGTTTTCCTGTCATTAAGAACCATTTGTTCATAGATCAAACAAAATGATGGTAGGCAAGGCTACTGAGAGAAGGGGGACTGGGGTTCAAATTTCCTGGGGTCCAAGTCAGTTTGACGGCCCAATGCCTTTCAGGATTCTTTTTCTTTTAGTACAGTTCTGCACTGCAGCCACTAGGGATCAGGCAAGGCAGAGCAGAGCAAACAGAAAGACACTCTGACTTCCTGATGCTGTTTGCTGACATTTTATAGCAGCAATTTTTATTTTAGAAAGCTCTCCATGGCAAACTTTTTAAACTATGAGGCTGAGGCAAATATTTGCCTGTCATGAGATGTTTCTAAGTCCATCAACCAACCCGGTATGCCTTCATTTCTCTCTTCTCTGTGTTTGTCCCCCCTCCCATTTCCGGCCTCATTTCTTCTCATCTCTATCCTGGCTGGGGAGTTAGAACGTACCAAATAGTAGAACAGAAAACTTCTGTGTCAAGTTAATATTTCCCAAGAATCTATCAAAGTAATGAAAGTGTGATCCCCCCCCCACTTTACATGCATTGTGATCTGTATTAATCTGTATTAGAAGTTATAAATGTGGAATAGTGGATGCTTTAGATAAATACCTTAATCTCAATTTATATCACATGCTGCATAATTAATTGATTGAATAAACTATTATGAGCTGACATAGGGTGCTTCAGAAAACTTTAAAAGAGGATTAGACATGGAGGTGGAAAGGTTCATGAGTGGCAATGATGACCAAACAGAGCTTCCAGATTCCACGAGATCTTTGACAAACTGAATAACTAGCAAAGACAAATTCCAGAGCGGGAGCCATGTTAGTCTGTTGTGGCTAAACCAAAAAGCCATCCTTAAAAAACAAAAACATGGACTGTAGTTCTAGCTTTCATGGATAGAATTTGTTTCATCAGAGCCATGAAGTAAATTCTCAATCTGAAGATATTACTACACACATGAAAAAAAACATGTTGGTAAGAAAGAAAATCAGTTGTAATTCCTATAAAAATACATGTTTTGTAGCTGATACCTAGTAATTAGTTTTTTAAAACTAATTTGCTAGGAAAACAAAAAACTGGGGATAAGTCCCATTGAATAAAATGGGACTTACTTCTAAGGATACCTTCCAAAAGATCTAGTCAATTCCTTTGATCTACTAGGGATTTGTAATTCCAACCTGATTAGACACATAGATTGGGCCACTATGGAAATTATTTCCAGGGCAAATTTAGTTGTGCATTCTGCCTCTGCTCCCCTACTTTCTTTTTTTCCTCTTTAAGGAGGCAGCAGCAGGAGAGGATGGGAAGGGAAAGGAGAGTTGGAACTAGCTGGATTTTAGCATCTGGGGATTAATGGAAGTGCAAGAAGACACCACCATCTGGAAATCTGGCTCATCTGGCTCATCTCCCTGGATTTCTCATATCTCCCCAATTTTCCTTCCTCCATTAAGTATCCCCTAAGTCTGTGTTTGTTTCTTTGTGGTAAATAAAAATATTTTTAAAGTCTTTTGCAGTTTAGTACTGTTTGAGAGAGACTGATGTCTCAATTCAATAAGGCTTACTCCCAGATAATAATTATTATTCTATTATTCTGTTCACAGTAACAGAAGGCCAAGAGATTTGTTCTGTTATAATATTTGTTTTGGATCAGCATCATAGGGGACTAGATGGAATTTTTGCCTGGGGACCCACTGTGGCTCTCAGCAGCCATGGTGGTAGGTAAGGAATCAGTTTTTCATAAGACCTATTTATAAGATTTTTTGATACCATATCTGTTAAGTATGGAACTCAACATTTTGATTTCAGCAAATGATTTCAGCTTTATTTGTAACAGCAAACACCAACTCAGAACACACCAACAACAGGGGGAGATCTTTTTCTGCAGCGGTGAGGGACGACGAATAAAACGCGATGGGCGCCTCGGTGCCGTCTGGCATAAGATGACCCAAAACAGCGCCCACCCCATAGGGGGACGCGTCAGCAGCCAACACAAGGAGTTTATCCAGATCAAAATGCGTGACCACTGCGTTGGACGAAAGAAGGTCCTTGACTGCTGCAAAAGCTTGCTCCTGCCATTTGCCCCACTCCCACTTAGCATTTCTGTAGAGCAGCGCGTGCAGAGGTTCTGCCACTGAAGCCTTATGTGGCAGAAAGGAGTGATAGAAGTTTAAGATGCCCAAGAAGGATTGGAGGTCCTTCTTGGGCTTGGGTGTGGGTGCTCTCTTGATAGCGGCGACCTTGTCCAGTGTGGGGTGGACCCCATTCGTGTCAATGAGGAACCCCAAAAACTCAACCTTGCTCACCCCAACAACACATTTGGACCTTTTTACTTTCAGACCCGCATCCTTAAAACAGTTTAACACTGCTCGTAAGCGGGCCATCAGTTCACATTTGTCTGTGCCCACAATTAAAACATCATCGAAATAGGACACGACACCGGGTAGCCCATGCAGGAGCCCCTCCATTAGCCCTTGGAAAATGCCCGGGGCAACATTGTCCCCAAATTGTAATCGCTTTACCCTAAAAGCCCCTTTATGGGTAACGATTGTTTGAGCTTCAGCAGTTGCGTCGTCCACCGGCAACTGCTGATAAGTTTGAGCCAGGTCAAGCTTGGCGAAAACCTTCCCCCCCCCCAGTGATGCCAGTACATGACTAATCACCGGCACCGGATAGGAGTGCTGCTGCAGGGCTTTGTTGACTGTACATTTGTAGTCAGCACATACTCGGATTGACCTGTCGGCCTTGACAGGTGTTACAATTGGAGTTTCCCATTTCCCATAGGGTACAGGTTCAAGAATACCCTGCTTGACCAATTTATCTAACTCAGACTCGATTTTTGCTTTTAGCATGAGCGGAACCTTCCTATACTTTAGTCGTATCGGACGAACTGAAGGGTCTAAATCAAAAGAAACCAGGGGGCCGGTGTATTTACCAAGCCCCTCCCCAAACACTTCAGGAAACTTGCTATATAATGAGTCCTGTTTATTAACACAAATTTTGTTAATGCCAGTGATAGCGATCCCCAATGCCTCAAACCAGTCGAGGCCCAAAAGGCTAACCTGCTCACCCTCTGCAATAAGGAGAGACAGCTCAGCCTTTCGATCCTTGAACTTGACTTGAAAGTTGCCTTCCCTGCCAACGGAATGCGCCATCCTTGGAAGTTGGTCAGGTGAGTTGACACTGTTGACAGATGGCGGCAGCTTCACCTCGGGAACAAACGCTGCCATGTCTCTGTAGAGATGATGGTGACGGACGATCCGGAGTCCACCTCCATGATGCAGGGAACACTGTCCAGATGAACCGTCACATGGATCTTTTTTCTGGGCTTGCCTCCGGTGGCCAGGACCGTTGATGGGCAGCAGCAGGAGTCAGTCTGATGACAGTTGGATGCCTTGTCGCTGTCTCGTACACGAACCCTGGGGTCTGCACATCGCGTAGATGGTGGAGATTTTCTGGCTGCCCAACAGACTCGGGCCAGATGACCCTGCTTGCCACAGGAGTGGCAGATCAGCTCCTTGGCCCAACAGAGGTCTCTCTCATGCTTGCCTCCGCCCCCGGCATAAGATCTCGTCACTGGAGTCTTCGGTCAGGTCCGTGGTGGGCGTGTCTCTCTGGTTATGCAGATGTCATCAGCCTCGCCATCGGACTCACTGGTGGATTGCTGGTTGTAATGTATCCACTTGGGAACATGGGCTCTGGGCAGCCATGTGCTTGGACTGGTTCTAACTCGTCCACCATGTGGCCAGGCGAAGGGCCTGAGCTTCGCCCCGAAGGATAATGGACTAGTGGATCCTGACTCCCCTCCAATGGAGGAACAGGAGTTAATCCAATCAATGTAAATAGCGAATCACCGTGTGTGTGTGTGTTTGGGGTGTGGGTCACTTGGGGATAAAAGCCGGCCTGCGAGCCGGCTTAGTTGTCTTGTTCTTCGACTAATAAAGTATGTGAGAGCTGAAATCACTCGTCAGTCTCAGTACTTTTCACTGGCGACGAGGATGGGATACCAACTCCCTCCATGAACAACGACCACGAGATGAGCACCGCTGACTGCCCCAACGCCGAAAGCACCGAACGCCGCCGCCGAGCTTCGTGTCCACCTCTTCAGTTCCTGGGCACCACACCACTCCCTAGCACCGCTGACCCCGAGAGCAGCCTCGCTTCCGACGCCACCAACTCTACACCAGAACCGCGACCTCCATGGGTGAGCGCAATGGCCGCTAGCAACGAGAGCTTCCCTGCCTTCGACATCTCCCGTCCCGCACACTGGGAGACCTGGATCGAGACGCTGGAGCATCACTTCGAGATCCATGGCATCACAGATGCGGGTACGAAGAAGGCCTATCTCCTATGCTACTGCGGCATCGAGGCACACCTCCTCCTGAAGGACCTGGTGAACCCCCTCCTGCCGAAAGACACGGCCGCCACCTACGAGATGCTGGTCAAGGCGTTTACCGACCACTTGGCCCCGAAGCCCACCAAGTTCGCGGAATGAATGGAGTTCTTCGCAAGAACGCAGGGCCCCGACGAAACATCTCCGGACTTCCTGGCCGGACTACGCCGCGCAGCCACAAGGTGTGCCTTCCCCAACCTCGCAGATGCCCTCCTAAACCAGTTCTTGGTGGGGCTGAAGGAGGCGAAGCTGCGCTGCAGGTTCATCAGCCGGGACGACCTCACTCTGGAGGCCACCATCAAAGAAGCGGCCGCCTACGAGAAGTCCCACGCGGATCACCGGCCAAAGACGGTCCATCACCTCCAGGACCCCGGCCCCTCTGATGACTCAAACGATGAGGAGGTCCTACAGGTGAACCACCGATCACAGCAACGCACCCAATGCAACAAGGGACTCCCCGCAACACCAACCCAGCCCAACGCATCTGCCTGTGCCAGCTGTGGCGATGCTCACGAGTGCCGGACCTGCTGTTTCTGGGACGCCATCTGCAGGACCTGCAACAAGGCCGGACACCTCGCCTGAGTCTGTCGCTCCAAGGGCAAGCGCCTGAGATCCACTGCTCAGCTGGACGCTGCAAGCCTGCACACCGTGATGACCCAGCGCCAGCAGATGGTATGTAACTTGCCCCCTGAAAGCCCGGACAAGGTGCATGTGACTGTCCAAATAGAGGAGTCCCCCTGCCAAATGGAGATAGACTCGGGGTCCTCTTTCTCTATAATTTCTGCGGAAACCCTCAAAACTCTATGCCCCAAGGGGGGACCCTGACTGCACAAGCCACGGGGTTTGAAACTGACGGACTTTAACAAAAACCCAGTGGCGGTCCGTGGCTGGGGCAAGTTTCAGGTCCGATTTAAAGGGTTCTCAGGCTTGCTGGACCTGCTAGTCATGGAGGGGCGCCTCTTGAGCCTCCTGGGGTTGTTGTGGTTTGGGCCTTTGGGACTCCAAATAGCGGGAGTAAACCACCTCGGGACCGCAGACTGGGAGGCGGTTTGCCGCGATTTCCCCAAAGTGTTCGATGGGACCCTGGGGAGGTACAATGGGACCCCGATTTTGCTAGATCTGGACCCTAACGTACGACCCATCCGCATAAAGGCACGGCCCCCTCCCATAGCCATGCGGGAAAAAATAGAGGCCGAGCTCGACCGCCTGGTCGCCCAAGGAGTGCTGGAACCGGTCGCGTCAGCGCGCTGGGAAACCCCCATTGTAACGGCAATTAAACCGAATGGGGCTATATGCATTTGTGCAGACTACAAATGCACCATAAATAAGGCCCTGCAGGACCACGCCTATCCGGTCCCGGTAGTGAGCCACGTCCTGGCCTCCCTTACAGGGGCCAAGGTTTTCGGTAAATTGGACTTGGCGCAGGCTTACCAGCAGCTGCCAGTGGACACGGCCGCTGCGGAAGCGCAAACCATCACCACCCACAAGGGGGCCTTCCGGGTCAATAGACTGCAGTTTGGGGTTTCGGTGGCGCCCGGGATTTTCCAATCTTTCATGGATTCCCTCCTTAAAGGAATTCCAGGGGTCCAGCCCTTTTTAGATGATGTCATAATCGCGGCACCGGACTCCACCGCCTTCGCCGAACAGCTGCGTCAGGTCCTGCAGAGGTTCAACGATGCCGGCCTCAAGGTGAAGAAGGAGAAATGCCTCCTAGGGGTGCCCCGCATCAAATTTCTGAGTTTTGCAGTCGATGCACTAGGCATCCACCCCACAGACGAAAAAATTAAAGCGATCACACAAGCCCCGGTCCCCACGTCCAAACCGGAACTCCAGGCCTTCCTAGGCCTCTTGAATTTCTACCACGCGTTTCTGCCCCAAAAGGCAACGCTGGCTGAACCCCTCCACCGGCTGCTGGACAAGGAGGCACTGTGGGCCTGGAAGCCAGAACATGTGGCAGCATTCCAGGCGGTAAAAGACTTGCTGGTCTCCAACAGGGTACTGCACCATTTCTGCGAGGCTTTACCAGTTGTTCTTGCGTGTGATGCGTCACCCTACGGGGTGGGGGCGGTGTTGGGGCATCGGTTGCCGGATGGCCGGGAGGTTCCGGTCGCCTATTATTCTCGGACCCTGTCTTCTGCGGAGCGTAACTACGTGCAGATTGACAAGGAGGCACTAGCGATAGTGGCGGGGGTAAAAAAATTCCACCATTATCTCTATGGCCATTCGTTCGAGATCCTTACGGACCACAAGCCTCTCCTGGACCTCCTTGTGCCCGATCGACAGACGCCACAGATGGTCTCACCCAGGGTTCTCCGCTGGTCTATATTCCTGGTGGGGTACTCTTATGCCCTCACCCACCGCCCGGGGAAGGCCATGGGTCACATGGACGCACTCAGCCGCCTTCCACTGCCCGCAACGGACCCGGACCCCGCCCACGTCATTGCCCTCCTAGAATCGCTGCCCGGTCGCCCGGTACACGTCAAGGAGGTGGCCCGTCTCACGGGCCGTGACAAGGTTCTCTGTCGGGTTTTGAACTGGGTGGGGAGGGGGTGGCCGACAGCTAGACAAGACCCGGAGTTTGCACCCTTTGTCACAAGGCGCGATGAGCTGTCGACCTATAAGGGGTGCCTAATGTGGGGAGGTAGGGTGGTCATTCCCAAACCACTACAGCCACGGGTACTGAGGGACCTTCATGAGCACCACCCGGGGGTAGTCAGGATGAAGGCTCTGGCGCGGGGGTATGTCTGGTGGCCAAGGTTAGACCGGGATATTGAGGACGTTGTAAAAAGGTGTCAACCCTGCCAGGCCTCCCGACCCGCACCCCCGACGGCCCCGGACAGGGCCTGGGAATCCTCTCACCGCCCCTGGTTGCGCTTGCACCTCGACTTTGCGGGTCCATTCCAGGGGCAGCTGTTTTTTATACTTGTAGACGCCTACAGTAAGTGGCTAGAGGTAGAACCGGTGCCGTCCACCTCCTCCCGGGCGGCCATCCGAGCGATGTGGCGGATTTTCAGCTCGCACAGACTCCCCGACACCCTGGTCACCGACAACGGGACGGCCTTCACGTCCGGGGAGTTCCAGGAGTTCACCCACCAGCACGGGATTCGCCACATCAGGTCAGCCCCGTTCCACCCCGCCACCAATGGCCAAGCCGAACGCATGGTGAGGACGGCAAAAGAGGCGCTCCGCCGGACCGAAGGAACTGACTGGGACTTCAGGCTGGCGCACTTCCTGTTCGGCCAGAGAACTACGCCCCATGCGACAACCGGCCGAAGCCTGGCGGAACTACTGATGGGCCAACGCCTCACCACCAGGCTAGACTGGTTACATCCCGATCGAGCGCCCGAGCGGGAGCCTTCCACGGAAACTCCAGCGGTGGCACGAGGGTTTTTCCCGGAGGACCCGGTGTACGCACGGAACTACGCGAAAGGGCCCCCGTGGATTCCCGCCCGAGTAGTACGGGTCCGAGGCCCCCGGTCTTATGAAGTCTCGGTAGAAGACGGCCAGATCCTGCATCGCCACATCGATCAGCTACGCCGCCGGGTGCTACCCCTGGAGCCGGATGAGGGGGAGGAGTGGAATGAGCCAGCTCAACCAGACGCGGGGGCGGACGCACCAGAAGAAATCCCGGTGGACTTCAACTTCGGACAGCCAACAACCGCAAATGACACACCGGGTGAGATGGTGAGCCCAGCCCCGCCAACACCAGAGCGGCCACCGGTCCCCACGGCCGCCCGGGAGGCCGTCAGTTCCCCCATGCCAGAGCCCCGCCGCTCCACGCGAGAGTGGCGGTCCCCCAGCTATTTGAAAGACGATGTGTGCAAGTGTTTATCGGACCAAGGGGGGAGGGGTGTAATGTATCCACTTGGGAACATGGGCTCCGGGCACCATGTGGCCAGGCGAAGGGCCTAAGCTTCGCCCCGAAGGACAATGGACTAGTGGATCCTGACTCCCCTCCAATGGAGGAACAGGAGTTAATCCAATCAATGTAAATAGCAAAATAGTGTGTTTGGGGTGGGGGTCACTTGGGGATAAAAGCCGGCCTGCGAGCCGGCTTAGTTGTCTTGTTCTTCAACTAATAAAGTATGTGAGAGCTGAAATCACTCGTCAGTCTCAGTACTTTTCACTGGTGGACTGCAGGCTCTTTACTCACTGGTGGCTGTCATTGTCGCACCTCTCGGGTTGATTTGTCGGCGGCCTCTGTGGCAACAGCCTCAGTGTATGAACTGCATACATAAGCTCAGTGTGAGCAAACAGGAGCTGCTGAAGGCGTTTGTTCCGTAGGCCACACACCAGCCGGTCAAGGAGGGCCTCCTCAAGGTCGGTGAAACCGCAAGGCCGGGCCGCCTTCCGCAAGATGGTGACGAATTCAGCTATCGACTCAGACAGACCCTGGCACTGCTTGTAAAAAGCGTGCCTACAGGCTATCTTTTTTTTTTTTTTGGTAAAACTCTCTTAAAAAAGAGAGAATTTTATTCTTTTTATCAGAAAAGGGAAGGGTAGACAGATGGAGAAAGAAAAAAAAGATGGAGTGAAATTTTTTCTGTTAGTGAGGGTTAGTTTAGGTTAATAACCAATACCATTTTGGCATCCATCATGGTTAGAAGGTCTTCTTTTTAACTATTGCAAAGTCCATAGTCTCTCTATTAATACAGTTAGTAAAGTCCATTGGGGTTAGTAATTAAACAGCTCCTTCCAGATGTTACACGAACAGTCTTCAAAGTATCTTCTTTTTAAATCTTTTCCAATTATGGATTGAGTCCATTTTAACTTTGAAGTCTTCCGTTCCATCACCACCTTCCCCTGGGCTGCTGTCTTCTTCACTTGTCCCAGTTTTGAGTGCTGCATCTTCCTCCCTGCTGGCGTGTCTCCTCAGAAGTCTCTGTATTTTAAAGATGAAATCAATCTTCTTTCTCTTCTCTTTTTTCTTGAACTTCTGGCCTTCAAGTTTCCAGGGCTCCATAAACTCTGCAGATGAAATTAGATCTCCAGTATATTGCCTGCTATGCTCGATGTCCCCTTCAACTGGCAGAGTATTTTCTTTTATAAAAGCGGAATAGGCTTTAGAAGCCTTATCCACCTCTTCTTTTAACTTTTTCGCTTCACTGCCAGTTAGGGGTGCCAAGACATTCGTCAAGGTAGATCCGAGATCTTCTTTCTCTTCTTCTTTAACGCCCTGGATACCTAGTATCAGATTCGATTTCTGTTCAATCTCCATCATCTTTCTAGTTGTTTCCGATATCTGTTTCTGTCAACTGATGAGAACACTTTCCACTTTAAACAAAGTTCCGTTGATTTTCTGCAATTGTTCCAGCAGGGGGCACAGTATCTCCTTTTCCTGTTGATTGACAGCAAGCTCCTGGGGGGGGCTGCCTGGACCGGAAGTCCCTCCTCTCTTCTCTTCCGGTATCTGCAGGACTTTTTCCATTATCGACATTTTGTTTTTTTGTTTACTTTTAAAAAGTTTGTGCCGCATCCCCCAGGAAGCTAAAAGGATCGTATTCTTCCATGCAACCCCAACGGTACCTTCACCAACTCTTTGTTTTTCTCTCTGCCCCCCTCCGCGCTCCTTTTGTAGATCTTGCTTCTCAAAAGGGGTGGGGACTCCTCCCTCCTCCCAACGCTTATACACATGCAGGGGGGCTCCGATTTACGCTTCAAATGAGATCTTCAACTCACGATTCGATGCAATTCTTCTTTTTATTTTAACTCATGCCGCTTTCTTCACTCCTGGTGGAATTCGGGGGCGCTGCTAAGTCCCATTACGGGCACGACGCAGCGGGGCCGATTGGGGCGGGGAGAAAGCCTCAATTTCCCGGCTGTCTGCCGGCAAAGAGGCTACTCCCCAAGCGCCCCCGGTTCGGAGCCTTTGCCTAAGGCTCACTAGGGTCTTGCATACATGCAAAGACCCCCCCAAACTGCACGTGGGCTAACCACCTCCGGGAGCGTCCCGAAAGGTGGCCGCCATTCGCAACGCCGAAACCAAAAACCGCCTACAGGCTATCTTTGATGGCTGCGGCGCGAAATGGCCCTTGAGCTTTGCCGTGATATCAGCCCATGCAGCTGTGCTAAGCTCGGTGGGCGCTAATAGGGACCGGGTGATGTTGAAGACGGCCTTGCCACAGGAGCTCAGGAGCATCGCCTTCTTCCTCGCCTCATCAGTGATCTGGTTTGCCTGGAAGTGAAACTCAAACCGTGGCAGGCAGGAGTCCCAGTCCTCCGTTGCCAGGTCAAATGCTTCGAACACCGGGTTGATGGCCATCTCGGCTGGTCGAGCGTCCACAATGGCCTGTGGAGCTTCAGCTGGCTCGGCGGGGTGAGTGTTCTCGTCTGCCGTTACTGCGTCAGTTCAGCGGGGCTGCCTACCTGCTCTAGCATCCCATCCTCATCGCCAATTGTTAAGTATGGAACTCAACAACGTTTTGATTTCAGCAAATGATTTCAGCTTTATTCGTAACAGCAAACACCAACTCAGAACACACCAACAACAAGGGGAGCGCAGCTCCTTGTTTTAAATTCTCCCGGGCTGTCAAAGCCATACCCATAATAAGTTAAGGACCAATAATAATACAGGGATAAAGGCCAATCAGGACTGTTCCCTCTTTGCTACAATATCACTCAGTGATTGGATATTTACAGAGGTTTCTTTGAAACCAACCAATAGTAATGCGACAACTGAGGAGCCACATTCAGAAGCAAGCTTAACATGTGAAAGAATAGCAGTGATTCACATTTCAATACATAACAATATCAGCTGTGAACTTTAGCCTCTGCTATTATCTTCTGACCATATAGCAGGGTTGATGTCTGCATGCTACTAGCATGTGTCATATTTGGCTTTTGCCATTGCACCTCATAAACAATGCTCTCTCTAAGCTGTGGAGTCTTGTGAGCAAAAATTCTACTTTGTGAGCTACTGGCATTAAAGTTATGAGAGAGTGATTTCGTTACTGCATAAATTAGTTTGCTCTGAAGCCATCCTTCCTAAACTAAGACAAAAATGTGTGAGCCACAGGCTAAAAAACTGTGAGCTAGCTCACACTAACTCAGCTTAGAGGGGACACTGCTCATAAATTATTTTTGTAAAGGTGGACTGAAAATTCTACTTGTGATCTAAGAGGTTTTAGATTTTACTTCATTTGTATCCTAATTCCTGCAGAGAAGCTCATATGGAGCTCATCCCATTTTATTTTCACAATTTTTGCACTGTTAGACTGAAAGAGAGAGATGAACAGGAAGAAGGACTGGAAGGAATGTGTTGCCTAATTTTCTAGGGATATATTTTTCCCCTTCTGAACAATATTTTTACCCCCTATGTAACAAAGAATAGGAGAGAAGCACAGTTACCTCTAAACTGCACTAGGGGGCACTGGCACACAACATTTCAGAGCCAGCTCAGAGGATTTCTGCTCTGCTTACAATCAAGCTTCCATAAGAAACAATGGAGTATGGAGGCACCTATTTCTGGGGCCCATAGAAATGGACCCATTGGTCCAATCTTTTTGAAACTTGGAGACAGTTTTTTGAGGAGAGGCACCAGCAGCTATGCTGCAAATTTAGTGCCTCTACCTCAAAAAACAGCCCACCCAAGTCCCAGCTCCCCCTGGATTGATTCTCCATTATAGCCTATAGGGCCCATTGACTATAATGGTCTCCATAAGGTATAACTGAGCCAGGGAAAAAAGATGCTTTTCAGTATGATTTGTAAGCTTGCGTCACAGGGAAAAATGAGATATAAATATTTGAATAAATAAGTTTGGGCAGGCTGATAACATTTAAGAAACTTCCTGTTTGTTAGTTTAAGCAGGGTTCTGACAGTGATTGTACCACCTCTGTTATACTTGACCTGTGATGCTGATTGTCATATTTCACAAAAAAAAAACCCTAAAATAGACTGCAAGAGCTCCCCCCCCCCAAGTACTGGTATGTTTTCTAAGGGTCAGCGCAGGGGTAGATCAGGCCTCCAGAGAACAGGTCTACCAATATAGTGGATTGGGGTGGGTAGACCTGTTCTCTGGAGGCCTGATCTACCCCTATAGAGGACATTTTGTGTAATGAAATTTGACTTGGTTCTGTTTTCTCTTATAATGTTTAAATTATTCTTTAAATATAGTTTTAAAAAATTCATTCCGAGATTTTTACAAGGTTATGGAAATAATCATTTAAAATTATGCAATAGTCAAATATAGACTTACTCACAACTTTAATGCTACTACCATTTTTTGCTCACAAAGTAGAATTTCTGCTCATAACACTGTGAATCTTAGGGGGAACATTGGAGAGAAGCCAAATTTGAGCTGTTTAGTGCCATTTAAGGCCAAGGAAATTCCTTCACCGCTTCTGCAGCACTAAGGACAATTTCATTTTAATTTTCAACTGAAGTTTTAGTATGCCTGCAAAACATCTTTTCTAAACACAGCAGCTTTCCTTCCTGATATTTATTTATTTATTACTTTCAACTTCTAGCCTGCCCTTCCCTGCACAGCAGGGCTCAGGGCAGGTTACATCATAATAAATAGTTAAAATTTAACTTTATATTAAAAACAATCAATCAACATTGGTGTATAAGAAAACCATGCATTACCAATGATAGTAATCTGAGAAAACACATGGGAGGGAAACAGTAAACACAGGAATGGAGGTCGGTGATCTTCGAACTGTTGCTATCCTCGACCACATGCCTGGTGGAACATCTCTGTCCTGTAGGCCCTGTGAAATTGTTTCAAGTCTTGAAGGGCTCAGGTCTCACTGGACAGAGAGTTCCACCAGGTTGGTCAAGGATACAGTAGAGAGAACTGTGTTGAAGAACACTAAACTATGAATGTATAATACAAGAATGAAAAATAAAGTATACAATACATTATAAAAAATCATTTTGTGTAGAGTGCTCATTGTACAGACAAGTGTACATACTCATATTCATTCAATATATATTGAACCAAGGTTCCAAATTACATCTTCGTTTTGATTATTTTCTTTAAGAATGTAATTCTAACACATGAAGAATAACAAGAAACATACATAACAAGCACGTATGTGCAAAATTGGACATCAGTATGAAAATATACACAAAGGTTACCTATTCCATAGGAGAGAGTGCTCATAAGGTTTCCTCAAACAATATTATGCAGAACTCTGTTGAGAGAATGGTAATTATATTTCAGAAATCTGTTCATTGTTAACATACATATATAAAGCAATACTAAATAAACAAAACTCACCAATTCGGATCATTTCAGAAGGATACAAAGTTTCAATGATTCAGAAAAAGGGCATTCAGTCACAATTTACAAAGAATTACTTTCTAATGTGATTAAGCTGGTAACACCTCAGAACATAGAACAATGTGTCAGGCATTAAGTAGAAGCTGGGAAAAAGGGGGGGGGAACGCAACCCAAAATGTAGCTGCACATTAAAAGGGTTAAGCTAACAACCATATTATATAAAAATACAAATGTTTATTAAGGTGTACACATGCGGTGGCTCAAGTGGTTAAGACGCTGAACTGCAGGCTGTGGAAGGTCAGTAGTTCAGCAGTTCGAGACCCGGGTGCCGCATGACGGGGTGAGCTCCTGTCTCTAGTTCCAGCTCCTGCCAACCTAGCAGTTCGAAAGCAAGAAATTGCAAGTAGATAAATAGGTACCACTTCGGTGGGAAGGTAACAGCGTTCCGTGCACCTTGGTGTTTAGTCATGCCGGCCACATGACCACGGAAATGTCTTCGGACAGCGCTGGCTCTTCGGCTTTGAAACGGAGATGAGCACCGCAACCCTAGAGTCGGATTCGACTGGCTTTCGAGCAAGGGAACCTTTACCTTTACCTTTACACATAGCTAAAATATACTGCGGTTAAAAGAAATAGTCTAAATCTCAGACTCTAAAAGCTTATACATCAAAGCTAGTTATTATACAAATACAATTGATGGCTAAAACTTTTGAACTAAGGACCAAACCTATTTCGGCCCCTTCAGGCCTTCCTCAGTGGTCAATATTCTTTATATTACAATGACACACATCCAGAAATACATGCATAAAAGATATCTATATCTATGTTGTTTTCTTATGTGCTTAGCTTATGCTACAAGTTTGAACTTGACCATTACCTTTGATGGAAGTGATACACATCCTGACAAATGAAATCGTTAATACCAGAATAATTTGAAGAATCAATACGGCTACTATCATTGGCCCACTATACAAACTATACATTGAACCCCATTGAACTACCAATCTGTTAAGATGAGATACAAAAACGGAGGTATCCAAAAAATTAATAACAGTGTGACTGTATTGAGAAGTGAATTTATAGTAAGATGTCTATGATTAAGCCAATCTACAAAAGCCTGAAATTTAGTAACATCCCAAAAAAGAAAAAAAACCCAGATCATCTATATATCTTTTGGGGGGAAAATGATAGTTTTATAAAAGGGACAGATTGTGGCATCGGTGATCCATTTTTGTTTGAAATTTGCCATAAATAAATTGGCCATGCTGGGCATGAATGCACTGCCCATTGCCACACCTCTAATCTGAAAATAAAAATCTTCCTCAAACTGAAAAAACCTCTTGTCAAAAATAATATCCACTAAATCCAAAATAAAATGTATAGGAGGCAGAAATGAGTCTCTCTGATCTAATGTGTCAGTAATACATTGCCGTATTTCCTCATGAGGAATATTGGTGTAAAGTGCTATCACATCAAGTGTTGCTCATATGGTATCTGGAGGCTCTGTTGGATTTTCTGTTTTCATTACAATGTCCCTGGTATCTTTAAGATATGTAGGTATTTTAAAAACAAAGGGTTGTAGAAGGAATCAATGTACCTAGATAATGGTTCCAATACTGAATTAGACCCAGATACTATTGGGCATCCAGGGGCTGGTAGTCCTGGCTTGTGGACTTTTATTAGTATATAAAATATAGAGACTATATAAAATATAGGGACTATTGGGCATCCAGGGGGTAGTAGTCCTGGCTTGTGGACTTTTGTTAGTATATAAAATATAGGGACTCTAGGATACAAGTTGACTAGATATTCTGCTGTCATTTGATCAATATAATTCAAAGAAAGAGCCTCATCTTGATAATTCTTAAGATATCGTTAGTGGGGTCAAAAGAGATTGGCATATAAAAGCTGATATCCCATAAGAGACCATAAACTACAAACTTGTAGTTTTGAATGTTAAGAATTACTATGCCCCCACCTTTATCAGCCTCATCATGAGTTAAGTCTTGCAGAATGTGGAACTCCTCTGCAGTAACATTGTATTTAATACATGGATGGCAGTTTTCCAAAATTTCTAAGCAGTCGAATACCTGAATGGAAGATGTATTAATGTTAGGCACAAAATGAATCTTGGGTCTGAATTTAGAGGATGTACTATTTATTGAGTCCCAAAAAAGTTTTTTAAGTTTTAAGGATCTAATTAGCTTAAATAAATCAACCCTAGTTTGTAAAGGATTATATTTGGGGGTGGGGACAAACACCAAACCCAAGTTCAACAATTGTTTTTCTTGGCTAGTAAGAATCCTAGAAGATAAATAATCAGAGTTTCTTCTTCCCTGGCATGGGGAAAGTTAGTGTTAAAGCCTAGCAAGACTTTTAGTTCTTCTCTTCTATTGCAGAGACTTCTACTTCAGTAGTTTCATATTCAGAAAGGACTCTTAGGGAATCTGCCGAGGTGACTCTCCTCTCCTGATTGTTCTGGGGAGAATACCTTGTTAGTGGCATAGTCTCTAATGTCCCGTTCCTTTAAAAAAAAAAAAAAATACTTTCCCTGGTCTTCTTTTCAAATAATTTTAATTCTCCTGCAATTCCTTAATACAGTTATCAAAGGTCTCAAAAGGATAGCCAGATAGTTTTTGGGCCAGGGATCACCAGCCGGTTGTTATTGGCTAAGCGTAATGCTCTTTGACAGACATTTCGAGAAAGGTGGTCCTGCAGAAGGTCAACACCAAAACCTTAAACCTGTTTTCATCCGGAAAGGGAGAAACAGAGCACCACACCACTATAAAAAGCATCCTGTTTTTGGCCTTCTTTTTTTTTTTGAAACAAAATTTTATTGGAATATATTCAACATTGTTAAACATCGTTACCAATACAATTTAAAGGTTACATCCCATCCCCCCACCCCCTCTAATAGGCTTCCAACACTGCTAATAACAGGGGGGGGAAGTTAAAAGGTAATCAAGCTTAAACTTGTAACAATCGAAAAACCAGGTAACACAATTCTAGTACCTAAAAGCCTGACTCTTTCAAACATAGTTTCTAATAAAGGTACAGTACAATCAAGTGTTCTTTTCATTTCTCATTCAGTTTCAATACGAATCAAGATTGTACATTTTCCCTTTCATTCTATATTCAGTTTCCATATACAGTTTCAGGCCTTCCCAGTCTTTTAGGTATTGTTCTGCCATTTGTCCGTTTAGTTTCTTCGTCATTTTGTCCATTTCGGCTAAAAACAACAGTTTCCTTAACCAGTCTTGTATATCTGGCACCTTCTCCGCTTTCCACTGTTGCACAAAAGCCATTCTCGCCGATGTGATCATGTACCATAGTAATGTCCTTTTTTCTTGTGGAATTTTTTCCATTGTCAAACCTAAGAGAAGAAGCTCCGGACTTTTCCTGATAGGAATTTTTAATATCTTCTGCATCTCACAATGTACATTTGACCAGTATACTTTCACATGACCACATATGATAGAAAGAACCCTCTATTTTTTTACATTTCCAACACTTATTACTCAAGTTCTTATCCATACTAATATTAGCAATCTTTTTTGGAGTCATATACCACCTGTACATCATCTTATAACAATTTTCTTTTATATTAACACAGGTTGACATTTTAAAAGCTTTTTTCCACAGAAATTCCCATGATTCCATAGAAATTTCCTTATTCATGTTTATGGCCCATTTTATCATTTGCTCTTTAACAGTTTCATCCAGAGTATATACAGTCAACAAGGTTTTCTACAACTTAGATATCATTTTTCGCCCTTTTTTCAACCAGATATCTTCAAACTCATCGTTCTTAGCTCTAAAACCAACCTCTTTACAGTCTTTTTTGTAAATGTCCCTTATTTGGCAATATTGTAACCATCCATACTCAAATGCTAATTCATTATTTGGTTTTAAAACATATTTTTTCCCTTCCTTTTGAAGCAACTCTTGGTATTTCAACCAATCATTACCTTTGTGTTATGAAAAAGGATGAATAACTACAGCAGGAACAATCCATAAAGGCCTCTCATCGGGAACTGTATTCTTGTATCTGGTCCATGCATCAAACAACGTTCTCCTTATATAATGACGCTTAAACATTGAGTCTACTTTATTTTTCCCATACCAAAGATAGGCATGCCAGCCAAATCTGCAATCGTGACCCTCAAGGGCCAAAAGTTTTCTATTTTCCAAATTAACCCAGTCAGTTAACCAAGACATACATACAGCTTCATGATACAAACACAAATTCGGAACTTGGAAGCCACCTCTGTCTTTAACGTCATACATTATATTCATTTTAATTCTCAGCTTCTTTCCTGCCCAGATAAATTTAAAGATTTCTCTTTGCCATTTCACCAACACTTTCACATCTTTCACAATTGGTATTGTCTGAAACAAAAACATTAACCTGGGCAGTACACTCATTTTGACAACGGCAATTCTTCCAAGAAGAGATAATCTGAGTTTTTCCCACTTTTCTAAATCACGTCTTATCGAAACCCACAATTTTTCATAATTATTCTTAAACAAATCGATATTTTTCATTGTAATATCAACTCCCAAGTATTTGACCTTTTTAACCACTTCACATTCTGTCATATTTTGTAAATCTTGTTGCTTTATACCATTCATGTTTTTGCACAATATTTTCGATTTATTTTTATTTACATAGAACCCTGTGAGATCACCAAACTCTTTTACTTTTTCAAACACCAATGGCATATTATTGATAGGATCTTCAACAATAAACATAATATCGTCAGCAAACGCTCTTAATTTATATGAGAAACCTCTGATACTCAAACCTTTTATATTATTATCATCTCTAATCACTTGCAGCAATATTTCCAAAATCCAGATAAATAACAATGGCGATAAGGGACAGCCCTGTCTAGTTCCTTTTCTGACCCGGAACGCTTCCGTTGATTCTGCATTTACAATCACCGTGGCCTTTTGTTCTTTATATATTGATTTAATCATTTTTGTAAATTCTATGCCCATCTGTAATTTTTCAATCACTTTAAACATAAATTCCCAATTCAAATTATCGAATGCCTTCTCCGCATCTAAAAATAAAAAGCCGACCTCTTTTTCTGGGTGCTTATCATAATATTCTATTGTGTCCAAAACAACCCTCAAGTTGTCTTTTATTTGCCTACCTGGCAAAAACCCAGCCTGATCTTTGGCAATAGTGTCTTTCAAATACTATTTGAGGCGTTCTGCTAGAATTTTTGCAAAGATTTTGTAATCATTGTTCAAAAGTGAAATTGGTCGATAATTTTTGACATTAGTTAAATCTTGGGTCTCTTTCAGTATCAAGGTGATTGCTGCTTCGTTCCAGGAATTTGGAACCTTCCCACTTTCTCTAATTTCATTTAGAAGAATCTCTAGAACCGGTACCAGGTCTTCTTGAAGTTTCTTATAAAATTTGGCTGAAAATCCGTCTGGTCCTGGAACTTTGGAGATTTTTGCTTCTCCTATTGCTTTACTGATTTCTTCTTTAGTTATCACAGCGTTTAACAGTCCTTTTGTTTTTGAACTCGGTTGTGTCAAATTCACCTTAGATAAGTAATCTTGAATTTTTTGTTGATCCACCTGTTTTGCTTGAAAAAGAGTAGCATAGTATTTGTAAAATTCTCTCCGGATCCCTCCTGGGTCCATAATTTCTCTGTTCCCATCTTTCAATTTAATTATTGTTTTGTTCTCTCTTCTTTTCTTCAATTGCCATGCCAAATATTTCCCAGGTTTATTCGCTCCTTCAAAGGACTTCTGTTGCAATTTTTTCAAGTTCCAATAAACTTCTTTATTTAACCTTGCATCATATTGTTCCCTTAGGATCCTCAGTTCTCTCAAAATTTTCTTTTTGCCAGGTCTGTTCTTAAGTTCTGCTTCTTTCTTTTGGATATTTTCCAAAATTTCTTTATCTATTTTGAATTGTTGTTTTCTTTCATTGTTGTTAATTGCAATTAGATGTCTTCTCATCATAACCTTATATGCCTCCCATACTGTTTGCGTCTGTACTTCTTTAAGTTTAGTTGAAAATACATTTTGGTTTCCGTCCTTATTTTATCCACAATGTTTTGTTTGTCCAGTAAATCCTCATTGAGTCTCCATCGAAATTTCTTTCTTTTAACATAAGTTGACCACTTTATTGGGCTGTGGTCGGAAAGAATTCTAGGTAATATTTCAATTTTACATATTTGCATAATCAAGTTCTCAGTCATCCACATCATATCAATTCTTGAGAAAGGCTCATGTCTTGATGAGTAAAAAGAATTGTCTTTGTCTTTAGGGTTTTTAGCTCTCCATCCATCTTCCAGGTGTTCATGTTTTGCCATTTGAAAAAATACTTTCAGAAGCTTACCTATACCTTCATTTCCTTTTTTGGATTTTCTGTCAATTGCATTATTAACAGTACCATTAAAGTCACCCATCAATATCATTTGTTCATAGGTTAACTGTTGTAATTGTTCCCACAAATCTTGAAAGAATTTTTCCTTGGCTCCATTCGGGGCATAGAGATTTAAAATTAAGGTCTTTTTATTCTGAAGCATAACTTCCACTGCCAAGAATCTTCCTTCTTTGTCTTTAAAAATTTCTTTTGGTTCCAACTCTTTTTTTACATATGTAACAACTCCTTTTTTCTTTTGCGAGGAGAGGGAATAGAATTCCTCTCCTAGTCTACTTTGAATCAGAAATTTAGCATCAGTCTTTTTAATATGTGTTTCTTGTAAACAGACAATATCACATTTTTGTTTTTCCAACCATAGCCTAACATTTTTCCTTTTGGGGGGCGAATTAAGTCCATTAACATTCCATGAAATAATTTGATTCTCCATGTTGGTTTTGTATTTATTTATCAGAGTCTTTAAAATTGTCCTTAATGAACTTGGTCATTTGCTCTACTGACTTGATGGTGACTCTCTTCTGTTTAAATGTAAAGCTGACACCTTTTGGAATTTCCCATCTGTATCTAATGCCCTCTGTTTTCAGTTTGTCAATCAGATCTTTAAAGAGTCATCTGTCCTGAAGAACCGTTCTGGGTAGTTCCTTTAGTATCATAATTTTCTTTTGGTCAATTATAAAATCTTCCTGGAATTGTTGCTTAAACAGGTCATCTTTCAATCTTTTGGATATAAACTGGACAATCACCTCTCTGGGTAATTTTTTCTTTTGGGCAATCGCTGAATTGACTCTGTATACCAAAACAATGTGTGCCGCCACCTTCTCCTCTTCTAGTTTTAAAAAAATCTGCAACAGCATTCACCATGACTGAGTGGATATTCTCATTTTTGTCTTCAGGAATTCCCCTGAATCTCAGATGGTTAAACATTCCATTGTATTCCACCATTACATTGGCTTTTGATACTTCTTTAGCAACCTCAATTATGCCAGTTTCCACTCCTTTCACTCTCTCCTCCACCTCGTCTGTTCTTTTGTTCAGCGTCTGTACTTCCGTTGTGATTCCAGCTAGGTCCTTTTTCAAATCAGCTACTTCATCAGCCACTTTACCTAGAGTTTTTTCCATTTTTTGCATAACATCCATCATCCATTTTTCCATGGCTTCCATTCATACCCTGTAGTTTCTTCTCCTCTTTAGCAGCCATTTTCGGGGAGGACCAAGAGTTCGCCCTCTGTCTTTGCCGGAGATCGTAAGCCGTTGTTTACAATTGTTACAAAACTTATATCAAATTAAAGCTCTTCTTGTGCCCAGCTGAACCGCTCTATTTTCGCTTTTTTCTGTTAAGTCTTTTAGCCAAAATCCGAATAAATCGTTTCGACCTTCTCAAAATGGCGGGCACAAATTTTCTAAGGTAAATAACTCTTTCTGTTGCTTACTTCCTGTCCGGCAGTCTTAGTCATCCTCCTTGTCTTCTGGTTCCTCCCTTCTTCCGGCCTCCTCGGTCGTCTCTAGGAAGCGCTGCTTGTCTGGTCTGAGATCACTTCCTGTTCTGGTGTTTTCTGTCGCAGCTTAAGTAGTTTACCACGTTGCTTCTCATGGGACTTGGTTTTAGTTTCTATTTTAAAGTCAATATCCCGACCGCAGGAATGATCAACAAACCGACTTTTTGGCTTTTTTTTGCTTTTCAACTGCGTTTCCTGGAGTTGGTGTTAGTACACAGTATGCCGCACAATCATGCACTTCATTGGGTGATGTTTATTTTTGGGATCAGCGCGTTTCCAGTGAGCAATTTTAAAAAGTTACCTTCAAAGTCCATGTTTTGTCATAGCAGTGTTTCCTTGGTATCAGTTTCCGTAGAATGTCTTGGAGGTCTGGGTCATGCGTTCTTATGTTGAGAATCCAACTCAGTGGGGTCTTTTAGAGAAATTCCAAAGTGCCCGCTTGGGGGGAGGGGATCAAGGCTGGTCGCGGCGCTCTTTAAAGCCCCGCTATCAGCCGATCTCAACTCCCACTTAGGCCGATGCTCATTGCTAGTCACCCCCCTGCCTGGGGAGATCTGCGGCAGGCTAGATAGCCCGCCCTGTCATAAAGACCCTCCGTATGCTCTGGGATCAAAGCCAGAGCACGTCAGAACGTCATGGATCCCAGACCGGAAGCCCGTTTTTGGCCTTCTTTTGTGCTATCTGGCAGATAAGAATAGAGATGTTCTTTTTAAAAAACCTGAAATCAGATTTGCAATGGATTTATGCTTAAATATTTCCAAACACAGTGGCCCAGAAGCTTCAATATATTTAGTCCTACCATAAGCATATTTACTCAGAAGTTTAACTGGGTTTAATAAAAACAGAAGAACATAAGAGAAGCCAATGTTGAATCAGGCCAATGGCCCATCTAGTCCAACATTCTGTCATACAGCGGCCAAAATATAGCAGGTGCCATCAGGAGGTCCAGCAGTGGGGCCAGGACACTAGAAGCCCTCCCATTGCTGCCCCCTCCAGCACCAAGAATAGAGTGCATCACCTGCCCCAGACTGAGAGTTCCCATCTATACCCTGTGGCTAATAGCCACTGATGGACTTCTGCTCCATATGTTTATCTAATTCCCTCTTGAAACTCTCCATGCTTGTAGCTGCCACCACCTCCTGTGGCAGTGAATTCCACATGTTAATCACTCTTTGGGTGAAGAAGTATTCCCTTTTATCTGTTCTAACCCGACTGCTCAGCAATTTCATGGAGTGCCCACGAGTTCTTGTATTGTGAGAAAGGGAGAAAAGTACTTCTTTCTCAACCTGCTCAATCCCATTAATAATCTTATAAACCTCGATCATGTCACCCCTCAGCCGTCGTTTCTCCAAGCTAAAGAGCCCCAAGCATTTTAACCTTTCTTCATGGGGAAGGTGTTCCAACCCTTTTATCATTCTAGTTGCCCTTCTCTGCACTCTTTCCAATGCTATAATCAGGGCTGGCCCCAGGTGTCTGGGCGCCCTAGGCAGGACAGCCTGGGGCGCCCACCCCACCGGGGATGCCAACCTCCCGGTGGGGCCTGGAGATGGCCCAGCGCCATTTTCCTGGGTGCCTTGCAGCTGCGAGGTGCCCAGGAGAGCCAGGGAAGGGAAGGGGTTAGAACCCTCGCCCCTTCCCTCCCAGCGGCGGCGCCAGCTCTTCTGGGCGCCTCACAGCTGTGAGGCGCCCAGGAAAGCTGGGGCTGCCAGTGCTGGGCGGGAAGGGGGGCTTTTCACGGGGGGGCATTTTGGCGCCCCTGCAGGGCCGGCGCCCTAGGCGAGCGCCTAGCTCGCCTAGTGGGCGAGCCGGCCCTGGCTATAATATCCTTTTTGAGATGTGGTGACCAGAACTGTACACAGTATTCCAAATGAGGTTGCACCAATGATTTATACAGGGGCATGATGATACTGGCTGATTTGTTTTCAATTCCCTTCCTAATAATCCCCAGCATAGCGTTGGCCTTCTTTATTGCAGCTACACACTGTCTAGACATTTTCATTGAGTTATCTACTACGACTCCAAGATCTCTCTCTTGGTCCGTCTCTGCCAGTTCAGACCCCATCAACATGTATTTATATTTAGGATTTTTGGCTCCAATGTGCATCACTTTGCACTTGGCCACATTGAACCCCATTTGCCACATTGACGCCCACTCACCCATCCTCGACAGATCCCTTTGGAGTGCCTCACACTTCTCCCTGGTTTTCACCACCCTGAACAACTTTATGTCATCTGCAAATTTAGCCACTTCACTGCTTACTCCCAATTCCAAATCATTAATAAACAAGTTAAAAAGCATCGGACCGAGTACTGATCCCTGTGGTAACCCACTGCTTACCACCCTCCACTGGGAAAGTTTCCCATTTATACTCACTCTCTGTTTTCTATTTATAAGCCAGTTTTTGATCCACAAGAGGACTTGTCCTTTTATCCCATGACTATTGAGCTTACTTAGGAGCCTTTGATGAGGAACTGTATCAAAAGCTTTCTGGAAGTCAAGGTAAATAATATCTATTGGGTCCCCCTTGTCCACATGTTTGTTCACTCCCTCAAAAAACACTAACAGGTTAGTGAGACAAGATCTTCCCTTACAGAACCCATGCTGAGTCTGCCTCAATAGTTTTTGTTCATCAATGTGCCTACTAATTCTTTCCTTAATAACAGTTTCCTCCAACTTACCCGATATCGATATCAGACTGACTGGCCTGTAATTTCCTGGATCTCCCCTGGAGCCCTTTTTAAAGATGGGAGTGACATTAGCTACCTTCCAGTCCTCAGGAATGGAGGCAGATTTTAAAGAAAATTACATATTTTTGTCAGGAGATCCACAAGTTCACATTTGAGTTCTTTCAGAACTCTCGGATGAATGCCATCAGGCCTGGTGATTTATTAGTTTTTAAATTATCCATCAGTCGGAGGACTTCCTCTCATGTCACCGCAATCTAATTAAGGTCTTTAAAACCCCCTCCCGAAATCGGTGCTTCTGGAGTGGGCAAGCACTTCTCCTCTTCCACAGTGAAGACAGAGGCAAAAAATGCATTCAGCTTCTCAGCCATTTCCCTATCATCCTTCACTACTCCTTTTACCCCTTGGTCATCCAAGGGCCCCACTGCCTCCCTGGCTGGCTTCCTACTTTTAATGTATTTGAAGAAAGTTTTATTGTTGGCCTTTATGTTTTTTGCAATATGCTCCTCATATTCCCTTTTTGCTTGCCTGATCACAGACTTGCATTTTATTTGCCATAGTTTGTGTTCCCTTTTATCAACCTCACTAAGACTAGCTTTCCACCGCTTAAACGAATCCTTCTTACCTTTTACAGCTTCCATTACTTTATTTGTTAACCATGCAGGCTTTTTTCTATACCTATTTGTACCTTTCCTAACCTGCGGTATATATTTTTTCTGAGCTTCTAGGATTGTATTTTTAAATAGTCTCCAAGCTTCCCCAATGGTTTTGACCTTCTCCACTCTTCCTTTCAATTTCTTCCTCACATGTCCCCTCATACCAGAGAAGTTACCCCTTTTAAAGTTAAAAGTGGTTGCGTCAGTCTCTTTGGGCAACTGCCTATCTGTATAAACGTTAAACTCAATGACATTATGGTCACTGTTCCCAAGTGGTGCAATCACGTTTACATCTCTCACCAGGTCTTGGGTGTTACTTCGGACCAAATCCAGGATCGCCTCTCCCCTGGTAGGAACTGTGACCATCTGTTCCATAGCACAGTCATTGAGAGTGTCTAAAAACGCAATCTCTTTTTCCCGACTAGAACTCATATTGCTCCAATCAATGTGTGGGTAGTTAAAGTCGCCTATTACGACACAGTTATTTCATCTAGCTGCTATCTTTAATTCATTCATCATTTTATAATCCTCCTCTATCTTTTGATCTGGTGGGCGATAACAAACTCCCACTGTTAAGCTTCCTTTTGGACCCACTATTTCAACCGATAGCATTTCCAGAAGCAAATCCAATTCTCTTACCCTCTCAATCTTACTGGACGGTATACCCTCTCTGACATACAGAGCCACCCCACCTCCAACCCTTTCCCCCTATCCTTCCGATATAATTTATAACCAGGAATCACCGTATCCCACTGATTTTCCTCATCCCACCAAGTTTCTGAAATACCCACAATGTCTATTTCCCCCCCAACACCAAGCATTCCAACTCCCCGATTTTACCTCGGAGACTTCTAGCATTTGTGTATAAACACTTATAGTTTCCCACGTTTGTTAAGCCCACAGCCTTCCTCTTGCTGCCTCGAGACCTTGCCAGACAGTTCCTATCATTAGCCACAGTCTCAGTGGACAATTGTAATCCATTTCCTTGTACAAAAGTAGTAGCTACCCCTTCATCTCTTTGAGATGAGCCATCCTGAACCAGAGACTTTTCATCTCCTGTCGGCTTTCCCCCATTATTCAGTTTAAAAACTGCTCTGCCACCTTTTTGATTTTGAGTGCCAGCAGCCTGGTTCCTTCTCGGGACAAGTGGAGACCGTCCCTTTTGTACAGCTCCCCCTTGTCCCAAAAAGCATCCCAGTGCCTAACAAACTTGAACCCTTCCCCCCTACACCACCGTCTCATCCACGCATTGAGACTCCTGATCTGTGCCTGTCTCTCCGGCCCTGCGCATGGAGCAGGTAGCACTTCTGAGAAGGCTACCTTGGAGGTCCTGGCCTTGAGCTTCCTGCCCAGCAGCCTAAATTTCTCCTCCAGGACCTCCCGACTGCATTTCCCCACATCGTTGGTGCCGATGTGCACCACGACCACTGGCTCCTCCCCAGCACTATCTACCAGCCTATCTAAAAAATGTCCGCTACCTTCGCACCAGGCAGGCAAGTCACCATACGGTCAGTACGCGGGTTCGCCACCCAGCTGTCTACCTGCCTAAGGATTGAATCACCAACTACCAAGAGCCCCCTCCCACCCTTCCCAGGGATGGTTCCTTGGTACGAAAGGATACCCGTTCACCAGCTGAAGAAGAGGTCCCTTCTGAGGGCACATTCCCCTTATCCTCAGCATGGTGCCCCGTTTCCCCTTGACCCTCATGCTCCCTGGCAGCAGCCGGGCTGCCAGATCCAGAGTGGGACATATCTAACAAGTCCCCAAGAGTCTTCCCCGTGCACCTAACTGACTGTCTCTGCTTCTTCAGGTCAGCCACCTTGGCCTCAAGGGAGCAAACTTGCTCCCTGAGAACCAGGAGCTCCTTGCACCGAGCACACACCCAAGACTTCTGACCAGTGGGCAGATAGTCATATATGTGACACTCCATGCAAAACACTGGATAGCCCCCAGCCCCCTGCTGGCATTCTGGCTTCATAATTGTTTTTAAACAAATACTTTTCTATAACCCCCTTTTAAAACCCTTTGTATTTATACGGTTCCTGTTGTAGGAGTCTACTTACCTTACTGGGAACCCAAGAAGCCAAGGTCCCTGGTTTTCTGGCTCTTCCTGGGCTTCTTACAGAGCCCCTAGGCTAAGAGCCACAGGCCAAGAGCCTCACCCTTTGGCTCTCACCCTTCGGCTTGTGCCAGAGGCTCGTGCCTCTTGCAAGCTTCCTGCCTTAAATAGAAGGGTCCCCCAGGAGAGGGTGTGGCCAGCAGCTACTCAAATTCACCCAAGGCACTTAATGACAGGCAAACAATGACCCTTTCACACCCCAACTCCAGCAGCCAGGAGTCTGCTATTCAGTTTCACCCAGGCACTTAATTTCAGGCAGACAATGACCCTTTCACACCCCAACTCCAGCAGCCAGAAGTCTCTTACAACTCACCCACACACTCCCAAATACAGTCCCCCACACAGTAACTTCTCAGCTAAAGCACCTCAGCTGAAAGTAAATAAATAAAAATACCACTCACCCCTCTGGCAGCTCAAACACCTTGCTCCTTATCAGAGCTCAGCTGGGTCAGCATAACTCAGCATAATCAGCATAATGGAGCATAACTCTATATAACTGTTCATAAGATTGCAACTTTGAACTTAAAATCTGTCTTATACTGTGTCAGACCACATAAACTAGTATTATCTACAGTGACTGCAAGTGATTTTCAGATTCTTCACTACAATCATTTCCAGATCCATTTACCTGAAAATGGTAGTGTCTGAATTCTGGGAAATTTGATATGCAAAGTCTATGCTTTTCTACCAAGCCAGCCTCTTTCCTCTCATCCATAAAGATCCTAACGTTTGCCAACAATTTGCATCATTCTTTAAGGAGCCATATTGCTCCTTAATACTGGAAAAGTTCTTAGGGAATAAGGTACTTTTGGAATTAATGAAGGGTGCTTTTATAAAGGGAATAGGGTTGTAGTCTATTTCACAGTTTATTGTGTATATTATTCTTGTTCTTACTGTATTGTTTCTACTTTTGAAATTCCACCTTTTTGCACTGTTTATGACATCTCTCATATTATACTTTTTATTTGCACTGTTCCTTCTTTGATCCTACTCCTACTGGGTGCCTTCTTCTATTTGATTGCATTGTTTCCCACTGTGTAATGTGCCATGATTATCAGTGAGAAAGGTGGGCTGCAAATAAAGTAAAATAATATAAATAAATAGCATCTGTAGTGAGTTCAAGGACATGGGGGTGCTGTCATGTGATGGAGTTATATCATGGGGAAAACTGGGAAGTGATGTCATACCTCTGGTGATTCCTAGAGCAATGTAACATCACTTAGAATAATAGAATCACAGAGTTGGAAGGGGCCATACAGGCCATCTAGTCCAATCCCCTCTCAGTGCAGGATCAGCCTAGAGAGTATCCCTGACAAGTGTTTGTCTAGATGCTGCTTAAAGATTGCCAGTGAGGGAGAGCTCACCACCTCCCTAGGCAGCTGATTCCACTGGTGCACAACTTTTACTATCAAAAAGTTTTTCCTAATATCCAGCCAGTACCTTCCCACCCTTAATTTAAACCCATTATTGCGAGTCCTATCCTCTGCTGCCAACAGGAACAGCTCCTTGCCCTCCTGTAAGTGACAGCCTCCAAAAACTTCAAGAGAGCAATCATGTTCCCCTTCAACCTCCTCTTCTCCAAACATTCCCAAGTCCCGCAGCCTTTCCTCATAGGGCTTGTTCTCCAGGCCCCCAATCATCCTCGTCATTCTCCTCTGCATGCACTCCATTCAGTCCACATCCTTTTTGAAGTAAGGCCTCCAGAACTGCACAGACTACTCCAGGTGCAGCCTGACTTCTGGGTTTTCCATTGAAGTCACATAACTCCATCACCAACAGTGATTTTTATTTCTTTTCTTGCTACTAGCAGCTGGACTGCTGGCAGATAACAGGATTTGGGGCAGGAAATCTCCCACTCCCAGAGGGCACATGGAAAGCCTAGAAGTACACATTTTCCTTTTGAAATTAGCTTTCCCCCCTTTTGCTTTGACAATGCAATTTGGGGATATAAGAATGTGGTTTTAAATACCATGGTCTTCCATGTCTTTTTTTTTCTTTTGCTAACTGCCTATAATTAAGTCATAATGCCTCCTTTGATGTTATGTTTATTTTCTTGGCAACAAAGCCATTTTAGATAAACAGTGGTTTCAATTATTTCTGTGTGGAATCTAGGGACTGCTTATCCAGTGATAAGTATGCTGACCTCAGGCAATTGCTGAAGAGACAGTTCTTAGAAAGCCATAAATACTATATCTCAAATAATAGTGGAAGAAGGGATTTTTAGTAGAGTAAATGTTCTATCCAAGTGTAAAGATTTACATTTCAAAGACCATGCATACAATTCTGATTGTTGTATGTACTGAATATAGATTGTGTATAGATTGAGTATCTTTATTAATTGTAAAACACAAATATAACTCATTTGGTTCATAGTAATTTGTTCACGGTTTTGTTTTTGTATTAATCTTCTTTCCATGAATCTCTCATTGGTTGTTAAACTCCAGGTAGGGCATGGGGATCTCCTGTTTTTACTGTTGATCTCCAGATGACAGCGATCAGTTCCCCTAGAGAAAATGGCTGCTGTGGAGGGTGGCCTCTGTGACATCATACCCTACTCAGGTCCTTCCTTTTCTCAAATCCAGCCCTCCTGGGGCTCCACCTCCAAAATCTCCAGGTATTTCCCTATCCACAGCTGGCAACCTTGGCAGATCAATTTTACAGCTCTGATGATGAAAAAGGTTCAATTCAGGCAATTTGCTGGAACCCAGAAACAGGATCACAAATGTCAAGAAGCTTGAGTCAGAATTCTGTCTCAACATGGATCATCTTGCTTGGAAGGAGTAGCTCTGCAGCCCGCTTTCCTCTCCTACTGAGCAGCCTCCTGCATCTAAAATTAACAAGCAGAGATTCTGAGTCAAGATTCATGCCTGTCTGGAAGGCTTTAATACTGTCACAATACAATTGCACACATTTAACTACTAATACTGACCATAGCTTCCACTCAGAAGGAGGCTTTAAAGCCCCCCAGTGTTGTAAACCCTAACAGTATTGACAGATGATCACTATGAATAGGGTCCCATTGAACCCTAAGAGAGCACAGGAACTATCTATGGGGCTTAATGGGTGCATTTGAATAATAATAATAATACTGGTTACATAAGAGCTTGGCTATGATGCAGTTTCTCTGGGTTAGTAGAAAGGCAAACCAGGGACTTCAGATCTCCCCAGTCTTAGATTGGGTTATACTCTCCTTGAAAAGCCAGGTTTGCAGCTTGGGAGTGCTGCTTGACGCCTTAGAAAACCAGATGGTTCCTGTGACTCAAAGTGTGGTTGCCCATCTCTGGCTGGTGAATCAACTGTGTCTGTTCCTGGGTCAGTCAAATCTAGCCACAGTGATCCATGCTGAAGCTATATCTAGTCAGGACTAATGCAATACCTTCTACTAGGGCAGGGGTGGCCAAACTTGCTTAACATGAGCCTCAAAGAATAAATGTCAGATGTTTGAGAGCTGCAAGACATGAACAAATATTACACATGTTTTTATTGGAAAATACGCAAATTTGCTTTATTAATATTAAATTGATAACTTGGGGAGGGAGTGGAGAAACAGAGAGAATGAAAGGTGGAAAGAAAGAAAGTGGAAAGAAAGCAAATAGATGGGGGAGGGAGGGGGAAAGAAGCCAACTTTAATTGTATCCTCCAAGCCCCCCCTGCCCCCACGCCAACTAGCTTGGCCTGGAGAAAGAATTTAAAGAGACAAATGCCTTCTCCAAGCTGGCTGACCAGGGGGTGGTGGTCTTTGAGAATGCATTTAAAGTTCAAATTGCTTTCTTTCTCTGCACCGGCTGGGGAAGGGAAGACCAATTGGGGAGGTATGCCTCCCCTTTGCTTCCCCAGCCACTGTAGCAAGAGCTGCAGAATATGTGTGAAAG
Organism: Gekko gecko; assembly: GCA_029375565.1. Lineage (NCBI taxonomy): Eukaryota > Metazoa > Chordata > Lepidosauria > Squamata > Gekkonidae > Gekko > Gekko gecko. The sequence continues at coordinate 118,967,503 of JAPDNY010000004.1, forward strand.
AGCCGCATGTGGCTCCTGAGCCACAGTTTGGCATGTACTCTGTACTAAGGGCTACCCTTGAAGCTGCAGCTAGTGCATAATGCTGTGGCTAGACTGCTGGTCAGAGCCAGCTATCAGGAGCATATTTCCCTAATACCACAGCAATCACACTGGCTATCAATTCTCTCCAGACCCCAATTCAAAGTGTTGGTTTTGCCCTTTAAAGCCCTGTATGGCTTGGGGCCTGGGTATCCAAAGGATGTCTAACCCCATGTGTTCCTGGTCATTAAGGCTGTGGGGAGACTCCTGACTGTCCCACCAATTTAAGACACTTGTTTGGTGGGTGGGCACACAAAAGAGGGGCTTTTCCATGGCAGCTCCACAATTATGGAACAACCTCCCACACCCTTATTGTAGATCTTCAGGAGGCAGTTAAAGACAGTTGTATTTAGGACTGTATTTTGAATTATTTAGCTTTTATTATTGGCATTCCTAACTACAGTTTTTTAAACTGTGACTTTTATGTTTTTTTTAAGTCTATTTTTATGTTTTATTTGTATTGTAAGCCACCTTGAGCTCCACAAGCGAGGAAGGCAGCTAATAAATGCTTTTAAAATAAAAGGTTAAAAGAATTTTTTTCTTTCACCACTGCATGATGTGGTATCAGGTAGCATGTCAGAGGCCAGTTCCCTCGTGAGTGAAACTGGTAACAAATTTCACAAGAATAGATTTGAAAACAATGAGTAAATGGTCAGGGTGAGGCTGTAGAGCAAACAATAACACTTGAAAAGCACAGACTCGGCCTGAAACCATTTGAGAACAATTTAGAAGAAGAATAAATGGAGTGCATACCTCTGAACAAGAATGCTTATGCAGAGAATTACATGCTTTCATTATGGAGACAAATACTATCATTCCACACATGAAAACACTTGAATACCAATATACAAGAATGAAACGCTAGCTGTGATAGGTATATACAGAACATAAAAAGTTAGAAGTGGACTTGGGAAAAGAAACAACATTAAAAAGTTTAATTTTCATTTATAGCACTGATGCATATGAAGCTGTTTTGCAAACAAAGTCAGTGTTTCCAATCAGAACATGGATACAAACAGAGTAGTCCATGAAACTGAAGTGGGAACAATCCGATTGAATGTTTTGGATTTTGGTGAACAAGAGCATAGCTTTCCAAAACCCACTCTTATATATTACAAGCTGAAGCAGTGGTTTCATGAAGCAGAGCGGTATTAGAAATGTTATTTTTCATGCCCCAGAAGCTGACAAACTAGATAGGATATTTGTTTCTGTGATACTGTCCAAGAGCAGCTCTTGGGAAACAATTTTGACCATGGAAATGATGCAGACAGAAAAAACACCCCTTCTCATCAGTGCATGTTCACTACCAAAGTGACCCAAGCAACTGCAAACAGAAGACCACCAACATGAGAGGAAGCTACAGGTATGCCACTGGAGCTCATTTAGCTCCCAGCGGCCAGGCAACAGGAATAGAATGGTCTTCATTACTCACATTAGATCACACTACTGCTGTCCAGACCCGAGTTGAACCACAATGGCACTTCTAGCACATGAGACTCAGCTTCAAACTATGACAGCTAGGAAAATACATCAATCCCATCCTGTCCCACTGTCACTCACAAGATCAAGTTTTCAGTCTCATGTGGTTGTCTGTAGGCACATTCAGTCCAAAAGCCATCTTCTCTTTAGCTTTTAGCATGCCATGGGAGGTCAATTCTCTGGTATGAACCCATGTGCCTCCTCAGATCTGGTCAGCAGAATCTCCTGATAGGATTGACAGTTTACAGGTGAGTCTGGAGATCTCAGATTACAACTGATCTGCAGACTACTTAGATCAGTTCCCCTGGAGAAAATGGCTGCTTTAGAGGGAGGACTCTGTGTAACTACACCCTGCTGAAGTCCCTCCCCTCCCCACACCCTGCCAACCCCAGACTCTACTCCCAAGTCTCTAGAAATTTTCCAACCCGGACTTGGCAACTTATCTCCTGACTATGCCCTCCTTGTGGTTCTCTGTTAGAGCTTTTTCTTGTATTGCCCCATAGATATGGAACTGCTTGTATGTTTGCAGGCTCTAATAGGGACGATTTCACAGGATTAAAAAAATAATAATAATAATGAAATATGTTCTCATCTTTATCAGGCCTATTTCACAGTGCCCATTGCTGAGTGGCTGAAGAGAGACTAGTGGCTGGCAAAGATGCCATGGTAATTAATTAGTTGCTGTGTTTTGTGTTAGAAGTTACCCTGAGGAAAGCTAGGACAGAGATGTTTAAAATAAAATAGTTGTTCTTCCTATTCCGCACCAGTGGCCTGCCAACCCATCACGACAATTTTATGTCCCACTAATACATGCTGTTCTATTCTTTTGAGTAATCATTCTGTTCCTGTGGTCCTACAAAGATAGGCCTTGCTGCAAATATCACTGTTGGGGGTACTGGCATTGCACCATTGATGGTGTGTAGTAACAACTTACTGTTTTCCTAAGGCTCCAGACTTTAAAATCCAACCTAGATTTTATTCACAGGCACTGAAAAATTCTGTTCTTAGTATGTGAATATTTGTATCATCTGTATCTGTTCTCATTCTCTGAGAGCAAGGAGATGAAATTAAAATATCCATTTAGAACATATAAAGTACTTAGGAAGGTTGCTGCAGAACAATCTACAAGTATGTTACAATGGATGTGATGGAAATGGCATTAGGTCCACTGGCTCTACTGCCTTTCCACGTGGTCAGCATAAATTTTGTTTGAGCCAATCTGCATACAGACCGTACACACTTAGGTTTTGTATGAACAGTTGGGAACTTCTCTTTCTCCTCTAGCTGGGAAGCTCAGCAGTCTGCTGACAAATCTCAGGTGCCTGGCTGTGGGATGCTTTATTTACCATTGAAGGAGGAGTACACTGTATTCAGTTAAAGGAGCAAGAGGGCAAGGGCAAGAATGTTATATCAGTGTTCAGTTAACTGTATGAGAAATGCCAATGTTAACATAAATGAGGTGAAAATGCTCTTTTAGTGAAATGCAACCACAGGATCTAGCACTCTACTTCCTCAGAAACACTGAGAAAAAACAAGATAGTTTAAATCATAACATCTCAGACAGGAGGCCTGGCATGTGGAAATTCCAGGTTCAATCCCTGGCACCTCCAGTTTAAAAAAATCAGTTAGTAGGTGATGTGAAAGAGCTTTACCAGAGATTCTGGAGAGCTGCTGCCAGTCTAAGTAGACAATACTGAACTAAATGAACCAGTGGTCTGATTCAGTATAAGGTGCAACTTTGTGTGGAGCAAATCCATTCTGCTTTATTCTGCTTCAAAAGGAGCATACCAAGGACATAGATGTGACCCACTGAATAGCACTGTTTTCATTCTGAGTTCTGCCCATCCATCCATTTCCAAGTCACATCCTGGCACAAGATCACTGCTCCCACTGTTCAATCCATGTGACATCCTGGGCCCAATGCTTATACAGCAAGTTCCATCCATAAGATAGTACTGCTACCCTCTCTGAAACTTACTGGTGTTCAGATGCTTATGTAAACATTGGCCCCGTTCACACGGAGCATTTGCCCCGCTGAAGGCACGGTAGCCCTGTGGACTTTCCGTGCGCAATCATACCAGCACATCTGGGAGGTGTAGCACTCCCGTGGCCAACCCGCGGCTTCCCATGGACAACGCAGAGTAAAAAACTACTAGGGTCAAAGTACTAGTTTCCGGAAACCCCGGGGCAAAGGCTGGCATCTGATCATGGGAGCGCCAGTATCCCGCAGCTTCCGACGCCGGCCCATGTCCCAGGGTTTCCAGATGTTGTAAGTTTCCATGGGATGCGCACCAATGCTGAATGAGGCATGCACATACGCAAGGCACTGACAGCATCCTGCCCCCCCCAACGGCACATTTGTCCTTTGCTACAGTGCGACTTGCTGCTCTGCTGCACTGCTTTTTTGCCGCGCTGTAGCAGTGCTGTGTGATTGGTGCTCAGTGCCAGAGCGTGGCAACCTGGTGGCCCATGTGATCAGGCTACCGCACCTTATTTTGCTCTGGGGCGAACTGCCACACCTCCCCCCCACCACGTTTTCTGGCCCGTATGACCGGGGCCATTGTAGGAAGTAGAAGCTCATCTTGTTGAGTTTGGGCACTGCTGGCATAAATTAAGTCACATTTATGATACATAGCCTCCTGATTAATCTGACCCCTCAAGACATTTTGCCTCCTGAAGCTGCACCAGTCTTTTCATCATCCCTGCTACCACTCCTGCTCTAGCTTGCCCGCTGCCTCTGTTCCCAATCATGAGCTGAAACACCAAGCTTTTTCTTGCCTCCTTGCTCCCTCAGCCCTCTTTAAAAAGCATATGGTAAGACCTGCATACCCCAGAGCTTTCTGAACTCTCACACAATTCCTTACTCTTGAAAGAGTTCAGTCATCATTTTTATTGACTAAGAAACCATGGTAATGTAGAATTGCCAAGAGAACCAAAGTGCTGGTCAAACTCTCAGGAGTATTTCCAAGCCCCTATAGTCAAGCTCCAAGTTCTAAACAACCAAAAGCAGAGTTTCTTTTTATATGTTCTGTAATTCACTATGAGTTTAAAAACCACCTAAATAGATAGGTAGATCTCATTGCTTCCTTTCCCCTTTTTGCCAGAAGAGGTGAAATAATACAGTTTTCTCCTCCACAGTATTTCTTTGGGGTATATTTCCTTCAGGTCATGGAAGATATCACTATATAATAATCCTCTTAACATATTGGCCATTTCCAGCTCTCCGACTGGCTGAGAAATGTGCTCCATCAGCCATTGGCCCATCTGCTGCCACTCAAGAGTACTCAAGTACCATTGGCTGGGTGCTGGGTCCACTCCTCTTTCCCACCCACTCCCACATCAGCCACTATTCCCTGTCAGAATAACTCTCTCTCCTAATGAAGACACTTCTCCTGCTTGGCTCCTCTGTGGGACTAACTTTTCCCTCAGTGGCTGTTGGTAGGCAACCCAGCTTGGTTCTGTCAGTAAAAAGACAAAGGAAGGAAACCCTTTCCCAGGCCTTTATGAGGGCCAGTCCTGTCTAGGGTTGCCAGCTCCAAGTTGGGAAATTCCTGGATATTCTGTGTCTAAGGAAGCCAGAGTTTGGAGAGGAGAGAGGCCTCAGCTGCACAAAATGCCATAGAGCCCACCCTCCAAAGCAGTTATTTTCTCTGGAGGGGGGAAGAGATCTGTTGTCTGGAGTTCAGTTGTGATAGTTGGCTACCCTAGGTTGGCTATCCTAGGCACAGCAGTTAGCACTTAGAGCGGGGTCTGCCAGACCCAGGTTCTTCCTGTGGAAGCTGTGATTTCGGCCCAGTCACAGGCTTTCAGCATAACCCCCTCCCCTGCCCACTGCCAGCTTGACCACTTTCCTGTCAGAATAAACTATAAAAATTGCTAAGCAACCAAGCTTGGTTCTGTCAATAAAACAGGGTTGTTGTGCAAGTGAAAAGGGGGGAGAGAAGAATGATGTAAGCTGCTTTGGTCCCCATTGCAGAGAAAAACTGTACTTTTCCTCCTGGGGAACCATTGTTGCCAATCTCCAGGTGAGGGCTGGAGATCATTCAGAATTACAACTGCTCTCCTGATGGCAGAGATCAGTTCCCCTGGAGAAAATGGTGGACTCTGTGTCATTATACCCTGCTGAGGTTGCCATAGCAAATTGACATTGAGTGCTCAAAGCCTTGGCACTATCCCAGAGCCTCTTTCTAGAGCTTGTTGTATTTATTTCCACAACGGGCCTTATTCCTAGTATAGAAATATGTCTACAAACAAAAGAATGTCTAACAGCATGACTTCAAAAAACTAGTTCTGGGTGTGTGAGTATCTAAGGAAGTGTGAACATAATGATGTTCATAATGTAGTACTTTCATCGGACAATTGGGTTCTTGCACTTTAACTTATCAAGAACAGAGCTTCCATATTATATCTTTAAAAGGCAATTAATAATGTTGTTTTTTCTAGAAAATACAGAATTTGTAACACCATATAAAATTAGCCACACTACTCAGCATCTCCAGATGCAGAATGGTAGACTTAGATAGATATTTCTTTTGAATGTGGAATGGCTTGGAGTTCTTGACTTAGGTTAAAGGTTATCTGCTTTCTGCCAGCATTATTTGATTATTTCTTTTGGATAAGCCATCAAACATAGTTTCAGTTTCTTTGTAATTAATTTTGTATCATTGTGTTAAGTCATTAAACTTATGTGTATTGGTGGAAAATAAATTCAGTGTTATTCAACTTTATTATACTTCTTTTATAAAGCTCAAGCTTTGATGATGAACCACCCATTTCTTTCTTAGCCAATTAAGTATAAACTATGTGAAGAGCAAAGGTGAGGGCTGTGAGTCTAGAGCACTGAATCCACTTATTTCTTCTCTGGTTTTTTTTTTTTTTTGCCATACTCAGGCTTACTGTTAGGATCAGAGCCCTGCTGAGAGAAAAGTGATGTCAGATGGATAGACCACAAGGAGATCAGTGGCAGGCAGAGGGAGAATTCAGCACCTCCTTTTTCTCTTAAACTTGCCTAAGCCATACCTTTACACAAGACTTAGGCTGTGGTCAGATTGCAGGGTTGCCACAGTCTGGTCCTGGCTTTAAGTACTCTGTTGCAATTTGTAACAGAGAGTTTTAATCATACATCCCACCCTGAACCAGCTTCACTGTGTGCTTGCTCCATAGTCAACCATTCAGATTATTGCTGCACAGCAACCACAGAGTGGGTGGGGGGGCTTTTAAAAAACATTTGTCTTTTGCATATGTGCATAACCACTTATTCAAAGCACTGCTCAATTTTGACAGCTGGAGAAGACTGCCTCCCCCTCTGAAGAAACTTATATTTTCAATTAACCCCTTCCCCACCCTGTGTGCTGCAAAGCTGTAGGCAGAGGAACTGGCATGAAAAAACACAAAGGAGACTTCTCAGCCTGCCCTTCCCTCTCCCTCTTCTCACCTTAGAGGACAGCTGAAAGCTTGCTGATGTGCACAAAGATGAGGTTATGTGCACATTGCTAACTGACTAAAAAAAAGCCCCAAGGAGCAAAAACAGAACAGAACAATCAGACTTCCCAACTGGGTTGAGCTTGCAGCAGGAGTGTTCAGACATTTAGATATGTGGGGTGAAACTGCTGATATCTGTAAATACCAGACTTTCCCCAGTGCCTGATTATTCCACTTCCAAAGTGAGGCAGAACGGAATGATGATAACTGGGGCATGGAAGGCAGATGTTGCTGTCTGAGCATCCTCTTTAAATCTGCAAAGGCGCCACAATTATATTGGGCAAACTGCTCTTGTGACTGCAGCCTTAGTTGACCTCATTTAAAAACATGAGTCTGTCTCTGTCATATGTAATTTTTGCTTCAAAGCAGCTTACATGGAATTTCCAGTGCTATCTGATCTAGCCACTGAACAGTTTATGTACACTTGCTTAGCTTTAACAATTCCATTATCACAGGTGTTCCCAGACTGATTCTCTAGAAACAGATTACTGTACGTGGTACTGTAAGGTAAGAACGACTGTCATCCTAAGCAGATTGTCTGTGTGTAAAGTGCTATCAAGTCACAAACAATTTATGGCTACCCCAGCAAGGGGCTTTCAAAGCATGTGAGAAGCAGAGGTGGTTTGCCATTGCCTTGCTCTGCAGAGTCTTCTTTGGTGGTCTCCCTTACCCCTTGAAATTCCTTGAAATCAATGGATTTAGAAGAGTGAAGCTCTGTTGAGAATGGCACTGTAAGCAGGCTAATATCAGGACAAGGAGCTGTGTAAAGGTACTCTAAAGTAGCAAAGGCTAGTACACTAAAGAACAAGGAAATGCAAATAAATAATATATATTATCAAAGACTGGAGATAAGTCCAACCAGGGGATAGGAAAGTTCCACAGATAAATACTACTCAGATAAATTCAACAGGTAAATACAGCAGATTCCACAGGTAAGTAACATACAACTGGTAAATGCAACTCATAAATTCAGCATTCAGCAAATAGATTTGATAAATTCAGCATACAGCAGGTAAGTACAAAGAAAACAGATAGGTTCTACCAAAACAATTCAACAGGTAAATTCAACATAACAAGTAGATTAAGCAAATTCAAATGAAGGCTCTGGATTAGTTGCTATAGATTTTCCGGGTTGTGTGGCCATGGTCTTGGCATTGTAGGACGTGACGTTTCGCCAGTAGCAGTGACTGGCATCCTCAGAGGTATAACACATAAAGATGGAGTACTCTCTATGTCAAGGTGAGCAGAAAAATGAAGGCTCCGGATATTCAAAACTTCATTTCCAGTAGTCTTCTTCAGTAATAACTGTTACAATGTTTACATAAGCATGATATTCATAAAAATCTGAGGTATGAATGTCATCAAAAAGAATTTCCAAAAATTTAGAACAATATTAATCTACAGTCAGGCAACTAGTCACTATATCTTTAGGAAAGTGTCTCCAGTTCATTTAACTACTGGTATTGCCTCTAAGTAAGCAGGCTAACAAAAAATGTCATTTCATGGTTTTTGTTTTATTGAAAAGGGTGAATAATGGACTGAAATGACTGAATAATGAACAAAGGGAATTACTTTACAAAGCAAAACAAAATTAATTGCAATTACTGTGAATAGTTAACTATCAGGGAATTATTCATGTTACACTCAATAAATGTTTGTGTAGTAATGGCATTAAACAAAGGAAGTCACTTTCAAGAAAGGAAAATTTAAATGAGAGTCATACTAGAAAAACAAATGTAATGCAATACTCTCAGCCTAATACGGTCATGTATTTATTCTGATCATGGATATTAATGATATTAATGATCGTATATTTATTATAATGATAATCAACTGGAAAGGGTTAATTATAGCAATTCTATTTTTTAAAAATGAACTAGCTGCTGTACATTGCTGCTTTCTTGTTGTGGACATGTGCACAGCAGAATGCAAAGTAGGAAGTTTCTTGAAATTACCTGTTGTAATTGTTTTTAAATTCTTTTTGACAAAACATACAGCATCGATTGTATTTCCTGATGTCTCTTGCTCCAGTATATGTGCAAGCAATTAGTCAGTCAGTGATTCAGGATTTCTCTTACCATAAACCCAATTACAATTGATCTTTCAGGTCATATGTCTAGTCATGCTCAATTAAGTCTACATATCTCATTCTGAAGTTGGGCCTAGACTGTGAATTTAAAAAATCCTCACAATTGGACAGAAAGAAGGGATATTTTGACAATGCCTGTACACACACATGGTTGCAAAAAGGAATAGAAGAGTAATGCGTGGAAATGAGCATCTGAAGATTTTCATGGCTTGGAAGTAAATAACACCACCTAGCAAATTATCTTCTTTTACAGGGACAGGACACTTTCCTTAGGCAGCTGGCAACCCTGCAGACACATAACTTGGGGGGGGGGCGGGAATATGAGATCTTCCAATATCACAGTCAGTACGGTGAACTGGCCTAGAAACTCCATACAAGTAGATACTTCACATATAACAGTTAAAGCCTGGGGGACAGGAGGTGGCAGATCCTTCCAAGATCACAGTCAGTACTGTGAACTGGCCTGGAAACTCCATACAAGTAGATACTTCACATATAGCAGTTAAAGCCTGGGGGACAGGAGGTGACAGAAAAGGAGGAAGACAATAATGGGAGGAGGGAAGGAGGAGGAGGTAGTGGTAACTGCGTGGAGAAGAAGCATGGACCAGCAGGAACTGGGATTTCTGGTTTCTCACTCATATCTTTCTGTTTAACAGTCCTATGGAGCCTATATTTCTCCATTTGGCATGTATTTTATGAGGATGATCCTAAAAGATATTATTGTTCTACTTAACATCAAGATGAAGTGGAATTGTTTGCTCCAGCTCAAGATATATGTTGATAACAAGAACGTGTTGTACAGCAGTATCTTTTTTCATGCCAAACATGCCAAACCTTCCTGCTGCTGATCAAAGTGCTCTCAACAGAAACTGACACTCAAGATACCAAGAGTCACCTACTCCCCAACAAGATTTATTCCATTACTCAAAGGTAGGGCAGCATGGAGCCTTGAATGGAAGTGATATGTTGTTGGATACTTAGCAGAGCTAATATGCATAAAGGAATAAAGCAACTCAGCACACGTGTGTATTTAGCTTTAAGAAAACTTTACTAAAAAATAAAGGAAGGGTTACATGGGATAAAATAGCAAAATCCTAACTAACTAGTTCTAAGCTCCATCTTCTCCAACTTGAGAGAATTAAGAATAATACAACCCTCTGTCTGGCGGGAAAAACATGCCTAACACCTAATTGGTCCTAAGCTAACTAACATTAACATACATAAACAACAGTTTAACTCCTTCATGACAGAAGGGTTGACACTTGCATATCCCAACATATGTCCTGTTTGCTTTCCCTCCAGCCTGCCTCAAAAAACTAGTCTCTACTTTTTTAAAAAAGAAAAGAAAAAAGAATAGGGTACTTGTCTAAATAACTATTTCTAGACTTCAGGCAATTAATAGAATCAAGGATCCATTAGAATTGCTCCCTACATGCATGTAGGGAAGGCATATATTACTATTCTTTGCCCTTTAAAAGAGCATTGACCTACTAACCTGTACATGTAATCTATCACTAAATTTAGCTGCTGTGCCAGAACACTGGAGAGTAGCAAATGTGACACCAATTTTTAAAAAGGGATCCAGAGGGGAAGCAGGAAATTACAGGCCAATCAGCCTAAAGTCTATCTCAGGCAAATTAGTAGAAACTATAGTCAAAGATAGAATTGCCCACTGAAGGAAAATTCTGCAAAGGGAAGTCCTGCCTCACCATACTTTTGGAGTTCTTTGAGAAAGTGAACAAGCATATAGACAGTGGTGACCCCATAGATACTATATACCTGGACTTTCAAAAGGCTTTTGACAAGGTACCTCAACAAAGACTCCCAAGTAAATTTGGCAGTCATGGGATAAGAGGATGGGTTGCTGGTGTGATCTTGGATCAGTCATAAATTCTTTCAGAGCTGTTCTCTCAAGGGGAGTTCTTGAGAGAACTCTCGCAACCCCCCCACCTCACAAGGCATCTGTTGTGGGGAGGGAGAGGAGAACAGATTGTAAGCCACTCTCCTTCAGGCTTTTCCCAGTCACACTGCACTGATTGATGCAGGAGCATACTGGGAGGAGGCACGCGGGAGCATTCAGACTGCTGGCCCAGAGGCGCAGCTGTAAATGGCTTTTTCCTGGCAAATCGGCTATGTGTGTATGAGTGTATGAGCACATGTACGCATATGCACTCTCATGCTCTCATACACACATACACATATAGCCGATTTGGATCCCATTGCGCCGGCACTGCATTGGGCAGTAGAGCAGACCACAGACAATCATATTACTGCTGCCTGCTGCCTTATGCACAACGCAGGTTGCTCCCAGCTTTTTGGCTGAGCGTTCACACTTCCTGGAAGTGGAATGCAGTGGGGAAAATGGGCTCTCCAGGATTTGCTACCACTTTCAACAGGTATCTTTTAATCCCGGGAGCGAAGTGGAACAGCACGGGCTGCCTACGGGTGGAGAACACCAGGCAGATATGCCTGTGTGAATGCCCCCTTTAATCCGCTTGGGAAACGTGGCTGAAACGTGGCTATAGTGGGGCAAATTGCCAGTCTGAACTCAGCCATTGTTTTTTACTAATGAAGCAGGCCTAAACAGGCCAAAATGCGTCAGGTCAAGTCCATTGGCCCTTGTGTGTATGATTTTGGGATTTTTATATGAGGTGTAATTGGGCCCCTATATGTTAAAATTCTTTACAAATAAATACATGTATTTTTATATATTATATATATTAAGTTGTTGGCCCTCTACTCTGCTTGACTTACCTTTTTAGATTAAATGTAGCTATGCTTTTTTCTGTGCTAGTTTTCTAATGCTGCATTTGAAGGAGTTTTTTGTCTGCTAAAGTGCTTTTCCTTACAAACAACCCCCCATACACACAAATCTAAGCCCTTTTATTCTTCCATTCCTAGTAAAATTATTCACTGTAAATCATTTTTGTATTTTTAAATGCTCCACATGAAATAGAATATGGTTAAAGTGATCTTGAAGCCAGTTATTAGAAACAGCAGTATTTACTCCATTTTTTCCTGTGTTGAATTTGCCTGTCTCATTATAGAACAATTGGTAGAATATATATATAATTTCCTCTGTTGAACAATGAAATGTTATAATATAATGCTAGTTGGTGGACAAAGCATGTATCTTCTTCAGAAATGAGGAAAAGATTGAGTACACCAGGGACCAAGCATTAACTAATCCGTACAACTGTGTCTCACATTGTTACAGTTCAGTCTACAAGAAGTATCGGGGGGGGGGGGGTAATCTATACCCTAATAGGATCAGTGCAAAGAGGCTGCACATTCTAGAAGTTTAAGACAAATGTTAGTTTATGTAAGAATAAAGCAGTAGCGGATTATAAAAACAAAACTAATGTTTTGTACATATAAGACGGGGGCGGGGTGTGTGTGTGTGTGTGGCTCAATTCTTCTGAAACAGCTACACCAATGCAGTGTGCCTGTGTACATACTTTTGCCCTGCAAAAGCACCTCTATGTTCCATTTACACAATGTGGCCTTTGATGGGACTTCAGAAGATATAAGCTGATTTGCCTGCTGAGTACTATAGATTGCACTGGTAGAGAGTTGGCTAAGGAGTTCCCTCTTCAATGTTTTCTACATAGATTGTCCATGATGCTTAGGGTTGCCAACCACCATATGGGACCTGAGGTTCTCCCAGAATTATCCCTGCTGAACTCATACACCTTCCCAAACTCCATCTAACCCAAGCACCACCCTCATAATTTCCAGGGATTTCTCAAACCAAAATTGCATAGATAATCCAACTTCTGCCCACATTTCAGTTTCCCATTTGTAATATCTCATAGAATTCTGTATTACACATTGAAGGGGTTTTTTTTAATATAACTTTATTTTTATTTTAAATTTCTGAAATTCACAACAAATGTACAACATTGAAGGTTTTAGGGGTAAGCATTCAATGCAAAATACCTGTATATTTACCTCACATCCTGGCCATAGCATATCACTTTGGACTGGGGAAAAGATTCATATTACTATTATTTACATAGCAATAAAGCATCATAATCATACAAAAGCAACATAATCATATAAAATCACATGATTTCTTTCAGACGCATCCAAAACCTTGACAAATGTTCATCTCCATGCTTTGCCTGTTAAACTGGACATGAGCCAAACTTACAGTTGCTCAGGCATGTTTATTTGCTAGTTTAGACTACTGTCTATATAGCCACCTGTGGCGGACTGCACTTTTTTAAAGCTTAGAAAAGCTGTACAAACAGCTAAAAGTCTGTGCAGGTTTAATTCTTCACAGAAACAGAGAGCCTTGAGTGACAGGCTGCTCCAAGCATGATTGGTTAGTATCAGCTGAACAGAGAAAGACTTATGAACTGAATACTAAGGAGAATTCAGTTTAATTTCAGCCCTACCTGAGAAGAGGTGAGTACTGACAGTTCCAGAATTCAGCCCTGACTGAGAGCAGTTTAACACAGACAGGTGAACTGGAGGAAAGTTGGCAAGAAAGTTTGGGAAGTAAGCAAAGACTCTCATTTGGGCCAAGGAGAGAGAGAGAAGAAAAATCTCCACCCAGTTAAACAGGGTGATACCTCTGAAGAGTGCAGAGATCTCTGTTTTGATGTGGTTAGAGACTTCCTTTAGAGACCTTAAGAGTCAGTTAAAAATTCAAGATGACTACCGGTGTTTGTAGAGAAGGGGTTTGAGTAGTGGAAAGAATGTACCAACCTTCTGGAAACCAAAATAGTTAGAGAATACTCAAAGAAAGTGTACTAGAGTGTTGGGAAAACACTGGAACAAAAGCCTCTCAACATAAAGATTTGTTACTGTGAAACTCTTAATAGCCTGAAACATAAGAACTAAAATCTGTGCATGTACTGGTTTTACCTCAGAAATTTCACCCCCTGATTTCACCTGACCTTCCCCCTCTATATTAAATAAAATATTTTGTTAATTTGGAATATAAAAACTTCTCGAGTACTATTTAAGTCATATAAATTAAAGGAGGCTCCCATTCCTCCCCTCAGGTTCATAGGTTGAACAAACAGCCAAAACATTATACTGTGACAGGGTGGGACAGCCAGAATTCTTCAGGAAAGAAGAAAACAGACAACTAGGTTGGTTCAGTCACAAAAAGGGAAATAAAAACTGAGGGGAAATCATGCCTCTGAGGGAGGTAAGAGGACAGGGGCATCATACCAACATTTACAAATTAGGGCTCATACATCTTTAGTAGTTATGCAGATAAGACAAATTTTGGCAGGTATGACCTTGAAAACATGTGACATGGCAAGTTAAGACAATTCCCTTATCTATGTAAATCTTAGAGATGCAGGAACCCTATCACTGAAATATGGCCATCATAGCCTATGGCAAAGAGCTCTGTCTCTTATATCTTATATCCTAGAAGAGCATCATACTATTGGTTCATTTAATTTATGCATCAGTCTTCTAGAAAATATATGTGTAAATTCTCTGCCCTCCATTTATTTATTCCATATTCCTGTTCAAAAGACAGTAACTGAATTTTAGTAGGCTGTACTCATAACTAGGGGAAACCACTAAAGCAGCATATAAAAATGTTCATTGCAACATATGGGCCAACACACTCAGGGAAATTGTGTATTTATGGCTTCTGTTACAGTGGGACCTGTGATACAACTGGATTGGATCCAAAATCTTGCAAGCTTAAGAGGGAATTCATACTGCCTTAACAATTAAGAAGCACTCATTCACTTGAGAAACCTAGCCCTCTGACAACATGAAATATCCAGAATAAATGTCCCTTTGCTACAACTGTAAAATATATCTATAAATATATTTAGTTTCATTAGACACCCTCATAGAGAGTTGAAGCCTTGCTCCTACTGTAGAAGAAAGTGGCTGTAACTTGAAAATTGCCTACTTCATCCATATTTAAATACCAAAGTGGTTCCTAGAGTCACCAAAGAGCAACTCTGCATCTGGTGAGCTCAAGTGTGTGGTACAAAAGCCCAGTTTAAAACAATTTTATGATATGTGGAGAAGCTGGGACCAAATTTCTAGTTCAGAAGACCTGCATGTTTTATTTCTAGTCCATTCCTCTCCTGTGTTTGTCTCCTCTTATTAAATATGCAGACATTTCATTGTTTGAGTAGCTTGGTGTGCACAAACTGAAATGGAGGAGAAAAATACCTAAATAAAGAAACTCCAAAATGTACTTAGCTCCTACAGAAATCACATCCCTTTGCAAATTTATAACATAGTACATTAGCCACTTGCAAACAAGAAAGCAGAAAATATATGAGATGGATCTGAAACATCTACTTGCATGCATGTGTGCCCACACAAACATAGTTTCCCCCAGGGAAGGCAGGAGGTGTCTTATGAGAATGACTGACAAAGATTGCACACATGGCAATTTGTCTGGAGTTTAGGAGCAGTCCTTGAAAAGATGCTGTAGCATGACTGCAGAAGTTTAAGATGCAACAGAAGTAAACTGTGGGTGGAGAGAGAAATCTGTCTTATAATGGAAAACACAATACTTGTAAAGAGCAGCAGCAGTATGTCACAGCTCAGGAAGGTGCTAATGGAGCCTTATTCAGGTACAATTATGAAAAACAATTGAAGCAGGTGGGGGGGGGAACTTAACCACATTTGAAGTACTAAATTCACTGATGAGCACACTATGGCTGAGTTCAGACTGGCAGTTTGAAGTGGGAGCCAGTCATGGCAAAAAGGCCCCGGAACAAACTGTTCCGGGTTTTCCTGGTCGCATGGGACCGACTGATGTAGGAGCATACCGGGAGGAGGTGCGCAGGAGCATTCAGACTGCTGACCCAGAGGTGCAGCTGTAAACAGCTTTTTCCTCTATGTGTATGAGTGCATGGGCACATGAGCCCTCATGCACTCATGTGCTCATACACACATAGGCATCTGGCCAATTTGGGGAGGATTTCGTGGCACCGGCACTGCATTGGGCAGTACAGCAGACCACAGCCAATCATATTGCTGCTGCCTTATGCGCAACATGGGTTGCTCCTGGCTTTTCGGCTGAGTGTTCACACTTCCTGGAAGCAAAATGCAGTGGGATAAAGGCACTCTCTGGAATTTGCTACCACTTTCAGCAGGTATCTTTTAATCCCGGGAGCGAAGCGGAACAGCACGGGTTGCCTATGGGTGGGGAACACCAGGCAGATGTGCCTGTGTGAATGCACCCTTTAATCCACTTGGGAAACGTGGCTGAAATGTGGCTATAGTGGGGCAAATTGCCAGTCTGAACTCAGGCTATGAAAGGCTTTGAAAGAGGCAACCTAAACTCAGAGTAAGTTGTGCCATTAGGAAAGCATATGGCAAATGAAACATGCAAGAGCCCATGCAGACTACAAAATATAATCCAACTGAATGCTGAAAAAATGTTATGAGGATTGAGGAAGGTGAATTAAGTTGAGTGGAAAATCATTGAGACATAATCCAGCCTGAACAGAACTAGAGAGGGAAAGAAATGCCTGATTCCTAAGTGATTGCCCACTCATTTCCTCACTGTCGTCTTTTGTGATGGCTTGAAATTTGGATTCCAAGACCCAGATACCTGCTCACTTCTCAGACTCTGCTAAAACATCTTATCTGTTCTTGGGACATTCTGGTGAAGAGCAATCAATGTTTCACATATACTATTTATTTTATTTACTTTATTTACTTTTCTTCCCAGAGGGGACCCATTTGATAAGTACACTGAAGATCTAGAATACAGAAATCTTGTATGATACAGCTCCACTTCTCCTATATTGAAATTCAGCACTGAGAGGGGAATAGGTTATAAGATGCTGAGGTCCCATTTTTAGTTGCTACTAGTTACATGGAGACACATTCCGAGTGATGAGGTCCCATTCCTCTGAAGTCTGGGACCAATTGCTGTACCACTTCCATACAGTTCTTGCCCAGTCAGTAAGGATGAGGAAGACTGAACTGGGGAATCAGGTGTGATTGCTTCTGTGAGCATGGTTTCTATGTTCATATGCTCCATCTGCAAGCTTGTGAAATGTTGCTGTGAAGGAGTTTCCCATGTAATTGGTATGAATGGTGATATCCTGAATACCCGAAGCAAAATTTATCCAGTTAGCCTTCCAGACTGATCTTCTAATCCTTAGAGTCACAGTTCGTAAGCCATCTCATTTAAAAACTGTAATTGCAGTCATGATTTTCAGTAATATTGTGATTGTGATTCAGTAATATTGTAATAAAATATGTGATTTAAAAATGCAACTTTTAGGTGATAAATTGATGAAAAATCTTTTAGCTTAAAACAAAGCAGTATTTAAATCCAGTTGTTTTATTTATATGCAAACTTATATAGGTTTAACTATTAATCAGTTAAAACTCCTATGATTAACTCATGTTTCTCAAACTGGGTAATCCTAAAATTTGTTCATTTCATATCTCTTATTCTGTGAGCATAGCTACCACACTGTGATCCACTTGAGAAGCAAATTCCACTGACAGACTCCTGATTTTGCATAATGCAGAATATACCATGCATAACATTGGCAGTTAAAGGGATCAAGAAGATGGAGTGCAAATGTGTCAGAGTAGGTGTTCTGCAGCAATACCTTCCTGTCATTTCAAGATAAACAGTGCTAATTTCTTACTGGCTTCACCAGCCATCTGCTGTTAGGTGATCTGCTGCTCTTGTGGCAGATGTATGTGTGTGGGGGAGTGAGAATTCCAGTTCCTGGAAGTGCCTTTGGCTTCTATGCACAAAGAACCGAAGAGATATATCCAGACTCTTGTGTCACACGGACATCATGCTAGGTACGTTTCTCCATTACTCTCTGTGCTCTTTCCTGTGTGGCATCAGGCAATCCTCTGCTGTGCTGGAACAAAGGAGGGGGAGAGGGTAGCAGACCAATTGCTCAGCCATTGGAACACTCAGCTGTCCTAGGACCCTGTGTTTAAAGGCTATACATAAAGGAAAGAAAACCAAATATGAAATTAGTGGGCAGTTCTGGTGCTGTTACCTGACAAAAGGAGCTTTAACTCTTGAAAGCATACACCTAACCCCAAGACCTTGTTGGTTTCGAGGGTGCTGCTGGACTCAAATCTAGCTCTCATGCAGGTGCTGCTGGACTCAAATCTAGCTCTCATGCTATTATGTACATAATATTTTTGATGGCCACTCTGGCAGTGGAGCAGTACATTGTCATATTTTTATACCACATTATTCCATCTGCTCAAGATAATTTACAATAGATTTAAAATTAAAGCAGAAAATGAAACTCTCAAAATAAACACTGAACAACTGGAAAAAACATCTAGTAGATGTAAGCTTGTTTACTATGCACCAGGGCTCTTTTTGTAGCAGGAATTCCTTTGCATATTAGGTGACACACCCTACTGTAGCCAAGAGCTTACAGTAGCCCCTGTAAGAAGAGCTCTGTAAGCTCTTGGAGGATTGGCTACATTAGGGGTGTGTTGCCTCATATGCAAAGGAGTTCCTGCTACAAAAAGAGTCCTGCTATGCACCCTTAACTGAAAGTAAGTATTGTTGGACTCAATGGATTTATTTCTGAGTAGGCTTGCTTAAGATTATTCCTAAAAGCTCACTGACCTCCGTCTTCTGGTCACCTATACCCTTTCCATGAAAGAAATCCTGACTATGAAAGGACTTCAGGCTTTGCTTTGTTCCCCCAACCCCCACAAGTAAGGGTCACAGTTAGATACTTGGAGTAGCAGTTCATATAGGCATTCTTCACATAATATAGTGATTGTCAGAGACTTGCCCAGTGCTTTAGATTTAGACATTTAAAAGACTGCTGATTGATGTTTAAATCCTGCTAGACTGATTGGCAATTCAAAGTGTTTGTTCTTGCCTTTAGGGTCCTAAAATAAATGGGGATGGGGTGCTTAAAGTACTGTCCAATCCACCTGTTAAGACCCTCTCCTGAAGATCCTCTCTGTTTTCCCCAGAGGTTTTCATGCAGTCACAAGTTAGTCTTCAACCAAAGCAGGCCCATAGCTACAGTGGGGCATTTTGGGGTCCGGCCCCCTGACTTTCTGCCAGGGCCCCCTGACTTACCACCCTGGCCAGGCCCCCAACTTATTTCTTGCCTTTGCTGCTATTGCCGGGGCCCCAGCAAGCCTCATGCTGCCCTCCCCCAGCTTTTCCTTTCTTTGAGTCCCCCAAAGCTTTGCAGCACGGCTTCCCCAAGCACAACAAGCACCCTCTTCCCCGAAGCCCCATGTGCCCCCACCATCCCCCCACCCCTCCCCACAAAAGGAAAAGAGAAAGTGCGGCACCTGGGTGCCACTTTGGGTGCTCCCACCACTTTGCTTGAGCTGAATCAAGGCCTCTCTGTCTCCAAGCATGGAAGGTCAGCCCCAGTTCTGCAGGGCTTCCCCCTCAGCTGCTGCGCAAAAGCCCACGCACACTTCTTCTGCGGGAGTAAGCCAGTGGACCCTGAACGCTGAAGGATTCCTGGAGCTCAAGAGAGAACTTGTGGGGGGGGAGGCGGTGTTTAGTTGGCACCAGACTCTTCTTTTTGGAGGAGATGTGTGCTCTCGAAGAAGCGAGCTTCTTCCAAATTTGGGCTTGGAGTTCGGGGGGGCAGTTGGTGTGCTACAAAGCGAAAGTGCAGCCTTTGGGCTTGGAATTGCAGATTAGTCACGTGCACAATTCAGGGGCAGCTAACATAAAAGGCCTCCCTCATGGATCACTGCCTTCTCGTGGCGAGGGGGCTTGCGTGGTTCGATGAGACTGTGGGCTATGCCATGGAGGGCCACCCAGGACGGACAGGCCACAGCAGAGAACTCAGAACAAGCGTGATCCCCTGGAGAAGGAAATGGCAACCCACTCCATTATCTTTGCCAAGAAAACCCCATGGACAGTAACAAAAGGCTAAAAGATATGACGCCGGAAGATGAGCCCCTCAGGTCGGAAGGTGTCCAATATGCTACTGGGGAAGAGCAGAGGGCAAGTACGAGTAACCCCAGAAAGAGTGAAGTGGCTGGGCCAAAGCCAAAAGGACGCTCAGTTGTGGATGTGTCTGACGGTGAAAGGAAAGTCTGATGCTGCAAAGAACAATACTGCATAGGAACCTGGAATGTAAGATCTATGAATCAAGGTAAGCTTGACGTGGTCAAAAATGAGATGGCAAGAATGAACATCGACATCTTGGGAATCAGTGAACTAAAGTGGGCAGGAATGGGCGAATTTAACTCAGAAGACCATTATATCTACTACTGTGGCCAGGAATCCCGTAGAAAAAATGGTGTGGCCTTTATAGTCAACAAGAGAGTGAGAAAGGCAGTATTGGGATACAATCTCAAAAATGACAGGATGATCTCGGTCCAAATCCAAGGCAAACCATTCAACATCACAGTAATCCAAGTCTATGCCCCAACCACTGCTGCAGAAGAGGCTGAAGTGGACCAGTTCTATGAAGACCTACAACAGCTCATAGAACTAACACCAAAAAATGATGTCCTCATCATCATAGGGGACTGGAATGCTAAAGTAGGAAATCAAAAGGTAACCAGAGTAACAGACAAGTTTGGCCTTGGAGAACAAAATGAAGCAGGGCAAAGGCTAACAGAGTTTTGTCAAGAGAACACGCTGGTCATAGCAAACACCCTTTTCCAACAACCTAAGAGGCGTCTCTACACATGGACATCACCAGATGGGCAACACCGAAATCAGATTGACTATATAATTTGCAGTCAAAGATGGAGAAGCTCTATCCAGTCAGTAAAAACAAGACCTGGAGCTGACTGTGGCTCAGATCATGAGCTACTCATTGCAAAATTCAGACTTAAATTGAAGAAAGTTGGGAAAACCACAAGGCCATTTAGATTTGACCTAGATCGCATCCCCAATGAATATACAGTAGAGGTGAAGAATAGGTTTAAGGGACTAGATTTGATAGAGTGCCTGAAGAACTATGGACAGAGGTCTGTGACATTGTAAAGGAGGCAGCAATCACCGCCATCCCAAAGAAAAAGAAATGCAAGAAAGCAAAGTGGCTGTCTGATGAGGCTGTACACATAGCAGAGGAAAGAAGGAAAGCTAAAGGCAATGGTGAAAAGGAAAGATTTGCCCAACTGAATGCAGATTTCCAGAGAACAGCAAGGAGAGATAAGGAGGCTTTCCTGAATGAACAATGCAAAGTAATAGAGGAAAACAATAGATTGGGAAGGACTAGAGATCTCTTCAAGAAAATTGGAGAAATCAAGGGAATGTTCCATGCAAAGCTGGCCACGATAAAGGACAAAAACGGTAGGGACCTAACAGAAGCAGAAGAGATTAGGAAAAGATGGCAAGAATACACAGAATAACTATACAAGAAGGACCTCGATGTCCTTGACAACCATGACGGTATAATCAGTGACCTCGAGCCAGACATCCTGGAAAGTGAAGTTAAACGGGCCTTAGAAAGCATTACTAACAACAAAGCTAATGGAGGTGATGGTATCCCAGCTGAGTTATTCAAAGTCTTAAAAGAAGATGCTGTTAAAGTGCTGCACTCAATTTGCCAACAAATTTGGAAAACACAACAGTGGCCACAGGATTGGAAAAGGTCAGTTTACATTCCAATCCCAAAGAAGGGCAATATCATGGAATGTTCAAACTATCACACAATTGCACTCATTTCACATGCTAGCAAGGTCATGCTCAAGATCCTACAAGCTAGGCTCCAACAGTACGTGGATAGAGAACTGCCAAAAGTACAAGCTGGGTTTCGAAGAGGTAGAGGAACTAGAGATCAAATTGCCAACATTTGCTGGATTATAGAGAAAGCAAGAGAGTACCAGAAAAACATCTACTTCTGCTTCATTGATTACGCTAAAGCCTTTGATTGTGTGGATCACAATAAACTATGGCAGGTTCTTAAAGAGATGAGAGTACCAGACCACCTCACACGTCTCCTGAGAAACCTGTATAAGGGTCAAGAAGCAACAGTTAGAACCGGATATGGAACAACTGATTGGTTTAGCATAGGAAAAGGAGTACGACAAGGATGTATATTGTCACCTTGTTTATTTAATTTATATGCAGAGTACATCATGTGAAATGCTGGCCTGGATGATTCACAAGCTGCAGTTAAGATTGCTGGGGAAAAGATCAATAACCTCAGATATGCAGACGATACCACTCTGGTGGCAAAAAGTGAAGAGGACCTAAAGAGCCTCTTGCTCAGGATGAAAGAGGAGAATGCAAAAGTGGGCTTCAAGCTCAACATCAAAAAAACTAAGATCATGGCATCTGGCCCCATCACTCCTTGGCAAATAGAAGGGGAAGTCGTAGAAGTAGTGACAGACTTCATGTTCCTGGGATCCCAGATCATGGCAGATGGTGACTGCAGCCATGAAATCAAAAGACACCTGCTCCTTGGGAGGAAAGTGATGGCAAACCTAAACAGCATGATAAAAAGCAGAGACATCACCCTGCCAACAAAAGTCCGCATGGTCAAAGCAATGGTATTCCCCGTAGCAATGTATGGCTGCGAGAGTTGGACTATAAGGAAGGCCGAGCGCCGAAGAATAGATTCTTTTGAACTATGGTGCAGGAGAAGACTCTTGGGAGTCCCTTGGACTGCAAGGAGATCAAATCATTCAATCCTAAAAGAAATCAACCCTGACTGTTCCCTGGAAGGCCAGATCCTGAAGTTGAAGCTCAAATACTTTGGCCACCAAATGAGAAGGGAGCATTCACTGGAGAAGACCCTGATGCTGGGAAAGATTGAAGGTCAAAGAAGAAGGGGACGGCAAAGGATGAGATGGTTAGTGTCATCGATGCAACAAACATGAAATTGAGCAAACGTCAGCGGACAGCGGAAGACAGGAGGGCCTGGCGTAATCTGATCCATGGGGTCGCGAAGAGTCAGATTCGACTGTGCGACTGAACAACAAAAAACGTAAAAGGCGCAAAGAAAATAGAGTTCACGAGCAAAGGAAGACTATTTTAAAAATGAAACTTAAAAGTCTGACTGAGCACCCTCCCAGCCTACTCCCCACCACAGCCGCCAGCCAACTCTTCCCTTCCCAAGCCAGGAGAAGTCAGTTCTTTCTCTCCCCACCCCCGCCCATACCCCTGCATCCTGGCAGCAACCTCTGGAGCTTCTTTTCTACATTGGGGGAAGGCAACCATGCAGGCACAAGATTTCCAAGCTCAAGGTAGGCAGAGTTGATGGCCAGGTGGAGGGCTGAGAAGCCAGTAATTAAATTACTTTAAATCGAATTAGCTAGTGCCCCCCAAGAAATTACAATGCCCCTGAGTTAGAAATTCCTGGCTACGGGTCTGAACCAAAGACAAGGGGTTTTTTTCAGTGGTGGCTCCTTGTCTTTAGAACTACTTTCCCTTAAGGCCCACCTAGAACCTACTTTGTAGTCCTTTAGATGCTGGGCCAAAACGTTTCACAAGTCCCAGACAATTAACTGAGGAGTTCCATCTTTTTTTTAAAAAAAACAAAAACATTTTTATGTCTGCCCGTAATCTGAGGGCCATTTTATTGATTATGGCTTGGTGCTTGGGGGGCAACAGTGGGAGGGCTTCTGGGATTCTGGCCACTGTGTGACAAAGAGTGTTGGACTACATGAGCCATTGGCCTGATCCACCATGGCTTCTCTTATTATTTATTTATTTATTTATTCCTCTAATTTGTACCCTGCCCTCCCCACTGAGGCGGGCTCAGGGTGGCTTACTGACAATATGTTAAAACATATTTAAATAAAATCACAAACAATACAGAATAAAACATATCATAAAGTGCTAGTATAGCTCATAGCCAATGACAGTGTTCACAGCATCCATTTGATCAACTACCACTGTAGTCTGGGTTTTGTCAGGCTATTGATCATATTTTGAGTTGGTGTTGGTATTGGGGCCAGGGCCTGATTGTTGGAAGGGTGGCAGCCTAATCAAAAGCATGGTGGAAGAGCTCCATTTTACAGGCCCTGCAGAACTCTTCTTATATCCTCATCTTTCCCTGTTTCTGGGTCTTCTTGCCACCCACCAACCTACCCACCCACCAACCTACCTTTTATCTGTCCTCTATCTTCAACTATAAGTATTATTTATTTTAAATTATTTACCTCATTTATTCAAAGTGGGTAGATTTTCTCCCTAGTGGGGACAGAAAGCAACCTCCATCATTCTCTTCTTCTCCATTTTATCTTCACAAAAACCCTGTGAGGTAGGTTAGGCTGAAAGTGTGTGCCCAAGGTCACCCATTGAGCTTGCATGGCAGAGTACAAATTTGAAGCTGGGTCTCCCAGATCTTAGTCTCAAACTACATGGGCTTTTGTGAGGTGGCTGCTGTTGAACATTAGCAAGCAGCTGGACCTGGATGAGTCACGGGTGAGTCATGCAAGTTGTGTGATGACAAGTCATCTTGTGGTTACTGATGGGCCTGACCCCAACGAGTCCTCCCTCAAAGCCCAAACAGCCTTGGAAAGAGATACGTCCCACACCATGCCTTTTACTGACAGAAGCCAAGGCTTGAAATGTGGCAATACTTTCATAGCTGCCAAGCAACAGCTGCCGAGAGCATTTATTTGTTAAAGCTGCAGGTGCCATTTCTGTGTGTTTTTCCCTTAGATTTCAGATTTTTCTGCAAACCTGGGGCATTTTACAAGTTTGTAGAAAGATCCATCTTGTCTGTTCATGGTTTCTGTCTCAAGATTTAAATTCCCACAGATTTGGCTACATTGAGAATTAGATTTATTTGTTTATTCATTGCTAGTTACAAAATTTGTACCCTGCCTTTCTGCCCTTACAAGGGCCAGCAAGGTGGCTGATATTGATGCAGATTTTCAGTATTCTTCATACTGGGTTTGTTTAGCCATAGAGCTATATTTGACCTGGATAGCCCAGGATAGCTTGATATCATCAGATCTTAGAAGCTAAGGCCTTGATTAGTATTTGGATGAGAGGCCACCAGGGAATACCAGGGTTGCTATGCAGAGGCAGGCAATATCAAACCACCTCCGAACATCTCTTGCCTACAGGATTGCCATAAATTGCTTGTGAATTGATGGCAAAAACAAGTTGTATTAAAGTTACAATCCACCATGAATCATAAATACCTCATGCAGAAGCACTTCTGAAATGAAGAAGAGTTACCTGGTCTATTTTTACTAAGCAGGGGGGAATAATAGAGGCTGCCAGGGTGAAGGAAGGAGGGCAAGCTGAAGACAAAGGTGCAGACTAAGGTCAGTTGGCTGGTGGATGGGAAGGAAAGAAGAAAGCAGGAAAGAGGAACAGGGAGACCCTCACATGTCAGTCATATCCAAAGTGCCTAATGCTAAGTACTGAATTAAGCCTACCTTTATAAGCAGCCAATATATATATCCTGAGTCTGTAACTTGAGATGAACATGCAATCTGATAGATGTAACTTATGCAGAAACTGTCATTTTTTTAGTGTTTTACTACATTTCCAGCACTGTTTTGTGGCAGATTTTCAGCATTGTTTTTCAATACTCTGAGCAAGACATACACAGCTTTTTAATAAGTAGCCATTGCTGTTTTATCTCAAAAATGCAGGACTGTGCTAGGCCTAAAGACAAACCTAGGAATAGATATGTGTTTTGCTAAATTTTGCCTGAATCTCCAGGTAGGTTTTTGTAAGCATATTTTCCATAAAGCAATAGGTCTGCTTGTTCCATATACTTAGCTTTTAATTTCAATTGCCCTGCAACTAGAACAGTGGCAGCATTTGAAATAAATGTAGAGCAGGGCAAATAAATGTGACAGAAGGAAAAGGGGAAGGTACCTTTCTTTGCTAAGAAAACTCCCTTACATGAAGGGTTCCGGACCTGGTAACAGCTGCCACTACCCAGGGTCTCCTGCAAATATCTAGGCTAACGCACTAAGAAGTTTTCCTTCTAGCATAGTATTATGTTTTGTGGTTCAGTTGCACAGTTGAGTCCGACTCTTCGCGAACCCATGGACCACATCATGCCAGGTGCTCCTGTCTTCCATCGTGCTCTGGAGCGTGCTTAATTTCATGTTTGCTGCCTCAATAACACTGTCTAACCATCTCATCCTTTGCCGTCCCCTTCTTCTTCAGTCTTTCCCAGCATCAGGGTCTTCTCCAGTGAGTGCTGTTTTCTCATTCAGTGGCCAAAGTATTTGAGCTTCAGCTTCAGTATCTGGCCTTCCAGGGAACAGTCAGGGTTGATTTCTTTTAGGATTGACTGATTTGATCTCCTTGCAGTCCAGGGGACTCTCAAGAGTCTTCTCCAGCACCAACATTCAAAAGAATCTGTTCTTCAGCACTCGGTCTTCCTTATAGTCCAATTCTCGCAGCCATACTTTACTACTGGGAATATGATTGCTTTGACCATACGGACTTTTGTTGGCAGGGTAATGTGTCTACTTTATATTATGCTGTCTAGGTTTGTCATAGCTTTCCTCCCAAGGAACAGGCATCTTTTAATTTCATGGCTGCAGTCACCATATGCAGTGATCTTGGATCCCAGGAACGTGAAATCTGTTACTGCTTCCACGACTTCTCCTTCTATTTGCCATGGGACCGGATGCCATGATCTTAGTTTTTTTGATGCTGAGTTTCAAGCCAACCTTTGCACTCTCCTCTTTGATTGTCAGCATGAGGCTCTTTAGGTCCTCTTCACTTTCTGCCATTAGAGTGGTATCATCTGCATATCTGAGGTTGTTGATGTTTTTCCCAGCAATCTTAATTCCGGCTTCTGAATCACCCAGGCTGGCATTTCGCATCATGTACTCTGCATATAAATTAAACAAATAAGGGGACAATATACATCCTTGTCATACTCCATTTCCTATGCTAAACCAATCAGTTGTTCCATATCCTGTTCTGTTGCTTCTTGATCCTTATACAGGTTTCTCAAGAGACATGTGAGGTCCCAGCTCTTTAAGGACTTGCCATAGTTTGTTGTGATCCACACAATCAAAGGCTTTAGCATAGTCGATGAAGCAAAAGTAGATGTTTTTCTGGTACTCCCTTGCTTGCTCCATAATCCAGCAAATATTGGCAATTTGATCTCAAGTATTATACCAATTAAAAAAGAACAGGGTCTAAACCCTGGAAAATAACTTACAGAAAGTCACTCTGAGATGGCTGAAAAGTACTGAGGCCGGAGACTCAGCATAGTGAATCAGCTCTTGTTTATTAGGTTACATCAGGAATGAAAGATAAACGGGCCAGTAAGTGCCCGGCTTATATGCATGCCCCACGCCACACCCACACACACACCCATCACCCATGATTGGCCTTATTTACACATGCCCAATTCAATAGGGCTACTTTCATATCCGGGCGAACCCATAGGTGCACCTTCAAATCTGAAGTGGCTATTGTCTTTGGAGCACAGCTCTGAGGTTTGTTGGACCGCATGGTCAGGCCACCCTGTGGCAGCCATCTTATTCCAGTTAATACACAACACCTCTCCCCCCATAGTTCAGGTGTTCTTGCAAACATAGTCCTTCAAGTACTCTGGGCACCGCCGCTCCCGAGTCAAGCTGTGCAGTTCCGGAAGAGGATGGTTGGGGATGTGCTGGGCTGGCTCTGGTGCAACCAGTGGCTCAGGGGCCACCGCAGGTGAAGTATTGCAGGTGTGTCTGGGCACGGAAGGTGCCCCAGTGGAAGGGGCGTCCAATGGTTCACTGCTTGACACGTTGGCTTCCAGCTCGGCCTCCACGTCACTGGGTTCATCTAAGGGCAGCAGCCAGTGGCGGAGCTGGTCCACGTGTCTCCACAGTAGCTGTCCATCTTTCGTGGAGACCTCATAAGATAGAAGTCCCGTCACTTGTACCACTCGTGCAGGGATCCAGGGTGGTCCGCGTTCATAATTGCAAGCATACACGGGGTCCTCTGGGAAGAACTCCGTGGGACAGTCTGTACTGTGTGTGGTCCAGCACCTGGTCCAAGTATAAGCAGTCCAGCAGGGTCGTCAAGCACCTGCCCATGAGCATTTCTGTGGGAGAGCGGCCAGTTACAGTGTGGGGGGTTGTCCTCTGGCCAAACAGAAAAGTGGCTAACCTGTAGTCCCAGTCCCCGTGGATGATCCACTGCAGCGCCTCTTTCATAGTTCTCACCATCCGCTCCTCCTGGCCATTGGTGGCCAGGTGAAAGGGGGCAGAGCAGATGTGCCAAATCCTGTAGTACCTCACAAAGTCCCTGAACTTGGCCGACATGAAGGCTGCTTTGTTGTCAGAGACCAGCATGTCAGGGATGCTGTGGGTACTAAACACCTTCCACAGGGACTTGATCATGGCCCAGGATGACATGGAGGTGACTGGGATGACTTCAAGCATTTGGAGAAAGCATCTATTAGGATAAAGAAAATTTGCCCCTGGAATGGGCCCGTGAAGTCCAGGTGCAGGCAAGCCCATAGTTTACTGGAGGACTCCCATGAGCATACTGGGGTGCTGGGGGAGCAGGCCTTGTCTTGTGGCAAGTCTGGCAGTGTTTGACTAGGTCCTCTATCTCCCTGTCCAAACCTGGCCACCAGACATAGCTACATGCGAGGGCCTTCATACACACGATCCCCGGGTGGGTCTCGTGTAGCACTGCAAGCATGTGTATGCGTAGGGGAGGGGGGAATCACTACCCAACTTGCCCACAAGAGACACCCTTTGTGGGCAGACAACTTATCCCGGTGGGACAAGAAGGCTATGAATTCTGGGCCCACTTTCCCTGTGGGCCAGCTCCTCCCCACCCAGTCCAGCACCCGGGAGAGGAGATGGTCCTTAACAGTGTGCTTGGCCACCTCATGTACCGGTTGGGCAGATCTTCCAGAAGCAGGATCTGGTGCACTGGCATCGGATCCGGGTTGCAGCTGGGAAGGAGAAGGCTGCTCAGGGCGTCAGCGTGGCCCATGGACTTGCCTGGTCGGTGCAGCAGGCTGTATTGGTAGCCAGCCAGGAAAATCAACCAGCGAAGCACCCACGGCCACATCAACTGGGGTGTCTGGCGATCTGGGGCCAGGAGACCCAAGAGCAGCTTGTGGTCCGTAAGAATGGAAAAGAGGTGGCCGTAGAGGTAGTGATGGATTTTTTTCACCCCAGGCACAATGGCCAATGCCTCCTTATTGATCTGTGCATAATTATGCTTGGCCAATGGCAAGGTTCGGGAACAATAAGCCACCAGCACTTCATGGCCATCAGGGAGCCAGTGGCCCGACACAGCCCCCACCCCATAAGGTGAGGTGTCACTCCCATCTTTAAAAAGGGTTCCAGAGGAGATCTGGGAAATTACAGGCCAGTCAGTCTGACATCGATACTGGGAAAGAGGGAAAGGAGGATACCTGGTAAGTTGGTGGAAACTGTTATTAAGGAAAGAATTAGTAGGCACATAGTTGAAAAAACAATATTGAGGCAGACTCAGCATGGGTTCTGTAAGGGAAGATCTTGTCTCACTAACCTGTTAGTGTTCTTTGAGGGAATGAACAAACATGTGGACAAGGGGGACCCCATAAGTGTTGTTTACCTTGACTTCCAGAAAGCTTTTGATAAAGTTCCTCATCAAAGGCTCCTAAGTAAACTCAATAGTCATGGGATACAAGGACAAGTCCTCTTGTGGATCAAAAACTGGCTGATTAATAGGAAACAGAGAATGAGTATAAATGGGAAATTTTCTCAGTGGAGGGTGGTAAGCAGTGGGGTACCACAGGGATCAGTATTCGGTCTGATGCTTCTTAACTTGTTCATTAATGATCTGGAGTTTGGAGTAAGCAGTGAAGTGGCTAAATTTGCAGATGACATAAAGTTGTTCAGGGTGCTGAGGATTGTGAGGCACTTCAAAGGGATCTGTCAAGGATGGGCAAGTGGGCATCAACATGGCAAATGGGGTTCAATGTGGCCAAGTGCAAAGGGATGCACATTGGAGCCAAAAATCTTAAATATAAATACACATTGATGGGGTCCAAACTGGCAGAGACTGACCAAGAGAGAGATCTTGGAGTCATAGTAGATAACTCAATGAAAATGTCTAGACAGTATCCAACTGCAATAAAAAAGGGCAATGCTATGCTGGGGATTATTAGGAAGGGAACTGAAAACAAATCAGCCAGTATCATAATGCCCCTGTATAAATCAATGGTGCGTCCTCATTTGGAGTACTGTGTACAGTTCTGGTCACCGCACCTCAAAAAGGATATTATAGCATTGGAAAAAGTGCAGAAAAGGGCAACTAGAATGATAAAAGGGTTGGAACACTTTCCTTATGAAGAAAGGTTAAAACACTTGGGGCTCTTTAGTTTGGAGAAACGATGGCTGAGGGATGACATGATCGAGGTTTATAAGATTATGCATGGGATAGAGAAGGTAGAGAAAGAAGTACTTTTCTCCCTTTCTCGCAGTACAAGAACTCATGGGCACTCCATGAAATTTCTGAGCAGTTGGGTTAGAACGGATAAAAGGAAGTACT
The DNA here is from genome assembly GCA_029375565.1 of Gekko gecko. Classification (NCBI taxonomy): domain Eukaryota; kingdom Metazoa; phylum Chordata; class Lepidosauria; order Squamata; family Gekkonidae; genus Gekko; species Gekko gecko. Next base: position 118,998,000 of record JAPDNY010000004.1, read on the forward strand.
TCTTCACCCAAATAGTGATTAACACATGGAAATCACTGCCACAGGAGGTGGTGGCAGCTACAAGCATGGACAGCTTCAAGAGGGAATTAGATAAACACATGGAGCAGAAGTCCACCAGTGGCTATTAGCCACAAGGTATAGATGGGAACTCTCAGGCTGGGGCAAGTGATGCTCTGTATTCTTGGTGCTTGGGGGGGGGGGCAACAGTGGGAGGGCTTCTAGTGTCCTGGCCCCAGTGGTGGACCTCCTGATGGCACCTGGTATATTTTGGCCACTGTGTGACAGAGTGTTGGACTTGATAGGCCATTGGCCTGATCCAACATGGGCTTCTCTTATGTTCTTATGTCCTCAACAGAATAAAGATTTTATTAAACAGGCAGAAAATATATGTATAATAGGAATAGTCAAGTATTTGAGACTGCTGAGGGAAAAAAATTCTAATATATACAGAGCTGAATTCCTAGAACATTCAAAAGAGTATATTTGTAGTTTTGTTTCAAAGTTTTCTATTCTTTCTTTGAGCAGTACTTTGTTTAGTATATTTCAGCACTAACACAGTCCCTAATAATTTTTCTTCTGGAGAAAAGTATTTGCTTAAAGTTTCTAGATTTCTTCCTTCAGAGTTCAAGGTTTTCCTGTAGATATTATGGCTTTTCACTAACTCCTGAGGTGTCTAAGCTTCTTCCCTTTATTAAAAACCAGGGTTCTCTTCCCAACCCCTTTCACTGGCAGGAAGTTATTCTCCTTGTCCCTAAGAAGCAATAACTCCTTTTACTATCTGGCTTGTATGGGGGTTCACACTAACTACCCAGACTTTTTGCCAAATCCTCCTCTAGTATCCTGTGTCTGTATAAGGCTGTTCTGTAGCTTTCCTGACTGAGAAACTAAATTCTCCCTCAGAGCAGTTTTAATATATTTAAGACAATAATATATTTAAGACAACTTCTCTCTAGAAGTACTTTTCTGAGTATTGCTTGTCAGAAAACACTGACTCCCAAATGTCTCTTCCCTCAGAAGCCAAACCCTTTGGCTACTGATCCAGATGTTAGATTTCAAATAAAGACAAGGAGGAGGAGGAGGAGGAGATTGGATTTATACCCTGCCCTTCACTACCCAAAGGAGTCTCAGAGCAGCTTACAATCTCCTTCCCCTTCCCACAACAGGCACCCTGTGAGGTAGGTGGGGCTGAGAGAGCTCTTTTGAAAACTACTGGTGAAAGAACAGCTCTGAAATAATTTGTAACTGACCCAACGTCATACCAGCAGCTTCATGTGGAAGAGTGAGGAATCAAACCCAGTTCTCCCAGATTAGAGTCCATGCTCCTAACCGCTACACCAAACTACACCCAGGGCTCTTTTTGCAGCAGGAACTCCATTGCATATTAGGCGACACACCCCTAATGTAGCCAATCCTTCAAGAGCTTACAGAGCTCTTCTTACAGGGGCTACTGTAAGCTCTTGGAGGATTGACTACATTAGGGGTGTATTGTCTAATATGCAAAGGAGTTCCTGCTACAAAAAGAGCCTAGACTACACCAAAAAGTGAAAGACTTTTTTCCCTCCAGATCAGCTGTCTTATTTCCTCTCTCAGCTGATGTTGGCCAATCACATAAGCTCTTCTCTCCAGGGAAGATTAATTACTGAACTCCCTGACTCTCTGATACAAGCAGCATTTAAAAAACCCTGTTTGTTTGTTTGTTTGCAATCTGTCACATCTTGTTAAGAACAGGAAATCTGGTCTAAATGCTTCTGTAATTAGCTTATAATGTGATGGACCTCTACAATTTTGTAAAGATCCACCTTTTTTAAAAAGAATGCTGTAACAAATAAGTCAATGGCCTATCTGATTCCGATAATATCCTTTGTGCTTCCTTTGGGAATCAGTTAGAAAGAGGATAACTACAAAGTTCAGGAATGCAACAGGTCTAGGCATGAAACTCAAATTTTAAAAGATGGCAATTAATAATGAAAAGATAATAATTTCCACCTTTTTTCTAGTTAACCTTTTGCTATAGTATTTCTTGCTAGGTTTTAGTGGCATGCTCTTTTTTCAGTACACCTCCCAATACTCAATAAAATGTCTTGCTGGGCTCATGGGGTTCTATCTTTTACTGACCATTGAGTCAAAAATTAACATTTATATAATATGCAGGAATAATTTGGTCTATATGTAAATATTTACAAAGGTGTTTGAGATCACTTTACTTTTATGCATGTCAGCTTTCAACTTCTGTTACTGTTGTGTGTTTAGTAGAGAGACATAGCATACATATGGCTCAAGATGGAACTACTCTTCCTATGCTGGAATAAATATTCATACAAATCTGTGTGTACTGACTGCCTTTAGTGAGTCACTTGAATGGCTGGTTGAGCTACAAAAGTAGCCCAAACCACTGTCAATTAGCTAGCACGGCCTGATTTTGAAGCATCTGAAAAGTACATGAAGCCGTCTTGTATAGTTACACTTCTCTTTAAGATGCTGGAGGGAAAACATACAAAGCCATGTTAGCATAATCAGCAACAAAAAGTTTGAAGGGTAATGTTGCTTTCCATCACAGGTCTACAGGCCAAGTGAAACTAGTGCCTGAGCAAAGTCAGCATAAATGAGATCATAAATGATCAGGCTCAGAAATGTTAAGTTTCAGCTATGGCTTGAGTGCTATTCACAAACAGCTCTATCTGGTGTCATCCTTTCTGGTTTATGCTGTCAGCAGAACTCTCCAGACTGATACACTACCCTGTAATTAGTCTCATTATATTGTGCTATACTAGCTATACATAGCATAGTTGGATAAACATGTTGCTAATTACTTCCTATTTGTGACTTTTCTGAAGTAACAGCCCCACCTTTTTGTAATAGAACTCCTTGAATTTGAAAAATAGGGGTCTGCCTCTGTATAAATGATTTTTCAGCTTCTTTAGAAAAAGCAGGGTGTTTATCTTTTGTGTGTTCATTTTTGCCTGTGCCATTTGTTCATCTAACCTGTGTGACTGAATTTGAATAACAGGTGCCACTCAAGAGAACATGAGGCTTGGAATAAGCTTCACAGATCATAATTCTTTCAATATATAATGTTTCTAGCAGACCAAACCAGCCATACTGGCTATAGACCATCAGGACAAATCTGCCAACTCTTGCACTTCTCCTCACTTCCAGTAATTCCCCCGCCTCCCACTGGTTGCCAGGGGGAATACCTGGCAATTCTACTAAGAGGTACTGTTATCAGTTAAAGTAAATGGCCAAGTACTGAGCTTGGCTGTCTTCACTACTATCAGTTCTGAATGTTTTGCAGATCATTTGTGAGCTGATTGAGGCTCAAGAGAAGAAGAGATGCTGGAAGATCTGTGATCTTCTCAAAGGTTTTTTTTAGCTTAATTACATCTAAGATGGACTCTAATTTATATTGGGCCTAATATGTGGCCTGGCACTCATATATAATGCAACTTACAGGAGCCTTAGTTGTGGAAACATGGATCATGGGTCAAACTCTGAATGTTTAAATTATGTGTTTGTTTTGGGTGCTTGGGAGAGGGGTAGAAATGGGAATACTTGACCTGTGATACTTGAAAATCACTGATGTACTGCTATGGCTGTTTGAATAGCTATTGCACAGAAATAGGCTGAGGTCAGACTGGCAGTATGAAGTACGAGGGAGTCGTGGCAAAAAGACACGGAACAACGTGTTCCGGGTATTCCTGGTTACACTTCACTGACTGATGTGGAAGCATACCGGGGAGGAGGTGCAAGGGAGCATTTGCACTGTTGGCCCACCCCTGGTGGAGGCATGGCTGTAAGTGGCTTTTTCCTCGCTCTGTGGCAGGCGCCTATGTGCATGGGTGCATGGGTGCATAGGTGCAGCAGCAAATAGGGCAGGATCCCGTCTCCCAGGAGGCTACCTGGCTGGAGGATTAACTTCACGAGGCAGAAGCATCCTGTGGGTGTGGTTGTGTGCTCCAGTTCATAGCACGCATGAACGCTTATGCACATCCCTGTGGGAACAGCTGGCACACATTATCAATGAAGGTTGTTCCCAGCTTTTAGCGTTTAGCGTGCACATGTCCAGGAAGCGGGATCAACGTGCTCTCCAGGGTTTGCTACCACTTTCACCTGGTACTTTTTAAACTCGGGAGGAAAGTGTTACAAGACAGGTTGAGTATAGCTCGGGAACACCTGGCAGCTGTTCCTGTGTGAACCGGCCCCTTTAATCCATTTGTGAAGTGTGCCTATATCGGGCCAAACTGCCAGTCTGAACTCAGTCATAGTTTCTATGGCAAGTCCTTTGTATAAAATTGCTGTTCACATAGTTCTGGCAATAATTGTGCAAACACACAACAAAGAGGTAGTTTCACTAGTGTGATTAATAGTACTAGCATTGCATGGGAACCAGGTCATACAAATAGCTTCTGGAAGAACTACTGGTATGTCTGCATATCAAGCAACTATCCACTTTGCTGTTTGCATGTATGAATCAAGTGTTCATATTCTAACTTGAGAGAGCATAATGTATGCCTCTTGTATATCTCAGAACCAGATCATATAGGATGCTATAGTATATCACCAGTGTTCCCTCTAAGCTGAGTTAGTGTGAGCTAGCTCACAGTTTTTTAGCCTCTGACTCACACACTTTTGTCTCCGCTCAGGAAGGATGGCTCCAGAGCAAACTAATTTATGCAGTAACCAAATTGTTCACTCACAACTTTAATGCCAGTAGCTCACAAAGTAGAATTTTTGCTCACAACACTCCACAGCTTAGAGAGAGCATTGCATGTCACTATTGTTCATTTTGCCAACTGGAATGGAAAAGTCTGCAGTATTTCTCATAAATATGAGATGAATGGCTTGAATTTAAGAGCTGATTATGAAACTCTAGAAGTTGTTAGTAACTGACAGCACTAAAAGGAAAGAGAAATCTAGACTGTCGATATTGGCAGGATTCAAGAAACGTAAGATTGTTGTGCTGTAGTTTCTTAGGTGATAAGCAAGTAAAACTTTCTTAAAATTATACGCATATGCTAGATGCCTTAGAATGGAACACTAGCACAAATCAGTGCCTTACCAGAAAACACACACATATGGCAAAGTCATACTGTGCAACATAAGAGACATTAAAAGAATGTTATCAAATCTCTAAAACTGGAAATGCCAAGAATTTAATTAAGATTGGGATGATTACCCACAATTAAAAGAATATGCATTTCTTGAATAGTGCTACTGTGTCCATAGTTTTGTCAAGAGAATGTTGTTTAATGGGCTTTAAAAATAATATAGGTTTGTATCTGGGATTGTACATGTTAGAGATTCTGAATAACACTCTGAGGCTGCGGTCAGACGGCATGCTGGGAGAGGTTTAAATTGCTCCAGTCCCAATGTGTTTTTTCTTTTTAACCCAGAGAATTGCGATCACACTCACCTCTTTGTTCCGGATCGCTGCGCAGCCACATCACTCCCCACCATCCACATGTGGGAGCATGCATCGGGTTTTTTCTCTCTCTCAGTTTGAGCATGCGCACAGGTGGCCATCTGTAGAACTAAAATTTTCACTTGTGTGCAGAATAGCAATTTCCACACTTCCCTTTAAACTTTTACCCCGAAACTGGCCTCCATGAGATCCCGAACTCGTCTAAATGCTAAAACGAGTCACCATTTAAATTTTGGTTTTATTGACTTAGGAGCGGAGTGCCGCCTATGCATACACCACCAATACATTAAAAAATGGTGGATGAAAAGCGGAAGCCTCGGGCTTCTATGGCAGCTTTCCAGAGGGGTGGGGGTTGAAGCACTCAGAAGTGGCTCGACACCACAGGAGCGATCCGATGTCAGAAAAGTGTGGCTAGAACTAGAGAATCAGGAAAACACCACTTGGAGACCTGGTATCAAAATACTCTGGTTTATAGGGGGTTTGATCCAGAAAGCGACAGCTGGGGGCGGTGCGCAGATGTTGGGTGTGTGAACGTGCACATAAAATTCATTACTGAAGCATGTTGAAAGTGATTCAAATGGAGCATCTGAACGCACCCTATGTGGGTTTTTTCCAAGGTGGAGAAGCAAACTGACACTATTCAGAATCTTTAGCATGGGCTATTATGCATGCAGCCATGTCTGGTGGATTGTGCTGGGAATTACATGTGCAGTAGCTGTGGCAAAATAATTTCCCATCCAATTACAGACAGCTGCTATTTTGCACATATGGCTCCTACCTGGAATGGGATGATGGGAATTTTTGGATTTACAGAAGAAACCCAGTTAATCAAAATGCATGGTATATATGAAACACAACACAATTCAGAAACTGCTGAGAAGAAATGTATTTTTGTTAGCTTGCCGAATGACTGTGCTATAATGAAAGAAGTCACCACTATTGAACATTCTGTTGGAATATACAAGGTCTATAGTGCACCTACTTGAAGAAGATCAGAAGCACAGCCTGTAGAGGACAGCTGAAGGACTGCTAGTTAGCATAGCTAGATTAGGGATTTCCCACAATTTCAAATTATATCCTTTCTGTCTCCTGATTGGCTCTTTGGAGAGCCCTCCCCCTTCCTTTCTGTCTCTCACAGCAGCTAGTCAGTTAGTTAAGCCTCTCTCTCCTACCAGAGTTTATTCTTTAATAAACTGAGTAATTTTCTTTAAACAGTTGTTGCTCCATTCCTCTGTATTTTAAATTGTCAACACATTCAAAGGTCTGAAAGTGCAAAGAAATCAAATTATAGTAAATGTACAAAAGGTTGAAACTGACCATAATTTAAAATACTGAAACTCTGGATTTGAAATTATTGTCCGTGGTCAAGATGAGCTGGAACTATATGTCTCTTAATTCACACTGACTGAAGGTATAAAGTGAAATCACTTTATGAAGGTGGCATAACAAATCTGCTCTATGCTCCAAAGGATATAACTGAGAATAAAACATGCAGCAAGTAGAAAAGATTGAAAGGATAGTACAATCTCTGACACATTAAGGGATTTCATTTTGGATTGATTGAATTGTGTTCTTTGTGTACAAAATGTGAACAGACTTTAATTAATATGTGAAATTCAACCTTCTCTCCTGTCAGTCACCTAGAACCTTTGACTCCTCTGATACTTTGCCCCTCAGTTGCCACCTGGCTTGTAACTTATGCAGCACTCTGGAGTTTTTGATTAAAAGCCAGTTGCTAGAACAACTTTTTAAAGTTAACATTGGAAACATTGATTGCCACTTTAATTTTTTAATAGTTTGAACATGCATTATTTGCTAATATGCATTGTCTCCTGAATTCTAAGTATTGCATAGGGCAGTGCCATTTCAAGAGCATGACTAGGATTGAGAGACTAGGATGGCTACCCTGTGGAGTCCAAAGTAAGTACAGACACAGGAGAAAGTTCCACCAGCTGTTTTTTTTCCCTCTTACCAAATAGCTGGGGAAGGGGTCCATTTTGGCTCAGCCCCCACTTGCTTGCTTTCAAAAAGGAACAACAAATCCACATATGTACAGTTTCATATCTACCAGTGAAGACCAAAGGGATACAGATTACACAGATTTATACAAGCCAAACTCTACTTTCCAAGCAAGTACAAAACAAGCAAGGAGTTCAGCCAGGCAAGCCACTGCCTGCTTGATCTTGTGTTTACAGCAGTGTTCATCTAGCTATGTGCTGGCTATATTCTACTGAGCACCATTCTAACTAGCTCTGCCCTAGCTGTGAACCAGCTTGCAATTTGGGCTGAAGGCAACATCCTGAGGGCACTAAGGTTCTTTGACTTGTGTGGCTAGCCTGATTGAAACCACACAGTGAGAGAAAATATCCAGGCAGTAAAAGGTAGAAAAAAAGTTTTATTCAACTAAGGGACACTATACAGCCAAAAGTTCAGCTCAGATGTCCAGTGAGTAACAGCAGGGTTCTGACTTATATATTTTGTTGCTCCTCCCAACTTTACATCACTGCTGACATCATTAGCATCTGCTCAGTCTGGTATTCTTTGTTTCAACAATTATTAATTAAACATTTAACAAATGATATGCTACTTGGCTGCGTTTCAACCGGCGATGCAGGTGCCTGTCTTGTTAAAAGTGATAAATGTATCCTCTTGGTTGTTTCCCCAGACCTGTTCACCTTTGAATGAACATTCAGGCTGAGTTCATTCTCAGTATAAAATCTAACTGTTCTTGTTACAAAAATGGTTCCTTTATATTGATATATGATATAAAAGCACTTTTAATAACATTTTGTGGGCTATTTTTACTAGAAGTATATATAGCATATATTGAATATTGGAAAATACAAAATTATAATAATATTTTAAAAAATGAAACCCCTTACATGTATTTCAGGTCTGGAACACCCGTTCATTAGGAAATTCCTTTCTCTGACCATTAAATGAGATACAAAACACCTGTTTCTACAGTTCTGCTTAGTGTTTAATAATTTGCCAGTTTATTCCTGGAAGATCCCAAAGTTATTTCCCAGCAGCTTCTGAAATGCCAGCAATGATCAATAGATTATCATTTGAACCTTTGAGCTTCCTCTACAAGGCCATAATGAAGATAAAACATAGGAATTCATGAATCCTGGGAAAGAGTCATTTCTCCTCGCCATGACAATGGTCTTCAAGTACATAAGAACATAAGAGAAGCCAATGTTGAATCAGGCCAATGGCCCATCTAGTCCAACACTCTGTCACACAGTGGCCAAAATATACCAGGTGCCATCAGGAGGTCCAGCAGTGGGGCCACACTAGAAGCCCTCCCACTGCTGCCCCCTCCAGCACCAAGAATAGAGTGCATCACCTGCCCCAGACTGAGAGTTCCCATCTATACCCTGTGGCTAATAGCCACTGATGGACTTCTGCTCCATATGTTTATCTAATTCCCTCTTGAAACTGTCCATGCTTGTAGCTGCCACCACCTCTGGTCAGAGATCGGACACGCAGAGCTCTTTACTGCCATCTCCCAGCACTTAAAGGGAGCCCATTTAAGTGCAGGGAGCCGGAAAGCCCCACATGTACCAGAGATCAGGAGCACGGGGCCATTTCCCGCCATCTCCCTGCACTTAAAAGGGAGCCCCTTTAAGTGCAGGGAGCTGGAAGGCCCCACATACATTGGAGATAGAGTGTGTGGAGCTGTTTCCCACCAGCTCCCAGCACTTAAAGGGAGACCCTTCCTTCCTTCCTTCCTTCCTTCCTTCCTTCCTTCCTTCCTTCCTTCCTTCCTTCCTTCCTTCCTTCCTTTCCAGATCTGTGCATTTCCTCCCCCCCATAGCTAGCAATCCAAAACAGTCCAGGGGCACCTTTAAGACCAAGGTTTATTCAGGTACAAGCTCTCCCTCCTCTGTGAGGGCAGATCTGCGTTATCAGGGGTGTGGTATAATATGCTAATGAGTTTCTGCTTTTGGGTGTGGCCTATTATGCTAATGAGTTCCTGCTGGGCTTTTTCTACAAAAAGAGCCCTGACTAGATTAATACAGATCACGATATATATATATAAAGGGTGGAGGGAGGGGGGGGAATCACCCTTTCAGTGCTTTGATAGCTCACTGGGAAATATTAACTTGAGTATTCATAATATCAGCAGAGGTTTTCTGTTCTACTATTAAGTAGAATAGCTAGGATAAGGATGAGAAGGAATGAAAGCAAAACTTGAAAATAAGAGGCTGTGTGTGTTTTCCCTTGCTCCAATGCTGGCTTGGTTGATGGACTTTATAGGATTGCCAGGTCCATTTGTCAATCTGGCGGGGGGATTGGGGGGGGCATTCTGGGAGTGGGTGGGGGCTACAGTTGTGCATGGGCTTGAAGCCCATGTGGCAAATTACTACTGGGAAATGAGCCCCATGCACACAGCAGCCCTTACCCCCACCAGCAAAGTTGTCACCAACAACAGCCCCTCTCCCTCCCTGCTAAAAGATTTAAAGGGCCCTCCAGCTGGTTGGTGTGCCATGTGCTCCCTGCTGATCTGCTGAAGCTTTTAAAATATTGTAGCAGGGAGGGAGAGGGGTGGCTGTGGCTTGGGGGTGAGGCTGGGGGCAAGGCTATCCCCAGTGGCCATCTGGCCATGGGTGGATTGTAGCCCCCAGGACTGGGGGAACCCCCGCCCAGACCTGGGGGCTGGCAACCCTGTGGATTTAGCAGTATCTCAAGATAAACAATTGTTCTCAGGTGCCAGGAGCCACAAAATGGGGGGCACCAGCTACTGCTCAATATCACTCCTGCTCCTGGTCAGCCTGCCCAGACCCTGATTTTCCCTGTCCTCTCCAGAAAAAGGCAGAGAATATCTTTGGACCACTATGGCCTTATGAGAGCCGCACACAATTTGCTTCCACCAGAGCCACAGGGGCAGCCCATGGCAAGTGTACCAGTCTCAGCAGATGTGGACTAGCAAAGCCAAGTAGATGTGCTGGCACTAGATTCCCACCCCAAAATACTACAGAGTCACTTGAATCGCAGACTTTTTCTCTCATACTTTAATTGGCTGAGGGGTGGGAGTTTGGGATCAGAGCAGGAATTACCATTGGGCAAATGGCAACCCCAGCCTAGATTTACCTTATTTTTTAAGAAAAGCTGGGAATTCAGAGAACCTGATACATATGGGCCCCTGGAATTCCCCCCCTCCCGGTTCCCACCTCTCTGCAATTGTGCTTGAAAATGCTTATCTGCAGCCACTTTTAGTTTTACATTTTTTGAAAAAAATCTAAGCGAGCACCTAATACTAAATTGTGATGTGTGTTTGCAAACACATGTAACATAAGCAAGACAATAATAGGAAGTTGTGACTGCCTATAGTTTCCTGTTGACTGTACACTGGTGGTATGCCTCTATGCAGTGTTTGAAATCCTTTGGCTCCCCTCTTAAATTCATCCCTTTTGACTAAGTTTCTTCACTGATCGAAGCCTGTACATCACAATGTGTGCTTGAAGTTCAGGGAGCATAATCCCAAATTGAGTGCAGTTGTAGCTAAATAAAATTACCTCAGCCAGGAAATGATCATATTTATTCATTTATTATGCTCTGAGTCATCTTTTAGACTTGACTCAGACTTCCCATTTTGGTTTACTAAACAAGATCAAAGTTTACACAGTTCTATTCTGCATTTCTTTGAAAAGCTAATCTGAATCATTATATTTCAGACAGCTTTTGTCCTGGAAGGCTTTGCTTTAATGAACCATTATTGTACATAGTTAAAGATCTCTTCAGCTAAAATCAAACATTTTGTAATTTTACAGCTGGTCTAATTAAAGAGACATTGTCAGGTCAATCAAGGACCACAATACAGGTTTGAAAAAGAAAACATTTCATCATAAATACTTCTGAACAGGCTGTCCAGAGAGGGGAGTGCTTCAGGGGACAACATTCAAATCCTTACAGTTTATATCTATCAAATCTTTTTCAGCACCCACTCCATCTTTCTTCAAGGCCATCATAAGAGATTTTAATTGGAAGTCAAAAGTCAATGTTTTGACTCACCTCTGTTGAGAATCTTTTGTGCATATATATCATCTATTTTTCTTTGAACTGCACAATTTTAATTCACATTTCCTCCACTTTCCCCACAGTCTGTGAATTTTTACTTGGGTGTTCAGCTCTGCCTAGGGTTGCCAAACTCCAGGTGGGGCTAGAGATCTCCTTGAAGTACAACTGATTTCCAGACTACAGAGAGAAAACAGAGAGGTCCCTCCCTTCTTGAAACCCCACCCCTCCCCAAACTCTACCCTTCCCAAGCTCCATCCCCAGGCTTCCATATTTCCTCTTTGCCTCTCTCTCTTTCTCCTCCTCCTCCTTTTTTTTTTTAAACCCCCCGAAGGGGATTTTTTATTTATTTGCATTTTATATAGACTACAAACTAAAGAAAAAAGGAGGGGGAACTAAACACTAAGGGAGAAAGAAAAGCAAACCCACACTAAACTAAAAACCCAAGAGTAGGAGATCATTCCACCCCGTTAGCATCTATGTTAGTACTACACAGTTAGCATGCATGAATACCACAAGTTCCTGTCTAACTTTCCCTGTTTCAAAATTAGCTGATTAGTTGTTATGAGAGTATTCCAGAGCATCTCTCAAACTCGCTTCATAAAGGCCAATTTCAGAGTCCTTCTGCCTTTACTTAAGTTTCCTGTCCCTAAGTGCATAAGCTGGTCTTCGGGTGTCAGCGCCTTCTTCTGCTACCAGGTCCTCGTCCGTCTTGGAGGGAACAGAGCCACTCGAACCAGTTTCGCCGTCTTCTTTAGTCCCCAGGTGACGTTTGAGAAATTCCTTGGCTTTAAACACAGAGTCGATCTTCTCTCTCTTATCATTCATCTTAAAGACCACTCCTTCCAGGGCTACCCATTTGTATCTAATTTGGTTGGTTTGGAGAAAGAGTGTCAAGTCCTTGTAACTTTTCCGCTTCTGACGAATCTCGAATGGTATGTCCTTTAAAACCTTGATACTGTCGTTCCCCATTTTCATTGGAGCTGCCGAGGTTGCTCGTAAAATTGCATCCCTAGTTTGTCTTCTTGAAAATCTGACTGATATTTCACCAGGGAGGTTATTCTTTTTGGTGTAATTTGAATACACCCTATACGCTGCTTCAATGTCGTGCATAATTTCTTCCGCTTTTAAGCCAACAACTGGCGTGAGAAAATCACTAAGGGGCTTCTTTAAATCTTCCTTCGAAGACTCTGGCACCCCTTGAAATCTGAGGATCATATTAGCTTTTTCCATTTGCAAGGACAAAAGCCTATATTCTTGATGGTTTTGCTTATTCACCACTTGATCCACTCTTTTCTTCAACTTTCTATGTTCGGAGTGCATCTCCTTCACTTCTGCAATCGTCTGCTCTGTTTGTTTAACCGTTTCCGCCACTTGGAGCTGCTGCGCTGCCATCGTCTGGTTTAAAACGGCTAACTGCTGGTTAATACCAGCGAGTTGATCCATGACTGGCTTGAGCGTATCCGCTAGTAGTCTTATGACATCTGGTCCCTCCTCCGGCCTGGGACTCTGACTGCCCGGAGGTTTCGGTTTCGCCACCCTCTTCCCAACGCCTGACATCTTGGATTATTGCTTACAGGAACCAACCGCTCCTTCACCACCTCTGAAATTCACTTATGCGTAAAATCCGCTCTGGTAAGTCTCTCAAAACCAAACTGCTTTTCTCTTTTCCCTGCGCCCACCCTTTTTCTTCTATTTGCCGCTCGTATGGGGGAGGAACTCCCTCCAAATCGGAGAGACAAAGGGGCAGGGAATTCGCCATTTCTTCCTTAAATCACTTGCATTGAACTCACGTTCATCCTCGGCTGCCTGCAGCCTCACCTCAGTTGTCACATCTCGCCCGATCTCCTTCGCTTGCCCCGGTCAGCCTAGCTCGCGCCATTCAGCCACCAACGGTAGGACCGTTAGGGCGAAGGAGCGCCTCTATTCCGTGGCATTCTGCCACCAAAGAGGCAACTCCTTAAAAGCCCTCTGGCTAGAAACCCTTGCCCAGGGTTCCATGGAGAGGCCACTTCTGTAGCCCCCCTCCAAACCGCTGATGTGCTAGCCACTCTCCCGAGCCTCGGGAGTAGTGGCTGCCATTGCCACGCTGTTGACTGGAAGTCCTCTCCTCCTCCTTCTTGTCCTTTCTTTCCTCCCTGCACACTCTGATTCCAAAGCTTTACTTCCACAAGCACAATATAGGATCAGAATATTTACCACCCCTTGCTGTTGATGTTTTATACTGTAGTTTTAAAATGCTGTTTTATTTTATCATTATTTGCTGTCTCATAAATTGTCTTTGAAAAGGCAGGATCTAAATGTTTTAAACTGGTAAGACAATTGGTAAGACAACTATTAGACTGAGGATTTGGCCAGATCATCAATGAATGTGTGTCCTTAATAACTTTTTTGTGTAAAAACTAAGTTAGAAAAACCCTACATGAGCCATCTGTTGTCTACAGAATATGTAGTGAGATGACTGTGTTGGTCTCTGCTTCTCAGAGCTTTAAAAGATAAGTGCTGTCTCACTGTAAGCAACTATTATTTCACACATATATTCATAAAACAACATGAAATAGGAAGGCGAGGGGTGATCATTATTCCACATTTATTAACGAGGCATACAAAAGTATATAACATCTTAGAAGCATAACTCCATTATCAGGACTTGATGTAGACCATTTCAAGGAGCAAACATTTTTTTTAAAAAAGTATCATCTCAGTGCAGCTAAGGGGATCCATGCAAAGCTTGGTTGCTAATCCATTACTTGCTGAATGGGGAATTCCCAGCCTAAATCAGCACATTCAGATACTCATCTAAGTATGCATCATTGTGCAGATCTCTCCAGACCTCTTCACTATGCCCATTTGAATGCACATCTTCATCCATATTCTCACTCTATTTGCTGTATGGTAACTTCATCTTTAGCAGGCCTGAGACAAGAAGAATTAGTTCCTGTAATTCACATTGATATTTCCCATGATAATTCACAGCTACAAAATTACTCTTGCATATGCCACACACACTGTGATTGATTCCCCACAAGCAGCTGTGCTGCCCTTGCACTTCTGTTTGCCCCAGTTTCATTGGTCAATTCCACACTATTCGCTGCACGGCCGCATTTTGACCCGTATCTCCCCCCGATTTCCCCTGTGTCTTGTCAATCTTTGTTTTTGAGATCAAGAAGACGCGGGCGAAATCGGGGGAGATGTGGGTCAAAATGTGGCCATGCAGCGAATAGTGTGAAATTGACCAATGCAACCAGGGCAAACAGAAGAGTGAGGGTGGCACAGCTGCTTATGGGGAATCAGTCATATTCTTTCCACCCAAGCTTACTTCTTGAGTAAAATCTGACCATGCTTAGTCAAACTTCCCCTACAATGCTATTAGTGTGGGGACAGAGAAAGCTCCTGTTTCTTCTAAAGTATTGTGATATTTTTAATCTAGCATATGTTGGTTTGTTTATTGTTTACAATAGGCAGAGAACGATTTACTAAATAAAAAAGCCAAAGCTAACTGTTGTGGTACCATCCCAGTTCTAATGTTTATATATATATATATATATAAACATATATATATATATATATATATATATATATATCTCCTGTCCCGTTATATAAATGTGTAGTGGTCTGGCAAGGTTCTATGCTTGGCAAAATCAGTTTGCTACCTGATCTGTCATTCAAAATGACTCCCTAGGCATTGTCTGAGTTGCCTGAGTCCCATCCACAGAAGCAGCAGGAGCCAAAACTCACCTCAGAAGACAATTTCACCTCAGGAGACAGGATAGAGGCTCCGGCCCTCTCGCTTCCCAGTGACTCTGGCCTGCCACTTTGCAATGCTGCTGCTCCCAGCCTGGCCTTGGCCTGCACTGAGGCTGCTGCCTACTGCCCCTCCACACCACTGCCTGTCCTGGCCCCTCCCAGGGCCACAGGGGCCTTGAATGGGGGGGTGAGAGAACCATGTCCTGCCTGCCTGGGCCACAGGGGCCTTGAATGGGGGTGGGAGAGCCATGTCCTGCCTGCCTGGGCCACAGGGGCCTTGAATGGGGGGTGGGAGAGCCAAGGCTGGCCTGTCTGGCTGGGCCACAGGGGCCTTGAATGGGGGGGTAGTATATATGTATACTAGCTGTAAAGCCTGTTGTAGAAGCAATACAATGAGCTCTAGAAAGATGTGATGCATAACGAATGCATAGTAAGGTACAGAAGTGGAAGTAAAGTCTCTCACACACAGCCAGGCATGCCTTGGCTCTCCCACCCCCACATTCAAGGCCCCTGTGGCCCAGCCAGGCAGGCTTTGGCTCTCCCATCCCCCCCATTCAAGGCCCCTGTGGCCCAGCCAGACAGGCAGGCCTTGTCTCTCTCACCACCCCCATTCAAGGCCCCTGTGGCCCAGCCAGGCAGGCCAGCCTTGGTTCTCCCACCCACCCCCATTCAAGGCCCCTGTGGCCCAGCCAGGCTGCTCATGGCTTCGGTTGCCTATTACATTGGGGGTCTGGGTGGGGCATGGAGGGGCAGTAGGCAGCAGCCTCAGTGCAGGCCAAGGCCAGGCCGGGAGCAGCAGCAGTGCAAAGTGGCAGGGCCAGAGTCACTGGCAAGCGAGAGGGCTGGAGTCTCTGTCCTGTCTCCTGAGGTGAAATTGTCTTCTGGGGTGAGTTTTGGCTCCTGCTGCTTCTGTGGGTGGGACTCAGGCAACTCAGCCAATGCCTAGGGAGTTGTTCTGAATGACAGATCAGGCAGCGAACTGATTTTGCCAAGCACAGAAACTTGCCAGATCACTACATATTTATATAATCAGACAGGAGATTAGATAGATAGATAGATAGATAGATAGATAGATAGATAGATAGATAGATAGATAGATGATGATGATGATGATGATGATGATGATGATGATGATGATGATGAGAGAGACAGAGACAGAGATAGATATAGATGTTTTTCAATCTGTTGAAAAGCAGGATCACATGAGAATGTGGAATTTTTTATAATCTGCACAGCTCATGTGATAAAAGATATTCAAGAAAGAAAAGTGTATGCTTTTATCTTTTTTGTTTCCATTGTTCCTCTTAGAGAAAGGTGCTCTGAAAGGCATTTAGCTAATAACACCCATATTGCCAGAGTTAATGTGACATCTGTCTAACATGTACTGTCTTACCATTAGGAACACAAAATCCTTGTATCACAAAACTGATAAGTTTTTTTTTTCTTTATTCCATTGCAGTAGATGACATGGCATGTATATTAACAGGTCTAAAGGTACAAATGACTGAAATATTTTCTTTACAAGTCAGTCTTAAATGGTTTTAAATTATAACATTTCTATAGAATTTTGTGATCTTGAGCATGGCTTGACATTTGACGTGATACCACTGCTTTATTCTCTTCTGCTGCATGAAGTGAAATATACTAATAATGGCCACAGAACCTTTCACAGGTTTTGATTTTTTCCTCCTGTTAGCAATTTTGCTCACTTTTAAAATATCATAATGGCAAGCTTTTGGTTCAGTTAAAAAGCATATAGAAACCAGTGGAAATGACAATGGGAAACACATTTCTGCCTTTAATCTGCCCCCTACTGATAAAATTCCTTGGGATTGTACCCATTACCCAAAGTATCCATCTTCACACATTTTAGGCAAATTGAAGAAAGCATCCCGGTTTTGAGCCACAACATATTTCAAGCTCTAATCTTTGCACCTGGGTATAGAACTAGTATGAAATTCTTAGGGACTGAAGATCTCACCCAAGGGATCCTCCCTTCTAAATTGTATACAAAGAGGATAAGGAATAAAATAAGAGCAGCTAAATATTTAAGAAATACTTTAGGCAGTGTTTGCAGGGTAACAATATCCATTACCAGACATACAGTTTTCATAATGTTCTGCAAGAGGTTCTACTGTAATGCTTAGACAACTTGTAGGTGTGATAGGTATTAGCTGTAATTTTTTTTGCCTGTACTTTTTAATGGGATATGGTGATGGTTTTGTCTATTGTATTCTTGTGTATTTTTTAATGTGTGAAATAAAATAAATTTGGAAAAGCAGCACAACAATATGTAGATGATATCTGTGTTTTAAAATGATCTCCCCCAGCCCATAGACTGATGTATTTGATATACTTACTTTGCATGCAGAAGGCCCCAGGTTCAATCCTCAGCATCACCAGTTAAGATGTGATGTGAAAGAACTCTAAGATCCTGGAAAGTTGCTCCCATCTAGAATGGGGAATACTGAGCTTAAGAGACCAAAGATCTGATTTGGTATAAGCCTGCATCATGTGTTCATGTGTTCTCAACATGTGGCTTGTCGGACAGGTTTCAGCCTTCTTTCCTCTCAATTTTAGACAGTCAGTGTGGTATATTTATTTATGTATTTATTTATTAAATTTATACCCTGCCCTACCCAGCCAAGGCCAGCTCAGGTATAGTGGTTAGAGCATTGGACTGGGACTTGGGAAACCAAGGAGTCTCCACTCTTCCATGAAAGATTGCTGGGGTACCCTGGGCCAGTCACACTTTCTCAGCTTCATCTACATCTCAAGATTGTTGTGAGGATAAATAGAGGAGAAGAGAATGACATAAACTGCTTTGGTTCCCCATTGGTGAGAAAGGTGGAGTACAAATGAAGGAAGTTAATAAATAACATATTTCAATTCAACTCTGAACCTATTGAATATATGAATTTGAAAAATTCTCATTGGTTGTATTGCTTCATAAACCTATATAGTGAGTTGAATTAAGTGTTGCATTAAGTGAGTTTTCACCTTGTGTGGGGGGTCATTTATAATGCAACAACTCAGTCATACAGTATTAAAGTTTCCACCATTTATTGGTTGACTCTAATGTCCTTTTAGTAAAACCCTTTTTAAAAAGTACAACCAAGGATCCAGGCTGAAACATGACAGTGAAATGACACCCTTTTCCTAAGAACATACATAGGATATGAAGTAGAAAAAGGGTTAGAGAAAAATGCTGGACTTTATTTTTTTAACTTGTTAGGTCAGTTATGACCTCAAATATATATTTGATGTATTACAATTCTGCAGGGCCTGTAAGATGGAGCTCTTCCACCAGGCTTTTGGTTGAGGCGGTGGACGTCCCCTCCCTCTGGCTGGCCCTCATTAGTGACCTGGATCCTTAAATTTTCAATGCCATCTTAACTGAGATATCTGATATCCACTAAAGTTTACATGGTACTCAGGAGTTATGTTATTTTATGCTGTTGTTTTAATCTGGTTTTAACTGTATTGTATTTTATGCAGTTGGAACCTGCCCTGAGCTCACTTGCGGGAAGGGTGGGATATAAACCCAAATAAATAAATAAATAAATAAATAAATAAATAAATAAATAAATAAATAAATAAATAGAAGAAGAAGAGATTGGATTTATACCCTGCCCTTCACCACCCGAAGAAGTCTCAGAGTGGCTTACAATCTCCTTCCCTTCCCCTTCCACAACAGACACCCTGTGAGGGACGTGGGGCTGAGAGGACTCTCTCGAGAACTGCCATTGAGAGAACAGCTCTGAAAGGACTTATGACTGACCCAAGGTCACACCAGCAGCTGCATGTGGAGGAGTGGGGAATCAAACACCAAACTGGCCAATGAAGCCAATGGAATGTTTTTAGGATTTTAACAAGTGGTGTACAGTACAAAAAATTACTTTGTGAGAAATTAAGGTATGTGTTTTTTCTCTTTTTATTACAGTTTCAGGGGGCTAGCTGTGATAGCCTGTTGCAGCAAAATTAAATAGACTTCACTAGCACTTTAAAACCTATCAAATTCTATTCTAGAATGAGCTCTAATGAGTCAGTCCACTTTATCATATACATGAAGTGTACATCCATAGGAGACATATCCGTATCTCAAATTTCAAGCAGAAGCAGAGAGGTAGGAATGAGAAGATGTTACCCAAAGAGACCGGTTATAAACAGTAACCAGTCACAAAGTCACAAACCACCATGTTTGTTTCTAAGTAATAGCTGATGTTTTTGTAAAGAGAAGAATATGTTAATACTTTATTTCCTTTGTTTCATCCCTTGAAAATAACACCATTACCTGTAAGCTTGTTTGTGTCAAAGTTGCTGCCTCCCATTGAAAATGGGATGAGCATTTGCAACACTGGCACAGACTATATTAATGGGACAGGTACCAGAAGAACAAAAATAGACACGGGTACCTCTAGATAATCAAGTGTTCTGGACAGTGTCAGTGTCTCACAACCACTTTCCTTAACTCACCACTGCCCATGTGCCTTTTCACAGCATTCCCCCCATGGAATAATTTATATTACTATTATTCCTCAGAAACATTCACTAACAGTGAAATCCTCAACTGAGTTACAGTAAGCTTAGAAGGGTGTAACTCTGCTAGGGATTGCACCGTATTGCATAGTATTCAAGGGACTACTTAAATATGTCTCAAATCACACTGGCCACTGGAACAGGTAACAGGAAGTTTATACCCTCAGACTTCCTGTTGACATCCAGTTTGTAAAGATAATGGCAGAGTTCAGACTGGCAGTTTGAAGTGGGAGCCAGTCGTGGCAAAAAAAGCCCTGGAACAAACTGTTCCAGGTTTTCCTGGTCACACGGGGCTGACTAATGTGGGAACATACTGGGAGGAGGCGTGCAGGAGTGTTCAGGCTGCTGGCCCGGAGGCACAGCTGTAAATGGCTTTTTCATGGTAAATCAGCTGGATGCCTATGTGTGCATGAGTGCATATGCGCTCATGCTCTCGTACACATAGGCATCTGGCTGATTTGGGGAGGATCCCATTGTGCTGGCACTGCATTGGGCAGTAGAGCAGACCACAGCCAATCATATCATTGCTGCCTTATGCACAACATGGGTTGCTCCCAGCTTTTCGGCTGAGTGGTCAAACTTCTGGGAAGCAAAATGCAGTGGGATAAAAGCACGCTCAGGGATTTGCTACCACTTTCAACAGGTTATCTTTTAATCCCGGAAGCGAAGCAGAACAGCACGGATTGCCACGGGTGGGGAATGCCAGGCAGATGTGCCTGTGTGAACGCCCCCTTTAATCTGCTTGGGAAATGTGGCTGAAACATGGCTATAGCGGGGCAAATTGTCAATCTGAACTCAGCCAATTTCCCCCAGAACTGGAACTGAATCCATGTGGGCATGATCTAGCCATAGCTATGCACATTTTAGTCACATTAATTTCAGTGGAAGACACGCTTAAATTTCTCACTGAAACCAACAAGAGTTTAAAAGTGTTCAGCTTCTAGTGGATCATGCTCTTTATTTTTAAGAGAGAATGACAAAGAAAGAAACATGACATCTTGTATGTAAGAGGCAGGAAAGCAGCACTGTTTCTTGACAGCTCAGTTTTCCACAGGATAATATTTACCTAAAATATTTGTATTGTCTTGATCTTAGCTGACAGGCTAAAGCAGTATTCTGCCATTTAGTCTGATAGGCAATGGTAGGTAAAAGTGTGTATATATATATATATGTATGATATATATATATATATATATATATATATATATATATATATATACACACACACACACACACACACACACACACACACTTCAGGATGTTTTGTATCTTAAAACTGATGGCATTTAACCAAGTTGTTTCTTTCTTTAGATAGGGAACAGAAGTCACATCTTCATTTTAATGATACAGAAGAAATTCATTTTAGTGTTACCATTGTTTTGCCATTGTTATATTATATAACAAAATCACACATTTATAGCTTTCTTCTGTAAACTCACATTTTGTTACACAGAAAAAATTACAGTGCCAGTGGTCGTGGTGCACGTCGGCACCAATGATGTGGGGAAATGCAGTCGTGAGGTCCTGGAGTAGAAATTTAGGCTACTGGGAAGGAAACTCAAGGCCAGGACCTCCAAGGTAGCCTTCTCAGAAGTGCTACCTGTTCCACGTGCAGGGCCGGAGAGACAGGCATAGATCAGGAGTCTCAATGCATGGATGAGACGATGGTGTAGGGGGGAAGGGTTCAAGTTTGTTAGGCACTGGGATGCTTTTTGGGACAAGAGGGAGCTGTACAAAAGGGACGGTCTCCACTTGTCACGAGAAGGAACCAGGCTGCTGGCACTCAAAATCAAAAAGGTGGCAGAGCAGTTTTTAAACTGAATAATGGGGGAAAGCCGACAGGAGATGAAAAGTCTCTGGTTCGGGATGCTTCATCTCAAAGAGATGAAGGGGTAGCTATTACTTTTGTACAAGGAAATGGATTAAAATTGTCCACTGAGACTGTGGCTAATGATAGGAACTGCCTGGCAAGGTCTCAAGGCAGCAAGAGGAAGGCTGTGGGCTTAACAAGCGTGGGAAATTATAAGTGTTTATACACAAATGCTAGAAGTCTCTGAGGTAAAATCGGGGAGTTGGAATGCTTGGTGTTGGGGGGGGAAATATACATTGAGGGTATTTCAGAAACTTGGTGGGATGAGGAAAATCAGTGGGATACGATGATTCCTGGTTATATATTATATTGGAAGGATGGGGGGGAAGGGTTGGAGGTGGGGTGGCTCTGTATGTCAGAGAAGGTATACAGTCCAGTAAGATTGAGAGGGTAAGAAAATTGGATTTGCTTCTGGAAATGCTATGGGTTGAAATAGTGGGTCCAAAAGGAGGCTTAACAGTGGGAGTTTGTTATCGCCCACAGGATTATAAAATGATGACTGAATTAAAGATAGCGGCTAGACAGAATAACTGTGTCGTAATAGGCGACTTTAACTACCCACATATTGATTGGGTCAATATGAGTTCTAGTCGGGAAAAAGAGATTGAGTTTTTAGACACTCTCAATGACTGTGCCACGGAACAGATGGTCACAGATCCTACCAGAGGAGAGGCGATCCTGGATTTGGTCCGAAGTAACACCCAAGACCTGGTGAGAGCTGTAAACATGATTGCACCGCTTGGGAACAGTGACCATAATGTCATTGAGTTTAACATTTGTACAGATAGGGAGTTGCCCAAAAAGACTGACGCAGCCACTTTTAACTTTAAAAGGGGTAACTTCTCTGGTATGAGGGGACATGTGAGGAAGAAATTGAAAGGAAGAGTGGAGAAGGTCAAAACCATTGGGGAAGCTTGGAGACTATTTAAAAATATATACCGCAGGTTAGGAAAGGCACAAATAGGTATAGAAAAAAGCCTGCATGGTTAATTAATAAAGTAATGGAAGCTGTAAAAGGTAAGAAGGATTCCTTTAAGCCAGGGGTCCTCAAACTACGGCCCGTGGGCCACATGCGGCCCGCCGAGTACATTTATGCGGCCCGCCGAGTGTTTATGCCCGCCCCCGCCCGGAGCCTCCTCCTCCTTGAGGAGCGCAGCAGCAGCGCCCCCGCGGCCTCTTTCTTCCTCCAGCAGCCCTGGGCGGCAAGAGCGCCCAGGAGCTGAGGAGGAGGAAGGGGCGAGCAGGCTGGTCGTGGGGGAGGGGGTGAATGCGGCGGCGGGGCGAGCAGGCTGGTGGGGGAGAGGGAGCCAACGCGGCGGCGGGGCAAGCAGGCTGGGGGGAGGGGGCAAACACGGCGGCGGGGCGAGCAGGCTGGTGGGGGGAGGGGCGAACACGGCGGCAGGGCGAGCAGGCTGGTCATGGGGGGAGGGGGCGAACGCGGCGGCGGGGCGAGCAGGCTGGTGAGGGGGGAGGGGCGAATGCGGCGGCCCTCCAACGGTCTGAGGGACAGTGAACTGGCCCCCCGTTTAAAAAGTTTGAGGACCCCTGCTTTAAGCAGTGGAAAGCTAGTCTCAGTGAGGTTGATAAAAGGGAACACAGACTGTGGCAAATAAAATGCAAGTCTGTGATCAGGCAAGCAAAAAGGGAATATGAGGAGCATATCGCAAAAAACATAAAGGTCAACAATAAAACTTTCCTCAAATACATTAGAAGTAGGAAACCAGCCAGGGAGGCAGTGGGGCCCTTGGATGACCAAGGGGTAAAAGGAGTAGTGAAGGATGATAGGGAAACGGCTGAGAAGCTGAATGCATTCTTTGCCTCTGTCTTCACTATGGAAGAGGTGAAGTGCTTGCCCACTCCAGAAGCACCGATTTCGGGAGGGGGTTTGAAAGACCTGAATCAGATTGTGGTGACAAGAGAGGAAGTCCTACAACTGATGGACAATTTAAAAACTAATAAATCACCAGGCCCGGATGGCATTTATCCAAGAGTTCTGAAAGAACTCAAATGTGAACTTGTGGATCTCCTGACAAAAATATTTAATCTTTCTTTAAAATCTGCCTCCATTCCTGAGGAATGGAAGGTAGCTAATGTCACTCCCATCTTTAAAAAGGGCTCCAGGGGAGATCTGGGAAATTACAGGCCAGTCAGTCTGACATCAATACCGGGTAAGTTGGTGGAAACTGTTATTAAGGAAAGAATTAGCAGGGACATTGATGAACAAAAACTATTGAGGCAGACTCAGCATGGTTCTGTAAGGGAAGATCTTGTCTCACTAACCTGTTAGTGTTTTTTGAGGGAGTGAACAAACATGTGGACAAGGGGGACTCAATAGATGTTGTTTACCTTCCAGAAAGCTTTTGATAAAGTTCCTCATCAAAGACTCCTAAGTAAGCTCAATAGTCATGGGATACAAGGACAAGTCCTCTTGTGGATCAAAAACTGGCTAATTAATAGGAAACAGAGAGTGAGTATAAATGGGAGATTTTCTCAGTGGAGGGTGGTAAGCAGAGGGGTTCCACAGGGATCAGTACTGCATCCGATGCTTTTTAACTTGTTTATTAATGATTTGGAATTGGGAGTAAGCAGTGAAGTGGCTAAATTTGCAGATGACACGAAGTTGTTCAGGGTGGTGAGAACCAGGGAAGATTGTGAGGCACTCCAAAGGGATCTGTCGAGGATGGGTGAGTGGGCGTCAACGTGGCAAATGGGGTTCAATGTGGCCAAGTGTAAAGTGATGCACATTGGAGCCAAAAACCTTAAATATAAATACACATTGATGGGGTCCAAACTGGCAGAGACTGACCAAGAGAGAGATCTTGGAGTCGTAGTGGATAACTCAATGAAAATGTCTAGCCAGTGTGTAACTGCAATAAAGAAGGCCAACGCTATGCTGGGGATTATTAGGAAGGGAACTGAAAACAAATCAGCCAGTATCATAATGCCCCTGTATAAATCATTGGCAAGGGAAATACAAGCAGGTAGTAGGTTGCAAACCTCTAAAGATCTTGCCCTCATCCTTAGACTGAATAAAATAAAAAGTATCCCAAACAAAGCCCCCCAAAATTCATGCTTTGCTTCAGCTTGGTGTCAGTTCTGTTTTCAGATTTCTGCAATCCAAGCCTCTATTGTATTGCCTATTGGATGTCTCATTCCTGTTGATTTAAATTGTCTCATGCTGTGTAATCTGCCTTAAATCTCAGTGAGAAAGACAGTCTACAAATTATGTAAACATATATATAATAAATGTTTCCTAATCCAGCTAGGGATACAGCTGTGGAAGCATACCTCCTTGTATGCATTATACTTGACGGACGAGGTTGACAAGGTCTTACCTGGCATCATTTCCTTTGTAACTATGGTGATATTTCTGGCTTCTGGCTGAAACTGTAGTGCCAAGTGAACTCTGTTGACTTTGATGGTCCTTTAAGATGAAAAAGTATTTAAAATAATCTATAGATTTTTCTTATTCCACAATTTTCAGTTTTATTTTTAGAAGTCCCTTTAGCCTCTTTATTTTTGGTTTCCTTTCCTGCTCTGCGTGATTTAAGTCTTTGTGTCATATCTTACAATGCTGGGAAATTACGGGAAAATACACCAATGCAATTTGACAAATTCTGCCTCTACTGCATGGCTTGGCCATATATTGTAGTTTTATATGTTTTAAAAACTTATATGGAAAAAGCCAAGCAGTGAGGATGACATTTATAGCAATCTTCCCATTTGTAGGTAGTTTACATCGACCCTTTTGAGTCATTTGTATTTCTGCCACTTGTATTCAAGAGAATTGGTCTCTGGTCAAAAACCCCTGAAGAAATTGTCACACTACCTATTGGCCTAAGGTAGCTTGATAAAAATGTTCTTCTGTTCTAAAACAAGCAATGTTGCTTGTATCAGTTGCATCTTACAGTAGATAAGGATGTCTACATGAACTGTAGCATTCAAGACAGAAAAATAATAATTTGGAAGTTTCTTGTACATTGTGGGGAAATGCCCTCCAACCTAGAAATCATATTTATATTTCAATAATTGGGTTTAGACTGTATCCATGTTACAGGACCCCCTCTGCAAATTGGCATAAAGAAAGAAAGAATATGGGACATGCACCAAGGCACCAAGAACTTTACTGCTTACAGATGCAAATGGACCTGGCCAAAGGAAAGACAAAGGGTTTACCATTTCATACCTTGCCAGATTGTCCCATCTGGGAACATAGACTGCAAAAGCCAAATTACTAGGGTTTTTTTTTTCTTCCTCTTGATCAGGATGAGTGAGAATGAACTCAGAGGGGATGGACTTTAAGGGGGGAATTATAAATTTTCAAGACAAGAAGAACCATCTCCTTCCATCTTGCTCCTCTCTTTTGATGGGAACAAACCATGAAGGACAAAACCTTCACCTAGGGACTTTGGTGAGGGAACAGTCCCAGCTTTAAGGCAACGGGGAGAAGTCCCAACTCTGAGAACTAAGGTAATGACAGATTTTTAATGCTGCACCTTTAAGTACTGGCCTATCCCATTTAAGCATAGTTTAGGATAAGTACTGAGCATAGGGCTAAGGAATTGCATGTTTTCATCTTTTCTTTGTACCCTTACTCAACCTGATGCATGAACTTCCAGAAAGCTTTTGATAAAGTTCCTCATCAAAGGATCCTAAGTAAGCTCAATAGTCATGGGATAAAAGGACAAGTCCTCTTGTGGATCAAAAACTGGCTTATAAATAGGAAACAGAGAGTGAGTATAAATGGGAAACTTTCTCAATGGAGGGTGGTAAGCAGTGGAGTACCACAGGGATCATTACTTGGTCCGATGCTTTTTAACTTGTTCATTAACGATTTGAAATTGGGAGTAAGCAGTGAAATGGCTAAATTTACAGATGACACGAAGCTGTTCAGGGTGGTGAAAACCAGGGAGGATTGTAAGGCACTCCAAAGGGATCTGTCGAGGATGGGTGAGTGGGCATCAACATGGCAAATGGGGTTCAGTGTGGCCAAGTGCAAAGTGATTCACATTGGAGCCAAAAATCCTAAATATAAATACACGTTGATGGGGTCTGGACTGGCAGAGACTGACAAAGATAACTCAATGAAAATGTCTAGACAGTGTGTAACTGCAATAAAGAAGGCCAACGCTATGCTGGGGATTATTAGGAAGGGAATTGAAAACAAATCAGCCAGTATCATAATGCCCCTGTATAAATCATTGGTATGACCTCATTTGGAATACTGTGTACAGTTCTGGTCGCCACACCTCAAAAAGGATATTATAGCATTGTAAAAAGTGCAGAAAAGGGCAACTAGAATGATAAAAGGGTTGGAACACTTTCCCTATGAAGAAAGGTTAAAACGCTTGGGGCTCTTTAGCTTGGAGAAACGACGGCTGAGGGATGATATGATCGAGGTTTATAAGATTATGAATGGGATTGAGCAGGTTGAGAAAGAAGTACTTTTCTCCCTTTCTCACAATACAAGAACTCATGGGCAGTCCATGAAATTGCTGAGCAGTCAGGTTAGAACAGATAAAAGGAAGTACTTCTTCACCCAAAGAGTGATTAACACATGGAATTCACTGCCACAGGAGGTGTTGGCAGCTACAAGCATGGACAGTTTCAAGAGGGAATTAGATAAGCATATGGAGCAGAATTCCATCAGTGACTATTAGCCACAAGGTATAGATAGGAACTCTCAGTCTGGGGCAGGTGATGCACTCTATTCTTGGTGCTGGGGTGGGGCAGCAGTAGGAGGGCTTCTGGTGTCCTGGCCCCACTGCTGGACCTCCTGATGGCACCTGGTATTTTTGGCCACTGTGTGACAGAGTGTTGGACTAGATGGGCCATTGGCCTGATTCAACATTGGCTTCTCTTATGTTCTTATGTTTTAACAGACCATGGGTACTCTTTATTTTTACTTATTAAATTTCCCTTTTTTAAAATACCCCAAGCTTTATATTTATAAACACACTACACCTGTTTACTCTTCTCTAAAAAGTAAGCTGGAGCAGTGGATAAGCTTACCATCCCTTGAGTCATTGTTCAGTCGCATATTCGAATCTGACTCTTCACAACCCCATGGACCACATCACGCCAGACCCTCCTATCTTCCGCCGTCCTCTGAAGTTTGCTCAATTTCATGTTTATTGCATTGGTAACACTGTCTAACCATCTCATTCTTTGCTGTCCCCTTCTTCTATTACCTTCAATCTTTCCAAGCATCATGTTTGTTAGCCTTATTAATTTAATAAAGATGGGGAATTATGAATATTAAATGACAATAGGCTTTTAAGGGAGCAATGACCTTTGTATACCAGAGTCCAATTTATTCAGATTACC
Source organism: Gekko gecko (assembly GCA_029375565.1). Taxonomy (NCBI): domain Eukaryota; kingdom Metazoa; phylum Chordata; class Lepidosauria; order Squamata; family Gekkonidae; genus Gekko; species Gekko gecko. Next base: position 119,025,923 of record JAPDNY010000004.1, read on the forward strand.
AGAAATAGACCAGGAGACTAGATCTTAAATTTGATTTCTTTAACTAAATGATTCACACACACATACAATAAAAAAACAAAACAATCACACACTCAAGAAATACAGAACTAGGAAATTAGGTAGAATAATACAATGACAGTTGCATGAGCAGGATGTATCATTGGTGGGGTGATACGTTATCTTCTGACACAACGAGGTGATCCTGCAGCAAAGAAATGGGGGAAAATACTAGGGAAGGGATTGTGAAATGGCCAGCAGCACATGTGGAGGACTTCACACTGACTTCGGCTAGATAGGGTGGGGTTAGGTAGGCAGTAAGAGAGAGAGGGAACAATGGGCAGATGCTCTCTTTGTATACCCTAAGATGGGCTTGGGGCACGAGCTACCAAGCATGTAGTCCCCAGGAAGGTACTAGAAGCTGCTAGTTCCTTAATGGGCTGAAAAAATGGGCAATTGACATAATGTTTGTTAATGGTGACACCTTAAAGAGTGGACAAAGGCAGAGAAAAGGCAGTCGTTCCTGGTGCTTGGTCAGCCAATGATCTGGTGATCTGCATCATTGTTATTTTGATAGGCGGCATGTGTGCTTAGCTTTTCAGGTGATCTTGTCATGACCAAGTTCTATTGTTTAACTCAGGATGAGTACATGCAGTAATGTTAGGAGAAGGTGGGGGGGGAAGGCTGCCTGTGTGCTAGAGAAGAAGTCCTTCAATGGAGTCCTCTACAGGAACACTTAGGCTTCTGGTGTAAAGCATGGCATCTGCTTGCTGGCTGCTGCTTATTTCTGGCATCAGAGAGGTTGATTTGACTTCTACAAGGATGCTCATGCAACTGTCATTGTATTATTCTACCTAATTTCCTAGTTCTGTATTTCTTAAGTGTGTGATTGTTTTGTTTTTTCACACAAAAATTGTTTTGTTTTGTTTTTCCATGGGTCAATGTCTGGCTGGCACACTGCTTCCTAGCAAGGTTTCTTTTAACTCGGCAAGTATCTACAGTGCAGAAGGTTGGCACTGTCATCGTGCTACTGTACAGTTCAGTCTCTGGCACATCAGCTATATAGTTCAGCTCACAGCCATAGTCCATAGCCTTATAAATGCTGCACAAGGCTTCTGCAGAGCAAAAGGGTTTTCTCCAGTGAGTGCTCCCTTCTCACTTGGTCGCTAAAGTATTTGAGCTTCAGCTTTAGTATCTGGCCTTCTAGGGAACAGTCAGGTTACGTTTCCATTAGGATTGACTGATTTGATCTCCTTGCAGTCCAAGGGACTCTCAAGAGTCTTCTCCAGCACCATAATTCAAAAGAATCTATTCTTCAGTGTTTGGCCTTCCTTATGGTCCAACTCTTGCAGCCATACCGTACTACTGGGAATACCATCACTTTGACTATGCAGACTTTTGTTGTCAGTGTTATGTTTCTATTTTTTATTATGCTGTCTAGGTTTGCAATAGCTTTCCTCCCAAGGAGTAGGCATCTCTTAATTTCATGGCTGCAGTCACCATCTGCCATGATCTGGGATCCCAAGAATGTGCAGTCTGTCACTGCTTCCATGACTTCCCCTTCTATTTGCCAAGGAGTGATGGGGCTGGATTCCATGATCTTAGTTTTTTTGATGTTGAGTTTTGAGCCAACTTTTGCGCTCTCCTCTTTCATCCTTAGCAAGAGGCTCTTTAGGTCCTCTTCATTTTCTGCCATTAGAGTGGTATCGTCTGCATATCTGAGGTTGTTGATGTTTTCCCCAGCAATCTTAATTCCAGCTTGTGATTCTTCCAGGCCGGCATTTTTCATGGTGTACTCTGCATACAAGTTAAATAAGCAAGGTGACAATATACATCCTTTCGTACTCCTTTTCCTATTCTAAACCAATCAGTTGTTCCATGTCTGGTTCTAACTCTCACTTCTTGACCCTTATACAGGTTTCTCAGAAGACATGTGAGGTGATCTGGTACTCTCATCTCTTTAAGGACTTGCCACAGTTTGTTGTGATCCACACAATCAAAGGCTTTAGTGCAGTCAATGAAGCATAAGTAGATGTTTTTTCTGGTACTCCCTTGCTTTCTTCATAATTCAGTGAATGTTGGCAATTTGCTGTCTTGTTCTTCTACCTCTTTGAAACACAGCTATTACTTCTGGCAGTTCTCTATCCACGTACAGCTGATGTCTAGCATGTAGAATCCTGAGCATGATGTTGCTAGCATGTGAAATGAGTGCAATTGTGCACTTGAGTACAAGAGGTCAGAATTGTGAAGATACAATACATTATTCCTGCACTAGCTGGTATGAGGCAAATGGGAGACATGGAAACTAGGTGAAGCCTGTAAATGGCAACACAGTTAGTGCAAGAGGTGCAAAAGTGTCTAGCAGGAGATGCTCTCAGATTTTCTGGGGGACAGCAGTTAATACCCTGTTTGATTTTGATAATGCCCCAGGAGTAAGAGAAAAGGATGTCAGGTGGATATATTTCCCTCTCAGTATCTTTCTCTCTCAGTATCAGCCAGTTCAAACCCCATTAGCATATACCTGAAATTGGGATTTTTTGTTCCAGTGTACATCAGGTTACACTTACTAGCACTGAACATAATTTGCCACATTGGTGCCCATTTCCCAATTTCTGGAGATCTTCCTAGAGCTCTTCACACCAAACCTTGGTTTTCACCATCTTGAATAATTTTGTGTCATCTCTGTGAGCTATGAACGAACAAAAAATTATGTGACCAAATATAAAATTCTTAGAAGGTATTTCAACTCTTAAACATAACTGCTCAGGGGGTTAGTACTTAGTAAGGCCTTCAGCTATAGCAAATAAAACAATAAATAAGAGTTTTTGCAACCTTAGAAAAACTTGGGCCCAAGGTTAAAGAATAAAATAGTCTATAATGCTCTTTCCCCCTATTCTTTCATTATCGTCACAATCATGGTGTATTTTCCACAAGTGCACTCTGATAATCTCCAGGACTTCAGGGCTCTGTGCTCTTTTCACCCTTTCATTTGACAATTTTATAAATTGGATGGAAGTAGTAACATGTGGCTCTTTCAAATTTTGCAGTGTCAGTGTTTTTCTCCCACCTCACTCTATGATGCACATATTTTTTCTTTTCAAAGGGGAAATGATTTTCACAAGGAGAGCCAATTTTCAAATGATCCTAACTTGGGAAATGTAACTTTTACAAGTGGTTAATGTCTGCTGCTCTCAGCACAAATATAATTCATGTTATCGGCTGTATTTTCTGGGGGATATAAAGCATGCAGCTATCAACTATAATCCCATTCTTTTAATAAGTGCCAGCTCTGTGCATCTTGGAACAATGCTCAATCACTCTAATTTCATGAATATACTTTTTTAGTTTAGTGCAATCATGTTAGCATAGACAGACGATGATTGATGTTGATACTTGCCCACAGTTCAAGTTAGAGAATATTATCATGTCTGTTTCATAGTATCTTGTCTGATTTGTGAAGAGAAAAGAGAGGCAGTGGTGAAAAAAGGAGTAATCATTATTGCCCCAAGGTTTCCATTTAGACCAAAGAACAAATTTAACAGTGTTCGATTTCTGTCTCTCTGGCAGCTGAAAAAATTGGAAGAAGCTAAAAAATTAGTTTACCTGTTTAAACCTTGCAATCCTCAGCAGAGGTTAAGCCCAGTGGACTTGGAATAGTGTAATTGTCTGGGGTGGCACTATAAGAAGTTTTTACGTCACAGTGATTGATATGAAATTTAGTAGGCTAAGAAAGGGAGCCTCCCAATTTTCCAGGTGCAAGACTGCAGCAATACCAAAGTAAGCCAGGCCATTGAATCACCCAGGGGACTGTTTAGGGAGCCGCAAGGAGGGGAGGGGAGATGGCGTCCATGGTGGGCTGGCAGAGGGGGTGAGCCAGCACCAGACGTGGGAAACTGGGGTTCTCCTGACCATCACTGGCCTTATCAGCAGAGTCTTGGGCCCCCTGGGGGTGGGAGTGCACGGCCAATACTTAAGGGGCTGCACCATCCCACCCGCCATTCTTTGGCTTCGGACAACTTGGTTTTTCTCCGCGCATCCCAATTTCACAAGCAGCACCGTGTGGCTGAGGGAGACAAGTTGCAGGGCAGCCTTACGTTTTTGGGATGCAGGATGAAACACTTAAGGTGATCACCTCAAACCTCCCCACCCCCATCCTACTACTTTTACATTTGTGGAGGTGGCCTGGAGAAGGCTCAGCCCTGCCTCCCTCCTCGCCCCCCCCATCTCTTTTCTCTGGTCACACTGTTGTGTTTTGGTGGGTTGTGGGTGTGGATGTTGGAAGCATCTCTGCTTCATTTGTAATCCATTTCACTCACAACATGGAGCAGCACTGCGGAGTGTTTTGGCGGGTTGCGGGGTTTGGGAAAGGAGCATCTCCACTTAATTCGCACTCCCTTTTGCTTGCACCGAGGGAAGAGGCATGGCAGCTCTTTAATTCCTCCCCCCTCTTTGAGCACCAACTGGGAAATTTGGCTGCCTGGGGGGAGAACTCCACCTTTTTGCCCCATATTGTGCACGCGGGTGGCAGCTGAGAGCCAGGCCACCCTCCCTTTCTCCTCTACGGTGAGGGCATTTAACTTTTCTGCAATGCCTAGGAAAAGGGGAAGTATTTTATATTTAGCAGACAAGATAGAGCAGATGTTTCCCCCAAAGCAGAAGACTTTGCAATGCTTATGCAACTGTAAGTGAGTTTTGATGTTCACAGGAGTATAGAAGAATTAGTAATACCAAACTTTCTCTGGCTGCAATCAGATCACAGGCTTAGTGTAGTCTGGTGCCACCTCTAATTCATCTGGGTTTCTTTGTAATGGAGAGTTTAAACAGACATCCACCCCTTAACCCACCTCACTACGCACTCACCTTGTGGTTGATCGATCAGATGTGCCAGCTGTTGTGTCCTAAGATCAGGAGTCTGAGCTGGCGAAATGCAGCCAAGCTCCGCTCTCTGAGAACAATAGGGACTAGGCTCCTGAGCTCGCCAGTAAAGAACCAATGGCAGCATTGGCGGGCGATTCAAACCCGCCAATAGGAATGTGGGTCCATCCCCCCCCTTACTGTATATAGTTGGCCTCCGGCCGTTACTGCATGTCTTTGTCTTGTGTGAAGTACGAATAAACGCGTCTTCTCTTATGTCGTCGTCCGAGTCATGAGGCACGAAACCCAGTACTTTACACCAGCCTCTTAGGCAGCTTTTAAAAATTTGTCTTTTGTGCATAAGTGCTTATTGGAAGCAGTGCTTTGAACTCCTGGCAAAATGGCAGCAGCTAGTTGCCAAAGGTGTTGCTGGAGGAGGATGCTGGGATATGTAGTGCAGTGTTGGGGAAGTGTTTTTGAAGCTATGCTTTTGAAAAATTCAACCTTTCAAAGCCGAAGGGGGGGGGAGAATAAAACCTCACCCTGTGTCCTGTGTGCTGCTGGTGTTTTTATTTAAAAGCTTGGAGTGAAGCTGGAGTCATGGGCATTGTTCTCAAACTGCCTCCCTCCCTCACTCTCTGAAAAAAACTAATCTTATCAATTAACTCCTTCCCCACCCCATGTGATACAAAGCATAGAAAAAAGCTGAAATACACTAGTGTCTTTCTTCGGAAGTTTTTAAAAAAGAAAACACAGTTGAAGCTCCTGTGTGTGAGAGAGAGGCACAAATATGTAGCTCTGTGCACCATGCAAACTGCCTCAAAAAAAAAAAAAAGTACCCCAAAACTGGAAGGGAATGCTCAGATTTCCAAAATGGCTTGAAAGTGCAATGGATTGATCAGACTTCTGGAGAGGCAGGGTGAGACTGCTGACACCAGGAAGGACTGGTCTTTCCCGGTGTCAAATAACTCCAACTTGAAGACTGGTGAGAATGGGGTGCCTACAACTGAGGGATGGGAGACAGATGTTGTCTGATCGTGCATTTTAAATCTGGAAGGGAACAGCAATGACACTGGATCAAACAGCTCATCTGATCGCAGACTCTGTCCTATGTGTCAAATGAAGTGGTTTGTGATCAGACTATGATGGTATTCTAAGAGAAAGGTGGGAAGGTGGTAGTGAGGTTGAAATAACAGAAAGAAGGGGAAGACCAGGCCAGATTTAGAATAAGAGTCTGTTTTGGCCCGGTGCTCTTAATCTTGAAAGTTCCAGATATTCCCAGAAAGGAACTTGGAGGTCTATAAGCATGTCTTGTTTTTGAATGTCTTTGCTTCACTTCCCTGTTCTTCTTCATGTTTTTACATAGCTTCAGTATTCTGTGGGGGGGGGGATAAAGTGCAAGGGAGAGTAGTTTATTTGACCTTTTAGATCCCTATGTCACATCCCTATTGGATTATTGCAGCACACTCTGTTTGAGCCTTTCCAAGGAAGCCATGAGATGCTGTGCACGTAGCCTCCACAACAGTAGCTAGGTTCCAATTTACTAATGAAATTGAAGCCATAATGACCATTACTATGCTAGTTCCAGAAGCTTCTGATTTGCAAACCTACTCTCAAAGGCATAAAGCTGATGAATGCTTTTGTGTAAATATGATTGGTGAGTCGCTGTCATTGGAGGAGGAAAAACGATTCAAGAGACTTTACTTACCTAAGGCACAGAAATAACATTATACAGTATAATTTGGTATTCATCAGTTACCACAAGAGCTTTAAATACCTCCAGTAACTTGCCTTGGCCAGTGGAGTATGCTTTTGGAAGATAATCTACACCCATTGAATCTGTGTCCATGCCCTTCTAACCTTACCTGTGAATGCTGGGGGGGGGAACCCCAGGAGGAGACTACTGGGGTACGTGCACCACTGGCCTTTGGCAGCATATCTGGCCACTGAGAGGCCCCAAAGAGACTGCATCAGTCCCAAACAAGTTGGTTCCATGCTGGAATGAGGCTGGAGGGGCAGGGCTACAGATGGAGTACTTTGAGAAGCAGCTGCCTGTAGTGTCTGTGCTTGGGCAATGTCTGTGCTTGGGCCAGGACCACAATCCTTAGCAGACTTCTGGGTCAACCTCCCCATGAAAGCCTGGGAAAGGGTGAGGGGTGGGTATGTCTAGGGGAGCTGGCCGCAGAAGAGCCAACAAGGGAGTCTGAGGTGTACAGACCCTGGCTTCCTGGAATAACTCAGAGAGAAAGAGGGGGAAAGAACGAGCTCTAAGTAGAGAGGATGAAGAAGATCCCTTCCCCTCCCTTCACTGAGGCCTGCTTAGACCTTACAGAGGATTGGCTTTGGAGGTGCATCAGTCTGGGATTTGTTTTAAATTGGAAAATATTTTAAGCTGTTTTTATACTCATTATGGAAATTTTAATGATGGGTTTGTGTGTGTCTGTGTGTGAATAGGGCTAACTGTACACAATAAATCAGACTTTGATCAAATATATGAGGTTTATTAAATATTTAAAGAATAAATTCATTACTAGGCAATGCAAACTCTTAAAGCTGTACAGCCAAAAACAAAGTAGCTAAATTTTCTGCCTAATACATTGATACCTGGTATTAGATGGCACCATCTTAAAGTCTCAGAGTCTGAGACAAAAGCTTAAGTGTTCTATATTTAGCTGTTCTTTGCAGTGCAAGCTTAACATAGTCCAGGCCTCAATCCACCAAAATCATAAAGTTAGCATAGGCCCTCTCTGGCTTCTAGCCCAATTATAGTCTCAAGCCATCTGGTGTCAGGTGATGGTCCAAATCCAATCAGGAAATGTTCTCGCTGGAACCCTCTAGAAGATTATGACATCACTCCTGCTTCCCCCCTCTCATCCAGTGGACCACAGGTTCCTAAGAAGAGCTAATTGTCTGTCAGACCCCCAGTCCAGTTACACTCAACAACTCTCTTTAGGCAGTGAAAGTTTATTGAGTTATATGCAAGATCCAGAAAGTCACTTGTGTTAAAACGAAAGACTTTTGGCGGGTACAATTGGGTGTAGTGGTTAAGTATGCAGACTGTAATCTGGGAGAAGTGGGTTTGATTCCCCACTCCTCCACTTACACCTGCTGGATGACTTTGGGCAAGCCATAGTTCTGGCACAGCTGTTCTTGAAAAAGAGCAGTTTCTGTCAGAGCTGTCTCAGCCCCACCTACCTCACAGGATATCTGTTGTGGGGAGGGCAAGGGAAAGGAGTTTGTAAGCTGCTCTGAGACTCCTTTGGGTAGTGAAGGGTGGGGTATAAATCCAATCTCCTCCTCCTCCTCCTCCTCCTCCTCCTCCTCCTCCTCCTCCTCCTCCTCCTCCTCCTCCTCCTCTTCTTCTTCTTCTTCTTCTTCTTCTTCTTCTTCTTCTTCTTCTTCTTCTTCTTCTTCTTCTTCTTCTTCTTCTTCTTCTTCTTCTTCTTGGAAATTCAAGCAGATCCCATCCATCCCCCAGGCATAAGTCACAGCCATACTCCACCTAATTGCCCTGCCAACCAGGAGGGATATATGTCTTGATAATCTAGATTCTGAGACGGCACAAGAATGTGTTCAAGGCCACCTTCCCCTGGGAAAGCGAAGGAGGAGGGAAGGGAGTAGATATGAGGAAAAGTTACATCGTCTAAAAGCAAAGGTCTCATTCACTCCCGCACACACTCACCCCACCCTCAGGAATGCCCTGCCCCCCAAGAATTACGGCAACCCAAGCAAGCACAGTATAGCAGGGTTTGACATTATCACATTCTTTACTCCTGCCCTGAAAGTGATAAGAATAGTGTATGCAGAAAGGCCCAATTACTGACACCTGCAAGCTGGAATAGGCCTATTACTATTCACATTAACCATTGGGAGGAAACAGGGGTGCTTTGCCTCATACTACATCTCTGTGGCTCAAAACAGTTTACAGTTCCAAGTAAAAACCACATAATACCCCCCATGGAAAATATCTGCAGTTCAGACTCATTCAGCTCTCTGGCAACTGAAACAGCAATACTGCATCTCTCCCAAAAGCTTCTTAGGGTGGGTTATCTTTTCCTCATTGAGAAAGATTCCATAAGGTGGGAGTTAACATTGAAAAGGACTAGTGTCTGGTAAAGTAGGGGAATAACTACAAGGTCTCAACTATAGGACTGTAATTGGCACGTGGGAAGTATGTGGGTTCTAGTCTGTGAGGCACTTTAAAGGTTATATCCAGCACTTGAAACTGAATTTGGATACAAAGTCAACCAAAGAAAGCTGTTTTAGACTGAGCAAAATGAATTCTCTATGGCTAGCCTATGACAACCAGACTGCTGCATTCTGGATTAATTGCCATTTCTTGGATGTCTTCAAGGACAGCCCCACTTAGGTTATGTTCCAGTCTATGCTTCACAAAAGGGGCTTTACCCAGGCAATGAACTATACACTACATGACAGCTGTTCTCTACCTTCAAGTATCACTCAAAATCAAAACCACCCCACTAAAACTTATGGTCACCAATTATCCACCACTGGAGACTTGCTGGGGCACTCCTGTGACAGAATGTAGTAACATGCATTTATGCTTATCAATAACAAATCAAAATGTCAGCAAAAAAGCATGAACAATTTATTAAAAGTAGCACTGCTTCTGGTCTCTTCTAAGGGGCTCGGATTGCAGCAGTTGTATTTAAAGACTTGCTGCCTTTGTTCAGCAGAGGATACATCCATGCAATTAATGAGGGTGTATATGTAAATACACAGGGCTATTTTGGGGCAGGAATGCACAGGAACAGAGTTCCGGCTGGCTTCAGAGTTGGCCACGCCCACTCTAGCCAAAACCTCTGTGTATGTGGCTACAGAGGGAAGGTCTGGAGAGCAACCCCCCTCGGCGACTCCACAGTGGGAGGGCCAGGGGGGCCCTGGAAGGATTGGGGAGGCATTTAAATGCCTCCCCGTGCCTTCCCCGGCCTGTCCAAGGGCTGGCTTGCCCGGGTGCCTCGCAGCTGCGGGGTGCCCGGGAAAGCCAAGGGGAGGCAGTTTGAACTGTCTTCCCTTCCTTCCGAGGGCCGGCTTGCCTGGGTTCCCCACAGCCACAGGGCAGCCAGGCAAGCCAAGGAAAGGCATGGGAGTGTAGTCTAATATGCTAATGAGCTGCCCTGTCAGGGGTGTGACCTAATATGCTAATGAGTTTCTGCTGTTGGGTGTGGCCTATTATGCTAATGAGTTCCTGCTGGGCTTTTTCTACAAAAAAAGCCCTGTAGATACATATTGTAGTGCTCATTCAGTTCCTCTAAATGTAAAGAATGCAGATGAGCATATACATTCCTATCCAGAACCATGTCTTATGTGATCTTAGAGTTTTAATAAATTGATTCCATGGTTCTTTAGGTGTATTCTAATATCTTTAGCCTAAAGACCTGCAACAGGCTAAATAGCACACTTTTTATGAATGAGATCCAAAGACAAAAAAGGGAAAGAATATTTCATTATTTTATGAAAAACTTTTCCCAGAAAAACCCTGACGTATTCTATAACATATTAACAAATGTCCGCTTGGTTTCATGAATCCCCCTGATTCGTGAGAACTGCCTACAGCTGAAGCAGGATTTCCTTTTAACTTTGTAATAACAGTGAACACTAAAGAGCTAGCTCAGGCCTGAGAAAGGCAAAAAGAATTCCACTTGGTATCATACATCATTGACACCAGTGCTGAATCCTAGTTATAGCTGATAATATAAAGATGCAGGCAGAGCAAAGCATCTACATCTGACACTTGGTCAAGCCTGGAACTGCCTGGAGTTTAAGAAAACACAGTGCTGACCTAAAAACGTAATAATAGATGCCAGAGAATAAAATATGTACATGAAAAAAGACACTTTGCAGAACCATAGTTTTGATTGCAGCACAGAGTTTCCCAATCCTGCATATCAGTTGGAAGCCAAGGAAGACTTCAGGCTTATTTATGACTTCTTGAATGCCCTAGAAATGATGGATGACAAGCATGCTATCATTTTGTCACCAAGAGATATATAAAGAAATGAAATAGAAGCATTTTCCCAGCAGGAAAACGGCAGGAGCCGGAGACAAGAAACTTAGTACAAATAGTATCATTACTTTTTTAATCAAGAAGACATCTACAATAAATCATTAAGTCGGCACCATTACAAAGATTTTTAAATTGCCTTCACCTTTCAAGCTCTCCAACCATTTCTATATTTTTGCCTTTAAATACTACTGTTTAATTAATAATGGCTTCCCAGGATGCATTTTAATTGGTAGATATTGTTACAGATATTAGTGACTAACATGAAGAATTATTGACTTTTTTTGTAAAATAAATTGCTTTGCTAATGAATCTCAGAGCCCGATTTAGTTCTTGACTAAGTCTTCAAGTGAAATCCTATTTTACTTAACTGCAGATAGACAGTCCTAATCCACTAGAGGAAAATGGCAAAAAAGAAATGTGAAAAGTCATGCAACACATATTTTCCTTGCTTAAAACAGAGAAAAGAAATAAAATATATAACCTATAATTATCCTTGTGACTTATTGTGTGAGTATAAGTTCTGCCTTTGTGCTGAACTGGACTATTTGTTCAGTTACATTGGTAATGAATTGGGCAAAAATTCTACAAAAGATGTGACATTTCTTTTTATAGCTTTATAATTTGTTGTTGTTTTTATAGACTCTTTGGGGCAGGGATTTGTCCTCTTCTGCTCTATAAAGCATCATACACACTTATGGTAGTGTTCCAACTTGCTTGACTGCAAAATTTTCTGTTAAGGGGAATACACTGGGGATTTACAAGGAATTATGGGGGTAGATAACTGAAAAGTACTGAGTCAGACGCATCGTTGAGAGATTTCAGCTCATACTTTTACTTAGGCTGAGTTCAGACTGGCAGTTTGAAGCGGGAGCCAGTCGTGGCAAAAAAGCCCCGGAACAAAGTGTTCCAGGTTTTCCTGGTCACATGGGCCCGACTGATGCAGGAGCATACCGGAAGGAGGCGCGCAGGAGCGTTCAGACTGCTGGCCCGGAGGTGCGGCTGTAAACGGCTTTTTCCTGGTAAATCGGCTAGATGCCTATGTGTGTATGAGTGCATGACTGCATGAGCACCGCATTGGGCGGTAGAGTGGAGCACAGCCAATCATATGCACAAATCATATCCGCCGGGAGCAACGCGGGTTGCTCCCGGCTTTTCGGCTGAGCGTTCACACTTCCCAGAAGTGGAATGCAGAGGGATAAAGGCACTCTCAGGGATTTGCTTTCAACAGGTATCTTTTAATCCTGGGAGCAAAGCGGAACAGCATGGCTTGCCTACGGATGGGGAATGCCAGGCAGATGTGCCTGTGTGAATGCCCCCTTTAATCTGCTTGAGAAACATGGCTGAAACATGGCTATAGTGGAGCAAATAGCCAGTCTGAACTCAGCCTCAGTGATTTCAGAAGGTACAGACATACAGGGCAAGTCCGTGGGCTGCTTAAATGCACAACAACAACTCCACCCACACACACCTATACACCCGTGACTGGCTATTTACATAACCCCATCTCTGATAGGGTTCCTTTAGGATCCTGGACAGTCAATAGGCAGTTACCAGGATCCTATGTGTCCATTGTTTTCCAGTTCGAAGCTCTGGTCACCTCGCTGACCGCATGTACAGGAAAGCCACGTGCTTGGTCCAAGTTGGTACCTAACAATAACCAAATGGTTTTCCCCCTAAACCAAGGCTAAAACTGTTACAAGGAGAGCCAACACTTACCCAAAGAACTCTTCTGCTTATAATTTTAAATTGATCATTTCCTGATTTGTTTTGATGCTCGGAAATTAAAAAGGGTGACAGAGAATAAATGCAATGGAGACTTGTCTTGCTGCCAGGAAGCTAGACTTGCTTAGAAGAGACCTTGAGAGGAAACTGTAGTTCAGATTATCCAAGTAGATGGAAGCCACTTACTTGAAGGTAGGTCCAGAATTACTACAACAGGACTCAGTTCCACTTGAGTAGCACACACAGGATTAGGCTGAAGTAAGGATGGGCAGGTTTCTGCACATTTGTTTTCCACTAGAGGCATAATCCATGAGTTTTATTTTCAATTGAGAACCAATTTAGGGAATTGGGAAAGCTATTTTTAAAGATAAAGGCACCAAATTTGCACAGAACGCAGTCCTCTCTTTATAAAACTCCCCCATAAGTTTCAAGCAGAATGGACAATGGGGTTTCGTTTTACAGATCCCTGAAGGAGGTGCCTCCTGGTGCATGCACACTTCTCTCCCCTGAATGCTATTGGAAGGGGGGATGGCAGGAGCCTGACAGGACAGTGCTGGTGGCCATCATTTGGGAGAAAAATCCTTTCTGCAATGCATCCAGTTTCTTTATGTTCTCTGTCTCTTACAGTGACTGTCATACAGTATTTCTTTTTTACATTTCTGATGAACAATCTGCATTTCCAGTCTTTCTTTGCTGAAGTCTGTTGTCTTCTTTCACAAAGCAAGGAAGGTGCCTTTTGCATACAATTGCACCCCAGCCCCAGCACTGCAATCTTTGATAACAGTTTGATTATTTAGGGAAAAAAGGATATGTGTGTGCACGTGTGTGTGGTTGATTGCATGTGACGAAAGAATTATCCAGTTGCTGTGAGACACATGTCTGTGCGCTGGAGGTTCACTGGAGCTTAGAGTAAAATCCCCATTTTGTCGACATTGCCCCGATAATGAGAGTTAGATATATAGTGATGGAAAAGAAATAAACAGAAAACAAACAAAATTAAATTAAACTGTGATTAAAAGCCATGCCTCAACCCCCTGTACTTCTTCCTGAAAGCACAGTGGCTTAGGCTCCCTACCATCAACAGTGACTCCAACAACATGCTTCAGGCAGGCAGGCAGGCAGGGCAGCATTGCCCCCCCAGTCGGAATGAAGAGACAGACACCAATATGGATTTAACAAGAGCCACTTTATTAATTATTTAGTAACAAATACTAGTGAGGGGATAGTGAGGTTGGCCAAACTCCTGACCACCTTCATTTCCTTCTGGGCAATGCACCTGCTCCGATCACAAGCCACCGAAGGTAGCTTTTTGACCAGCAGCTTGGCTTGTTCAAAGGAACCCCTGACCCACCACCCCAGAAACCACAAAGGCCCGCTAAGGTAGGCTGGGCCAGATTGTTCCAAGGAAGATCACCCCTTTCCGGCCTTGAGTTGCAAAGGCCCAAAAGCCATTCCTGGAGGACCCCAGTGCTCACCATTTCCTTCCTGATCACGCTCTCCCACCACAGCAAAGGTCAAGCCTCTGCTTAGGCCTTGGTCCCCACCATGCAATCCAGCGCCGCCAGGACCCCTCGCTTTAGATCTGAAAGAAAAATGTTGTTGCCCTTGTTAGAAAGGTGCACCCCATTCCCCCTATACAGGTCAGGGAACTCGAGCCGTATATCAGGGTGCAACAGAAAGGTGCCCAAACCACCCTCCATGGTGTTCTTAAGCTGCCGGTTGGCATTCCACCTCACCCGGTTCAAACACTTAGGATCCCCTAGGCTGCACCACACCTGATGTGGTAACATCGCTGATAGGACCAGCTGCACCCCAGGCCAACAGTCCACAATGCCAGCCAAATTCATCTTGGCCTGAATGACTAGGGCCTTACCTTTCATGAGACCCAAGTCATTACCACCAAGGTGTATCAGCAGCACATCAGGCAGAGGGTCATGTCTCTCCCCAAACAATAGCGGTATCAACTTAGGCCAAGCCACTCAACCTCTGCCCACTCACTGCATCCCAACTGGGATCCAATGGTCATTCTCTTGGCCCAGTGTGTGGCCCAGAACACCATACTGTGGCCACAGATAAGCACCCGGCTCCTCCGCTGGCCACCAACAGCACCTGGAACAGAAACTAGGTTAACCATAACAAACAAGAGCACTAAGGCTCAAAAACAGCATGCTCCATTCCTGTTAACAAAACTGAATGAGCAGCTCAGGCTTTGCAGGTCCGGACATATGTCTTGTAACGTGCTGACTGCCACCTGCCAATTCTTTGGATGTCAGGTCCCTAATATCCCATAGCTGCAGCAGTGGAAGCTGCCCCAATTCTGAAAGAGTGCGTACCAAATTGGAAACTACCAAGGCCCAAAGCAACCAGAACCCTCTTGGTAATTGACCAAAATTGAAACCTGGTCAAAGGCAATCCATCTTTTTTTTTAAAAAAAACAATCTTTTTAATTGAAGTTTTTCAAAATACAACCATAAACAAGAACAAAGAAAAAAGAAAAGAACAACCATACAGTATTTTTCAGATTGGTATGTTAAGGGCCAAATATTGAAAAAAGATTTTTAAAAAACCCAACAATTTTTACCAACAATAGTTCTAGATGTTACTGAACAATAAATCGCAAATAATATTATATGTTACCATACATTCAAATCATTTATGATATTCGGGATTTCATCATTATGCAGCAAGTATTCTAGCAAAGGTAACCAGATAACATCAAAGTCAAGAGATGATTTAAAACCAACAATATTGTTTACTCTAACAGTAATTTTAGACATTAGATAATGCTTCCACAGTTTAGTGTGCCAATGTTGTCTCGATGGGCTCTGAGAATTTTTTCAGAACAGTGCTAATGTGTTTTTATCTGCAGCCAATAGTATTGAGATGCGGACAATATTATCTCTGGATCATACCAAATATTGCCATCTATTCAAAAGCACATGCTCTACAGAGAGTTGTATTTTATAACCTGTTATTGTTTGCCCCCCCAGCCGGAATAATGAGACAGACAACAGTGTGGAATTAAACAAGGGCCACTTTATTAACTATTTATCAGAACATTGCAGCAATGGAAAACTAAGCAAGCATGGAACAGGCAAGGCAGGCGTCACTTCCCTGACCAACCCCCTTGCCCTTAAAGGGCGGGTCACCCAGCTCCAGCCGTGAGCCATTTACTCAATGGCTCGTGGCCAGCAGCCCAGCAACTGGTTGCCCTCTAGGAGCGCCTACCCCTGAAGCTTTTCAACTTGCAGGGAGGAGCCTGCCCCAAAAGGTTCCCAGAGGTGATCACCATTCCCCACCCTGGACCCTGAAATCCGAAGGCAGTTCCTGATGACCCCCTGTTCCCTAACGGGATATGCCGTGAGGTGCTCACCAGTTCCATTTTCTTGCTTGCACAAACCTGCCACAGCCAAGGTCAAGCCTCTGCTTTGGCCTTTGCTCCCCATTCAGCATCCTAATGCCACCTAATCCCTTGCTGCAAGTCCTGCAAAATTATCCCGTTGCCCTTGTCATACAAATACACCCCGTCAGCCCTATACAGGTCTAGAACCAGACCTGTATGGCGGGGTGCAGCAAAAACTGCCCTATACAACCCTCCACAAACTTCCTCAGATCGTGGTTAGGCTTTACGCCTAGCGAGGGTCTTCCACAATTGTGCCATACCTGGCGGGGCAAAATTAGCCAACCCAAAGAACAGCACACCGGGCCATCTTGTTCTTATCATCACAAGGTCTGCCTCAGCGTGTAACACAAGGGCCTTAACAGCCAGACTATCTGCACACCGGGCCACCTTACTCTTATCATCGCAAGGACTGCCTCAGCGTGTAACACAAGGTCCTCGATGGCCTGACTATCACCACACCCGGCCACCTTGCTCTTATCATCACAAGGTCTGCCTCAGTATGGAACACAAGGGCCTTGATGGCCTGACTATCAGCACACTGGGCCACCTTGCTCTTATCATCACAAGGTCTGCCTCAGCGTGTAACACAAGGGCCTCAACAGCCAGACTATCTGCACACCGGGCCACCTTGCTCTTATCATCACAAGGTCTGCTGCAGTGTGAAACACAAGGGCCTTGACGGCCTGACTATCACCACACCCGGCCACCTTGCTCTTATCATCACAAGGTCTGCCTCAGTATGGAACACAAGGGCCTTGATGGCCTGACTATCCACACACCAGGCCACCCCGCTCTTATCATCACAAGGTATGCCTCTGTGTGTAACACAAGGCCTTAATGGCCAGACTATCTGCACAATGGGCCACCTTGCTCGTATCATCACAAGGTCGGCCTCAGCGCGTAACACAAGGGCCTTATCGGCCAGCTATCAGCACCCCATGCCGTTTTGGTCTCATCAAAACCATATCCACATTGGCCTGCAACATGAGGACCTTGCCGGCCAGCTATTGGCACACTGGGCCATCTTGCTCCTATCATCGCAATGGCTGCCTCAGCTTGTAACACAAGGCTTTGCCATGCTGTGGCCGCAGACGGTGACTCATCATCTCACCCCCCGGCCTGCAGCACCTGAAAGAAGAACCACATTAACAACATTACATTTTCAATCCCAACTAGTTCCCTGATCTTACCAGCCCTTATATGAGCTCCCCAGGTGGAAGGGGCAAGAGCATCCAACCAGGGAACTGGGGAGCCTCTGGAGGACCAGCAAAGGCAGATGTAACCTGCCACTTGGCTTTGACCAGAAAGTCCTCCCACCAAAAATACCCAATCGTATGAATTCAAATTGTTTTTCATATGAACTCGTCTCTTAGGCTCCTGAGGACCCTAGTTCTATAGTGTATTAGGCTCAAGCCCATCAGGGACTCAATAGTCTTATAACAAATGCCTGGCTGGGCACCACAAATTTGCATGCACAGCTAAGGCAGCCAACCCACTGCTGCAGCTCCAGCAAAGTAATCTTCTTTTCCCTGGCCGTGTAAATTGAATGTCTGGTCAGTAAAATTCACACTGCCCTGCATCTTTCCTCCTTACCCATAGGCAGTCATCAAAATAATGGGCAACGCTGCATAGTCCTGTCCTGCAGCACAAGGCCCATTCCAAAAAGAACTGAACCTATCGAATGCCGCACCGGACATCGAGCATCCCATGGGAAGGGTCCTATCCATGTGGAATTTGCCCTCTAAAGCACCACCCAGCAGCACAAAAATCTGGTGGGTAGACAGGGAGGTAGAAGGCTGACTTGATGTCCCATTTTGCCAATTCCTCACTCTGTCCACAACGGTGTACCACTCAGATGGCCTGATCAAATGACATGTACTAACTGAACATAACTCCCCAGGTATCACGTCGTTCCACAACTCCCCACGTGGGCATGACAAGTGGTGAATGAGGTGATATTCACCAGGTGCCTTTTTCAACAACTCCCACTGGGGAAACCTTAAAAATGGTAACTGGCAGGAATGGAAATGGGCAAGGACCAATGCCCCCAGTAAGCTGTGGAGTCCTGTGAGCAAAATAATAATAATAATAATAGTAATAGTAATAATAGTAGTAATAGTAATAGTAATAATAATAATAATTCCACCCTGTGATCCCCAGCATCAAAGCTGTGAGCAGGCAACCCGGCCACCCACAACCAGCCTGTTCGGAGCCATCCCTCCCGAGTCAAGAGAAAAACTGTATGAGCCAGAGGCCCAGAAAACTGAGCTAGCCTGCACCAACACAGCTATGAAAGAACACCGCCAAGGCCCCACCCTACTTGCGTTCCTTGGCAATTCCCCCAAAGTATGTTTTCACTCCCCTTAACTGAGTTCAAGTTAGGAGCACTATAAAGTCACCTTCTCCCAGCAAAGTTAACCTAAACCTTAAAGTAAAACCTTCCAAGAAGCAAACGGGAGCCTGTCAGCTGGGATAATTTCTCACCCCATGCCCAAGAACCTTAACTTGAATTGGGCTGGGACACTATGTCTGGGGGAGGGGGTTGTAGCTACACATCCTCCTGAACACTTACCTCCCCAGCCCCCTACCCATCTTTTTATTTTTGGGGCAAACAAAAAATGCATGGGGCCTCCCAGCAAAGTGGGCATCGCTGAACTGCCTGGGCATGGGTACCTGCCTGCCTTGGGATCACTGAACTGAATGGCCACTACCAGACCTTATTGCTAGATCTGGGCTCTGCCCCCCCTTTTGGGTGATGATGGAGCAACGAACAGAATCATGAACAAGTTCTTCAATGTCACCCTTAAAGTTGTGTAATTCCCCATGTTAGCCCCGATGCCATTATGGGGCTTTGCTATGGACTGTTTGCTGTTGCCACATGGTCTGTCTAGACTGTAAAATGGATGCCAAGGTAGAAGCCCATAGAGAAAGGAAAAAGCTGTCTTTTTACTCTGAGGGACTCCATTACATACCTGCTGCATGTCACCTACATGGATTAAGGGCCATACAGCAGACAAAGGACTTTTCCTCTGCCAGTCCATGAAGGGATTACCCAATCAAGCATTCAAATTGTTAACGACCCTTCCTGATGCTAATCAGGGACAATCAGGGAAGTCTCCCACCTTTTGTTTACCTGGCCAGCAAGTCCCTATAATCCATTCAACTAGCCACCCAACACCTGGCTTCTATTGTTTAATCCAGACCCTGCCTCTCTGGAACCTGATTGGTCATACCTAAGGTCTGCCTCTACTGACATCACACACCCCTGGGACTCATCATTGGTCCAGGAAATCTTTTGTTCTCACCTGAGACCAGCCCCCTGGGCCACCCATTGGGCTGCATTGTCTTACAGTGGGTATATCCCAGCACACAGATGGCCTTAGAGTGTGTGTCTCTGCCATGAGCCAAAATGGCAGCCCACCCCTGAACCCTCTGGGTTTAGGCCACAATCCTTCTTCATGGACTTCTGCACATCTGACAGGTAGTATCACCTCTCCATAAGCCATCAATCCCCTCTGCTTTCTTAGTTCTATTTTATGTGTGTGAATGCTTGAATACTGTTTGTGTGTTTGTGAATGAATAAATAAGGATTATATTCAGTAAAATAGTATTTTATTAATTATACCTGGTCTCTGTGTCTTTTACTGGGAACCATTACAAAACAGCAGCATTCTCTGTATATACAGGCAAGAACCCATAATAATAATAATAATAATAATAATAATAATAATAATAATAATAATAATAATAATAATAATAATAATAATAATAATAATAATAATAATAATAATAATAATAATAATAATAATACCAATTGCTATATTTAAAATAGAGCAATTTGGCTAACAGAAATGGAGGCACCGCTGGGATACGCCCTGACTGTCTGAACGTGCACGCTAGTCGACACGTGTCCTTCAGATGGCCAGACGTGGAGAAGAAGCTGTTTGTGTGGTTTCAGTAAAGACCTGTGTGAAAGGTTGCTGTCTGTGTGATTGGCTAGAGAGCATTTTCTGTTGTGGGAGGCTGTTTTTCCCCTTTGTCTCCTTCAGCAACTCCTGGTCTATTTTGTGGGGTGGGAACCAAGACCGATAGTGTAGGGTGTTAGGAATTGCACCACACTACACCACACTGCGCAGGCAGCCATAACTGTAAACTAAGAGGAGCCGCAGCAAGGTTCCAACCGTCCTCCAGAGTCTCTGGAAGCCCACTTCCCTGTCCCTTTCAGCTTTGACTAGCTAGCAGAGTGTAGAATTAAAGTGAGCAAAGAGGTCCGCTCGCTGGAGTATATTATTCCGAGGACCCTAGGTCGGAGGTTTTCCTGAAGCCTTCCCGGGTTTATAGAGGTTATCCCGGCAGGACAGGGTGTCCAAAACCCAAATACCGGTTTAAGAGGGTTATCCGGTTAGGAGGTGAGGTCTAGGCCAGGCCCACTGACCAAAACTCCAATTTAAGGGTTGGTGAGAATAGCCGAGATGGAGGCAGAGACCTCACCGAAAAATCTCATATTTTAACGTTTTTGGTCATTGGAGGCAAGGGCGTGGACCCCACCCTTACCAAAAACCAAAACTCACGGACCACGAGGACTAAAGAGCCAAGCTCACCTCACCCGCGAGCAGAAACAGAAGAGGGGAGAGGCAACGTGATCAGGGGATCCCTATTCGGAAATGGAGCCACGTTGCTCCCAATAAAAGCAGCACTGCTGCACAACAGATTCCCTCGATCCCTATTCGGAAACAGAGCCACGTTGCTCCCAATAAAAAAAGCAGCCCTGCTGCACACCAGTTCCCCCCCTCTTCCTTGTTAGTGGATAGTGGATGGGAATATCCTGAAATTCTCCCGGGTTAAGTTGGTTTTCCTGGTCACGGGTGGAATGCCTTAAAACCTTCTATATAGTGGATGGGAATATCCTGAAATTCTCCCGGGTTAAGTTGGTTTTCCTGGTCACGGGTGGAATGCCTTAAAACCTTCTATATAGTGGATGGGAATATCCTGAAATTCTCCCGGGTTAAATTGGTTTTCCTGGTCACGGGTGGAATGCCTTAAAACCTTCTATATAGTGGATGGGAATATCCTGAAATTCTCCCGGGTTAAGTTGGTTTTCCTGGTCACGGGTGGAATGCCTTAAAACCTTCTATATAGTGGATGGGAATATCCTGAAATTCTCCCGGGTTAAGTTGGTTTTCCTGGTCACGGGTGGAACGCCTTAAAACCTTCTATAATCCAAGTCTTAGAACACTTGGGAACCATAAGCCAGAGAACCTGCCAGTGAGCCGTAGAATCCTTACTGGTTAGAAACATCCAAGTTTTAGAACACTTGGAAACCAGAAGCTGAATGTGTGTTTGTGTGTGGGTAGCTGCACACCAGCATCCCACATGGACCTTGAGACCCCAGGAATCAGGGTCTTTTTCCCTTTGGTGGCCATTGGCCTTTTTGGTTTGTAAAGTAAGTTTGTTCCTCAGATCCGAGAATCTGAAGTTAAGCAAAAATGCTAAGTTAAAAACAAGAGGAAGTCTGACCTTGTAATCAAGATCCTCTCTCTCAAATTCCCCTTTTCCCAAATGGAAGGAGACCTGGAAAGGGTGATAGAATTGTAACAGAATATACAAAATGCCAGGCAGTCTTTTTAGAAATCAAACTGCCTTGCTCCCTAGCCTCTTAAGTAAAACCCAGCAGGCAGAAGTAAGTCACCAGTCTTGCCATGCTGAGATTAAATTCCCCTGAAACAGCAGCTTGAGACCCTGGTTGCATTTGCACCCCATGTGATGCTGCTAGAACTCTTAGAAAAGAAGAAAAATCCCTGAAATTCCTGTAATCCTGAACAGAATAGTGAGAATCCTGTAGTTTATGCTAAAACCAAGACTATAGTAAGGCAAAAACAGAAAATTAGGAAAACAGGAGCCCTAAAATACCCCAATGAAACTTCTGGGAATGACCAGGCCAACTCTCAGTATAGAAACAGAAGCAGTCATTAAGTACAGCCACTTAATGGTTGGAGCAAAATAAATAAGACAGTGAATGCCTAAAGTAAAACCTCCCCCCATTCCAACTCCAAACTGGGCAAGGAATGGAGTGCACACAGGACTTCCCTGTGGAAAGAACTGAGAAAGAAAGGAAAAACCTCACTCCTTAGCTTATTGCCCAGAGAATAGCATCTCCCTTTGGTAGTGCCAGCCTCCAGGCAAGACCTGGAGCTCTCCCGAAGTTATAGCAAATCTCCAGGCTGCAGAGTCCAGTTCCTCTGCAGAAAATGAGTGTTGGAGGAGAGGGAAGACTATAGCTTTTGCCCCACTGGAGTCTTCATCCTTCTTCCGACCCAAGCCTAGATCTCCAGGAATCTTCCACCTGGACCTGGCAACCTTACTTAAAGCTCAACTAGACCAATGAGTCCAAAATATGTAACTTTAATATAAGTAAAGAACCTTAGCTGCAGAACTCAGGCCCCAGAAAGAACTTGAATTCAGTGGACAGTGCAGCTATGTCACCAAAATTCCCAAAACATGCTTAAATGCTTGAGAGATGAAGTCCAATACAGATGTAGCATCAGAAATAGTCTTTCTATAATTACTGGCATAATTGAGAGAAATTGAGAAAATTCTGTACCTCTGGTTTTACCTTTTAAAAGATAGAATTCTAGAAATCCCATTCTCTTCCCAAATGCCTTTGGGAGAGAATTGGATCCATTTCAGTCATGTTTAAAACAGCCAAAAGAGTGAAAATTTAAAACTTGCCCAATCAAGAAAATTTTGGCAGCCTGAGAAGTAAATGAGACATTACTTTCCCCTTCCCAAATCTAAATGGGCAGGGATCCCAGCAGGATAATCATAAAATAAGAAATGTAACTTTTATTTTGAAAATGGAAGCTCCTAAGCTTCATTCTTTCTGTAAATTCCCAATGATCCATAGGGATACCAATTTCCAGGTAGGCCCTGGAAGTTTCCCAGAATTATAGCCTTAAGCAGCTATAACTCTCATGAAACTATTTGGAAAAGAGGAAACCTTTCTCCCCACAACCTCTTCTATCTGAAATTTCTATATGTCTAATGTGTTTTCTCCATTTTGTGTTATAATAACAAGTCTTTAAAGGCTGCCCCTTTTTATATGTTTTAGAAGAATGCCACTTTATTTGGAAAATCTTTCTGTTTATTTTTTTTTTAATAGCCCCACCTCAGGAGTAACTGAGAGGCAAATAGTTTTAAGTGGCCCATTTTCAAACTCTGGAGGCCCAGCAGTCTGCAAGAAGCAGCAAAATCTTCATTTTGGGCACAACCGTAGAGCCTCCAGCTTCCAGTGCAGCGAAAACTGAAGTAGCACTGCTTGGCAGAACCCAGGCAGACTCTCTCCTTTCAGCTGCCCTTGAGGGAAAAGAAACAAGTTGAGCAAAAGAAGTTAACCCCTTTTGTAAATTTAGCATAATCAAAGAGCTAGGAGGACAAGATAAGAAGGCTCCTAGCTAGATTAATGGCCCTTCTGGAGGGTAACAATTGCACCTCCTTCTTTTGTTAAGAGAAATCTCCCTCTGTAAAGGAACTAGGGGGAGCACAGAAAGAAAAAAATGTTTTCTCCTTTGGTTTTTAAGGCATAGATGGGGAATGAAAATGCATAGAGAAGACTGATATTTTCTTCCCTTTTGAATTTGTAATTCCTTGTCTATTACAGGAAGGTCATCTTCCTTCCCCCCCCATTCCAAAGTTTAGTTTTTGTTTTTTTTAAAGGTCCGTTTTAAAGTTAAAAATACATTTATTTGCATCCTCTTCCTTGGAATTTCTCATGATTAGAGATCCCTTACTTTCAAAATGGTACATTTAAAAATAGATTTTAAAATAGATTTGTTTCTGTTCCATTAATTTATTACAGCATCTCGGTTTTAAGCTTTGTCTTATCTTCCCATTCTTATAGAAGGGAATCTCTTTTTAAAATTTCTTGGTAAATTTGTGTGATCTAGAACTATTTCATCTCTTTAAGGTTTTATAAGTACTCTTTTGGTTTTGGAATTAGTTGTTCTCTTAAAGCCCCACCTTTAGGGCTAACGTTTCTTTAGTCTTGGTATCAGTATATAATATAGCTACCATAGAATATTTTAAAGGGTTTAAGTCTGGCAGCACATCCCTTCTGATTTTGTTCTAGTAATCTATATGCCCAGGCCCCCTTCAGCCCAGTTTCTACTAGCAAGGAAAGAAACTCTGTACATGCTCAGAAGAACTATTTGCTGGCACAAAGCCTGTGCCAGAGACAACTTTTTTCTTTCTTTCTTTCCTCTTCTCTTGTGGTGTGATCTTTGGCCGACTTCTTAAATCATGCAGAATTATCAAGGGCTACTGCCTCTTCTCTTCTCTTGGATTTTCAATCCTGTCTGTAATTTAGCTACTTGATTCTTTCATCTTTATTTTGTTTAAGGGCTTCCTCTTTGAGGTACACAATCAGTACCTGATGCTCTAAGTTTATTCTCCTATTTAAGTTTTATCCCTGCATGGCTAGAGCATCTTTCTATCCATGCAAACCTGTTAATCTGTCTCTCAAGTTCTTTCATATCTGCAGGAACTGAAAATCTGAACCTGCAATTGAAGTCTTATGCCTGATAGTAAAGGCACACCTTATAAGTTATTTTAGGAATTGTTTGTTTTATATGTGTGTTAATAATTATTGCTTTCCAGCTTTTTGTTAGCTTTGTTTTTGGGGTATGGCCCACCCCCATAAGCCGGCAGTTTTCCCTGGGGGCCCCCAACTTTTTCTACAACAGCCATGGCAATCTAACTTCCTTTTTTTTGAAACGTTCTTTTGTTTGGCCATTTTTATAACTTCTTGGCGCCTCCAAACTGTGCACATCTTCACCTGGAACTCTGCTCTGGTCACCATAATAAAAACTGAACGTTCAGCTATTTCCAATTGTACCTGGAGAATACTCTTGCTATGCATATGCATCAAAGACTTTCCAAGATTCCTGTTCAGCCTACAAGACCTCGGTCCTGCGAAAGCCATTGCTCCCTATTTGCTACGCACCCAAGTCGCCTCCTAATTTGCCTTTGCTCCAGTTTCAGCAAAGGACCTGCCAACTTACCAGCTGCCTTCTCTGGTCCTCCAGCCACTGCTGACCTGCAAATTGCTTGCAAACCATCTCATGGACATTGGATGCCACCTCAAGGGCAGGCAACTCTCACAACCAGCTGCAAATACCTCATGGCACCCACCCAGTTATTACTTTGGGACCCAAGAATTGCTTTTTGGTCCCTGAAAGCATGACACTAAGGCTCAGATTGCCTGTGCCTTCTGGCAACTTGGGTACCTAGGGGGGTGGTTTCAAAAATGTATCAATGTTCCTTACCCACATTTATCTGTAATGTTCAACTGAAGCTCAAATTGATTTGTATCACTGACTGTATTTATTCATTGGTCCATGTCATTTTCATGTTGTTGCTCACATGTTCTAAATGTTTTGTAATCATGCTTTTACACACATTCATTCTCAATTCTTCCAGCATAGCATTTGCATTGCTTTTAGTTATCTTTCTGCTTTAAGTTTGCTTAACCCACCAATTTTTGCTTTCTGTATTTGTCTAATTGTTTAGGAATTTTGGTAAGCAATTACCTTTGAGTTAGATATCTTTTTAGCTTATAAGTTTTTAGAATTATTTTAGGATGTCTTGCATTTCCTTTTTGTTGCTTTATAATAATTAGAAGCCTTCATTAGATTTGCTATAGGTAGCATTATGTACAGTAGTCATGTCTCTCTGGAAGATGTGCAGAAGGTCCCTGCAAACACATACACAGAGGCACTCACACATCCTTATTTTAATTTGGCTTTAAAACATTTTTTTTAATTTTTCCTTTTGGTTCCCAGAAAGATATATTTTTATAGCCGGTATGCCTGACTCCCTCACCAAGCCTTCCCCTGTAAATTCTCTCTCTAACCTTGTTCGGCTGTCCTTTCTTTTCTGGTCATATGGAACTCCAACGGCAGCAAAACATCATTTGAAGTGAAGCCATCTTGGCTCACGCCTAAAGACGGCTTCAAGGGGGGGAATTGTTACCAGAGGCACTGCCTTTTATTCTTGGGTAGCCCCAAAACAGGGGTGCCCTACTTTCTAACCTGAACCAAAGTCCCCAAAAGCCAGGCACTCTCAGCTTGACCACAGAGTTGGGCTGCAAGTGGTCTGCAAAAGGGATTTCATATTCAGGTTTCATAAGGTGACCTCAGAGCAAGTCTTCCCCTCCACCCAGCAGAGATTATGCTCATGGAATAACAATGAGTTCCAGAGGTAAGTCTTTAGAAGCCACCTGGCACTCTTCAGCACCTCACCCAGCCTTTTGTGTTTCTTTGTCTTTCTTGCCTCTGTCCCTCAAGATACCGGGAAGTCTCCATCGAAGTGTGTATGTGCAGACGATGTCATCTGACGCTGCCACGTCTGCAAGGGGGGGATATGTTAGCCCCGATGCCATTATGGGGCTTTGCTATGGACTGTTTGCTGTTGCCACATGGTCTGTCTAGACTGTAAAATGGATGCCAAGGTAGAAGCCCATAGAGAAAGGAAAAAGCTGTCTTTTTACTCTGAGGGACTCCATTACATACCTGCTGCATGTCACCTACACGGATTAAGGGCCATACAGCAGACAAAGGACTTTTCCTCTGCCAGTCCATGAAGGGATTACCCAATCAAGCATTCAAATTGTTAACGACCCTTCCTGATGCTAATCAGGGACAATCAGGGAAGTCTCCCACCTTTTGTTTACCTGGCCAGCAAGTCCCTATAATCCATTCAACTAGCCACCCAACACCTGGCTTCTATTGTTTAATCCAGACCCTGCCTCTCTGGAACCTGATTGGTCATACCTAAGGTCTGCCTCTACTGACATCACACACCCCTGGGACTCATCATTGGTCCAGGAAATCTTTTGTTCTCACCTGAGACCAGCCCCCTGGGCCACCCATTGGGCTGCATTGTCTTACAGTGGGTATATCCCAGCACACAGATGGCTTTAGAGTGTGTGTCTCTGCCATGAGCCAAAATGGCAGCCCACCCCTGAACCCTCTGGGTTTAGGCCACAATCCTTCTTCATGGACTTCTGCACATCTGACAGGTAGTATCACCTCTCCATAAGCCATCAATCCCCTCTGCTTTCTTAGTTCTATTTTATGTGTGTGAATGCTTGAATACTGTTTGTGTGTTTGTGAATGAATAAATAAGGATTATATTCAGTAAAATAGTATTTTATTAATTATACCTGGTCTCTGTGTCTTTTACTGGGAACCATTACAAAACAGCAGCATTCTCTGTATATACAGGCGAGAACCCATAATAATAATAATAATAATAATAATAATAATAATAATAATAATAATAATAATACCAATTGCTATATTTAAAATAGAGCAATTTGGCTAACACCCAGTAGTCAGTACTTTGTCTCATTGATGGTCAGCTGTAATCCAACTTGTGGCACTTTCTGCCAATAATGTGGTGCCTTCAGCCTAAATAAATAAATAAATTTCTCAAACTGTTAATGTGCCTTCCACCAATTGTTACTGCACCTTCGCTTCAGTCTAATCCAGTTGTCCTTATGATGTGTCCTGCACATAGATCAAGAGAGAGATAAAAGACATTAATCCGTCAGTTTTACTGATTAGAAACCAACCTGTTGTCCATATCCAGTCCTAACAGTACCCTCTTGCCCAGAGTACAAGTTTGAACATCCCAACAAAACAATGTATGGGACATCCATCACTTTTAAAACCAACACCAGCTTGTCAAGATTTACACAGTAAGAAGCTTATTGGTAATCCGTAAAACACAAGCTGACGTTTTTGCTTTTAAATTCTCTTGTAATTCTCGGTAACCAACATAAATTTTGGCAATATGATCTCAGTGCTTCTTCCCTTTCTGTACTTGTCTTGAACATCTGTAAAAAGACACAAGAGCCAGGATGATTAAAGGGTTGGTGTGCCTTTTGTATGAAAAGATGGGACCTTTCAGTTCAGATAATGGCCCCAAATCCTGACTTCAAACTCTGCACAAGCCCCATGCACCATTCCCTTTCTCCCAGTGCATTTATTCCGCAACCACAATTATTATGTAACATATAGTGATGTATTTTTAAAGGAAAACCCAAATACACCTCCATGGAAACCGATCACTCATCTGTGGTGTATTATTGATTACTGATCTGTGGTGTAGGACTGAGGAGCCACCTGGTTAAACTCTGATATGTCATGGACTAGCACCTCTAAAGACAGAGAGTAAAAGAAGAAGAGGAGATTGGATTTATATCCCACCGCCCACTCAAAGTCTCAGAGTAGGTACAAACTCGTCTCCCATCCCCCATCACAGCAAACACCCTGTGAGGTAGGTGGGGCTGACAGAGCCTTTCAAGATTTGAAATGTAACTAAAATAAATAACTAAGAGCTGCCCTTTAACTGACATCACTTGTCAAAACTATAGCTGGCCCTGCTCCCGCCAAAAGCCCCTCAAGCCCTTGAAGAATCGCTGGGGTGACAGGATCATGCCACTCATGATGACTGCCCCCATGAGCTCGACTCAAATGGCCACCCCCACAGCTCCACTCAAATGGCCTCATCCTGAAGTAGTAGTAGTAGTAGTAGTAGTAGTAGTAGTAGTAGTAGTAGTAGTAGTAGTAGTAATAATAATAATAATAATAATTGGCCGCCCCATTGCCCAATTGTCTACAAATGGCACCAATTGGTGCACAGAAGTGGGAGGGAATATGGGGGGAAGGAGGGAACTGGGGCCTCAGCAGCAGCACCAACTGCACCCTTGCTACCCAGGGGCCCTCCAAAGAACTCCCCCTAACCAAAAGTGTGTTCCCGCCTGTGGGATTTTTTTTTTTTAATATATATATATATATATATTAAACAGAGGGTGAGGCGCTGCGGCCAGCAATTGCGCCTCCGCCTCACGCTTCAGTCCCAAGGGTCCGCCTTGATGGGCCGCTGCAGGAATGGGCCGCCCATTGGGAATGGGCATCGCAGCCATCGCTGCTTGGAGTGGCTGCTCCCTCTGTGAAAGGGCTGCCGCCGCCCCCACCAGGCATGGGCCACTGCTGCTGGCAGGACTAGGCTGCCGCCGCCACGAGCAGGCCGCTGCCGCCATGAGCGGCTGCTGCCGCCACAAGCGGGCCGCTGCCGCAGCCACGAGCGGACGGCCGCCGCAGCCACGAGCGGGCCGCTGTCAATGCCGCCGCTGCCGCGAGCAGGCCGCTGCCACCACAAGCGGGCCGCTGCCCCCATGAGCGAGCGGGCCGCTGCCCCCATGAGCGAGCGGGCCGCTGCCAACGTCGCCGCCGCGAGCAGGCCACTGCCGCCGCCGCAAGCGGGCCGCTGCCCCCAGGAGCGAGCGGCCGCTGCCCCCACGAGCGAGTGGGCCACAGCCGCCACGAGCCGGCCGCTGCCAACGTCGCTGCCGCCGCAAGCGGGCCGCTGCCCCCAGGAGCGAGCAGCCGCTGCCCCCACGAGCGAGCGGGCCGCTGCCAACGTCGCCGCCACGAGCAGGCCGCTGCCGCCGCCGCAAGCGGGCCGCTGCCCCCACGAGCGAGCGGGCCGCTACTGCTGCCGCCGCCAACACAAGCAGGCTGCCGCTGCCAATGCCAGCAGGCCACCGCCGCTGAGGTGGGCCCACACGCACACCCCTTCTGTGCGCTTCGAGCGCACAAAGCAACTGACAAGGTGGGGATGGAGCCCCAGCCGTTTTAGAACAGCTGGCTCCACCCCCAGCCACGTCGGGACGAATCAGTCCCGGCTGCTGTTGCTGCCCAGATTCCTCAGGGTGGCAAAGCAGCCCCCGCCCACCAGCGGCGTTGCCGGGTGGGCAGGAGCTTCGTTCTATTTGTTGGAGAATATCATGCCAGAAAGGCTGTAATATTGGACACTCCAGCCAGCAGTGTGTGTATGTACCCACTTCCCCACATCTGCACCAGCAAAGTGGGGAAGCAGAAGAGGTGATCTGCACCAAATGCTGAGAAGTGCAAGATTTTAAAGGTCTGTAAACTTATTTCAACTATGTTAGTGGTAAATGCAAAAACTTTCCATATCTGGTTCCAATTCCTCAGAAGAGAACGTGGTGTTGCAGATAGAATGCCACCTTTTTTGAGAGGGAAGGAACTTATCATCATCTAGATACAAAAGTACCTGGTATAATTTTGCAATTATATGTCTCTTATTTTAACTCATAGAGTCATATACCTGTTCGAAGCCTGTCATGGGATGCTTTAGGGTCTCTTCCACCTGATTTTGGGAAGCAAAGTGAGCTAATTGGGAAAAGTGAAACCAACTTAAGGTATGACCTAGTTTAGCTTCAAGTTGTGATTTATTTAGTAAAATGTTATTTCCAGTGATATCCTCTTTATTCCTTTCATTTTCCATACTGTTTGGTTGACTAGTAGTTCAGTTGAGTGTAGTTTCTTTTGGTTGAATAGTGTATGAAATCTTGAAAGATATTATAATAATTGCTTTCTGTTTTTATCCCAAGTAGGTAAAAAGGTGATCCATCTTTGTGCGTGAACAGGAGACCTGCACTAATCCCCCTCAATGCCAAATATGAACTGAGGGCCACAACCGGACACAGATCAGAATCAAAACAAGGGCCCAATGAAATCATAGTACCAGTACCCAATTGGTCCATCTTAGAACACCTAACCGTAATTTGCAGGCCATCCCCACTCAGCCAGACATCCCCTATGCCTAACGCATAGCCTACCTGTCCTGTCGGGATCGGACCACCAGCTCACTGATTCTCAGTGCCCCAAAGAATGCAACCAAGGCAGCCACATGAAACAAGGCAGCCTCGTATGCATCCATACATAAGGAAACCCATTGGGGTTTCAATCCCTTAAGTATGGTGGGCGAAAAGGTTCTCTCATGTCCGGAAGAGCACCATCCTCTCGGGCCCAGCCATCCAGCATTTTCTGAATTTGGAAATCCCCAGTGTCATCACAGTAAACAAGTAAATGGTGGGTCTGAGAGCCACTTTGAAATTCATTTTCTGTGGCTTATCTCCAATGGTAATTGGCTAGAAATAATCTCCTGACCTCTTTCAAGTATCTAATTGGAAGAGGAAAATCCTGTTGCCCAGGAAATAAGGAGAAATAAGGAGAATCAGCTAAAAAAACAAAACACCTGTGGTTAACAATGATGGTAAGCATCCAAACATGAACAACAACATGGATTTGGTGTGTGTGTGTGTGTGTGTGTAATATCTAAGAATCCCAGATTTGTGCTTCCATTCTAGAAAATCACATATTGACTGGAAACAGTGGTTTTCATGTATATTTTCAGCTCAGGATGTTTGTAATGCACAGCTTTATTTGCACTGCCCACCCTCAAATTAGTGCAGGAAGGTTGTCCTTGTGCCCATAGAGATGAGACTGTTTAGCCACTATGGGCTAAGAGGCAGCTGCCTTACATAGCATATCCAATAAATTGCAGGGAATGACTGATTAAGCTAAATGTCCCTTGCTCAGTCATCAGAATTTGCCTGATAAATTACCAACCCTTCAGTATGCAATTTGGGATTAGCAGGAATTTTTGGAGATTTCCCCCCCCAGATGATAAATTAAATAGGGCTGGTCTTGAGGACTAGTTAAGCCCTTATTGAGGTTGGAAGGATTAGTGCTTGTAGTGTTTGCAACTTATCAGCAAGCACTCTCAAGTATCTGAAGATGGGAGGAAGATGCTCAGATTAGCCACTACTAGATGTCTCAATTTAGGGGAAGGGAGGAAAATGTTGGAATAGGCAATGTCTGGTGTACAAAGAAGACCCAGCAGGGGGCAGCAAGAGGACAGTTAGATAGTTAGATAGGATAGTGAGGGTGGCACCTTTTCTCCTGTTAAGTGTCATTCCTTGGCTGTCTCCAAACAACTTAGGGGTACCACAGGGATCAGTACTCGGTCTGATGCTTTTTAACTTGTTTATTAACGATTTGGAATTGGGCGTAAGAAGTGAAGTGGCTAAATTTGCAGATGACACAAAGTTGTTCAGGGTGGTGAAAACCAGGAAGGATTGTGAGGCACTCCAAAGGGATCTGTCGAGGATGGGTGAGTGGGCGTCAATCTGGCAAATGGAGTTCAATGTGGCCGAGTGCAGAGTGATGCAAGTCGGAGCCAAAAATCCTAAATATAAATACACGTTGATGGGGTCTGAACTGGCAGAGACTGACCAAGAGAGAGATCTTGGAGTCATAGTAGATAACTCAATGAAAATGTCTAGACAGTATGCAACTGCAATAAAGAAGGCCAACACTATACTGGGGATTATTAGGAAGGGAACTGAAAACAAATCAGCCAGTATCATCATGCCCCTGTATAAATCATTAGTGCGACCTCATTTGGAATACTGTGTACAGTTCTGGTCGCCACACCTCAAAAAGGATATTATAGCATTGGAAAAAGTGCAGAACAGGGCAACTAGAATGATAAAAGGGTTGGAACATTTTCCCTATGAAGAAAGCTTAAAACACTTGGGGCTCTTTACCTTGGAGAAACGACGGCAGAGGGGTGACATGATCAAGGTTTATAAAATTATGCATGGGATTGAGCAGGTTGAGAAAGAAGTACTTTTCTCCCTTTCTCACAATACAAGAACTCGTGGGCACTCCATGAAATTGCTGAGCAGTCAGGTTAGAACAGATAAAAGGAAGTACTTCTTCACCCAAAGGGTGATTAACACATGGAATTCACTGCCACAGGAGTTACAAGCATGGCAGTTACAAGCATGGCCAGTTTCAAGAGGGAATTAGATAAACATATGGAGCAGAACTCCATCAGCGGCTATTAGCCACAAGGTATAGATAGGAACTCTCAGTCTGAGGCAAGTGATGCACTCTATTCTTTGTGCTTGGGAGGGGCAGCAGTGGGAGGGCTTCTAGTGTCCTGGCCCCACTGCTGGACCTCCTGATGGCACCTGGTATTTTTGGCCACTGTGTGACAGAGTGTTGGACTAGATGGGCCATTGGCTTGATTCAACAATGGCTTCTCTTATGTTCTTAACTTCTCTCTACCCCCGTCTCTCCCTCCCTCCACTATCAAGTATGTTAGAACCTAACTAAAGCTTTATCTACACACTTTAATCAGGTTGTGTACCTTTGCTGTGTTAATTCTCTGCCAACAGAAACTTTCTTAGTGTGTGTTTGTTTTTACTCACTGTACTGTGTGGGAGGATGAAGATTGCTGTCAGCATCTCTCAGCACAGAATTTTTATATCTCCGCTACCTGGCATTATATTTTATGACACACACGGCCCGGCCCAACAAGGTCTCATTTATATCAGATCCGGCCCTCATAACAAATGAGTTCGGCACCCCTGGCCTAAATGCTGGCAATCCCTCGGACAGCCTTTTGTTGATCCCTATTAAAAGGTGGTGATACTTGCATATATCAGCCTTAAATAAATCCAATTAGTTCCCAATAAAAATCATTCCAAATAAATAAAGTTTATTGAGACATTGACGGGATCCAGATGCATAATGTACTTTGTTAGGACTGAGGTCCAGCATGCAAAGCCAGCAATTATAACATGATCAAAAATATATCAATGGCTCCTGGCTGATTACTTCTAAGCTAAAAGTCTGCCAAACTAATGCTCTAATATTCCCAGGGGAAAAGGGATACTAAAGAGAGTGCAGGTCTCAAGGTTACATGGCTTTACCAGACACCAAACAGATAATGTCCCGAAATGAAACCATACATTCCAGTTCATGTACCCCCCCGCCTCACCATGGCAACCAAGCTCCAGACAGGTGCTTAGGTTGACAGATGCAAAGAATAAATGGAAAAAAGTCTGAAGAAGTGAGCAGTGACTTACAAAAGCACATACCCTACCACGATTTTGTTAGACTTTAAAGGTGCTACTAGACTTTTAACTCTTTCTTTCTTACATACTTACTTAGAAAACACAACATTCAAAAACCAGTGGGGGACCATTTTAACCTTCCAGGAATTCAGGGCATTCAGTTGCTGACCTAAAAGTAGCAGTTCTCTTACAAAGGAATTTCAAAGAGACATTAGAAAGAGACACTGCTGAATTGCAACTGATCATGAAGCTCAAGACAATGCAAACTACTCGACTGAATTGAGACCTAGGCTTTTTTCTCTCGTTACCAATGCCTGCTATTGTCATTTGGTGTCTGAAATCACTTCACTCTCCAAGATATAAAGACAGAGGGACACACATTCCAGGTGTATCTGAAGAAGTGAGCAGTGATTCTTGAAAGCTCATGTCCTACCACAAATTTTGTTAGTCATTAGGGTGCTGCTGTACTCTTGCCCCTTTCACTAATAAGGAATGCAAGCTGTGCTGTTAGGTTTCTCCCCCCCATCTGTTAGAAATGTAAAGAGGGACTGCCATGGGACTCCCTCCCCCCTCTCTCTGGCATGCTCTCTCTGGGCCTTTCCTTCCCTCACCCTCACTCCCCTGTTAGCCAAATTGCCTTGAATTATTAATAATTGTGGGGAATTTGAATATTAGATGGCAATAGGCATATACGGGAGCAATAAGCTATGTATACAGGAGTCCCACTTATTCCAGTAATCTCAGAAATAGACACAGAGACCAGATCTTAATGAAATGGTTTCTTTAATAAATGATTTGTGCACATACAAATAAACACAATCACACACTCAACAATAAAAAGCTAGGAAAAATAGATTGAAAAGGTACAGAGACATTCGCATTAGCAGGAGTCCAATGGTTGGACAATACTGACCTGTCCAACGTGATGAAGCAATCCTTACAGCAGAAAAATAAGGGAGACTATAAGGGGAAAAGGGTTGTATTCTGAACACTTGGAGAGAGTCTGGGCAGCACTTAAACTGAGTCAGCAAGATAGGATGGGGTCAGGTAGAGAGGAAGAAGAAGAAGAAGAAGAAGAAGAAGAAGAAGAAGAAGAAGAAGAAGAAGAAGAAGAAGAAGAAGAAGAAGAAGAAGAAGAAGAAGAAGAAGAGGAGGAGGAGGAGGAGGAGGAGGAGGAGGAGGAGGAGGAGGAAGAGGAGATTGGATTTATACCCTGCCCTTCACTACCCAAAGGAGTCTCAGAGTGGCTTACAAACTCCTTTCCCTTCCCCTCCCCACAACAGACACCCTGTGAGGTAGGTGGGGCTGAGAGAGCTCTTGACAGCAAGTGCTCTTTTTCAATAACAGCTGTGCCAGAGCTTGTGACTGACCCAAGGTCACATCAGCAGGTGCAAGTGGAGGAGTGGGGAATCAAACCCGGTTCTCCCAGATTAGAGTCTGCAGACTTAGAGAGAGAGCAATGGCGAATCCTGATCTTTTTATACTTTATTTGGACTGTGTGCATGTGTATGTCCTTTAGTCATGTCCCCCTTGGTCACATCCCCAGGAAGTTGCTTAAACAAAAGGAGGATGGGCGGTTAATGGTTGGACAATATTGTTTCTATTCTTACTAACAGTGGCACCTTTAGAAGACAATAGCAGAAGCAGCCAGGGTCGTTAGTCTTGATGGCCCAATGATTGCTCTGGGTGATGGGCTTGGCAGATATGAGTCAGTCGGCTAATCCCTTCATGGAAACATTTCTTTTGTTATGCTGGGAAGCATACATCCAGTATCTGGTGAAGGTGGGGGGGAGGATGTGCCTGTGTGCTGAAAGAGGTTTCTGTTCATGGTGCCTTTGTAGAGATGTTCAGGTCTCCCTTGCATGGCATGGCATTTCTCGACAGCAAACTGTCACTGGCTTCTGTTTTGCCTTTCACGGTTATGATGCTTGGCTCCTCTCTGCTGCATTGCAGGTGAGAAGTGGCAGGTAACCCATGGATCCACTCTTGGTCTGGCACAAAGCCTCAGGAAGAGGCTTCCCTCATCTGGGCACATGTTCACAGTCCAGGTAGTTGGCATCAGCTTGTGGTCACCATACAGTCCATTTCCTTGGCACATTTATTGCACAGTCCAGTTATTAGTTATGGCTCATAAGTCTGAAGAAGAAGTGTGCTTGCCCACATGAGCTTATACCTGGAATAAAACGTTTTTGGTCTGAAACAGAGCTCTCTCTCTCTCTCTCTCTCTCTCTCTCTCTCTCTCTCTCTCTCTCTCTCTCTCTCTCTCTCTCTCTCTCTCTCTCTCTCATATATACCTGGAATAAAATGTGTTTGGTCTTAAACATAGGACTCTCTCTCTCTTTCTGGCATGCTCCCTCTGGCTCTTTCCTTCCCTCTTTGTCTCTGAAGAAGGTCTCAGAAGAAGGTCTCATTAGGTCTCAATTCAGTCCAGTAATTTGCATCGTCTTGAGCTTCTGATCAGTTCCAATTCAGCAGCTTATACCTGGAATAAAATGTTGCTGGTCTTCTTAAAGGTCCCATGAGATACCATTCCATGCCCGACTCTTTCCCTCCCCCTCCCTACCCAGAGGACGAAGAGGAGGGAGGAGCCTTCAGCCAATCGAAGGAAAGCTTTCTTTCTCTCCTCTGAAGCAGGAAATAGAAGAGACGGGGGGGAGTTAGAAACAGGAAGCAGGAAGCAGCATAGAGTCAGCTGCTCTTGGGCCAGATTGGAGGCTTGCAGGGGCCAGATACAGCCCAAGGGGCCACATGTTTGACTCCCCTACTATAGACCGTTGATCAAGCTGATTTCCAAATCTGTCTCTTTTACTGGTCTCCCTCCCCCATCCCTTTTAACTGCCTCACAAATGTTCTCAATGAGCTTCTCCAAATTGTGTTTTGCAGGAGAGGGGCTTGTCTTTTTAAACAAACAGAGTTCTTGGAGTTTTCCTAATAGGCACTCATTATTATTAGGTTGGCTCTTAAAATCCAAATTGCCATTACTGGGGTCTCAGAAGAAGAAACATTGGAAGCTATACACTCTTTTACCATCCGTGATGCATGCTTTATCCAGTAGAGAATCTCCTTTGAGGACTTTTCCATTTAATTTTAATTGTTCTTTGTGTATATCTTTTTATTGTGGGTCAAAAGCTAATAAATAAATATGGCACTACTGTAAAATTCTTGAGGTATTACATCTGTTTTGTTTCATATTTAGCCTGTCTTCTAAACATGTTCACAAATGCAAAAGGAACCATCCATTATTTTCTTTAAAAAAAAATTAAAAAAAATATAAGTCTGCGATGTTCTGTGGTATTTGACAACCCTACAAAGCAAAGAGCATTTATCAGCCCCAATTGTAATCATAATTATCTCTTTTGCTGTCTACTGTGAAAAGCTTTATTTCCATTTAATGCTAATATAGTCTCTGTATTCCACAATGGCTTCATGTATTAGCATGTAAAAAATGCCATCTATACAGTGAGTGAATGGACCCCTTAAGTGAGATGCTGAATTAAGCAAACATTTTTTAAAAGCTGATTAACTTAATGGCCTATGAAGGTTGGGATTTGTTCAGAATACTGATGTTTTCCTGCTGATGGATTTGGAAAAATCTTTTACATTTTGCTTCCAGGTTGTACTGATCTACATATGAAGAATTTGACAGCTAGGGTTATCTCTCTGGCACCCATTCCCTGTCTGCTCATCTTATTTCTGCTCCTCTAAATAATATCCAAAGAATATCTTCTGCTGTCTTATTTACATGTGGACTATGAAACTGTCTCTTTTCTGTTACTAAATCCACCTTCTCTATTGTATTGCAGCATCTTGATTCTTTTTCTTGGTTTTCACTGAGATTTGGATAATTCCCTCTTAAACAGTTAGCCCTGCTATCTCTTCCTTTCCTTTTTAAAAGTATATATTCTGCTTTACTGTTGGTATGATGATACTGGTTATATTTTTCTTTTATCACTTTCAAATCTTTTGTTTCTTCTTCCTTTCTTTTCAAGTATTTTAAAGTGCCATCCTAAGACTTTCCATTGAAGTCAATGAGCTTAGGGAGGTGTAACTGTGTTTAGGATTGCATTGATAGTCCCCTTTCTGCTTTTAAAATGCAGATTTGTTGTGTGCAGGGGTCATTTCATAGAAAAAGAGGTGCAGGAGCTCATTAGCATAACTCATTAGCATAACTTATTTGCATATGCCACACCCCCTGACATCACCGGAAGCTACCCCACAACAAGCATGAAAATACGGATCAAGTTAGTATTGCTATTTATTTTTTGACAGTTGCTATACAAAGCCTCCTGGGTTCAGCTTTTTAAAATCCAGTTTTCTTAGAAGGGCAAATTAGCAGTGACCTTTGCTATATATGATTGGGGTTTGTTTGTTTTGTAAAAGGAAGTTACATTCTTATCACACTAATGTACTGTATAGTTTCATGGAAATAAATTATTGCAAAAGCCCTGTCCAAATAAATGATCTACCTGTATGAACAGTGTGATGACAGAGGATGGGACTTGTGCAAGATTGCAGCTTTTTCTATATGCTCATCAACAACTTTTAATAATAGAAGAAAAGCCACAAACTTATGCAAGTTTCTCTTTCAGTCACTTGCAAACACTCCAGTAAGTGATACACATTCTACATGCTCCATGTTTCACAGGGCTAGCAGATCTACTATCTGGAAAAGACATCCTCCCTTCTCTAGTAAATTATGAATAACCTGACCCCTTGAAAGACATAACACATATAATGACATAAAATAATATTAAATAAATAACCAAGTTGCCTTCTTCAAGTGAATACAAGCTAAGCTTTGCCTGATGCTGTGAGCAAGACAATTCCCAGGGCTTTTTTTCTGGGGGAACGTGCCAGAACAGAGTTCTGGAACCTCTTTGACAAAATTCTTTTTAAAGGACCCGTTGAAGACATCATTAACCTGACCCCCTTTGAAATGCAGTGGTCATCCCAATTAAGTGGTACTTAAAGTGCCAGCATTCTATTGTTGCCCTGGCCTGGATGGTCCTGGCTAGCCCCATCTTGTCAAATCCTCTGAAGCTAAGCAGGGTCAGCCCTGGTTAGTACTTGGATAGGAGACCACTAAGGAAGCCCAGGGTTGTGACACAGAGGATGGCAATGGCAAACCACCTCTGAACATCTCAGGCCTTAAAAATCACTATGAGGTCGCCATTGGTCAGCTGCGACTTGATGGCACTTTCCACCAACAATTTTGTTGTTGCGTAAGAAAAAGGCCTGACAAAACCCTTGGGGGTGTGCACTTTGCACTCTCTGGATCCCTAAGTCATGTCGCCCTCATTCAGCCTCATCTAGAGACAACAACCACTTGGCCCCAGCCACAGAAAGTCACTTAAATCCACACAAAAAGGTCTGCATTTTACCATCAAGTCCAAATATTTCACACCATGGGAAGGCAGAAAGAGAAAATAATATTGTCTGCCTGTCTAACAAAGTTTGAGTACAGTGGCACCTTTAAGACCGACACAGTTTTATTCGTGGTATAAGCTTTCATGTGCAAGCACACTTCCTCAGATACCTCAGGTGCCACTGGACTCAAACTTTGTTCTGAAACAAGGGTGTCAGTCTTCTCGCGGCTACTGTTCAGTAAGAAACATTCTTTTGCATGCATGCATATGGGATATACATGAGATCTAATACAAA
The DNA here is from genome assembly GCA_029375565.1 of Gekko gecko. Classification (NCBI taxonomy): domain Eukaryota; kingdom Metazoa; phylum Chordata; class Lepidosauria; order Squamata; family Gekkonidae; genus Gekko; species Gekko gecko. The sequence continues at coordinate 119,065,382 of JAPDNY010000004.1, forward strand.
GTGGCATGAAAATAGTCCACTACTGTTTGATTTTTTAAAAAAATGGAAGAAAAATAGCTTTGCTTCAGTCCAAAGTAATCTGAACACTTCTCAACACCCATAAGCAAAACAGTACTGCCTGTTCCATATACATCTTCTACATAGCAATGAGGTTCCCTTCTTGTTGAAATGAGAACACTATTCCCCCTCCCTTCATCATCGTCTTCTTTTTTTTTTTTGAAGGACTGGTTCATTCATTTCTCTATAAACAGAAATTGCAGCATGACCTTCTTTGCTCAGAACTAAGCCCCATTGAGTTCAGTGGGTTTTACTGAGGTAAGTGACTTTAGAATTGCAGCCATCCAGCCCATTTCTAATGATGCTTACCAAATTCAGTGGAACTTACTCTCAAGTAAGGGTCCGGACACACTGCCGTTTTGATCGGGATTCACTGCTGTTTCCTTGCGCATGTCAGTTTCACGTTCACACGCGCGAATCCGCCTCCTGCCCCGAAGCAGGTTTACTCGCGCAATGCTTCCGGGTTTTCCTGACCCCTGGAGAATGTAGTGTTTTCCTGGCACTTCTGCTTTCATTGCGCGGTTTCGCCTATGTGGACAGGATCACGAAACCACAGGGAAAATCGGGCGAAGCCACAGGTCAAAATGAGGCTGCGTGGCTTCAAGTGAGAAATTGACCGATGGAAACGGGGCAAAGGGAGGTGTGATGGTGGCGCAGCTCCTTGTGTGAAATCAGCCAGACACACAAACACTCACAGAGCAGCAGAGAGTGAGAAACAGAGGGGCAAAGAGAGAGAGAGAGAAGGGGCAGAGAGAGAGACACAGACACATATACAGAGAGGGGCAGACATTTAAATGCAGGGAGAGCTGAGGAAGGCTCTTAGAGCCCCCCCACCTTCTCCTGGCTCGCCTGCCTAGCGGGCGAGCCTGGAATGGCTGGGGAGAAAGCGGGGAGACATTTAAATACCTCGCCATGCGTTCCTTGGCTCTCCTGCCCAAGCAGGCAAGCCACGGAAGGCTCCTAGAGCCCCCCGTCCTCTCCTGGCTCACCTGCCTAGCGGGTGAGCCTGGAAGAGCCAGGGAGAAAGCAGGGAGACATTTTAATGCCTCCTCCTGCCTTCCTCGGCTCACCCGCCCAAGCGGGTGAGCTGAGGAAGGCTCCTAGAGGAGCTCCCTGCCCTCTCTGCAGACCTGGAGTTGTGCCGCAGCGGTGGCACGATGTTTCCATTATATTCTATGAGGGCATAGAATATAATGAAAACATCATGCGACTCCATAGAGAAGGAGTAAACCCCTTCTCTGTGGAGTCGCACCATATTCTATGGCCCCATAGAATATAATGGAAAGATCGTGCTGCTGCTGCAGCACACTCTAGAAAAAAGGAGCACAGGGCAGGGCCACCGGGGTGAGCTTCCGGAGTGGTGCTCTGGCATGCTCCAGCTCCAAATGACCCCTGGTTATGTGTGCTGTTGAGTTGCAACTGCATAATGTTGAACTCATGAAGTTCCATCTCATGAGTTTTTCAAGACAAGAGATGAGGAGAGGTGGTTTACCATTGTCCTCCTCTGCACAATGGTCTGTCGTCCAAGTACTGACCCTGCTTTGCTTCTAAGCTCTGATGAGATCAGGCTAGTCTGAACTATTAGGGCTGCTAAAGCATCCTAACAGCAGTCATTTATTACCCCCTCACTGTATTTTTTTCTTTCTGGATTTTGTTTGTAAAATTGAATCTTGTGTAGGTCAGAGACACTGCCTTACTCATGGGGTAACCCCAGCAGTGGGGTACCCCACTTCTGACCTGAACCAGAGACCCACAGAACCAGGCCAAAGAGAACAGTCTTGACCTGTGCCAAAGAGCTAGCCAAGTTCTGTAAAGTATTTCAATCTAAGGTTGTGCAAGATACCCTTGAGGGCAATCTCCATATTCCCCTCCACCCAGCAAAGGTGTGCATACGGAATGACCGTGAGCTCCTTCAAGTAAAGTATCTGCATTTCCAAAAGCCATTCAGTAGACATCTGGCAAACTGTCTCCATACCCTCACATAGTCCCCTTTGTGTGATACCTATGCCTATGTGGAAATCTTTTGTCTTAACACATGCCCTTCCTGCCCCCTCCCTCAGGATACCAAAACAAATTGATTGACAATTAAATTCATCAACTGTTCTTTCTAATGCCTATCAGAGACCCATTTCCCCCTTTGTCCAAGCCTGGGAACAACCTACCCTGGTAAGACCATCAATGGTCATCAAGTCTTGGCTTGGGAGACTATCCCTCGAATTCCTATAAAAATAGAGAAGAAGCCCTGCCTCAGTGTGCACTCTTAGGGCACCTACAATAGGGTGCACCCCCAAATCTTCTACTCTGGATCTCCTTTTCTTCACATGAAATGCTGGCTGTTTGCACTTTCTTCTACACAGACATCTGCACATCTGGACAGGTAGTATAACCAATGTTCCCTCTAAGCTGAGTTAGTGTGAGCTAGCTCACAGTTTGTAGCCTCTGGCTCATACATTTTGTCTTAGTTCAGGAATGATGGCTCCAGACCAAACTAATTTATGCAGTAGCCAAATTGCTTGCTCACAGCTTTAATGCCAGTAGCTCACAAAAGTAGAATGTTTGCTATCAAGACTCCACAGCTTAGAGGGAGCATTGAGTATAACCCCTATAATGTCTCTGTCATCACTTTTTTTCTTTCTTAGTTTTGGATTGTGTGAGTATTTTGATTGCTTAGCGTGATTGTATACAGGGGTATTCTCTAATAAAAATATTGAACACTCTTTAAGTCTGGAGTCTTCATACTGACCTTGGTATATAAAGGCATGATTCCTTGTACCCTTCTGTCCTCCTCTGTCTCATAGCTAATTTCCCCCAATATTGAGACAGGTCACTTGTGGTAACACTTGGTCCTTTTTTTAAATCTGACACTATATAAGTGGTTTTACTATTCATTCTGACATCTCTTACCAGCAGTTTTTAATGCTTCCCCTCCACAATCCATCTATTTAATACACCCAGGGGTCATTTCCTGCTGGAGCGCCCTGCAGCAGCGCTCTGGCAGTAAGGAGCCCTTGCCCCGCCCCCCTTTCCTGGCCCACCTGAGAGACTATGGGGAGGATTTAAATGCCTGGCTTCCCTGCCTGATCTTCTCCAGCAAGCCCACCTTGGCAGGTTAGCTGGAGAGGGGAAGGGCAGGGAGGCAGACATGCCCACCTTTCCCCCTGAGCCTCTCTGCTCTTGTGGAGAGGCTCAGGGGGATTTAAATGCCTGGCTTCCCTGCCCGATGGAAGGAGAGATATAAACTCATTTGCATATGCCTTAACTCACTTTAAACATGCCTGTCCTTTGTCAGGGGGTGTGGGATATGCAAATGAGTTATGCAAATGATCTCCTGCACCTCTTTTTCTAGGAAATGACCCCTGAATACCATCTTTTTTTTTGGCCCCCAAAGGAGATTTTTTATTTGCACTTTTCTATATACTACAAACTACAACAGAAAAAGGATGGGGAAAACATCTATATCTAGGGAGAAAGAAAAAATAACCACAACTAACTAAAACTCCAAGAGATGGAGATCTTCAATAATGCTTATATCCATGTTAGTCCATTAAAAAAGCTTATGCAGCATTGAGCATGATCTAATAATCCCGATTTGGCATCAGCTAAACTATTTTCCCAGTTCAAGAACCCTCCCCAGATCATCCCAGAAAATAAAAACTTCATGTGAACTTTCAGAGTCTCAGTTCTTATTTTGCTTTCTCCTTGCACTATCTCAGCTGGTAGCTTTGTTTGGGAGCAGCCGCTCCTTTTCCGCATCAGAGTCCTCATCGGAAGACATAGAGTCCAATTCGCCAGTAGATTTGCTGTCTTCTTCTTCTTTCGTGTCCTCTTCTGGATCTCCCAGTTGCAGCCTCAGGAACTCATGTGCTTTAAAAACAGAGTCAATTTTTTCCCTTTTCTCCTTTATCTTGAAAGTGACGCCTTTGGGGATTAACCATCTGTATGCAATGCTATTTGTTTGTAAAAAAAGAATTAAGTCCTTGTACTTCTTTCTCTTCTTATTTCAAATGGGACGTCTTTTAATATCCTGATATTATTGCCTCCAATTTTCAGGGGTGTGTTTGTAGTCACTTTTAAAATTAAGTCTCTTAGATGTCTCTTCGAGAATCTCACAACGATTTCCCCTAGCAGATTATTATTTTTAATATATGTAGAGTAGGCTCTGTAGGCCAGATCCATTTCACTTAAAATATCTTCTGCTTTTAAATGTGCCACTGGGGCCAGTGCAGCACTTAGCAATTGCTTAAGATTCTTGTTGGGAGTCTCAGTCACCCCTTGGAACCGGAGTACCATATTTGCTCTCTCCATTTGTAGCTGTAGCAGTTGAACTTCCTCCAAAGCTTGCTTTTTTCCCTAGCATTTGCATCTTTTTTCCTGCTTTTTTCGAGCTGGCATCAAGTTCCAACACTTTCTCAACCACCTGCTCTGTTTTCTTTGTAGTTTTCACAAGTTGCAGTTGCTGTGCTGCAAAGTTCTGGTTTAAAGTTGTCAATTGATGATTGATGTTAGTCATCTGGTCCAGTAGAGGGCATAAAGAGTCTGCTAAAAGCTTGGGGAATTCTATGGTTTCTTCCGCCCTCAGACTCATGCCGCCTGGTGGTTTCGGTTTCACTCCTTTGTCGGGTTACCTCCCCGCCATCTTTCTAGATTGTTTACTTTAGCTGAAAGATCTTAAAGTCTCTGAAAGTCTCCAAAACGCTCAAGCTTTTACTGGTAAGGTTCTTGAAGTTGGTTTCTTAGCTTTTTCTTCCACTCCCGCCCTTGCTATTCTGCTTTTGTGTCTCTGCGTGTGGGAGGGGCCCCTCCCCCGCTCGCTTCCCACAGTACTGCCAAGGGGGGTGTTTTCTTTTTAAAACGCCGATTTTTCATTTTTACTTGACTCACTGTTCATTGCTTATCTTGCGACTTCGCTTGCATCCATTTATTCGCTCGATCTCCGCTGCTGGTTTCAGATGGCAGCTCTAGTTCCATATGGATGCATAGCGGTCAGACCATCGGGGCGAGGAGCGCCTCAATTCCCCAGCAATACACTGGCAAAGAGGCAGCCCCTCAAAAACCCCTTGGCTGGGAACCTTTTCACCAAGGCTCCCAGGGGGTAGTGTTCACTCACCCCCCCTCCATTTAGGGGGGTGCTGCATAAAGGGGGGAAACTGGGCAAACTTCTCCTTCTATCACCAGAGACCATCATTTGGATTACCTGTATTAATTTCCTATCCCTAAATCTGTTGTATAGTGGGTTAGACGCATAATGAAACCACAGACAATGATGTAGTGATCAGCATGGTTCGCTATTATGCAACAAGACAAAGTTACCTGGCCAGGTGGCCAACTATATACAAGCTAAGGGGAACGCCCCCTGGTGCCATTGGTGGGTTTGAATTCCTGCTGCCATTCCCATTGGTCCCCTTTAGCTGGAGCCAGGAGCCTCAGTCCCATTGTTCTCCGGGACTCAAACTCAAGCACTGTCACTGACGCCTATTAGCGGTCAGCGGACACAACAAAATTTAATAAAAGATTGTCCTTTTTCTCATAAGGTAATTGTCTTACAAGATCTGCTTTCACACAGCCATTTAAAATGAGTTGCATTAATAATCAATAATACCTTTCAATAATCTCTATATAATAATCCTCTTGGCATGTTGGCCATTTCCAGCTCTCTCATTGGCCATCAGCAACCACTCAAGAATACTTGCATGCCATTGGCTGGGTGCTGGGTCTGCTCCTCTTTCTCACCCACTCCCACTTCAGCCACTGTTTCCTGTCAGAATAACTGGCAAACGTCTCTCTATCCTGACGAAGACACTTCTCCTGCTTGGCTCCTCTATGGGGCTAACTTTTCCCTCAGTGGCTGTTGCTAGGCAACTAAGTTTGGTTCTGTCAGTAAAAAGACAAAGGAAGAAAACTCTTTCCAGGCCTATGTGAGGAATTCATTGGGGCCAGTCCTAACTAGAGTTCCCAGCTCCAGGTTGGAAAATTCCTGGATATTCTGTGTCTAAGGAAGCCAGTCTAAGGAAGCCAGAGTTTGGGGAGGGGAGAGGCCTCAGCTGAATAGAATGCCATAGAGCCCACCCTCCAAAGCAGTTATTTTCTCCAGGGGCAGGAGAGATCTGTTGTCTGGAGTTCAGTTGTGATACCTAGTGATCCTCAGGCTCCATCTGAAGATTGGCTACCCGAGTCATAGTAGTTAGCACTTCAGAGCACAGTCTGCCAGACCCAGATTCTTGCTGTGGAAGCTGTGATTTCAGACCAGTCACAGACTTTCAGCATAACCCCTGCCCACTGTCAGCTTGGCCACTTTCCTGTTAGAATAAACTATGAAAATGGCTCTCCTGCTTGGCTCTGCCATGGCTGGCTGGCTACTAAGGTGGGCCAGTGGCCGTCAAACCATTCTCTTCAACCCCCTGCTTTTTGGCTGACTTTCCCCTAGGGTTGCCAATCTCCAGGTGGGACCTGGAGATCTCCTGCTATTACAATTGATCTCCAGATGACAGAGATCAGTTCCTCTGCAGAAAATGGCTGCTTTGGAGGGTAGACCCTATGGCATTATACCCTGCTGAGCTCTTCCCCTCCCCAAATGCTGCCCTCCACAGGATCCACCCCCCAAATCTCCAGGTATTTCCCTACTCAGAGCTGGCAACCCTACTTTCACCTCAGTGCCTGTTGCTAGGCATCCAAGCTTGGTTCTGTCAGTAAAAGGTGGGGGGAAGACCCTTTCTATGCCTATTTTGGCCTTTGGGAGAAAACTCACTGGGGCTAGTCCTGACTAGGGTTGGAAGCTCTAGGTTGGGAAATTCCTGGAGATTTTATGGTAGAGTCTACAGAAGCCAGGGTTTGGGGAGTAGAGAGACCTCAGCTGAACAGAATACCATTAGTGCCCACCTTCCAAAGCAGTTATTTTCTCGGGGGGGGAATCTGTTGTCTGGAGTTCAGTTGTGATTATGATCTTTAGGCGATCTTCAGGCTTTACCTGGAGGTTGGCTACCCTAGGCGTAGCAGTCTGCACTTCAGAGCAGGGTCTGCTAGATCCAGGTTCTTGCTGTGAGTCACAGACTTTATTTATTTATTTATTCTATTATTTGGATTTATATCCCACCCTCCCCAAAGGCTCAGGGTGGCTCACAACAGGGCACGCATGCCGGCTTTAAAACACATTTAACCAGTATAAAACCCAATGGGACAATTAAAACAGACAATCAAAATTTAACAGCATATTAAAACAACATGCTAAAACAAGATGGGGCAGATCGTAATCCCCAACAGCCAAACAATAGATTGTCATCCCCGCTCCTTCCTGGGCCACCCCGCACCGAAGATGGCAGGGGTGCGATGGCGCAGGGCTGACATTAATGGCATAGCGATGGTAATGATGGTAATGGTGGTGGCTCCTAAGCATAGACCTGGTGGAAGAGCTCCATCTTACAGACCATGTGGAACTGAGCAAGGTCCCAAAGGGCCCGGATCTCCTCTGGGAGCTCCTTCCACCAGGTAGCCGTGGCTCTAGTGGTGGCAAATTTCACATCCCTGGGGCCTGAAATTTCCAGGAGGTGTTGATTCTCCGACCGAAGTGCCCTTGTGGGAACATATGGGGAAAGGTGGTCCCTCAGGTAGGCCGGACCCTGGCCATACAGGACTTTAAAGGTCAAAACCAGCACTTTGAAAAGAATCCGGTACGCTATTGGCAGCCAGTGCAGCGCTTTCAGCACAGGCTGATTGTGATCCCTCCTAGAGAGACCCATCAGCAGCCTGGCTGCAGCATTCTGCACCAGCTGCAGCTTCCAGATTTGCGACAGAGGAAGCCCTAAGTAGAGAGCGTTACAGCAGTCTAGCCTCAAGGTGACCATCGCATGGATCACAGTGGCCGGGTCATCGCAGTCAAGGAAGGGGACCAAGTGCCGAGCCAGCCGAAGGTGGTAAAAGGCCGACTTGGCAGTGGCTGCTACCTGGGCCTCCATCGTTAGAGAGGACTCCAGGAGCACCCCCAAACTCCTAACCTCCGACGCCGGCACCAGTTCGGAGAGGGAGCCCCAGCCCTGAACCGATACAACTCAGGCCCAGGACCTCCGTCTTTGCCAGATTTAGTTTCAGCTGGCTCAGCCTGAGCCATCCAGCCACAGCCTGTAACACCCGATGCAGGTCATCCGGGGCAGAGTTCAACCAGCTGCCCAACATCAGATAGAGCTGGGTAGAGCTGCATATTGATGACACCCAAGCCCACAACTCTGGGCAATCTGGGCGAGGGGGCACATGTAGATGTTAAACAACATCGGGGACAGTACGGCCCCCTGAGTTACCCCACATTCAGTGGGGTGTCTCTGAGACCGCTGATCCCCTATCACCACCTTCTGTCCCTGACCTTGGAGAAAAGAGGCAAACCATTGAAGGGCAAGCCCCTGAATCCCCATGTCGGTGAGGTGGTGGGTCAGCAACTGGTGATCGACCGTGTCGAACACAGCTGACAGGTCTAACAACACCATGCCGCCCCGATCCAGATGCCTACAGAGGTCGTCAGTCAAGGCGACCAGCACCGTCTCCGTCCCGTGACCCAGGCGAAAGCCAGACTGGAAGGGATCGAGGACAGAAGGATCATCCAGAAAACCCTGTAACTGTAACGCCACTGCCCTCTCAATAAGTTTGCCCAAATAGGGCAAATTGGACACCGATAGTTGGCCAATTCGGCTGGGTCCAAAGATGGCTTTTTCAAGAGAGGGCGGACCATCACTTCCTTCAGTGCCCTGGGGAACCATCCCTCCAAGAGGGACATGTTGATAATCTCCCGCAGGGCACCTTGAAACCCCTTGTGGCCCGCTTTAATGAGCCAGGAGGGGCACGGATCCAGGTCGCATGTGGTTGGAACAGATGCAAGGAGTCTGTCAACTTCTTCCAGACTGAGTGGGTCAAAACACTCTAAACCCAGCCCCAAAGACGAGTAACGGGCCACAAGTTCACTCACTGTTTCAATTGTGGCGGGGAGGTCACAGCGGAGTGCCAAGACTTTATCTGCAAAATAGCTCGCGAATGCCTCACAGCCGATATCCAATTCCCTAGCATTTTGTCTGCCCTGTGGCAGAGTTGTCAAGGACCGAATTGTACGAAATAATTGGGCCATGCGTGAGCTAGCAGATGCAATCGTGGCCACATAGTAATCTCTCTTTGTGGCTTTGACTGCCATCTCATAGGCCCTCATAAGCATCCTATAAGATGTTCTTGAAGCCTCATCGTGGGCTCGGGGCCACTCTCTCTCTAGCCGTCTCAGTTCTCGCTTCAGCTCACGCAACTCCTGGGTATACCAAGGTGCTCGCCTGGTATGAGTGCGGAGAGAGCGCCTGGGAGCGATCTCATTGATGGCTGAGGAGAGCTGGACATGCCAGTCCTCCACCAGCTCATCTAATGAGCCACCAGGGGGCCTTGGCTCCCACAGCCCATTTGGAGCTGCACAGGGTCCATCTGGTACTGCAGGCGAGCAAAAATCTGCTCGCCGCCCAAACAGGGTCAGGGTGGAACATTCAGTCAGGCCCTCAGGGCCAGGTGGTCCGACCATGGCACTGCCACAGTGTCAAGCCGGTCCACCATCACCCCCACCGTGAAGATCAAATCAAGCATGTGACCAGCCTGATGCATGGGGGCTGAAACAAGTTGAGAGAGTCCCAGTGCTGCCATGGATGACACCAGGTCCGTAGCCCGGCTGGAGGTCGCAGCCTCGGCATGGACGTTGAAGTCCCCCAGGACGATCAACCTAGGGTGCTCCCACGCCCAGCCTGCTACAGCCTCCAGCAGGGATGGCAGGCTACTAGCCAGTGCGTTAGGCAGTCAGTACACCAGCCAGATTGCCAAACCCTCACCAGCCTCCAGCATCACGCCGACACATTCCACGCCCACGATCTCCACCGACGGAAGCATCCTGAAGGAGTAAGCCTCCTGAATGAAAATAGCCACTCCTCCCCCCCAGTCCGTGACTGGTGGAGGACCAAAAACCTGGGCGGGGCAAGCTGGGTGAAAGCAACCGTTTCACCCTCCCGCACCCAGATCTCAGTCATGCATGCCAGGTCGATTTGTTGGTCTTGTATGAAATCCCAAAGGATTGTTGTTTTGTTGTTAATAGACCTGGCATTACACAGCACCAGTAGCGGAGGGAGGTTCTCTGTCCTGGCCCCACTGCTGGTCACCCTTGGGATGGGCCGGAGGCTGGAAGGACGCCGAGCCGTTTTGCTTCTCTGCGCCCTTCCCTTGAAACCCCGCCTCGGTCCACCGCACTTTCCCCATCCCAAGAGCACCGGAATTTGCTGCCCAACCATTGATTACCCTGGTGGTCTCCGCAGCCTAATCTACCTCACAGGGTTGTTGTGCAACTCAAAAGGGGGAGAGGAGAATGATGTAAGCTGCATTGGTCCCCATTGCAGAGAAAAAACGTACTTTTCCTCCTGGGGAATCATTGTTACCAATCTCCAGGTGAGGGCTGGAGATCACTCAGAATTACAACTGCTCTCCAGGAGGGAGGGGGGAGGAGATGGAAAACTGAAGTCAGAGGGGTACATAAAGGTAGGTTGATGGTTGGCTGGGAAGGAGATAGGGTTGCCAACTCCAGATTGGAAAATTCCTGGAGATTTGAGAGGTGGAGCCTGGGGAGGGTGGGGTTTGAGAAGGATGGGACCTCAGACACGTACAATGCCATAGACTCCACCCTCCAAACCAGCCATTTCCTCCTGGGGAACCATTGTTGCCAATCTCCAGGGGAGGGCTGGAGAGCACTCAGAATTACAATTGATTTTCAGATGGCAGAGATCAGTTCCCCTGAAGAAAACGGTAAGCTCTGTGTCATTATACCCTGCTGAGGTCGACACAGCAAATTGACACTGAGTGCCCAAGACCAGGGCACCTGCCCAGAGCCTCTTTCTAGAATCCTTTGTATGTATTTCTGCAATGGGCCTTATTCCTAGTAATTATATATGTCTCATTTTTCAAATGACACCTTATATTTATTGTAAAGCATGCAAGAAATCTAAATCTTCACAATCTGTCAATTCTGGGCATTTTTCAACCTTCCATTTAGATGCAAATATCACCATTGCCACCGGTGCCATATATTTAAATAGTTCACTATGTGTTCTTGTAATGTTACTTGGTAAAATATTTAATATCATATTTTTGGGTCCATTGAAAACATACATTTTAATATCATTTGTATCTCTTCATGGATCTTTTCCCAATATTGTCTTGCTTTCTTACATGTCCACCACATATGATAAAATGTTGAATCTGTACTTTCTCATTTCCAATGTTTTCCATTATAATTCTTATTAGTTTTTGTAGTTTCTTTGTGTGTAATGTGTCATCTAAGAAACATTTTGTACCAATTCTACCTTAACTTTTGGTGCTCAGTAAATTCTTTAGTAAATTGTTTCCCCACTGGCTCATATAAATATTCTCTCCAAAAATGTTCATCCATTTAATCATAGACTTTCACTTGTCCTGTTTCTGTTTCATATTGCAATAATGGTTTATACATTTTTCCTAATAAATGTTTTAAGTCTCCTGTGATTAGTTCTTTATAGGCCATTTTTCTCTCTTAAATAGACTCCTTCTTTTGCTATTTGTTCTTTCTATTTGGTAGTATGTCAGCCACTGGATGTTCTTTCTTTCATTTTTAACTTCTTGCCAGGACTTAGTTTTTCCTTGTCTTATCATATAGTCATTAGTTATATAATCAGTTTTTTTTCATGATACTTCCATGCAATAAGCGTTAATTGGAGATGCCAATGGCAAAAATCGTGGGCATTCTTTTACATTGAAATCATAGTCTTAATAATCTGTCCCTCAAAATATGACTATCATCTTGTTTTTAAATAGTTTTTAATTAGTTCTTGAACCATAAGTAATTGTGGATTCCTTCTTTTGTATCAGCTGTTTCCAATTTAATATTCCTCTCATTTGATTTTATAATCCAATCTGAGATCCAAACCAATGCAGATGCTTGGCAGTGTAATTTAATATTCAGGCCGAGGACAGACTGGCAATTTGCCGCGGGATGGGACCCGGGCTGACAACGACTCAATATCGGATTAAATGGAATGTTCACACAGGCACATCTGCCTGGCGTCCCCCACCCGTAGCCTACCGGTGCTCTCGCGCTTCACTGCCGGATTAAAAAAACACCTGATAAAAGCCGACGCAAATCTTGAAAGCCTGCGTTTGTCATGCGTTTCTCCACTTCCGGGGAGTCTGAACGCGCAGCCGAAAAGCTGGGAGCAACCCGCGTTGGGCATGAGGCAGCAGCGGTGTGATTGGCTGCGCTCCGCTCCACTGCCCAATGCGGTGCCGGCATTGCAGGGCACACAGCCAAAATAATGGGGAAACAGCGAATATAGCGCGCCTCCGGCACGGCAGTCTGAACGCTCCCGCGCGCCTCCGTCCAGTATCTTCCGGCAGAGGCCCCCGCTGTGTGGACGGGAAAACCCGGTATCGTTTACTCTGGGTTTTTTTTGCTGCGACTCGATACCGGGGCAAATTGCCAGTCTGTCCTGGGCCTCAGTATCACCAAGCCTCCTCTTTTGTTTGATGTAGTGGTTAAGTGTGTGGACTCTAATCTGGGAGAACTGGGTTTGATTTCCCACTCTCTTCTTCTTCTAATATTATGAATCTTATTCTTGGTTTCTTTCCATTCCATATAAAATTGTTTATTGTTTTCTGCAATTTTAAAATAACCTTTTCATCTATATATATTGGTAGCATTTGGAACAAGAAGGTCAACTTTGCTAATATATTCATTTTAATAGCAGAGATTCTGCCTAGCCATGGGATTTTCAATTTTTCCCATCTTTGCAGACTCCATTACTGAGAGTACCTGTGTTATATAGCTCACCTTGGCATGAGACAGTACATCTATTATTCTCAAAGTGTATGGCAAATCCTTTTCCTGGCCCTGGGCATGCTTAGCAATAAATAAGGAAGGTATAAAACATCATTTGCAGTCATCTCAGTTCTATCACCTATTTGGCAATTTAGTGTAACTTTTCTTTTTATGTTTACTTGATCTCCATTGGCTAGGTGCACTTTACCTGAAGCATGTGTGTCCAGTTCATCAAACAAATTGCTATCTGATGTCCTATGTATGGAAGCACCACTATCAATTAGCCAAGGTTTGTGATTTTCATTAGTTTGTGCTAAATGAGACACATAAAAATTAAACTGCTTTCTTTGGGAGAAATCCTTCTGTCTCAGTAGATGAGTTTGAGGTTGCTTGCTGCTGCTGGCATTTGCATTTCTATTGAGCAAGCACTCCCTCTGGATATGACCTGGCTTCTTACAATTGAAGCACTGAGGGACATTTCTTTTGTCTTTGGGGTTGGACTTTAGGTGCTCAATTGGCTTTGTTCCTGCCCCCCTTGACTGACCTCTTGGACCAAGAAACTTGAGTCATTCTTGCTTTTATGCTGCTCATCATAATAGCATTTTTGTTTACAGTATTCAGCTCTTACCAGCCACAGAACATCCTCCAACTTAGAATCATTCCAATTAAATGTTGAAATGAATGCACAATAAGATTCAGGTAGGGAAGTTAGAAATAGTCCAATTTGAAAATCCTCATCTAGCACTTTCACAGCAGTTGCAAGCTTGTCAATTAGATTTACTAACATTTCTATATGGATTTTTGTATTTTCACTTTCTTCTAGCCTAATTAAGAAAAGTCCTTTAAACAAAGAAATCTTGCTAGCCTGGTCTAACTCTCCATAGACCTTTCTTAAGGCTTCAATCATCCCTTTTGCAGTGTTTTGTCCTTTTATGTACACCACTTGGGAATTAGCCAGTGTATCAATAATCAGATTTTGTGCTTTACCATCTGCATTCCCCCATCTCATTTTCAGACCCTGAAGGTTATGAAGCAGTTAATGAAAAATTAGCTTTTTCCTCCTTGAGCTGATAAGAACATAAGAGAAGCCAATGTTGGATCAGGCCAATGGCCCATCCAGTCCAACACTCTGTCACACAGTGGCCAAAAATACAAGGTGCCATCAGGAGGTCCATCAGTGGGGCCAGGACACTAGAAGCTCTCCCTCAGTCCAAAAAGCCATGCATTGAAATTATCTCCTCTAAGTTTCTCTAGGATTGCATAGTGCAAAAAGAAGGGAGAGATAGAAAAAAGTTTATTTCTGCACTCAGACCTTAGGCTCAGCTGTTAAACAAATTCCCAGAATCTTTTGTTCATGCCAGAAGGTGGTGAAATCCTTGTAATTGCTCAAGCAAGAGGAAAACAAACAAATAAGAAAAAATCCTTCTTAATTTTAAAATTCATTCTGAGTACCCTAAACCCTATTAGTACATTTGGTTAATATAGCAGAGTTTTGCCCAGTGATAGAAGCATGATACTGAGTGCAGTAAATAAATCACCTAAGAAGTATATTGTTTAAAAAAAAAAAAAAGGTAAACTTAGACTGAGTTCAGACTGGCAGTTTGGCCCGATATAGGCACATTTCAGGAATGTTTCACAAATGGATTAAAGGGGCCAGTTCACACAGGCACAGCTGTCAGGCATTCCCCAGCCGTACTCAACCCATTTTGTAGTGCTTCCCTCCCAAATTTAAAAAGTACCTGGTGAAAGTGGTAGCAAACCCAGGAGAGCACGTTCATCCCGCTTCCCGGAAGTGTGCATGCTAAAAGCTGGGAACAACTGCATTGATAATGTACACTGGCTGTTCCAGCAGGGATGTGCATAAGTGCCCATGTGCACAACTGCACCTGTGGGAGTTAAAGCTCCAGCCAGGCAGTCTCCTGGGAGATGGGATCCTACTCTATTTGCTGCTGCGCCTATGCACCTATGCGCCCATGCACCTATGTGCCTGCCACAGAGCAAGAAAAAAACCGCTTACAACTGTGCCTCCACCAGGGGCGGGCCAACAATGTGAATGCTTCCTTGCACCTCCTCCCTGGTATGCTTCCACATCAGTCAGTGCAGTGTGACCGGGGAATACCCGGAACAGTTTGTTCCAGGTCTTTTTGCCACGACTCCCTCATGCTTCAAACTGCCAGTCTGATCTCTGCCTTAGATTTATTAAAGTGGATCTAGTTCACACTCAGGTTGCAGTCAAAAGGAGAGAGAAGCCTAATCTGAAGAGTACTTTCCCTATCACAAATGACCAGCCAATCTCACGTGTATGGGGGTATGAGGACATTTTATCTACAGGAGAGACCTGCAGAGACTTATGTCTTCATGGAAGGCCATGTAATAAGAGAGTGAGAGGACAAAGAGAGGAAGATCAGAGGTCAGCTTTCAGGCTAAGACAAAGAGAGATGAGCAAGCAGTAGGCTCCATTCATGATGGCAGGCTAGCTACAGAGCTCTGCCTTAACATTTTGGCTTTATTCCTGTGGAAAAATCATGCTGAAGGTTCAAAGAATACCTCCTGTAATAAGGAAGAATAAAAGTCAACAAGAAGGAAAAATGGCAAACATAGTAAGTGCATATTTTCTCCCAAAAGAAGCCTCATTGGTGCAAGAAGACTTATCAACAAATCCTGAGGGCAGGAAAGTGAGTACCTTCGCGTCTACAGACTCTACAGAAATTACAGAAACTCCTGCTAATGAGGACAATATAAAAGACCAAATAGTATCTGAAAAAGTACTAAACACAGCCCTGGAGTGTTTAACAGATAAGATGGCTATGATGTTTACTCCAATTTCTAATCAACTGCAAGAGATTACAGCAAAGCTTGACCTTGCAGCTAATAATGCTCAGGAAGCTAAAGAAATGGCACTTCAGAATGCTAATGAAATTAACTCCTTGCAAGTTACATTACAACAGCACCAAGATAAATTGATTCACTTGGAATCATCTCAGAGGAGTGGAAATTTAAAATTTCACAGGATGCCTGATAATATTTGTTTACCAGAAGAATTACCTGGTTTTCTAATAGACTGGTTTACCTCATTGTTGCATTTAAAGGAGAAGCCATCTTCTTTTATTTCTTCAGCATTTAGAGTTGGAAAAAATGAATCTGCCAAACCCAAAAGGAAAATGGCAAGGGACATTATTGCCACTTTTGGAGACAGAGATATTAGGAGGAATATTTTGAGATTAGCAAGAGAAAAAGGTTCTCTGCCTTTTCAAAGAGACTCAGTTATGGTTTTTCCTGATATACCTGTAGAGGCACACCAAAGACATAGAGATCTTAAAGAAACAGCTAACACCCCGAGAGAGGCTAATATCATATACACCTGGCTTTCATCAGGAAGACTAGCAGTTTACTATCAAGGAAAATCTTTTTCAGCCTTTGACAATGCACCAGGTTCTGCAAGCAGTCCAAATGAATGAAGGACTGGAACTAGAGTCAGCTGGAAATTTAAAGAAGAGGAAGGTTTGGCAGTTACTCCTCTGGATAAAGAGAATTAGACTTGAGGTGTTTTGTTTCTCTCTCAACCTCAACAGATTGTTATAACTGAGGTTTTTCCACTTAGGTGGATTATGGTAAACAAATAATTTGGTGATATCATTGGGGGAGGGGCTGATATGCTTTAATAGTCTTTTTATCGGCTTTATTTGGGAAAACAGTTTACTGTGTCTCTCCTTTTGGCTTATTTCAACAAGAGGAGAGTTCTATTTCAAGTCACCCACTATTAATAAGTAATAAAGGTTCTGGATATACAAATTTTGTAATTGACATTGACTCTAACAGTGGTAGTGGTAAGAGGATTTTACTATAAGATTTTTTCTTTCTTTCTTTCCCTTTCTTTTTCCTCTGTAGGTTTTTAGAGTTTATTTTATTTCTAGTTCACTAGTGAAGCCAAGCTGTGTTTCCTGTTTCATTGTTTTTATTTAACTATTTGTGTAGTGTTGTTCCCCATTAGTTCTTGGTTTACAATTTCTCAAATGAATACATGAGATTCTAGCTTTAACACTACTTTATTTCAGTTTCATAATCTTTCTTACTAAGTGTGTTTAATCTATAAGCAATTATCAGATACCATTTATTTTTATATGATTTTTCTCTTGGCTGACAAAATTAAAACAATCTCAGTGAATGTCAGAGGCCTCAACAACAATATTAAGAAAAAGAGGTTCTCATCTGCTTTAATTAGACTGAGACGTGCTGTTCTTCTTGTTCAGGAGACACATATAAGACCTAATACTGAAAAAATCTTAGGATCTTCCTGGTTCTCTTAGCAATATCATGCTCCAGGCACTTCAAAATCTAGGGGTATGGTAATTTTGGTGGCTAAACATATTTCTTTTCAAGTAGAAGGCATCATTAAAGATCCAAAAGGTAGATATCGGTTCATCAAAGGCAGTCTAGATGGCAAGAAATTAACTATAGCATCAGTATATGCTCCAAACTGTCAACAAATACCATTTATACAGATGGTATTAGAAAAGCTTCAACATTTTCAGGAAGGAGATATTGTATTGGGAGGGGATCTGAACTTTTTGGCAAATTATAATCTGGATAGATCAAAGCATAAAAATAAACTAAAGTGTTCTTACAAAAACCCAGCCTGCCGTGATTTTCCACTTCAAAATGTTTTTTAAAAATCACAATTAGTGGGTATATGGCATTTCTGCAATCCACATTCGTGATTACACTTACTATTCTGCAAGACATAATATTCATACAAGGATAGATTATATACTTGTTTCTCCATCACTTATTCCTAAAGTTTGCACTACAAATATTGGTTCAAAAATTTTCACTGATCATTCAGGGATTGAATTTGAGTTATCTTGGTACATTACATCAAAGGCAGTAACATCCTGAATGCTGAATAAATCACTTTTATTGCAAGAAACATTTAGAGATGAAATAGATAGCTTAATTAAATGTTATTTTGAGGAGAACTGGTCAGATGAAATTCCTGTGGGTATTGTGTGGGATGCAATGAAGGTGGTATTCCATGGTGGATGCATTTCCATCGCCTCCCATCTGAAAAAAGAAAGGATAAGATTGATCACAGAATATACTAACAAAATACATCATTTGGAAAAACTGCATCAAAAGACATGCTCCAAAAAAATTATAAACAGCTTTCTGCTGCAAGGAAAGCTTTAGAGGTGCTTGAAACCACTAAAATACAGTGACAGATAGCTTACATCAGAAATACTGGCAGAAATCTCTGTTACCATTAGTAAAAGAAAATATGTTTAGTAGTAAATGTAATTGAATAAGAGAAATATCAGTGGGGTTGGAGCACTGCGGGAAGCCTTGTTTGGGGGGAGAGGGAGAAAGAAAAATGGATATGTATTGGTTTGTTTAAATTGTATGAACATGAAAATATATCCAATAATAAATTGTATTTACCAAAAGAAATACTGGCAGAAATCTGGAAAGACCTTGAAACTGCTTACGTGGCATACCACAAAGCAACAGCATGTCAAAAGGATAATAAAATTAACTGACCATAAGGAACATAAACATACCTCTTCAATAGATATTGTCAAAATATTAGCAAATTACTTTGAGGCCTTATATACCTCAAACCATAAGACACCTGTTCCCTCAAATATTTTTTATAAATTAGGGAATTTAATGTATAGACTGACCAGGGAACATCAGGCACTCTTAGACAAAGAATTTACCTTACAAGAGGTCATGGGCACGATTAAGCTTCTAAAAACAAACAAAACATCGGGTAATGAGGGCCTACCGGCTGAGTTTTAGAAAACGTTTAAGCTTTCCTTTAACCATCACTTGTAATAAAATTTTAGAAAGTGGCCAAATGCCAAAATCTTGGTCAGAAACTCCTTTAGTGATGATCCCTAAACCTGATAAAGATCTGACACAACCTAGTTCCTTCAGGCCTATTGCACTTCTCAACCAAGATGCTAAAATATTCACTTTGATGCTGGCCAATTGATCAAAATCTATAATATATAATTACATCTCAACAGACCAAACTGGTTTTATGCCTAATCGCCAATTGACTGATAATATCTGTAGGGCCTTGAATGTGATAATGTATGAAAGAACTAATAGTATTGAAAGTGTTCTTTTGTCCTTGGACATTCATAAAGCCTTTGATTATTTAGAAATCCCCTATTTGAAATGACTTTTATTTGAGATGAACTTTGGCATAAGGTTCCAGAAAGTGATTGAAGCAATATATAATTTACCCTCAGCTAAAATTAGAGCAAATGGAATATTTTCAGAGAAATTTTTACTTACATTTGGGACATGCCAAGGCTGTCCTTTGTGGCCTCTTCTTTTTGCCTTGATGGTTGAGCCACTTGTGAAAGCAATACAAAGAATGACCTCCATCACAGGCCTGGTAATTGACAGTAGAGTGCATAGAGTGCATAAAGTTTCCATGTATGCTGATGATATTATTTTATTCTTAACTAATCCTCTGACTTCTCTACCTTCTTTAGGCCAAGTCCTGCATGACTTTAGTTACATTTCTGGACTTACAATTAGTTCCTCAACATCATTATTATACTCTATTTTTTTTTACATCAGATCTGGAATGAAAGATTAAGGCACATTACTCTTACAAATGGGTTGAAGATTATTTTAAATATCCAGGGGTGTATATTCCACTAAAGATATTAATAAATTTAACTTCAGGAACACCTTCTCAGAAATTAGGTCACAATTACACTCATGGCATTATAAATCCTTTTCATGGCCAGAACGAATTCACATAATAAAGAACCTTTGCCTAAATTTGTATTTATTTTTCAATTTATTCCTATATATATACCTCAAATCAATCTTCAGAAATGGCAGAAAGAACTAAACAATTTTACTTGGGATTATAAAAGACCACGGTTCAGGGGTTGTATTTTATATAGGCCGACTGCTTTAGGTGGTCTTAATCTCCCTAATCTGTCCAATTATTATAAGGCAGCAAATCTAGAACAGGCAATTAAAATAATGCAACCAGACTCTGATGAGGCCTGGATACAAATTGAATCACATTATGCTCAACCTGTTCCTCTTTGGGCAGCTATTTGAATAAAACCTAAAGATAGGCCTCAGAGCTGCAAAAATAATGAATTCTTAAACAATGCATTTAAAATTTGGGGTGGAATTAGGAAAAAAAACTCCTTCCTGAATACTCTTGGTCATCTACGTTTCTATATCAACCCTAGTTCAAACCAGGTCCATTTACCTCGACATTCCAAGATTGGATTACAGCTGGTGTTTTCTGGCTTGGTGATGTCCTTAATAATGGAAGGATCCTAGAAAAAAAGCAACTGGAGGAGAAATTAAATAAAACTATTCCTTGCTTTCAACACTTACAGTTATTGTCCTCCTTATTCTCACTCAAATCTAAAAAAAATTACCTACCTTCTCAAATGATCTAGACTTGGTAATACAAAAATATTCAGAAAATAAAAAAGGAACCTTATCAAAAAATTACATAATATTAGTACAAACTTCTATAGTAGATAATATCTTACATTATCAAAATACGTGGAATAAAATGATACAATTACCTACTGACATAAAAGTTTGGCAAGAAATCTGGGCATCGCCCAATAATAGATCACCAATTTTTAATGTACACTTTCAGGCTGAGTTCAGACTGGCAGTATGAAGCATGAGGGAGTCGTGGCAAAAGACCCGGAACAACGTGTTCCGGGTATTCCCGGTCACACCGCACCGACTGATGCGGGAGCATACCAGGGAGGAGGTGCGAGGGAGCGTTTGCACTGTTGGCCCACCCCTAGCGGAGGTGCGGCTGTAAGCGGCTTTTTCCTCACTCTGCGACAGGTGCCTATCCCTGTGGGAACAGCCAGCACACATTATCAACACAGGTTGTTCCCAGCTTTTAGCGTGCACAAATCCAGGAAGTGGGATCAACGTGCTCTCCAGGGTTTGCTACCACTTTCACCTGGTACTTTTTAAACTCAGGAGGGAAGTGTTACAATACGGGTTGAGTACAGCTGGGGAATGCCTGACAGCTGTGCCTGTGTGAACCAGCTCTTTTAATCCATTTGTGAAACGTTCCTGAAATGTGCCTATATTGGGCCAAACTGCCAGTCTGAACTCAGCCAAAGTTGCTATTGCATTATGCAACACTGGGGGTGTGATCACACATACTACATAATCCATTTTCAATGCACTTTCCAACTGGATTTTACTGTGTGAACTGGCAAAATTCAGTTGGAATGTGCATTGGAAGTGGATTATTTAGTGTGTGTGACTACAGCCCCATTTCCTCTTTTTCCTTTTTTTTAATTCAACCAAGAGGGACATTCATATCATTAATTTATTCTCCATCCTGTTTCAGGAGCTATCTTGACTCACCCAAACTTTTGTGTCAATGTGTCAGAAGTCCTAACTTAGTCAGCAAACACCAGACCTTTTTGATGCAAGCAAGGTTAGCGTTTATTAAGCTGCAATAGATAGATCACTGAAACAGGTCTCTTGTTCAGAATGACTTGGTTACAGAAAGCAAGCGGTTATACAGGGAAAGGGGGTGAATGGGGACCCCCCTTCTTCCATACAATGAATACCATGCGACTGGGAAATCGAAAGTTACTAAGCTATTGAGTTTCCCACCGCCCCCATTAACCACAGCTGCTACATCTATGCCAGCGATAGAGAAGCTCACAGCCCGACTTGCCAAGGTCAGAACGTCTGGGCTGCAAAGAGATAATAAAATAAAAGCCACATTCCATTCTCACACCCGAGGTGTAAATCAACAACTCCCCGGATTCCAACCTCCCGTCTGGTACGCCACTATGGCGCCAATAGCCCACCTCCCTCCCTGTCATCCATCATAGCCCACCTCCCACCCTTCCATAATGGCAGGGCTACCTGACATGCAGCCCCCTCGAAAAAAACCCTACCCCTTTGGTTTATGGGGGTACAATTTGTGAAAGGCTTTAACTAGCCGGGGGCCAGAACATTTTCCGCCCGTACCCACTCCCTCTGCTCCGGCCCAAAGTCAATCCATTCAACAAGGTAAAACAAGCGATTGCGAGAGAGTTTAGAGTCCAAAATTTGCGAGACTTCGTAGTGAGGTTCCCCCCCCACCAGCAGCGGAGGCGGGACAGGGCGTTGCGGTCTCCATTTGTTCCCTTCAGGCGCTGGGCGAAGGAGCCGTACATGAAAAACAGGATGAACAGACTTTAGAGACTTAGGCAACGCAAGTTCAACAGTTACATTGTTAATCACTCTCACAATCTCAAAAGGACCAATAAATTTCCATCCGAGTTTGCGGCTCGGCTGAATGCGACGCAAATGTTGGGTGGACAAGTAAGCAAACTCTCCACATTTGGGAATCCAGGCAAGACTACGTTTCTTATCAGCCTGGAGTTTATACGCCGCCTTAGCTTCTTCCAAAGTCTCGGCCAATGAGCCCCACGCCTCCTGCAACTGTTTGCACCAGTCACCAGCATCTCCCGCCGGGAGGTCGGGAGAAGACAAAAACGGTAGAGGCGGGGCGTCATACCCATGCACCGCTTTAAAAGGAGACATCCCCGTTGATGAGTGCTGAGTATTATTGTAACAGAACTCAGCCAAAGGCAAAAGAGAATGCCAATTATCCTGCTGAAAATTAGAAAAACATCGCAAATATTGTTCCAGCGTTTGATTCACACGTTCAGTCTGCCCATCCGATTCAGGATGGTAGGCACTGCTCACCCCCCGTTCTACCCCAAGCAGTGACATAAGTTCGCTCCAGAACTTTGAAACGAACTGAACTCCTCTGTCGGAGATCACCTTAGCAGGCAAGGTATGGAGTCTCACGACGTGTTGCAAGAACGCAGAGGCCAATTTCTTAGCAGAGGGGATGGCGGCAAAAGGAACGAAATGCGCCTGTTTAGTAAACAGGTCCACTACCACCCAAATGACAGTTTTTCCCCCACTAGGGGGTAAATCCGTAATAAAGTCCATAGAGATCACTTCCCATGGCCGAGCCGGCGTAGGGAGGGGTTGTAGGGCACCTGGGGGTTTACCGGGCCGAGGTTTACTCATTAAGCAGGTTTGACAGGCAGATGTGAAGAGTGAAACATCTTTACGTAGGCCCGGCCACCAAAATTGCCGCTGCAATAGCTGGAGGGATTTTACAAACCCTGTGTGTCCAGCCAGCTTAGATCCGTGTGCCCAACCCATTACCTCCCCCTGAGAGATCGGGGAACAAAAAGTTTGCCATTTTTAGTCCAGCAGCCATGCGCATCACGGGACATTCCTTCTTCCCCTCCACCTCCTCCCTATCCACATCAGACAGCTCAGTGGAAAATTTTACGGCCCAGTCATTCGGGGGAGGGTCTGGTGGCTGGGGGGAATGTTTGGCCTGCCTCCGAGTGGTTACCGCTCCTCCCAACTGGGAAGGAGTGAATACGGAATCACGAATCTCCTCCCTTTTGCTGTCGTGTTGAGGGAGGCGTGATAGAGCATCGGCCAGCGAATTTGATGTCCCAGGAAAGTGGTGCAGTGTGAAATTGAACTTGGAGAAGAAATCAGCCCAGCGGAGCTGTTTGGCGTTCAAGGAACGGGGGGAGCGGAGCAGCTCGAGGTTTTTGTGATCAGTCCAGACCTCGAATGGGACTCGCGCACCTTCCAACCAATGGCGCCAGGTAGCTAACGCCAAGCGGATCGACCCCGCTTCTTTCTCCCAAATGGACCAATTTCGTTCAGTATCGTTGAACTTTCTAGACACATAGGCTAGGGGTGCAATTTGCCGTCCTCCCCTCCTGGAGGATCGCCCCCCATAGCAACGTCCGAGGCGTCAACCTGGACAATGAATTTTTTAAGTTCATTCGGGTGGGCCAAAACCGGTTCTGAAGTAAAAAGGGTCTTCAATTCGTCAAAGCCCGTTGGCACTCTGGTGACCACACAAGTTTGGCGCCGGGTCGAGTGCATTCGGGTGGCTTCCCTTGGTTTTTAATAAGTCTGTTAAGGGAAGAGCCACCTGGGCAAAGTTCGATAGGAATGACCTATAAAAGTTCGCGAATCCGAGAAAACCCTGGAGTTGCCTCCGCGTTTTGGGAGGTTCCCACCCTACTACATCTTTAATCTTATCGGGATCCATCTCAATCCCCCGTTGAGATATGCGGTAGCCCAAAAAAGGGATTTCTGTTTTGTGAAATTCACACTTTGACAGTTTGGCAAACAGTTTATGCTTGTGCAACGTTTGTAGTACTTCCCGCACCAGTTTCACATGAGACTTTAGGTCGGGGGAATACAAAAGAATGTCATCAAGGTAAACAAGGACCCCTTTGAACAGGTACTTATGCAACACTTCGTTAATTAAGTTCATGAATACCCCTGGGGCCCCTTGTAGCCCGAACGGCATGACCAGGTATTCAAACTGCCCGAGGGGTGTGTTGAAAGCCGTTTTAAACTCGTCCCCCTCCCGAATCCGGACTCGGAAGTAGGCATCCCGGAGGTCAAGTTTTGAAAAATTTTCCCTCCAGCGACTGCCGCCAACAAGTCTTTAATGAGAGGCATGGGGTAAGCGTTTGTATTAGAAACTGCATTCAGTCCCCGATAATCCGTGCAAAGTCGTAATCCCCCGTCTTTCTTTTTCCTAAAGAGTACGGGGGCTGCAAAGGGGGAGGACGCTGGTCGTATGAAACCCCTGCTGAGGTTTTTGTCAATGAATTTCCTCAGTTCCACCTTTTCCGAGGGGCTCATAGAATAAAGTTTCCCTTTAGGTAACTTTTGGTTGGGCAAAATCTCAATTGCACAATCAGAGTTCCTGTGGGGGCAGTTCGTCGGCTTCTTCCTCCCCAAACACAGGGGCTAGATCACGATATTCGGGGGGAATGCTTTCAAGCTCTGCGTCGGCTACCCCAGCCGTTACCAAGAGTTGGCCCCCGCTTATGGGTCCCCACTCTGTCTTCCAGACGTGGGAGCGGCATTTCTCGGAGATGAAGTTCACCTTCCCCTCCCCCAAAGTACGTGGGGATCGTGATCAAAGAACCACGGACTTCCTAGAACCAGGGGAAATCGGGCGGACGGGGTAACTACAAAAGACCTCTCTTCCCAGTGCTGCCCCAGTCCCACCCGCAATGGCACAGTCTCGTATTTGCAAGGTTCCTTCATTGTGGACCCGTCCATTTGGGTAAAAATCAAGGGGTCTTTTAGTTTAAGGACTTTTGCCCCGAGTCCCGTCAGTAGGGTAGGGTTGATCAGGTCTCTCCCACACCCTGAGTCAATGAGAGCCCGTACTCTCACATGGGTCAATAGACCCGGGTCCATTAAAGTCACTGTAAGAAAAAAAAAGAGAGGGGGTTTTGCTCACCGGGAGTTGCGCCTGGGGTTGTGGGACCTGCTGTTCAGCGCTGTTCACAGCAGGTCCGCCTCGTTTCCCTGTGGCACGACCTCGCCATCGGAGGAGTCGGATGGCTCGCTGAGTGGTTTAGCTTGCAAAGCTTTCGCCCCTTCGGCCTCGCCACCTGTTTTGGCGTGGATGTGTCGAACTTCTTCTTTGATCCCTTTTGCGCCCCAGTCGATGCAGACGCGGTCGGGCAGTTCACGGCGAAATGGCCCCCTTCTCCGCATTTGAGGCACAGACCTTGCTTCATCCGGGAGTTCTCTTGTCCCGTCCTTCTGCTTTGGGTTCTGGACGGGAGCCTTTCCTCTCGCAGTCGGTGCGTTCCCTCGGGTTGCCAGCGCTGCGGCATCGTCTAGTTTGATGGTCTTCAGTCGGTTTTCCATCGTGATTGCGGCCTGGATCCATCCAGTGAGGGTGTTCGGATCTTGGTTCAGGGTGACCTCACGGCGAACCTCCGGGTTCAGCCCCCATTTGTAAAACTCCAGGAGATTTCCTTCTCCTCGCAGCTTTGCGGCACATCTGCGGAACTCCGCGGTGTAATCTCTCACCGACCTCGCGCCCTGCTTGAGGCTCCGGATCGTTGCTTTTGCTGCTTTAGTTGAGTGCACGTCTTCAAATTGTTCTTTCATAGCCCACATGAAAGAGTCGATCTCTCTCAGTTCGCGCCCATCGGCTTGGTGGAGCCCCACGTACCAGTCAGCTGCTGCTCCTTCAGGTGAGCCGCTATGACGTCGACCATCCGCTCTTCCCTCTGGAACAGGTGGCCCCAAGTCTCGATGAACTTCTCGGCTCGCACCAGGAAGAACGGGAACTTTTCGGGTCTCCGTCAAAGTCCGCATCCAGGAGCTCCGTAGGCTTAGGAGGCAGGAACCCCCAAGGACGAGGGGGTTGTTGCCCCGGCGGGCCCCGTGGCGCTGGCCCCGCTGGTTGATCCGGTGGTCCGGCTGGCACGTTCCCCGCCCCCTGGTCCGGTGCTGGGCGTTGATCTGGAGGGACTTGTGCCGGCGGCTCTTCCCGTCTCTGTCGTTCACGCTCCTCCCGAATGCCCTCCGCAATCATCTGTGGGATGCGAGCGAGGGATTCATCCAGGAAACGCATCAGGCGGTCTTGGCTTGGCTCCCCGCTCCATCTCCGCCTCACCACGACACTCTCTCGGGGCTCGGAGTCCTTGCCGGTGTCTTCCATAGGTTCGGCGGTATCCAACTTGCGGACCGACCTTTCGGGGTGGCTCATCCCCATGGATGCTCTTGGGGTCCCGAACCACGCCTCGTGGGTCTCGGTCAGGGGTTTCACCCAGTCCCGTCTGCGTCCCGCTCGGTGGGTCACCCCTCCATAAGCTGCCCCATACGGATCGCCGTAGGGCCCTCCAAAGTCGTACTCCAAACCCCATTGTCCCGGCACGTATGTGTCAGGGGTTTCTTTGGGTACGCCTTTCCCTGGAGGCTTCTTGTCCTTTTCTTCTTCTTCAATCGGGAGAGTGTCTTCTTCTCCATCACTCATTTTGGAGTGGTGGGTTTAGGACCAGTCCCGAAAGTAAATGATGATTCTGAACAAACTGTCAGAAGTCCTAACTTAGTCAGCAAACACCAGACCTTTTTGATGCAAGCAAGGTTAGCGTTTATTAAGCTGCAATAGATAGATCACTGAAACAGGTCTCTTGTTCAGAATGACTTGGTTACAGAAAGCAAGCGGTTATACAGGGAAAGGGGGTGAATGGGGACCCCCCCTTCTTCCATACAATGAATACCATGCGACTGGGAAATCGAAAGTTACTAAGCTATTGAGTTTCCCACCGCCCCCATTAACCACAGCTGCTACATCTATGCCAGCGATAGAGAAGCTCACAGCCCGACTTGCCAAGGTCAGAACGTCTGGGCTGCAAAGAGATAATAAAATAAAAGCCACATTCCATTCTCACACCCGAGGTGTAAATCAACAACTCCCCGGATTCCAACCTCCCGTCTGGTACGCCACTATGGCGCCAATAGCCCACCTCCCTCCCTGTCATCCATCATAGCCCACCTCCCACCCTTCCATAATGGCAGGGCTACCTGACACAATGCAGATCTGGTTCACTTCGACCTAATTAAAGTATGTTAATCATGTTGCCTCACCCAGGCTCTTTGTGCCCATGCAGATTTGCCTCACAGTAACTTAATCAAGGTATTTCCCCCACTTTTCCCCATTTTTTTTGACAGCAGTTAACTTTAAACCAGCCAGTGAGTTCAAGCTTTTTATCTTGACCCAATCCAAAGCCAGGATGGCCCAAATCCCACCTACCCTGGAATCATCTGTCCGTAAAAGAAGAACCCCATGCCATAGCAAATTGTTCCTCAGATCCCTGCTCCAGATCTCTTCTGGTCAGACCTCTGGTTTCCTGCTAAGAACTCCTGCTGCACTGTGCAGGCTTTTTCTCTTTGCTTAGCTGGCTTCCTGCTCTGTTCTATGGACCTCAGCTGTGTTTGCTCTTGGACTGCTCCAGACCACAAGCCCAGGATTTCAGGTCATACATCTAAAACTTCCCAATTTCCTCCCTCCTACCTTTTCTATGTCTGCCCTCTTGTTGGTGTGTATGTGTGTGGTTACTTAGGGAATTAGTTTTCAGGTGCCCAGTGTTGGTTCTTTATATTTTTGTGTTTTATTTTGAATACAATAACATTGTTTGTGTTTAAAATCTCTCTCTCTCTCTCTCTCTCTCTCTCTCTCTCTCTCTCTCTCTCTCTCTCTCTCTCTCTCTGTGATTGTCTTATTCCTTTCTGGATACCTTTTTAAAGCTAATTTCCCCTTTTCTGGGTCCAGTTTGGGTAACACTCTGGTAATTTAAAAACTTGAAGTTAAAACTACATACTTAATATTAATACTTGTATCTTGCTATATGTGTGTGGGGTGGCAAACACATATAGTAGACGCATGGCTTTTTTGGAAATTGCAAATGTGGCTGTCCATGAGCCACAGAGAAAACACCACTGCCCTAGTGTTATTACTAGAGATTGTTTGCACTGAATATATTTGACAGTCAGACTTACAGTGTTGATCAGAGGAGAGACGATCATCCAGTCTGTGAGTTTCAGAATGACTCAGTCACCAAACAAACAGGTTTGCACTGCAACATTGCAAGAATGTTGCCAATCAAAACAGAATGGCAGACATCAAAGTCACTATTTAAATGAACACTGAATTATAAGATTTTTTAAAGTGTGTGTTTATGATAGATTTATATGATTTGTGACTGATTTAACTGTCTACACCACTACCTGTGGAGTGGAGCAGTTACACAGCAAAGTGGGAGAGTAGAACACCATTGGTCTGTGTTAGAATGTGCATGCTTTTAAAAAATGGTGCTGTGTTGTACTGCTAAGAAGGAATAGTTGAAACAACCTGCTGAATAACCACAGACAATGGGTCAGTAGATGAGCAGTCCTTTGAAAAATCAACTCCCTCTTTCCAACAGATAAACAGGATGTAAGCTGAAACAGTAGCTCAGTGATCGTCCCAAGATATTATTAAAATATTGAGATTGTTTTAAAAGCCCTTGACAGTTTCTGTATCTTTCAGAAAAATAAGCAGAAAATCACAACAAACTAAACTAAAATAAATTCAGTCCAGAAGTAGCATCAGTGTGCTTTATCATACATGCTGGAAGTTCATCACTTTGGCACTTAGTTTCACATTTAACTTAACATTTAGGAAATGAAATTGTCAGAATCTGGGGCCATTACTATGTCTAAAACTAAGTATTACTTTTGATTATTTATTATGATTTCTATAGCTCCACAGGTGTGTTTGCTTTTTGATAGACATGGTAAGAAGCACCGTAATTAACATTGTCAGTGTTTTCCTCTATACATATATTTTACAGAATATATAATTAAACTAACAGAACATACTGATCTTTGAAAATGTGACACATAGTATAATCTGTGTATAATATTCCCTCCCCACTGTCCCACCCATCCCAAGCATTCTCCAAAATCTTTTCCTGTGCATTCTAATAAATGCCAGCTGTTTTAGTTCTGAGCTTATCTCAATTTGAGAATAGTAGGGCTAGAATTCTATGTTAGGGGAATAAATGATAATTTCACTTGCTATACAAATATGGAAGTATTTTATAAGACAATTCATTATACACTGTAGACAAGTATGATAGTTCATGCTACTGGTGAAGAAAATTCATGATATGCTCTAGCTATCCAGCCTTCTGTAATAGACTTGAAAATGCCAGGTTTTATAATCTCATAGAATCATAGAATGTTAGAGTTGGAAGGGACCTTGCAGGTCATCTAGTCCAACCCCCCGCACTCTGCAGGAATCTTTAACCATGTTGCCAATTTGCATAACTTTAGAAAGAACCATGAAAATGTGACTATCACCATCCATTTCCAACCAAGGTGAAGGCCATATGTCTAATTGTTCTGAAGCTTTTCTCCCATGTTTACTTACTGTAAGGCTGAGGTCAGACATGCCTTTAGATCCAACTTCAAAGCCGATGCCTGATTGATCTAAAGTGCATGATCAGACAGCAACATCTGGGAAAGATTCTGCAGTTATCAGCATTCCATCCTGGTCCACCCTTGAAATGGAGCAAATAGATGCCTGGGAAACGCCAGTCCTAATGCTTGCGGACAGGTCACAGACAGTTTCCCTAGACTGATCACTCAAGCATGCCCTCAGGCCATCAGAATGGTTTGCTCATTTCATCCTGACTGGGCACTATTTTTTTTGCTTGTTTAGCAATATGCTCATAATCACATAATCATCTCCATCTCTAAGCCAGCTTTGAAAGCAAGCAGGAAAGGTGACCATGGCTCACTGTCGGGCAACCATGGATCACTGTAAACCAAAGGGATCGCAGTGCTCCATGGAAGGATCAGTGAGCAGTCAAAATGAAGAATTAACGCCTGGAAGTTGGAAAGTGCATGTGCAAAAACTGCAGCCTCGTTTATGCGCAAATGCAGGCAAAAAAATAAAACCCTCACCCATCCATGCTGTCTGATCACACAGTGACAGACTGATCACACAGCAAAACAGATTATGCTGAGATGTCTGACTGAGCAACTCCATTTCAAATACCAATGAATGAAATAGGAGTGCTTTCCTACTGCACCAAATGGTACATCTGACCGCAACCCAAGATATCCTTTCTTGTCTTGTGCCAGGGACATTCTGTATCCATAAATGCCCTCAAGAGGTGTATAAGGGTATAGATACAGCTATCATTGAGGAAGGAGCCAATTGTTTAAGCTAAAGAGCTAAGAACAGGTAGAAGCAGAGGTTCCTTCTCCACTGGAGTGCCAGAATGTCCAAGAAGGGAAGCAAGGAGAGAATAGTGTTTGACAAAGCTGATACATTGAGTCATTTAAATCTCTGTCACTACTATTGAGGCTTTTGATTTTTTAAAATTATGTTTGAAGAGAACTAGATAGGTCTTAGGTCTTAGGAAGTCCAAATAGGGTTTGATTCCCCACTCCTCCACTTGCAGTTGCTGGATGACCTTGAGCAAGCCTAGTTCTGTCATAGCTGTTCTCTCAAGGACAGTTCTGGAAAGAGCTCTCACAGCCCCATCTACCTCCCAAGGTGTCTGTTGTGGGGAGGTGAAGGGAACTAAGTTTGCAAACTGCTCTGAGACTCTGAGTGAAGGGCGGGATATAAATCCTATCTCTTCTTCTCTTCTTCTGCACAATTCTCCTCTGCTCCATTTTATCTTCAAGGCAACTCTGTGAGGTAGGTTAGGCTGAGATAATAAATACTTTACACCTGAAGTAATAAATACTTTGCACATGTGCTGGGTGACTGCTCCTATTAAAGGAACATTGCATCACATCTTTCACTCATAACAAAGGAAAGAAAAATGCATACATACATACTAAAAATAAGGTTTCCCTTGCTCAAAAGCTAGTTGTATTCAACTCTAGGAGGTGGTGCTCATCTCTGTTTCCAAGCCGAAGAGCCAGCACTGTCTGAAGACATTTCCGTGATCATGGGGCTGGCATGACTAAAAGCTGACAGATAATAACAAAATTAAAAACATATATTATACAAACAGTACAGTCATCAAGGTATAGATCTTACTGGCAAAAAAACCCGAAGTCTTTCTTCAGCCTGCAAAACACATGCCTTATCGAGTATATTTTTATCTCTGTACATGTAAAACATGCATCTGCAAAGGGTTAACTAAGGCTTTCCATCTTCACATGCTAGCATGCTAGTATGCAAGGAGGTATTAGGGAGGTAACATAAACATTTATACATGTAATTACCCACCTGCAGTCTAATAATAATAATCATTATTGTATTGTATTGTATTGTATTGTATTGTATTGTATTGTATTGTATTGTGTGTAGAATAGCCAGGAGATCCTAAGACTGTCTGGCAGCCAGAAGTTCTAACTCTTTAGCTTTATGCATCATTAGATGGTGAGCTAGACCTGTTTTTAAGGCAAGAAATGCTTCAGAGGTGTTTTGCTATTAACTGCCTCTGTGTCATGACCCTGGTATTTTTTGGAAGTCGCCCTTCCAAATACTAGCCAGGACTGACCCTGGCTAGCTTCCAAGATCTGACAGGATCAAGCTAGCCTGAGCTATCCAGGTCAGGGTACCTGCAGTCTGAAGGGATACTATCCAGATAGGATAATTGCAAATTATATTGAATAATCTCGCAGGAGCAAATAAATAAAATTAAGTGATAAATTACACACTTTTTCACTTTTCCACCCATAAAATATTTATTGCAAAATCAAGTTCATTTGAATTAAATGTATACATTTCTCATATTTTCATATTTCTAGCAGTTGCTAAGCAATATTCTTTCAGCTTTGTAGAGGTTTTGCTTCAAACCTGTGCAATAATGCAAAAAATTATGCTGGCACCTGAAGGTGGAGATTGAATTTTATTGCTTTATAGCATTTAATCATATCAATTCTAAGTTTAATGAAGGGGCTATTTATTTAATGCCTCCTGGGTTTTGAAAGTGCTTGTTACACATGGACATGACATTCAAGTAGTGTCAGATAGTACCTTCTACTATGAAATGAGAATTATTATCCTGCATTGGAAAAAGCTGTCAGTTTAGTGAAAGTGATTTTTGTATGAAAGCAGGCATTCAGGTGCATGGTCTGTGAAACCAGAATGGACACTGCAAGCATGGTTTGCAGGGGAGGATCATTGCATCTTCTAGTGAGGTTTCATGCACAGCTCATTCTGTACATTTTGATAGCAATGGCTTCATTTTGCATAGATATAAATAGGGACTGAATCCAGTTTTCTCCTGTAAAACAAAGCCTGCAAAGGGGAAATTAGCATGGTTTCTGCAAAGGGAAGTCCTGTCTTACCAAACTTTTGGAGTTCTTTCAGCAAGTTAACAAGCAAATGGATAATGGTGACACTGTAGATATAATACACTATGACTTCCAAGAGGTTTTTGACAAGATACTTGGCCAAAGATCCCTGAGTAATCTTAGTAGTCTTGGGATAAGATAACAAGTCCTCTTATGGATTCAGCCCTGCAGGGGCAAGGGCTACCAGGTTTGGCAGAACAAAGATGTGCTTTCCCCTTCCAAATTGTGCTACTAGTGGTCAGGCAAACCGGCTCACAAACTAAAGTTCATGATGAACTATGGCTGTTTTGTGGTTTGTAAGCCCATGTTTGTGGATACTGGAATCACCACAAACTTCTACAAACTTTTATGTCATTCATGGCAGTTTGTGAAGAGCAGAAAACAGGAGTTTAAATGGCTCTGAGCTGTTTAAACCCCTGCTTTCTGCACTTCACACAAAACAGTTGAGCTGTGGGAGCCATTTAAAACCCTCTGAGCCATTTAAACCCTCCATTCTGCTCCCTGCCACTTTAAAGCGGCAGGGAGCAAAACTGGAGGGTTCTGTTCCCCTCCTCAAAGCAACGAAGAGCAGATCCAGAGGGCTTAAATGGTTCCGAGCCATTTAAACCCTCTGCTTCTGCTCCCCTTTCTGAAGCCCCAGGGAACAGATCTAGAGGGTTTAAATGGCTCAGAGCCATTTAAACTCTCTGCTTCTGCTCCCCCCTCAAAGTGGCAAGGAGCAGATTGGGAGGGTTTAAATGGCTCAGAGCCATTCACCAATGCTCCC
Organism: Gekko gecko; assembly: GCA_029375565.1. Classification (NCBI taxonomy): domain Eukaryota; kingdom Metazoa; phylum Chordata; class Lepidosauria; order Squamata; family Gekkonidae; genus Gekko; species Gekko gecko. The sequence goes on from JAPDNY010000004.1 coordinate 119,098,747, forward strand.
TCTAAACTGTGGAGTCTTGTGAGCAAAAATTATACTTTGTGAGCTACAGGCATTAAAGTTGTGAGTGAGCGATTTGGCTACTGCATAAATTAGTTTTCTCTGGAGCCATCCTTCTTTAGCTGGAGGCTAAAAATGTGTGAGCCAGAGGCCAAAAACCTGTGAGCAAGCTCACATTAACTCAGCTTAGAGGGGACACTGGTGTTCACTTCTATTGGCACAAACTGAATAGACCAAGTGAATGGCTCACATCTGATGGCTATCTTTGCACAAGTGTTTGACAGTCAGACATGTTTGTGGTGAAATTTGCAGCACAAAAATCCAAAGCTACTAGTAATAAAATAGTAATGCATTTTTAAAAAATGATTATACAAAACAGAATGACATTCCAAACAAAGTAAAATATACAATCAGGTTTTGAGAAACAGGACACAACTAAGCCAGACTCAATCCATTGCCTGAAAAGTAATTTAGCAGCTTTCTTAAAACTTTGTAAAGATGCCAGGCCTGGATAAAATGTTCCGTTAACACTAGGAGAAGGCCATGTTTTATCTGTCCTCTTAATGGATATGTCTTTAACAGAATAATTAATAGGATCTAATAAATTATAGGGTCTAACAGGGGTGGGATGAAGTATGTAAGACCCAGGCCACTTAGATCTTTAGTTGTGCTAGGAAGCTATCTCCTGAAAAAAGATACAAAAGAAAATAGGAATCCCAGACGGTGAGCACTAATAAAGACCAGACTTTACATTTTCCTGTGGATGCAACTGAACAAACTATAGAGTTCATAGTTGCCTAAAAAGAGCAGGTAATTTGCTGGACCCAGGACTACTTGGACTCCATTGAGCAGAGCCCATATAATATATAGATCTCTTTGGGGAAAAGGAGGGAACTCTAATTCTATTGCCAGTAAAGTGCTTCTTAAAACATTTCAGGTGTTTTAACCTGGCAGACTGGGCCATTAAATAGTGGTGACTGGAAAAAAAGCCCACAGAAAAAACCCCATGGTCATAAATGCTCACAAGAAAAAAACCACATGGAAAAATGCCCACATGGGAAAAAAGCCCACACAGAAAGAAGTCCACATGGAAAAATACCATATAAAATGCCATAGATATTTATAATGGTGGATAACAATTCATCTCAATTTATGAGAATGAACAAGTATTAACTATATCCACATGCAACAATTTGTGTTGCGATTTTATCAATTATAATCAAATAATAATTTTACTATGTTATTAGTAAATCACTTCATTACTATACAAAAGTGGCCTGTATGAAGAGGGCTTTAATGCTCTTGAGTGTAAAGGCTTGGAAGGGAAAACGTAGGAAATAAAAGTGACCATTTTGTTATCAATGAACTTTATTAAGAAGGAAAAACAATAACAGAAATTAAACACTATATAGAAATATTTTAAAATAAAATCAAATACTTTAAATTTATTAATTTACCATTTGTAATTTACACTTGGATGAATGCAGTGGAATAGGGAATTATTTAATGTTATCTTATAGTTTTGTTATCCTCAGTGGGGACCCAATCAAGAGGGGAAGCGACCTTGGAAGAGGCTAATGACTCAGAGTCCACCCTGCAAAGCAGCCATTTTCTCCAGGGGAACTGATCTCTGCCACCTGGAGAGCAATTTTGATTCTGAGTGATCTCCAGCCCTCACCTGGAGAATAGCAACAATAGTTTCCCAGGAGGAAATGGTTGGTGGAGGGTGGAGTCTATGGCATTGTATTTATTTATTTATTTATTTCAATTTATATCCTGCCTAGCCAGAAACTGGCTCAAGGCGGCGTACAGTAGTTAAAATATCATAAAACAATAAAATACAATCTATACAATAAAATTCAGTAATAAAGGTTACATAAAGTGCTAGTATCACAAAGGCGATTCCTTTGGGCAAAGGTGATTCCTATATCCTCCTCCCAATCAGGCGGGCATCAAGTCCCATATCACACTCCCCGTCCTGCAGGCAGCAATCCCGCGCAATAACCAGGTTCATAAGATGTTCCTTTTTCAGTGCCTCTTTCGTCAGTGTTGTTGTTGTTCAGTCGCACAGTTGAGTCTGACTCTTTGTGACCCCATGGACCAGATTACGCCAGGCCCTCCTGTCTTCCGCTGTCTGCTGAAGTTTGCTCAATTTCATGTTCGTTGCATCGATGACACTGTCTAACCATCTCATCCTTTGCCGTCCCCTTCTTCTTTGACCTTCAATCTTTCCCAGCATCAGGGTCTTCTCCAGTGGATGCTCCCTTCTCATTTGGTGGCCAAAGTATTTGAGCTTCAACTTCAGGATCTGGTCTTCCAGGGAACAGTCAGGGTTGATTTCTTTTAGGACTGACTGATTTGATCTCCTTGCAGTCCAAGGGACTCTCAAGAGTCTTCTCCAGCACCATAGTTCAAAAGAATCTATCGGCTCAACCTAAGCCAGCCCTCCATCTCCTGAAGTGCCCGCTCCAGGTCATCTGGGGTGGAGTTGGACCGGCCGCCCAACAACAGATATAGCTGGGTGTCATCTGCATATTGATGACACCCTAGCCTATGCCTCTGGGCGATCTGGGCAAGGGGGCGAATGTAGATGTTAAATAACATCGGGGATAACACCGCCCCTTGAGGAACCCCGCAAACCAGCGGGTGCCTCTGGGACACCTGTTCCCCTAGCACCACTGTCTGTCCCCAACCCTGGAGAAAAGAGACAAGCCATTGCAAGGCAAGTCCCTGAATCCTTGCGTCGGCAAGGCGGTGGGTCAGCAACTGATGGTCGACCATGTCGAACACAGCCGACAGGTCCAACAGCATCAGTATCGCCGTACCGCCTCAATCCAGATGCCTCCGGAGGTCGTCTGTGAGGGCGACCAGTGCCGTCTTCGTCTTATGACCTGGCCAGAAGTCGGACTGGAATGGGTCTAGCATGGAAGTGTCATCTATAAAGCTCTGCAGCTGAATCACCACCGCCCTCTTGAGTAATTTGCCCAAATAGGGCAAATTGGACTCCGGCCGATAGTTAGCCAATTCAGCCAGGTCCAGGGATGGTTTTTTCAAGAGAGGGTGGACCATCGCTTCCTTGAGTGCCTCAGGGAACAGTCCCTCCAAGAGAGACTTGTTGATAATATCCCTGAGGGCACCTCGAAACCCCTCATGGCCAGCTTTTATAAGCCATGAAGGGCACGGGTCAAGGCTGCACGTGGTTGGGCGTACCGTTGCGAGCAATCTGTCAACTTCCTCAAGACTGAGTGGACTGAAGCAATCCAGAATGGAACCAGAGGATGTGCATGGAGCATCGAGTTCGCTCACTGTCTCAACTGTGGCGGGGAGGTCACGGCGGAGTGACAAGACTTTGTCTGCAAAGTAGCTCGCAAAAGCCTCACAGCCAATGTCCAATTCCCTAACATTTGGTCTGCCCTGTGGCAGCTCTGTTAATGACTGAATAGTTCTAAACAATTGTGCTGGGCGTGAACTAGCAGATGCAACCGCAACCGCATAGAACTCTCTCTTTGCGACCTTGACTGCCATCTCATAGGATCTCATAAATGTCCTATAAGATGCTCTTGTTGCTTCGTCCCGAGCGCGCTGCCACCATCTCTCTAGTCGTCTGAGCTCTCGTTTCATCAGCCACAGCTCCTGGGTAAACCATGGAGCCCGCTTAGAACGGGGGCACAGAGGACGTCGGGGAGCGATCTTGTTGATGGCTGCCAAGAGCCAGACATGCCAGTCCTCGACTAGCTCATCTAATGAGCCGCCAGGGGGCATAGGATCCTGCAAAGCCATCCGAAGCCACTGAGGGTCCATTAGGCTCTGTGGGCAAGCCAAAATATGCTCGCTGCCCAAACAAGGTTGGGGTGACACATTCACCCGGGCCTTCAGGGCATGGTGGTCCGACCATGGCACTGCCAGAGCAGTGATCCGGTCAACTGTAACCCCCCCGCAAAGATCAAATCAAGCATATGCCTGGCCCAATGAGTGGGGGCTGCTACATATTGGGTGAGTCCTGGTGCCACCATGGATGACACCAGGTCCATCGCCAAAGTTGAGGCCGCATCATCAACGTGGACATTGAAGTCGCCCAGGACTATCAGCCGAGGGAACTCCAATGCCCAGCCCGACACGGCCTCAACCAGGGATGACAGGCCATTGGCTGGTGCGTTGGGCGGCCAGTACACTAGCCAAATAGCCGAACTCTCCCCAGCTCCCAACACAAGGCCCGAGCACTCAATGCCCGAGAGCTTCAATGGCGGGAGCGCCCTGAAGGAGTAAGCCTCCCGGAATAGAGCCACTCCTCCCCCCCGCCCCTCAGTCTGTGATTGGTGGAGGACCGAGAACCTGGGTGGAGCCAGCTGGGCGAGAGCTACCGTCTCCCCATCTCGCACCCAGGTCTCAGTCACGCACACCAGGCCCGCTCCCTGCTCTAGCAAGAAATCCCGCAGGATTGAGGTCTTATTATTTATGGACCTGGCGTTGCACAACGCCAATGTCGGAGGGGGGTCATTACTCCTAGCCCCTCTGCCTGCTACTATTGGGATGGGACACAGGCTGGAAGGGGGCCGAGCTCTTCTGCGTCTCCACCTCCTTCCCTTAGCTTCTGGCCTGGTCCCACCGCTATACTCTCCCCTCCCCAAGAGCACTGGTATCCTTTGCCCAGCAGCCACCATTTAATGATGGCCTTCGCAGCGCCTTCGCAGTGCCTCAGGCCAACCATGCATTGGCTTATAGATGGAATATACCATTGGGATGCCACTTATGATGGTAGAGTTCTCCTAATGTTCCCCAACTGCTGAGCCTTAATCTTACTCTATCCTAACTACACCCCTAGTTCACCTCCTACACTATCCTCCCAACCTATCCACCTTTGATTGCTCTAAGATAATCCCAATTAACTGGCCAGTGAATTAATAAAGGCCAGTGAAAAATCATAATTAAACAACAGCCATCAATTTAGTACAATTTCTCCTCAATGTCCTGTAATCACTTTTAGGTAGGGTAATTTGTAGGGAATAAACCAATAAATCCTAGCAATACTAAGTAAACCTCGATTTAATTCATCAATTTATCCTACAATTAATTAATTTATCCCATTCCATCCCAATTAAATTAACTAAATTAAATAATGCTCAATCAGTTGGTCAGATAATTCATTCCTTAGGCTAGGAGTGTGGTAGTGGGGCCACCCGCCAGCCAGTAGGTGTCCTACCACCTTCTCCAAACCAGGTAGCAGTGCTAGCAGAAGATCTCTGCTTTGGTCCCATGCCTGCTGCAGTCAGTTTCCTGAGCCTCAGATTTCTGTCACCTTGGCCAGTCCTCGTTGTGAACGTCTCTCTCCCCCTCCCGATGGTCTGGCTCTTGGCTCCAGGCATTGTAGATGGAGGGCAGTTTGCCACCAGGGCTCCAGAAGTTGTAGTTGGAGGCCAGTTTGCTGCCAGAGCAAAGGTTCTTGCCTAAGCAGATCTGTACCTGTCTGAGGTCCCACTCCTCCTCAAAACCCACCTCTCCAGGCTCCACCCCTCAGATTTCCAGGAATTTGCCAACCTGAAGATGGCAACCCTATCTCCTTCCAGCCAACCATCAACCTACTGTTATCTGCCCATGATCTCTACCATCTGGAAAGCAGTTGCAATTCTGAGTGATCTCTAGCCTTCACCTGGAGATTGGCAGCAATGATTCCCAAGGAGGAAAAGTACAATCGTTCTCCACAGTGGAGACCAAAGCAGCTTACATCACTCTCCTCTCCCCTTTTGATCTGCACAACAACCCTGTGAGGCAGGTTAGGCTGAAAGTCTGTGACTGGTCCAACATTACCCACTCAACTACCACAGCAAGAACCTGGGTCTAGCAGACCCTGCTCTGAAGTGCTAACTGCTATGCCTAAGGTAGCCAACATCCAGGTGGAGCCTGAAGATTGCCAGGTATCACAACTGAACTCCAGACAACAGATCTCTCCCCCCCCCCGAAGAAAATAACTGCTTTGGAGGGTGGGCTTTATGGCATTCTGTTCAGCTGAGGCCTCTCCCCTCCCCAAAGTCTGGCTTCCTTAGACTGGCTTCCTTAGACACAGAATATCCAGGAATTTCCCAACCTGAAGCTGACAACCCTAGTCAGGACTGACCCCAATGAGTTCCTCACAAAGGCCTGGAAAGAGTTTCCTTCCTTTGTCTTTTTACTGACAGAACCAACCTTGGTTGCCTAGCAAAAGCCACTGAGGGAAAAGTTAGTCCCACAGGAGCCAAGCAGAAGAAGTGTCTTCGTCAGGAGAGACAGCTGTTTTGATAGTTAATTCTGTGAGGGACGAGTGTCCAGGCTGGAAGTGAGTGAGGTAGAGAAGTGGACCCAACACCCAGCCAATGGCATGCGAGTACTTTTGAGTGGTGGTTGATGGGCCAACGGCTGATGGAGTGCATAGCACAGCCAATGGGAGAGCTGGAAATGGTCAACGCTTAAGAAAATTATATATATAAGATACCTATTCATTCTCATAAGTGAAGATGAATGGTTATCCACCATTTACATGATATTTTTCCATGTGGGCTTCTTTCCATGTGGGCTTTCCCCATGTGGGCTTATTTCCATGTGGGCATTTTCCCATGTGGGTTCTTTTTCTGCTAGCATTTATGACCGTGAGGTTTTCTTCTGTGGGCTTTTTTCCTGTGAGTTTTTTTTCCTTTGGGCTTTTTTCCTAGAACCTAAATAGTTCCTATGAAGATACATCTAGGCTGCGGTCTTTCAATCCACTTTCAATGCGCTTTCCAACTGGATTTTGCCAGTCCACACAGTAAAATCCAGTTGGAAAGCGCACTTAAAGTGGATTGAAAGTGGATTAATTAGCATGTGTGACCGAAGCCCTATTGTTGTTTCAAGATTTGCTCCTTCTTCTTTCCTATGCAGATTCTATAAGATTCCCATGGTTTCTGATTGCAGGTATACCAGCAGAGGCCACTAAGGACTCACCTACATGTTGCATGCTTCCTTTTTGGAGACAAAATGCTGGGAGCAACATTCACTGAATTAAAAGAATCAGGTGTGATTGAGTCCGCAATAACTATTTGAGGACCCATAACTGGTGTGAAGTATCTTTTTTCTTAAAAGAAGTGATGAAGATCTGGTATGTACAGATCTGTAGACTATAGTTTTGGTGAAGAATCAAAGATCTGCATTTTATATATTCTTATATTTTATATTCCCTCAAGTCACAACCACAGCAAGGGGGTTTCAAGGCAAGTGAAAAGCAGAGGTGTTTTGCCATTGCACTCCTCCCCTGAGTCTTCCTTGGTGGTCTTCCATCCAAGTATCAAGCCTGCTTAGCTTTCAAGATCTGATGAGATCAGGTTGTACCATACTGTTCCACATCCCCTTATGCAATCCTGAGGAAGCAGAATTCTGAGAATCTAATTTATAAATAGATTGAGTGGTTTTTTTTAATGAGAACTGTATGCATATTGGCCTTGTTAAACTTTGTAATTGTCTCCATTTGAGGTTTTCAGCATGTTCAGAAGATAAATGTACAATATTAAACTGTGGTACTTAAGTTACATGTATAATACTAATTGTTTTAATAGCTTTTTTAAGTATCCCTAAGAAGATTATAGCTGAACTGAGCTGTTCATCAGAGAACAGAAACTCTGGTGGCCTTGTAAGTGCATTGCTATTCACCTGTTATGAAGGATGGCTCTAACAAATTCTCTGCCATTTACCTGTTAGAGAAACAATGAAACTATCCCCTGCACAATATAACATTTAAAACTGGAGAAAATCATCCTTCTCCCTGAGATTCTGGCTAATAGTTTGCCTAAAACCTCTTATCATTCTGCAGTGTTTTCATACTGAAATTTATACAGTTGTTAGAGACCTTGATATATGATACGAAGCATGAAGGGCCTGGCTCAGAGGTGGATGGAGAGGTGACCCATAATACCATTTGGGGTCACATGGCCACCATTGCATCTTTTAGTAAGGCACATGGGTTCTCGGACCCATGCAACTCATTTCTGGCCTGTAGGGCAGTTGAGGGGTGGTGGAGGATCACAGCACGGTCGCCTGACCAGCGTAGGCTGCTGTCTTTCAACTTGCTGGTGCAGATTTTGCAGGAGCTCCTGGCTTTATGCTGGTCCCCTTATGGAACTACATTGTTTGAGGCTGCATTCATTTTTGGCATTCTTTGGGGCCCTCTGAGTAGGAGAACTGATAGCCAGCTCCTGAACATCCTTTACTAACACACCCCTAGGGGTTCAGGACATTTCTCTTGAGGCCAATGGGGTATCTTCAGGAGGTTGAAAACTGACCAGTTGGGGTGGGGGGCTTATTTACAACTTGAGCCATTCTGGGGGGGGCCCTGCCCAGTGTAGGCCACTAGGGCACTTCTTGATGTGAGGTCCCGTAAGGGTGGTCCATTCCTCATCCATCAGGATGGGTCTCCGCTGGCCAGGTAGCAATTCACGGGTGTCTTGAGGGCTGCAGTGGGGGCCTTGGGCCTGCCTTACCAAGAATTTGGGCCCCACTAATTTAGTATTGAGGCGGCAACCACCATTGTGGGTCTTGGGTTCCCCTCGGCATGCATCCAAGCCATAGGACAATGGTGTTTGGCAACTTACAAGGCATACATCAGGCCCCACCTAGATGGCAGCCACTAAGAAGTAACTCAGCCTTCCTCAGTTACAGGGCTACCATGCAAGAGGGTCTGTTTTTTGGGGCACAGCATTGTTCATTGGGCAGGATTGTACAGGGCATCTTCTGGATGGGGCAAGGATTTGGGGCTGGAAGATTATATACAAGTTCTATGGATGGGCCACAGGGGCATGCGGTGGTGGTCACTGCAGCCCATGTTTGCCCACTGCATAGCACAGCACCAACCTCCTGACGCACTGGTGCTGCAGCTCAGGAAGAACAACCTGACTGAGAAAAACCAGGGTGTCTCTCTAGCACCAGGTGTTGCTCGACCAAGCATGCTTGCAGGTGGATTTGGCTGACACAGTTAATTTTAGTCGGATTGGCTTGAGCATCACTCTCGGCAAGGTGCCGGCCATTCCAGAAAGGTTGATGTGGCAAGGCTGTAGAGGCTACAGGGGGTGTATGGATGCACCATCCAGACATCTCCCATAGGCAACAGCCCCTGTTCTAGTCTGACAAGGTACATCTGTTGTCTTGGGGCTTGGACACCTGGCTACATGGAGTTTGGCATTCCCTGATAGCTTGGATACAGCTGTAGGAGCGTTGGCAGGAGCTAGACGGGTGTCTCCACCCAGCTCTTGTGGCGGTAACAGCATGGGGCCGGATCTGTTTATTGATCAGTTTATGGAAATAGGCCTGCATGCCATTCACCGTACATGGGGACCACCTTAAGGGAACTTGGCATGAGGGCTGACAGGACTAGTGGTTGCCCTCACAGCCAGATGGCAGGGGAGATCACAAAGGGGCAGTCGTCCGTGTGATTCCCAACAACCTGCCATTCCGCTGTCTCCCCCCATGCCGGCTGGCTGGATGACAGGGTTCATCAGCTGGTGGTGGGCCGACTGATTCATTGAATCTGATGGACCCATGCTGTACTGATGCTTCTTACAGCTGTAATCAATACAGTTGTGGCCAATTTAAAACACTTATTTCCAATCTGTAGTGAGTATGGTGATTTCAGGTGAGAGCATGGGCATCTAATCAAACCTCTTCATCCCAATTAAGAACTAGAGCCACAAGCACGAAGGGCCCTGCTCAGCGCAGCCTGCCATTTGCAGTGCTGGGTGGGGACGGAGAGGTGGACAGATGCCGGGTGGGGGTGGAATAGGTGAGTGGCAGGAAAACTAGGTCCTCCTCCCTTCCCCCAGACCAATTGAAGAGCTCCAGGATGGCCAGGGGAGGGGAGGTTTTAAAAAAGGGGAACCAGACGCTCACCTCCTCCACCCAGCCTTCGTCCGCCTCTGAGCAGCTTGCCCACCTTACCCACCCTCTAGGTGTGCCATTTGGGGGATATGGTTACACTGTCTATGGGGGGCGGTACAATGTTTTCAGTGCTGTATAATTTGGAATTGTTAGTTTTGCTAGGTGGCTTGATTTGTATAGTCCTTCTATTATCACAAGGTGGGACTATGGGCATCTGATCAAATCTCTCCATCCCAATTAAGAACTAGAGGCACAAATGAACAGATATCTGTTTGTGAATTGAAGCTTAATGTCTGCACATCCTCTAAGTTTAGAAATGAAGGGATCTTGAAATATTTGTATATTCACATTTATTTTTATTACAATATACTTATATTAAATGGTGTTTAATATAGAGAACAATGCAGTGGACAAGGGATTAAACTGAAAAAGAAATAAAATGAATTAATTACATGACCTTGTAGAAGCTCCAGCTGCAGAACTCCTGGGCTGGGAACCAACGGCTTTTAGGCTAGCTTGCTCGTTTTGCCTGCATATGCGAACTATATTCATTGGCTTCAGCTTGAAAGGGGGGTGTTTGATTTTATTATAACTCAGGAGGCCCTACTGTTCCCAGGCATTTCTGACACAAACAGTACATGCATCTTTAGTTCTGATTCACCAATGAATAGTTTTCTTCTGATGAAGCCCTGTGTTGTGTGACCTGACTAATGAGCCAGACAGATTACCACTAATGAAGGGCATGAACCTAAAAAATATGGTGTGGGCAGCCCATGAACTGAACCCTGAACCAAACTGAACAGGCCCCACATGAACTGAGCCAGTCTGGCAAGTTTGGTTACCTTGTTCTCCTGGCCACATCTCACCATGGCCAGAACAAAGGGGGTGGGGATCAAAGTGGTAGGGAGCAAAATCAAAGGGTAAAATGGTTGCCAGTCATTTAACCCTTCAGTTTTGCTCCCCGCTTCTTTGAAGGAAAGTAGAAGTAGGGGAGCTAAACTGAAGGGTTAAATGCCAGCCATTTAAATCTAACAGCTGAGTGATGGACCCTGCACTATTCAGCTGGCCCCAAACAGCTGAACCAAACCAGCCAAAAGTCTGGGGAATGTGCCTTCCCTGAACACTGGTTCCCGAGCACTGAACCAGCCCAAGTTCTCCTTACCACCCAGTCACCAGCTTACTTTTTATCTATTCCCATTTTCAGCTATATTTATTATTTATCAGCCTGCTACCCGTGCTTCTCTACTAAATTTCGTAAATCCAGTGATAATACTGATGATATGAAATTTGAAATGTGACATTTGTTGTAGGAATTCTATTGGAGAAGATTGTAGTGTAAGAAATGAAGTGAGACATACGTACTTTTTTTCCTGTACTGAAGGACCTCTCTCTAGACCACATTGGTGGTTCTGCCCTCAGGTGCTAGGATCACCAGGCTGCTTGATGAGCTCACTCTGGAGCAGGCCACATAGAACTGTCCATTTTAGAAGCAGTCATCTGTTAAGTTAACTCCTGCTACTTTCCATGAAAACGATGGCCTCTCTACTTGTGGTCCTGGATTGTTTTACTCATATGGAGACTCTGTTGTTCTGAGCACCTCAGGGTGATCTTGCTGGTACTTGGCCTGTGCAGTTCAGTGCACTGCAGGAGTACTATGTGCATATGTCTTTGCCACATTCCTAAGTAGCCTCCTCCTAGTAGTGTTGGTGTATGTTATGTCCGCTGACCGCCACTAGGTGCCAGAAGTATGCAACTGGAGCTTGGCTCCAAAGGACAATAGGGACTAGGATCCTGAGACTCCTAGTCAGCACCTATAGGAACTGTGGCGGGAAGTTCAAACCCTCCAATGGGACCTATGGGTGTCACCTGGGGACTATATATAGTTGTCCGTCTTGGCCGTTTTGTGTTGTTGTGTGCAGTAAACTATGAGCTGACAATCACTGAGCGTCTGTCTTCAATACGTGTTGAACCCAGTACACAAAAACGGTGAGGAGGATGAGATCCTGCTGAGCTGGCTAGGATGCTGCGGTGCCAAAGGAAGACCAGGAACCACCACTGCTTTAACTGATGAGCACTGAAGGTGCACAAGCCGCTTCCCCGCCACAACCATCCAGCACGATGGCAGTTGCTCTGGGATCAGGACTAGTCCCTCCGTTCAACCATACCAACTCTCATCACTGAGAAGCCTGGGTCGAGGAACTCAAGTCCATCTTGGTGTTTTAGGAGGTCACCGAGAAAGAAAGGAAGAAGGCTCTCCTCATCGGCTCATGTGGCCCCGCCACCGTGGAGCTGGCTCACAACTTGCTCGCTCCAACCAAACTGTCCGACTTCACATTCAAGGACATCATTAAGAAGCTCCAGAACCACTTCATTCCCCAGCCATTGGAGATTGCGTGCCACATGGTTTTCCACTCCCGGCAACAGCAACTATGTGAGTCTGTCACTGTGTATCTGGCTGAGCTCTGCCGGCTCACCTTGGAGTGCATCTTCAGAGTCCAACTTGACACGACCCTCCGCGACTGACTGGTGTGTGGGCTAAGCAATGAGAAGCTTCAGTGGTGGATCTTGGAGGATGAGAAGTGCACCCTTGCCTCAGCCCTCGCCACCGCCATGACTTGGGAGAGGTTGCACCCCACCGCATTGACCACCACACACTGGACCAGCGTTGGCCCCACAGACTGAGATGAGGAAGAGGTACACCTGACCAGCCTTCCGGACAGAGGCATGACCCAGGAACTGCACCACTCTCTGCACACGCCAAGGAGTCTGGCCGCCAGGAGTATGCAAGCTGCAGAGACCAACATGACCACGAAACGTGTCATTTCAGGGGTGCAGTCTGCTGGAGCTGCAGCTGCAAGGGCCACATCGCCCAGGCCTGCTGTTCCCAGGCCCCACTGCCACACTCCCAGCAGGACCACAGATCTGCCACTCACTGTGAAGAGGATGTGTCCCAGGAACAACTCTACTTCCTCGCTGGTGAACCAGAGACACAGCTACTTAGACTCCCTAGCCAGACTTCAGGCCCTAAAATCCAGGTCCAGGTCAAGATAGAGGAGTCCCCTTGTACCATGGAGCAGGATTCTGGCTCCGCAGCTTCCATCATTTTGGAAGCGACCTTAAAGAGACTGTGTCCGAATGGAGAGCCCTGCCTACACCCATTACCTGTTACCCTATTGGACTTCCAGAGAAACCGTGTCCCTGTCCTGGGGGTGGGGAACTTTTGGGTCCAATACCAGGGGTTGGATGCCCACTTGGACTTGATTGTGGTCAAGGGTGATCTAGTCAGTTTATTGGGCCGTGTGTGGTTTGCACCACTGGGAATCTCCATTGCAGGTGTTCAGCTCTGTGCCCCACAGGACTTTAACAAGGTTTGCAGAGAGTTCCCAGCCATTTTCGATGGGACACTAGGTTGCTACACGGGTCCCCCCGTGTCACTGCAACTGGAGCCACAAGTGGCCCCCATACATGTGTTCCAGGAAGGTCCCATTCATGCTGAAGCCAAAAATAGACACAGAACTGGACTGCCTCGTAGGCCAAGGGGTCCTGGAACTGGTCTCACATGCAACGTGGGAGACCCCCATAGTCACCTCTGTGAAGCCAAATGGGGACATCCGCATCTGTGTGGACTACAAGTGCACAATAAATAAGACCCTCCAGGATCACGCATAGCCAGTCCCGATAGCGAGCACGTGCTAGCCTCTCTGGCTGGGGCTAAAATTTTTGGCAAACTAGATCTTGCCCAGGCTTACCAACAGCTCCCAGTTGACAAGGCAACAGCCTCTGCACAAACAATTGTGACCCATAGGGGGCTTTTCTAGTTAAGAGACTACAGTTTGGGGTGAGTGGGGCCCTGGGACTTTTTCAACACCTGATGGACTCCCTTTTAAGAGAGATCCCTGGTGTCACGCCATTCTCCAATGATGTGCTGATCACCACGGCCATGTCGGAGGAGTTCGCCACCCATCTGCACGCCATCCTCCACCATTTCCAAGATGTTGGGCTGAAAGTGAAATGGGGGAAGTGCCTGTTGGGGGTTCCGTCCATCAATTTCCTGGGCTTCCTGGTCAACGCAGACAGCCTTCATCCCACTAGGGACAAAATAAAGGCAATTGTAGAGGCGCCCCCATCCAAGTTGAAGGCAGAACTCCAGGCGTTCCTAGGGCTCTTGAACTTCTACCATGCCTTTCTCTCCCACAAGGCGGCAGTAGCAGAGCCCTTGCAGCACCTCCTGGACAAGCAGGTCCCCTGGTCTTGGGGCCCCTGCCAGGCTGCCACTTTCAAGAAAGTCAAAGCACTGCTAATCTCTAATAAAGTCCTGGTGCACTTTGACGAATCCTTGCCAGTGGTTCTGGCCTGCGATGCTTCCCCCTATGGTGTTGTCGCTGTGCTGTGTTGGCCCACTGGCTCCTGGACGGGCGGGAGGTGCCCGTTGCATACTACTCCCGGAAGCTGTCAGTAGGATGGAAGTATGTCCAGATTGATTGTGAGGGCCTAGTGATAGTGGCAGGTGTGAAGAAGTTCCATGACTTCATCTACGGCTGGCCCTTCACCATTGCCACAGACCACCGCTCTCTTCTTGGCCTCTTTGCCGTGAAAGGAAGATGCCACAGGTCCTCTCCCCGCCAGTCCTCCGGTGGTCCATCGTCCTGTTGGGCTACAACTACACCCTCAAGCACCACCCTGGAAAGGCTATGGGCCATGCCAATGCCCTGAGCCACCTGCCCCTGCCGTCTGTTGACACCGACCCGGCTCCTGCGCACCACGTCCTCCAGGTTGAGGACCTCCCCAACCTTCCCCTCTGGGCTGGGGACATCACCCGCCATTCAGCCAGGGACCCTGTCCTCTCCTGGGTTCTGGGCTGGGTGTTGAGGGGGTGGCCCACGGCCACAGTGGGCCTGGAATTTACAGCTTTTGCAGCTTGCTAGGATGAGTTGTTGGCCCACAAGGGATGCCTACTATGGGGAGACCAGATGGTAGTCCCCAGCACCCTACGGCACCAAGTCCTGATGGCCCTTCACAAAGTGCATCCCGGGATCATCTGCATGAAGGCCCTGGCCAGGAGCTATGTTTGGTGGCCAGGGATCAACATGGAGGTGGAGGATTGGGTGAAGCGCTGTTAAACTTGCCAAGCTGTCTGGCCCAATCCATCCAATGCACCCACCCAAGCCTGGGAGTCTACCCAGATGCCGTGATCTAAGCTACACAGACTTAGCTGGGCCGTTCCACGGACTGCTGTTCCTGGTCACCATAGACTCCTACTTGAAGAGGCTGCAGATTAGCCCTGTCTCCGCCACCTCCGCCAAGACCACAATCTGGGCACTCCACAAGATCTTTGTGATCCATAGACTGCCCAACACCATTGTCTCTGACAAAGGGATAGCATTCATGCAGGGGAATTCCAGGAGTTCCAGCACAGCAACCTGATCCACTATGTGATGTCTGCTCCGTTCCACCCCACAACCAACAGCCAGGCAGAGCAAGTGATGCGGACTGCCAAGGAAGCCCTCAGCTGCCTAATGGAGGGAGACTGGGAGTTCTGCCTGGCTCACTTCTTGTTGGCGCAATGGACAACTCCAAACCTGGACACCAGCTGCTGCCCGGTGGAACTCCTAATGGGCTGGAGACCCGCAATTCTATTGGACAGACTTCACTTGGACAAGTCCCTGGAGACATGCGACCTCTGAGAACAGAGGGAGGCACCACGGGGGTTCTTTCCAGAGGACCCCATGCACATCTGGAACTATGGCAGGGGCTCCACATGGCTAGCCAGCAGCATCATCCAGCCGACAGGTCCCTACGAGGTCTCCATGGACGATGGCCAGGTCCTGTGGAGGCATGTGGATCAGCTAAGACGGCACCTGCTCCTGATGTCAGAGGACACCCTGGCCACGAGTTCTGGAGACCTGGACCTGCCAGACAGCCCCAACCACTCCACTGCCAATGGAGAGTTCCCAGAGCAAGCTCCTACCCTCTGACCCAACAGGAAAACAGAATGCCTGCCTCCATCTTGGCACCAGAACAGTCCCCTCCAAAACTGCAGCTAAGCGTTCAGGTGAATCCACCCGCCAGGACTCCCAACACTCTGGTTCCCGCTCCAAGACAGTCTATGAGGGAGCGCCGGCCAGCCTGTCTCAAGGACTACGTCACCTAGGCTGGACTCGAACTATGGTGGGAGGGGTATTATGTCCACTGACCACCACTAGGTGCCAGTGGTATGCAACTGGACCTTGGCTCCAAAGGACTGAGACTCCTAGTCAGCACCTATAGGAACTATGGTGGGAAGTTCAAACCCTCCAATGGGACCTATGGGTGTCACCTGGGGACTGTATATAATTGGATGTCTTGGCTGTTTAGTGTTGTGTGTTGTGTGCAGTAAACTATGAGCTAACAATCACTGAGTGTCTGTCTTCAATACACATTGAACCCAGTACACAACAGTGTATCTGGCTTGACGTTTGCCAGGAGCTTCCTTGGGGGCAGTAAGAGGTGAGAGGTGTGAGGGGGAGTTGGTGCGAGGGAGTGGTGATGTGGTGGACATTTCTTCAGGTTCATGAGGGAGACACACATCAAAATGGTTCCTAGAAATGTCCTTTACTATCTCCCCATAAACATTCATACCCTGGCCCTGCTCCTATACCTGACAGACACCGGCCTGTCTGGTGTTGGAGGGAAGATTGTATTTAAAGGCATCAGAGAGACTGGGCCAGCAGCAGTGCTAAGACAATCCTGCTGAGTGAACCTTCCCAGCAGCTGTAAGCATTCCACCTCCTTTCCTACACCTGACAGGCAACTGCCTGTCCAGTGTAGGACGGGGAGGGGGGAGGACAACTGCCTGTTAGGTGACTGTGTAGGAGGTGAGGGGAGTGTGTTGGAAGCTGTCAGAGAGGCTGGGCCAGCAGCTTTGCTTCACCGCACAGGTGGTTGTTGGCCACTCCTGATTTCCTCAACTGTCATTAGCTCTCTGCAGTTCCCGGTAACTGTTTTTTTGGGTTTTTTTTACCTCAGAACACTGAGTTCTGCAGCTGACCAATCAGAGAGTGGGGGGTGCAAGGAGGTAGCTGCCTGGCAGCCACATAGGAATCAATGGGGGAGCACATTTTACCCCTTTTGACCAACTTAGGGGTTGAATTTCTAAAAATCCCTTCTTAGTGAGCCCCTACACCATGGTAGGAGTGCTCTCTCCAAATTTGGTGTATCTGGGTCCAGCGATTTGGCCTCGGAATTGATTTTATAGTGAGGGGACTTTCTTTTATATATATAGATTTACTTCATTTGTACCATTTCTTTCTCCACAATGGAGACCCAAGGCAGCTCCCATCATTCTCCTTTCCTCCATTTTATCCTCACAACAACACTGTGAAGTATGTTATTTCCCCAGATGCATATAAAGCCTTCCCTGATTGGTAGTCACCCGTGCTGGCTAGAGTCTTTTCACCGATCAATGACACAGGTTTGATACCTACTAGATGGAAATTAGGTATTATTGTCCCTATACATAAAAAAGGGAGCAAATCTGCCCCACAAAATTACAGACTGATCAGTTTGTTCGGTATAGCAGCTAAACTATATGGCAAGTACCTGCTAACTAAACTGGAAGACTGGGTAGTTGAGAACCAAATTGTCCACCCTGTCCAAGCAGGTTTTAGGAAAGGATTAAGTACCATTGATCACTGCCTAAACACTTCATCAATTGGCATTTTCAGGTATTCAAGGCCCATTGAAGGCCCTATATGTAGCCTTTGTTGATCTGGCTGCTGCTTTTGATTTGATAGGTCCCGATTGTGGTCAAAACTTGTGGACCTGAACATTGACAATCACATGTTATTTTTGCTCCAAGAGCTACATATAGACACGCATGCTTGGGTCAGAGTTGGAACTTCTGGCTCTCTAACTGACAGAATTCCAGTCTGGAAGGGTGTGAAGCAGGGTTGCATGTTGGTCCATTTACTGTTTAATCTTTACATCAACAACATAGTTGGGAAAATCTCAGGGCCATACTTCACTCCTCCCTCATTGGGTCATCAAAAATTTCAATCTTGTTAAATGCAGATGACATTGTCTTAATTTCTCTCATGAAAATTGGTCTGAAGAGGCTATTGCATCAGTTAGGGAATTATTGTAAAGAAGAAGCTTTCACTATAAATTTTGATAAAAGCAAGGTCATGGTTTTTAGAAACAGGTCAAAAACTTCCTCTTGGAATATTCTTGGAAATCCAGTCAAGCAATGCAATTCATTTAAATACCTTGGTATTACCTTTAGAGAGTCTTTAAACTGGACTGCTCATGCTGCCTTGGTCAAATCGTCAGCACTAAGACTGGTTGGGTCTATTTTGACCTTCTACCGCTCCAAGGGAGGTCGCCTGATAGACCCATTTCTGAAACTATACAAGAGCAAGGTTATACCCCATCTCTTGTATGGAGTTGAGGTATGGGGATGGAACGATGTCATCTTGGCCAGCCTCAAAGTAGTCCAGAATAATTTTTAAGGCACATTTTAGCACTTCCCAAGGGGTCCCCAGCTGCCCTGATGAGAGCGAAACGGGTATTCCTTCTCTTAAGGCTCAGGCACACCTTATAATTATCAGATACTGGAAAAGAATGGAAAATTCACATTCTAATCCCTCAGTCACCAATCCTTTAATCCGCTCTTAGCTAAAGACTCGCAGCGCCTTGACTTTCTTAACAACATATATTCAAGATACTCTTTCCTGATGATCTTTTGGGAACATCAGTTGATAAATCCCAACTTAGAAACTGGATTTATGACTTTGATGCTTGGCTAGACTGCTCTTTGATGTTAAAATCAAAAGCAGCACCATAGTACAAATTAATTAAATCAGACCACACTAGAATTCCATACTTGGTTAATATCTCGAAACATGTACTTAGAGCATCCTTTACCTCTCTACAGTTTCAATCAATGCCAACAGCAATTTCGGAGGGCCAATTCAGACTCAATTGGCCCATCGTTGATGTATCTGTGCTACCCACGAACTTGAGGATTTACCTCACTATATTCTCTTTTACCCATTGTATTCTAGTCCGAGGGTTAAATTTTTAGCAGGTATTTTATCTGGTCTTAGTGCTTACCCAGTTGAGGGAAAAAATTCATTTTTGTTATCTGATATTGATGCATATGTCTCTTATAAAGTTTCATTATTTGCCCTTGCTGCAAAGAATATACATTCCAAGGTGGCACCGGGAAGGGACATTATTTAGGCTACTTATTAAATTAGTCATATTTTGTTACTGATCTTTGGTATTTTTGTATATTCTGACTCTATAGCTTGTTCACAATTTGTGTTTTATAATTTTGTAACGGCTGACGGCTAATTACAATAAACTAAACTGAAATTGATCCAGAAATTTAATAAATAATAATTTGTTTCTTAAAGCTTGCGGGCACAACTTTTATTAGTTTGGGATGTTAACCCCTTGTGTTTTTTTCTTTTAGATTTCAGATTCTTCTGCAAACCTTGCCTTTTCTCATGTTTGCAGAAAGATCTCTTTTGTCTGTTAGTGGCCACAATCTCTGGATTTTAGTATCCACACATGGGGCCATGTGATAATTAGATATACTGATGACCAAGAAATTTTAAAAGGTTCCATCAAAACTTTATTTAAAACTTAAACTCAACCATAATGAGTGTTATAACCCTAGAGCCATTACACAGTGGAGCAGCTTTATAGCAGTGGAAGATAAAAGGCATTGCTGTCTTGGCAGTCCTTTAGTTTTTGAGTAAAAATCAACAGTTATCAATGATCCAGTGAAGAAAACGCTCTATTCAGTTTGAATCTCATCTTCCTTCCTCTAGGTTATTGGCACTATCAGAACCTGTCATGACAACAAGCTACCAATAAACACGGTATCCAAAATTCATTGCAGTCTTCTTTTCACTTGCTTCTTCCTTACCTGGTGATTGATTCCTGCTAAGAGACATCTGTGGTCTCCAAGAAAGTACATGTGAACCATCTTCTGTTTCATTCATAGTTATATGAATCAGGCCCTGTGATTTATAAAAACCCAAGCTTCATGATTTGAAAGGGATTGTTTATTTTACAAAGTATTCAAAACTGGCTTCACAAAGTTTAGAAAAATATATAATCCCAATCTAGATGCAACGGAACTGAATGATGGTGAGATGATATGCCAGATATTTAAAAAACCACAATACATAAAATCATATAATTAGCTCCAACTTTAGCTTCTGGAGCAGCAGCTTTTCTGTGCCCCATAGGAAATAGCAATGCTCTACTACTTGTTGATTCACCTTGCATCCTGGTAATGATGAGGAAGTGGATTCTTTACCAAGCTTTCTTAATGCATCCAAACAATTTTGGTTTTATCCATTTGTATGATTAGACTGTTCACTCACAGCTGCCTTCCCCCACTTATCGGCTGCTGCACCGAATTATTAAAAGGCACATAATGTCACAAGAAAACAAAATTCCTTCTGACCTTTTTTAAAGTAGAGATTTATTTCTTAGATGTCTCCATGTGCCTTCAGTGTCGGCCCACAAAATTAGTTTATTCAACAATCAGTTCTTGCAACCATTTTGTGAATACATGCCACTGATTTCTCAGGTGCAAAAAAATAAAATAAAACAGACAATGCAATGTGAGGCAAGTGTGTTGTGCTACACAGCAAGTTGTGCCTTAATAATAAGCAAATACTGCATAGGAACAATGCTCAGCTGCTGCTGCACTGAGCGCAGTGCTTAAGAATTTTAACAAAAACCATCAAGATTATCTGATCCAGAACTTGCCTCAGGTGCAGTTGAGGAAGTCTGATTAAGGTAAATTTACCTGACACCATGTTCATTTCAGTTTTTAGCATGCTAAATGGGAAATTGCTTTTAAAACTCAGGGGAAACAATCGAACTAAGTGTGCCTAATGTGGCTTTGAGGGCCATTGGCTTGAGTGGAACTTTTATTTGTCATGTGTACTAGTCTCTTTAGACAGCATCATTTATGATATCTGAATTGTTCAAAAGCTCTTTAGGCTGCAGTCACACACACAGTAAATAATCCACTTTCAATGCTCATTCCCACTGGATTTTACTGTGTGAACTGGCAAAATCCAGTTGGAAAGTGCACTGAAAGTGGATTGAAAGTGGGTTATTTAATATGTGTGACCGCAGCCTATAGCTGCAAATGTGGACATACTGACTGTTATCAACAAGCAAAGTTAGTAAATATTAACATTGGATTGTAGCCAATAGGTAAAGTTTAGGTTCCAACCTCTAACCGAACTTTATGCTTTGTTTTTAAAGCCATTTTCTTCAGCTCACTATGAAGAGCTTACAGCTACCTTTTCCTCCAACCATAGAAACTTAGCATTCATAAAAATAAAGGTTTAATCACAAACAAAATAAGTTAAAAGGATAATAATAAATACAATTACAATGGATGCAGCAATTTATATTTGTCCCATTGTTTGTAGAAAGTTTTCAGAGATAACTGTGAAGATACAAAAGTGTTTTATGTTCATATTGCATGGATATACTCTTCCAAAGACTAAAAGATAACACTTTGAAATTTAAACAAAGCTCTCTTAATACTATCAATGTGATACATCAAAAGTAATTTTTCTTGCTTTTCCATTAAACATGAACTTTTGCAACACTAAAGAGCCAGAGAACTTGAAACACATTTGAAGGTAAAGCTTGTATATTACAAATCTTTCCATGTTCATTGAATTCTATCTCAAGCAGTTTTGAAGGGGCACTAGGTGAGAAATGAAACTGTTCTAAATTACTAAATAGGCTAGTTGGAGAAACAGTCCCAGTATATTAACTTTAAGGAATCATTCCTTAGAGAGTACTCCATCTTTCTGTGTTATACCTCTGTGGATGCCAGTCACAGCTGCTGGCAAAACATCAGGTCCTACAATGCCAAGACCATGGCCATACAGCCCAGGAAATCTACAACAACTAATACATTCCTTAGCACTTCTTATGAACCTTTAGGTAAGCAGAAGGAATCCAAACAAGCAGATGAGGCCTAATGACTCATCTGCCAGCCACGTTTTCTACCCATTGCCCTCAGAAGGGTACTGTGATATAGCAAAGAATGACTTAACTCAGATGTCTGTATCTGTATAGAAGACATCTGGGCTGAGGTCAGACTGGCAGTTTGAAGCATGAGGGAGTCGTGGCAAAAAGACCCAGAACACTTTGTTTTCCTGGTCACACTGCACCGACTGATGCAGGAGCATACCAGGGAGGATGCACAAGGAAGCATTCACACTGTTGGCCTGTCCCTGGCGGAGGCATAGCTGTAAGCGGCTTTTTGTAATGTAATCTGGTTATATGGACTTATGCGCTCATGCACGTAAGTGCATCCCTTACCGGATCAGCTTGTTCACATTCACATGTCCCTGAAGTGGGATGAACGTGCTCTCCAGGGTTTGCTACCACTTTCACCAGGTATTTTTTAAACTCAGGAGGCGAGTGCTACCAGATGGGCTGAGTACAGCTGGGGAACGCCTGACAGATGTGCCTGTGTGAATGGCCCCTTTAATCCGTTTGTGAAACGTTTCTGGCACATGCCTATCTCGGGGCAAACTGCCAGTCTGACCTCGGCCCTGAAGTCTTCTCTTCTGTTGCCTTTTATTTTCTCAGCAGCATTTCAACATGTCTGTATTCTTGTACTCTTTAAACAATTATTTTAAAATCTGGATAAAGCTTCTTTTCAAAGAAACCAAGAAGAAAATAAAATACACAAAGACTTCATCAGGTACATTCTCCAATCTCTTGGGTATAAAAACAATTTAATTGGCAATTCTCAAATAATATAAGACAGATGCAGCAGGTCTAAAGTTTGAAATGGCTCAGTTACCTTTTATGACCTTTGCTTGAAGTCATCAGTGATGATTTGTATTTTAGCCTGAGAAACTGACCTGTATGAATTCCAGAGTCTAGGAATCTAACAGATAATTCACATTTTCATTTTTGAAGTGAGAATTTCTATGAGGCAACTGAGTACATCTGTTTTTACACAGAAAAATGTTGTGGTGAGATCTCAAGTTATGGTATCCTGACAACCATGCTAGAAAACTAGAAAGTTTCACAATACTCATGGTGAGTCTAAAAATGATTATGTGAACAGTCCCTTTAGCAGTACATTTAGTACTACTCACAGATTTCTTGGCAGTTGCAGAAATACAAACTGTAATGATAGTACATATCCATAGGTTGCAGAAAATCTTAGCTTCAGAATAATGGATGGTACTAAAAAGATTTATAACAAAGTTATTGACAATGATCCATGTGATCTTAAATGGAAGGTCTTTGAACAGAATAAATCACCTTTGCCCACCCACTTTGTTGTATAGTTTAGCCACAATGCAACATGAAATAACTGATGTTAAGTATGGTTATCCTTGTACTGGATTAGGGGCCAAAGTGTGGTGTGGTGGTGTGGTTTTCTTGTGTGGATAACCTTTAAACTTGGCTGTTGTATGGACACTTCAAATAATTAGACCATCTCTCCCCACCCACCTTCTTCCCCAATAAAAAGATACAGCCCAAGAATTAGGGCAAAGATGTTTTTTTCTTTTATTTTGTGTTCTAACAGAACTTTAGTCAAACATTGAGTATGTGAACATATGACAGTTCCTTTACTGTTTCTCACACAGAGCTGTTTTTATAGAAGAGGACTACTTGGGTGGAATGTTTCTAGAGCCAGAAATGGCTTCTCTGTTCTTTTTTTGTATTTGTCTGTCTGTCTCTCTCACACACTCTTTCTTGTTTTTATTTAATATGACAAAGCTTATAAGAAAATCTTTTAAGTAGTGTGAATATCAAATAGTATCCATCAATCCCTGAATCATGCTATTCAAAGTGCTTTAATCTACATTAAAAATAGAAGAAAAAAAGTATTCCTTTTTTAAAAAAGAAAAAAGTCCTACTAGTACCTACAGAGTGACTGCAGTCAGATTGCTATGCTCTACATTTACTTCACAACCCAGATTTAAGCTTTAAAAATATAAAAGAAAAGGCCATTGGACTGATGTACCTTTTCTTGGGTATTTGGATCAGGTGAGAGGGACGGAGATTTGGAATCCTGTCAAAGACCATTAAATTCCATCAGAAACTGGCAGGTGTCTTTAGTAAATAATAGCCATCTTAAATGTTCAAAGAACAAAATGTGCAAAGCTGCTTTTTCATACTTTATCTGCCCTGGCAGCTTTATTTGCTTGTTGCAATTTATTTGGCACATATCCAGAGGTTGGGGAGTGGATGGGGGAGGCACTCTTTTAACAAAATAATAGACTAGAAAAGGACCTGAGTGAACTGTCACAGAAATGAATAACTTGTGTGAGTAAATGTTAATGTCTGTCCTAGAACTCCTTCAACTCAGCTTTGAGATACTTCCTTGCCAGTTACAGCATGAGACTGATCATTTCAGTCAAAACTTACAAATATTTATGAACTGCAAATTACACATTATTTTATCACACTGCATCTTATCCAAACCAAAATATAACTTAGATTTTTAATGATAAAACAAACACATACAATATTGGCTATGACTGGTCAGCTGTTTAGGAAAACTCTCCCCAAATGACAGGAAATTCAATAGTTTCAAGCAATTGTTTTTCAGCACTTCAAACTGTTGCATTTTGAGTGCCAAAAGAAAAAGTTACATTCTCTCTTGGTGTAAACTGACCCAATATTAGTGCTCCAATGTATCAATTTATGCTATTAGAAATGTGCTCCCATAGTCTAGTGCTATATTAATAAAACATTCTGTCTCACTTCCACCAATTTGTCTTATGTGAAAAGTGACTGTTGCATCAGTTTGTGAAAATATGCATATTAATACTGGCTGTGTCAGCACTGGGTAAATGTGGAATTAAACTCTGGATTCTGTCCATGTCTACAACAAACACTCTTTGACTTCTAGATAGGCAAGATTCAGTCTTGAGGTTTACGCAGAAAACATTTCCCAGAGTCTAGTTGCATGTTATTTCTTCCACTTTTAAAGATGAAATCATACATTTAAAATAAAACTAGTTTATTTTATTCAATAACATTAATTGTTTCCAACATTTCTGGGTCTGATTTAAATACTAATCTTGTATAAAATATTGATGTTTGTTGGTATTTACTTCTGCAACCTCCTGAGATCTCCTTTAAACAACCTTGGAATTAAAAAAAATGTCTAAATTATTATTACAAATTTTTAAAGAAGAGAGAATGAATAATAAAAAAATGCAAAATTCTGGATAAGTGAAAAGAAAAAGAGAAGATTGAACTTCAGTGTACACATGGGGACTACAAAATCAGCTGCAAAAGCATCTTCTCATTACTTCTTAAAAGACAGCATTTTCTGTAATACAATGTGACAAACCGTATTTGATATTGTCCTTCTGCTCTCCTTTGGTTTGGAAGCTGTCACTGTAAATCTCTGTGGGATTTAGTGCACTTCAGTGCCTATTGCCTTACTTGCCTGACAAATGTAAATAATCTCATTTGAAGAATTCAAAGCAGGAAACAAAACCACTGAATCTTAACCCAAAATGTGTGTGTGTGGGAAATCACAAACACATCCAACACTTTCTCAGGAAGTGAATGAATTAGAGTCGGCATGTTATCTATAAAAGGAATACAATCAACTCGTAAAAGAAAGAAAGAATCTTTCTATTTTTCTTTCTACACACTTCATAGTGGTCATAGTGGTTATTGTGAAGCAAGTGATACAGACTGGGTGGGTTTTTTTTGTATTGTTCCACAACTATTTACTATGTGAAATGTTAGACAATTAAACCATCTATAATTTCACCCAGTGTGGTGCTGTAAAAAGGGCAAGGATAAAGGGGGTGGGATTAGATGTGGCAGTGGGATAATGAATGAAGAGGGCTATGAATCATCGGTGGGATCCTCCTAAGAACAAGTGTTCACACACACACACGCACGTACACACTGGTGAATTGCTGCAAGCATGGCCTTTGGGTATCAGGCTAGGCAGGCCAACAAAATGGATCATGTTCTGGACTCAAAAGCGCTTTGTCCAAGCATTCCCAAGAAATGTTAAAAAATAACACATAAACTATACTAATGAAGCAAAAAGGGTTCTCCTATCTATACAGCAGTCTCTTCGTTTTTCTTTTTTTAAAAATGTAAATATACAAATCCAATGACATATAAAACAAAGTCAAAATGTGAATGGCAAGAGACATGGATAAAACAGGAAGACTGATGCTACAAAGAAATTTGCAAAAACATATGTACAAGACCCTGTTTTTCCTCATATTTCATAGATTGTAATGCATGTTTAACAGCAGCAGTCGAGGATGTAGTTCCAGGCACCAGACTGCAGACTTTGCTTCTACTCAAGGGGGCCGAGTTCCCCCTTCCATTTCTGTCACCAAATGACACTTGATATACTGGTTTCTCGTGGTAAGAGTGGCAGTATAGCACTGTTTGTATGAGCTTCATCGGGATTCTGCTCTCTGTTAGTTTTTGTCTGTGGCCGCTGCCCATTAATAAGTGTCATAGGGATGTTGCAGTAGGTATGCTGGTTACCTATTGAGGTAAGAGGCAGGGTGCCGGTAGGAGGTACGTCGTATTCATAGCTTCGATAATAGTGTTTCTGGCGCATCTGGGAATGATATGTATTATGGAAGGTGGAGCGCAGGTCAGGATGGGCAGTGGCGAGAGCAGTGGAGGTAGCAGCAGCCATGGAAATTGCTGAGACTGTCTGCAGTTCCCCAAAGGGTCCTTGCTCACTGACATCTAATACCTGCTCATGTGTGATGGGTTCTATCCTCTTAAAAGGCATTTCATACTGTAAACGTTTCCAGAATTTGGAATTCAACTTGTTGCATTTTGGTCCATGCCATTTAATAACAGTAAGGAGCTTGATGGTATGTTTCAGGGCCTCCACTTCCTGATAATTCATAATTCCCCGGAGTTCACTGCATTCAATCAGTATCACTTTAATTTCTCCTGTAACTAACATATTTCGAAGTCTTGTTTCCAGTTCAAAAATACTCCAGCCTCTTCTTACCACATAATTTGGAGTCATGACAATGATCAATCGCTTGCTTTGGTCTACACATCTTGCCACATCTTCAATGTATGCTGCAAAGGAAGAGAGTGGCTTAAGATCAGTCAAAATATATACCTGAACAGAAAATCATGTAAAGGGATAACAATCAAGCCATTTTAATCCACACAGTAAAATCACCACAATTGTTCAAAACAGGGCTGCAAATAACATCTTGCTTGTTCACTGTCAACAACTGAAAATTGCTATGATAACCTAACATTCCCACTTATAAATTGAGGAGGGTGCAAGCCCGTTATTCTGATTGTTAGGGCTGTGCTGTGAAAGCTGGCTCTAGAACTCTCCTTCTCTTCTAGGAAGCAAACGTCATCTTTAGACTCCATCCCTTTAAACCGGAAACACTTGAGAGCCTCTTAGCTTGCTGAAAGGAAGAGAAATAGTGCTCTGCAAAGAAAATTCTCTTCCTTTTCCTGAAAAAAAAAACATTTAGCCCCAGGCAACAGGTAAGCCACTAAGAACATTGCACTCCTCTCTTTATCCCATAGCCTCTTCTAGGTAATCATCAAGATCTTGCTACTGTGGAGCAGGCTTTCTCCTTGTTGCTCCACACCAGGGAGGAAAAACTCTTACTTGGAATGGGCAACTAGGTATGGGGACAAACCAAGTTTGGTGAGGGTTGGACTTGGGGATCCAAGTTATGGCTCCCCAAAAAAGGTGCCCCCAGGAAAGTGCTTTCTGGGGAAATGACAGATGCAGGCTCAGGATCGTATAGAATGGACCCTGTGCAAGCTAGGCGCATCAAACTCAACACACCCTCCACATTATGTGCTGATTGGACTTTGGGGGTCTGAGTTAGGTGCAGGAAGAATGTCAGGTGCAGGTTCAAAAGTGTATAGAATGGACCCCCTGCAAGCTACACACCCCAAATGCACAGGGAACCTCATCCTGCTGCCTTCTCCCCTACAGTTTCTCCAGTACGGATGCCAGATGTGCAATGCGGAGGATTCGGAAAAGGTGATGGTGAGGGAGTACCTTGCCAAGTCCCTTGAGACTGTTGATGTCGATCCCCTGGAGTACTGGTCACACATCTGGCCCTACCTCTGTTGTTTGGCCATGAGTCCAACTAACACCCAAACCCCAACAGGGGAAAGGAGTTCACAATCAGGAGGGTATAAAACATGGGCCTTCAGCTAAGGCACTCGGCATGAGCATAGAGATGGAGTGGCTCAGAGCCCTGAGTCCACCTAACACTCAAACCTCAGCAGGGAAGAGAAGTTCACAACCAGGAAGGTATAAAAGGAGGGTACTCATTCAGCCAAGGAACCCAGTATCTAAGCCCCACCACTCAGCACAAGCAGAAAGACAGGGTGGCTCAGAGCCTTGAATCCTCCTAACATCGAAATCCCAGCAGGGGAGAGAAGTTCACAATCAGGAGGGAATAAATGATTGTGTTCTGATTTTAAGAAGTTCCTTGCCTCTCTGTCTAACTGCCAACACCTAACAGATGAGAGGCTGTGGAGCTGAGCTGATATATAGCATTCTGATCTCATGGAGCAGAAGGAGAACAGCCAGCAGTGCCTGTTAAGCTTTGAAGGGTTCCTATTGATGTTTCCAAGGCTGGAGAATTCTGCACCCCATTACTTTGGAATTTTGTAAGCAGTCTGAGTGGAGACAATCTGCCTGGAAATGTATCTATTCACAAACTGTCACAAAAAAGCATGAAAGTTTGTGGAATGTTTATGCCAGTTGTCTTTTCAGGGACATTGCTTCACAAACCTTGAACCAGCCAAAATTCTTGATGAACTTTACTTCATCAACCAGTTCATGCCCATCCCTAAATTGCAACTGAGCAGTAAATCTGAAAGTTAGACCTTGGGTTGGATCCAATAATCTGTGGACACAAGGACTACAGATTTTTCTTTCCTGTTCGCCTATAAGGACAGAAGAGGGAGAAGAGGGCAATTTCACCCATTTTGCTCTCTTTAGTGCAAACTGCCATGTGCACATTGATGAACAAGACAGAATTCGTATTTAGGCCCTTAATTAATAAAATATGAATATAGTTTGGACATGATGTTTCTAGAGCTTGGATTTCAACCCTTAAATCACGTTAACTAGTACAGCCAGCCCTCCACTGCCTCTCCCTTTGAGATGTGTCTTTAGTGCTGGTATAACGTATGCTCTATAACCATGAAGGATTAGGGGGTAGGGTTGTGGATCCAAGTTTCCTGTAAAAATGACTTATTTAGATCCCCTGGGAACATTCAGGATCTGTGTCAATGGATATACAATGAGGATGCTCTATTAGACAATATGTTAATAATCCAGTCAAAATCTGCACCGTGGTACCAAAGCATGAAGAAAGACCATTTAAGAGCACACTACTTGACAGATATCACAGTACACAGTCGAAGAGCAGCATTCACCGCACTTTGCTTTCAGTCTATGCCCACCAAAGTCCTGTCTGGAAGGTACTCTAAGTTACCACAGGAACAATGCATTTGTGTATGCAGAACCTCTGTGGAGGATTTATTTCATTATATAATGATTTGTCCTTTACACTCAGACCTCAGAAGTAGATTCCTATTTGGAATCTTAAGCCAAGTGCATAATTTACCTGACAGCAAAAAGTTGTTATTTCTCTTGTTGGATAGAGACCCTTTGGTTTCACACAAGGTAGCACTCTTTGCACTTGCTGCTAGGAAAGTTAGATCCAAGGTGGTCCTTAGAAATGTTTTACAATGAGTTATAAAGTACTGATACCATGTTTTTACAATTCCAAATTGCTGTGATTTTGACATTTTAGTTGTATAATTGAGTTTTATTCTGAATGTAATGTTTTAAATCATAAGTACTCTTTGAATGTAATTTTGTATTGTAACGGCCAATAACCATATACAATGAAGTCTTACATACACTACCATATGCATGTGGATAGTGTTATGGGTCTCACACCACCAGGAAACAATTTTCCTGAGACTGGAATGGACTGTCATGGGGAAAAGAACAAGAGAATGATCTACATCCATCAGCATCTTCATTGGATCCAAACCTTTGCCCATCGTTTTTACAAAGGTGCTTTGTTGGAGTTTCTGAGTGAAATCATTTTATTTTTCTTCGTAGTATAAAGCCAGGAGACCAGGAGTGGACTGGGAACAAAGTGAAATAGCTGAGCACAGCCACTCTGCTCAGTGGAGCTGAAAATGGGCATTAGCTGACCCACTGCATTCCCCTCCCCACTGGCAATTGTGCATGAGGAAACTAATTGTGAGCTGACGCCAATTATCATTGCACATGAAGGGTCTGAGCCAAGTTGTCTATGAGGTGTTGGCAGAATTGCTAGGGCTTGGTTCTGCTTGCTCCTGACCACTAGCAGCTCTCTAGGGCACTGGCCCACCAGGAAAATCCCTAGTAAATTAGATGGCCAGTCTGCCCTGCAAGAGACAGCTCTACCAGCCTTGCAGCCCTGTTTAACACTAGAGCAGCTTTATAGAGACTGTGCACAAGACAGATAAAGTCTAATAACATATCCAGTATTTGCTGCCCCTGAAGCCTTCCTCTGTTCTCTGAAGGAAGGGGGATGCAGCCTATGGATTGTGGATAAGAGTGCTATCTTGGATAAGGGGCAGTAGTTGAAATGTTATTTGCAAGATGAGTCAAGTAAACTTCTGTTTGGCCCAATGAAATATTTGCTTTCCAGTTTTTTTCATAAATATTCTTTTAACTTTTAAACAGTTTTATATGTTTCAATCAATAATAACACAGAGAACAAGTAAGATCTCATTAGGGAGTTCCACAAAGTTATGTGCTATTTATATGAACAGAGGAGAGAGAGAAGGGATTGGATTTATACCCTGCCCTTCACAACCTGAAGGAGTCTCAGAGTGGTTTACAATCTCCTTTCCCTTCCCCTCCCCACAACAGACACCCTGTGAGGTAGGTGGGGCCGAGAGAGTACCTTCGAGAACAGCTCTGAGAATCTTGTAACTGATCCAAGGTCACACCAGCAGCTGCATGTGGAGGAGTGGGGAATCAAACTCAGTTCCCCCAGATTAGAGTCCGTGCCCCTAACCACTACACCAAACTGGCTCTAGGTAGAAAGGAGCAGGGGGCAAATCTCCAGAATAGATTTGTAGTAGGGACCTACTTCTGGTGTACCCACATTTGTAAGAAGACTGATATAACTTTTGATCAGTTTCTCATAATGGCGGTTTAAATCATTTTTTATAACAAAGTTAAGTTTATTTTCAGAACAATAAAAATGAGATAAGTAAATCCTGCAGTATTAATTCAGAGGCATTCTGCCTCCTCTACTATTGTGGGTTAGATGGTAAATATGTATAGACTGTAGGTGGGAACTCATTAAAAATATCCTCACATAGAAAGCTAGATTTTAGGCACAAGACTCTAAATCTAAGAACAGGGAAGCATTGTTAATATCCAATGGATTACTGCCTAATTACTGCCTAACAATGATGTTATTGTTTGTACAAGCAGTGCTGTGATAAGAAAAGGCCTAGGAAAAAAAGAATAGAAAAATTCTAGGGGAAAAGACTGGAGGTGTCCCCCCAAAGATTTTTTTCCAATGTTTTAAATGGAAAATTTGGTGGAATACTAAAAAAGTTTCTTCTTTTCTTTTAGAATGAATAAAATGCATCTTAAGTCAAGGATTTCACATTCAAAATGATTATTGTGAAAAAGTCAGACCATTTTTTCAACTTTTCCAATAGAAAAATGGAAAAATGGGAAACTTTCAGGAACACTTGGGGAAAAACCCACATATGAAACATTCTCTTGTGCTGAGAAAAAGCTTGTATCACAAAGCATTTCACTCATTCCAAATGTATAGCATGAATATCTAGATACTTTTGGCAATTTTTTCAATGGAAAAACTGGGATATTTTAGAGATAATAGAAAAATTATTCTTATTTTCATGATTTTTTGTTATAATTTGGCAACAATTAATATGCAATAACGTGTTATTCAAGAGTTCAGTATTTTCAATGTTGTAGCAGTCCTATCTATTGTGACTCTGTGAAAGAGTTTCTGTTCAAGTAATACACTTTCTTTTGACTGCAACGGAATTTGTTTTCTGCCTTCAGGTTCTATTTTTTCCTACCTCTCAGATGGCAAAAAATAAAGAGATATGTGCTATGATAGCACAGAGCACTGTAGTTTGCAACTGTTTCTCAATTATTGGCCATACTTGTGGTTTTTCCTGTAGGAAATGAAGATGAGGACTTTTGTTTCATAAATATGCCAAATAGTACAATTTTATTGTTGGCCTGGAAGACTTTAGAGCCAGTGATCGTGCTGATCTAACTGACAGCAAACTGACAGTCAGAGGCCAGTTCTGACCGGTTCAGGCAGGAGCTGTCAGAGCCTTACTCACAGTGACTCAGCAGCAAGCTGATTGGCTGTCCCTTGTATATATGTAATTGTATTCTGTCCCATTTTCCCTTCTGCTTTTATGCGTGTGTTGGCAAAGCACTTTGCTGGTGAGCTGTACATAACTGTAAATAAACTGTATATAGTTGACCAAAAGCCTGTGTCGGTGTGGTTGCTATAGCTAACCTTCAGCTGGGCAAGACTGGGCTTGTGTGCCAAGGGAACCAGGCACTGCTATATGGTAGCAGAGACCCTCGACAGCAAGCTGTCTATTTTTTCCTACCTCTCAGATGGTAAAAAATAAAGAGACATGTGCTATGATAGCACAGAGCACTGTATGGAGCCTGAAGAGGGTGAGGTTTCAGGAGGAGTGAGACTTCAAAGAGGTACAATGCCATAGACTCCACCCATCGAACTAGCCAGTCCATCCTGGGGAACCATTGTTGCCAATCTCCAGGTGAGGGCTGGAAATCAATCAGACTTACAACTGCTCTCCAGAAAGCAGGGGGGAGAAGATGGAAAGCTGAAGTCAGGGGGCAGATAATGGTAGGTTGATAATTGGCTGGGAGGGAGATAGGGTTGCCAACTCCAGGTTGGGAAATTCCTGGAGATTTGAGGGGTGGAGCCTGGAGATGGTGAGGTTTGAGGAGGGGTGGGGTCTCAGACAGCGACAATGCCATAGACTCCACCCTCCAACCCCTCCAAACCTCCTCATGGGGAACCATTGTTGCCAATCTCCAGGTGAGGGCTGGAGACCACTCAGTATTAAAACTGCTCTGCAGGAGGGAGGGCAGAAGTCAGCTGAAGTCAGAGGGGCAGATAATGGTAGGTTGATGGCTAGCTGGGAAGGAGATGGGGTTGCCAACTCCAGGTTGGGAAATTCCTGGGGATTTGAGGGGTGGAGCCTGGAGAGGGTGGGGTTTAAGGAGAGGTTGGACCTTAGGCAGGTAGAATGCCATAAACTCCACCCTCCAAACCATCCATTTCCTCCTGGGTAACAATTGTTGCCAATCTCCAGGTGAGAGCTGAAGGTCACTCAAAACTACAACTGCTTTTCAGGTAGCAGAGATCAGTTCATCTGGAGGAAATGGTGGACTCTGTCATTATACCCTGCTGAGGTCACCACAGCAAATTCACACTGTGTGCCCAAAGCCAGGGCACTCTCCCAGAGCCTCTTTCTAGAGCCTGTTGTATTTATTTCCACAACGGGCCTTATTCCTAGTCAACTATAAATAATAAGACCATGGTCCTTAGGGATTTCTTGCAACAGCAAAATGTAGACCTGGCGCGTGTGACCGAGACTTGGGTGAGGGAGGGGGAGACAGTGGCTCTCTCCCAACTTGCCTCACCGGGGTTCTCGGTCCTTCACCAATCTCAGACTAGGGGGCGGGGGGGAGTGGCACTATTTATCCAGGAGGCTTACTCCTTTAGGGTGCTTCCGCCTCCGAGGATCATGAGCATTGAGTGTGCTGGCCTGGTTTGGGAGCCTGGGGTAAGTTTGGCAATTTGGCTGGTGTACCAACCACCTAAAGCACCAGCCAATAGCCTGCCATCCCTGATAGAGGCCGTAGCAGGTTGGGCATTGGAATACCCTAGACTGATCGCCCTGGGTGATTTCAATGTCCATACTGATGATGTGACCTCTACTCGGGCAGTGGACTTGGTGTCATCCATGGCAGCACTGGGACTCTCCCAATATGTAACAACCCCCACTCACCAGGCTGGGCACACGCTCAATTTGATATTCTCGGCGGGGGTAACAGTGGACTGGGTTACTGCTTCAGCAGTCCCATGGTCAGATCACCATGCCCTAGGGGCCCGCCTGAATGTCCCACCCCAACCCTATTTAGGCGGTGAGCATATTTTAGCTTGTCTGCGGAGCCAGATGGATCCTGTGCAGCTCCAGATCCCCTGCGGGATCCAATGCCCCCTGGTGGCTTGTTGGATGAGCTTGTGGAAGACTGGAATAGCCGGGTCTCCACAGCCATCAACGAGATCACTCCACAGCACCCTCTACAGCCCCGCACTAGGCTGGCTCCCTAGTACACCCAGGAGTTACGGCTTATGAAACGGGAGCTCAGATGGCTAGAGAGATGGATGTTGA
Organism: Gekko gecko; assembly: GCA_029375565.1. Taxonomy (NCBI): domain Eukaryota; kingdom Metazoa; phylum Chordata; class Lepidosauria; order Squamata; family Gekkonidae; genus Gekko; species Gekko gecko. Next base: position 119,133,124 of record JAPDNY010000004.1, read on the forward strand.
TGAAAGCTTATGAGATGGCAGTCAAAGCCGCAAAGGATTTCTATGCAGCGGCGGTTGCACCTGCTAGCTCTCACCCAGCCCAATTGTTTAGAATGATTCGGTCGGTAACTGTTCTGCTAGGGCAGACCAAATGCTAGGGAATTGGACATTGGTTGTGAGGCTTTTGCAAGCTATTTTGTGGATAAAGTCTTGGCGCTCTGCTGTGATCTCACTACATTTGAAACAGTGAGAGAGCTTGAGGCCCTTTGCGTGTCTTCGATTTTGATCCTGGATCGCTTCAGCCCTCTCAGTCTGGAGGAAGTCAACAGACTGATCACAGCTGTGTGCCCAACCACATGCAGCCTTGATCTGTGCCCTTCCTGGCTTATTAAATCTGGCCATGAGGGGTTTTGAGGTGCCCTAAGAGAGATTATCAACAAATCTCTCATTGAGGGGCAGTTCCCTGGGGAACTCAAGGAAGCGATGGTCTGCCCTCGCCTGAAAAAACCATCCTTAGATCCGGCTGAATTGGCCAACTATCGGCCGGTCTCCAATCTGCCGTACTTGGGCAAATTGATCAAGAGGATGGTGGTGATACAGCTGCAGGGCTTTCTGGATGACACTTCCATGTTAGATCCCTTCCATTCCGGCTTCCAGCGGGACATGGGACGGAGACCGCGTTGGTCGCTCTGACAACCTCCGCAGACATCTGGATTGAAGTGGTCAGTGGTAGTGTTGCTATTAGATATGTCGGCCGCGTTCAACACAGTCGACCACCAACTACTAGTCCACTGCCTCGCCGATGTGGGGATTTGGAGGCTTGCCTTGCAATGGCTTGCTTCACAATGGCTTGCTTCCTTTCTCCAGGGTCAGGGACAAAGGGTGGCACTAGGGTAACAGCAGTTCAGGAGACATCCACTTGAGTGTGGTATCCCTCAGGGGGCTGTGCTATCCCTGATGTTCTTTAACATCTATATGCGCCCCCTTGCCCAGATTGCCCAGAGATATGGGCTAGGATGTCACCGGTATGCTGATGACACCCAGCTCTATCTGATGCTAGGCGGCCAGTCAGACTCCAGACCAGAAGATCTAGACCAGGCATTGCAAGCCGTGGCTGGTTGGCTTAGACTGAGTTGGCTGAAGCTGAATCCAGTGAAGATGGAGGTCCTGTGCCTAAGTCGTGGTGGTTCCGGGGTGGGGATCCCGCTCCTGACCTTCAGGGGGGCTCCACTGGTCTCAGTGCTGGAGGTTCGGAGTCTGGGAGTGCTCCTGGAGGCCCAGGTAGTGGCCACTGCCCAGGTAGGGCCAGGTAGCAGCCACTGCTAAGTTGGTCTTTTATCATCTTAGGTTGATTAGGCAGTTGGTTCCCTTCCTTGACCATGCTGACTTGGCTACAGTGATCCATGCAATGGTCACCTCAAGTCTAGACTACTGTAAAGCTCTCTACATGGGGCTGCCCTTGTCACGGATTTGGAAGCTGCAGCTAGTGCAGAATGCCATGGCCAGGCTGTTGTTGGGTCTCCCTGGATGCGAGCACATCCAGCCTGCGCTGCAGACACTGCACTAGCTGCCAATAGCATACTGAATCCACTTCAGGGTGCTGGTTCCTACCTTTAAAGCCCTTTATGGCTGGGGTCTGACATACCTACAGGACCGCCTTTCCTCATATATACCCCAGAGAGCTCTATGGTCTGGGTCTCAAGATCGGTTGACGCTCTCTGGCCCGAGGGAGGCCAGACTAGCTGCTACTAGGGCCGGGGCTTTTTCGGTGGCAGCCCCTACCTGGTGGCATGAGCTCCCAGAGGAGATCAGGGCCCTGTGGGACCTCCCACAGTTCCACAGGGCCTGCAAGACGGAGCTCTTTTGCTAGGCATTTAATTAGGGGCTGCTGCCGCTATATTGCCCAGCTGCTGCAGCGCCTGGCCCATGATTTACCATCGAGTTGTTGCCATAAGAAACTATGAGCAGCAGAACATCTAAGAACATTTGAGCAATGGAAATCCTCTGAAAGCATGTCATCTAAGCAAATCTTTAATTGCTGCCAGTTCTTTATGTCGGTATTGGTTTTAATTGTAGTGTTTTTAAATAATTGTGTTTTTAAGCTGTATTTATGTCGTTTGGAAGCCACCCTGAGCCTGCTTTGCAGGGAAGGTGTGGTATAAATTTGATAATAAATAAATAAATACATAAAATGTCTGGAAATAGAGGAGCGATGTGTTGATGGTTTTTAAATGTATCAAGTTACCACCAAACAATATATACTTTATCATCCTTGTACAAGCACGGTTATCAGAATCCTGTTTTCCCTCTTTCCCCCTTAGCATGTGCGCAAGAAGTCTGCAAAAATATTATGGAGAATTGAAAGTATATGTGCACCACCCATATCCTAGGCCAGCCCTGTCCTCTGCTCAGTCTAGGTGGGAGATTGTTGTTCCTTGACCTAAGTGGTGGTGATGGGGGGAGTAGAGGAAAGTTTGTGGTCTCACTATCAGCTATAAAAATGAAAAGCAAAGACCACACAGCTTTTCCCAAGAGTTCTCAGAGAAAGCTCATAACTACTGAACTGCTTTCAAAGTGAGCCAAGGGCAGTTTGCTCATCATTACGATAATAACATTTTATATCCTAACCTTTTAAATACACAATATTAGTAACAGGTTCAGTTCCTCCAGTTCTAGTATCAAATCATTCTATGAGCATGTACTGTAGATTAAAGATAGAGAATGTAATCAAGACTTCATTATACCCTATATATTGATTTCATCAGCTTTTTCAGTACTTATTCTTTTCTTGAGCTCTTTCTATTTTCAGTTTAACTTATTACTAAAGTAATATACATTGGCGTTCATCCTACCACTCCACTTAGCAACATTCAGAGCCCCACAAGTTGCAGGAAGGCTCCTTAGGCCGGAAGAAGGCTTTCAACATGCTGAACAATTGAATTTTAAATGCACAATCCATGCCATCTTAGTCAACTCTAATACTGAGGAGTAGCATTCAAGAGGACTGCAGTGCAACACATACATGTATACAGGTGCAAATAGGTTGAAACTTACTTCCAGTTGGAATCAGATCTCTATCCGGAATAAACAACTTGTACCCATAGTGCTTTTCAAGCATATCTGGTAAGATCTCCAGAGCAAATCGTTCTTCTTCCCCAGTTTCTTGATTCCACTGGTCAGGATCCACTTTGGTGTATGACAGATATGCATCATAATCTTTGTTATCTATAAATAGTAGGGAAAGGGAAGAGGGATAAAAGAAAGTATACACACTTGTTTGTCACATAGGTTTTCATGGATTCCTTTTGTTATTTAGAGGTAATCTGCAGACCTGCATATTACTTCCCACTTACACAGGTGGCCTCTTTTACCCTTCTGGTCTCCTCTGCCTCATGATAGTGCTTGCTTGTATCAATCTCCTGCTAACTATTTTGCCATTGAAAATGGAAAAGTATGCTTTCTGTGAAAATTGTGTTCTCTCTCTCTCTCTCTGTTTCTCTGTGTGTGTGTCCATTAACAAAGCTAGAGGTTGTACAACAGATAATACATTCTTGGGAAACAGATTACACCACTCTCTGTAATATAGCTAGATTTAACACTGGTTTAAAATGTGGGCATACCCACATGGTGTACAGGAAAAAGAGAAACATTTCAAATCTTTTAGCTATGATCCAAATTCTTGGCATGTTCTACATGCATCTTAGTTTTAGCAGAATTTTCTGGTTAAAAACTGTACTGCACAGCCTTCAATCTATGTTTTAAACACTTTGAAGTAAACAAAAAGGGTTATAGGAGAATTGCTGCTATGCCACCGTATTTCTTCACATATCGTTTTGAATCAGAAAACTGTCTCCAGGTTTGTCTGGAGATTCTGCAGGATCAGTTTCCAAACAGGAAAGTTTTTTGATGTATGCACAAAATATGTATTAATGCCACAGTGAATTTCACCTCCTGAAGATTTACATGGACAGGCACATCATCTGGGAAAAGCTTACAGATAATCCTGAATGTTTAATTGCTTGCTTTTGGGTAAAACTGGCTGATTTCTAGTCTTTGAAAACCAACTGACTGTTGAAACCTGTTATTTCAAGATTCTATTTCATCCTACATAAGGTATTCTATAATCATGTTCAAGTCTTAGTGGCATTATAGTTGTAGTTCTTGGATTGTGTTCAAGGGCAACAGCTAGCAGAGTGTGTTGCAGTAATCAGATCATGAGATTACAAAAGCATGAATCAATGTGGTCAGATTGGCTAGGTAATAACAGAATTGGTATACCAGATACAGTTGATAGAAGGTATTCCTGGCCACCATGCTAAACTGTTTTTCAAAGAGCATGCCAGGGACAATGAACAATTCCATGCTCTTAACCTGATCTGAAAAAGACAACTTCATTCCATCTAGAGAAGTGGATTCAATACTTCTAGAATATCAACCTTCCTGATCAGCATTGTCTTATCTGGTTTCAGCTTTAGCTTGTTCTGTCTTAGCCACTTGACCACAGCATGAAAGTGCCAATTCAGAACCAAGACAGATGCATCTAAAGGCCTAGATAATGAAATATAGAGTTGGGTACTATCTGCATATTGATGACACCAAACCCCAAAGCTCTTGGTCAACTCTAGTATTGAGGAGTAGCATTCAAAAGCATTCAGTAGGCCACTGATTACATAGATTAAGAAGCATGTATGAAAAAACAGACCCCTGTGACACTCCATGAGACAAATCCCAGTTGATTTTGTGCCTCTGGTGGAGGATCTGTGTGCCTGGTCAGACAGAAAAGAATGAAACCATTGAAGAGTTATGCTCTTAACACCAACATATTCAACCCAGTGGATAAGAATGGAAAGGTCTACTGTATCAAAGGCCACTGAGAGGTCCAACAGTATCAACAGGAAAGATTGTCTCCTGTCCAACTTTAAATAGAGATTGTTCAAAGGGCAAGTAGAGACATCTAAGCCTAACCCAGGTTAAGACAGATTGAAATAGGTTAAGGGCAGATGTTTCATTCAGGAAATTCTGGAGCTGCTCTGCCACCACACACATAGAATTCACTGCCACAGGAGGTGGTGGTGGCTACAAGCATGGGTGGCTTCAAGTGGGAATTGGGTAAACATATGGAGCAGAGATCCATCTATGGCTATTAGCCACAAGGTATAGATAGGAACTCTCAGTCTGGGGCAAGTGATGCTCTGTATTCTTGGTGCTCAGGGGGGCAACAGTAGGAGGGCTTCTAGTGTCCTGGTCCCACTGGTGGTCCTCCTGATGGCACCTGGTATTTTTGGCCACTGTGTGACAGAGCATTGAGCCATTGGCCTGATCCATCATTGGCTTCTCTTCCCTAGAAAAGTTAAATTGGTGGCTGGCCTATAATGTGACCTCATCCCTAGCTAATGAAGGGTTTTTTTTTTAAGCAGAGGTCTAACAACTGCCTCCTTCAAAGCCTAGGGACAGCCCCTCAGTCAGGGAGGAGTTGACAGTTTTCACTAATGGCTACAATACCTTTTCCTGACAAGATTTTAAAAGTCATGATGGCTGATGTGAGCTGTGTCAGAGTGACCACATCATAGTCATCCAACCAAGTTGCAGTCAAGCAAACCAGGTTGACCTGTCCTTCATGCAATAGGTCATATATTGTAGATATCTTATTTTTCACAGATCTGATATTGTACAACATCAAAGTTGAAGTGGAGCCATCTAATAGAGCCTCTCCACCCATATTTTGAAGGATGGGATGGAGATTAGACTTGCAGTCTGCACCATTATTTTTCCCCACTTGTCTTGGGCATGAACACTCCCCTCACCACCAGATCTTCCCTCTCCTTGCACTACCTTGATTCAAGATGTAACAACACACATGCTAGAAGGGAGGCAAATGCAACTTCCCTACCCCGGTCCTCCAGAACCACCGCTTGCAATAGATCCAACATAGGGTCTGCCAGCTGCCAGAGCTCCCTGATGGAGGGACATGCCAGAGGGATTGTCTCCTCTGGTGCCCCCCTCTGGTGCTGCCTGAAGGTGCCACCTCCACAGAAGGGCTGTGTTATGAAAGCCAGCTGAGCTAGAAGGGGCTGGCTGCTAGCAGAGGTGAGTCAGTGTGCAGGCTTCTCTAGGTGCAGTCAGTGCCACAAATTAGGCAACTTGAGATCTTTCCAGCACTCACAGTCTCTTCAACTTGGCCTCTCTTCACTGACCAGGTACAGCCAGTAGCAACAGAAGGGTGTGAGGACTAGATGGGCATTGTTTCCTTTCTCCCCCAAACTGCCAGGGCAGCAGCAGGCACTCCAATTGCTCAACAGGAGAAATGCATTATGAAGGCCAAATGAGCCATGAGAGGCTGGCCTTCATAATGCTGAAAATCCTTTTTAAACCACTGAAAGGCAGAGATCAGACATGCCTTTAGATCTGACTCAGCTGTGAATGCCTGATGGATCTAAAGGGCACAATCAAACTGCAACATCTGGGAAAGGTCCTGCAGTCATTGGCACCCCGTGCTGCTCTGCCATGGAAGTGGAGTTAAAAGACATTGGAGAAAGTCAGATCCTAATGCTTACTAAGGACAGACTACAGGCTATGGATGGACTTCCCCCTCTCTGATTGCTCAAGCACACGCTCATGCTGTTGGGATGGTCTGCTCATTCCATCCCGACTCCATGCCATTTCCCCCCTCTTGCTTAGCAGTATGCACGTAACTGCATACTCCATGGGGAACCCTCAGTGTGGAGGTGCAATTCCTCGTTTATGAGCATAGGAAACGAAAAGGGAGGAAAAACACCACTTGCCCGAACATGATCCGGCAGTGATGGGATGAGCCCACAGCTACAAAGGATTGCAATCTTGCAACACCATGTCAATTTCCACCAGGAGAAATAGGCTTGCTTCCCCTCCACACCAAATGGCTTGTGTGACCGCAGCCAATTTTTTTTAATTGATGTGTAATAAGGTATATTTGGATTTTTTTTCAAGCACCTCTGAGAGAGGAGAAATTTATTAAGAATTGTTTCATCATTTTGTTTCCAGTTCAAACCCCAAAATAGTTGGAATGAATGTGGGGCGTAGGAGTACCAAGGCAGTAGATGCCACAATGAAAACTCATTTTTATTTATTTGGCTTTTTGTTTAAACAAACTTTTTTTTTTTGCTTTAAAGCTGAATTTTATTTTGAATATAATGATATTTCTTTTTCAAAGAGGAATAAATGCATCCATTTCAATATATGCATTCCATGTGCTTAGTGGTAAGACTGAATGAAAATGCCCATCATTAATTTTAATTAAAGTGTCAGTAATTTCAAGCGCTCTGAAACTAATTCACTGGATTAAGAGTTCACATTTATATTTTCATTGTGAAAAAGTAGGGAAAAATCAATGGCAGGAGTAATGAAATGTTAACATCCATCTAACACTCTAGACAGTATTATGCACAAGTTATAGAGAATATCAATTTCTTGTAGAAGAAGCCTAATTGAATATCCCACTCTGTGCCATAAGTAATGCTATAGAGATGTAGTGCTGAAGCAAACAATTCCATAAAGAGTTCTTGTTTTGTGATATTTAATTATTTGGGCAGTAGAAGGTTACTGCTGGTATTTATCTTACTGTATTTGCCATTTTATTGTTATATTTTAATTATTTGAAAGCTTAGAATCCACTTCAAACAAAGTATGGAGGCAGAGCATAATTTTAAGAAGTTAAATAAAATATATTTGGCTATTTACTAGCAGCACATTTTACTCATGTTATTGCTTCAGCCATGGCTGTTTGTTTTTTTTTTAAACCCACCAATTTTATTAGTGTGGTGAGCTGGCCCATGGGAAAAGCAACACACAGGCATTTTGTGATTCACCTCCATATGAGATTACCATTTTCTAAATCATGTGAATTAGAATTCTTTAAAAATAGTCCTATTTCCATTGGTGTTACACCACCTAGGATGGTATGGGGTTACTCCCTTTGCACAGGCAGAGTGCAGTGCTACACAGGTAGATAACAGTTACACTAAAATAGCAAACATGTAAGATGGGATCCAGGTAGCAGAAAGGAGATTGGTACACTAGAAGTTGGGACCATGCTGGTGATACAGGAGACTTTCAATGCTTCATTGACTCCTGCTTTTGGAAGGCATTGTTAGTCAGAATCTTATGCTGCTTTACAGATTAATCCCAGGTGAATTGAATGTTATCCCTGAAAAAGAAGTGATTTTAACTTAAAAGAACCGTGAAATCTTAAAAGCTAGTGAATCTTCTACCAACTCAGCATACTGACTAATTTTGTAACCAATAATATAGTACATCACCAAGAAAGAGATGATCTGGTGGGATCTCAGTTTGGTGTAGTGGTTAAGTGTGTGGACTCTAATCTGGGAGAACCAGGTTTGATTCCCCACTCCTCCACTTGCACCTGGCTGGATGACCTTGGGCAAGCTGTAGTTCTGATAAGAGCTGTTCTTGAAAAAGAGCTCTCTCAGCCCCACCTACCTCACAGGGTGTCTGTTGTGGGGAGGGGAAGGGAAAGGAGTTTGTAAGCTGCTCTGATACACCTTTGGGTAGTGAAGGGTGGGGTATAAATCCAATCTCCTCCTCCTGCTCCTCCTGCTCCTCCTCCTCCTCCTCCTCCTCCTCCTCCTCCTCCTCCTCCTTCTTCTTCTTCTTCTTCTTCTTCTTCTTCTTCTTCTTCTTCTTCTTCTTCTTCTTCTTCTTCTTCTTCTTCTCCTTCTTCTTCTCCTTCTCCTTCTCCTTCTCCTTCTCCTTCTCCTTCTCCTTCTCCTTCTCCTTCTCCTTCTCCTTCTCCTTCTCATAGCTTAGGTTCCTCTTGTGCCCTATGATAAGTGGGCAGAGCGTATTTTTCCTCTGACATTGGGTGATATTGTCAGCCACCACTGTGCCCATCCAGTGTTCCCTCTAAGCTTGAATTAGTGTGAGCTAGCTCACAGTTTTTTAGCTTCTGGCTCAAAGATTTTTTCTTAGCTCAGGAAGGATAGTTTCAGAGCAAACTAATTTCTGCAGTAGCCAAATGGCTCGCTCACAATTTTAATGTCAGTAGCTCACAAAGTAGAATTTTTGCTCACAAGACTCCACAGCTTAGAGGGAGCATTGCTGGAGGGCTGAGCAATTGGTTTTGCTGAACTTGCCACTCTTCAGCTATTCAGCCCAGGCCTTTGAAAGTGAGTGAAGTGAGTGTTTGCTTGTGCCTGCATCCTCTCAACTGGTGTTGGGGAGTCAGGGAAAACACCATAACCACTTCTGAAATGTCCATAGAAATGGAGGCCATTAGGGAGGCAGTTGGCACCAATGAGGTGCGCAATGAATATATGGTGTACAAGCAAGGCTGCAGCAGGCAAAAGATAGACTGCCTATCTGAGCCCTACGTTACATTCTACTGATATGCTGAGCTAATGTGAATCCCCGTCATGATCTTTTTCAAGATTACTTCCTAATTTGCTCTAAAAAGCCCAAGAAAAGTGCAACTAAGGCCTTCTACCAATGCATCTTCCAAATGAAGATGTGATTGATTTGATGCTTGCACTCTGGCTTTGACTATAGATTACGCCATTTGAAATATCTGCTTTTTGTCAGGATAGCTTGCTTTAGTGATAAACACACTACCCTCTTGTTCTGTGCTTAGGAAGAAAAACACCACCTGCTATTGAGTACATAAAACCTAGGAAGCTGAAAATGTTTACCAGACATATCTGAGCTGGCAGGGGGAAAAAACTGTTTTCTGAAATCTCTATCTTTAACAACTGTTTATTCAAAAGGCCTTCACTGTTATCTGGAGTTGTTTCTACTGGATTTGTCAGCATGAGATGTGCAAAAAGATTTTACAATACCAAGCAAATTCAACTACTACAATCATCCCAGGAAAACTTTAATAATAAACATTAATATGGAACTGAAAAACTAATTAACACTGATTCTATTTTCGTTCTAACTAGGGGTGGAATAAGGCCATATGAATACAGTTACTTTTCTGAGATAAAAATGTTACTATTAGGTTTCACCCATTCTCATTTCATACTATGTGGGAACCATGTAATGTATATTAGTGTGTATACCTTTACCTGAGCCCTCAAAAACTAGCTTCTGTTTCCCTCTCAAAGTCTGAATGAGAGGGGCCTGAATGAATTCTTGGTGTTGATTTCAGTCTCTCAGTGTGTGTGGGCATTAGTATTCTCCATTTGAAAGTGTTCTCTCCTAACTGGAAGCAATACAGATCTGTTGTTGAAGCTACCAGAGTATCCTGTGTACTGGCTACAGAGCAGTACTGAAGGATGATGTGAAGCAGGACAGGTAAGCTCATCCCTGCTCACCACATCACAGATGATATTACAGTCTGGATCACAAATATTGTTCATAGTCAAACAATGCAGAGGTAGGTTCACACAAGAGCATTACATGTTTACATACGGATTTCCCCCAAGTTTAGCATATATGGTAAATACCTGCACTTTTTTATAGGCAAGAGATCATTCAGGTCAGGAAAGGTTCTTTTCCCCCCTTGATCAGCAGAAAGAGAACATTCCCTAGATCTGCAGATGGCACTGAATGACTCCTAGATGATCAGTTTGGGTTTCCAAGACACCCATTCCATTCAAAGGTCATTCAGGGCCACGACACTTTGCAGTATGGAGGACAGCATTCTAGTGGTGGTTGCTCCAGTTGCCTTTTCTGATAGATTAGGGCAATATTTAACTATTTTATTTACTGTATCAATAGTTCTTACTGAAGCTCAAAACACTACATGGTGTAAGTAGATAACAGGCCATACAAAGTACAGTGTAGGTCGATACAACTGATATGAGGAGCCTTTGAATAAGCAATGAGGATTACCAAAAACTGAATGAGTATTTTTCAGATTCAGATTTTGAGAAGTGCATATATACTGATATTCTGGGTTATCTGGGTCCCCAATACAATTTTGATATTCATATGAAATCCCCCACTGAAATTCAGAAATTATTTGGGTCCATTATTCCCTATAGGTAATTTTTCAGGAGGAGGGGAATTGCAGGAGTCCTAGTCAAGCCTGTCTACCAAAGAGCTCCCAGGTTTCAAGAATATTACATCAAGAGGCCCAATTCTACAGGCCAATTTACAAGGTGACCCTACTAGTCTTCGTTGTTTCCTAAGGAGGGGAAATTCCGTACTTTTTCCAGAGCAAAGAAGACACTAGTCAAACATACAAAAGCAAGAAACCACTAGCTAAAAGCCTCACAATACAAACCAACAAGCCCAACAGAACCAACATCAAACCAGAGAATTCCAGCAGAACCACAGGTCAATGTGGCAAACCCAACACAACCAATGTCCAAACAAGAGAATCCAAGACAAACCAAGTGAAGCAAGGGATAATGTTGTTAAGAGTAAAAGAACCAATTTCAAACCAGATAATTCAACTCAAATGAACCTGGGAAGCCAATACCTGGCAAGAAGTTATTGACACAGCATTGTAAAATTGATGAAAATCAGTCCTGGGAGCCTTAAAAAGCTGGTCCAAAATATTTTCATATACTCCCAAATATTCCTGGAATTTCTGGGAAAATATGCACTGCTATTCCCCCCCCCCAATCTCACATACCACCCATATACCCTTATTCATATTTTTTTTTCATTTCTATATCTATCTATAAAGATAGATAGACAGACAGACATTTAATGCACATCCCCACATGATACAAACTGTGGGTATAATGAAGAGAAAAAAATGTATTAATCAGTAGAAAACAATGTAATGTCAACAGGATAATACATACAGCAAACTGACAGTACATCCTAAAAAGAGTGGTATAATCCATGGTCCCTTTCTCTTTATAAAACATCTTCCTGAACTATTCTGTTATAGTTTAGCCCTGTTACCTTTATAAAAAATGCTATCCTGAACAATTCTTTTTCACATAGTTTGTAGAATGACAGGAACATGGGAGTCTTCTTGACCTCTTCAGGTGGGAGTCACAACAGAGAAAGTATGTTTATACATAGTTGCTGATCTTGTCCATTTGCAGGGTGGCACGTGCAGTAGACCCTGAACAGATGAGTGGAGTTGTCATGGTGGGACAAAGGAGGTGAGATGGTCTTATAAATATGAGGTTCTAAGGGTACACAGGCCTTGTACATGATAGTCAATACCTAGAATTGAGCCTGGTTGTAGATAGACAGCCCATAGAATTGTCAGTAATGTTTCTGTATTGCTTCACACTGTATCCATTGTGCTGTCTCGTCCCTGCTTTTGCGCTTGCGTTGGTATGCTAGCAGTAACGTGGGAGCTTCTTCCCTGCCGCTTGTCTTATCACGGTGGCCTTGAGTGCAGGCTTTGGGCTATTCTTCTTTGTATGAGAATTTTCCAGTCCTGTGAAGGCGAGGGGAGGAGGGAGCCATCTCCCGCCCATTAAGTAATTCTCCCGCCGGGAGTTTCCCGCACGCACGCTTGCAGGTCATTTGCTAGTCGCAGTTTTGCATCATACTATAAACATGCTTGTGCCACTTGTATCGCCATTCCAGACAATAACCTCTATACTGTGGGTTTTAGCACTGTATTCCAATAAAGCCCTTCTTACTCTTAAGAATGTTTAGATCTACTTGCTTTTGAACCTGACAGGAATGACCATTGAATGGGTGTAATGTGTATGCCCTTTCTAGCTCCTGGTAATAACTGAGCTGCAGTGTTCTATACCAACTGGATTTTCTATGCATACTTCAAAGGAAGACCTATGTAAAAGTGCATTTCAATAGTCTAATCTTGATGTTACTGTGGCATGGATCCAGGTAGCTAGATCAGTCAAGTGGCATGGATCCAGGTAGCTAGTCATGTCTTCTTCCAGGGTTGAGATAGTTGAAACAAAGCATTTTTTTTTTTCTGCTGCCTTAATTTATTTATCTTCTATGGCTTCTGACCTAATGCCATAAAACTTCTGAATTGAACTTGCTTCTCTAGCAGTAATGCTGGGTACAGAATAACCCTAGGCTCTTAACTGAGTCAGCTGAACTTCATCAAATGTGACGTACAATGTTCTTCAAAACCTCATACTTTCCAGCTGGCAACCAATAGGAGACTAACCTTTTTTTTGGGGGGGGGGCACTTACCTACAATGTAGTGATGTTGTGAGCATTGTGATGACATCACTTTTGATTGCCCCATAAGTGATGTCACTGAGTTGCCAGCAATGCCAATCAGCCCCCACCCACCCCATTTTTCTCCCAAAGCCAAGCTGAGCAGCAGCAGTGAGGGTCAGGGAGTGGGAGGTCTCCTGCCAGCAGCAGGAACCTGGAATCCTTACTTCTGTCTTACCTGGATTCAGTTTCTATTTGTTTTTTTTTTCTTTTCCATTTGGCTGCTGGCTCCTTACAAATTCCTTGCTTAATTTGGTTTTTTAAAAATCCATTTTAATCAGCCCAAGAAAATCCTGATTGCCCTGAGAAAAGCAGCAATATTACTGAGGATCTAGTGAGAATTCTTAGCACCTCATAAAATTCTCATGAGCCCTGCCTATGAGGTTTTAGGAGTAAGATCTTTAAAGAGCTGGTCATCATTCTGTCTGTGACAGCATTTCATTTGAGGCATACACCAGCCCTGAACAGGCAACATGTCAGAGTTCAGGTCTAATGTCCAAATAATGAGAATAAGAGCAAGTGTACTGGCCATGCTCTTAACTAATGGATGTTGTAACCCCACACCTTCTATGTACATTTGCTGCATGTGTGCACAGTACACACACATATGCAAGCTGTGGGAACACAGGCTCCATTCCTGGGTGTAGGAATGATGAATCATGAGAAACCATCACAGAAGTGTTCAAGTGGATTTTTAATATATCAAGCTACCAACTCAACATACCCAAATGCATGTGGTAAATCTCATTAAAAAACAAAGATATCAATGTGGAAACAGAAATGTCTCTGTGATCCTTGTAATATCTAGACTAAAATAGTACCCATACCTACTTTCTGTGGCACTAATCCACATAAAAATTTACAGCACTTAGGCAATACATTTTTTCTATCATCCTAAACAGCCAGGAACAATAAGGGCTACATTCGAGGTGATTTGGGGAGATCAGTATATTTATTGCCCACATTATTAAATTTTAATTTTATTTATTAATTAAATACTTATATTTCATATTTCCCCTGTCTCAGGTGGTTTATTACAAACTCAAATCTAAAATATAGTATAATCTCCTTAAAAATGTCAGCAGCCTTCAGCTTATTAAAAGCCCAGGCAAATAAAATAGTCTTGCCATGTCTCTTGTACACTTTGTGAGATGGTGCCCCAAATTCAGGTGTGAATTCAGAGAAGGGTAGTATATAAATTCAAATTATAAATAAAAATAAAATAAAATACCTCCTCAGGGTGTGCATTCTGTAGGGTGGGGATTACCATGGCCATATCCCAAGTAGACCACTCTACACAGGGGAACAGCTAGTAGGTGGCATCCTGAGTTTTGTTGTTGTTGTTGTTGTTGTGAAGAAGAAGAAGAGGAGGAGGAGGAAGAAGAAGAGGAGGAGGAGGAGATTGGATTTATACCCCACTCTTTACTACCCAAAAGAGTCTCAGAAGGGTTTACAAACTCCTTTCCCTTCCCCTCCCCACAACAGACACCCTGTGAGGTAGGTAGGGCTGAGAGAGCTCTTTCAGGAACTGCATTTTCAAGGACAACTCTTGTCAGAACTATGGCTTGCCCAAGGTTATCCAGCAGCTGCAAATGGAGGAGTGGGGAATGAAACCCAGTTCTCCCAGATGAGAGTCCCTGCACTTAACCATTACACCAAACTGGCTCTCTGAGTCCAACTCTTCATGACCCCATGGACCACATCACACCAGGCCCTCCTGTCTTCTGCCGTTCTCTGGAGTTTGCTCAACTTCAAGTTCATTGCATCAATAACACTGTCTAACCATCTCATCCTTTGCTGTCCTCTTCTTCTTTTACCTTCAATCTTTCCCAGCATCAGGGTCTTCTCCAGTGAGTGCTCCCTTCTCATTTGGTGGCCAAAGTATTTGAACTTCAGCTTCAGTATCTGGCCTTCCAGGGAACAGTCAGGATTTGGTGTAGTTTGGTGTAGTGGTAAAGTGTGCAGACTCTAATCTGGGAGAACTGGGTTTGATTCCCCACTCCTCCACTTGCAGCTACCAGATGACCTTGGGCAAGCCATAGTTCCCTCATAGCTGTCCTTGAAAGGGTAGTTTCTGTCAAAGCTCTCTCAGCCCCACTTACCTCACACTGTGTCTGCTGTGGGGAGGGGAAGGAAAGGTGTTTGTAAGCCGCTCTGAGACTCCAAGGCTGATTTCGCACAACCACTTGTCCTGGTGTCACCACCCGTTAAGATTCGGGGCAATTGACCAGTCTTCTTCTTAAATTGACTGATTTGATCTTGAAGACTCTTGAAGACTCCTAAAGAGTCTTCTCCAGCACCATAATTCGAAAGCATCTGTTCTTCAGCACTTGGCCTTCCTTATGGTCGAACTCTCGCAGCCATACATGACTACTGGGAATACCATCGCTTTGACCATATATACTTTTGTTGGCAGGGTAATGTCTCTACTTTTTATTATGTTGTCTAGGTTTGTCATAGCTTTCCTCCCAAGGAACAGGCATCTTTTGATTTCATGGCTGCAGTCACCACATGCATCTTGGATCCCAGGAACGTGAAGTCTGTCACTGTTTCCATGACTTCACCTTCTATTTGCCAAGGAGTGATGGGGCCGGATGCCATGATCTTAGTTGTTTTGATGTTGAGTTTCAACCCAACTTCTGTGCTCTCCTTTTTCATTCTCATCAAGAGGCTCTTTAGGTCCTCTTGACTTTCTGCCATTAGAGTGGTATTGTCTGCATATCTGAGGTTGTTGATGTTTTTCCCAGCAATCTTAATTCTGGCTTGAGATTCATCCAGTCTGGCATTTCACATGATGTACTCTGCATATAAATTAAATAAGCAGGGTGACAATATACATCCTTACCGTACTCATTTTCCTATGCTAATCCAATCAGTTGTTCCATATCCGGTTCTGTTGCTTCTTGATCCTTATACAGGTTTCTCAGGAGACATGTGAGGTGGTCTGGTACTCCAATCTCTTTAAGGACTTGCCACAGTTTGTTGAGATCTACATAATCAAAGGCTTTAACATAGTTAATGAAGCATAAGTAGATGTTTTTCTGGTACTCCCTTGCTTTCTCCATAAACCAGCAAATGTTGGTAATTTGATCTCTCATTCCTCTGCCTCTTCGAAACCCAGCTTGTACTTCGGGCAGTTCTCTATCCACGTACTGCTGAAGCCTAGCTTGTAAGATCTTGAGCATGACCTTGCTAGTGTGTGAAATGAGTGCAATTGTGTGCTAGCTTCAACATTCCCTGGCATTGCCCTTCTTTCAGATTGGAATATAAACTGACCTTTTCCAATCCTGTGGCCACTGTTGTGTTTTCCAAATTTGCTGGCATATTAGCGCAGCAGGATACCATCACCTCCACTAGCTTTGTTGTTAGTAATGCTTTCTAAGGCCCATTTGACTTCACACTCCAGGATGTCTGGCTCGAGGTCAGTGATCACACTATCATGGTTGTCAAGGACATTGAGGTCCTTCTTGTATAGTTCTTCTGCATATTCTTGCCATTTCTTCCTAATCTCTTCTGCTTCTGTTAGGTCCTTACTGTTTTTATCATGGCCAGCTTTCCACGGAATGTTCCCTTGATTTCTCCAATTTTCTTGAGGAGATTTCTAGTCCTTCCCATTCTATTGTTTTCCTCTATTACTTTGCATCGTTCATTCAAAAAGGCCTTCTTATTTTTCCTTGCTGTTCTCTGGAAATCTGCATGCAGTTAGGTAAATCTTTCCTTTTCACCTTTGTCTTTTGCCTTCCTTCTTTCCTCAGCTATTTGTAAAGCCTCATTAGACAGCCACTTCACTTTCTTGCATTTCTTTTTCTTTAGGATGGTGCTGATTGCTGCCTCCTGTACAATGTCACAAACCTCCATCCATAGTTCTTCAGGCACTTTGTCTATCAAATCTAATCCCTTAGACCTATTCTTCACCTCCACTGTGTGCTCTACACATGGACATCACCAGATGGGCAACATTGAAATCAGATTGATTATGTCATTTGCAGTCAAAGATGGAGAAGCTCTATACAGTCAGTAAAAACAAGACCTGGAGCTGACTGTGGCTCAGATTATTTATTTATTTATTCATTACATTTATACCCCACCCTCCCAGCAATGGCAGGCTCAGGGTGGCTTACAACAGCATAAAAACAACAATAAATAACATAATATTCCTAAAACCATAACAATCACAGTATTAAAAGGTGCTAACAATAATAATCCAGTTACCAATTTACCATTACATCTAAGATGGTGCTCAGACTTCTGTGCCATCCTAGTGATCGGTCCTGATCCAACGTTGTACGGGTGGCTTAGGCTGCTTTAAGAATTTTAGGAGACAGGGCATTCTCCCCCAGGGCAGCTCCTAATTGAATGCCTGGAAGAACATCTTCATCTTGCAGGAAGCTGTGGAACTGCATAAGGTCCCGCAGGGCCCTGATCTCCTCCGGGAGCTTGTTCCACCAGAGTGGAGCAGCCACTGAGAAAACCCTGGCCCTGATTGTAGCTAGCCTGGCATCCTTTGGCCTGGGAAGGGTGAGTCGGTGTTGAGACCCTGATTGCAGTGCTCTCTGAGGAACACGTTGGGAAAGGTGGTCCCTCAGGTATGTAGGTCCCTGACCATAAAGGGCTTTAAAGGTAAGAACCAGCACCTTAAAGCGAATTCGGTATGCTATCAGTAGCCAGTGCAATGCCTTCAGCACAGATTGGATGTGCTCCTGTATTAGGAGGCCCATCAACAGCCTGGCCACGGCATTTTGCACTAGCTGTAGCTTCCGAATTTGCGATAAGGGCAGCCCCGTGTAGAGAGCATTACATGAGCTACTCATTGCAAAATTCAGGCTTAAACTGAAGAAAGTTGGGAAAACCACTAGGCCATTCAAGTTTGACCTACATCACATCCCTTATGAATACACAGTGGCATCCTGAGTTACATGAGGACATGAGGACATGAGTTATATTATCATCTAGCTCCTGACAATAATTGGGCTGCCGCATTTGGAACCTGCTGCAGTTCCTAAGTTGTCTTTAAGAACAGCTTTGTGCAACTTTGTCAGCCAGGTCTAAGAGAAGAGAGAGTTGGTAAACCAGATGCAGCTGATAGAAGATACTTTTTGTCACAACATCAGGTGGAGTGTGTGAGCATTTCAAGTTCTTAACTACTTCTGCAAATGTCAGCTCCTCTTCATCCACCACAAGTGGATCCAGTCTTTCCAACCCACCAGCTTTCCTCACAGCATTACTTCTGTCTTGTATGAGGATTCAGCTTCACCTTGTTCTGACTTAGTCACTTGACCACAGCCTCAGAACACCAGTCTAGAGTTGTGACAGACACATCTGAAGGCTTGGAAAATAAAATATAGAGCTTGGTTTCATGTGTTTATTAATGATCCTCACTCCAAAATTCTGAACAATGTTATTCAGTGACCTCATACAAATTTTGAAGAGCATGGATAAAAGAATGGAACTTTGGGAACCCTGAGGCACACAAAAGGACAAATCTGAAACTGCTGATTCTGCTTCTCTAATGGAAACACTTTGTGTCCAATTGGACAAAAATAGACCAAAACCACTAAATAGCTGCACCCTTACCACTAGCCCCATATTCCAGTAAATGAATGAAGATGAATTGGTAAACTTTATAAAAGGCCATTGGTACAAGGGAGACTGCCCCCTGTCCAGCTTTAAATGAAAGTCATCAACCAGTGTAGCTGAAGCCAAACCCAGGCTTGAAGCAAGACTGAAATAGGCCAAGAGCAGATGTGTCATCCATGAACCCCCGGAGCTGGTCCATCACCATATGTTTCGTCACCTTTCACAGAATTTAAATTAGATAATAGTTTGTAATTTGATTATTAGCTGATGAAGGTCTAGTAAAGGACTAATTAACCTCCTCTGTAGAGGCCTTTTGGGCAGCAAAGCTTGAGAAGGTACTTGAGGTACCAGGAAAGGATGGAAGATGGGTACCTTTATCATGGTTGTCTGGCAGCTGTGCAAATTCTGTATGAATTTGCAATTCTACCTTAAAATAGAGATAAATGGTTTAAGCCCTAGAAATTAGAAATGGCCAAGATTTAGTTTGATGAAGCCTTGAAATATTATTAAAAATCATGTTACTGATATTTCACTGAAGGTTATGGAAAGATTGTAATAAGACTCCTATTTTTTTTTGTTCTTGAAACCTCAGCAGCCCACTCTTGACACGTTGTTAATCTGTTGACTTCTGCTTCTGCTACTCGTAATGCATAACATTCATACAATAGTCACTACTTGCACATTTATGTCCTTGTGCAACAATTAATCTCTATTGCTTAAGGAGAACTAGGCAATTCACAAGAAAATCCTGCCCGGAGGTCGGAAGATGAACTTTAAATTCCAAAGGATATGTGCTTATCAGCTGGTTGCTGGACCTTCCCAGCATAATCCTGAATGCCCTTGAAATGGCAGATTGGCTTTATAGGAGGACTGATAGCACATAAATGCACTGGGGAATACAGCAAGTATTATCCCTAGCTGTCTTCATGTGAATTCATTATGCCTTAATATTTAGTCTCAACCACATGATGAATAATTAAATTCTAACATTTCTGTGATGTTTTAATACAAATGTATTAAAATGAATTCTTCAAATATTCTTATATTGAATTAAAACACAAAATGCTGTAAATAACAATTTAAACAAAATGGCTAGCTTTTTAAAATGCAATAGCACGATGTTTTTATCATGTGGGTTGGGTTTTTTTTTTTGTCTCTCAGACCCTCCCACGACAAATCTGAGATGTGAGGCTGATGGAAACATGAGATAGAAACTATTTAAATTAGTTAGTACCAAACTTAATGATCTATTATTAATGTTAGATATTTGCTTAGTTTTATTTTAATAACTTTAGAAAATACATCATAGTTGCCTTATTACTGCAAAGAATTTAAATTAAATCTTACTGCTGCAATGCTTGTAACACAGGTCTCTAGACACTGCGTTAGAGTCTTAGATGTCAGTCTAACTGACTGGAAAAATTAAAAAGCTCCTGTAAGGTTTTGAGTTCAACAATGGTTTAAATGACGGAGATATAAAATATTCTCTGTGTTCCTGTAAGATATTTACGTGGTCAATCAAAAAATTACGTAGAGGATTCTGCTAAGGCATGATGAATAAATACCAGACAAATGATAATTCAAGGAACTTTCCATTTTACTTGCTTTGTGAAAACTGTGGTTCTATAAGGTTATTTTATTATTTCTCTAGACTTAGGATGTTCATTTCCACAAAATGCTTGTTCTTTTCCACAAAATGCAATAGATTTATGCCATTAAAATAGATGTTTATTTTGTACAAATAATGTGTATAAATGACATAACTTACAATGATGTAAAAGTGTCATAAAATGGACAAGCAAACAGAATTGGAAAGGTCACCAAAGAAAGTTGTTGTTAATTTCAATTTGTATCCTGTTGTCCCCCACTAATGTGGGGCTCAGAGCGGATTCCAACATATAAGTTGATGGGATAAAAATGATCTTGTACAAAAGTATAATAATGAAAAATTACATATAGTGCACCTCTGTTTGAATGAACAAAGCATTAATCTATGCTAAATGTATCCCATCCCATTTATTTGAAAATACTGCCAAAGCTTACACAGCCATATAACAAAATACATTGCTGTACACCGAGATGTGTATATGAACAGAATACAATGCTATTGTCACTGTAGCAAAAAAGTATGTAACATCTGAGTCTTCCAAGCAAACATGAATATAAGACACAAATATTTCCATCTGAAAATCAGTAGATATCCTAGTCATCATTACTGTAAATTCAATAGAGAAAGAGCACAGTTCAGTGGCAGAATGGACCAGCATAAGGCAGCTTACGTATTCATTCATACAGTTTAAAAAGCAGCTTGAATAATTGTTTTATCTATAGCATGATTTGCCTTTTAAAGGCAATTTGTTCGGTAACTACAAAACCATGAGTCTGATACTGCTCCACTGGTGGCAAAAGACATCTACTTCAGCCTTCTTTAGGCCACACATAGTATTGTCAGCTGCCTGTAGAAAAAATGTCCTGTCTCTTTAAGGCTGTGATCAGATGAGCTGTTTGATCCATTGTTGTTGCTTCTCCCCCAATGGATCTAACATGCATGTCCAAACAGCCACTTCTGTCTCCCATTCCCCAATGGGCCCTTGTGCTCATCCTCAACTTTCCCGACACTACAGACAAGCCAATATTTATGGATCCTACTAGTTTCACAACACTTCTGCAGATGTCTGATTGCTCTCTTATGGGGTGAAGCCTTTTGGGAAATCAGATCACTCACTTCTGGTTTTGCCACCATTTAAAAAACCTTTTAGTGATAAGCACATATGCAGTTATTCACCCAAGGCGCATTTAAAACTGCTTTTGCAAGCCTAGGAGTGAGCAGGCAAGGACAGGCAAGATGGCAGATGGGGAGGTGCAGCTGCTGATGATGGGGCTGAGGCTGCGCCCCATACTGCTGCTGATAGAGAAGTGCTGAGTGCCGGGCCCAGAGGGACTTGGTAGGTAAAGTGACCAGTCCTGCACAGGTTCAACAGTGGAGCAGGCAGGACAGCAAAAAGAGGCAAGGGGGACACAAAAGGCTGGAGTGGGAGGCCAACAAGAAGGTGGTGGCAGCAGCAGGCTCGATGCCACAGAGGAGCTGCTAGTGGCCATGGTGATCAGTGCAACATCTGATGTCTGATTATGACTCTCTTGGTACAAAAAAACCTGGACCAAATTAGAGGCATGGCCAGACCATGCCAAGCTGCCCATCTGATTGCAGCCTAAGAGAAGTTTAATGGGATTTTTTTAACCAGGTGATGTTATTCAGTACCAGGGGTCTTTTTTTGGGGAAGCACATCCGAGCGCAGCTCCAGGAGCTCAAGAGCCAAGCCCCACCCCCAGCCGGCGTCCTGGGGAGTCTTTCAGGCAGCCGAATGTCAATTTCAGCTCCATTATATCCTATGGGCCATTGAAGTCAACAGTGAAAACATAGGGTATATTCTGGGGGCTGGAGGGGAGGAGGTTTGAGGGAGAGGCTCCAAACTCACCGGGTAGCTGATGGAGCCTCTCCCCAAGATACCCACCAAGTTTCAAGAACATTGGATCAGGGGGTCCAATTCTATGGGCTCCCAAACAGGTTGCCCCCATTCCCTCCATTGTTCTCTATGGTGGGGAAAAGGTCATATTTATACATTCCCAGTTACTGCTTTGCCTGGGATTGGATCCAGCTGATGATGTAGCAGTATGGGTTCCTAAGGATGCAGACCCCTTGAGCATGATCTTCTGAGCTCACTGAAGAAAGTGCTGATTCACAGAATTCAGACTTAAAACCATAACTTCCAAACAGAAAAGAACTGCCTATGAAACCTCAAACAGTGCTTTCAATGGACTTACATGGTATAACAGCTTAGGACAGCAGTACAATCTATTTCCATTTATTTTCAAATCATTTTGGGCAACTGATATGTTTAAAGAAACAAATGGTTTGGAAGTTCTGTTTGTAGCTTTATGCATCCCCCGTAAAAGCTGTTCGGGGGGCTGTCCTGATGAATGGCAGGGGAAACATCAGAGGCGGGAGGGGGGGGGCTGCACTGAAAAGAGGGAATTGGCAGAAATGTCCCCCTTTGCTGAAGTAGTACTGACCAGTCTTCAGCAATTGAGAATATTTATGTAGGCTATAGAATAAAGACGTGAATGTCATATATTTCCATATATTACTAGCTTGCATTACAGCACACAAAATTCAGTCTTGCCATTAGATGGTGAACTAATGCATCCATTATATGCAAGTAACTAATCCCATATCCCAAATATTAGAAGATCAGTCGTCCCATATGAAACACAAGAAGTATGTTGATGACCCTGGCAAATATTTGAATTGGAGACCTCCAAAGAATACCAGGGTCAAAGGCAGGCTATCAATCCACTTCTCTGAATGTCCTCCATGCCCCAGTAGGTGTCAGAGGTTGCCATGACTTCTAGGCATGGGCACACAAACACACACAATGCAAAAAATACCCCCAAAAGAAGCATGTTGACATTTTGGTATTTAAAGGGTGTTTAAATCATACAGAAGGTTAAATTTTCATCAAACTGCAATTGTATTTTGATTTCACCTGCTTTATACTCATATTGTTTTGTTATCTTTATATCCCAATGGCAATCTGTAATTAATATTTATTTTATATGTAATTTATTATAGATAAATCTGCTCCCATTTTAAGTACCTGGGTTCAAGACTGATTGTGAATACTTGATATTTTAATAGGTCAATATGAGGACATTTTCCTGGGGATAAACCCCATATTGAGCAGACCTGAGTAGAATTCTGAAAAAGACCTGCTTAGGATAGCTTTGTAAATTTTTCAGAGTCACATTTATATATATAAAAGAAAGTTCCCTCACCGTAAAATCAATGCCTGGGCCAAATCTTGGTCCTAGAAACACGAAATCCGGGGACAGCACTCCTACCATGACTTCAAACCCCCACCTCCTACACCTGACAGGTGGCTGTCTGTCAAGTACAGCAGCGGGTGCAGGCTGCTTAAAGCCATTAGGCTTAAAGCCTTAGCGATGCTGCTGGCCCAATCTCACCAATAGCTTCAGCCACACTCCCACCCATTATAGTAATATACCCCAAATTTGTAGAAAAATGTTTCCTTTATTAAGTTATTTAACTTCTCACAATGTGGGCTCTAGAAAATTGGTTCATATGAGCTTGCTTAATATCGGTTTGCTCAGATGGTGTTTTGACTATGTAGTTATGTCCCACTTCTTAAATGCAACATAAATGAGAAGCATTTTTGTAAGAAAAAGAGGGGGTATGCGTTTCTCCCAATTCAATGCCCAGGCTAAACCCCTGCACCAAGAAACCCAAACTAAGGGGAGTACATTCTTACCATGAAGTGAACACCCCCCCCCATGAAGAGATTTCTGAGAAACATGACCCCTAAGGGGTAAAAAAGGGACAAAATGTGTTCCCCCAATTGTTTTCCATGTGTCTGGTAGGCTGCTGCCTCCTTGCCCCCCCCCCATTGGTCAACTGTGTAGTTCAGAGTTCTGAGGTAAAACCTGCCAACTTGCACCCACCTCCCTCTGATTGCTCAGCTGTGGATCCCACTGTTCTGAGGTAAAAACACAGTTAGAAGAGACTGCAGACAGTTAAGGACAGTTATATAAATCAGCAATTCAAGATTCCTGAATAGACATTTTTCAAAAAAGCCAGCATGGGATGGGTCTTCCGCCACCAGCCAAATTGGGGGATTCCCCACCCCCACCTGAGGACTGGCATCCAAAGAGACAAGAAAGCTGGCCTCTGGGCCCAAGTGCTGATACTGGACTTCACCTGAGAGTGTTTGTGTCATTTCAGATGCCCCAAGGCTAAGTGAAACAGCTAAATTTCACATTTAGTTTCAGCTCAGGTATCTCTGAATTAAAAAATCACATCCTATCTAGAACAATTTTGATTCATTACTCAGTGTAAGCCAAGAGATGCAATCCAGGACTGCTGCCTCAATGCCTTTTTAAAAAATACAATATTAAAAATTAGCACCTTAGTAAAGAAAAATAAATAGGTTCCAAAGAAATAGGTTCCACAGAAAAGTGGGGAAATGTGCAAAGTAGCTTTCTTGCTTACCTCCATCTAGTTCTTCAGCACCAAAATGATTCCGGTAGAATAGCATAATCTCAATCTTGTAACATTTGTAGATAGTGACTAAACAAATAAGCAGTAGCAGAATAGCACCAAGGCCACCAGCAAGTTCAACTGTGTACATTAGTTCTGCAAAGAATTATAAAACATAATCACCACCAGATTCTGAACTAAAGGCAGTTATTTATATTGATGTCGGGGGGGGAAGCACCCTCTAACATTTCTCATATATAATACATTTGGCATTCCTTTATGAATGCAGGGCATGTGCTTCTCTGTTTGGTTTGAACAAATATTATAGCATCACAAAGAACTATCTTTTTGTTGAAGTAAACATAGGCAAAACAAGCATATGGGATACATGCAGCAATTCACTTGTGAGACTGCATTCCTCAATACGTTCTGTCAAACATGTAGGATAAAGCTAAAGACAAATTATTCCACATCTCCCAGAATCTCCTGGTTCGGTTGTGTGTTAATATTGCTGACACCACCCTGTTGATATACAATTCATCTTTTGCCCCCCCAACACTCCATAAACAGCTTTGCTTTTTTGTTTTAGATGTTGCAAATTATGCCAATTTGTCATTTCTGCCATTCAGATTTAGAACATGACCAATTTCTTGTGCTACCTTGTTCCATGGAAGATTACATGATGGATTGAGATCACTGTCAGTTTCCAAGGATGAAAAAGGCCTGAACAAATGCAGTTGTTTCTGTCTGTCAACACCAATCTCCTTAGCAATATTACTTATCAGATAATAACTTTAAGTGGTATCATCATCATAGCCCATTGCCCTCCCATCGGCCAAGCAATTGCACACAAAAGACATATGAGTGATCTTTATGAGTAAATTGTACTATTAGTTTTACTATTAAGAAGGTAATGAGAAATGGTCAAATCAAAAAATATACCACTAAAGGCTCTTATATTTTTATGGCTGTATTGAAATTAGAGGCAAAGAAATATTAATCTGTCATTTTCTCTCCCTCCTAGCTTTTAAACAATGTCTCTGGCTGGATTTTTTTTTTTAAAAAAAACTAGTAAAAATAGAATTTGACATATGAAAACACAAATTGAGCAAGAATGCAAAATAAAAAAATATTGTGCTATAAATGCAGTAATAACTAAGTAAATTTTCAAAAGCTTGTCTTTTGAATAACAGATGGTAATTGTGATACCATCAATTTGTATGCAGTTCCATAGCTACAAATGTTGCAGGTCTACTAGAACACCCGATGATGGCTTCTTTGCAAATATTTTGGAAGATAATAGGGTTACCACTGACCTCATTCTTTATTGCACTCATACAAAGATTATTGAGGACCACTGATGTGTGTGAAAAAAGCCCAAGTCTCATCAGTTCAAGGAAAGTTATGTAGGGCATTCTTGGCCAAAAGGCTGCTGGCCTCTGGAGTTGCAGTGGAGAGCATCAGCAACCTCAGAGCAGCACGTAGGACAATAAATAACTGGGGGATGATCATCTGGAGATTTGAGCTGGGTTGTCACCAGTATATAGATGGCATTCAGCTGTATCTCGCATGTCCAGTTGATCTGAGGGAGACAGTAGAAACCATGGAACTGTACCTGGAGGTACTTTTGGTGTGGATGTGGGCTAATAAACTGAAGCATAATAAACTGACAAGACAGAAGTACTACTGGTGAGCAGAAGATCTGACCTAGAATTTAAAATGTCACCCATTCTGGATAGGGTTGTACTCCTTGTGGAGAAAGAGGCCCATAATGAGGTGGTGCTCCTGGACCCAGGCTTACTTCTTCTAGATAAGTATGTGGCAGCTGTGCCCAGAAGTGCCCTTTACTAGCTTCAGCTAGTTAGTCAGCTATGCCCTTTCCTGGTTAGAAAAAACAGGGTTACTGCTGTGCATGCCCTAGTAACATCTGCATTAGAATATTGCAATGTGCTCTGTGTGGGGCTGTCATTGAAAAGAATTCGGAAACTTCAGCTGGTGCAGAATGCTGCAGCCAGAATGTTGACTAGACAGGGTAGAAGGGATCATATCACTCCAGTCTTGGCACACCTACACTGACTTGTGTTTATGAGCACAATTCAAGGTGCTGATATTGACCTTCAAAGCCCCATATGGTTTGGGACCCATACACCTGAAGGATCACCTACTCCCTTATGAATCTACCCAACCACTATGATCATTTTTTGAGGCTCAGCTTCAAGTACCCCCACCTTCTAAGATTAGGCTGGCTGCAACCCTGGAAAGGGCTATTTCAGTCACAGCAGCAAAACTCTGGAACTCACTCACTCCCCATGGAAATACGTCTGTTCCCTTCTGTTGCTATCTTCCACCAGCTGGTGAAGAATTTTTGTTTCATTTGTCATTCCCTCAGTCATCCCTCATTCCTGCTTAACTGTATGTATTTTAGCTCTGTTTAGAATTGTTAACTGATGTGTTTGTTGGTTTTAATGGCTTTTAAAATGAGATTTTATTATATATGTTTTAATTCCTTAGCTGTCTTTGTGACCCTTATGAAGGCAGAAAGGTGGGGTGTGAATTTTGTAAAATAAAAATAATGAAATAAGCTGTAGTACGGTGGTAAGTAACCTCTCCTAACTTCTTTGAAGCAGATTGCCTGTCATGAAGCTGCCCCACCCAATTAAGGATAGACTGGGAGGGGGGCAAGACCCTAAAAGGGGCTCTGCTCCCCCTCTCACACCAATTAAGGGGAGAAAGGAGAAAGAAGTAAGCAGGCTGCCATGGTGCTATGGTGGCTGACTTGCTGTACCCCAGACCATACACTTCACCCACCTGTCTGCCTCTTAAGGTAAGCACACTGACCTCCCATTTTCCCACCAGCTGGCAGCAAGGACTCCATTTGTCATGCTGGTGGTATGAACCCAATCCCTGGCTCATGCAGCTTGCTCACAGTGGAAGCTTACACCCACCTGCATGGGGTTCCACATTGGCCCTTGGCTGGGACCCCAGTTGTCTCAGTGGGGTGCATATAACAGTAAGGCTACAGCCCTAGCTTAGACTTTTGTCCAGAGCCCCAGAACCACTAAGACCACTCTTGACCACAGATGGCAATGAGCTGAGTCATCATTTATCTCAGGATTCCTAATTATCACTGACTTCCCACAACTTTTGTTAGGGAATTGTATCCCTAATGTTACATATGAGTTTTCTTTACAGAGTTCTGCTATAACTATACAATATCATATATTCAATTAAATAAATAAGAAGCTAGAGGGGGAAAACATAAGCAATAATATTATTTTTTACTACCTAAGCATGTCTACAGTTTTGTTACTGTGATGCATATGGCTGCTTTTTTAATAACTTCACTGTTTTCTAAAAGAAAAGAAAATGTAATTAA
Source organism: Gekko gecko (assembly GCA_029375565.1). Lineage (NCBI taxonomy): Eukaryota > Metazoa > Chordata > Lepidosauria > Squamata > Gekkonidae > Gekko > Gekko gecko. The sequence goes on from JAPDNY010000004.1 coordinate 119,161,212, forward strand.
AATATGATTTTGGTTTTTTTAATAAAGGGTTTATTTTTCCATCTCATTCTCTTCACAGATGTAATGGAAACATCTTCAAGTTCTACAATTTTAAGATCAGGACTATCCACATATCTGAAATATTTCTTATCTGTAAGCAAAATATATTTGTTTCCTTGAAATAAATAAACCCTACAACAGTTTCATTAGAATAGAAATAAAATGGTTTAGGAAACAAATGGAAATGGAAATTACACAGCACTGGCTTACCATAGCCCTGTTTATCACTTTATGCCACATGTTGTGCAGCTGTTCAATGGTAACCAGAAGATAGGAATTTAAAGTGCTAGGTTACTCGGTGAAAAAAATGCCATTTATGTGCCTGCTGTAATGATGATGCATTAAGGTATAGGGAAAATATACTAGCATAGAAAAACAAGCATAGAATTATTATAAGATTAAACTCAAAAGATTTCATGGACTTTTTCCTTTTCAACAATTGTGCTTGTTGCTGAATGGCTATGCTATTTTGAGACTATAAAATGTCTTTTGATAAATGTTTTCATGCAGTTTTCATCATCATAGCTATAAAATCCCCACTTCATATACATTTTCTTTCCTTTGGTACCATGAAGTCCCACGCAAGTGAACAGGATGCAAGCATCCCGAACGTTCTCCAGATTCCACCACCGTTTTACATACTACTTTTGCTGAGTCAGCATTCTGTATTAACCAATAGTGTGTCCCAGAATCCTTTTGGACCTTATGGGGCTTGTTGGGACTACCTCTATGATTTTACAAAATCCTAGCTATAGATTCCAGACATCTACACTCGTTCCAGCTCGTGAGGCACAAAATTAAGTTCTCAGTATTGTGTGCAAAACTTATTTTTAAATTTTGCTTTCATTTTTTTAAAAAAATACTAATGTCTATTAAAATTATTATTATTATTAGGAATTGTTCCTGTAACTTGTGGGATTCAACTAGCCAAATTTGAGACACATAGAAGAAAACACAGGCAAGTCAAGGAAAAGCATACTTCCAGCTGTAATATTTTTGTCCCATGCAACTGGGTCAAAATATTCACAGATTGTATCCCTTTAATTCAAAGGATCATTCCTGCCAAATTTCAGATATTTATGTCTATTTTCCTTCATCCCACCCCAAGTATGTAGTATGGTTGGTGGTTCAGGGTCCACAAACAAAATGTTTGTGCTTATTAAAAGAACATGCTTATATATAGAATCAGCATCTGCCCCAAGCCAGAGACCCTGAAAGGTCATAAGTGAAAACATGGAAATCTCTTGTTCAGTTCTTTTTTGATACAAAGATGCTGATACAAAGATGCATGCAACTACTGACAGGATAGCAGTGTCAGTTACATAACCAAAACACCATTCTTTACTTTTTTCCTCTAACTCATATATTTATGAAATCCAACTTAGTTGTGTGGAGCTCACAGAATGAGACTCTCCCCTCCTGTTGTAGGCTGCTGATCCCTCCCTGCTTAAATTCTACTCCTACAAGACAGGCGATCCATATGAACTGTGTGGGAGATAGCAGTGGGAGGAAGGAATCAGCACAAAAACACACCCCATACACTGATGGAAGGGCATTTCAGTCCATGGAAAAAAATAAATTAATTTTTGATATAATAACTTTAGATTAAACAACTTTTTGCTTAGTTATTTGGTTAGTTAATATTAGTACAAATATTTACAAAAAGTGCAAGCCATTTCACATCTCTTTACCGTTTGTGTTATGATATTAAAATTATAGATCTGTTCAGGGGTCTTTTCGGGGGAGCCCACCGGAGCGCAGCTCCGGGAGCTAAGGAGCCAAGCCCTGCCCCCAGCCGGCGTCCCGGAGAGTCTTTCAGGCAGCCGAATGTCAATTTCAGCTCCATTATATCTATGGGCCATTGAAGTCAATTGTGAAAACATAGGGTATATTCTAGGGGCTGGAGGGGAGGGTTTGAGGCAGAGGCTCGAAACTCACAGGATAGCTGATGGAGCCTCTCCCCAAGATACCCACCAAGTTTCAAGAACATTGGACCAGGGGTCCAATTCTATGGGCCCCTAAACAGGTTGCTCCTATTCCCTCCATTGTCCTCTATGGTGGGAAAAAAATAACTTTTTTCCCACCATAGAGAACAATGGAGGAAATGGGGCAATCTGTTTGGGGGCCTACAGAATTGGACCCCCTGGTCCAATGTTCTTGAAACTTGGTTGGTATCTTGGGAGGGAGAAGGCTCCATCAGCTATCCTGTGATCTTGGAGCCTCTCCTCAAACCCTCCCCTCCAGCCCCCAGAATATACCTTATGTTTTCACCATTGACTTCAATGGCCCATAGGGTATAATGGGGCTGAATTGCCACTGAATTTCTTTCATTCCCTCCTTTCCTTCTTTCTTTTTCCTCTTTCCCTCATTCTTCTCTTCTTTCTTTCTTTCTTTCTTTCTTTCTTTCTTTCTTTCTTTCTTTCTTTCTTTCTTTCTTTCTTTCTTTCTCTCTCTCTCTCTCTCTCTCTCTCTCTCTCTCTCTCTCTCTCTCTCTCTCTCTTTCTTTCTTTCTTTCTTTCTTTCTTTCCCACCTTCTTCTCTTCTCTTTTTTCCTCCTTTCCCTGTTTCCCTCCTTCTTCCCTCTCTTTCTTTCTCTCTCTTTCCTTCCTTCTTTCCTTCTCTCTACTCTCTCTCTCTTTCCTTCCCTCTTTCCTCCTTCTGTGGCTCAACTCTCATGAGAAGGAGTTTAAACTTTAAACCCCTTCTCTCTTAGCTCCCCCACCCAGACCAGCTGGGGGGGAAGGGAAGGGGAGGCTTTTGAAGATGCTTCCCCCTTTTGCTTCCCTTCTGACATCACTTCCGGTGATGTCAGGGGGCGTGGCATATGCTAATAGCCTAATAGCTCATTAGCATACCATATGCTAATGAGCTCCTGCAGCTGTTCTTCTACAAAAAGACCCCTGGATCTGTTTATAACATTGTCCTGTTTAAAGACTAAGAGTGAGCTCTAAAACACTGCAGAGGAAAATTACTATTCATTTCCTAAGGGAAATAGCATTTTTTTAAACACAACGAATGAATGAGTGCCAAAGAGTAACATTTGAGGGCAAGGCAATCATTTAGATACAGGCAATTAACAATAGTGGTTTTTTCCCCTCTGTAGCACAAGTGGAGATCTCCTCTAAGGGAAAAGCTCATTGATTGCTGTTGCAGTTGCGGAGAGATTGTTTTTAAATAAATTGCTTCAATTTGAAACAAGATTTGCTACAAGCATTTTGACCAATGGGTATACTTTTTTTTTTAATTGGGATGGTTTGACCAAGCAACACAGTGAAAGAAGCAGCTAATTAAAATAAAGTACCAGCATTCTCCAGACACATTGAATGATATCATGGGTAATAAATGCACTCATTTTACACTAATCCTACTATAATTATCTCATGCACTTCTGGGATGTATCTTTGATCTGCACCTGGTTTTAATTTTTGATAAGCCTCCTCAGCAATGTCACAGAGGTAATTTACTTATCATTAGCTGCACTTGCACAGAGAAGTAAATAAATGAAAAAGTGTTCTCGGAACCTTACACCTACCACTTACTTAGCTTCCTGAGAGGCTTTACACATAATAGTCTGAGATAATATCCCATACTTCATAATACACAGTGATGCTGTTGTATCAAACACTATAATGCATTTTTGATGGATAAGTGCACCTGAGTATGCAGTTCGCTGTTCCATACTCTTGTTTATGAATCTGCTTTGTAAGGGACACAATTCTGAGTTTTTAATGCCCGTTAAAGTATTTTCTGGCATAGCAGCCACAAAGGACCTATGTGGGTAAAGCAAGGAAGGTTCTAGTATATTTGATATAGACCCTCCCTGCTATTAATAATTGTGTGCTATTATTAATCTTTAATTTAAAAAGCAAATGGGTTCCCACCTTGTTTTCTTCCAAGACAAATAAAGTGAGGTTGGTGAAACAGTGTAGGGTAGGAAAAAACTCTCTTTCCCCACAAGTTCCTAAGCTAAAATTGAGGACCCCATATGGCTCTCTATTTAAAAAATACACTGGAATGGTTGCCAGGTCCCTCCTAGCAACTGGCAGGGGACGGGATGACTTATCTGAAGAAAGAGAAATGTTTGGGCCTTTCGTTGGCATCACACAGGAAGCGATGTCATCACACCAGCAACATCCAGCTGATGCTCTGGTATTTGGGCAAAACCTCTATGATAAAACTTCCTTCTACCATATAGTTTTTGCCCAAATACCAGAGAGCCTCTTGGGTATCACTGGTGTGTCGATGTTACTTCCTGTGTGATGCTGAAGAGGCGCAAACACAAGAGTCCTTTCTCTTTCTCCAAGAAAGTTCACCCTTCTCGCTAGCTGATTGATGGAGAGGGCCAGGGCCTATCAGTAGGGAACTGCCACCTCCACTGGGGAGTCAGGCAACCCTATACACTGGGAAGATCCAATTAGGGATCTCCCAACATCTTGCCTAGTTAGAAAAATATGCAAACAATTTCAAAGTTAAACAAAATATCTCTATGCATCAAATTGTGATGACAGGAAATTAGTAAGTTAGGCAAAAATATGGCTTGCTTTTAAAGTAATTGGATGTTAAACATCCCAAAGAGATTTTGGAAAAAAACCCCAACCCTTGAGATAAACTTTCCACTGAAACAATAGTTGATAATAGCCAGTTCCTAAACTTCTGTAAGATTCCATAAGAAATAGACCTGTGACAAGCCAGTGACAAGATGGACTGCCTTGGTTGCCCATAGATTTGATTCCAAACAGTTTTTGGTGCTCATTTTCACTTACATTGGTGTAAAAAAATGTCTATATGGCTTTCAGTGTGCTTTTCTCAAAATAGGTTTGCTCTCAAGGGTGGGATATTCCCTGAACAAGCTCAGAAGGCACAAATATTTTAAACACAAGTGGGTGTTTTTAAATTGTATTATTTAATTGTTTTAAATATTGCTATATATTTATTAATGTATGTTTTATCTACTTACGATGTGATCTGTTCTGAGCCCATTCACAATGAGAGCAAAAGATAAATTTAAATAAATAAATTTATTTCTACCCCACCTTCCCCATGAATGGGCTCAGGACGGCTAACAAACAAAGGCATCATGTGCCAATACATAAAAACCAAGTAAAACAGGATAAAACAGAGTAAATACCAGAAATTACATAAGGTGCTCAATGCTGTTACTCTTAAGACAAGATGGTATCCAGAAGATGTTACCTCCATCCCCGTACCACGTTCTAGTATTGTTCATCAAACCCCCAGGTAGGAGGTTGTTCAAGGCTTTTCACAAGAGTTCATTCACTGCTATAACGTATCTGTATAAGACTTCAGGTAATTCTGTGTTGCTCACTGCCTAGAAGAGTGTGCAAGGAAACAACCTAAATTTAAAAAGACTTTCCATTTATACAAGGGGTTTCATGCACAAATAGAAAGCTATGTTAATTTTGTTTTAGTTGCCTCACACACCATTCTAGTGAACAACCCAGAATTACCTGGCATCATATATGTAAGCCTTAGGCAATGCTTGTTATTGGTGAACAATATTTGGATTAGAAGCAGAAAAATGTATAAGATTTGCTGTGCAGCTTGATAAAAGGTTTTCCCAACATCCATCCACATAAGGCAGACAGGAAAACACATTGAAAACAGGACATGCCAGCTAGGGTAGTCAGCTATAGGTTGGGAAGTACCAAGAGATTTTGGGGGTGGAGTCTGGGGAGGGTGGGGGTTTGGGGAGACCTCAGCAGAATACAATGCCATAGAGTCCACCCTCCAAAACCATTTTCTCTGGAGGAACTTATGTCTATAATAGAAGATCAATTGTAATACTGGGAGATTTTCAAGACCCATCGGTAGGCTGACAATTGTAATGCCAGCAACAAAGACAGATTGTTATCCCTGGTCTCACCATCCCTGTTTGAGGTGCTGCCAAGGGAAGAGTAGTGACTGAAACACTCTGAGAAATGCAGTGGTTAAAATTTCAAGAATGTGGGAGTTGTTTCTATTCCATTATACATCTATATATCTAATTCCCAAGTTGCCCCTGCATGCAGATATCTAAATCCGCACATCGGGGGCACGTGGGGGGCAGGGAGATTTTCCTGCGCACGTGGGGCAGTCCCCAGGTATACAGAAAAATGCAAAAAGTTGAAAAAAAATATGGGGGATTTTTAAATCCCCCCAAAAGTAAAAATGAGAATGGCTTCACCGCCGCCACCAAAGGGGACGGGGGCAGAAGGCTTGGTGGGCCAGCCTCGCCACCGCCACTGCTGGGGAGGGAAGCTTGGTGAGCCAGCCTCACCACCCCCACTGCCTCTGGGGAGGGAGAAGGGAGGGAGAGGGGAGGGAGAAAGCTTGGCGGGCTGGCCTTGCCGTTGCTGCTGCTGGGGTGGGAGGGGGGAAGGAGAAAGCTTGGCGGGCCGGCGTCACTGCTGCTGCTGGGGAGGGAGGAAGGAGAAAGCTTGGCGGGTCGCCACTGCTGTTGCTGAGGAGGGAGGGGGAAGGAGAAACCTTGGTGGGCTGGCCTCGCCTCCACCACTGGAAAGGAGGGAGAAGGGTGGGCTCACCTGCTGCCACGTCTCTAGCTTCTGCAGGCCAGGAGCTGTGGGGAATACTTCCCCCTCGCAAGTAACGTGGATCCCGCCTCTTGTTTTATTCTAGTTACTTACCAACAAATACAACATCATATGGAGCCTTTAGAAAATTCAACAGCATTATGGGATTGCCATAAGTCAGTGGATGGGGTTGCTACAAGTCAGCTGCAACGGTTTTAGCAGTACAAATAGTATTAGATTTGCAATTTGTTATGGAAGGAAGTAAAAACAGGGAGAAAGGGATACTCTTTCCCCACAGTTTCCTTGCAGGTCTCCTCTTGTACTAGTCTAATCACAGGAAATGACTCACAACATGTATGATCTTCTGTTTGAGAGAGACAGAGTGTGTTATTTCTGTTGCTGAATTGTATATAGGATTATGCTTCTGAACTTCTAACAAAATAAAACTTTTAAGGGTTCGTCTGTTATCAAAGAGAATAGGACATTTTCTTCTCCCTAACATTCATAAGATATAAAAAGCTAGGAATAACTGCACTCTCAAAGGTTGAAAGCTGTTCTAGAAAGTGTACCTGAGAAAAAGTTCTAAAACAATTTGCTGTTGCGTACAGGTTAATGTGTGGGTGGGTTAGGTTGATCTTACTGTTACCAACAAGCTAACCTTACAAAAGCTAACAAAAAACCTGTGACTCAATTTGCATGAACAAATTTTAAAGAAAAACAAAAGGACACCCATCAATTTTTAAAAAGTTACCATATTGCTAAGTTTTGTTTTGGCAAGGAGAGGAAACATTTGTATGCTAAATTATGGGATAATGTTTGATCTCAAGTGATAAATTAGTGTCCCTTTACTTTCAGCAAGGCCTGAACTACTTAGGTGAGTGCTTTTGGAGACAAAGCTGAAAAAAGAGGGAAGGAGTACCTTTGGATGGGAGTTCTACAAATAAAAGATAGTAAACTAAAAGAGACTCACAGCTATACAAGTTCTGGTGATCCATTTAAGTCTGGACATATGACTCCATTAAGACTAATTGGTGCTGACATGTTTCCTTGTTCCACGATTGTCAGAGTGAGGCTTAGAACATCCATTATATCTTTGCTATTATTTGCCTTTAGTATCACAACTGTAGTTTTATCAAACAACAGCTAACTTTTCTGAAAAGTTTATACAAAGAAGTGAAATTTATGGCATTAATACCAGGGATCAGTTTGCCTTGGCCCCCTAGAGACAAGGAAGGCACAAGGTTTTCTTAGGTTGTTACATTTGAAATAGCCAATTACGAGGCATGATCTGGCATTATATATTCCACCACACAGACTTTTCTGCTAGCTGCTGACACAGTCGCCCTCCTTTTAACATCTTGGGCTTAGCCAGTTGCCTTCAGGGCCGAGTAGGATTTTTTTTGGGGGGGCTCTTCTGTTTGGATATTGAGGAGGCATTTTTTTCACCTGCTTCATGATGATGTGATAAGGGGGTTTAAATAGGCCTGTAGTATGAACTGTTTAGGCCATAACTAGTTTGGCAATAGGGCTGCTAGGTCCCCATGGCATGCAAGGGATCCCCTGGTTTCTGGTGCTCCCCTCCAGTGCCAGTCATCTGGCTGGAAAGGAAGTTACCATTCCAAACATGTAGGACAAGGGACCAGTGAATGTGATTTATGAATGTGATTTTTGATATTTTTCTTGACATGTAGGGTGCGTTCAGACGGGCCATTTACTCTGCTTTCGGCATGCTTCAGTAATGGATTTTATATCCACATTCACACACCCAACATCTGCGCACTATCCCCAGCCGTCACCTTCTGCATCAAACCCCCTTTAAAACAGAGTATTTTGATACCAGGTACCCAAGTGGTGTTTTCCTGATTCTCTGGTTCTAGCCAAACATTTCTGATGTCTGATCGCTCCTGCGGTGTCAAGCCACTTCCAGTTTAAACCCTCTCCCCGCTCAAAAGCTGCCCAAGGCTTCCGCTTTTCGCCTGCCATTTTTTAATGCATTGGCGGTGTGCGTATAGGTGGAGCTCCGCCACCATGTTTAGAAAACCGACATTTAAAGGGTCACTTGTTTTAGCTGAGTTTAGATGAGTTTGGGATCTCACAGAGGCCATTTTTGGGTCAAGCATTTAAAGAAGAAGAAGAAGAGATTGGATTTATACCCCACCCTTCACTACCCTTAAGGTGTCTCAGAGCGGCTTACAAACTCCCTTCCCTTCCCCTCCCCACAACAGACGCCCTGTGAGGTAGGTGGGGCTGAGAGAGCTCTTGACAGAAACTGCTCTTTTCAAGAACAGCTCTTATCAGAACTATGGCTTGCCCAGGTTCATCCAGCCAGGTGCAAGTGGAGGAGTGGGGAATCAAACCCGGTTCTCCCAGATTAGAGTCCATGCATTTAACCACTACACAAAAAAGGAAAGTCTTTTGTTGGAGGGGTTGGATTGATTTGCCCTGGTGGTTCTGCGCATGCACCATGATAGTTTCTCCCCCTTCTATGGAGGGGTGCCTATGCGCATGAGCAAACTGAGGGAAAATTAAAAAACCCGCCAACACATGCTTCCATGCATCAGTAGTGTAGACGCCAGTGAGCGACGTGACTACATGGTGAGGCGGAATAAGGGAGGTGAGTGTGATCACGATTATCCAGATCAAATATAATCCAGTTAGAACTGGAGCAGTTTAACCCACTCTCAGCATGCCATTTAACCGCACCCATAGAATGACAGCTGTCACTGTGCCTTATTAGGAGTCCGATTAAAGTGAATCTAAATTTTAATATTTAGCCCAGACAGAAGAGCTGTAGAGTAAAATTAATTAGAGTATTATTTTAATGGTTAAAGGTCTTTTCTTAGAGTCAGAAAATAGTGGAATGGAATGTACATTTGAAATTATAAGCTCTCCAGTTGAAGGACATCTGAGAAGTAAAGCTAGGAGTTGGAAAGACTCTGAGTATTCTCAAAACAAATATCTTTCTGTGTAGAGCAGCACATCTGGCTCCAGAAGGTCAAAAGATAAGAACATAACATAAGAACACAAGAGAAGCCAATGTTGGATCAGGCCAATGGCCCATCTAGGCCAACACTCAGTGGCCAAAAATACCAGGTGCCATCAGGAGGTCCAGCAGTGGGGCCAGGACACTAGAAGCCCTCCCACTGTTGCCCCCTCCAAAGCACCAAGAATACAGTGCATCACTTGCCTCAGACTGAGAGTTCCTATCTGTACCTTGTGGCTAATGGCCACTGATGGACTTCTGCTCCATATGCTTATATAATTCCCTCTTGAAGCCATCTATGCTTGTAGCTGCCACCACCTCCTGTGGCAGTGAATTCCATGTATTAATCACTCTTTGGGTGAAGAAGTACTTCCTTTTAACTGTTCTAACCCAACTGCTCAGCAATTTCATTGAGTGCCCACAAGTTCTTGTATTGTGAGAAAGGGAGAAAAGTACTTCTTTCTCCACCTGCTCTATCCCAAGCATAATCTTATAAATCTCGATCATGTCACCCCTCAGCTGTCATTTCTCCAAGTTAAAGAGCCCCAAGTGCTTTAACCTTTCTTCACGGGGACAGTGTTCCAACCTTTTTATCATTCTAGTTGCCCTTTTCTGCACTTTTTCAAATGCTATAATATCCTTTTTGAAGTGTGGTGACCAGAACTGTACACAGTACTTCAAATAAAGTCACATCATTGATTTATATAGGGGCATGATGATACTGGCTGATTTATTTTCAGTTCCCTTCCTAACAATCCCCAGCGTAGCATTGGCCTTTTTTTATAGCAGTTGCACACTGCCTAGACATTTTCATTGAGTTATCTACTATGACTCCAAGATTTCTTTCTTGGTCCATCTCTTCCAGTTTGGACCCCATCAATGTGTATTTATATTTAGGATTTTTGGCTCCAATGCGCATCACTTTGCACTTGGCCACATTGAACCCCATTTGCCACATTGATGCCCACTCACCCATCCTCGACAGATCCCTTTGGAGTGCCTCACAATCCTCCCTGGTTTTCACCACCCTGAACAGCTTCGTGTCATCTGCAAATTTAGCCACTTCACTGCTTACTCCCAATTCCAAATCGTTAATGAACAAGTTAAAAAGCATCGGATCGAGTACTGATCCCTGTGGTACCCCACTGCTTACCACCCTCCATTGAGAAAGTTTGCCATTTACATTCACTCTCTGTTTCCTATTTATAAGCCAGTTTTTGATCCACAAGAGGACTTGTCCTTTTATCCCATGACTATTGAGCTTACTTAGGAGCCTTTGATGAGGAACATTATCAGATGCTTTCTGGAAGTCAAGGTAAACATAAGAACATAAGAGAAGCCAATGCTGGATCAGACCAATGGCCCATTCAGTCCAACACTCTGTGTCACAGAGTGGCCAAAAATACCAGGTGCCATCAGGAGGTTCACCAGTGGGGCCATGATACTAGAAGCCCTCCCACTGTTGACCCCCCCAAGCACCAAGAATACAGAGCATCACTTGCCCCAGAGTCCCTATCTATACCTTGTGGCTAATAACCACTGATGGACCTCTGCTACATATGCTTATCTGTAAAGTACTGTGTTCATCACATGGACGACTCAGACTATGACATGTGTTCAGACATGTTTATTGTGCTTCACACAAAAACTAACTCAACGGCCCTGCAAGGCCAACTATATACACACCACCCGGCACACCCACATTCCCATTGGAGGGTTTGAATTTCCTGCCAAGATACCATTGGTGGACACTAGGTGGACTAGGATCCGGGGCTCCCTGCAGTCACTGCAGACCCCCAGTGGCAGTCTGAGTACATAACATTATCTAATTCCTTTTTGAAGCCGTCCATGCTTGTAGCCACCACCACCTCCTGTGGCAGTGAATTCCATGTGTTTCCAACATCTATTGGGTCCCCCTTGTCCACATGTTTGTTCACTCCCTCAAAAAACACTAACAGGTTAGTGAGAGAAAATCTTCCCTTACAGAACCCATGCTGAGTCTGCCTCAATAGGTTTTGTTCATCAATGTGCTTACTAATTCTTTCCTTAATAACAGTTCCCACCAACTTACTTGGTATTGACGTCAGACTGTCTGGCCTGTAATTTTCCGGATCTCCTCTGGAGCCCTTTTTAAAAATAGGAGTGACATTAGCTACCTTCCAGTCCTCAGGAATGGAGGCAGATTTTAAAGAAAGATTACATATTTTTGTAAGGAGATACACAAGTTCACATTTGAGTTCTTTCAGAACTCTCGGATGTAAGCCATCTGGGTCTGGAGATTTCTCAGTTTTTAAGTTGTCTATCAGTCATAGGACCTCCGCTCTCATCACCTCGATCTGACTCAGGTTCTTCAACACCCTTCCCGAAATCAGCGGTTCTGGAGTGGGCAAGCACTTCTTATCTTCCATAGTGAAGACAGAGACAAAAAAATGCATTCAGCTTCTCAGCCATTTCCCTGTCATCCTTCACTACTCCTTTTACCCCTCGGTCATCAAAGGTAAGTAAAAGAGCTATTGGTGTCTAATGTGGTTCTCACACACTTTAATGGCTCCCTGCCGGTGGTGTTAGCATGCAATGCTTCCCCATATGGGGTGGTGGTGGTTCTGGGACATGCGCTGGCCGACAGCCGGGAGGTGCCAGTTGCTTACTCCTCCCACACACTATCGCCAGCAGAATGCAACTATGCACAAATTGATAAAGAAGCCCTGGCGATCGTGGTGGGGATCAAAAAGTTTCATGACTATCTGTATGAGCACCCTTTCACTATCATCACCAACCACAAACCGTTGCTGGGCTTGCTGGCCCTGGATTGGCAGATCCCCAAATGCTGTCCCCCTATGTCCTGCATTGGTCGATTTTTCTTGCAGGCTACCAGTATGTGCTCACACACTGGCCCAGCAATGCGATGGGACATGCTGATGCCCTCAGCCGCCTACTCCTGCCCTCCTGTGACTCCAACCTGGCCCCGGCCCACCACATCGCCTGATTGAGGACTTGCCTGACTGGCCGGTCCAGATCTCCAAGGTTTCCTGGCACACTGCCCAGGACCACATCTTGTCCTGGGTCTTGGACAGGGTGGGAAGGGGTTGGGCCTCCAGCTCAGTGAGACCCGAATTCATGGCATTTGCCTCTAGGAAGGGGGAACTATCTTCACACAAAGGGAGTTTGCTGTGGGGTGGCCAGATGGTAGTGCCCACACCCCTTCGTAAACAAATACTCGAAGCACTACATGAAACCCACCCTGGGATTGTGCGCATGAAAGCACTAGCCCATAGTTATGTCTGGTGACAAGGACTCAACTGAGAAATCAAGGACCGAGTGCAGAGGTGCCAGAAATACCAGGAGCCGCAACCTGAGCCACCGAAAGCACCAGTCAGGCCCTGGGAATCCTCACACAAACCCTGGGCCAGGCTGCACCTGGACTTTGCAGGGCTGTTTCAGGGTCAAACCTTTTCCATTTTAGTCAATATTTACACCAAGTGGCTGGAGCTGACCCCCGTAGCCTCCACATCATCCTGGTCTGCCATCCAAGCAATGTGGCGGATTTTTGGCACACACAGGATATCTGACACCTTGGTAACCGATAATGGAACAGCATTCATATCCTCTGAGTTCCAGGAATTCACACAATACTATGGGATCAGGCACGTATGCTTGGCCCCTTTTCACTCTGCCACTAATGGCCAGATGGAGCGCATGGTCAGAATGACTAAGGAAGTGCTCTACCACATGGATCACGGGGATTGGGAATACAAGCTGGCAGTGTTCCTGTTCAGCCAGTGGATAACCCCCTCATACTACTACAGGTAGTTCTCCAGCCAAGCTCCTCATGGGCCAGTGCCTCTCCACCAGGTTAGACCATCTCTATCCAGACCAGGCCCCAGAACATGACATGGTGACCAAGGATCAGGCTGCTGCCAGAGGATTCTTCCCCAGGGATCCGGTGTATGCTAGAAACTACGCCCGGAGCCCTGCATGGATCCCTGCCAAAATAGTCCGAGTCACGGGACTGCGCTCCTATGAAGTGTCCTATGAAGATGGGTAGCTGTTCAAAAGGCATATAGATCAACTGTGGTGGTGCCTCCTCAACCGATCCCAAGACACCTGAGGACTGTGGATCCGAGGAAGCTGGATCTGAGGAGCAGGAAGGGCCTGCTCCACAGCTGATGCACACAGGCACACCGACGGAGGAACCCAACAGCAACAGCTCTGCACAGGACCCAACACCAGACCTGAGCAGCATGCCCACCCTGCTCAAAGCCCCAACCACTCCACAAGGAACTGTGAGCCCGGCCCCAGAAACTCTGGCACAAAGCCCAGGGTTGCACCATTCTGCAAGAACACAGTACCAACCCAAATATTTGTGGGACTATGTTTGCTAGGGAGGGGTCCGGACTATGGGTGGAGGAGTGTTGTGGTCCAACAGAGACTGCGCACATGGTTGCTCTGCACACGTGGTCAGCCAAATAACCAGAGCTTCAATCCCAGGAACAATGGGCACAGAGGATCCTAGGAGCAGCCTATTCGGCTGACCAGGAACCTAAAGGAACCCTATCAGATGTAGAATTATGTAAATTAGCCAATCTCAGGTATGGGGTGTGTTTGGGTGGAGTCGTTTGTTGTGCATTTAAGCAGCCCTCGGGGTTGCCCTGTATCTCACTTTCTGAAATCACTTAGTAAAGGTATGAACTGAAATCATTCAATGATGCATCAGTCCCAGTATTTTACACCTCACAAGGTGTCTGTTGTGGGGCTGAGGAAGGGAAGGCAATTGTAAGCTGCCAAAAGCCTCTCAAAGCAGACATAACCAACATGCTCAAAGAACCAATGCAGAACCAAGGAATCCCAGCAGAAGCATAGGACAATGTGGCAAGTCTAACACAATACATGTACAACCCAAGAATCCAAGCCAGTGCCAACCAGAGAATCCTCCAAGCCAAACTGAATAGGAACAGGGCTGCAAGCCCAACAAATGTAAAATTAGAGAATCCAACCCAATGTACATCCCAAGAATCCAAGGCAATGTCAAAACAAAATCCATCACAAACCACAAACCTGACACAAACCAGCTTGTACAAAGAACACAATATTGCAAGACTCAAAGAACTTATTTCAAAGCACAGAATCTAAGCCAAATCATCCTGGCAAACTGAAACCAAGCCCTGGAAAGAAGACACTGACAGAGACACACAGAAAAAATTAAGAAAAAACCTCATAGGAGCCTTAAATGCTGTCCCCTCAATATTTCTGGTTGCTTCCAAATATTTCTGGGATTTTAGAGGACCCAGTTCCTGGTATCCTGAATATATCTGAAAAATATATCTGAATACATCTGAAAAAATACCAGTGGGGGTTAGATATATATTTGGAACAGTTTAAAACTGGAGGTGAGTTGAAAGGGGAAGGAGTGAAAATGCAGGAAAAATAAGGATAAGAAAGATTGGGAAAATGTAGCTAAAGGGAGGAAGGAAAGAAAAAGGGCTCAAGGGGGGATATGGGAGCTGAAGTGAACAAAGCAGGGAAGCTGCAGCAGCTGTGAGGGTGGGAAGGGGGGAAGCAGAAATAATATGGAAAGCAAGACCAATGGGGGCAAGATTCCTCTCTATAAGTACTCTTGGGTTTGTTGTTTGTCTATATCTACATTTATGGAGGAACATAGATAGCTAGAGAAAAATTAAAGGGTGTGAGTTAGGGGTGTGCAATTTTTTATGATATTTTTCTGTTTGGGTCTATTGGACCCCCCCCCCAAAAAAAAATATTGAGATTTCCAAAAAAAGTCAAAATCCCAATACCAGTAAAGTGGAAGAGGAAAAACAAGGGGGGGGGAACAATGGCAAAGCTGCAAAAGACAGCTGAGAGGCAGCTGTTTAGCTGAGCTGGTGGGGAGCAGTCTCCCTATCATCTCAGCTTCAGGTTCTCTTGTGCAATACCTTTAAAATGAGGATGCACAAGAGAGCCCAAAGCTAAGCCATCAGGGAGCAGTCTCCCCACCAGTTCAGCTGTTTTGGACTCTCTTGTGAAGCCCCTTTAAATATGTCCATTTAAGGGGATTGCACAAGAGATCCCAAAACAGCTGCACAGAGATCCCTGCCAACTCAGCTGTTTTTTGAGGGGGCTGTCTTCTGCAGTCCCTTTAAACATCTGAGTGGTGGGAGCAATCTGTTCCTGACTTTCAGCTGTTTTGGGAGCTTTGGTGATCATCCCAGTAATTCTCAACTATATCTGGGATTTGGGGAGGATTTTCCCCTTGGCTTTCCTGAAAAATCCCAGATACTTTTGGGATGCTGAACTATACCTGAAAACTACTGATAAGGTATTTATTGGGTATAATTTTCAACTCAGGTAGATCCAAATTCACAGCTCAGGTAGATCCAAGTGCAGAACCTTAATGTGAATTTCGGGGGGGATCAAAAATTGAATCAATTTTTTAAAAACCTGCAAGCCCACCCTTGTAGATTACTGTAATAATGAGAGGGGGAAATAATATCAAGAGAATAAGGATGAATGCAAAAAAAATCTGCCACTTGCTACAGAAGAAAAAAATGGCTTAATGATCTATAGACACTGTCATAGTGTACAAACACTGCCATACAATTAAAAGAAATTATATTAAGGATTAGAATGGAAAAGTGAAGATAGGGTATGAGTCGGGGGACAAAAGCTTAAGTGTGTGAGCATACATGCATACACTAGAGACTAAATTAGACATGCTGTAGGGATTTTTTTAATTGTTAATCAGCTGCTTTAGGAGGCCTGCAGCTTAGACAAAGAGGGATTCTCTCTTCCCCTGCTGCAATCTCCTTAACTTTAAATAGCCCCCTGCTATTTGCTTTACTGAAGGAAACTCAAGGAAACCCTTATGGTTTTCCTCAATACACTGCAGTTCCAGGAGGTTATTTGAGGTCAGGAACATGATGGAAAGAAAATCTATTACACTATCTGCTCTTGCATTGTCCCCCTATCATGGCTGCTTGGGGGAAAAACCCCCACTTCTGCATTCCACTACCCCTGAAATAGACCTTCCAAGCATCTTGTTTAGTTTGGCCCAGAGGTGTTGATGATTACTTGGGAATTTTCATTAATAGTTTACAAATTATCTATTGACAAGTGAAGCACAGGGAGAGGTGAGGAATGACTCCTTTTTCATGTTGGGGATGTTTGGTCCTACTCAGGAACCCTCTATGCACAAGTCCTCTGTGCACCGACTGAACCTGTGGGGGAGGCACTGAGCATGAGCATCCTGGCCCCACTCCCTGCTTCCATGAGACCATTGGGTCATTTGCAAGGTGTAAATGCATGGAAGAAGTTCCCACATGTAGATACCCCATGACCAGGGCAATACTCCCTCTAAGCTGTGGAGTCCTGTGAGCAAAAATTCTACTTTGTGAGCTACTGGCATTAAAGTTGCGAGCAAGTGATTTGGCTTTGGGGGGGGGGGGAGAGTCTATATCTTTGTGAAGTTTTATATGCAAAAAATTCAAAAAATTCCAAGAAATCATTAGGTAATTAAAGGCTACTTTGCAATTCCAAGTTACTGTGAAATTAAATAAGACTGCAGGAGGTTAGTTCCATGATGAGAGAAAGCCCCATATTTCAAGTATGCCACTGAATGTAGGTTTCATCTTCATTTATTATTAAATTTTATTGCATTATTAAGAGCTATTATATTTATAAACTAAATTTATAAACTTGCTTGCTTGCATTTAAATCCCATGAAATCCCATGAAACTATAAAAATGGAAGTATGACAGTGCCCATCCACTTCTCTCCCTCAGAGGCAAGATTTTTTCTCCCTTTTTCTTTCCCTTTACTGACTGAGCTGCCCTAGTAATGTGTTTTCCTCTTTGCTGAAAACTCTGGCTGTCCCACCCTGTCACAGTACAATCTTTTGGCTATTGGCTCAGCCTAGGAACCTGAAGGGAGGATCAGGAGCCTGCTTTAACAACTTAAATGGCACTTGGGGCATTTTGAAGTTCAAAAATAACAAAATATTTTAATATAGACGAGAAAGGTCAGCTAAAACCAGGGGTCGAAAATTTCTGAGGTAAAACCAGTACATGCACAGACTTTAGTTTTTTTTGTTTGTTTGTTTCAGGCTAATGAGACTTTCTTAAGCTATTCACAGTTACTTATATCTTTATGTTGAGAGGCTTTTGTTCCAGTGTTTCCTCAAACACCTCAAAAGGAAGTTTAGAAAACTTATTGAGGGCCAACAGTTAAAAACATAAGTAAGCGTACAAATAGTGTTTATTTCAAAGACATATAAAAACCTAGTGGGGGCCCAAATAAAGCCTCATAAAATGTTCAAAGTTACAACTATCCTTGTTGATGGTGCTCCATCATTCATTTCAAATACTGCAGCAATTTCTGCCACTTATGGGTGATTGCAGTTCTTTGTATCTTCATTTGGTTCATGGTAAAAATGGATTGAATATTCTACTGGCAATCTTCCTTGTTCTTTTGCTGTTTCTTCTTCTGTATTCAATATTTCTTTCATATGTATATGTTTTTGCATGTGGGTTTATTTGTTATATTAACTTCATTAAGTTGTGCATTAATTCTCCATTAAGGTTTGTATTTTTGGTTCTTTGCATTCTCATTTGATTTGCTTTAGCAATAGCTGGCCATATTCTAAAAGTCTTTGATGATCTGGGTAAAGGTTTGTTATACTATGGTAGACCAATCCCTGAATACAGAAGCAGTAGATTGCATAGCTTGGCACATTATGTATTTGCGCTCCCACTTAAACAAATGAAAGTGTGATATTGTATTGACAAATGTTTTGTAAGAAATGCTGTGAAAGAGGATGCTGCCCAGTTAAGAGTATTTTAAGTAATGTTGGGCACCATACTGGCAGAATGGTTAGTTTTCCATTGTGGCAGCAACTGTTATAGTGATCCCTTCATTTTTCAGTTATGAAATGCTTTGCAGAGCAGTAGTGACAGATATGTGTCATGTCTCCTATATCATAAATGATAATGTGTTCTGTATTTTGTTTTTCCATATATAAAGGTATGTTGTATTCTCCAGCTGCACTGTTGGCATGATGTGTCAAAATGTCAATATCCATATTTTCCTTTTTTCTGTTGGCTATGTATGAACACATTTTTTCTGCATTTTAAAATTAATGTCTTCTTCATAGTATTGTTGGTTACTGTTTAAATGGCTTTCTTGTAGTAACCAATTTGCTAGCTTTTTGGATTTTCTCATTTCGGCAGGGCATCCTCTTTTGTGATGTACTTTTGGCCTTTGTATTGTTCTGCATGGTTCTGATGAGGGATTGTTGCTTCTGCCAAAAATGCAGAGATTCTTTCAATTCAATGCCCTCTTAAGGGAGGAGTCAGCTCTGTGACAGCCTTCTGTGAAGGGAAGGGAGTGACAGTTGGAGCCCACTTCCCCCTTTCCCCTTTGTTTCCCCCTTTTTCTTTATTGAACACTGGAAAGACAGCCATCTAGCCTTGCTCAGTTCCCTTGTGCATAGTCAGCCAACTGACTGAAGTAGGCTTCAAAGAGGAGTTTGCCTGGGAATCACAATCACTTTGTTTATGTGAAGTGAGATTTCAAAGATTGCCTTACTGGGTACTGCAGGCCTTGAGGTGCTACAGGTGTACTCTCCTTCTGAGTGCCCTTGCCAAAAGCAGCTGTATAAATGGCCATTGGTTTATCAATGAATCAGCCTGAAGCACCTTTACTTGCTCAGTCTCTCACCTTGCCATAGAGAATTGTGTGGTTGCAGGGCACTGGTCTTCTTCAGCCTGAGATGAATCCACATTCACCCACAGCACCACAGCTGTCTTTGGCAGTTTGTCTGTCAGGGTTGCTAAGGAACATTTTTAAAGGTGGTGTGTATGAACTGGCACTGGTTGGAGGAAATTCCACCTTCTCTCCACCTGCCCCCTACCCCTCAATCACTATGTCTACCTATCTACTAATGATGCCTCAGCTGTCTGTTTATAAGTTCCCTCTGCCTTCTAGTCAGTCAGAAGAGAGAAGCAGTTGGAAGAAGCAGTGCCCAAGCTGATGGGGGGGGATAAGCAGTTGGAAGACAGAGAAAATGTTTTTAAAGGATAGCGGAGCCTGCAGCTACAGAGATTGGAGTGAGAATGATCCTTTCCCGCTTGCAAGACTTTGCAGTTGCAGGCTCAGATGTCCTTTTAAAACTTCCCCTTGCTATTTAGCTATTCATACTGCAGGAAAAACAGCATTGGAGATGGGCGAGTGACAGCAAGGAATCCTCCCCAATCCTGGCTCCAGTTCTACTGTTGCCTCCTCCCCTCTTCCACCACCCATTGTCTCTCTTTCTATCTGTGTGTCTCTCTCTCGCTCTCAGCCAGTCAATATTTTTCAAGTTGGTGGAAGGGGAGAACCAGTTAGAAGCCTCCCCTGAGAAAGTTTTAAGAGGATGATGGAGCCCACAGCAAAAGAAGTAGGGCTGAGAAGCTCAGATGTCCTTTTAAAACATTCCCCTACTATTTAACCAATCATACTGCAGGAGGAATCCTCCCCAATCCCAGCTCCAGTTCTGCTTTTGCTTCCTCCCTTCTTCCCCCCCCCTCTCTGAATCTCTCTGGCTATCAGCCAGTCTATCCCTCACTGTTGATGTGGCGGGGCCTGGAGTAGATCCCCAAGACAGCCATTTTAAAAGATGTTGGCAGGGGATTCAACTCTCCCCGGGGTTTTTAAAAAAACTTTTTGGATTGGATTTGTTTTAAATATTTCATTTTTTCCACATTTCTTCTACTTTTAAGTCTCCAAAACCAGCTTCTAACTACACCAGACCAAGGATCTCTGCACCCTGTTTGACTGGATAGGGAATTTTCTCCTCTCTCTAGAAGATCTATCCCCTTTCTTTGGCCTGAATAGGAGTCTTTGCTTACCAAACTTCTTTGCCAACTTTCCCTTAGCTCTCCTGTCTGTGTTAAACTGTTCTTAGCTAAGGCTGAATTCTGAAACTGTCAGTACTCAACTCTTCTCAGCTAGGGCTGAAATCAGATGATCAGTAATCAGCTCAGTCAAGGCAGAAATCTGACTGAATCTTGCTTCAGCATGCAGCTAAGAACATAAGAAAAGCCATGCTGGATCAGGCCAATGGCCCATCCAGTCAAACACACTGTGTCACACAGTGGCCAAAGCCCAGGTGCCATCAGGAGGTCCACTAGTGAGGCCAGAACTCCAGAAGACCTCCCACTGTTGCCCCTCCCAAGCACCAGGAATACTGCTCTCGCAAGACTTTCTCTGCTCTGCTGATGTTAACTAATCAGATTATCTGGAGCAAACTGTCAGTCAAGGCTCTCTGTTTCTGTGAAGAATTAATCCTTCATAGTCCTTTATCTGTTTACACACCACTTCTAACTTTTTAAATGCGCAGTCCATCATAGATGTGGTCGAGTGTTTAAAAGTCACATTGCTTATTTATATAGTTTCAACATCTCCTTTTGTTTGCTCTTTGGTATAATAATTGTAGTTTACTATAGAGAAATTGTTGATATTGAGGAAGAAAATGGTATGGAATCAGTTTCCCCCCTGCCTCATAATTCAGAGACTAAGTGCAGTTTTCAGTGGCTTCAACTTAACAATTCTAAGGCTAGGACTGAAAAAGGCTAAGGCTATTAAACATATAATACAAAAAGTCTTACTAGGAAATAATCAATATAATTTCTAAAAATGCACATCTTGATTCACTAACATTTTAGAATTCTTTGACGGTGTCAATACATATGTACTCAAGGGTGATCTATTGGCAAATTTATATTCAGATTTTTGAAAAGCTTCAACAAGACCCCTTATTAAAGGTTCTTAAGGAAACATCAATAATTAAATAAGACAGTGGTCTCTGTTATGGATCAACAGCTGATTTTAAGACAGGCAGCAGAGGCTAATAATAGAGGAACAATTTTCATAATGAAGGAAATAAAAAAAATGTTCTTTCTCTCCATCTCTCTCAGGAATCTCTGTTGAAACATTGGTATATAATTATTTTTTTTTCATATATAAGAATGGGGTGGGAGATAACTAAGTTTGCAGACTGTGCTAAATTATTACGGTCCAAGCAACCTACAAAATTCAAAGGATCTTTGCAAATTGACTATGCAATCCTATGCAGAATTACCTAATCTAAATTCATTTCTTTCACACTGGCAACTGAATTTAAATACAGATAAATACAAGGTAATATAGAGTGGGCTGCCTTCACATCAATATATCTCATTCTTAATGTGGCCAGATCTGTGGATACTTAAATACAGAAATTGGGGTCATGAACAGATAAGACAGAGCTTTTCTACTAATCTGAACAAAGCTCCAGGTTTGCAAAAAAAATAAATAAATCTGAAATCTTAAAAACATATATATACCGTGGAGTTAAAACTTCCCCAAATAACAGAAGCTGTCACTGCTATTAGGCAGCTGCAGTACAGCCAGTTGAATCCTTCATTCCTGTCACTAAAAGGCAGAGGGAGGGATCAAGGACCTTTCCAGGGCTGTTTTGGCCTTTGATGGACGACTCATCAGGGCCAGACCTGGCAGGAACCACCAGCAAATTGATACCAGATGTCTTGAATGACTCAAATATGACTCACACAGGCTGCTTGCACTCTTCAATAGCAGCCACTCCACAAATGTTCATGTAGTATAGTGGTTAGAGTTTCAGACTAGGATCTAAGAAAGGAAATAGTGTAGGGGAGGGCAATATATGAAAAAATGAGGGTGGTAGAAATGAGATGCCAACTGCAAGTTCTTGCAGGTCCCACACTTGTCAATGTATTTAATTCTCAACACGTCCAAATCTGTGGATACTTAAATCCACAGACTGGAGCCATCAACAAACAAGACAGATTTTTCTTTCCAGGCATATTTTTGCATTTGAAGGAAGACTCATTGGTACCAGGCTACTTGCTACCACCCAACTTGCATGATTCAACCAGGCCTGGTGTTAGAGTTTCAGATGAGGATCTGGGAGACCCAAGATAAAATGGAGGAGAGGAGGAACATGTAAGCCAGTTTGGGTCCCCATTGTGGAGAAAAGGTGAGGCATAAATGAAGTAAATAAATACAGCTGAAGATGGGGGGGGGGCTGATAAAATGTTGGTAGTTTGGAGAGTGGGAAGCAGAGAAAAGTGAGGATATAGGGGCAGCTAGGATAAGGAAAAGTGGAAATAGTGCGGATAAAGAGATACAAGGGGAAGTTAACCCCCCACAAGCCCTTGTGAGTTCCCCAAGGAGCAACTGAACTGGGCCTGGTCTAGCAGTCAGAAGTGTGCAGCATTTTTCCACAGAAGCAGGAGGGAAAGCTGAAAGGGGCAGATATAGGTAGGCTGGCTAATGGATGGGAAGGAGAGAATGAAGCTGGAAAATGGGAGATGCTATGAGCTTTCAAAGAAGGGATGGAGGAAATAGCAGGAAAATGAGATACCCCTGAAAGTCTTTGTGACTATCCTGCTTTGGGGTCTAGGTATTACCAGCATTCAAAGAGATTTTGGAAACCATAAAGGCAAACTCACTGGAAAATGATAGAAATGAAGCTCGTCATGCTGAATTATTAAGAAAGGACAAAAAATAAAACAATAACCATTGTGATGTTGTATCATAAACATAAGGTACTTCTACATTTAAAATACTGTTTACAATTCTCTTCACAATAAAAATGCATTTGGGTATTCAGCAAACCACTGTGGTGTAATGGTTGGCATCAAGCTGAAAGAGGATAACAAGACCAAGGTCAACCAGTAAGCTTCATGGAAGAGTCTACTTTGTCCTACTCTAAGGTACTTTGAGATACAAAAACATTTGTGTATAGGGGGGAATTATGTATGTAAATAAAATAAACTATGTACGGTGTATTTGAGAAAGAATGTGGGATAAAATCTTTAAAATTTCATGTCCTCTGAAGGACACTGACAGACACCACTGTTCTTGGAATTCTTTTTCCAGGAAAGCTATTTTCTTTCAGCATATAAGCAACTAGGTTCTTTTATGATGGGTTGGTAAATAGCTTCCTTGAAATCCTTTACTGGCTTTTACTCTCGTCCATTTTTTATATAATTTGGGTGCGGTTATTGTTTTATTTTTAAGTTTTAAAGCTCATTTCAGGGTCTGACTTAGAGAGATAGATACCACAGAAATTTAAAAATACATTAGAACAGGAGACTAGATTAAATGAATAGAATAGTCCATATGATGTGCTTTTAATACATGTTCCAGTATTGCACCATTTTTAAATAACAATAACCGTATTGATAAGTTCATAAACTGTAACTTACTTTTTATAGTATATAAACTAAATAATTCAGCATTAATATGTAATACATATCACTGCATTGCAAGATACAGGTCTAAGTAAGGAAATCTTATTAAAATATTGCCACAATGAGAAACAGGAGCCTAGTAGCTATACAGTTTTCCGAGCTAGAAAGTCAGAGAGTTTTTTTTAAAAAAAATCTGTCATAGCTAATTTCTCTTCTTACTGAAAAAAACTGACAAAATGCAAACTACATTGAATACATGTATCTGGTACGTCTCATATCTTATAAACACAATCAAGTAGCTTCTCAAACAATTTTCCCTGACAACTTCCTTTTCTTATTTCTATTTTTTGTTACATTTAAATTCCTTAGAACCTCTGAGTAACCATGTCCTTGGGAGATCACTTGCTGCGATCTGAGGGCTCTTAAATGGCCAGAACTGGAACCAATCACAATGCAAAGCTGAACAACAACATTAGACCAAAAAACTCACAAAAGGTTTTCATGCAAGAAGCTTAAAATGAGATGAGGCATTTGTAGTACAAATGAATGTTCTATTTATCATAAATTTCAAGCTTGCATTAGATCAGTTAATAGGTCACATCTATGTTTTGGGAGAGAGGAAGACACAATATAAGACACGATACAAAATTAAGTATTTGGATGCATAGGCTTGAATGTGAGATAGTGATTACCTTCATTCAGTATAGACTATACAATTGGCAACAATGCCGTTTTAAGCAATAGAGTGGTGTAATTGCATAGGATGGCACTGTAAGTGTCTGATTTGGCTTGCCCCTTAGTGATGTTGCTTTATTACTAGGAATAGCTCTGTTCTCCATTTCTCTTGAAATAATGGGAAGGGTTGAGATAGGTTGTACAGCTGAAGAAGTTAGTTCACAATTAGAAAAAAAGACTACTAATAAATAGGTAATGAATAGGTGGATATGCAGAAACACATTAAAAACAATTTTAAAAACGTATAAAATTGGAAGATGCAGGGAAATGGGGAGGATCAAAGAAATCTACTGTCAATAGGGTCAAGAAGAGCCATTAAAAAGTTTAATGTAACTTTGTGAGATACTACCAGAACTCTGGTATCAAATTCAGAAGGTATAAATGATGCAGGTAATGCAAACCAGCTAGTTAAGGCGTAGCACATAGAACCAAAGAAATATATTTTGTGTATTGATTGTAAGATCAGTTTAGCTTCGTATTTTAAATTCACACCAATATGTGCTTAAGTAGCTTGCTAGAAATGCACTAACAAAAGGATTTGTATGGAAAAAGTGCATATACACTGTTAGTATGGGGAAAGTGCACATACTGGCTGGTGGTGGAACAAATGAGTGGTTTCTACTGCTCTGCCAAGACAAGCAAGATCCTTTTACCAGGGACCACCTTTCTAGATGTGTGCTGTCTGCTCTGACTCCATATTTGCTTTGGCAGCCATTTTAGGAGCTAGCAATGCCATGCTTTGGAGAAGATGAAATCAAGGCTCTCTTCAGACTATGCTAATGATTAGCCACTGAATATACAAAACAACAGGGACACAGTGCAATGACTAACTGAAACCAGAAAGCACTGTGTGAACTAGAGGAGTTAATGATGCTTACAATTATACTTACAATAAACAATTGATATACACCACTGAAGGTTCGTGCAAACAATTATAATTACTATCACTTTGCACTCATCACATAGTGTAACAAATGAAGTCATTCACAACTTACCAAGTGTCATGTTGCTATCTACTGGCAAGACCTCAAAAGCTGACATTCAGAGAAACAATGATATAAGCATCATTAACTACTCTAGTCCACACAGTGCTTTCTAGTTTCAGTGATTAGCCATCTGCATACCTACACATCACCTAGGATTACCAGCTGGGGATGATCGATCCCCTGCCATGGGCCCTACACTTACTACCAATCAGCTGGCTGATGGGGGGCTTACTGGAAGTGCTGTACTGAAAGTGACATTATTGTGCTGTTGGCATTGCAGTGACACTGTTCTATATGGATGGATATAGTTTATGGTAGAAGCCATTTTTACCATGTAAGTTTTGCCCACATACCAGAGCATCGCCTTGATGCTCTTAACGTGATGAGATCACTTCCAGTGCACGCCAGAAGTGATGTTACCCACTGCCAGCAATGAAGACCAGGTCTCCTCCCCATTCCTGTTAAGTCCCCCCAACCCTTAATCCCACTATTTGCCACTGGGGTTTGCACCTTCCTGTTGTTGTTTAGTCACACAGTCGAGTCCAACTCTTCGCGACCCCATGGACCACATTATGCCAGACCCTCCTGTCTCCTGCCATTCTCCAGAATTTGCTTAATTTCATGTTCGTTGCATCAATAACACTGTCTAACCATCTCATCCTTTGCCATCCCCTTCCCAGAATGAGGGTCTTCTCCAGTGAGTGCTCCCTTCTCATTTGGTGGCCAAAGTATTTGAGCTTCAGTTTCAGTATCTGGCCTTCCAGGGAACAGTCAGGGTTGATTTTTTTTAAGATTGACTGATTCAATCTCCTTGCAGTCCAGGGGACTGCATCTGCCTAGATCTGTGTAATTTCATCAGCAAGGACAAGTCTTCCTGAATGCAAAATCTAATTACTATCAAATAGCTAGGTGGGCCTGATTACTTTTACTGACTTTGCCTGAATGTCTGCTTCCAACCTGCCTGCCCCGTTGTCCACCCTGCCTGGATGTAATTATCTTTTGTTATCTTTCCATGAAGCCCCCACCCCCAACTCAATCAGAGCCAGGAAACCCACAGGTTCTCATCTTGGACTCACTCTGAATTCCTGGACTTTACAATTATTTCTTTGATATTCATTTGTATGGGATCCTATGATTATTGCTTTTCTGCCCTTCAAAATTGTGCAGCCTCATCCCTCAGCTGGATCAGAGGTTGTCAACTCCACTTTTCTGGAACTGGCAAACCCTCTCACTATTTCCTCAGGATCTTTGGAAGCTCTGTCTAATGGTCCCATATACAATCTCTGGATCATCTAAATAGACAATGTACTCTACTTAACTCAACAGACTGTGGATAGGTAAACTGCTTCTCTGTACTCTTCTTTTCTCTTAAAACCTCTCCTTTCCCCTTCTTTAAAACTTCCTCTCCCTCTTTTCCTTGTGGCCATTTCCTGGTGCAAAATACCCAGCTGGAGGCTTGGCTCTCTTTCTCATTTTATTTCTCAGCTATCATGCATCTCTTCATATGCATGTTCTTTTGCACACAATCATTTCACTATACCTTTTTCAATTCCTATACCGCTGCATTTCTCTCAATAAATTCTATATTTGCTTTGGAAAAGATCTGGTTGTTTTGTGGTTACCAGAAACCTATTGCTCTTTAGCTCTCTGTGTTTTCATTATAGTTCTCTATTTGTCAAATAGTGGAGGAGAGCGAGATGCAAACTGAAGAAATAAATAAATAAATAACTCTTGGGGGCCAGAGGCCTCACCTAAGGAGCACTATTAGGCATAATTTTAGAGTACAAGGGACAATAGAAATGTCACATTTATCCAGGTTCTGGTCCCAGGTTTCATTTGTAAGTGAACACAAGTTAGCTGCTTCTTGCAAACAGGTTGCATGCATACATGCAATTTGTATGTGTATTCACTATAAAATGTGAACAGGGTTAGTGTCTGTTTCACATGGAGTCTATACAGACAGTTGCCTGGGTGGTAGAAGCCACAAAAACTATCTGCACAGAATGAGCTTGACTGCATTTTAACTACTAGATTGGGTTGTTCACTGCTTTCATGCCATCTGTCCGTGGAGGTCATGGTCTGCCACAGGGGTCCCCAATATGACACCCATGGCAACCATGGTGCCCATCAACACCTTTCCTGGTGTCTGCCAAGTTTTTTTGGAAAGTGCCCAAGGCCCAGTGGGTCTTTTGCCCAGGAGGGCTTTTGATTGAAGATCAATGAAGATCTGGTTGGCTATGAAGATTAAAAGGCATCTTGTTAAACCAAGCTGCTGCCTAAAATGTTGAAGATTTACTATTAGAGTTATGAGTAACTCCCCTCCCTGACATTTTATGGCTGGCTCTGCCTCCTGTGGTAGCCATTTTGTGGTTGTGCCCATCACCCAGTGTCAGAATTCCAAATGTGCTTGCAGGCTTAAAAAGGTTGGGGACTACTAGTTTACCAGTTGTCTGCCACTCAGCAGTGAGAGCCTAGTCACACAGAACCAGCCTTTACAAGGGACACAATAGGTGCCTAGATACCTGTGTACGAGTAGGCTCCATACAGTGGAGGTCTGAACCCTCAGGGTGTATATGAGTTTCTACTTCCCAGTTTCCAAATTTTAGCAAGGACTGAATGTCAGACCTTTCATAATTTGCAAAAATGTTAAACACAGAACAACAACCCCAGAAAGCTGAAATTCATTGCACAGCAAGTTTACTCAGTCTCCTTTCTGCAATAGGTTTGAACCTTGCTATTGTATTATTTAGGTTTATTTTTTACAAAAAAATGATTAAACTCTTATCATCAATAGTTTCCTGCCAGCTAGCCCTAGTAACTTTTTATTAGTTCCCATATTCCCCAGTTGTTAAAGGCATCTTCTATATGTACATTATTAAACAGTATATTCAACTATATTTTTTCAACATACAGCCATTTTTAACATTCCCCCCCCCTTATTTATTTCATTAAAATTCTGATGCCCGACAGCAGGAAAGAATAATTAATATTTGCTCTCCATGTTACAAGGACCAGAGAGCTAGGGAATAAATCAGAAGATAGCTTTATAAAATATAATCATAGTGCAAACCATCTGCATTAAAAATAAAAATAAATTCACCCCTTTTAAGTAGAATAACCGTGGCATGTCTGCGGCCATATCCATTTTCAACGTAACATGAGTAATTTCCGAGGTCTCCTTCTTCCACTGAATCAAGGATTAATGAGATGGAAACTTCTTGTTCTCCAAGATGTTCCTTAAGAACTCTGGTGCAAGAAAAATCAAATTATTCATATGCAAAGTTATTTACAGAATATCAAAGTAAAAGATAATCTTGATGTGATATTTCTCACAAATAGAAACGTTCTGGTTTCAAATTGGCTACAGTGTACTTTTAATCTTAATTACATTATATAATGCCCTTTTCTTCCTTATTATTAATGAGGAGGTTTAGTTTTTTAGATGCTAATAAGGGCTGCAATTAATTTGCTGGTGTAAAGCACATCCTGATAAGATATTGGAGTTGGGCACAAAATGTTGGCAAAGGTTTACATGCTCTTTTAAAAGTTTTAAAGGGTTTATTGAAACTATGGAATATACAAGAAGTTTGGAAAAAATGATTATTTGTTGATGCTAACATTAAAAATGGATGCCCTTTTTCATATCAGATTTGCACATGACATAAGGATAGAGATCTATCTATCTATCAGATACACGCGCACACACATATACTATAATGTATAAACTTGGTACATTTGACTGACATGCTAAAACTCTGAATCGCTATATTGAAACATCCTGTATTGTGACTGAATGATATAATTACTGTTTCTCAAATTTTACAGAAGAATATTATGAAAAAATAAGATAAAAAGTTAATAAAGCAGACAAAATATTTTTGCTGTTTCTCCACACACACAACCCCAAAAAGAGAACTTCAATTTCATTGCCTAATGTTCACCTACATCAATGGAGGATGAAAGTAAGCACTTTGAGTGTAAACACATGGAGATGACCCACCAGTTTTTGTTCTGCCTTAGCAATTACAAGCAAAAAAGAAAAGAAGACATGACTTTACACTGTCATCACCACTCAAGAAAAAAGAAAATAAAAATACTTCAGGATCCTCCCTAAGGAGGCATAAAATGATCAAACCAAAATGTACAATCTCTTCTAAACTTTTAAAAGCTCAAAGTCTCCAGCCGAGAGAACTTTAGATAAGTAATACAACATGCCAGCTATTCATAAAATTTAGTAAACTGAAGTGAAATAAAATGAAATACAATGGAGTAGAATAAAATGAATACATACTTGGGGTGAAACTGTAGATTACATATTTTGTTCTTGTCAAATATAATAGTTTTAATTCTGCTTACCTGTAGTTACATATATTTCAGAACAGATTTTCTCCATCATTTTATTCTGTCTAAAATACTCATGGCCTGCATTCATAGAATTAGCTGCCTATTTCAAGAAAATAAACTCCTGGTCTATAATATTTCTCTGTTTTTTATCATACCCTTTCAGCTTCCTTTCCCCTCTCTGACTCCTCCCTAGACCATTATTCTCTTACATAAGATAATAAATGTAACCATTCTGAATCAGTCCAATGTTTCATTTACTCCAGTTTCAAACAGTGGCTAGTCAGGTTTCACAGGGAAACCTACAAGCAGCAACTGCAAACTATGGCCATCACTTTCTGACTGCTCCTCAGCATCTGTCAGTTACTGAATGCCTCTGAGTACAGAAGTCCAGTTTGGTTAATTTGGCTAATATGGTTCATAACTAATGATAGACTAAATTTGTCCAATCCCCTTTTGAAATCTTCTAAAATAGTAGTCACCACCATATCTTGTGGTACCGAGTTCCACAAATTAACTAGTCATTGTGGAAAGGAGTACATCCTATCATTTCATCTACTTCTAATCACAGTGTAACAACAAGTTCTAATATAGAGCAGGGAGAAATGTTTCTGTCTATCCACTTTCTCTACACCATGCATAATTTTGAAAACCTCTATTGTGTCACCATTCAGTTGCCATTTTCTAAACTAAAAAGTCCCAAATGGTCTAACCCTGACAAAGGACAGGTACTCCCATTTGATTGCCCTTTTCTACATTTTTTTCCAGCCCTTCAACATCCTTATTGAGATGCAATGACCAGGACTGACCAAATGTGGCCACATCACAGGCTCATATAGGGATCCGGGGAAAGACCATTGTTCAGTGTATCTGCTTTGCATGCCAAAATTCCCAGATTCCATCCCCATCATTTCCAGTTAAAAGGACCAGGTAGTAAGTAGTGTAACAAACCTCTTCTTAATACTCTGGAGAGCCACTGCCACCATAGATTATACTACCCTTGACAGATGAATGGGCTGAGTCAGTATTAGGCAGCTTTTCATTTGACATTGCTAAGGCAATTTTATTATTAACCCCTTCGAATAAACCCGAGCATGGAATTTGCCATTTTGATTGCCACTGCATACTGAGTTGACATTCTCAGTAAGCTATCCACCACAATCCCAGGGTCCTTTTTAAAAACATCTGTCACAACCAATTCAGATGCCATCAGTGAACATATAAAATAATTGTGAATTATCTGACCTGCACTTCCTTACATTGACTATCATCTGCCATTTCTTTGCCTGTTCTCCAGTTTGGAGAAATCCTTGTGGAACTCCTTACCAACCCATGTGTTTTCAATATCCTAAACAATTTGGTGTTATCTGCAATCTTTGCTGCCCGATACAGATACCTAGAGATTCCATTGCTCATCTCTCTCCAACTCAGAAGTTGTATATTTATTCCCACCCTCTGCTTCCTTTTTAACCAGTTACGTATCTTCTTATCCAATGTTAAATTTACTCAGAAGCCTTTGGAGGGAACAAAAAGAATTAAGTTTGCTTTCACTTGAATATTTGGTCCAACTTGGCTTCCATACTGCAACACTGTTTTCAGGAGCAAGCCATATGACATTTTCCTCTGTTCATCTTGCTTCCTTGTTTCTTCCCAGTTTTTATGCTAAGTTTCCTGAATGTGGTTTGGTATGATCTTTCTGGAAGGATTTAAGTCAGAGTGCATGTGCATGCCATGTGGACAAGAAGGTGCACATTTTTCCAGGTCTTGTTCACAGTGGGTCCATTTTACTTGACTTACACCCCTGTAGCCGCCATTCCCCTTACTACTGTAAGGCTGTTTTCATGGTATGGGGGAATAGTCACCTTTGGGGGGGAGGTGAATGCATTGCCAGTGGCAATTAGACCTGCATTGCTGTGTAGAAGCAACCTAGAGTTTTTGAGGTCAAATGAAATGGCCCTTGCCTAAAGGCTTTGCACCTGAATTGACTCTGTGCAGTCAGATGGGGCAGAAAGCAGAGCTAATTTTTCAAATTGACTATAAAAGCTGAAGGGCAGAGGGAAAGTGAGGGGACCAGGCAGGCATTCAGTTTACAGTTTACTCATATACGTCTATTTGTGAGTGGTCAGAAAGAAGATTAAATCCCAGAATCCTTACATCATTTCCCCAGCAGTGGTTCCAATGTTGATGGAGAAATACGGGGAAAAGGGGAGGAGTATGCCAGTTTGTGGTATCAATTCCAGCAAAAAATAGAAGTGGTGTCATGAAGTTGAGGGTAATGCTCTAGGATTTGTTCAGAACTCTATGGTTAAACCATAGAGTTTGGGGTGAATCCTGGAACACCAGCACCAACATCATGACATTACTTCTAGTTTTTGCTGGCAGTAACATTGTGCACAAGTGCAAAGACAATGCACCTGTGCCCTTCCCCATTCCTTTAGAGTGGAACATTCTACCATTTCATTCTTTTGCATCCAGTATCTTAGCCTCAAACCTATCACTTTCCTCTGACAGACTTTTCATCCTCTTTTTTTTTAACAAGGAATTCCTTAACAACAACGCCCCTCTGTTAGAAAACTGTTCTCTCTGTCTCTCTCTGCTCTGAATGGGTTATGGCTATTACACTTATATTTTGATCTTCTGTTATAAACTTTAAGGTGGTTTACATAGAATTCCTAGGAGGTATTGGATCGAGTCACTGACCAATCTATCACCTCTTAAATTAAGCAAAGGTTTATGTATTATGTGTCCTTGATGCACACCATACGACTGTATGGGTATGTGTGTGTGATTGAGAGAATAAGAGAGAGATTGATAGTGGGTATCTTTCAAAAACGTTTCTCTGGCATTTGTGTGGGAAAAAATTGTTTGACCACTTTCTCCCAACCAGCAGTTGAGGTGGGGAGCCTAAAAAGTGGAACCCCTGAGAGCAAAAATAATTTTTGGAGAGAAAGCATCAGTATCTGAGGACATTGCTAAAGGGAACAGAAGAAAAGCTGTTGGTATTTTTCCTCTGTAACAATGAAAATCTCTGTCACTGAGGTCGTGGCCCTCTAAAAAGAAAAAACCCCATCAAATCCTTGATAGTCCATTACTTCTCTTTTTTTATGTAGAGGTGTCTTAGTCAAGGTCCTGGCCTAAGAGAGGAAGCAGAAGTTTGGAGACTGGGTAGGAGAAGCATGGCATAAATACATAAAGATTATTATTATTTTAGCGCATGTGGCTGCCTGTTCAATACGACTGGGCAATGCCTGTAGTTTGCAGTAAATATTTAGCATTGTACCAGCTAATAGTGTTGTATTTCTCTAGCCAGGTACTTTCTCTGAGGAATGAAGTCTTCTGCCAGAAGCTTGGTTCAGACTCACCTGAGTGCTGCCATTTGTTGATTGGGGCAAGGCAATAAGAACATCCAGCAGGGCAAATGGGGGGGGGGCAGGATCAGCCACAGGGTGGGCTGGCTGGCCTCTGTCAGCTGGTGCCACCCCAAAAGGCAGAGTACTGCCATCCACTGTGGCGATTTAAGTTGATGCTACAGCCTCTCACCCTCCCAGTTCTTTGCAGTTGTTTTCCCCACCCACCCTTAGTGTTTTGGTTGTTCCGTGTCAAGTTATGGGTTTTGTATCTTATTCCTTTATCACAGTTTGGGAGGTTTGAGTAGTGGGACGGATCCTTTTGGGTGGGGGAGTCTGAGTGTCTGCCTCCCCCGATTTGGGGACTTCCTTAAGGGGTCTTGGGGGTGAAGCCAATCAGCCACATGCCCAGGTGGGGGTTGCTGGCTGGCATCCACCACTAGGTGGCAAGTGGACCATGCAGCACCCAGTGCCCACATGGATCCTGGAGTCTTGCCACTCTGCATTGTCATCCCCCAGCAGGTGGCATGGGGGAGGTTGGTTATTGGGCAGCAGGTGGGTCACCCAGTACTGGATCCGTCCCCATGCTGCACCAATGCTCCTTTGGCTGTATCCAATAAAAAAGCTGTGGCCCTGTTCTTACCAAGAATTGTGTATGTGTGTGTTCCTTTTGTTGCATCTCCTTCTCTTCCCCCTGAGCTTGCAAGATGAGCTCTTACACCAGAGGAACATGATACCATTAGCTGAGCAGAGTACTAGGATACAACTTATTGTGATTTTGTTCAGTATTTGTTTTAGTAATTTAAATCTCTATATGGATTTGAATAGCCTAGGAATGTCCAACCTTCAATTAAAAGAAAATTACAGAATATGTGACTGCAGAGATACGTTTGCATGTACAAAATAATAACTTTCTGATGCAGCTCTACATGCATACAGTCCAGTAGTTATAAAGGCAAAGCAGCCATATAGTGGCTGATTTCCCACTACAGCTGCCTCGGTGTTGCGCCGCCGATACTATTAGTCAATTTCACACCCGATACTATTAGTCAATTTCACACCCGAAGCCGCGGGGCTGCATTTGACCCGCGGCTTTGCCTGATTTCCCCCGCAGTTTTGTGATCCTCAAAAAACAGGATCACAAAACTGCGGGGAAATCGAGCGAAGCCGCGGGTCAAAATGCAGCCCCGCGGCTTCAGGTGTGAAATTGACCAATAGTGTCGGGGCAAACGGTGGCGCAACACCGAGGCAGCTGTAGTGGGAAATCAGCCAGTGTTTCATGGCACATTCTAGTAATGAATGTCTGTTGTTTCCTTTATATAGTGCTTTACTTTCTACAGAGAACTACAGATTATTCTTGACAAAATGTATAGATTTTTTTTTTACCTAATATCACTTTCCCAAACCCGACTTTCATCCAAATCCTCAATAAACTTTTCGCCTTTCATCCAGTACATTAAAGGACTGACTTCTCCGCTGTATCCAAAGAATGCTCGGCAGGTTAGATTAGCAGAATGGCCTGTTGAAAAGAATTAATAATGAAAAGATGTTATTGCAAAACTTGCAAAAATGTTTCAAGTTAAGATCAACTGCTAAGTAATAGTTCCTCAGGCAAATCAAAGGAAGTATTACTTAAAAGCTTGTCTTAAAATAAAATGTTATAGATGCAGTGTTTATTTCACGCCATTGTTGGACACATATTCTACAAGAGAGAAAATGATCTAGAACAAGCTACAGTCCAAAAACCCACTCTTTTAATAAAAGGTCCTTGAAGTAAAATGAATTATTTTTAAAGGTGTTGCTTAACTCATACAAATTTGCATAGCTTGTAATACTTGGAGTTTTTTTTTTAAAAAAAATACAAAATAAGATTTCAGTAATATGTAGAATATAACTTTAGATTTAATATATTTTTAGACAAAATCCTAGGTGCAAAGCTCAGAGAGAGAGAGAGAGCTGAATTTACACTCACAAAATTCACTGGTAAGGCTCTGCAGAACACTGGGCAAGCCAAGGACATGCTAGAGTTTAAGGGGAATAGAAGGTGTGCTATTGACCTTAACCACAAAACTTTTTGAAATCAAATAGGGAGACGAGTTTACTAATTTCTAATAAAGCTTCCATTAAAGCTTCAGTTTTTCAGATTAGTACAAAGAATTCATACACAGGCCTCTTCAACACCCAAAACTCAAAAGCCTGCAATTAACATTAAACTTTATATAAAATATGTTTATGCCAGGTTAATCCTTAAACCATGTGACGTACATTTCCCACAATACTTCACAGGCCAGACTGTATTCCCTAAGATCTTGCAGACAATCAACCATATGACAACTTGCAAAATCAGGACCACCATAGAGAACAAAGGGAAAGATAAGCTAATATTTATAGTCAGCTGTATCACAAAGGAACTAGATATTAAAAGTGAGGATCCACAAGACTTGTGGGGGCATCCCCTGCCCCCCACTCTCTCACTGAGCCCAGTGTGGAGCCCCAGGAGGCTTGTCCAGAGCAGCTCTCAGTGAGCCAGCAGAAACTGCCTCCCTGCTGCTCTCTGTGGCCTGCCCAGAACAGCTCTGAGTAAGCCAGAACAGTCTCCCCTCCCCCAATTCTCCACAGCTCACTGGAGAGTTGGGGGGGAGACTTAAAGGTCAATACCAAAATCTTGAACTTGACTTGATATGCCACTGGCAGCCAGTGTAGCTGGTTGTATATGTGCCATCAGTGATGTTCCCATCAGAGCTCGCACTGCTGCATTCTGGATCAGCAGGAGCTTCTGAGTCAGTCTCAAAGGCAGGCCAGCATAAAGTGAGTCACAGTAGGTAACTGTTACATGGATTACCATGGCGAGGACAGGACATGACAGGAAAGGGGCCAATTGCCAAGACAGCCACAGGTGAAAAAATGCCAGCCTGGAAATTTGTGTGACTTGTGCCTCCATATTCAAGGAGGCATCTAAGATCATGCCCAAACTCTTGATGGACTGTGTCAGTGATGCTCCATCAAGAGTGGCAAGTCTATGCTCCAGCCCCAAAGCCTCCGCCCCAAGCCACAGAACCTCTGTCTTAGTTGGATTCAGTCTCAACCTTGTCTTTTTTAACAACCCCACCACTGCCTCCAGGCCCACAGCCAAGTTTTGTGGGGTGGCATCTGGGTGGCTGTCCAATAATGGGGTACAGCTGGGTGTCTTCAGCATACTGGTGACACCCAAGCCCAAAACTGCATGCCAGCTGGGTGAGGGGGTGCATATATGTTAAATCACATCAGGGAGAGAAGTGACCCTGAGGGACCCTGCACATTAAGGGGTGTCTAGAGGGCACTTCCTCTCCCAGCATCACCCTCTGTTCCTGACCATGGGGACCAGTTTGAAAATTAGGGTGGGTCTGTTTGAAACTTAGGGGGTCTTTAGATTAGAGGGAAGACTATATTCTGTGCAAAGTTGGTGCCATTATCTTTATAAGCAGCTGCCCCAGACTCTTGAATAGATTCCTCATTGAACATAGCAGTCCAGAACTGGAGAAAAAATAGATCTGAATTCCTATCCAGTAATGTCCTACCAGAAATTAAGCCAACACAGTAAAATCCCTCCTCATCAAATCCTGCATATGAAATTATTACTAAATTTTACTTGGCAGACATCCCTAGATGAAGCTGATCTTGGTAATTAGCATGCCTCAGAAGGTTGTCCAATGCCACCAGTCTTGCTGAATTTCTCTGGACTTCTTTCAGCTCATGAGATCTAATGAGTCTACCGTCTTTTGGCTCTTAGCCAAGAAACACATAAAAGACCATAGAGATTATTTTCTCACTCTATAGGGTCCCATCAGCCACTTACAGATACACATTAATGCGTATATGTTGATTTTTGGGAGAAAAAAATATAATTGTACTGAATGAGCAGAGAAAGGGAGATGAAATGTCAAAAAGGCAAGCCTAAAAAAAGAGGACTCTCTTCTTCTCATTAAATTCTTAGGGACTTTCCCTCCTGAATGAAATATTTAAGCATATTTTTAAACACAAAATCCAAAGTTTCTGTTCAACATGAAATATTTACACATGGGAAATAAATTAAAGAAAGAAGCACTATCTCCCAGCAATACTGTACAGATTACTGCTGAGCAAGGGCCATTAATATGCCAGGTGTTCGTCTATAAATTAATTTGGAGGTTGTGGCTGCCTTATAATCTATACTTTCCAGTGTGATTGAGCTTTGTAACAAACTGTCTGGAAGGTCAGTAATATGGTTAGAAGATCCTGGGAAGGATCTTCCTTCTTAGCTTATATTGTTACAATAACCTTGTTAGTCACTTTAAGTAATGGCAAAAGAAATGGGGGATTTTAGTCTTTCCTTGATTTAGGAAAAGTGCTTCCTTGTTTTTTCATCCTGAGCATGTATTTACTCACTGCAAGTTTACTGATTAATAGTAATTGCTTCTGATGAGGAAGCAGTTTTTCTCCAGGCCAGTTTGGCCAGGGATCCTGGAGGTTTTTTGTCATCATCTAAGCATGGAACAGGGGTAACTGGAGGTGTGTGTGGGGGAAGCAGGGGTCTTTTCGTAGAAAAATAGCTGCAGGAGCTCATTAGCATACTGTATGCTAATGAGCTATTAGGCTATTAGCATATGCCATGCCCCCCTGACATCACCGGAAGTGATGTCAGAAGGGGAAGCAAAAGGGAGGGAGGCATCTTCAAAAGCCTCCCCTTCCCTTCCCCAGCTGATCTGGGTGGGGGAGCTAAGAGAGAAGGGGTTTAAAGTTTAAACTCCTTCTAATGAGAGTTGGGCCACAGAAGGAGGAAAGAGGGAAGGAAAGAGAGACAGTAGAGAGAAGGAAAGAAGGAAGGAAAGAGGGAAAGGGGAGGGAAAGAAAGAGAGGGAAGAAGGAGGAAACAGGGAAAGGAGGAAAAAAGGGAAGAGAAGAAGGTGGAAAAGAAAGAAATAGAGAAGAGAAGAAGGAGGGAAAGAGGAAAAAGAGAAAAGGAAAGGAGGGAATGAAAGAAATTTGTTGGCACAGGGTAGCTGTTGGAGACTCTCCCCAAGATACCCACCAAGTTTCAAGAACACTGGACCAGGGGGTCCAATTCTATGGGCCCCAAACAGGTTGCCCCTATTCCCTCCATTGTTCTCTAAGGTGGGAAAAAGTAACTTGGTCCAATGTTCTTGAAACTTGGTGGGTATCTTGGGGAGAGGCTCCTTCAGCTACCCGGTGAGTTTGGAGCCTCTCCCTCAAACCCCCTCCCCTCCAGCCCCCAGAATATACCCTATGTTTTCACCATTGACTTCAATGGCCCATAGGATATAATGGAGCTGAAATTGACATTCGGCTGCCTGAAAGACTCCTCAGGATGCCGACTGGGGGCGGGGCTTGGCTCCTGAGCTCCCCGGTGCGCTCCCCCCAAAAAGACCCCTGGGGGGAAGTATTTGTGAATTTCCTGTATTGTGCAGGGGATTTGACTAGATGACCTTGAAGGTCTCTTCCAACTCTATGATTCTAGGGCATCAAAATTCACACAGACAGGCTGGTGACTACATAAGTGTGTGTGTGTGCGCATGTGTGCGTGGAATGGGCATGGATTGAACTTCAAAGCAAAATTCATGACAAATTTTGCCCTGTTTGCAATTCCCAAACAGAAGTTCATGATGGGTCGGCTCTCCACCCCTCCATATGCACCTGCTGGTGTGACCTTGGGTCAGTTACAAGTTCTTTCAGAGCTATTCTCTCAACAGCAGTTCTCAAAAGAGCTCTCTCAGCCCCACCTACTTCACAGGGTGTCTGTTGTGGGTTGGCAAAGGGAAAGGAGATTGTAAGCCGCTTTGAGACACCTTTGGGTATTGAAGAATGGGATATAAATCCAATCTCTTCTTTTTCTCTTCTTCTGTAGTCCCTTTAAACTACAGAAGATAGCCTTGAAAGAGCTGCAAAGCAGGGAGGCACTCCCTGCCACACAGTTGTTTTGTACTGTCTTCTGCAGTCCTTTTAAAGTTTAAAGGGGCTGTGGAAGATAGCCCAAAACAGATGATGGGCAGGGAGAAGCTCCCCACCCATCAGCTGTTTGGCACTGTCTTCTGCAGTCCCTTTAAACTTTAAAAACTTTAAATTCAGCTGTTTTTTGGGCTCTCTGTAAACCCTGTTGAAAAGGACTGTGCTTCCTTTCAATGGGGTTTGTGGGGCCATGAACTGAGCAAACTAGTTTGGTCCATGGTTCACATTTTCACAGTTAGGCAGTCATTCTTTGTTCTGACAGGTAATTTCTATACATGTAGAACAGTCTTCAAGCAGGATTTTCTCCAGAGGAAATATTTATATTCTTCAATTTTGCCCTCTAAAGTTGAACTGGGGTTCTCTATTCTTCCTTATATCCATCTTCATCCAAATGGCTCACCTCAGTTTCCAAGGTCATCAATAGATAATTACATTTTGCTGATTTTTCCTTAAAATGTACATCATTCCCTCTCAGTTATTATAGTAACCATTGTATCTCCGGCTGGGAATGGTGTAGTGCAGTACAACCCCAGAATTTGGCCCTACCTGTAGCTGCTGATGGTGTGCTGCAGGAGGGCTGCCTTTGCCTCCTCATGAGGAGAAGAGGCTGGGCTGCAGTAAGCAGCCGGGTTCTTAGTTTGGGGCAGAGTCAGTGCCTCCTTAACGGCTGGCTATGCCCCTCCTTCTCAGTCTGTGCCTCATGCTTGGCCCATCCACCCACCCTGTCTGTAGCACAGGCTTTTGGCTGGTCGCCCTGTTGATGGGGGCCAGGTAGGATTTTTTTTACCTCTTTTCTGATTGGCTGCTGAGAATGGCTGTTTTTTGCCTACCCTGTGCTGCGCTCAGTGGATTGTGGAATTGGCAGGGGTGGTGCCATATGATAAGTTTGTCACTTTATAGTTTGGATAGTGTTATGTCTTTGGAGGGAGTTTATGCAGCTTAGTAAGCACCAATCAGCAACCCTGTGGGGGTGCAGGGGTCTGACAGGTTCATCCCTGTGGCTGTGCGGCCAGGGATGAGGATGACAGACTACCTTGGGGATTGCCTCGACGGATCCTCCATGCAGGCTGTGAAGTTATGTTGGAGGGATCTTCACGGCATATCCTGTTGCTGTGCCAGCCAGGTGCAAGCCAATTACGGTTGGCTCCACCCAGAGGCAGTGTGGTTTGCTCACTGTATGGCCAGGATGGGGTTATGGACCCCAGGCCTTGACCATGCCACTGTTTATTGTTTGCCCTTGCTGTTATGATGTTAAAATTAAATAAAGTAGCCCTAGTTTCACAACCTGTGGTTGTCTGGTTCTTTCTTCCGTCGGGGGGTGGGCGGGAGATGTTCCTATCTCAGTGCAACATGGCAAACCTAGCTGTCTCCAATGCAAAGACTACAGGAATTATTTACATATCAGCATATCTGATCCAAAGCCATCCCCCAGGAGTGTTAGTGCAGACACAGCATTTTTTGTACATTTGGTAAAGTATTTGTCTCAGCTTAACATGTCTGAGAATTCAAATTATTATTCTAATTATCATTCATCTTTCCCTGTAGTTCACTTGTTGTTTTTTCCAGACACAGAGGTAAGAAAAGATGAAAGCAGA
This sequence comes from Gekko gecko, assembly GCA_029375565.1. Taxonomy (NCBI): domain Eukaryota; kingdom Metazoa; phylum Chordata; class Lepidosauria; order Squamata; family Gekkonidae; genus Gekko; species Gekko gecko. Next base: position 119,201,993 of record JAPDNY010000004.1, read on the forward strand.
TAATTGACAAAAAAAGAGAGTCCATTTTTTAATGTGAACTCATGCTTGGAAACCACAGCCATGTTGCAGCTGCCAGACGACTATGGCACTCAAATGTGTGGATGCAACAAAGGAAGCATTTGCTAAACACAAGAAAGAGTATGTGGATATATTTTTCCTATAAAAAACCCTCAGTTTGAAAAATGCATTGTCACATATCTGTAAGTTTTCTTTGCCCTTTATTCAAGTTGGTTTGCTGCAGCTATGGACAGATTTTACTCTAGGTGACAGAATAATGATCTAAGAATAGCTGGTTATTGGGAACCTGCCTCTATGCTTTGTGTTGGGTCAGATCAACTTTTAGTTTCTTCCTGCCATGCAGAGCTAAGAACTCTAGCAGATTTGATCCTTTATATGTTAGTCATCTTATAAAATAACCTCATCTTTGCAAATGGCAGGTAATTCAGAGACAGCCTTAAGCAATTATTCCTTTCATAAATGCATTGTTGAGTTAAGCTTTGAACATGTGGTCTAAAATGGTGCAATTTGGACAATGTCTGGGCACATTATAGCTCCTGTGAGCAGTCTCATTTTTCATTTTTTTGTAGATGCACTGTTATTACAATTTTATATATCCTTTCTTTAAAAGAGCTTAACTTACATTTGCTAACAAGAGTATTCAATTTTTCAGTCTCTCATCTTCCTCTCTATTTTATTTGCTGAATCATGGCATGAAATCTCTAGATACTACTTTGATCTACATCATCTTCTTCCTAATCTTACTTCCTAACATCTTAAAACAAGATCAGCCATTATTTAAATGAGCCTGCTTTTAAGAAGCAAATATAGTTTTCTGAAATATAGAAAAGAGACAGATATTAAAGACTTCTGTTTCACAATATCAGTGTTTACCTGAGTACATAAATAATTATGAAACTTAACTATAAATATTTTATGCAGATAAATAAGCTATTTTGAGTTTATCTATTTTCTGTGCAAATTGGAATGAACAGGACAAAATAACTTTGCAAGGTTCCTCTGGTAAAAGATGTACTTTCAGCTCTAACTAATTGGATTCAGGCAGAAGCTCTTTGAAATTAATCAAAACATCTCTGCTGTCTAAAATGGGAGTCATTCTTGTTATGTGTCCTGGTTTCAAAGCAAACAGAATGTAAGGAGGACCTTGCAGCAGCAGAACATATTATCTAGAAGACAGCCAATAGCATCAGCAATGACAGCATTTGGTCTCAACACTAATTAGTGAAGTGTTGGGCATTTTCTAGCCATTGCCACATCTCCTTTCCTCCACTAGAGGACACTGTCTGTCTTTCTAAGGCCAGAGCCATTCCTTTTTAATCCAAAGAAATTGCCCCATTTATAGACTCTAATTAAAAACATCAACATTCAAATAATATGATCCGTGCAATTAGCAAATAGTGAATGTTTTGTGTCTGAGTAAAATAACTTGTGCAGACAGCTTAGAATAAAGTTAGAGTCCAGTGGCACCTTTAAGAGCAACAAAGTTTTATTCAAGGTGTGAGCTTTCATGTGCCCAGGTAGTCATACATGTTAGAATATGCTACCATCCACATTTGTCCCTTTTTTGAGAACAGTCATCACTGAAGGATCCTATTTCTGTGAGAAGTGCTGATAATTAGGAAAAGTTCTCATTGCAGTTTAAATAAACTCTCCATAGGGACCTTACAATATTTGGCAATCTTAGTTGTTATTTCAGATGAACTAAAAACACATACATAAAAATGTATCATTTGGTAATACAAGCCGATGTATCACAATACACACAGATGCCACAGAGGTCCAAAGAATCTGGATGTTCATTTTAATAGCAATCTAAATTATATAAAGGGATCCTGTCAAGGCTGACAGAACTAAAAAACTTTCACTCCTACATATTTGGTCACTTTCTTTACCCTCTTTCCCCCCTTTCTCTCATAATGAAGAGGAAAAAGGTTTTTGTTTTACAAAACAACAACAACTATCAGTCTGCCAAAATGAGGGCTGCCTGAATGTTTTAGCTTTCGGGAGTTCAGCTACGGCAGAACATGTTACCTTGGCAAGGTATTGTTGCTATGTAGAACTGGCTATTGAGGGAATTTAAACTCTTCCCCTGCTGCTGATTATCCTCAGCTACCTCAGCCAGGCAATTCCCTTCAACACCTGGACTTATTTCCAGTCTTGGAGTTGGCAGGAGTGAAAAGGGGGAGAGGGAAAACACGTATGGGTGGAAAGACTGTAGAACTGGTGAACTGAAGTTTGGTTAAGCACCTCTTCTCACACTGTTAAAATTTCTCTGCAGATACTAGTAGCATAAAGCAAATACAGGGATGGAAACTGCATGATTGCTCCATAACGTACAATTCCAACTTAAGCTACAGAAAGCATCTGTTTTGTATATATGGTCCTACATGTCCCAGTAGTAATCCAGACATATAAATACAATATTTCTGAATTTAAATCATATTTTACCAGTGGCCACTGATTATGTTAACTGTAGTTATATAGAGGTACCAGTGACTACTAGGGTGTACCCAAAAGAGTCTTTTTGCCTGCTAGATTTGATACCATTCAGTTGTGAATTTGTTAAGAGGCCTTAGACTCCACTTAATACACAATAGTATTTTGATTTGTGCATGGTCATTGTACCTACTTTGACTCACTATACCTTTTGATGAAGGATTGTCTTCGAAATGGTCTTAACATTATGTATGATACCATCGGGATATATTGGACAGTATTTTCTCTATGGACTGTTATTGACCCTAGGAGGGCTTGTGCTTGTGAACTGTTTTGGATTTTACTACTTTAAGAATCATTATTCTGTAGTTTGTGTGACTCTATTATGTGCATTAGATTCAATTCAATATATTTAATATATTCATATGAGTATCATTACTTGTCTTAAAAACTTTTGGGAACAGTTTCTACCTTTTCATTCCCTGGAGAAAATGGCTGCTTTGGAGGGTGGACTCTGTGGCATTATATCCAGCTGAGGCCTTTCCCTTCCCCAAACCCAGCCCTCCTTAGACTCCACCACAAAATCTCTAGGAATTTCCCAACCTGGCACTGGTCCTAAGAATCCTTCCCTGAAAGGTCAAAATAGGCCTGGAAAAGGCTCTGTCCCCTTCCCTTGCCTTTTACTAACAGAACCAGTTAGAAGGCACCCCCTCTGAAAGTTTTAAGAGTACAGTGTAGCCCACAGCAAAAGAGGCAGGGATGAGAAACTCAGATTATTTAGCCATTCATGTTGAAGGAGGAATACTCCCCAATCTCAGCTCCAGTTCTGCTTTTGTTTCCTCCTCTCTCTGTCTGTCTGGCTATCTGTCTCTTTCTGTTCAGCATCAAGTCTGTCTCTCACTGTCAATGTGACAGAGCCTGGAGTAGATCCCTGTGGTGGCCATTTCAAAAGGTATTGGGGGGGGGAATTCAACCCTTCCCAGATTTTTTTAAACTTTTTGGATTTTCCTGCAGACCCACGGAGTCCCCTGAGTCTGTAAAAAAACCTGTTGGGGAAGAGTTTGCCCTCTGTCTGCAAAAATATGCAGAGGGGACAGTTGAGAATTAGATATATAGACAGGGCCATAATTTTATGTGATAATATTGTGGATACCAGCCAGTCACTATGACCATCACTCAGGACTGTCCCAAACATGCTGTTTCAAAGCCAGCAATTCATATCTGGGAATATGTAAGCATGGCCACTGTGCATCCTCTCTGACCACTTGTCAAAGTGAACTCACTTTTGTTCACATACTAATGAGTCTTTTTTCAACAACTTTCAACATTTTGTTTATAGTTCTCTAAATACATATTTCCCTAATACAAGTCAACTTGAACAGAGCCATATTTTTCTCAAGAGTCTCTGTATCCAGAAATGTGTCTTCCCAGTGGACTTGAAAGTAAGATGGTTTCCACAGACAGTACACCACATTTTCAAAGGCTATTTATTCACATTATTTCTATTCCACCTTTCTCACTGAGAATCATAGCCTTACCAATGCAGAAAAATTGTGGAAGATGTTACGCCACAAAAACACATCTGTTACTGTGCCCCTTGTATCAGCTATTGCTGTTGACAACACTGTCCTTAAACCCAACAACAAATTCTATTAACTCAGCAGTAGTACAATTTGTTGTTGGAGTTAAGGTTAAGTTCTCCATTTTTAATGGTTGATACAACTGGAATTGTCCCAAGAATATTTGGAAAGAAACTGCTTTCTTTAGATTGGTTGGTATACAAATTTACAGGTGAACTACACAAATGTATAACAAACAATAAATTATGGCAACAACAAAGTAACTGCCATTAACATTTATTTATTTGAAGCATTTGTAGGCCCATCTTTCTCACAGGTAACTATGATCCAAAGTGAGTAACAACATTAAAACCAATACATTAAAATATTGAAGAGTGACCATCAAATAGCCAGAAACAACACATTTAAAAGAGAATTTAAGAAATTGCCCTTCATAGTTAGAATGTTAAAAACACTCACCCAGACGAGCCAAACATTTAGGTCTTGTGTCTCCTCCAAAACTGGAGAAGGGATGTAGAGCTTTTGATTTCCTCAATATCAGCAGAGGAAAATAATCAGTAACAACTAGGGTTGTCTTCCCTGCAGCTGCAACCCCTGGGAGCCTTAGGAGGTGGTGACATCACAGTATCTGCAATGCTCTAGGAATTCCCTCTATGTTGCAAAGACCATAGCAACTGGGCAAATCCCTGGGGTATCACAGGTGCAATGATGTCACTTACAGATGATAATGAGGAAGTGATGGTACAGCTTTGTGATGTTATTAACCCCCCAATTTTTTCTCATACCACTATATAGATCAAGCATAGGTGAAAGGGGAGAGGATGAATTGTTGCCTGCCAAGAGCTGGCAACTGTCATGCCTAGTAACAGTAGAGGAAAAAACAACCAAAATTACCAACTCTATGATGTTAACAAAAATAATTCAGAAACTCAGCACCCAAAACTAGAAAGACTGTGCACCAAACAAACATAATGGGTTGGATCCAAAGACTCCCTTGTATTAAATGAGAGTCTTTGCACCTACTCCATAGTTACATATCCTGTCCTTATTAATATTTGAATTTTGGTTCCACCACATTCTATGCTTGCCATAATTGATTCGGCACAAGAACTGGCAGTCAGAGGACACTGGCCAGGGCTGACTGGCTGCTTGGCAAAGTCCTGCCCATGTCAGCCCCAGTCAGTGTGTTCGGCTCAGTCTCCGACAGGAGAGGACCGTCTGGAGTGTGAGCGCAGGGACAGGCCCTCAAGGCTGAGGCAAGTGAGAGAAGCCCTTTTCCGCCCCCCCACACCATCCCCTGGGCCTTCTATGAGGGGACTAGGCCCAGAGAAGGCCTTTTCTGTCCCCCACATCCCATCCCCTGGGCCAGCTCTGGCACAGCTGTTCTCTCAAAGACAGTTTCTGTCAGAAGTTCTCTCAGCCCCACCTGCCTCACAGGGTGTCTGTTGTGGGGAGGGGAAGGAAAAGGAGTTTGTGAGCCGCTCTGAGACGCCTTTGGGCAGTGAAGGGCAGGGTATAAATCTATCTCTTCTTCTTCTTCTATGGGGGCAGTAGGCCCAGAAAAGCCCTTTTCCACCCCTCTTCCCTTCCTTTCCCCCCTTTCCTTTCTTCCGCTCTCCTTTCTTTCACTCTTCCTTCCTTCCTTCCTTCCTTCCTTCCTTCCTTCCTTCCTTCCTTCCTTCCTTCCTTCCTTCCTTCCTTCCTTCCTCCCTCCCTCCCTCCCTCCCTTCCTTCCTAGGGCCCGTTGTCTTCCACCACAATGGGCTTTGCTCCCTAGTACCATAATAATGCAAAATGTTCATTCATAGAAGTATAGTTCATAAATAGGCTGTCAAGAGCTTGCCAAATTTTAGAATGGTCACCAGAATTTGGAACTGGTAGAAGTGGACTGTGTGTTCCATATTTAGAATTTCAGATTTAAGTAGCAATTCTGATGTTGATATGTGAAGCACACAAACGAAACTTGAGAGTTAATAATCTTAAAGAAGGATTTAGGAGAAGAAAGAAAACTGAAGCAATGTACTTTATTGACAGCTGATTTGACAAGGTTTTTTTCTCCTTCACAGCTATATGAATGATGCTAAAAAGAGAAGACTCTGAAAGATCACTAGATCACTAGAATGTAAAATTTCATTAACTAGATTTTCACTTACAATTTGCAAGGTGTTTGAAACAAAATAATTATGAAATAGCAAAGTTGGTAAATTAGTCCACTTAATTGTGCATTGTACACAATTTATTTAATATTTATGGTGATGCCATTAATTATCAGTTGCAAGAAAAATACCTAATTAGATCACAGGCCACTAGACCAGAGGCTACCTACATAGGACATTACTGAAAGATCCTTCTGAAATAAAACTGGGAAATTCAGTGATTAAGACAGCAGCCCAGTGCAAGTCTACTTAAAATCCTTCTCGAGTTAATTCAGTGGAGCTTGCTATCAGGAAATTCCTGATGGTAAGACTGCTAACTCTGAGTTGTGAAATTCCTGGAGATTTGGGGGCTAGAATTGGGAGAAGGCAATGGTTGGGGGGATCTCAGCAGGGTATAAGGCACCCTCCATAGCATCCATTTTATCCAGGGACAATGATCTCTGTCATCTGGAGATCAGCTGCAATTCCAGGAGGTCTCCAGGCCCCACCTGGAAGTTGGCAGCTCTACCTGATAGTGGTGATAAAAAATGGGACAAAGGTAATAGATTTCATCATCAACATTTATTACAATCAAAACATCATCCAACATCAATTTAACCGCACAGTTTACATACAAATGTAAAATTAATATACGAAGATTAAAAATTAATAGACTTATTGTGGAGTAATTAATTATACATAAAAAGTTATTAAAAGGTTTGGAATATCTGCTTTCTTATAGACAAAGCCTCAGCACAGAATTTGGCCACTTTAGAGGTGGTCTCATAGGAGTGGTCTGTAAGGAGATGTTTATAGAATTTATCAGATCTTCCTGAAAACATGGATAGAGTAGGGGTGAGATATGTGAAACTGATGTCCTTGTAAAATGGATAGTATAATAACACATGTTCCACTGTTTCGCTGTGTTCAACTGGCAGGAACACAGACTTGAAGAATATGTAATATGTAAGTATCTCCCTTCTAGTAATGCTGAGAGCAGGCAATTAAGACAGGCTCAGGTGAAAGCTCTGTGGTATTTGGGGAGTTCTAGAGTGTGAAAATAGTTCACGGGCACAAAATTCTGGCTATGATTACCTACTGAAAGATAGAGATGTGCCTGAGTTCGATCAGCTTGAAGAGCTATATCCCAGATTCATTGTTTAGTATTTCTTTAGCTCCCAAGAACCCAAAATGGCATATTGCTAAGGAGGAGAAGCTGAAAAGTTGTATTTTAGTCTCAGCCGCATCCACCTGACCTGAGCAGTAGCTATCTAAAAGAATTGAGAGGGTTAATCCAGACGGGTTAAGCAAAAAACATATGGTACCAGCTATGAGCTTCAAGTGACATCTGGCTTGATTCTATTCTAATAATTGTATTTGGTGCACAGCAAGGAACACCAAGTATGTATCTAAGGAACTTAGACTAAATTGCTTTCAAGGGACAGAAGTCTTTGGTAAACAGATTTGTGAACTGTACAGGAGTTGAGGTATCACTTTACCTTAGAAAACTTTGATTACATAGGGAATACACGAGCCCCCTTATAAGCAGAAAAATCTCAGAATAGCTGATGCCAGTCTTTGGACACTTTCAGTAACCTGAGTCATCTGAGCCCTCCAGAAACCTATCAACTGAAACACTACACCTAGGTATTTGAAGATCTTCACCTATTCTACGTCATGGCCATCTATGTTAAACATCTCCTGGTGAAGATTAGAATCTTGGTCTTTTAGAAATTTATTGTTACTAGTTTTGCTTTGTAGTATGCAGTAAGATCCCAAAGAGCTCTTCTAAAACTGACTTCTGAATAGGATAGAATGGCTGTGTTGTTAGCAGTCAGACCCCTCCTCCCACAAAAGGGGCTGTTTAGTGCTTAGAGAGAGTATTTAAACACCCTTAATACAAATATCACCACAAAGATCATAAATATAAGACACTGTCTGGCCTAAAATGACCCAAAATGGACACCAGTCAGAGACAAGCCTGGGAAAATATTTCTTTATTTTTGAAGGTGAGTCACAAGCAGCTGACTGACTAACAACCCTTTCCACACCCTGAGGAGATGCATAATTTCAGGAACAATGGATATCTTAAGACCTCGGATTAATCTCATCACATGCCCAGCCTCACTTCCCCCTTTGCCTATTTACCCCAGTTTAGTAACTCTTAGTACTATTCATAAAAACCTGGTTGTTTTCCTGTCCGGTACTTAAAGAATCATCAAGAACTATTAACATCGCCTGGCTCAGGTGATTTCATCAAGGTTTCACCCAAGTTATTGTTCATCCCCCCAAAAGTCATCAGGTCATTGTTTTGGGGCAAGCACATCGGCATAGACCCAGGAAATATTTTTTCCTATAATTGCCAACACCCTGAACCATAGCAGTGTATGTGTGTGTCCTTGGATTCAGAACTTGCACCCTCACTTGTACATGGTCTTCTCTGGCTTCCCGCTCCATGAAATGCCGGTCATTTCATTGCTCCTTCCGTGGACTTCATTCATCTAGACTGGTAACTATTGCCTCCCTGAAATCACTTTCTCCCTCTCCTCCCTGATTTCCTCTTAGCTAGGTTCTGTGTTTTGCACTGTGTTTGTATGTATGTTTTCACCTGTTATTCTTTTCTCAATAAAACCCTGCTGGGTGAACATCTGCCTTGTTTATTTTGAGAGTTCCCTAAGGGAAAGATCCCCATAAACATTAGTGGAGAAACCAGTTACCCTCCTCTCACTCTGTCTCTGTAAAGCTAATCCCCCCAGTTAAATAGGAGACTGCCTCTTTGGGTAACAGTGTCATCTGTGTGCAATGGCAGGTATCTGTCTGCTTGCAAAATCTGGCAGATGAAAATCTGGATTCACCAGAGCTCAAACTATTTAATTGATATAAAAATTAAACAGTAGAGGGGCCAGAATACAGGTTTGCTTCACTCTCCTCTTGACAGGGACCCTGCAAGATAGGTGACCCTACTGGCTACATCTTACAGTCAGGAAATTGTTTTTGGGTGATGAGTAGTCTATGATCTACTGAGGATTCCTCTAATTTAGCCCATAATCTATCCTGGGTGATACTATCAAAAGCTATTTTGTAATCTACAAAGAAGTACTTTTCTCCCTTTTTCACAATACAAGAACTCGTGGACACTCAATGAAATTGCTGAGCAGTCAGGTTAGAACAGATAAAAGGAAGTACTTCTTCACCCAAAGAGTGATTAACACATGGAATTCACTGCCACAGGACGTGGTGGCAGCTACAAGCATGGACAGTTTCCAGGGGGAATTAGATAAACATGTGGAACAGAAGTCCATCAGTGGCTATTAGCCACAAAGTATAGATAGGAACTCTCAGTCTGGGGCAGGTAATGCACAGTATTCTTGATGCTGGGGGGGGCAGCAGTGGGAGGGCTTCTAGTGTCCTTGCCCCACTGCTGGACCTCCTGATGGCACCTGGTATTTTTGGCCACTGTGTGACAGAGTGTTGGACTAGATGGGCCATTGTCCTGATTCAACATTGGCTTCTCTTATGTTCTTATGTTCTCTTAAGGCCACATAGAGTGCACCATGGGACCTGGCATCATATTTCATAGCCAGATGATATAAAATCAGGCATTGATACAGAGTACAGTGATTGGGCCTAAAGCATGCCTGTTCTTTGACTATGATGTTCTCTCTGTCTAACCAGTCCCCAGACTTCCAGTACAAGTGCCTGGTACAAAGCTTACTCACCACACTGAGCAAGCTAATTGGGCAGTGATTATAGGGGTTAGATTTGTCCCCTTTTTTGTATATTGAGCCAATAATGGCCAGGCACTAATCAGAGGGGATCTATCATATGGTCAATAGTTGTGAAAAGCGTGGCCAATATGTAACAGGTTTGACAGCACTAGTGTGTGAGAAGGCAACTCAACATCTTGACCAAACCTGGTTTAGGAATGATGATAAAATAAGTAGGTAGACTGTAGGTAACACATAGGCTGTAGTCAAGCAATATTAGTTTTCTGTAATGCTCTTCTCAGCATTAATTTTTTTTTTAAAAAAAAAAAATCCACATGCTTTCTTCTTTTCCTGAGGGTAGTCTCTGGCATCAAGCTAATTCATTCACTCCAGGCACATATTCCACATCATATTCAGTGGATATCATTAAAATGTCAACATTTACTAACAGCTTCCACCCAGACACTGAAGTGACTGTACTTTTCCTTCCAGTAAAAATAAGCATGTCAAAACTCATTGTGAGATAACTGCTGAAAAACACTATCTTTTTAGGTAGGGATTCTTGTTTGGTTTCCAGACCTAAAAATCTCTGTGCTAATCAGAAATGTTTCATTTCTCACAGTGATAATTTTCTGCAGGTTAAGGAGAACTTGCATTAACCCACTATTCTTATCTTGGTACAGAGCTTGTTTTTCCAGTCTCTTTTTTATTCTTTCATTTTAAATACATGCATTAAAATGCAAAATTAGTCAAAGCAATCAACAGACCATTAAAATACCGATACCAGTTTTCAAAAATATCCTTTGCAGTGACCTAGAACAAGAGTTTAGTCACCACTCACAAACAGTAGCCTCCCTGTCATTTGCAATGTTTGGTTGTTCAAAAGTATGTGTGCTCTATGAACACAAAGATGAGTACTCCTCATGTACATTTGTGTGTTTATCCAACAGGTGCAGTGATCTGTACACATAAAGGTTTAGTACACATGATCTTTTTTCCCTTTGATTATGATGTTCTCTCCATCTAAGCAGTCTCTCCATCTAACCATAGTCAAAGGCCCCTGATTTTTTCAGAGTTAGGAACTTGCATGTACAAAGCCCTACTTGCATATACACAGCCCAAGCTCACATGGGGATTTGCACAGGCTTTGCTGTAGGCATTCAGCAGTATAATCAAACAGTTGCCTGTTTTCCCCTTAACTTGGGATAATTCACTGTCACTAACTTGAAGAAATAGTTCTAGTATATTTCTTTCCTTTAACAAGGGAATTCAGGTTTAATTTGGCTAACAGCATCTTTTCAAAAATAAGACTACCAACATTTTTTCCATAACCATCAAGAATTCTTGTGCTTTGAATAGCTGGAAGATTAGCTGAAATGCAGTGTGTGATTCTTTTCTCCAGTCCCCTTACAGTATCTATCCTTTCTTATCTTAGGCTGAGTTCAGACTAGCAGTTTGCAGCAGGAGCCAGTCGTGGCAAAAAAAACCCCAGAATAAACTGTTCCGGGTTTTCCCAGTCACACAGGGCTGACAGATGTGGAAGCATACCGGGAAGAGGCACGCGGGAGCGTTCAGACTGCTGGCCCAGAGTCGCGGCTGTAAACGGCTTTTTCCTCTATGTGTGTATGGGAGCATGGGTGCACCTGGCTGATTTGGGGTGGACCCCGTTGCGCCGGCACCGCATTGGGCAGTAGAGCAGAGCACAGCTGCTGCCTTATGCGCAGAAACACCCAGCGCACACTATAGAAGCTTTTCGGCTTCACGTTTACACTTCCGGGAAGCAGAATAATGCGGGATAAAGGCGCTCTCTGGGATTTTCTACCACTTTTGTCAGGTATCCTTTTAATGTGGGAGTGAAGTGGAACAGCACAGGTTGCCTATGGGTGGGGAATGCCAGGCAGATGTGCCTGTGTGAACGCCCCCTTTAATCCGCTTGGGAAATGTGGCTGAAAAGTGGCTATAGCAGGGCAAATTGCCAGTCTGAACTCAGCCATAGAAACACTAAGGATTTTAGAACTAAAATTGAAAATATATCCATTCCAGCTAATTCTGTTTTGGCTACTCTAGATGTAGTATCTTTATATACTAATATCCCTCATGAGGAAGCCCGACAGTGTACCCTACCAGCCTTAGAACAGAGAGCTGTAACATGACCTCCAACACATTTTCTAATGGATTTGATGGATATAATTTTTTAGATTTGAAGACAACTTTTATTTACAAATTAAAAGGGTGGCCATGGGGAGTGTGTTTGCCCCCAGTGTCGCCAATCTTTTCATGGCCAAATTTGAATCAGACTGGATTTCCAATCCCACTACCAATCTTTTTTTGATTATATAATTCTCTTTAAGATAAATATTGATGATTTATTTCTTATATATAGGGACATTACTAAATTTCAAGCATTCCTGGGTTGGCTCTTCTGAAATTAATTTTTTGGATACCACAGTATCCACAGTTCTGGCTTATCACAGGGGGCGGGGCCAGACCGGGAGTGGAGGTGGTGGAGAGCACGGGCGGCACTGGAAATGGGATGGGGAAGATAAAAGGTGGGAGATTCAAATGGGCCGGGGAGGAAGAGTGTGCAGTGGAATGGAACAGAGAGTCTGAGAGTGAGAAAGAGGGACAAATGAGGGGTGTCTGACGCACACTGGCAGAGGGGCTAAAGGGGTGACCTTAACCCCATCCCCTGTTGGTCTGAGGCCCCACTGCAACCCCTCTTTAATGACCCCCCCGAGTTGGGAGGGCAGACGCCATGGCCACAGGTGGGTCGGCTCCCAAGCCACAAATGGAGCATGACAGCATTTTCTACACAGGGACAAATCTATGTCATCTGGAGTTCAGTTATAATTCCATGACATTTCCAGATCCCACCCAAAGGCTGGCAACCCTAGGCCCGGAAGGAACCTCTGGGTAACTTAAAAGCACCCAATTTGCATCTCAACTAGGCCTGGCAGCTTGCTAATGTTCAACAGCAGCCACCCTATGAAAACCACTGTCATATAGCAGTTAGAGCATCAGAATAGAGTCTGGTAGACCCATGTTCAAATCCCCATCTTTCTGCAGAAGCTCACTGGGTGATTTTCAACCAGTCACATACTATCAGCCTGATCTACCTCATGGGGCTGTTGTGGCGATAAAAATGAGGACAGGAAAGCTGCTTTGATCCCCACTGTGAAGAAAGGTGGGGTATAAATGAAGTAAATAAATATAGCTGAAGATGGGAGGCAAATAAAATGTAGACTGGTGAATGGCTGAGAAGGAAATAGTGTGGAAGGGGGATATGGGGAAAGTGAGGCACTCCCACAAGTTCTTGAGGCTTCCCTAGCATACAAGTGGGCTTGGCCCAGTGTATGGCACCACACCACTGGGCCATAGTTTTCCTAGGGAGATATTGCAGGGGGAGAGAGGGACAGCTTAAGACAGAGGGGCAGATAAAGGTAGGTTGGCTGTTGGGTGGGAAGGAGAAAGGGCTGCCAACTCTAGGTTAGGAAATTCTTAGGGACTTGGGAGGTGAAGCTTGGAGAGGGGAGGGTTTGAGGAGGGGAGGGACCTCAGAAGGGTATAATGCAATAGACTTCATCCTCCAAAGGAGCCATTGCATCCAGGAGATATAGGGTTGCCAACCTCCAGGTGGGGGTTGGAGATCATCCAGAATTGCAAATGTTCTCCAGGTGACCAAGATCCATTACCCTGAGGAAATGACTGATTATGTGAAGATGTTACAAGATGCACACGTAACATGTCCTTCCTTCCTTCCTTCCTTCCTTCCTTCCTTCCTTCCTTCCTTCCTTCCTTCCTTCCTTCCTTCCTTCCTTCCATAGAAAACTTGTTTTCCTTTTTGCAGGTTCATTAATTCCTTTTACATTAAGAGAAAAAAACTTCATTAACTTCATTTTTTATATATATTCCCTCCTCAAATTAAATTAAAGTGACTAGATTCAGGACAAGTTGCTTAACAGTTAATTAAAACTTAAGGCAAGAAGATCTGGTTAATAACTTCTGCTTTTTCTACAGTCTTAATGTGTAATTTACATTTTTTACTCTAAATTGCAATCTAAAGGGAAATCCCTATAGCTGATATTGTTATTTCTAAGCCTGTCTGTGGAAAAAAATAATTTCTTCTTTTTAAAAAATATTTATTTACTTAAATTTAAACTGTTTATTGAAGATTGAAATAAAATACAATGTGGTACTTAGTAAAGCATGAATGAAAACAATTACAAAATGATAATTAAGTTTGTGATTAATCAAGGATTGCCATTACAAGTTATCTGCTAAATTTCTTCTTTTTTGAAGTATCAAAAGGTTATATCAAAGAAAACCTGAACAGTTTCACCCTTAAATTCCAATGGAGTTTTTTATAATTTACCAAGTACTATTTCTTTCATGGTAACTGTTTCAAAAATAGCAATAATATAATGGCATACCTGTCTTTTTCTAGCTATTTGAGAATTAACTTTAAAGGCCTGCACAACCCTAACCACATCTGCATGTTTGCAGCCAACAACACCTGTAAATAAATTCTCCAAATAAATGGCCAAATTATCTCCTTCCCCCTTCTATCTCATCCCTTTATTTTTCAAACGTGACTTTCAACTGTTGTTATCAAGCTGCTCTATTATCTCCTCTAATTCCATAATCTTATTGTCAGTCCTGTGTAATGTAGCTTAACTCAAATGCTTGAGCTAAGCATTTATATCTTTAATTTTAACTGCTCAACAATTATCTCTTGGTTTTTAAATTCTCAGATATTTTTCAAGTTTTCATTAAACTCCAGCCTTTTATCTATAGAGTCAGTCTTTTTTTTCCAATTGTAGTCATCAGTTCTTCAATTTTTTTAAAATTTTGAGACTATCAATACCATAATATCATTCAAAAAGAAGGTAGGCTCCTCAGAATGGAAATTCTCTAACATTTCTTGGCTCTTCTGCTTCTTAGGCATTTTCTGCTCTTTGTTGGTATAACAATATTAACTCAGTCACTGAAAATCCCCCCAACTAATGTAAGAAACCTTAAATGACAAAGGTCAGCATATTTAATACCTATTGTTGTTACCTATCCCTATCAACTAGTAGACCCTAAAGCCTTAAATCTTAAAGCCTATAGTTAAACAACGAAACCTCACAGCCTTTAATTAACTAACTTAGATCTGTCCCTAAGGCACCTTAACTATCTCAGTTAATTATTTAGTCACATAATATTAACAGCTAGAAAAGAAAGAAATCAGCTATCAGTCTGCACCGGGCAGACTAATGTGCCAGGCCTCACCCAGATCCTTGTTTGCGGCATGGCCACAGGCCACCAGCTCAAAGAAATAACAGAGGCCCCAGGAAGAAGCCTTAAAGCCTCCTGCCTCCCCCATGAAATGTCAGTTCCCCCTTCTCAGTTCCCCCTTCATGTGTGTGTGTGGGAGTATATAAGCACGGTCTGCATAGACACCTTTGTAACCTGTAATGAACCTCAAGAATCTGATGAACAAAAGCTGTTATAAACCTGCAGATAAACTGTGCATCTGCACTTACCTTTTCTGTATAGTATTTAGCAGCTGCATCTTTGCACCATCAGCAATTGCATTAACCCATCTGTATGCTCCACATTACTCCTTTATAGATCTCCTTAACTTAGTTATCTGCAGAGTTAAATTTGATTTCCTTTCAGAAAGCAATGGGTCAATGACTCTTTTATATATCTCTTGTCTGGATGAAAATGCAAATCAAAGGAAGGGAAGAATGTATTGTACAAGCTGCCCTGTTTTAGCCAGGATACCTCGTGTTTCCAGAGCCCTGAACCAAGGAAAGCCCCAAAGCCAGATGTTGCAATTTTAAAGTATACCCCTAAAAGATGCTGTCTTTAGAAATGATATTTCACTCTCTCTGTATTGATGCTGCATAGTTTTGGGTGACAGAAAAAAGTCATTATGATTGATCACATGCACATTCTTACTGAGGTATATAAAGAAACTAGCACTTTAAAAACAACAACAAAAAACCTATTTTTCTCTAATCCCATTCAGATCGAGTCAGAGCTGCAACAGAGGTTTGTATATATTTGTGTTTTTTTAAAAAAAGATGCAGGAATAATTTGGGCAAATCTTTCACATACACTTATCCCTCTTTTTCAGCATCAAGTCAGAAATCAGGTATCTTTTTTTAATTGTTGTTTTTTAAATTTGCTGAGAAAGTTTTTAAAGAAATATATCTTCAGTGTTGAACCGGTTGCAGTGTACAGGTTTTCTGCGTTTTTTGGCCATGGAAGTGGGTCAGTTGATATGAGAGGAAAAATTTCAGGTGTGTGAAGGAAGAGGAGGCTTACAATAGCCTGCAGTTGGATTCCATAAACAAGTTTTAGGAATATTTCATTGATAGGCTCTTATTAAGCAGTCTGAAAATGTGTGTGCATACTTGGAAGTGAGTTATCACTGAGTTCACTTAGGCTTGCACCCAGTACCTGTTTTCCACCACTGGAAGGACATGCTCTGAAGAAGAGGGTGATTTCCAGCTCCTATCAGACTTCCATGTTGCGGTTAAATATTGCTCCTGGCACTCAATGAATCTGTTTTCAGACCTCAGTTGGACTATAGTGAGAGGAGGAAAAAATCTTGTTCCATGAGCTCCAACCCAGTCATGGTTGTTGTTGGATACAAGCCATTGTCACAAGTATGCAGAGGACTGCAGGTTTAACATAAAATGGCCTGACCCTTGGTGTCCTAGTATAGCCTCTTATATTCCTTTCTTCCAGGAGTTATCCACAGCATATATACACAGGTGGTTCCCCACATTGGCTGAATCTACATCTAGCATTTGCTCTGCTGTCTTACCAAACCCACACTGGAACAGAAATTCCCAATTACATTGCATGCCACTTTCACTTTGACTGAATGTCAAATTTTATGGCAGCATCCAGACTGCATGCCACTTTCACTTTGTTTGATCTCTGGTTTTATGGTGACTGTCTGCACAGATGTATGGCCATTTTATGGCTATTCAGGGGTCACTCTGCAGTCAGTACGGCATTGGCTGGGGTATTTGAATGTGGTTTTGAGCTGCATCTTTTTCTGTTTCTGTTCCAGTGTGGGTTTGGTACAACAACGGAGCAAATGCTAGATGCAGATTGGGCCATTGTTTCCTGATTATATTTCCTGCTTCCCTAGTAGCAGTCTATTCTGACTCAATAGAAAGTGGGCACTCAGGGCAATGTGAACAATACATTCATGCTTTTCTCTACATTGCCTTATTCATTGCCTAGCCTTGCTTTTCCAAGCTTTTGTTCTCATCATGAGAGACATTACAAGTGTGCCCATATACTTCAAACTTCCCTTCTCCTTTTGTGACTGATGCAGTTCCACCCACTTTCAGTATTCTTTCAGCCTTGGCCACCCACTCAGTTTTCTAATACCATGCTAGCAAAGGATAGGGAGTTACTTCTCAATCACGCTGAAGAGCATGCTTTAACCATACTAACCTTTGCCATATATTTTATATCCTGTAGTACAAAACCCAAGGTAATGCTACAGTACCACCAGATGAGGGGCATTTAGTGACAACTGACATCTCTTGGAAGTAGAACACTGCACACATTATAATTGTGCTGTACTAAGAACCTGCCTGACTAATATCAAAATCTCAGTCCACCTGTAACTAAAGCAATAAATCAGACTAACATCATATGTCCATTTTTACACATTGATCCCCCCTGCCTTTTCTTGGGGTGGTTATAAAATTAATTGGTTTAAAAAAATTTTGCCGAAGAAAGAGCACCTTTCCTAATAATGCACAGATCTTCTAAGCCTTGTGGGGCTCTGTTGTGGTCCCTAATCTGGCACTGTGAACCTGTCCTCTCTCCATTTCTGACAGTTACTACAGCATTTTCTATATACTTAAATCACAACAATTGCCTGAGATGAGATGCTTACATACTTCTCCAAAGCAATGGTAAATTTAAAGCTTATCTTGGATTCTAAAGGATGATAAGGTTGACAGCTCCAGGTTGGGGAACTTCTGGAAATTTGGGGGAGGCAGCCTGGGGCATAACAGGGACCTCAGTGGGGTACAATGCCATAGAGTCCACCCTCTAAAGCATTCATTTTTTTTTCTCCAGAGGAACTGGTCTCTGTAGTCTGGAGATGAGCTGTAGTTCCAGGGGATCGCCAGGTTCCACCTAGAGATTGGCATCGCTATTTAGAGCCCAAACTAATTTAGTCTGGGGATACATCAGCCAGCAAAAACAGATTGCTTACCTATAACTGGTGATCTTCAAGTGGTCATCTGTGCATTCACACCTCTGGGATGCACCTGCGCCAACCCCGATCGGTATTGTAGAAAGCTAAAAGGGATTTTTGTGTCTGCTTCCCGGTCATGTGCCGGGCTCCAGCATGCATGACTAGGGGAGGGGCATGATGATCCCGCCAGTTCCTTCTGACCACTGCCCTCAGGCATAAAGATAAAAGGAAAGACTGAAAGCAGAAGGGAAGGAGGGCAGCTAGTGTGAATGCACAGATGACCACTCGAAGATCACCAGTTACAGGTAAGCAGCCTGTTTATCTTCTTTGTGGCCTCTCTGCATCACACCTCTGGGAGACTAGAAAGCAGTATATGCCTATCTGGAGGAGGGTGCTGAAGGTCCTAGATATGCGCCGCCTGCAACACAGGTCATCCCACTGTCATACGCTGATGAAGACGTACATCAAGGGCATAGTGCTTCACAAAGGTGTGAGGAGTAGCCCAAGTAGCTGCATTGCAGATGTTATCAAGTGATGCACCTCTTAGGAAGGCAGTGGATGTCACTACTGCCTGGGTGGAATGTGCTCGGTGGACCCGGGAGTGGTATCTTGGCAAGCAAGTAGCCAAGCTTGGTCGTTTCCACGATCCATCTGGATTGCCACTGAGAGGACAGCTTCTTCCCTTACGCAGGCAAGGCATGGGAGATGAAAAGGGCTGGAGTCTTCCAGAAAGAGTGTGTCCTGTCCAGGTAGAAGAGCAAAGCCCTCTTTACGTCTAAAGTGCGAATACGGCGTTCCTCATCATTCTGCAGTGTTGGGTAGAACACAGGGAGGATGATGTTAGCTCACATATGGAACTCCGAGACTACCTTAGGCAGAAATGAAATGTCTGGGGCTAAAGTAACACTGTTATGACAAAATTGCAGGTAGGAGGGATCACAGCATAGCATGGACAGCTCGCTCACCCTCCTGGTAGAGGTAATAGCTACCAGAAAAGCAGTCTTCCAGGAAAGGAGTTGCAGACTGCAGGTAGCCATAGGTTTGAAAGGCTTACCCATCGGTTTGTGGAGTACTAAAGAAAGGTCCCAGGCTGGTGTAGGACCATGAGATGGAGGGGAAAAGTGCCTAAGCCCCTTCAGGAACTGTTTGATTCATGGATGCGAGAAGACAGAGTGGCCATCCACCGCAGGATGATTAGCTGAGAAGGCTGCTAGATACACTCTCAATGAGGTATAACTAAGTCCCAAAGTCCAAACAGGACAGTAAGAAACCAAAAATCACTACCAGATCAGTTGGGGGGGGGGAGAAAACCCTCCACTTCCCAGCATAGGAAGCCCTAGTAGACGGTTTACGGCAATTCAGCAGCACATGTTCTATCCTACCTCTGAGTCCAGCCAATGGATCTTCCGTGCTGTGAGCTTCAGGTGCGGCATGTCGTGATGTAGCACCCGTCCTGCTTGTGTAAGGAGGATCTGGTGGTGGTGGGAAGTGAATAAAGGAGCCCTTGGATATGTGGAGGAGAGTGGGGAAACAGTGTTGTCTGGGCCACCAGGGGGTCACCAGGATGCAGCGTGGTCTGTCCCTCAGGATTTTGGTTATCATTTTGGTGAGTAGGGGAAAAGTCAGAAAGAAAAACACATAGTTGTGTGTCCACAGGTAAAGGAGACCGTCTCCCAGGGAGAGAGGGTCCTTCCCTGCCCTGGAGCAAAACAGACGGCACTTCTTGTTTCCGTGTGTCGTGAAGGCATCCAGGTCAGGGTGGCCCCATGCGTGAAAGACTGAAAGGAGATACGCCCAGTTGATCTCCCATTCATGCCATGATGCACCCCCTCTGCTGAGGAAGTCTACTTGCACATTCAGGGTTCTGGGTAGATGGGCCGCTACAAGGAATGTATCCCACAGCTGACATTTGTTCCAAATGTCTGCAGCTAGTCAACAGAGGCTTCTGGACACAATTCCACCTTGACAATTGAGATAGCAGAGCACCATGGTGTTGTCGGTGAGTACCACTACCACCTGATGAATGACTAGATGATGAAACGGCCGGAGAGCATACTGAATGGCTAACAACTCCAGAGAGTTGATATGATGGTGAACCACATGAGGTTCCCATGTGCATGCACACAGATTCCTCGGAAATAAGCTCCCCAGCCCCAGAGGGACGCATCCAAGGTTAGGATCATCCCTGGAATCAGAGGGTGGAATGGAGCTCCCGCTAGGAGATGTTGTGGGTCTTCCCACCAAAGGAGAAAGCTCAAAACAGACTCCAGAAGTGTGAAATGTAGGGACTGTGGTTGTCTCTGAGGATGGAACTTCCTGATGAACCACAGCTGTAGCGGTCGCATCTGTAGCTTGACAAACATGATGATCGATGTGGTGGCTGCCATGAGTCCTAGCAGTCATTGTAGCTGTCTCACGGAGGCTGTGCCTTGATGTTTCAGGAGACCTATGAGGGAGATAATGTCCTCCACCTTCTTGGGAGAGAGGAATGCTCTGCAAACTGCCGAGTCCAGGATCACTCTGATGAATTGCATCCGTGTACAGGGTACGAGCATCAACTTTTTCAGATTCACTTTCAGCCCTAGACCCTCTTGAGTACTGAAGGTCAGGGTAATATGTTGGTGTAAAATGGTCTTGGTATTTGCAACTAGTAACCAATTGTCTATGTACGGAAATATCCATATACTTTGCAGATGGAGGTGAGCCGCAATGATCACCATCACCTTGGTGAAGACACGGGGTGCTATGGATAGCCCAAAGGGGAGGGCTTTGTACTGAAAATGTCCATCGCCTACTGCAAAATGCAGGAACATCCTATGGGCAGGGTGGATAGAGACATGAAAATAAGCATCTTGTAAGTCCAGAGTCACCATCCAGACTCCTCTCTCCAGGGGAGGGAGAATAGATTGCAAGGTTACCATGTGGAATTTCTTGTATGTAATATAACGGTTCAAGTTTCTTAGGTCCATGATGGGATGGAGGCCTCCGTCTTTCTTGGGGACCATAAAATAATGGGAATAAAAACCCCAACGATGTTGCAGCACTGGGATAGGTTCTATGGCATCCTTAAGCAGGAGGTTCTGTATCTCTTCCAGTAGTGGGTGTGACAATGGAGTGAGAATGAAGTTTGCATTGTTGGGAACTTGAAGAAACTCTATGAGGTATCCCTCCCGGATTATCGAAAGAACCCATTGATCTGATGTTACCTGGTGCCAGGCATACAGGTAAGGGGACAGATGGGTGGGAAGGAGTGGTAATGGACCCCAGCCAAAGGCTCTGCTTGGGGTTCTTCTGAATCTTAGCCCGAGATTGTGTAGCTGAAGGGAATTTGGGCTTATTCCCATAAAAGCGTCCAGAAGTGTTGGGCGATCTATGCCATTGCGGTTCTGGAGAGGACTTAAAGAAAGACCTGCGAGACCAGGGTTTATTCCAGGACTTTCCTCTTGACTGTTTAGAGGCCATGGTGACTCCAAGGTTACGGGAGGTTTTAATACTTTTATCGAGGTCCTGTAGGACTGAGTCCGTTGTGGAACTGAAGAGGCTGTCACCTTCAAAGGGAAGGTCCTCAACCACCAACTTCATGTCCTGTTGAAGGGCAGTAGAGCAAAACCAGGTGTGGCATCGTAGGGCAACCACTGAGGTGAGGGACTTAGATGCTACATCCAGATTATGCTTGGCAGCGTTGAGTTGGTGTTTGGCCAAAAGCATACCTTTCTTCTGGATGTGTCTAGCTGCATGGTACTTGTTTGCAGGAAGGGCTGCAATGAACTCCAACATCTGCTCCCATAGAGTGTATTGATATCTGCCCATACAGACTGCATAGTTGGAAGTTTTAATACCCAACGCTCCAGCAGAGTAGAATTTTTTGCCAAAGGAGTCCAACTTCCACCCTTCTTTATTGGAGGGAGTGAAATGGCTATGCTTGCCCTTTGACAAGGAGGAGATGACCACTGAATTCGGTTTGGGATGAACAAACAAAAATTCAGCTCCTGTTTTCTGCATTTTATACATGTGATCCATCCTTTTGTTAGAGACGGTAATGGAAGCCTGGTGTGACCACAGTGCTTTAGCTTTCTGCAGGAGGACTGATGTCAGAGGCAAAGCGATCGTGGTCGAAGTGTCCATCTGAACAATATCAAAAACTGAGTCCATGATGGTAGGAGGTGGCTGTACAGTAGGTAGGGCCAGGGTGTTGGCCATTCTCTTGACAAACTCCCCATAAGACTTAACGTCTTCAGACAGAGAAATAGGGAGGTCGTCTCCTACTTGTTGCGGTGGAGACGTTTCTAATTTGATGGGAGAATCCTCATTCGTGGAAAGTGAGGTGTTGGAAACACTGGAGTACTCCGATGGGTCCGAGAGCTGTATTGGAATATTCAGTGTCGACAGCATCAATCCCGACTGGGTCTTAGGGTGAGTTGACATCGACGGCATGGAAGCATGCGATTTATTCATCAGTGCCAATGCATACGGTTTGACAAACTCCATTGAGAGCGCCAGCTTGGTGTAGTGGTTAAGTGTGTGGACTCTAATCTGGGAGAACCGGGTTTGATTCCCCACTCCTCCACTTGCACCTGCTGATGTGACATTGGGTCAGTCACAAGCTCTGGCATAGCTGTTCCTGAAAGAGCACTTAGAGTTGTCTCAACCTACCTCACAGGGTGTCTGTTGTGGGGAGGGGAAGGGAAAGGAGTTTGTAAGCTGCTCTGAGACTCCAAGTGAAGAGCAGGGTATAAATCCAATCTCTTCTCTTCTCCATTGTTGGCGAAAACTCTCGATGTTGAGAGTTTCAAGAGGCGGTGGATTGCCAATCCCGCTCCCTAGGAGGGCATGGAGGAAGCCAAGGAATGCTAGGGAAAGGGTACGCCCCATACAAATATTGCCACTGGCATTGGTCCTAAGTGGGCAGCTGGAAGGGTTAAAAGGGTTGGAACACCTTCCCTATGAAGAAAGGTTAAAATGCTTGGGGCTCTTTAGCTTGGAGAAACGACGGCTGAGAGGTGACATGATTGAGGTTTATAAGATTATGAATGGGATTGAGCAGATTGAGAAAGAAGTACTTTTCTCCCTTTCTCACAATACAAGAACTCGTGGGCACTCTATGAAATTGCTGAGCAGTCGGGTTAGAACATATAAAAGGAAATACTTCTTCACCCAAAGAGTGATTAAGATATGGAATTCACTGCCACAGGAGGTGGTGGCAGCTGCAAGCATGGACAGTTTCAAGAGGGAATTAGATAAACACAAGAGGCGGGACCCGCGATACTCGCAGGGGGAGGGAGTATTCCAGCCGCCAAGCTTCCCCCTCCCTCCCCCCCCAGCAGCAGCGGCGGCAGCGGCAATGCCCGCCGGCCCGCCGAGATTCCCCCTCCCCAGCAGCAGCGGAGGGGCAGCGAGGCTGGCTGGCCGCCAAGCCTCCCCCTCCCTCCCAAGCAGCAAGGCGGCGGCGGCGGGGGGGAGGCCGGCCGGCCCGCCAAGCCTCCCCCTCCCTCCCAAGCAGCAGGATGGCGGCGGCGGCCATTACTGGGATTCTATGGAGGGGCCCACGGCCCCTCCCTCGCCCCAAGACGCCCTCCGGAGTCCCATAGCCGGGCGAGGGAAGCCCCCCCCAGCCCCACCCCGCCGGCAACCCTACTTTGGCGCTCGTGGTGTCTGTGACAGAGCCGGGAGACGCCTGTCGTGGTGGTGGGCAGCGCGGGCGGGCGAGGCCGGTGTGGCTTCCCGGCCTTGCCCTCGTCCATCAGCCCGGGAGACGGCCTGCTCATGCTTGGCCGGCGGAGCCAAAGGGCGGCTGGGGGAGCGGCCAGGCGGCCCGCCAAGCCTCCTCCTCTCTCCCAAGCAGCAGGACGGCGGGGGGGGAGGCCGGCCTGCCAGCCAAGCCTCCCCCTTCCTCCCTCCCCAGCGGCAAGGCCGGCTGGCCCGCCAAGCCTTCTCCTGCTCTCAATGGCCAGTTTGTAGAGCGTTCCCTGCGCATGCGCAGGGAGGGCTCTTTTACTTTTTTGGAGATTTAAAGATCCCCGTATAATTTTTTAAACTTTTTAGATTTTTCTGCACACGTGGGGACTGCCCCACGTGCGCAGGAAAATCTCCCTGCCCCCCAGGTGCCCCTGATGTGCGGATTTAGATATCCGCACATAGGGGGCCACTTGGGAATTAGATATATAGATATGGAGCAGAAGTCCATCAGTGGCTATTAGCCACAGGGTATAGATGGGAACCCTCAGTCTGGGGCAGGTGATGCACTCTATTCTTGGTGCTGGAGGGGGCAGCAGTGGGAGGGCTTCTGGTGCCCTGGCCCCACTGCTGGACCTCCTGATGGCACCTGGTATATTTTGGCCGCTGTGTGACAGAGTGTTGGACTAGATGGGCCATTGGCCTGATTTAACATTGGCTTCTCTTATGTTTTTATGTTCTTAAGTGTCCAGGTGATCAATCCTGATTGGTTTGGCCATGCAGGGATGGAAGTGCCCCAGCATCTGCTCCTCGTTCTGAATGCTGACTATTGACACTAGAAGAGTGACAGGCCTGTATCAGTGCCATGTCCTGTTCGGAATCGGTGAGCTGAACTGGGCTAGGAGAGGGTAGAGACTGAACACTCTGTATCTGCCCACAGCCTAAGGAGTCAAGCGAAGTGGCTCCTGACATAGAGGAGTCATTTTTGTGCTTTTTATGCTTGACAGGCCAAACGTCCTTACCCTCCCGATGATGTTTCATGGGAATATGGGCATCGGACTGAGAAGTCGGGATCAAGTGTTTCAGCACCGATTGGTCGGCATCAAAATGGCCCAGTGATGGAGACCATACAGCTGTCAATCCCGATGCAGGGGTTGACATGGAGGCATGTCCAGAAGTCTCTTGTGATGATGCCATAGGCAAAAGAGCCAATTCAGTTAGTGCCACAGAAAGTCTAGCCACTAGATTCTTCCTTGTTTGTCGAGAGAACTTTGTGCAGTGGGCACAGGAGTCAAATCTGTGCGATTTCCCCAGGCACAATATGCAAAGGGAGTGTCTGTCAAGGGGGGCAATTTTACTACTGCACTTGCCGCACTGTTTAAAGAAGCCCCACCGTGTGGCCATAGGCTGGAGGGGGGCAGAAAATTCTGCTGAAGCAGCAACAAGTCCAAAACTATCTAACTAACACTAAACTGAAACTAGCTAACTACAAGTCCAAGAAGTAAGAAGAAAAGGCCAAAAGCCAAAAAAAAAATTACCGACTGAGGCATAGGAGATCCTACCATTGTGGCGGTCAGAAGAGAACTGGCGGGATCGTCATGCCCCTCCCATAGTCATGTGCACTGGAGCCCGGCACATGACCAGGGAGCAGGCGCAAAAATCCCTTTTAGATTTCTACAATACCGATCGGGGTTGGCGCAGGCGCACTATATCCCAGAGGTGTGATGCACAATGACCACGAAGAAGATCAGAACAGTTGTACAGAACCATATTACACAAGCATACCAAGGTTCCATAAGAAGCAGCCTGACACATCAATTCACACACAGGTTACATGACTGCATAAACTCCTGTGGTTAAATCCCAACCCAATTTGTACATACATATTACTGAAGATGATGTGTCAAAGGAGTCAAGTTCATGCTTTCCAGCATTTGACAGGTAAGAACTGCTTTTCATTGTTGCACTGAGATCAGTTCTCTCAGAGCAAAGTTTTAAAAATCACTTCCAGGCATTGTAACAGACCCTCCCCCTTTGAAAATGAAAACAGCAAATGAGAGATGGCTTTTAACGCTGCCTACAAAGAAGCTTTGAAGACACATTGTCAGTGGACTCTTAACAACATTTTGCTGGGAGTAAGTCCCACTGAATAGGATTCTGAGTTGACTTAGGATGACCCCTGTATCTATTTTTCTCATTACTATCCAGCGTGGTGTAGTGGTTAAGAGCGGCAGAGTCTAATCTAGAGAACTGGGTTTGATTCCCCACTCCTCCAGATGAAGCTTGCTGGGTGACCTGGGTACCTGTTGTGGAGATAGGAGGGGAATGTGAGTGTAAGCTAATTTGAGACTCCTTAAGGGTAAACAAACATACTCTTCTTCTATCCATAAATTGTGGATTTATACAACTATGTGGCTCAGTAGCATGCAGAAGGTCCCAGGCATGCAGAAGGTCCCAGGTTTAATTCCTGACATTGCCAGTTAAAAGGATCAGGGTCTACCTGAAACTCTGGGGAGCCATTGCCAGTCTGAGTAAACAATACTGACCTTGATGGACTAGTGATCAATGCTCCCTCTAAGCCGTGGAGTCTTGTGAGCAAAAATTCTACTTTGTAAGCTACTGGCATTAAAGTTGTGAGTAAGCGATTTGGCTACCACATAAATTAGTTTGCTCTGGAGCCCTCCTTCCTGAGCTAAGACAAAAATCTGTGAGCTGGAGGCTAAAAAACTGTGAGCTAGCTTACACTAACTCAGCTTAGAGGGAACACTGTTGATCTGATTCAGTATTCATGTGACCATGTGCCCACAAAATGTCTGTCTGAAGCTTCCACTCTGTGTCAAGCAATTGGTAACAGAGTTGCACACATGCTGGCCATGAAGAGGGGGAAATCACATATAGTATGGTCATGATTTGAAAGGGCCATGTAGTTTTGTGTATCTACCATAAAACTCCATTTCAAACCAGCAAAATAATTTCTGTATGTAAAACTCAAGAGATTAAGGTTCATGTTCTCTTTCACTTACAGCTGGGGCAAAGCCTTCAGCTTCAGTTCCTCATTCCCATATGAACCTGCCAACTTCTCTTGTCATCTTTGGAGGCCTTGTTTTGGGTGCTCATGCCACCTGAGGCTAGATGGGTGGCAACCAAGGAAGGGCATAATTGGTCATGGTGCCAAAAATTTAGAACTCTTTCTCCAGGGAGATTCATCTGTTTGTCTTCCTCTATCACTGTCTGCCTCCAGTGGGAGAAGATTTGGTTTTATTTCTTGTTTTTAAAAATTCTCTCATTAACTCTTACTAGCCCTTGTCCCTGTTTGTGTATGTTTCTGTATTCATATTTTTTCAGTGTTTATATTTCATTTAATTAGTTTAAATTAAATATATCTATGTATGCAGGGGTCATTTCATAGAAAAAGAGGTGCAGGAGCTCATTAGCATACCTGCTATTAGCATAATTCATTAGCATATGCCACACCCCCTGATATCACTGGAAGTGTGTCAGAAGGGGAAGCAAAACAGGGGGAGAGGCATCTTGAAAAGCCTCCCCTTCTCTTCCCCAGCCAGCCTGCCAGGGTGGGCTGGGGGGAAGCAAAGAGATAAAGGGTTGTAAAGTTTAAACCCCTTCTCTCTAGAGTCACACTGCAGTGGCGGCATGATCTTTCCATTGTATTCTATGGCCCCATGGAATACAATGGAAAGATCGTGCCACCCCTGCGGCGTGACTCAGAGAGAAGGGGTTTAAACTTTAAACCCCTTCTCTCTGGAGTTGCGCCACAGCGGCAGCATGATCTTTCCATTGTATTCTATAGGGCCATAGAAAACAATGGAAAGATTGTGCCACCACTGCAGTGCGACTCTAGAGAGAAGGGGTTTAAACTTTAAACCCCTTCTCTCTTCTTCAGAAGAAAGGAGGGCATGTCTGCCCACCTCCGCTTCCCCTCTCCAGCCAACCTGCCACAGTGGGCTGGCTGAGGACAGGAAAGGGAGGCGGGCAGACAGGCCTGGCTTCCCTGCCCGATCTTCTCCAGATGCCCCGTGGCTGCAGGGTACCTGTAGAAGATTGGGCTAGGAAGCCAGGCATTTAATTCCCCCTGGGGGGGGGGGCTGGGTTCCTTACTGCCGGAGTGCCGCTCTGGGGCACTCTGGCAGGAAATGACCCCTGTATGTATGTATTTCAAATGCTTTTTAATGTCTGAAATGCTTAAATGTTTTGTTTTAATGTTCACCACCCTGGAAACTCTGAATTGAGTGGTAAGGCAGCATAGTAATGTTTTAAATAAATAAATCTGAAAAACAGGAATAATAATCTCACAGTGCTTTGTGTCAATGAATAAGGATAGACTACACATTGCAAAGTTGGGAGTGCTACATATATCATAATACTAACTGAGTATAATTTATCTGCCTTTGCATGCAGAGTGATTGATAAGCTTATATGCTTCACACGGTGCTGAAATAAAGACTGAGAAATTTTGTAACTTTCCAGAACTCTATGTTTCATGAAGTGAAAAGTGAAATTAGACAGATGCAGGGGGGAAACATGGCAGGCAGAAAAACTAAGTGTTAATCATAAAGGTCATGTAGTAAGAACTGGGTCACTTTCAAAAGATTAATTATATATGCAAATTAAATTGAGAAAGGATATTATCCTGTTTGTACTTTTGATATGAAGACAGACATTCTCAAAATAATTGATGATCTACAAACAGAGCCTTTTAAAATTTGGGGTTTAAAGATGGAAACCTGATAGGCACATTAGGAGAGCAGATGAAAATCAGGGTAAAGTTTAACATAGGGTTGCCAGGTTGCCGCTTCAGGCAGGGGACTCTCCAGTCCCTGGCTAGCACTTCCCATTGCTGCTCAGTTGGATAGCAGGGAAAATGGAGGGGGGAATGGAGAGGGTGATTGCCAGTGTCCTCATAATATGATGTCACTTCCAGCTATATGATGTCATTGCATCACCAGAAGAAGGGGAGGGCAATAGTGTCAGCCCAACAATGCTAGTTCTCACTGCTCACCTTCCTTAGTCACCCAGGAGGAGGAGCAGAAGGACAGAAGAAAGGGATGACAGTGGTGGCAACCCAAATGCTGCCATCAGTCAGGCTCACCTTTTTTGGCTGCCTTTTTCTTTCCCCCTCCAACAGTCTTCCCCCTATCCAGCAAAAGAAACTACTTGGAAACTTCCAAGAATGGTAGCTGCCTCATAACATACCATCATTAGATTTCTCTTTTTTAAAAATTCAAGATTTTAAAATCTGTCATCTTTGCCCCCAGTTATAAGATTTTTTCTGCAAACCTGGGGATTGTTCCGAGTATATAGAAAGATTTTCCATTTCACCTCTCTGGTGATATTGATAGGTTATCTAAACAATATTTTTCATACACAAGCAAAATAATTGTTCACATCTTTGTTTACATTTTAAAATTCTGAGCTGGAACAGAAGAAGAGCCTTGTTGGATCAGACAATTCATCCATCTAAGCCAGCATTCTGTCTCACACAGTAGCCAACCAGTTCCTTGGAGATCCAATAACAGAGCATAGAGGTTGAGGCAGTCTACTTTTGTTGCCTCCTGGCACTGGTATTCAGAGGTTTACTGCAATAGAAGATGGAGGTTCCATTTAGTCACCATGTCTAGTAGACACTGATAAACCTGTTATTCATGGATCTGTCTAATCCCCTTTTAAAGCTGTCTGTTCTTGTAGTTATCACTACATCCTCTGGCAGCAAATTCCACATTTTAATCACTCACTGGCCCTTTCTGCACAGTGAACACAGAAGCAAAAAATTCACTGAGTTACACTGCTATCTTCCCATCTTTCTTTAGCAATCCCATTATTCCTTGGTCACTCAGAGACCCCACTGCTCCTTTGCCTGGTTTCCTGCTCCAGATATATTTAAAGAAATGTTTATTGTTTGTCTTGATGCTTTCAATTCATTGTGACAGATCTTCCACTTTTTAAAAGGCTTTTTACTTCTTTTTTAATTTATATTTTATTGTTTTCCACATAACATGTTTACAACACTAATCTCATACACTTTTGGAGTAATATACAAACTATTACATCCTATTATACACTAGGACACTGTCAGTCATATATATGTAAAGTTATTTTCTTATTCACTGGCAGTGGTTGCTTGTTAAACAATTACTATCATCTCCTCCATCTCCTGAGCAAATAATACATAATTTAATAATCAGATAACTAATACTTACCATATCATTTCTGTTAAGCTTTAACTATAAACCACATGCTATATCTCATAATATTCTATCTCTTAAGTTTTATATTCTTTGATTACTTTCTTTTGAAACAATATCTATTTCTTCATAGTGGAGTTCTTAGAGGTTGCCACCTACTTTGGGTCTTTGGAAAAATCCAAAGGGGGCCTTTTCCTAAGACCCCGCCCTGTGGGAGGTAATGGGAGAGTTCCTCCCGAATGCCTTACTTAAATAAAAAAAAATTAATCTTGGTTTCTCTCTCTGAGGGTTCCAAAAGTCATTTTTTCCAGAAGCTCTTAAAGGTTCTTGTATAGTTCTTAGGGCACGTCTCTATTGGAATTTATTATATAGCTTATTTTTCTAAAGTTCTTAACATATCTTCTCCAAATTTGACATCATGAACTGTGAAAACTCTGCCTTTATGATTTATTGAAAGATGTCCAAGTGGAAGCCAGCAATAATTAATATGTTTTTCTGCTAGACGTTGTGCAATTGGTTTCAGGTTCCAGCGTGCTGTTAAAATCTCGTATGGTAAATCTTGGAATACTTGAACCTGAGTGTCCTCCAACTGAAGTCCATTATTCACCCGGGCAGCTTCTAGCACAATCTTCTTTACTTTAATGTCAATTAGTTCAGCCACTACATCAGGGATCAAAGCACGAGAGCCTGATTGTGGTGGGTTCAGACGGTATGCTTGACTGATTGGTGCAGCAGGGTTTGGAGCCATTCATTTAAAGTGCCCACGAGGTCTTTATCCATAGCAAAGTTTGGGGAAGCTCCCCTAAGTTTGATTTTCCTTTCACGGGCTTTGATGTCCAAGAGTATAATTTTACTTTTGCTCCATGCTTCAAAACTCCTTAGTTCTTCTATTGCCTTTGAGTTTTTTGCAGCCTCCATCAACGCATTATCTGTTTTCTCCTTCAAGTCTAACGTGGGGAATGCATTCTATCTAGGCTTCAATTACTGTGGTTTTAAATAGCTTCCAAGTGTCATCTTGGGATTTGACTCTCTTGTGTCCCCCTTTCAGCTTCCTTTTAACTATTCCCCTCATTTTTGTAAAAGTCCTTCTTTTGAAATAAAATGTTACAGTTTTGGATGTTAGGGATAACTTTGTATTGTCATGAATGCTGAACTTAATAGCATTGCTCTAAGTGTTCACAGCTGGTGCAACAACCTCTATGTCATTCATCAGGTCTTGAGCCCCACTCTGAACCAAGTCCAAGATCACTAACCTCCTTATTGACTCTGTGACCATCTCATTTATATGGCATGATTCAAGCACACATTTATCCAGTCAATGTGAGGGTAGCTGAAGACATCCAGTATAAAAACATTATCTGCTTTAGTCACCACCCTTATTTCCTTTTCCATCTCAAGATTAATCTTAAGGATTTGATCAAGTGGGAGATAGTATACCTCCACTTTTAAGTAACCCTGAGGGACCAATATTTCCACCCATATCACTTCCACCCATATCACTTCTATCGTGGAGTTCATTCCACTAATGCTTTCTAACTTGTTTGATTTTATGCCTTTTTTGATGTACAATGCAACACCTTCCCCAAACTGTCCCTCTCTGTCCTGCCTATAGAGCTTATACCCAGGAATGACTGTATCCCATAGACTTTCTCCTTTCCACCATGTTTCTGAGACACCCACTACATCTAAATTGTCATTTAACAATAATCATTCCAGCTCCACCATTTTGGCTTAGAGACTTCTAGCACTGGCATATAGACATCTATAACATGTTTCCCTCTCCAGCAACTCTCACTTCTCTCAGCTTCTTTGTCTCCACACATAGCCCTCCTTCCCTCACTCCCAAGTTCTTTATATTCCTACCAATATTACCCTAAATGTTTACAAAATCATCCCTTTGGAACAACTTCTCATGAACTGGAGGCTTCCCAGCTCCTATTAGCTTTCCCTCAGGATTAGTTTAAAAGCTACTCTGCCACTTTTTTGGTATTAAGTGCATATACTGTTGCTAAGGAAAAACTTCTTGCTAGAAGGTTGTTAAAATATTCAGCCACTTCTGATATTCATAAATTAAGATTGTTTCTGGGTAGCTTATGTAAAGCCTGCATGGTCAATGTTCCTAAATTCTTTTTTGCTGTTTTTTTTTAATTCTTAAATGATTTTGGTATGTGGCTTTGTCATGCTTCTGCTGCGCCCTCGGCGGAGTCCTGCCTGTAGCCGTGGCTCTGGGGGGGTCCCAGGCGGGAGGTCGGTCCCATAGGCAGGGGCCGGTACAAGGTTGGGCATGACGGAGAGGCCTTAGAATGGCAGGGGGCGGGGTTAGTGCAACCCCTAGAGTCCCTCTGCCCTCAGGTCCCAGAGACTGTTCGCTGAGCCGCCTTTTCTCTCTCATGCCTCCTCCGCATCCACATCTGTGGCCCATTATTCCTCCCTGGCCTCTCCGTCTTTGCCTCCCCTTATACCCCTGGCAATACCCCCGGCACCACCCATCCTCCCCGCCGCTTCTATCCCTTGCCAGACCCTGCCCTCCTTGATAATCCAGGATGCTCTCTGCTTGTTGTGGGAGGGGCTGCTGTTGGGCTGCCGGTGGTCTTGTTGGCTGGGAGGCTGCGCCACCAGCACTGCCACCTGGGACCTCCTGGGGCTGAGCCCCGGCCTCTTCCTTTGGTGCCTCTCGTGAGGCACAGCTCCGGGGCCATGCTCGCCCCTCCGATGCTTCCTCTCCCTCCGCCATTGGGAAAGGGCTCTCTTCGGGGGACCTGCAGCGCTTGTCCCCTGCCAGGCAGGCACGCCCCAGTCCACCCCGGCCGTTCTGCTCGCTGGCAGGTAGGTGCTCCGGAGGGAGCGCAGCTTGGGGCTGGAGTTCCCATCTCAGGCCCAGAGAACGGGGACAGGCTTATGGGCTGTTAAACCTGAATAAACAATATTAAGTGCTAGCAGTGTGGTTCTGTTTGGTTCAAGTGAAGCTCATCTCCATTGTACAGGTTTGACTTGTCCCAGAAAGTTCCCAAGTGCCTAACAAATCTAAACCCTTCCTCCCAGCACCACTTTCTCATCCCTGCATTGAGACCCCTGATCTGTGCTTGTCAAGTCCATTGCTTCTTGTCCTTTTGTCACAAGACAGGATGAATAAATATTTTCCAGCCTCCTTCTAACATGAGTTGTTATGAATGTTCCCTATAGCTTT
This sequence comes from Gekko gecko, assembly GCA_029375565.1. NCBI lineage: Eukaryota > Metazoa > Chordata > Lepidosauria > Squamata > Gekkonidae > Gekko > Gekko gecko. The sequence goes on from JAPDNY010000004.1 coordinate 119,235,150, forward strand.
TCCCAAATCTCTAGAAAATATTGTGCATTGCGTATTTTGGTGAGTGACAAACTTCACCTCACATTTTATTTGTGTGAAGCCATTGTTGTAGAACTGCTAGCTTTTTGTTATTGATTAACAGAATGCCCTATGGTACATATGTGCCATCAAGTCATAACCAACTTATGGTGACCCCAACAAGAAGCTTCCAAGGCAAGTGAGAAGGTTTACCATTGCCTGCTTCTGCAAAGTCTTCCTTGGTGGTCTCTCATCCAAGTACTGACCCTGCTTAGGTTCTGAGATCGAGGTATATCATGACACTTTCCCTCCACAGATGACCTTACACATGATGAAATCAGTGCATGTAGAAGAGGAATGAACAGAAGAATTCTGGCTCTGCAAGCACAGAGTCTAGGCAGATAGGCTCTGTCCCCATGACTGAAAAAAAATTGTGTGTGTGTTTTGATATTCCCACCTGTGTATGTTGCCCAGGCACACAGGTGTTGAGCTCACAAGCTGGTGATTACATAGAGGAGGCAGTGCCCTCCTGCCCACCCACCCCCATCTATGCATACTGATTTCAACTGTAGCCTTTATCTTCCTCAACTCAGCCTGTGCTCCCTTGCTTCTTAAAGCCAAACTCAATTTTACAGTTTTTAAAGAGCTGGGACTGGGTTCTCTGGAATGAATTCGTGTTCCTCGTAGATACACAGCAGCTGCAGGGAATAATTTAGTTTAAAAAGCAGTGCCCAAACAGGCTCAGAATGGCACCACAGGGGGAGAAAGAGCTCCTGCTTCACCCAAAAGCTGCATTCCCATATGAAAACCATGCTGGGGGCAAATTATCCCCCTGATTTTGTCACTCCAAATGCATACTCCAATGCAATTTTCCCTGGACCCAGCTCTTTAAAAACTGAAGCTGAGTTGGGGTTTTTTATACCCCCTTTTCACTACCTGAAGGAGTCTCAAAGCAGCTTACAGTTGCCTTCCCTTCCTCTCCCCACAACAGATACCCTGTGAGATGGGGGGAGGCTGAGTGAAAGAACTGTGACTGACCCAAGGTCACACAGCTGGTTTCATGTGGAGATTGGGGAATCAAACCCGGTTCTCCAGATTAGAGTCTGCCACTCTTAACCACTACACTACAGTGGTGTAGGGTAACATTTAGTTGGACCCATGTAGGTACAAGAAAATTGTTTCTGTTTCCTGCCTAGCTTGCACACTATTCCAGTTAATGCAATAGCTCTGACAAAGAAGTTTTTTACTAACATAGAATTAGAAAGCTTTCAGAAAGCCACTGAGACAGTGAAATGGTTGGTCAAAGGGGAAAATGTGGGAAACAGAAATGCCAGAAATCTCATCCTATCTAATGAAAATACAAACTAACTGTTCGAGTTAGGCAGCATTCCTGAGAGTTAGACTATTTACTGAATCATTGCCTCTCCGCTTTCTCTGCCACCTCCTGCTGCCAAAGAAAAAACAAAAGCAGGCAATATAACAAGGAACAATTTTTTTACTTGCTATCTAAAGTAAAAAATAATGTTATTCTGATTTGCTGTAAGTCTGCCTTTTCCACAAAAGTGAGTTAAAGCATATTGACTGCATCAGTTATAGCTATAACTTTAAAATAAATATTAAATTTCATATCATAACATTTTTAAAAAGTGTGCTAGTGGTGTGCAACACCCAGGGTCAAAGTGCATGACCATAAGTAAATATGTACAAAAATTCTCCATATCATCAGTTAAAAAAGAAAATTATTCCAGAGGCCAAAGTGAGTAGGATCCTTTTTTAAATAGTTTTTGATAAAAAATGTTTTAGATCAATTTTCTACTATTTTCACAAAATGTATAGACAAAATACTTTACTTTTTGAAAAATGGTCATGATGTAAGAGTATTAATTGTGAATTATTTAGGTTTTCAGAAAGTCTTTACCAAAGTCTGTCATATGTGGCCATTAATTTGTACACTTTAGATCTGAAACATGAGTTAGAAAAAATAAGTTAATTGTAACATTTACTCAAAAAATATAACTATATTGATCAATTTCCCCTATTTCAAAAAAAGGTAGGAGCTAAATTAGGTTAATACCAGCCTCACATATATATGTTAACTCTCTCTTGATCTTCTTTGATTATCATAGATTTCCAGAGGCCATGAAATACCTCAGCACCAGCCCTTAAAGTTTTCCATGTACACATCCTCCAGAAATATTGTGATACATGTGACATGAGTATGTGAGTAACAGCTGTGAATTGTGTGGGTTCTTTTCTGTAGGTAGAATTTTTTTGCCTTATTCTGGCTATAAGTAATGCTGCTGTTATTATAAACCCTCATGTAGCCCTACGTTGGGGGAGAATGTTGTGTATTAACTGGAATAAGATGGTCACCACGGGGTGGCCTGACCATGCGGTCCAACAAACCTCAGAGCTTCGCTCCAAAGAAAATAGCAACTTTGGATCTGAAGGCACACTTATGGGCTCACCCAGATCCGAAAGTAGCCCTATTGAATTGTCGATGTGTAAATAAGGCCAATCATGGGTGATGGGGTGTGTGTGTGTGGTGTGGGGCACGCATATAAGCCGGGCGCTTACTGGTCCATTTATTTTTTGTTCCTGATGTAATCTAATAAACAAGAGCTGATTCACTATGCTGAGTGTCCAGCCTCAGTACTTTTCACTGGCAACGAAGGTGGGATCCTGTGAGCAAGCCTGACTCCACCGCGACCACGAGCACTGCACTGGTGACCACCATGGAGGCCAAGGACTCCCCTCCATCACCACTCCCACCAGCGAACCACAGACCACAGCCACCGCATCATTGCAACCGGCTCCTGCACAGCCGCTACCACAACGAGTCATGGCTTCTGCTCCAGGACAACACCTCTTGGCATTCAACCCTACCCATCCCTGTTGGCATCTGAAGTTTAAATTCCAGCAAGATGACAGCCAGTCATCTAGATCTGGAAGATCTATGTAACAGTTCCAGAGTCACATGATGGACCAGTTGCATCAGCCTGGTGAGGTTGCATCAGCCATGATTCAGCATCTGATTGGTGATTGGCTGCATGTATGTATATATTCTGTACAGTTCTTTCATACCAAAGCCTGTGTGGTTACCTATTGCCTGGCAAAGCATTCTGTTGGAGAGAGAGAGCCGAATGCTGAGCCTTGTTGGACTGTATACATTCTGTAAACAAATTGTATATAGCTCGGCAAAACAACAGCGTGTGTACCACATCTTACTTCAACTACTGCCAGGGTTATGGGCCCAGAGTGGACGCTGCACTGAACTGTGGAGTATCAACAGGTGTTGGACGAGGTGAGGTCCTGATACAGCAGCAGAGTGGATATCTGCAGGTGACAGCAGCAGAGTGGATATCTACAGTCCAGTGGAGAAGGCAATTTGTCTCTGTCTGACCACAGGAGTTAGAGCTATCAGAGGAGAGTTGACCAGGAACTACCTAACAGTGAGTACAGCATAGCTCAGGTGGCTACTGCCTTGCTGGTTGACAAACTGAATCATGAAAACTATTTCATTTGGTCACTCCGCATGGAGCACTACTTGAAGAGGGAGTCATTGTGGACTTATATCTCCTCTCCCACTCAAGCCCCAACAGCTGAGGATACTGTCAAGATAGAGAACGCTTTGGCTACTATCGTACTCAGTATTGCTGATGATCAGTTGATTTATGCGTCAGGGAAAGATTCCGCGAAAGCGGCATGGGATAGTTTAAAAGCTGTTTACGTTCAGCAGATGGCCGGCTTGTTGATTTCGCTGATGAGGTGTCTGTATAGAACAAGTATCTCAAAAGAACCCTGAGAGGAAGATTAGAAAAAGGCTATGGTGACTTGGTCAAGATTACACAATGAGCCTTGATAAAGACTGAGTGTTGAATTTTTAAAACCTAGCCTCAAAGGCCCAGGTCTAACATTATTATCAAGTGGTTCACAGTAGGTGTGTGAATTTGGCATAAACCAAGCTGAGAAAATACCCCAAAAATAGTTTATTGGTATTTTTTAGGTATTTTTAAGCTGGTTACCAAATGGGACTATATTTTGGATTTTCAGGGCTACCGGATAGCCGAACTTAAACAGCATTTAAAAGGCTTGCAGTCCATTTAAACACCTTCTGGGTGAACTTGCCACTTGGAGAAAGTGTTTAAAGGGACTGCAAGCTCTTTAAATGCCTTTGGACTCTCACTGCAGAGTTGTGCGGCTTAGAGAAGGCATTTAAATGGACCACAATCCCTTTAAATGCCTTTCCCCCTCCATTGTTTTCAGTGAGGTTGGGACACCTTCTTGCGGGGCCCACAGAATTGGACTACAATGGTCCCTATAGGGTATAATGGAGCTGAAAAAATCCAGCTTTCCTGAATATTTACTGAATCTGAATACCATACCGGTATTGGGATTTGGGAATATCAGGAAACACTGATACTTTTGGGGTTCAATATACCCGAACCCGAAAATTAGTGGGGTTTTTTTTAACACATCCCTAGTTCTCACTAATCACTATTCGATTCCAGTATAGCATATGCTGTAAGTAAACCAGTGCAAAGGCCAGTAATTACTGGACAGTGTTTTGTTACAATATGGAAAAGAATGTGATTGCATGGTGTTTTGTTTAGAATGTAAAAATCAGACCTCATGGGCAATGCTGGTTCATTATTTATTTATTTATTTATTTATTTCTCAAATTTCTACCCGCCCTCCCAGCCAAGGCCGGCTCAGGGTGGCTTACATTATAAAATAAACAGAAGCAATAGAAAAATGCCCAATTTATTAGGACCAAAAATCACAACTAGGTTTGGAATTTTATTTTAAAAAGTTATTTCCTCAGGATTTCATCACAGATCTGCAATTTAAAATTACCTCATAATGTACTCTCAAGAAGTGCAATGTGCCAGAAAATCTGTTGTTTTTGTGTACAAATCTTGGAGCTTCATCCAGTAGTACCAAGCCATCTCAGCACTGTGTCAGCTTTTCACTCTCAAAGGTATTGGCAGAGGTACCTGAATTCCTGGTTTCTACCAGCATAGACTGAATACACCCGGTCCCAGAGTGGAATGACAGCTTCTGGGAGTAGCAGAAGTGTTCTGCAACTGGAATTAGAGGTCATAGAGAGGACTGATAGCCCCTAGGAATAGCAGAAGTGCTTTGGAACTGGAACTTTCCAGGCCCAGAATACTCATGCTACCCCAGGGGTCTGTCATTCCACTTTGGAGGCAGTCATTCCAGTACCAGAATGCTGATGGTACTCCCATGCAGCCATCCTTACTGGCCCAGAGCACTTTTGCTTCTCCCAGGGGCTATCATTTCACTCTGGGACCTATCATTCCAGTCCCAGAACAGTTCTGCTACTCCCAGGGACCATCATTCTGTTCTGCATCATATCATTCCAGTCCCAGAGCAGTTTATCTGGGCCCAGAGACCTTCATCCAAAATCCATTCTGCATTTTCATTGCACCTTTTTTTTGTGTGTGCTGTAATGTATTACAATGGAGCCTACAAAAGTCGATTGGCATTCCTGGCTCAAGCCTCTCCTATTATTCTCAATGGGCAATCCTATCCTTTGTTTTATTACATCTTGCAGCAAATACACCAAATCCTCCCAAGCACACAGGAGGAAATGCTGTGTGCTGACAGTTGACTGCATTTGGAAAACTAGGGAGAGGGGAAAGAACCAGGGAGGGGTACAGCAGAGCTGGAAAAGAGGGGACCTCTCTCCCACCTTCAACTGATTCCTTCAGACTTCTTCCTTCACTCACAAAAGCTGCCACTGTGAGTGGACCCACTGGCAGCTCTCATTGGTTGGCAAGTGACCACTTAAGCCCACCCCAATGCTTGTAGTGTTTGGAACATACTTTACCTGATAGTTTCATTTTCTCATAAGAATTTAATATCTCTTAAATAGAATGAATGCAATTTAAAATAGCTGACACATATTACACACTTCAGATTAAGGTTGGTATTCTATATTTGAAAAGAACATTTGTCAAAAAGGCAGAAGAAAAAGGTTGACATGGCATTTTATACTTAATCAAGGATCTTGAGAAACTAAAAAAATCTATATTTTCTTATATCAGTGAAGATGTAAGTTTGCTGATGTGATGAAGAAATCAGAAAATGCCCTTGAGCTTTTGGTCACAGCATATGAAAAGGCACCCCCCCAAAAAACAACAACAACAACCCCTGATTGCAACTGGTCCCTTTATGGGAAAAAAGCAGTCTTCTTGGACTAGGTATAAAAGGAGAAGGGCTTGATTTGCTCGATAAAAGGTACCACTGGTGTGTAGGTGTGTTCACAGAGTTTTTGATAAAGTTTTAACAAGAAACCCTTACAAAATAATTTGTATTCTTTTAGACATGAAATATTTGTTATCCTAGCAAAAAGTGACCAAAGGGTCAGGAAACCAAGAAAAAAATAATAAATTGGCCAATTTTCACAATGGCAGAAAGTTAGCAGAAGGATAACTCTCAAAGTTCATTAAAGACTCAAACTTTTCTTAAAAATGGGATTTCAGTCCTTATATCATAAATCTGCTACTACAGGTCCCACTGAAATAAAACAGGCTTGTCGTGCTGAAAGATATAATGGGATGGATGGAGCTTTTGTCATACAATTTGTTTTAAGCCAGATTCAGGTTAAGTTAGATTAAGTTAGTTACTTCTAGACAGGTTTATGCTCAAAGAGAATTCATTGAATGTAGTGTGAGTGAACAACAGTATGCAATATGAATATTAACAGATGTGTACAAGGGAGACACATGAACTCCAACTCCACCAAACACCAAACTAACAATAGTATCTCAAGAGGGATCTAATGTCTGCTGAACTTTTTAAAAAACTAATAAAGATATAAAAAATGTTATAATGGAAGTATTTATCATTCTGCCTAGTGATGTCACCTTGTTAAACCTTCTCCAAACCATGAACTACTGCTTGCATTAAGAACTGGAAAAACAGACCGTAATGAAGTTGCCCACTTGACAGGGCACCTATTAACCAACCATTGCAGAGGGCGAAATTTTGTGTATGTATGCAAGAAATGTTATTTTTACTGGTATTAGGAGACTCATGGCTGTGGTGGCAGTAAGGAGAAATGTGTCACAAGATGATGGGTCTAGCACTTGGGACACTTGAAGAGAGCTCCCTGTTCCTTTATAAGACAGTTCTGGGTGAAGGTCAATATGAGACACTAAAAAAATGGTATGAAGGCAGTCCTCCATGATCTTTTCCTTTGAGAGCTTCACACACCCCTCCTTCACTCAGTGAGCTTGCTAATCTCTCAATGTGGGACTGTTCATCGAGTGGTCTTCTGTGTAGGTACACATCCCTCCCTCCTGCCCCCATGAACTCTCTGGAACCTTAGTTTCTTGGGGTTCTGCCGGCAGCATGGAGAGAACTGAGAGAGTAGCACCCATCCTCCTGGTCATGTGATTGCTTTAACGGGGGAGCACCAGGAGGATGGGCATTACTAGCCTACTCGAAAGCTTTGGAAATTTTTTCTGTGGCTGGCCTGCACACATGCAAGTAAAGATCTTGTGGAATTTTTATTCCTTTTTAGGTTTCCAAATGGTTCTACCTTTGTTTTTGTAAAAAAGAAGACAAATTAAGTAGATGTCTGAAAAGCAGGAATGGCTTTTACACTCTGGGAAGGCCAACAAATTGGCAAAAGTTGTCACATTTGTCTTTTTCAGATGTTACAATCATGCATTCTGGGAGCCACTAACTTCTCACAATGGGGCACACACTCCTCACAATGCTCCTGATAAGCATGATAAAATCCTGGGGAAATTAACATGTCATCCTATTCTCACACAAAATGGTGACTGCACACACTTGGAACATCATTGGGATCACATGAACCAGCTGGTGGGGTTCTAGTACATGATTATAACATCTGAAAAGTCCCCTCTAGGGACTTGTGACACATTTGTGTCTGATCTACAAATATTTCTCACTTGTCCAAGGAAAACTAAATGCCATAATTACATGAGGACAGTGTTCCCTCTAAGCTGAGTTAGTGTGAGCTAGCTCACTGTTTTTTAGCCTCTGGCTCACAAATTTTTGTTTTTGCTCAGAAAGGACAGCTCCAGAACAAATTAATTTATGCAGTAGCCAAATTGCTCACTCACGACTTTAATGCCAGTAGCTCACAAAGTAGATTTTTTGCTCATAAGACTCCACAACTTAGAGGGAGTATTGCATTAGGACATCCTTCTTAAAGCTGACTCATAGAAGTGAGGAAACTGGTGACAGAGATATGGATAGTTTTAAGACATGTGATGATGATGGTGATGAAAACATGAAGATGACTGTATTATATGTTTGTAAAATCTGTTAAACAAATTTTAGCGTCTTTACACAGTTTCTTAAAAAGTGACAAAAAGGTGGCTGAGGAGGAAGGACCACTGTGAAAGATTAAATCTTCCAATGTTGTATAAAATATTTCTCAAAACATAATTAGTAGTTTTTTCTTTGCTTAAACAATAGACAAATTGTGAGTGGAGAAAGGTAAACTAAACTCATATTGTATTGTCTATTTTATGTTTTGGGACAAACTATCATGCAATATGATACTGGATCTGCAATAATGATAAGAACTGAATTCCTATGATGGCTTTGAGGGCATCTGATTTGGGGATGTATTTCACTTCTCCTTAAAGTTTATAAATGTAAAACTAAAATGCCACAGGTTGTAATAGATTGTCCTTCATGTGTCTAAACAGTACATTATTCCATTTCACCAGCCTGTTCACTATTCCTTCTGCAGGTTGCTTTATTCATCAATCAAAGCACCTGAAGGTGTGGGTTACACTGTGTTGCAGAGGAGAAGAACCACAACACTGCAACCTACCTCCTTCTTTCTTATAAACACATACTTCTTTTTTTGTATGACTCGTCTATGGATCACAACAATAAACTGAAAACTGAAACTTTCCCCTTCTTCTTCTCCAGTCCGCCTCCTCCCATTTCCCCCTCTTCCATTTTTATAGCCCCAGCTTCACACCTGGCCCTTGAGCTGAGCTGATGTACACCCTCCTCTTCTCTGTTCCATGGTTTCCACAGCCATGTCCTGCCTTAAAATACCAGGACCCAAAGGACCATTGTTCTCCATCCAGGCTTGCTCACTGCCTCCACACCTTCTGAGCTTCCCTGGGGCGATATGCCAAGGCTCCTCTGTTGCTGAGGCTAGCCTGACTGCGCCTTCTTGCTCTTGGTCCCACCCTGCTCCACTCAGGTGTGCCTTGCTGCTGGGCCCAAGAGCTTGTTCTGCCCTGCCAGGTAGTTTGTTGCTGGGTAACCTGTCACAGGGTGCTTTGTAATCATTTATTTTTATTTTATTATTTTATTATTTCAGTTTATACCCCGCCCTCCCCACAAGCAGGCTCAGGGTGGCTTACACTAGTTGGTACCCTGTATCATAAAAGCCAAGTACAAAATTAGTATGAAAATTACCCATCTAAACAACCTATATATTTTTTTTAGAAACACCAAAACCATGATTTTCTTTAGTTTTGTTCAGGTTTGTTTCATTATTGCAATCTCTATCCTCTATTGGTTTATGTTGAAACTTTGTGTTAACATACTGCTTGGAAATACACCTGTTTTGGGTTAATTGTTGAGGACTATGTTTCCTTTAAGTGTTAAGAGGTTCCTTTGTTTTTCATGTGTCTGAATTGATTTGAATTTGTAAACTGTATGCCGATTTCTGAATATTGTTTAAGCCTGGATCTGGAAGCAAGTGGTGAGTATGTCTCCATTTTTTTGTTTATGATGGGTGTGTTTCACAGACTTGTATTTTTAAAGAAAATGTAAAAATGTATATGTAAATTTCAGATCATAAGGTTCCACTTTTTGAAGAAGCTTATGGGTGGAATGTGATAAATCGCAGCTAGCTGTCGAGTGAAAGGGAACTATTAGAACCGTTGACTGGAATAATTTTTCTCTTGTTCCTTAAGTGTTTCCTGGGTGAGCACTGAAGACTGATGTTACAGCTGTTTATTCATTCAGCCTTATTTTGTATGGATATTTGTACTCTGATTTTGGATTAGATATTTTGAGACTATAAAATATTTCTGTTGCATAAATGCTACCTTTTTGAAAAATTTTGGTGAATTATTTTGTACACAGTTTTGTTCTTATTGCCATTCCTTACTGTGTATCTCTGGTTTGTTGTTTTTGTTGAACAGCAGTGAGCAGCCAGGTCTAGTTGAGATAGGCAAGTCAGGTGGCATCAAGTCACCCAGAGATTGCTGCCAGGTCTATGGCTGCCAACCTGTAGTTAATCCCAGAATTATAACTGAAGTCCAGATGACAGTCCATCCTCCAAAGCAGCCAGTTTTCCAGGAGATCTAATCTCTGTCATTTAGAGAGCAGTCGTAATTTCAGGTGATCTCCAGCCTCCACCTGAAGATTGACAACCTTACTTCTACTGAAAGAAAAGGCTGCTTTAGAGGGTGGAGTCTATGGCCTTATATGTCCCTGAGATCCTTCCCCTCCTCAAACCCCATCACCACCAGGCTCCACTTTCCAAATCTCTAGGAATTTACTAGCCCGGAGTTAGCAACTTTATCTCCTTCCCACCAACAGCCAGCCTGCCTTTATCTGACCCTCTGTCTTAAGCTTTCCCCTCCCCACCTGGCAGCCTCTCCCTAAGAAAACCATGGCCCAGTTGTGTGGTGCCAGCCACTGAGCCAGGCCCACTTGCATAGCAGAGAACCCTCAAAGACTTGTGAGGGGATGTCGCACTTTCCGTGTATCTCCTATCCGAGGGCTTACAGCTCTGGGTTGGGAAATACCTGATGATTTTTGGGATGGAGCCTGGGGAGGGTGGAGTTTAGGGAGAGGAGGGACCCCAGCAGGTACAATGCCATAGAGTTCACCCCACCCCCCAAAGCACCCATTTGCTCCAGGGAAACTGATCATGGTAATCTGGAGATTAATTGTAATAGTGGGAGGATGGCAATCCTCCCCTCCCACTCCATTTCCCCCCTTCATCCAGCAACCCCCATATCCTCTCCCCTCTCCCTGCCTCACTCTCTCCTTCTCAGCCCTGTATCAACCTACCTTTCATCTGCTTCCCATCTTCAGCTATATTTATTCTTCATATATACCCCACTTTTCTCCACAGTGGGGACCAAAGCAGCTTACATTATTCTCCTCTCTTTTTTATCCACACAAGAACCCTGTGAGGTAGATTAGGCTAAAACTATGTGACAGGTCCAAAACTACCCCATGAGCACCTGCAGCAAGATAGGGATATGAACCTGGGTTTCCCAGAACCTACTCTGAAGCTCTAACTGCTACACCACACTGGCTTTTATAGGGTGACTACTGTTGAACAGTAGCAAGCAGCCAGGCTAGTTGAGTCATGAAAGTCGAGGGATATCAGGTCACCCAGAGGTTGCTGCCAGGCCTAGGGTATCCCAGAATTATAATTGAACTCCAGATGACAGAGATCTGTCCCCCAGGGGAAAATGCCTGCTTTGGAAGGTGGAATCAGTCTATAGCATTGTATCTGGCTGAGGCCTCTACCCTCCCCAACCCCTGCCCTCCTCAGTCTCCACCATAACATCTCCAGAAATTTCCCAACCTGGAGCTAGCAATCCTAGCAGCTTGGTCATCAGGAGTCCTCCCTTGAAGGCCAAAATAAATAGGCCTGGGAGGAGGAGGAGGAGGAGGAAGAAGAAGAAGAAGAAGAAGAAGAAGAAGAAGAAGAAGAAGAAGAAGAAGAAGAAGAAGAAGAAGAAGAAGAAGAAGAAGAAGAAGAAGAAGAAGAAGAAATTACAAACTCTTTCCCCTTCCCCTCCCCACAACAGACACCCTGTGAGTTAGGTGGGACTGAGAGAGCTCTGAGAGAACTGATCTTTTCAAGAACAGCTCTGATAGAACTATGGCTTGCTCAAGGTCATCCAGCAGCTGCAAGTGGAAGACTGGGGAATCAAACCTCGTTCTCCCAAATTAGAGTCCATGCACTTGACCACTACACCAAAATGCCCCCTTCCCCTATTTTCTACTGGTAGAACCAAGCGTGGAATATTATGGTTGCCTTGCAACAGCCACTGAGGAAATCTGTTGCTTAAAGATCATGTTCCATGTCAATATAGACCATATTTATAAATCAAGGCTTTGCATTTCCCATAGTACAGTAAGTTCATCCCCTTTTCCATTGCATTGCTAACCTATGAACCTTACCTGATTTCTGTCTAGAAATCTATCTTTTCAGAGATAGTTCTAGTCATGATGAAGAAGTCATTTCGGAAAAGCTGCTATAACAAAAAAATGCAACAGAAAGTACAGACAACATTGTTTCTTTGTTACCTATTGCTGAAATGGTATATTCAGCCAAATATAGATATTCTGTTTATCTGTTCGTTGTATTCAATCAATGGCATTATTATCTCATATAAAATTATTTCAGTAGCTATTGTGCAGGAATTGCTTCTTTTATGGAAAAAAATAGATGCAGCCTAAATCCCTTCTGATCCCTTTCTAAACCATGAGCAGATGAGGAGCTGGAGGAACAGGCACGGGAAGGACTTTACCAATTACTGAAAAATCCATAGAGTAAGATGTTAAAAGCAAAAATTGTTGCTATGGGAAAGGCAGTTAAGTTGCAGCCTTAATTTCCATTATCATGGAAACTGACAGCAATGAAGTATTCGAATCACATGATACAAATAAATCCGCTTATGAAAGGTCCCCAAAACAGAAAAGGGCTAATGAAATTCCCTCAAACATATTTAATTTAATAACACAGAATTACTTTTCAAAGTAGAAATACTCTCTGAGGAGATACAGGGGACTTAAACTGTGACATATCATACAAGCCTCATATGAACATTGTTGAACATCACAGCTGCTTCAAAAAAAGATCCTAATAAAGGAAAACTGTATCCTGACTGCACTCAATTAATTTTTTAAATATTAAAGTGAACAGAATACAAAAATTATTCATGAAATACAAAATACATAAGATGAGTACAAAATATATAAAGGTATTCAACAATTATTGGTTGTTGCTATTAGTTGTTAACGATGATCTCCGGAATGTTCAACCGTTTTGAAAGATATCTTCTTCTGAACAGATGAAGGGAAATGAAGAACCTTATAGAATAACATTAATAACTATAATGCATCAGAATCCATAGTAATTGTATCCATCATCAACAACATTATAATAATAAATCATTTCTTACATGTAACGTCTCTGGTCAGTTTTTCAACTGGTACATTTCAATAAATTAATGATTTTCTTCAATATGTCTATAAAACATGTCATCCATTTCCTTTTAGAAATTGCACAACCAGATAAAAATTCATACAAAATGATTTAGCTAAAGGTATAAACTCATCAAGACATTACTGAGAGAAAGTTCCTGATGATTCTACACTGGGCAAAATGCTGTTAAGATGCCTTAACAGGTGCATGTCATCATAGACTATTATACAGATACTTTCAGATGTTAAGTACAGGTACTGCAAAGACTTCCACCCATTTCTGTAACGTGTAATCCTGTAGGGTTGCTAACTATTTTTTTTTCAAGCAACCTATTGATGCCATATCATAAAACAAGATGTAATAATACTGTTATTAGACCAGTATGAACTTAATGAAAGTTATAAGAAACATGCTAGATCCAAGGATGCATTCAAGCCAATCAGATGGCTTGTGTTAAATTTAAAAATCCAGTAAGCCTTTATGATATGGCACCAATAGGTTGCTTGAACAGAAAATAGTTGGCAACACTACAGGATTAAACTTTAGAGAAATAGGTGTAAGTCTTTGCAGTACCTGTACTTACATCCGAATGCATTTGTATAATAGTCTATGATGACATGCACCTGTTAAGGCATCTTAACAGCATTTTGCCCAGTGTAGAATCATCAGGAACTTTCTCTCAGTAATGTGTTGGTGAGTTTATACCTTTAGCTAAATCATTTTGTATGAATTTTTATCTGGTTGTGCAATTTCTAAAAGGAAAAGGATGACATGTTTTATAGACATATTGAAGAAAATCATTAATTTCTTGAAATGTACCAGTTGAAAAACTGACCTGAGACATTAAATATAAGAAATTATTTATTATTATAATGTTGTTGATGATGGATACAATTACTATGGATTCTGATGCAGTATTGTTATTAATGTTATTCTATAAGGTTCTGCATTTCATCTGTTCAGAAGAAGATATCTTTCGAAATGGTTGAATATTCCGGAGATCATCGTTAACAACTTTATATATTTTGTACTCATCTTATGTATTTTCTATTTCATGAATAATTTTTGTATTCTGTTCACTTTAATGTTTAAAAAATTGAGCGCAGTCAGGATACAGCTTTCCTTTACTGGGATCATTTTTGAAGCATGTCTTGGCTGAACATCACAGCTGAACAGACATCCCCCTAGATCATATTGATGGCCTAATTCATCCTTCACTCAGTGTATTTTAAACTATGATTTGGAATTTAAATTTGTAAAACATTGTTTTAAGGTTCAATCAAAAGGAAAAGATCTCTTCTGCCTCAGGACCTTATTGTATCAAACTCCAAGTATAAAAGATTTCTAGCAATGATTTTCTTAACCAAAACTTTCCATGATGGAAACGAATTTTCATCCATATTAAAAATTGCACTTCAGATTAAAGTATTCTGATTGCAAGATTCCAGGATACAGCCTGATATGGATAGCCCAGGCAAGCTCAATCTCATCAGATCTTGGAAGATAAGCAAGGCCAATCCTGGCAAGTTCTTGGAAGGGAGACCTCCAAGGAATACTAGAGCTCAGGATGCAGAAACAGGCCATCAAGCCACCTCTCTAAAAATGCCCAGGCCCCAGTAGGGGTCACCATAAGTCACCATGACTTCCAGGCATGCAAACACACACACACACACAAATTAAAATTAAAAAATGGATACTAAACAGAGTACTAATTATATATTGGGCTAAATGACTGGAGTAAAAAGACCAAGGAAAATTGCTTACATGATTCCCCCCCATTAACAGTGGTTCCTGTTTATCAATACATTTCAACATCTACTATCACTTTTTTATTAGGGTGGAATATATCTAATTCATTTAGCTCGCAAAACCCCTGAGAAACATTGATAAATCCAAAGTGTGTCTAAGGTTACCAACTCTGGGTTGGAAAATTCCTGGAGAATTGGGGATAGAGCCTGGGGAGGGATCTCAGCAGGGTACAATGTCATAGAATCCACCCTCCAAAGCAGCCATTTTCTCCAGGGGAACTGACCTCTATAATCTGCAGATCAGTTGTAATTCAAAGAGATCTCCAGGCTATACCTGGATGTTCATAACCTAAATTATGTTACTTAGGTTCATGGCCACATGGGATTTGAACTCAAATATCTTAGTGTAACATTGTAGCCACTACAACACATTGGTTTTCCTTTCCGTGGGTTCATCCCATAGCTCTCCTGACCTCATGGGTTGGCACTGATTGAGTAGATCTTTTCTACAGAATTGAAACTCATGATGCTATAATAACATGTTAAGGACACAAGAGGGAACTTCACAAATGATAAAAAATAAAACTGATGTGATAGTTACTGGTAAATAAGTTGCATACCTACTGAAAAGGGCAGAGAACCTCAGGTGCTGTTCTGGTTTACAGCACAAAGTTGAAAATAAATGTGCTATTTTCCACCAAAATATTGTTTCCCATTACTGAAGAGAAGTGATGGACCTGAGGGCCTCATGCATTACAAATCTCATGTGCTTTAAATTGCTAGTAAATCACTTGCATTTTTCCTTTAGTCGTTTTTGCAGAGCTCAGCATTTATTGCTTACTGCTGAATATGGCCACCTAAATCATCCATCACATTTTTATAACCTGCTGTAGCTTTCCATTTCATACACCAAGGAACTGGCACAATTTTAGGACAGACAGGGATGAACACTTTCTTTACCTACGGAATAATTTTCTCTCTGTATACTTGTACAATATGTTATATGATTTCATTTGATAGTAAAATGTGAAAATATGTATTCTCAGTTATCAAGCTACATGAACACCAGGCCTTATTAAACTAATAAATTAACAGAATCTTTTTTTAAGCAACAGATTGTTCTCATACCTAGTTGAAAATATTTTGTGTTCCCACCAATTTCTCCAAAGCGCTTTTCCCCATTAGGTTTATCCTACAAAATTTTAAGCTATTAAAAATGTTTGTGCCCTTTTATAAACATCACAGGAAAATTACAGTTCAGGGGCTTCTAACCAGGAAACATTTCTATATGCCAGGAGTCATTTCCTGCCGGAGTGGCACTCAAGCAGAAAGGAGTCCAGGGGTGGGCACATTCAGCAAGCCCTGCCCCCAGCAGCCCTCAGTCGGGCCACCAGGAGCGGGAAGGAACAAGGTAAGTTGGAGGCCCCTCTAACCTCCCCTGGCCTGCCCAGTGAAGCAGGCAGGCTGGGGAAGGCCCTGCAAGGAGCGGGGAAGCATTTAAATGCCTCCCCGTGCCTTCCCCCACCTGCACGCCAAAGTGGGCAGGCCTGGGAAGGCCCTGCAAGGAGAGGGGAGGAATTTAAATTCCTCCCCGTGCCTTCCCCCACCTGCCTGCCAAAGCAGGAGGGTGGGGGGAAGGCCTCTAGAGACCCTCTGGCCTCCCCTGGCCTCCCTGCCGAAGTGGGCAAGCTGGAAAAGGCCCTGCAAGGAGCGGGAAGGAATTTAAATGCCTCCCTATGCCTTCCCCCCACCTGCCCTCTCTCTACCCCTCTGTGTGTGTGTGTCTGCCCCTCTGTCTCTCTCTCTATCCCTCTCTGTCTCTCTCTCTGTCTCTCTCTCTGCTCCTCTGTCTCTCTTACCCTCTCTCTCTGTCCCTCTTTTTTTTTGTGTGTGTGTGTGCCCCTCCGTGTGTCTCTTTGTCCCTCTGTGTGTGTGTCTGCCCCTCTGTCTCTGTCTCTCTCTTTGACCCTCTGTGTGTGTGCCTGCCCCTCTGTGTGTCTCTCTCTGTTCCTCTGTGTGTGTGTCTCTCTCTCTGCCTCTCTGCTCCTCTGTCTCTCTGACCCTCTCTCTACCTCACTGTGTGTGTGTGTTATATCCGCTGACCGCCACTAAACACCAGCAAGTAACCACTGAGTTTAACTCCCTAGGAACAATAGGGACTGGGCTCCTGGACTTTACTTTGGAGAACCAATAGAGACTTGGCAGGAGGTTTAAACCTACCAATAGGATCTAGGGGTGTTCCCAGGTGTTGTATATAGTTGGCCACCTGCCGGTAATCTGCAGTTCAAGTTGTGTACCAGTAAACCATGCTGATCACTACATTGGTCTCTGTGGTTTCTTCATGCATTTAACCCACTACACAACAGTGTGTCTCTGCTCCTCTGTCTCTCTCCCCCCCCTCTCTCTGCCCCTCTGTCTGTGGGTGCGTTCAGACAGCGTGCTGGAGTGGTTTAAACTGCTCCGGCACAATGCGTGTTTTTTTTTAAACTGGAGAATCGCGATCACACACCTCCTCCTTCGGAGCTCCCCGCCGTCCTCGTGCAGGTGGGGTTTTTTCCCCTCTCCTTTGAGCATGCGCACAGGCAGCCCTCTCCCGAACTAAAAGTTTGGCATGTGTGCAGAAGAGCGATCTCAACCGGTCCATTTAAAGTTTAAATGAAGACTACTTTTTACATTTTCTCCCCAAAACCGGCCTCCCCAAGATCCCAGACTCATCTAAATGCCTAAACTAGGCACCATTGAAGCTTTTCTTTATTTAACTTAGGAGCAGAGCTCCGCTCAAGCACACACCGCTAAGGAAAAAAAATGGCGGATTAAAACCGGAAGCCGGAGGCAGCTTCCCAGAGGGGGGGTTGAAGCACCCGGAAGTGGCTTGACGGAGTGATCAGACAGCGGAAAGTACGGCTTGAATCGGAGAATCAGGAAAACACCACTTGGTAAGTGGTGTCAAAATACTCCACTTTAAAGGGGGGTTTGCTCCAGAAAGCGACGGCTGGGGACGGTGGGCAGATGTTGGGTGTGTGAACGCGCACATAAAAGCCATTTCTGAGGCGTGCCGAAAGCGGCTCAAATGATGCGTCTGAACACACCCTGTGTGTATCTCTCTCTGTCCCTCTGTATGTGTGTGTCTCTCTCTCCCTACCCCTCTGTGTCTCTCTGTCTCTGTGTGTGTGTGTGTGTCTGTCTGTCCATCCCTCTGTGTGTGTGTTTACCATTTAATTGGAATGATCACTGCATTTCAAAGGGGGTCAGATTAATCATGACTTCAACAGGTCCTTTAAAATGAATTTTGTCAAAAAGGTTCCAGAACTCTGTTCTGGCATGTTCCCCCAGAAAAAAATCCCTGGGAATTGTGTTGCTCACAGCAACAGGCGAAGCTTGGCTTGTATTAATTTGAAGAAGGTTACTTGGTATTTAATGTTATTATATGTGTTATGTGTGGAAGTCTGTTTTAGGCACACCTCTCTCTCAAGGGGTCAGGTTATTTATAATTTTCTAGAGAAGGGAGGATGTCTTTTCCAGATAGTAGATCTGCTAGCCCTGTGAAACATGGAGCATGCTGAATGTGTACCACTTGCTAGAGTGTTTCCGAGTAACTGAAAGAGAAATTTGCATGAGATTGTGGCTTTTCTTCCATTATTAAAAGTTTTTGCTCTCTGTCCCTCTGTGTGTGTGTGTGTCTCTCTGCCTCTTTGCTCCTCTGAGCATATAAAAAAAGCTGCGATCTTGCACAAGTCCCATTCTCTAATGTCTCACTGTTCATACAAATAGATCATTTATTTGAACAGGCTTTTTGCAAAACTTTATTTTTCCTGTAACTATACAGGTACATTGGTGTGATAAGAATGTAACTTCCTTTTACAAAACAAACCAACCCCACTCATATATAGCAAAAGTCACTGCTAATTTGCCCTTCTAAGGAAATTGGACTTTAAAAAGCTGAACCCAGGAGGTTTTGTATAGCAACGATCACAAAAATAAATAGCAATACTAACTTGATCTGTATTTTCATGCTTGTTGTAGGGTAGCTTCCGGTGATGTCAGGAGGTGTGGCATATGCAAATAAGTTATGCTAATGAGTTATGCTAATGAGTTATGCTAATGAGCTCCTGCACCTCTTTTTCTACGAAATGACCCCTGCTATATGCTATAGGGCTGCCAGCCTCCAGGTGGTGCCTGGGGATCTCCCACTTTTACAAATGATTTTCAGCAGACAGAGATCAGTTCCCTTGGAGAAAATGGCTGCTTCAAAGGGTGGACTCTATGGTATTCTACCATGCTGAAGCCCCTCCCCTCCCCAAACCCTGCCCTCTCCTGGATTCACCCCCAAAATCTCCAGGTATTTTCCAACCTTGACCTGGAAACCCTGATATGCTACTCAGCAAACTTATGCAGAATAATTTGCTGGGGACATGATCTCCTTTAGTGTGAACCATATTTAGTAACCAGTTCACAACGTGGACTCAGAAAAGAAGCATATTCTTTCCTTGAGTTCATCTTGTACATTCCTCAGCATTTGCACAGTACTCCTTTATTTTCCCTCTTTTGGTAACCCTGCCATAGCTGGAATATGGGAGGCACCTTTCTCTGGTACTGGAATGCAGGAGCTGAGAGGGTCTTCCTTCCTTGTCATGATTTACTATTGTCTGTTCTGTCTCTTACCAATTTGCCTGACTTTGAGTCTCAAGCCACTAGCACATAGCCGCTGGGAAATGTAACTGGTCTGGGGTTGTTTTCTTAAGTTCACCCACTTGCCTTTCACGTGTGCACGCTATGTAACCATTGGCTTAGCTGTTGGGGGGGGGTTAGTTCGAATGGGGTATAACTTAGCTTGCTTTTTGCTTCAAGTTATCACCGACACAGAGTATGTACACGTGTCTCCAGCATTGCCTAAATAAATGCTGTCTTCTGAAGAAGCCTGGTGTTTGAGGGACTTTCTGGGGAACCTGACAAAGTGTCAGTGATCCTCCCAACGTGCCTCCCATCTGAGCCACATCTCTCGCAACCCTCAAGATGAATGGGGAAGAAGTGGACCAGACAGTGGTGGCCACGTCGGAGGACTCGGTACCCACCACATCGATACCGGTCATGTCAGTGCCAACCACAGGGGTGCCGATCACGACCACTCCGGCCCTCTGGCTCCTGGACGAGGAGTCGAAGGGGGCCTACTTTGATCCATTTGGTGGGGCGTACGCCAGTGTGACCACACGACCCAAGAAACGTAGGGAATGGGGAAGACCACTAGCAGAGACTATGGAAATGTGGTACTTGACTCCCCCCATGGGCCCCATCAGGAGAGCCAGTACAACTGATCGATCTACCGGTTGAGCATGGCACCTGCAGCGGAGGCCCTGCAGCACCAGCCAGTGGACTCCAAAGAATCCACAGATACATGGCTCAGGCTGCTGGAGTGCAGCCAGGAGCAGATACTCAAGTTGGTGGAAAATACGTTCCGAAAGATGCTGGGAACGATCACTGAGGTGGTACATAGAGAACTTGATCAGCGATTGCCCATATCACAGGCACCTCCCGCACAACCAGTAGCCCCAGCAACTGAGGCAGTAGCTCCGGCTGGACCCCGGGGGATCCCCAGAGGGCCAGGGAGGATGTTCCCGAACCTGGCAGACTTGCTAGAGGCAATGTTCGATGGCACCCCGGAGATGCTGTCCTACTTCCTGGTGCAAACTGAAAAGTTCATTGAAAATTGGGGTCACCTCTTCCCCAATGAAGAGTGCATTGTGGATGCCATAGCCTCTCGACTTTGGGAGGGAGCTGCAGACTGTTAGGTGAGCCTATATCACAAGGATAGCCAGGAACTCCAGGAAGTTGATATGTTCATGTGGGCACTGCACGTTCATTATGAAGACTCCAACGCGAGTGAGACCGCCCAGGCATTCCTGCGCACCTTCTGCCAGGGTAAGAAATCAGTGTGAGAGTGCATAGAGGAGTTCCATCGCCACACTGCTAAAATTCGTGAGTGGCCAGATGGGGTGCTGGCGCAGCATTATCGGTTGGGAGTGAACCCTGAGATCCGGGGCACGATCCTCTGCAATGTGAAGCTGGTATCCCTCCTCACCTGAATGAGGGAAGCAGCTGACACCGAGAGCCGTCTCTGCACAATCCGCATTGATGATGCCGTGATCCTGGGGAAAAGCAACCCCCATCCCATGAAGCCAAAAACTTCAACACCCTGCCCAAAGGATGGGACCTGCAAGCAGCAGTTGAAGCAGGCGCTTTGCCTGAAATGCAAAGAATAGGGCCATTTCGCAGCAGCATGTCCTGAAACCAGCTCTGCAAGCTCCATGGGGAAGGCTGGGGACAAAAATCGTCTTGAGATCCTGGCTAAGAAGCCGACTGCCCAGCCAAAAACCCCTAGGCGCTGCAAGCCAGCCCTCAGGATGAGGAGTCCAACTCGTCGGGAGAGGAAGGTTTCCAGCCAGCAGGAAATGGGAAGGACCTGCTGTAAATAGCGCTGAGCAGCAGATCCCACGTTCCGAGGTTCAGAACCGGTGAGCAATTCCCCCCTCCTTTCTTTGTGACTGTGACTATTATTTACCCTGAGCTGAATACCCATGTGCGGGTACAGGGACTGATTGACTCAGGGTTTGGGCAAGAGTTGATACATCCCTCCCTAGTAAAGGGGCTTGGGGTGAAAGTAATTAAACTCCCCGACCCGCTGGTCTTCACCCAAATGGATGGGTCGACCATGAAAGACCCTTGGAAGTACGAGACAGTGCCACTGAGAATGGGGGCTGGGCAGCATTGGGAACACTGGTCGATTGTCATCACCCCTGCTGCTCGTTTCCCCCTGGTGCTGGGGAGTTCCTGGCTCCATGCCTACGACCCTTATATACTATGGGAGGAGGGCATTGTGAAATTCGTGTCCTCCCATTATGTACATCACATCTGGGAGCCAGAGTGGGGGGAACCAACCCCAGTGCAAAGTGTACTGATCTGTTTGACTCATGATGACCTGAATTGGGTCCCCCCTGAGTACAGAGACTTGGCGCAGGTATTTGGGGAGGCCGAAGCTGACGAGCTGCCCCCCCATCATAACTCGGACTGTGCCATCGAACTCTTACCCGATCAAAAACTCCCAAAAGGGAAGCTCTACTCAATGAGCCCGGCGGAGAAGGAGTTGCGGAGGTTCATTGACAAAACTTGGCTAGGGGTTTCACTCGCCTTGCCTCCTCTCCTTCCACAGCTCCTGTGTTCTTCAGGAAGAAAAAGGATGGAGGCTTGCGGTTGTGCACTGACTACAGGGGTTTGAATGCGGTCTCAGCCATGAACACCTACCCCCTCCCTTTGATTAAAGACCTCTTAGCAGCAGTGTTCAAAGGGAAAATCTTCTCGAAACTGGATTTGCGCGATGCCTATTTCCAAGTTAGGATTCAGGAGGGGGATGTGTACAAGACAGCGTTTAATACCACCTTGGGGCAGTTTGAATATCTCATCATGCCCTTCGGCCTTCAGGGGGCACCAGGGGTCTTCATGAACCTAATCAACAAGGTGTTGCATAAGTATTTGTTCAAGGGGCTCCTAATTTACTTGGATGATATCTTGCTGTACTCCCCCAACAAGAAATCCCATGTCAAATTGGTTCAGGAGGTCTTGGGAACATTACATGAGCACAAACTCTTTGCCAAATTGTCCAAATGTGAGTTTCATTGCACTGAGATCTCGTTCCTGGGGTATCGGATCTCACCTAAGGGAACTGAAATGGACCCTGCTAAGGTCCAGGATGTGGTGGGGTGGGAACCCCCCAAGACCCAGAGGCAGCTCCAGGGCTTCCTTGGATTTGTGAACTTTTACAGGTCCTTTTTGGCTAATTTCACCCAGGTGAGTCTACCACTCACTGATCTCCTCAAAACAAAGGGGAAGGGGCCAGAGAGCATGTGCACGGGGGCTAAACTGGATTGGACGCCTGAGTGCCAAGAGGCGTTTGATCACTTAAAGACTCTGTTTACCTCTGAACCCATCCTAGCACACCTAGCAAAAGAAATTTATAGTGCAGGTCAATGCGTCGGACGTGGCTATGAGTGGCGCCATTTTGCAGGAGGGAGATGAGGGGAAGTTATACCCACTGGCGTATGTATCCAAAAAATTTAATGATACTGAGTGTAACTGGTCAGTTTGGGACAAGGAAGCAGGGGCAATTAAGTTAGTGCTAATGACGTGGCATCATTGGCTGGAAGGGGCTCGGGTGCCGTTTGAGGTGTGGACGGACCATAAAAACCTTGAGGTCCTTTGCACGCCCTGGAACTTGAACGCCAAGCAGCTCCGCTGGGCAGATTTTTTCTTGAAGTTTAACTTTACCCTGCATCACTTCCCTGGAAAGGCTAACTCATTAGCTGATGCCCTCTCCTGCCTCCCACAACGTGACAGCTGGAAGGAGGAGGTCCTTGACTCTATGTTCACTCCATCCCAGTTGGGCAGGGTGGTATTGACACGCAGCAGGTGAAGTCTCTACCCCTCGCCAATGACTCTTGGGAATTGAAGTTTGCCTCTGCCCTCTTGGATGGTGATTGAGCTGAGCTGGTAAAGGAGGGGGGGTGGAGGAACAGGTGAATGGGTGCTGGTACCAAGGCTTGAAGTTGTTTGTCTCAGTGAGCCTCCAAGGGGAAATTATGTCGTTCGTGCATGGGACTAAGCCAGACATTTGGGGTTTGTGAAGTCTCTCCACCTTCTCCAAAGACAATTCTGGTGGCCAAGGATGAGAAAAGACCTCTCCCTTTTTGTGCAATCGTGTCAAAGGTGCCTAATGAGTAAACCTCAACCTGGGAAGCCGCCGGGACTGCTTCACCCCCTGCCGACTCCCAGCCGCCCTTGGGAGATGATCATGATGGACTTCATCACCAATCTGCCCCCCAGCAAAAGGAAAACGGTTGTGTGGGTGGTGGTGGACTTGTTTTCCAAACAGACACACTTTGTACCTTTTAAGTCTGTGCCATCAGCTAAAATCTTGGCCAAGGCTTTCTTGCAACATGTCTTTCGCTTGCATACCCTGGCTCGTAAGATAATCTCCAACCACGGCATGCAATTCATTTCGAGGTTTTGGGGGAGCTTCTGAGACTTTTGGGAGTGGAGAGAGGGCTCAGTAGCACATATCACCCAGAGACTGACGGGCAAACTGAAAGAGTTAACCAGACCCTGGAACAATACCTCCATTGTTTTACTAACTTCCAACAGGACAGTTGGGAGGAGTTACTTCCCCTACCAGAGCTTTGTTACAATAACGCTTGTCATTTGTCTACCGGGGTCTCCCCCTTCATGGCGGTGCACAGCTATGAGGCCCCTCCCCTCTCCTTCCTGACGATAGACCCCTTACCTGAAAGGGAGGCAGGGGAATAGTGCAAAACCCTGCAAGCGGCATGGCCAATTCTGTGTAAAACATTGGATACTGCCAAACTGAACTACAAAGAGCAAGCGGATAAGAAGTGGGACAAGGGGTGGGACCCTAAAGCCAGTGACTCTGTCTATGTGTCCACAAAAAACATAAAGGGACTATAACCGAGCTGCAAGCTGGATTGGAAGTTTGTGGGTCCTTTCCCAATTAAGCGCATGATCAATGAGGTGGCCGCTGAATTGGTGTTACCAAACTTTTGCGTTATTTACACCCTGTCTTCCACCTTAGGTTACTGTGCCGTGACCCAGGAACGAACGTCTGGAAACTGAAACAAGCCGAACCCCTCCACTCATGGTGCAGGATGAACTGCATTTTGAAGTGGCTGACATTCTGGACTCTAAGCTTTCTCGCAATAAACTGTACTATTTGGTGGAGTGGGTGGACTTTGGCCTCAACATCGGGTGTGGGTGTAGGTGGATCACATTGACGCTCCCTGCCTCCTTCATTGGTTTCATAGGCACTGCCTAGAGAAACCCGGGGGGGGAGCATTTTTGAGGGGGGCAAGATGTCAGGTAACCCTGCCATAGCTGGAATGCAGGAGGGGCCTTTCTCTGGTATTGGAATGCAGGAGCTGAGAGGGTCCTCCTTCCTTGCTGTGATTTACTATTGTCTGTTCTGTCTCTTATCAATTTGCCTGACCTTGGGTCTCAAGCTGGTGGCACATAGCCGCTGGGAAATGCAACTGGCATGGGGTTGTTTTCTTAAGCTCGCCCACTTGCCTTTCGCGCGTGCGCTATGTAACCATTGGCTTAGCTATTGGGGGGTTAGTTCCAATGGGGTATAACTTAGCCTGCTTTTTGCTTCAAGTTATCACTGACAGAGTATGTATACATGTCTCCAGCATTGCCTAAATAAACGCTATCTTCTGAAGAAGCCTGGTGTTTGAGGGACTTTCTGGGGAACCTGACAGTTTAACTTATACATACAATATTCTATTGGCCCATAATACAACTTTTTAAAATATGGAAATAGTTTTAATGTGTTGGGAAAGCACTTCAAGAACAAAGGCCTATAACCCCCCTCACATACAAAGATTCTGGCTTAAGCAGTAAAACTACAGTGCATCAAATTGCTGATCTCTTTTTGGTTCCCAAATCTTCTTGCCACTCTAGATTTAAAATGTGGAGGAGCAAAGGTGCCTATTTTGGATATACTGATTTGCCAAAGCACAACCTGTCTATGAGCTTCGGTCATATGAAACAAGTTATTCTGGAAAGTCTATTGAAGTAGTTACACAGACAGGTGCCAGGTTGAATGCTGCGAACTATGCATGAACAAAGCTGATCACAATGACATCTGATCTGAACTTCAAGAAAAATAGCAAGGTGATCTGATTAGGAGTTCAACTCAGATGCAAATTATCAATTCAAATGTCGACTGTATTTCCTGTGAACTTGGCAGCACTCTTTCTATTCTACAAGAAATAAATACAACATCTTTTAGAGAACTGCTTGATTATTAGTCATAAAAGCTTCTGAGAAGACAAAATGCAAACAGCTCTTGAGCCTAATCTTTTTTTTTTTTAATTTGAGATAGTTCAAAAAGCACTTTAGGTGTTAGAGGAGGCACCTTTTTGTATGTGCATATGCAAATATAGTTTTGAAAAAAATGAGTTCACATACAGTTTGTGCCTCCACTTCTCTTTGGGTGCCTGTCACAACTAGGGGTGTGCTCCAAGAGGGGAAAATGTATCTAAGATTGGGGTGTGGGTTTTTTTTTGCTATGATTGCTGATGGTGGTGGTAGGACATTATCAGTTCAGGAATCAAATCCATTTTTCCCCAGGTTCTGGGATTTTGGGACCATTGTTTTCAATGGGGAACCAATTTGAGGGTCTGGGACAGCTATTTTAAAAGATAATGGCACCAAATTTGCACAAAAGATAGTCCTCCCTCTTTTGTAAAGCCCTACAAGTTTCAAGCAGAATGGTCAAAGGTGCCCCCCCCACAAGCATGTACCTTTTGGCACAGGTGCAACTTCTGACCACTGATTTCTGGGCGGCCGGGGGGGGTGGCAGTGGCCCCGCGGGAGAATGCCAGCCACCGGCATTTAAATTTTTTTTACCTGCATCCATTTTTTATTTAGTCTTATAGTGACTGCTTGACAATATATATATATATATTCTTTCTGTTGACAGCCCTGCACCCACAATCCTTCCTAGCTTGGGTCAGTAGTTTTCTTTTACAACCTAAGGAAGGCTTCCTTTGCAGAAAACCTCCCCCTGCCCTATCCTTCCAATCTTTAAAAAACAGTTTGAATATTTTTTTAAAAAATAGAGCACATGTATGTGTTATTGCATGTGTTGAATTCAATTGCCCTGAGACACATAGCTTCACATGGGCGTCCACTTTCAGGGGTGCCTGAATTATTGTTACTGCTATTTAAGGAATCCTTGGAGGAGGTGCAGGCAACAAGCAATGGGCTGGGGAGTGGAAGTCAAAGGGCTAAGCGAAATGATATGTTTGTTTACAAGTTTTCTCTGGAGATAGATTCAGGTGCACAGCCCTGTTAGTCTGAAGTAGAATAATAAAGTTTGAGTCCAGTGGCACCTTTAAGACCAACAAAGTTTTATTCAAAATGTGAGTTTCTGTGTGCATGTACGCTTTTTAGACACAATGAAATGGAATTTACTAGTCCAAATCACCTCCTCAGTCCCATGGCTGTTCTTTGTCCAGGCATCCACTCCCCACTGAGATGCTATGGTAAAAATTCTAGTTTGTCCCAAAATGGCATTGCACCATCTAAGTGATGGCTATTTTCATTTCCCCACCCTCCAAGTCTTGTCCAGATCAATGCCATTCAAATAACTGAGAACTTTAGACCCCTATCTTCATTTTGTACCTTGAAAAGTATAACCCAAGTTACACTTTATGTGGGTGCAGGCAGACCTCATTCCCCAAGAAGAAGAAAAAAGTCTTTACTTGATTATGGCATCCCTGGTTACAAAAAGGATAGCATAAGCTGTTGAGTAAAGGACAATAAACTGATAAAAAATGCATCCTCTCCCCCCCCTTTGTCTAAATTAAACTGCCTAACCTACCATATGAAAGCGATTTAAAAAGTAGACAGAATAGTTAAAATGTTTTCAGGTTTCTCTTTTCCAGCTTTAATTGACCTCTTTCAATGAAATATGGATTCTGTCTCTCCAAATTAAAAAAAAAAATCTCAAAAATCCTTTTTGAAAAATTCAAAAATCTTCACTCACCAGACCTCACTAACTAAAGGTAGCCTGCTTTTTAAAAGCCTTTCATGTCCCTCCCATCCAGCCCCATAGCTGGACAATTTTCAGTGAGGGGCACTGGATGGAGGGGGCATTGGAGGAAGGACAGGGGGAGAAATGGAGGTGCCTGACAGCAAGGAGAGTGAGTGCACACATGGCAGAGAGAGGCGATGTGGTGGGCAGGGGCGGGCTGGTGTGCATGCACATTGGGGCTCCTATCCCACTCCTCCCTCCCACCCCAATTTGTCTGAAAGAGTGGGAAAGGGCACCACTTCCCCCCCCCTCTTCCCCTAGAGCTTGTGTCTCATAGAAATCATTCTGGCACAACCAACATGCTGTGGTTTTATAGTCACTTCCCTGGAATGTCTGCTGCAACAACACCAATATTGTTACAAAAACATCAGTACCCCCAAGGCATCACAATGGGCAATCGCTTGTT
The DNA here is from genome assembly GCA_029375565.1 of Gekko gecko. Classification (NCBI taxonomy): domain Eukaryota; kingdom Metazoa; phylum Chordata; class Lepidosauria; order Squamata; family Gekkonidae; genus Gekko; species Gekko gecko. The sequence continues at coordinate 119,263,172 of JAPDNY010000004.1, forward strand.
TTTGATTAAACCATCCCACAACACTCCTCTCATCTTTCCAGGCTCAAGGGTCTGGCAGTGGCTCACAGTCTCCCAACCACCTCACAGCCTCCCAACAACCCAACTCCATTACCTTGCAATGAGTCATCTGGAAACCTCAGATGTAGTTATCCCCTGCATTTAGTTACCCACTCGTGCCGCATAATGGACGCTTAGATACTGAGGTTGATTAGCATTGTTCCTTTTCTCAGGAAAGTGAAGGCAACTGCAGGTATGCTGGTGACTGATGCTGTTGTCACTCATCCTGTGGGAACTGGGGCTGAGCAGATGATTGATTGTGGGCAGGGGTGGCTCCTGGCAGCAACCGAGAGCAGCACACCCAGAACCATCCTGAGAGCTCCCTCCGCATCCCAGGGGAGAGGAGGGGGACTGGGAGAGGAGGGCATAGTGCATTCATGAAGGAACATTGCCCACAGGGCCCCCCAGGAGCTATAGGCCTGCTCCCATCCTCAGTGTTGGAAATTTACAAGCCAGGCCTTATAAATGCCATAAAGACTCCTTGTGTGTACAACCTAGCATCACAGAAAAAGTTCCTTTCCTAACTTAGCTACCTCACACTAACATGTGAATTGCTTCTTACTGACCCAGCAGACATTATGCAACAATTTGTCCCCTCAGGAAGGCAGTTTATGTTTAATCTCCAAACATTCATGAAGTGAAATTTAAATATCTATGGCTCAAAGTAGTAACTTTTTTTCAAAGATACCTGGAGTGAAAACCTAATCCAGATATCTAATTCTGAAGATGTTTTAATAATTTAAAGTAGGAATGCTGAGAGCTGCACTGAGAACCCCCAAGGACCAGTTATACCCACCTGCTACATTCAGCCAGGTACATTTCAGACCCTGTTACAGCATTACATACAATTGTTGTTTCAATATTTGTACCCTGTATTCGTTGTTAACTAAAGCTTCATACTTGTTTATGCCCTTGTTGGAGAACAATACTTCATTTTTTATTTGTCTTATTTGTACCCAGTTCTCCAATAAGATGTCAGACTTTATACTAGCTACACAGAGATTAGTTTGATAATGGCTCCATTTGATATATGTTTCCCCAGCATTACCTTGGCACCTTCTAAATGCGATAGACCACAGTTCTGTACTATAGCTATTGTAGTTCTATGATTTGTTTACCATCCTCTCATAATGTGGTTAATCTGGTTGAATGTTATTTTTCTTATTGTTCTATTCATGACACTTCAAAATGTGTTTCTCATAGCTATTCTATAAATCAATAAATAAGATGATAAATAGTGAATCAGAACTATGGCTAACATGCATTAATATTGTCAAATGCATACCGATAATAGTAACAGTACTGTCTTTCTTTAATTTTGCTTGGGGGAGCAGTAAATGAAAATAGCTGTAATTAAAAATAATTAGCCTTCATTTCTGAGCAACTTGTATGCACCTCTGGAGTAAATGGTTTCTTGGCTTTCCTGTGTAAGTTTATGGGTAAGTTTCATAGCCAATGATGAAGCATCTCAAATACACTCAGATAAACACTGCAGGGGCTCCACAATAGGGATAGTAACAAGGAAAATGTCTCAAACATATTAATGACTCACAAAGTGACCACACGATCAGCAACCAATCACTTTCATGCATTGAAAAAATGTTTAGCACTCTGTTGGTGGTCAGAAAATAGATACATTTGTCAAAGTTCAGTAATAATCAAGTTGCTATCACCAAACAATTTATCACAGTTTGTTTGATTGTTGGCCTTTTCATCAATATATTTAATTCTCAATAAATGTATGGATACTTAAATCTGGAGATTGGAGCCATGAACACTCAAGATGGATCTTTCTGCAAACCTAAAAGAAGCTCCAGATTTGCAGAAAAATCTAAAATTTAAACAAAACACAAGGAGGGTGTGTGTGAACAAGATACATGGGAGGGTGAAAAATCCCAAAAATATGGAAACAGTGCTTATATCTTTAAGAATGAATTTCTTCTGTGGCTATTGCTAGGCAATTGCAATGGTATTGTTTGCCTTTCCGGCTTGGTTTCTGTTCTTAAAAGGCAGGTGGAAGGGTACTTTCTAGGGCTGTGATGGCACTTGAGGAGAAACTCACTGGTGTCAGGCCACTAAACAACCATCTGGTGACTTGCTACCTCACAACTTGCAGGACTCACTCGGGCTTGGTTGCTTGCTACTGTTCAATAGCAGCCATCCCATGAAAGCCAATGGTATAGTGGTTAGTGTTTCAGAGCAGGATCTGCAAGACCTTGGTTCAAATCACCAATTTGGTATGGAATTCACTTGGTGACCTTGGGCCAGTCACCTAATCTACCTCACAAGAACAAAGTTTGAGTCCAGCATGCAGCAGGTTCTGGCCTGGCTGGAGCCAGGGGGAGACTGTCAGGTAGAGGGCAGAAGGGAAAGTGGAAGATGAGGGGGGTGCAAATAAAGGTAGGTTGACTGGTGGGTGAGAAGAAGAGAAACAATCTGGAAAAGAAGAGAGACTGTAGGAACTTTCAGGAAAGGGAAAGAGGACACTTGTAGTATCATAAAAGCTTATATTAGAAGCCTATGATGATGTGAGCTGGTGGATGTACACACGTATATGCATATCTAAATGAACTCAAGGTGAGAAACACAAAAGAGGCATTACAACTATAAAAAAGGAATACATGAAGGTTGTAGGAAGTAAGGAGAAAAACCATAGTTTAAAAATCAAACCACAGCTTGCAATAAAAAAAGAAACCTCATATATGAAGAACTCTAAAAGTAACTATGGTACTAAAGGAAAAGGCATGGGAAATTAACAAATTAAATGAGATGACATTGGCAGAAATAATACAGTTAAGTTCAGAATGACACAATTTCCCATTAGGCACGTATTTAATTTTTAGGAAAAAGCTTACTACCAAATATTTCCTCTTCTATTTCTCTTCATACTTGGCTCTAAACACAACTTAGTAACATCTGAGTCATTGGTTAGAAAATGGAACACTTTATTTCACAGAGAATAAAGCTGCCACCAGCTTCTGTGCATTTTAATGTTTTATTCTATTCCATTTCCATTTTTCACATTAAATCCAGAACCTGCTGCAAATGCAGCAAAAAGCTGGCAACTACTATATACTAATTGATGTCAAACAGTTCTCCAAAGGAAAAGTTAACTATTTTTACTTGGACTTATGGACTCTAAAAACAATTGACATAGCTTTAGAAAATGGTAGCAAAAGGCTTAATTAACAAGGCCAATACCTGTTCCTCTCTTCACTTCATTGTGGCTCATGTAGATGCACTGCTCACTAGAGTTACCAGCTTGGGAAATCCTGGCTAGGTCACATCCAGGTCAAAGGTTAGCTCCTCCAACTTCTCCCTTTCCTGTGAGGTAACTTCCTCCCAACAAAATCAATCATGTACATTTAAATTTTGTGCTTCATACCACTCAACCTAAAACATCTTTCAAAATTTTCTTTAGGTTTGTCTCAGAGGTAATGGGAAAAAATCCAATCTGCTTATTTATAGGAAGATACTGCCCCCCATAGAAAATACAGAAGACCCAGAGCATGCATTCTCTGTAGTCACTCCAGAACTTACATTTCTCCTATACTATATGCTTCCTCCAAGAAAACTGATATCTGGAGACTAGTTACAATTCTAGGAAAAAATATAGGCCTCAAGAGGAGGTTGGCAACACCACTGCTGACTCCCAAAATTACATATCTGCTACTGATAAGTTTCTATCTGACACAGAGAGTATATCTACATTACAATCTTTTTGGGGGGAAGTTATATTGTCATGGCTTCCTTTGGAATCATGGAGACTGTGACTTGATGAGGGTACTAAGAATACTCCTGCCCCTCTCACAGAACTATAATTCTCACCTTCTTGGGAAGGGTGGTGAATATTTATGTCTCTGGTGTACTTATCTACACAAGGAACTTAAAATGCAAATAAAGTCCATCAGTGGCAATTAGCCACAAGGTATAGATAGGAACTCTCAGTCTGGGGCAAGTGATGCTCTGTATTCTTGGTGCTTGGGGGGGCAACAGTGGGAGGGCTTCTAGTGTCCTAGCCCCACTGCTGGACCTCCTGATGGCACCTGGTATTTTTGACCACTGTGTGACAGAGTGTTGGACTAGATGGGCCATTGGCCTGATCCAACATTGGCTTCTCTTATGTTCTTATGAGTTACCTTTATGCCAGTAAATTGGCAATGTTTTTGATAAGTCTGTGAATCACCGTTTATTTTGCTAATTTGTTTTTGGTTTGTTTGTTTGTTTTGCAGGAGGGGACAGTGAAAGGACAGTAACAGGAGCAAATTGTATACTTAAAGGTAGTAATTGCAGAAGTCAATAGGGCTAGAAGCAGGTTCAGTTCCTATTGCTTCATCATAATGATTAGTTGCTAGCCATCCCCAGATTAAAAGGTAAAGCTCAATGCTGTGATACAAAAAAACCCCTTGCCTTTCACAAACACAGACCCTGTGTGGGACTACGTATCTCCTTATATTACAAAGTGTTCACCTACACACTTGCACACACAGAAAGACAGTCTATCATCATAATGACTAGCCTTGATAATAATAAAAATTAAAATATATTTTAAATATCAGGAAAAGAGTAAATTGCTTACAAGAAACATCATCTTTTTAAATGAAAAATTTATAGACCAATCTTTCTTTGATAAAGTCAGAAAAAATACAATAATTTAAAAGCTGTCAGCTCTATTAGAAATAACAAAAGGTTCTTAAAAGTCACAGTTCATCGTTGTTACATAGAATGCATGTATTATGCCATCTGTGACATCAGAACAAAGAGTAATCACACTTAACAATAGTTAATAAGATTGCTATGCAATTATTACCTTCTTCCATATAAGTGACAATCAAAAGTTAAAAATCTGAAGTAGTCACCTGTCATGTTACTTTTTATCTTTCATTTTCCTGTGATGGAAATATATTCTGGGCTGTTTGCCTGCTAATACCAATGGATCTAGGCTAGTGGAAGCTGATTCTCTGAAGCTCTAAACTATACAAGACAGAATATGTCATTAACTGCTTGGTGATAAGCAGAGAGAGTTATTGCTGGGTCACACTTAGTGACTGCAACATGCAGCATTCAGCTAGTGGGTAACATTATAGTTCTGCAGTATTTGGACTTTGCAATAAATGTGCACAGCATGAACATAAGAACATAAGAGAAGCCAATGTTGAATCAGGCCAATGGCCCATCTAGTCCAACACTCTGTCACACAGCGGCCAAATATACCAGGTGCCATCAGGAGGTCCAGCAGTGGGGCCAGGGCACCAGAAGCCCTACCACTGCTGCCCCCTCCAGCACCAAGAATAGAGTGCATCACCTGCCCCAGACTGAGAATTCCCATCTATACCCTGTGGCTAATAGCCACTGATGGACTTCTGCTCCATATGTTTATCTAATTCCCTCTTGAAACTGTCCATGCTTGCAGATGCCACCACCTCCTGTGGCAGTGAATTCCATATGTTAATCACTCTTTGGGTGAAGAAGTATTTCCTTTTATCTGTTCTAACCCGACTACTCAGCAATTTCATGGAGTGCCCACGAGTTCTTGTATTGTGAGAAAGGGAGAAAAGTACTTCTTTCTCAACCTGCTCAATCCCATTCATAATCTTATAAACCTCGATCATGTCACCCCTCAGCCGTCGTTTCTCCAAGCTAAAGAGCCCCAAGCATTTTAACCTTTGTTCATAGGGAAGGTGTTCCAACCCTTTTATCATTCTACTTGCCCTTCTCTGCACTTTTTCCAATGCTATAATATCCTTTTTGAGATGTGGTGACCAGAACTGTACACAGTATTCCAAATGAGGTTGCACCAATGATTTATACAGGGGCATGATGATACTGGCTGATTTGTTTTCAATTCCCTTCCTGATAATCCCCAGCATAGCGTTGGCCTTCTTTATTGCAGCTACACACTGTCTAGACATTTTCATCGAGTTATCCACTACGACTCCAAGATCTCTCTCTTCGTCCATCTCTGCCAGTTCAGACCCCATCAACGTGTACTTATATTTAGGATTTTTGGCTCCAATGTGCATCACTTTGCACTTGGCCACATTAAACCCCATTTGCCACGTTGACGCCCACTCACCCATCCTCAACAGATCCCTTTGGAGTGCCTCACACTCCTCCCTGGTTTTCACCACCCGGAACAACTTCATGTAATCTGCAAATTTAGCCACTTCACTGCTTACTCCCAATTCCAAATCATTAATAAACAAGTTAAAAAGCATCGGACCGAGTACTGATCCCTGTGGTACCCCACTGCTTACCACCCTCCACTGAGAAAGTTTCCCATTTATACTCACTCTCTGTTTCCTATTTATAAGCCAGTTTTTGATCCACAAGAGGACTTGTCCTTTTATCCCATGACCATTGAGCTTACTTAGGAGCCTTTGATGAGGAACTGTATCAAAAGCTTTCCGGAAGTCAAGGTAATTAATATCTATTGGGTCCCCCTTGTCCACATGTTTGTTCACTCCCTCAAAAAACACTAACAGGTTAGTGAGACAAGATCTTCCCTTACAGAACCCATGCTGAGTCTGCCTCAATAGTTTTTGTTCATCAATGTGCCTACTAATTCTTTCCTTAATGACAGTTTCCACCAACTTACCCGGTATCGATGTCAGACTGACTGGCCTGTAATTTCCCGGATCTCCCCTGGAGCCCTTTTTAAAGATGGGAGTGACATTAGCTACCTTCCAGTCCTCAGGAATGGAGGCAGATTTTAAAGAAAGATTACATATTTTTGTCAGGAGATCCACAAGTTCACATTTGAGTTCTTTCAGAACTCTCGGATGAATGCCATCCGGGCCTGGGGATTTATTAGTTTTTAAATTGTCCATCAGTCGGAGGACTTCCTCTCTTGTCACCGCAATCTGATTCAGGTCTTTCAAACCCCCTCCCGAAATCGGTGCTTCTGGAGTGGGCAAACACTTCTCCTCTTCCACAGTGAAGACAGAAGCAAAAAATGCATTCAGCTTCTCAGCCATTTCCCTAGCTTCTCAGCCATTTCCCTATCATCCTTCACTACTCCTTTTACCCCTTGGTCATCCAAGGGCCCCACTGCCTCCCTGGCTGGCTTCCTACTTCTAATGTATTTGAAGAAAGTTTTATTGTTGGTCTTTATGTTTTTTGCGATATGCTCCTCATATTCCCTTTTTGCTTGCCTGATCACAGACTTGCATTTTATTTGCCATAGTCTGTGTTCCCTTTTATCAATCGCACTAAGTCTAGCTTTCCACTGCTTAAAGGAATCCTTCTTGCCTTTTACAGCTTCCATTACTTTATTTGTTAACCATGCAGGCTTTTTTCTATACCTATTTGTACCTTTCCTAACCTGCGGTATATATTTTTTTCTGAGCTTCTAGGATTGTCTTTTTAAATACTCTCCAAGCTTCCCCAATGGTTTTGATCTTCTCCACTCTTCCTTTCAATTTCTTCCTCACATGTCCCCTCATACCAGAGAAGTTACCCCTTTTAAAGTTAAAAGTGGTTGCATCAGTCTTTTTGGGCAACTCCCTATCTGTACAAATGTTAAACTCAATGACATTATGGTCACTGTTCCCAAGCGGTGCAATCACTTTTACATCTCTCACCAGGTCTTGGGTGTTACTTAGGACCAAATCCAGGATCGCCTCTCCCCTGGTAGAATCTGTGACCATCTGTTCCGTGGCACAGTCATTGAGAGTGTCTAAAAACTCAATCTCTTTTTCCCGACTAGAACTCATATTGACCCAATCAATGTGTGGGTAGTTAAAGTCGCCTATTACAACACAGTTATTTCATCTACCCGCTATCTTTAATTCATTCACCATTTTATAATCCTCCTCTATCTTTTGATCTGGTGGGCGATAACAAACTCCCACTGTTAAGCTTCCTTTTGGACCCACTATTTCAACCCATAGCATTTCCAAAAGCGAATCCAATTCTCTTACCCTCTCAATCTTACTGGACGGTATACCCTCTCTGACATACAGAGCCACCCCACCTCCAACCCTTCCCCCCATCCTTCCGATATAATTTATAACCAGGAATCACCGTATCCCACTGATTTTCCTCATCCCACCAAGTTTCTGAAATACCCACAATGTCTATTTCCCCCCCAAAATCAAGCATTCCAACTCCCCGATTTTACCTTGGAGACTTCTAGCATTTGTGTATAAACACTTATAGGTTCCCATGTTTGTTAAGCCCACAGCCTTCCTCTTGCTGCCTCGAGACCTTGCCAGGCAGTTCCTATCATTAGCCACAGTCTCAGTGGACAATTGTAATCCATTTCCTTGTACAAAAGTAATAGCTACCCCTTCATCTCTTTGAGATGAGCCATCCCGAACCAGAGACTTTTCATCTCCTGTCGGCTTTCCCCCATTATTCAGTTTAAAAACTGCTCTGCCACCTTTTTGATTTTGAGCGCCAGCAGCCTGGTTCCTTCTCGGGACAAGTGGAGACCGTCCCTTTTGTACAGCTCCCTCTTGTCCCAAAAAGCATCCCAGTGCTTAACAAACTTGAACCCTTCCCCCCTACACCACCGTCTCATCCACGCATTGAGACTCCTGATCTGTGTCTGTCTCTCCGGCCCTGCGCGTGGAACAGGTAGCACTTCTGAGAAGGCTACCTTGGAGGTCCTGGCCTTGAGTTTCCTGCCCAGCAGCCTAAATTTCTCCTCCAGGACCTCACGACTGCATTTCCCCACATCGTTGGTGCCGACGTGCACCACGACCACTGGCTCCTCCCCAGCACTATCTACCAGCCTATCTAAAACACGTGTAATGTCCGCTACCTTTGCACCAGGCAGGCAAGTCACCATACGGTCAGTACGCGGGTTCTCCACCCAGCTGTCTACCTGCCTAAGGATCGAATCACCAACTACCAAGAGCCCCCCTCCCACCCTTCCCAGGGACGGTTCCTTGGTATGAAAGGATACCCGTTCACCAGCTGAAGAAGAGGTCCCTTCTGAGGGCACATTCCCCTTATCCTCAGCATGGTGCCCCGTTTCCCCTTGACCCTCATGCTCCCTGGCAGCAGCCGGGCTGCCAGATCCAGAGTGGGACATATCTAACAAGTCCCCGAGAGTCTTCTCCGTGCACCTAACTGACTGTCTCTGCTTCTCCAGGTCAGCCACCTTGGCCTCAAGGGAGCAAACTCGCTCCCTGAGAACCAGGAGCTCCTTGCACCGAGCACACACCCAAGACTTCTGACCAGTGGGCAGATAGTCATACATGTGACACTCCATGCAAAACACTGGATAGCCCCCAACCCCCTGCTGGCATTCTGGCTTCATAATTGTTTTTAAACAAATACTTTTCTATAACCCCCCTTTTAAAACACTTTGTATTTATATGGCTCCTGTTGTAGAAGTCTACTTACCTTACTGGGAACCCAAGGAGCCAAGGTCCTCACTTTCTGGCTCTTCTTGGGCTTCTCACCCTTCGGCTCGTGCCAGAGGCTCGTGCCTCTTGCAAGCTTCCTGCCTTAAATAGAATTGTCCCCCAGGAGAGGGTGTGGCCAGCAGCTACTCAAATTCACCCAAGGCACTTAATGACAGGCAAACAATGACCCTTTCACACCCCAACTCCAGCAGCCAGGAGTCTGCTATTCAATTTCACCCAGGCACTTAATTACAGGCAAACAATGACCCTTTCACACCCTAACTCCAGCAGGCAGGAGTCTGTTACAACTCACCCACACACTCTCAAATACAGTCCCCGACACAGTACTTTCTCAGCTAAAGCACCTCAGCTGAAAGTAAATAAATAAAAATACCACTCACCCCTCTGGCAGCTCAAACACCTTGCTCCTTCTCAGAGCTCAGCTGGGTCAGCTCCAGGGAGCATGCACAGGGTTAACAGCCTTAGTATAGCCCTGATTCAAAATGGAAAGAGCCACATGGTGGCGGCTTCATAGCTTAGCTGTACCAAGTGCACTGGCTCTGAATTGTTAAGGCATGTAGAAATAATTTCAGCTGTGGCAGCTGATGTTAGGCAAAACTGAACAGCATGGCCAATTAATAGGGTTGCCAAGCTCTAGGTGGGGGTTGGCGTGTGCCTGGAATTACAACTAATCTCCAGACTATGGAGATCAGTTCCCCTGGGGAAAAAAATGGTACCTTCAGAGGGTGGACTCCGTGGCATCACCTCCCTACTGAACGCCCTCCCTTCCTCAAACTCTGCCTTCCTCAGTTTCAGCACCCAGATCCCCAGGAATTCCCCTACATGGAGATGGCAACTCTACCTATTGACCATAATTTCCTGTATGGCTCCCCCCCCCAACATATTTAAAATGCTTAAAAAATAGACTTTAAATTATATGCAAAGAGACTTCCCAGCTGAAACCAATAATGGAAGGAAAAAAGCTGAGAAAGGGATGCTAAATACTAATACAATTTATAATTCGATATAATCAGTACAAGCAAATGCAGTGCATAACATGGAAAGATACTTAAGTAATAACATACAAGGCAACTAAAAATATATATCCAATAGTAACAGGTAGATAAGATGTAGTATGTAGTGTGGTAACGAAGACTGAGGCATTCCAGCAACTGAATTCATTTATGCTTCTAGCTTTTTGACTGGTGCCCGTCTAACAAATTTGCTGACCTTTGATTAATTCTCTTCTTGATATTGCATTGATAACCAGTGTATTGGTTCACCTATATAAATAAGGAACAGACATATGTCTACGTGATGTAATATATCTTTGCTTCTGAAGAAGTTGTTCAATGAAACGAAGTATCATGCTGGAGTCTTCGTTACCACACTACATACTATGTCATATCTACCTGTTACTATTTGATATATTATTTAGTTGCCTTGTATATTATTACTTATCTTTTCATGTTATGCACTGCATTTGTTTGTACTGGTTATATCAAATTATAAATTGTATTAGTATTTAGCATCCCTTTCTCAGCTTTTTTCTTTCCATTATTAAAAAATAGACTTTCCCACAGCAGTGAGATATCTGTGACCAAAAAAGGAAAATCAGGATTGTTCTAGGAAAGCAGTGGTTGAAAAACTGTTATAAAACTCGTTGAAGTCAGTAATGGTGGCGCGCAACATTCTGCTGTATAGCACTGCACTGAAAAATCCTGCAAAACACTATATACTTAACTAGGAATAAGGCCCGTTGTGGAAATAAATACAATGGGCTCTAGAAAGAGGCTCTGGGAGAGTGCCCCGGCTTTGGACACTCAGTGACAATTTGCTGTGGCAATCTCAGCAGGGTATAATGACAGAGTCCACCATTTTCTCCAGAGGAACTGATCTTTGCTACCTGAAGAGCAGTAGTAATTTTGAGTGATCTCCAGCCCACCCCCAAGATTGGTAACAGTGGTTCCCCAGGAGGGAGTGGCTGGTTTGGAGAGTGGAGTCTATGGCATTGTACCTGTCTGAGGCCCCACCCCTCCTCAACACTCACCCTCTCCAGGTTCGACCCCCCAAATCTCCAGGAATTTCCCAACCGGGAGCTGATAACCCTATCTCCCTCCCAGCCAACCATCAACCTACCTTTAGTTTTCCATCTCCTCCCCCCTCCCTCCTAGAGAGCAGTTGTAATTTTGAGTGATCTCCAGCCCAAACCTGGAGATTGGCAACAATGGTTCCCCATCAGGGAATGGCTGGATTGGAGGGTGGAGTCTATGACATCGTACCTGTCTGAGGTGCCACCCCTCTTCAAACCTCACCCTCTCCAGGCTCCATCCCTCAAATCTCCAGGAATTGCCCACCTGGAATTGGCAACCTGATCAGGACTGGGCCCAAGGAGTTTTCTCCCAAAGGCCAACATAGGTGTGGAAAGGGGCTTTTACTGACAGAGGAGAAAGTACAGGTGCCAACTTTGATTAGGGAAATACCTGGAGATTTGGGGGGGTGGCTCCTGTGGAGGGCAGCATTTCGGGTGTGTGTGGAAGGACTTGGCAGGGTATAGTGCCATAGAGTCTACCCTCCAAAGCAACCATTTTCTCCCGGGGAACTGATCTCTGTCATCTGGAGGTCAATTGTGACAGTGGGAGATCTCCAGGTCCCACCTGGAGATTGGCAACCCTAGGGAAAAGTCAGCCGCACAGTGGGGAGTTGAAGAAAATGGTTTGATGGTCGCTGGCGCACCTCATTAGCCAGCCAGCCAGCCATGCTGAAGCTAAGCAGGAGAGAGAGCCTTTTTCCATTTATTCTGACAGGAAAGTGGCCGTTGAGGAGGGGGTTATGGGCAGGGGAGGGGGTTATACTGCAAGTCCTTTGTTTTTTTTACTCACAGAACCAAGCTTGGCTGCCTACCAACAGCCACTGAGGGGACAGTCCCTCACAGGAGTCAAGAGAACTGTCTTCCTCAGGAGAGAGAGCTGTCCTGTCTGAAGGGGGAGTGGGTGGGGAAGAGGAGCAGACCCAGCACCCGGCCAATGGCACATGAGTACTCTTGAGTGGCAGCTGATGGGCCAATGGCTGAGGGAGGGCATTTTACAGCCAATGGGAGCACATGGAATCTTATGAAACCAAAAGATAATTATTATAAGGAGAGATAAGCAGGCAACTACCATCATTGTTTCAGGTTCAAAGCCATATTCTCTCTCATTCCACTACCATCATCTCTATGACCATTATGTTATCATCCTTCCCTTCTTTTATTCATTGCTTTAGGCTATAAAATCAGCCACAAAACCTTAATCAATTGGGCTAATTGGATGATATTACACACAGGAAAAATTGATACTGAGCATATGGGGAAAATGTAAAATTGAGACTTTTTCATTGTCATAAAACACTAGAGAAAATTCTTTCAATGTACTAATTTAAAACTGGCCCAGCAAAAGAAGAATTGAGTGCTCTCTGGGGACAAATCATACACTGCTGTGGATACCCCATTATTTCTACAAGGCCTTCCTCATCTATTAGCCTCTAAATTAACCTCACCATGAGTACTAAAAAAAAAGCTACTACAGCAAATCTCAATGGAACCTGATCTTCTTGTCTTTACAAGAAGAAGCTGCTACAAGATAAATTATTTTAGAACATATTTCAAACCAACTAATCCATATATTGAATTTGCAATTTGTTAGAAAACAAGAAACAGTGGCAGATTAAAAACCTAAACTATGCTGAAACCTTCATGAATATTCAGATTAAATTATCTTTCTTTCCAGCTTTTCTCTTTATCCCCGTCCACTCACATCTGTACAGTACAATGTTTGTAGCTCAAGAGGTTGGCCAGAAACAAAATTTAGGAGTAGTTTCTCCCTTGAGAAATGTAATTAATTACTATTGTTTCCCCCAAAGGATTTCACTTTGAGATCATTTATTTTCTAGTGTCACTGATGAGCTGACTGGGAAAATGAAACACTTGAGTTTAATTACCAGTTAAAATTGCGGCTTTGTGAGCAGGTACTTCATCTTCTACCCTTTCTGTAATTGTCTCTTCTTATGAAATAATATGCAGTTGTATCTACTACATTTCACAAAGTTAACAATGGCTTACTACCATTTTCCTAATAAAATGAATATAAAATGATTATGGAATGAATTAAGGGTAGCTGCAAGCCTTTTGTGTGCAGCAGATTTGAGTTTTTCACATATGTTTTCCAGTGTTCCGAGTCCAGAATACCATAAAGATATGAAATGAAGAAGTAAATTAGCTCTTCTCTTGTAATGACCTTACACTTTTGTATTAGCATCACAGGTTTGCAGGTATTTGTAGGGTTGCCAGGTCCAGTGATCACACCGGTGGGGAAGGGACTTTCCAGAAGTGGGGGTGGAGTGCTGTAAAGTGCTGACATCATGTGTTAGTGATGTCATCACGTTGGCAATGTCACGTAGCAACACTTTGGTTTTTGGGCAAAACTCTAGGGTAAAATCGTCCTCAAACCATAAAGTTTTGTCCCAAAATCAGAGCATTGCCCCGTGACATCACTGTCATGATGATATCACTTTTGCATGATGTCAGCACATTGCATTTGGGGGCAGGATGGGGGCACATTGCAGCAGTGGGCAGGAGCCTGAAAAAATGGGGGACTGCCTGTCCCCAACTGGGGAATGGTATCCCTAGGTATTTGTAAAGTGATGCACATTGGGACCAAAAATCCTAACTATAAATACACATTGATGAGGTCTGAACTAGCAGAGACTGACCAAGAGAGAGATCTTGGAGTCATAGCAGATAACTCACTGAAAATGTCGAACAGTGTGTGACTGCAATAAAAAGGCCAACATTATGCTGGGGATTAACAGGAAGGGAACTGAAAACAAATCAGCTAGTACCATAATGCCCCTGTATAAATCAATGTTGTGACCTCATTTGGAATACTGCATGCAATTCTGGTCACCACATCTCAGAAAGGGTATTACAGGATTGAAAAAAGTGCAGAAAAGGGCAACTAGAATGATAAAACGGTGGGAACGCTTTCTCTATGAAGAAAGGTTAAAGTGCTTGGGGCTCTTTAGCTTGGAGAAACGATGGCTGAGAGGTGACATGATCGAGATTTATAAGATTATGCATGGGATAGAGCAGTTGGAGAAAGAAGTACTTTTCTCCCTTAATACAAGAACTCGTGGGCACTCAATGAAGTTGCTGAGCAGTTGAGTTAGAACAGATAAAAGGAAGTACTTCTTCACCCAAAGAGGGATTAACACATGGAATTCACTGCCACAGGAGGTGATGGCAGCTACAAGCATGGATGGCTTCAAGAGGGAATTAGATAAACATATGGAGCAGAGGTCCATCAGTGGCTATTAGCCACAAGGTATAGATAGGAACTCTTGGTATGGGGCAGGTGATGCTCTATATTCTTGGTGCTTGGGGGGGGCAACAGTGGGAGGGCTTCCAATGTCCTGGCCCCACTGGTGGACCTCCTGATGGCACCTGGTATTTTTGGCCACTGTGTGACAGAGTGTTGGACTAGATGGGCCATTGGCCTGATCCAATATTGGCTTCTCTTATGTTCTTAAAGTTCTGGTCACTGTATCTCAAAAAAAGATATGACAGAGCTGGAAAAAGTACAGAGGAAGGTGACCAAGATGATGAGGGGGTTGGAGCACTTCCCTTTGAGGAAAGGCTGAAGAGTCTGGGACTTTTCAGTTTAGAAAAGAGATGACTAAGGGGGACATTATAAAGGTTTATAAAATTATGCATAAGGTTCAGAGAGCTGACAAAGATAACTTTTTCTCCCTCTCCCAAAATACTAGTACTCGAGGGCATCCAATGAAGCTGATGGGCAGTAGACAGAAAAAAGGAAATACTTCTTTACGCCAAGAGTGATTAAAATGTGGAATTCGCTGCCAGAGGGTATAGTGATGGCCACAGAATTAAACAGCTTTAAACGAGGATTAGACAGATTCATGGAGGACGTGTCTACCAGTGGCTACTAGCCATGGTGATGGAAAGGAACCTCCACATTAAGAGGCAAAACACCTTTGAATCTCAGAGCCTAGAGGCAACAACGGGGAAAAGTTTTGGCCTCTATGCCCTGTTGGCCACTGTGTGAGACAGGATGCTGGACTAGATGGACCACTGTTCTGATCCAGCAGGGCTCTTCTTGTGTTCTTGTGCATGCAGATCTTCAGTTGATGGAAAAGCTTTCTAGTTCCAGGGAAAGCATTGTTGTAAGTAGAGTAGATACAACCCAATGTTCTTTTTCACTACCCAAACAAGCATTCTAAAAGATAAACATGACTAACCTAGTAATTTTTAAAGCTGAACTAGACAAATAAACCTTTGCGGAGACAAGTTATCAGCCTGCAAAAAGAACAAAGACTGAAAGGAAAAGCAAAAAAGACAGGAGTGGCATGAACCAAAGAGATCACAGAGGGAAAGGAACACAGCTACATAGGGTGCAATATTATTTATCTTTGCAGTCAGTGGTAAATGGTTTTAACATGATATGAATAAGACAGAATGTCAATAAAGGGATTCAGAAAAGTAGTGACATGATTGTAGCAGAGAGAAAGGAACAGAATGTTAACAGTGGCATTTTGGACAGATTGGGGGTGGTGTGAATGGCAGGCAGTGAAAGGAACTGATTTACAGCGACAAAGGCCAGAGAAGCATAAAACAGTAAACAGTAAACAAACATTTCAAATTCAGAAGAACTGTAACTAAGGGAGAAAGTGGGCCTTGATTACTTTCTGGCTCCTTTCAACCCCATAACCTATAGTTCTTGAGAAAAATGTAATATAACTAAGATAGTTCTGAGAAATTTATCAAGTGGATCATTAACTGCACATATTTTCTTACCCTTCCAGAGCAACAATATCATTGAATAGGACCATAGCTCTTCTGGTTGGGTGGGGGGATATAGGGCTGGCAGCCAGGAACTAACATCACACCTCTCTAGGAATTGCCAGAAACTCCATGTTTCTTTTTTTGGCAATTCCTAGAGAGGTGTATGATCATTTTGATTATTTCCTGGCAGTAACGACATGCCATCAGCATGACAGCCATCTTTCAATTTTAGTTTTCTCCTGGGAGGCAGGAGCAGACAATCTGACCCCACTAAGGGACTGGCAACCCTATAAACACATGATAATGGTAATTACTAGTTCTACGAGCAAGACAGCTAGCACTTCTCTAAAGAAATAACTACTGCTACTTGCTACACAAAATTCTCTTGACAGATGAGTAAAGTTACTTGATTGCTGCCATAGCCTTTAGATGATAAACAAAGCTGTATCCTTACACAGCAATATTAAAAGAGATGAATACAGAAGAGGCAAAGGAATGCAGAAGAGGCAAAGGAAGCAACAAGGACTGGAGAAAGAAAATGAAGGGCACTTTTCTATTTATTGCTATGAAGAGACTATTTGTGGGTAGATCACTGAGACTTCAGGACACTAATCAAAAACCTTGCCTGGTGGTTGCTGAGACTTCAGAGATTTTCAGGCACAAAAGGAAACAAGGGCAGTGTTAGCTCCTGTGACTGGCAGGCAGTATGAAGCCTCTGGACTGACAAGACCCACTTTGTATGGGCTATGGAAGTACCTTTTACCTGCTACAATTCTGCCTGCTTGGTGAAACACTAATTTGACAAACAAACCACAGCTAAAATAATCAGTGATTTTTGTTACTTCTTTCTTTCGTCAAATGCACAGGCTACCCTCACAAAAAGTGTCTTTCTTCAGGTCACAGAGATCACAATGCAAGAGAAGATAATATATTTGGTGGTGTATTTTTAGGTTAACCAATTAACTTATTCTTAATTGTTTTATTACTGTGTTTTTTTAAAAAAAAACATTAGCCAGTTTGGCTGGTATAAAATCATTTTAATAAATAAAAGAAGGTAAAGATTCAGTACACAATATTCAGTCTTAAGAGAAACCCTCAATGAAATGAGATTTTAAAAACTACAGTGAGACCAGGCATGTTCAGGGTGGAATGGCCATGATTATCTATTTCTATTTATTTAGGGAATGGAAATTCACAAGTAAAAACAATGCTGTAGAATCATCAAGACAGCAACATTAATCAAGCCATTAAGAACTAGCCAGGGCATAAAAACCAGCATGAAACAAACATTAACCAACTCTGAAATGCTTCTATGTGTTTAGCCTCTGGTACCACTTTGGTATGTTTGGTGACAACTGTTCACATAGTAAAGTGAACACATGTACATCTTGCACGTTCATCTGTTTGTAAGGAAGAGCCAATGTGTATTCACTGTACAAAGAGGAACCAGGGAACAATACCAGGATAAATGTGTAGTTTCAGTCACAAGTACATACAGTCAATGTAACATGAGAACTGCTCTATATAAGTATAATGACAAATCAAGTGTATACAGTACATAGATTGTACATGCATTCATTGTAAATTTATGAACAGGAATGGCGTGGATGTACAATTGCAGTGAGATCTACTCAGTGAGGTCCTAATTTTCTCTAATGAATTCCTTCAGTTTCCAAATGCAAAATTATTGAGCAGACACAGCATTTTTTAAAACTCATTTAACGCCAAGACAAACATGAAAACACCAAGCCTAATTAGGGTTGCCAATTCTGGGTGGGGAAAGTCCTGGAGATTTGTGGGTGGAGCCTGGGAAAGGTGGAGGAGAGACAGCTCAGCAGGGATGTGAGGTCATAGCTTTGAAGCTGCCATTTTCTCTGGACGAACTGATATCTGTAATCTGGAGAATAGTTGTGATTCTGGGAGACCTCCAGCCCCACCTGCAGGTTGTTAACCCTGTGCTTAATTCATGGATACAATTATGAAGGAAGTATGTGTTGAACATACTAGAAAACTAAACATTTGTAGCTGGCTGTATGAAATGTTAGCAGTTAATAGTTAATGCAATTTGTGAATCAAAGGATGTGGTTTATGATGCTGAGTTAAGCTCTTGGTCATGCCTTTTTTTAGTTTCATGCTTCAAGACATTATTTTGAAAATGGTGTTTTCAGACACTCATCTTAATATGGGGCAGAGATCTTCTGTATTCCAGGAACAGCATTTCAGAAGGCATTTGGAGTGGTGGTTAAGTGCACAAACTCTAACCTGGGAGAACCGGGTTTGATTCCCCACTCCTCCACTTGCACCTGCTGGATGACTTTGGGCAAGCCATAGTTCTGGCACAGCTGTTCTTGAAAAAGAGCAATTTCTGTCAGAGCTCTCTCAGCCCTACCTACCTCACAGCGTGTCTGTTGTGGGGAGGGGAAGGGAAAGGAGTTTGTAAGCCACTCTGAGACACCTTTGGGCAGTGAATGGCAGGGTATAAATCCAATCCAATCTATTCTCTTCTTCTTCTTCATTTTGGGCTGTAGTATGAGGTAGAAGAGAGAAAGTCTTGGTATGTTGACAGAAATTATCTAGGGTTGGAAAATACCTGGAGATTTTGGGGGTGGAGCCTGAGGAAGGTGGGGTTTGGAGAAGGGAGGGAGGGATGTTAGCATGGTGTAATACCATACTGTTCACCCTACAAAGCAGCCATTTTCTCCAGGGGAACTCATCTCAGTCACCTGGAGATTAGATGTAATAGTGGGGGATTGCCAGCCACCATCTGGAGGTTTCAACCCTATGAAAATCCCTTCTATCAGCAAAGACTTTGTAAAGGATCTAACCTGGCTTATGTATCGTCTTGTGTACTAAATGTACTTGTGTACTTCTATGGAATTCTATGGAACTAAAAAATGTAAACTCAGGCTCAGCTGACACTGGAGGTGCTTTCTTACATGCTAAATAATGTCATTTCAGTCCACTTCAGTGACCATTTGCAAGTGGATTTTGCCATTTAACACAGTAAAATCCAGTAGCAAAGTGCATTGAAAGTGGATTGAAAGTGCATTAAAAGTGCATTATTTAGTGTATGTGTGAAAGTACCTTGGGTGAATGCTTCTGTATATATGTACGTTCACATGCCTGTTTCTTGCCAAAGCTTTCTCAGGAAAAGGAAGGCTGTGACACAGCATTAGAACACATACTTTTCATGCTGATTGCTTCAGGTTCAGATACTGGTATTTTCTGTCAAAGAATCTCAGGTAGCAAACAATGAGATGGTTACAGTCAGGAGAACTTACAATGTATGAGTCATACAACTGTGATAAAGAAGCATCCACAATTATTTATCTCAAGTTTTTTATACAAAACATTGATTTCTGAATGTGATTTTTACAAGAAATAATACAATAGAAACAGAAGCGAAAAGGCAGGACAGTGGTCTCCGGACTGGTGCTGCTGTTTCGACAATGTGTCTTCTTCTGACCAAAAATTGTACCAGTCAATACGAAATATGGAGTTCCTCAAGCAACAAAAAGCTGCATACTCATGATTTTTCTCCTCCCTGGTATGCTCTCACATCAGTCAGTGTAGTGTGGCCAGGAATATCCAGAACACGTTGTTCCGGGTCTTTTTGCCACGACTCTCTCGCGCTTCATACTCCCAGTCTGACCTCAGCCACTATAGACTATTTACATAAGGTGAACAAGAATTCACAGTCTTCTATGATGAAATTGCTGTGTACTTCATAGAACTAGTCAACAGAAACTCAGAAACCTGGCACAAGAACAAAAACTCCTTAAATTTTCATTGCTTAATAGATTTGGTACTTGTTATGTACTGAGTTTGTATTGTGCTAGAGAAACTGACCGAGCTTAAGTCACCAGAACAATAGGTAGCCAGGATCCTGGAAGGAACCTATTGAATAGTAGCTGTAATGTAAATAGCCTATCACTGGGAGTGGGTGTGTGTTGGGTGTGGTGTTTTGCACGCATTTAAGCAGGGTTCTGGTCATGCTAGAATTGTCTTTTAGTTTAGTTTAACTCACTAATAAAATATGAGCTGATCACTCTGTGCATCTGAACCCAGTATATTTCACTGGTGACGAGGATGGGATTCTGATGGGTGAGCCTGCTCCAGCTGATAGCACTGCACCATGCTCTGAGCCCCAGAGCCCCATGCACTGCATCGCTCCAGAGACCATGGCTGCTGCTTCAGGATTCTTCGATGCATTTGATGCCACCAGAGAGGAGTGGGGATCCTACCTCGGCCAGTTCAAGTTTTTCTTGCAATCCTCCAGAATCAACGAGGCAGAAATGAAATGCGCCACATTCTTTCACATCTGTGGCTGAATGATGTACAAAATTGCCTGCTTGCTCCTTGCCCTGGTGGAGCTCAAGGACACAGACTATCAAACCATCATGGACTGGCTTAAGGAACACTTCTCCCCTAAGCCATCGGTGATCACGGCCCGCCATGCATTCCACTCGAGGAATCAAACTGCAACAGAATCCATCTCAGCATTCATCACAGCGCTCTGCCATATAGCCCATCACTGCAAGTTTCCCGACCTCAAGGATGCCCTCTGGGACCGGCTGGTCTGTGGCCTATATGATGAGTGAATTCAGAGGAAGATCCTTGCCCAAGGTGACCCTAAATTCAAGGAGGCCACTGCCAAATCAGCCAAGCAATTCACCGCAGAGGTCTGGCATGGGAAAGGCCCATCATCTTGGCAAAAACTGGCCATGGCCACCCACAACATGGACAGCCCCAAGGAAGAAGAGGATGAGGCACTGCAGTTCCAGCAACCCACACGCCGCCACATGCTGCCTGCCTCACAATGTCCATCCACACCACCACGCACCATCAACACCGCCACATCAACCATGTGCGCCAGCCCTGGTGTCAGGCAACTGGAGAACCTGCCAGTTCCCTGACACCACATGCAGGAACTACGGAAAGGTTGGCCACATCTCCCGAGCCTGTCGTGCCAAGGGGAACCAGAGGCAGCCAGCTGCAGCTTTCACCTCAACACACTCAGAAGAGTACAACAACAGGTACTGAACTTGACCCAGGACACCCTTTACTCACTCAGTTTTTAGTCTTAATCTGTCTTCTTCTATACCTATAAAAGAAAGTTGGCCAGGGTTCCCTTTGATACTGGGTGTTGCAGAGGAGACCTCTACAGCCAGAGGAAGCCCTCCTCCCTCTTATCGGAAGTCTTGGGGGAAGCCCACCCTTCACCTCTTTGCTATGCCATTGACTCTAACACTTCAATTCCTATATTGTTTTTGGTTTTATTATAATTTCCACATAACATATCCGCTAACTCTAAATCACTCTACTTTTCCTCCTATTAGTTGCTCTCTACAACTCTTCATCAAAACCTATTTTTCTGGTTCAAATGCTTCCATCCATTTGTTTAATTACTGTGTCCAGTAATTTCTTGCCTGTAGCTTCATTATTGGCAGTTAAGGTTTTATTCTCCAAATTGACCACTAGATGGCCTAGTAGGAGCCATCTCTACTGAATACCTTTGTCTCTTAAAGCTTTCGCTGTCTCTCTCAGTCGTCTTCTCACGTTAATTACTTCAGCTGGAATGTCTGTGAACAAAAACACAATTGTATCTTCAAGGCACAGACCCTGTTTATCCTTCGTGATTTTAAACAGTTTATTCTTCATCTATACCTGTTTGAATTCGACGGCAATGTCTGGGGAAACATTTTCAGGAGCCCTTTTGGAGATATTTAACCAGAAGGCAGAGGTGATGATTTCTTCAGAAGGCTCTGCTTCTCCTGCAGAGAGAAGAATCTGACTCAGCCATTTATTTAAAGCTGCAGTGAGGTTATCTGTTCTACCAAAATTTGCAGATACTCCCTGGAGTTTGGCCTTCTTTTCTCTCAATTTAGTCTCCTGAAGTATAATCATATTTTTAGCCCATGCCTCAAAATCCTTAAAGTCTTTCAAGCTGTCTGCAGTCTTTTTCACTGTCTGGTATGCTAGTTCAGCTTTTTTCTCTGTCGATTTCAATGCTGTGGTAAGTTCATACAATTTCTTATTTATTGGTTCAATTGTTTGTTTGAGCAGTCCAAATTCTAATTTTAGTTGCCCAACATCTCCACTCAGAAACTTTATTTAGCTCTTAATTTCATTCTTTAGCTCTATTAGGGCATGCAGTATCTCAGTCTGATAGCTTTGGTCGGGGTTGCTCTCCCCTGCTGCCATTTCCTCTAACATAGAAGTCTCTAGGTCTGAGTCTTCTGAGTTTTCTAAGTCAATATTAGTCTTTCTAGGGGGGCTGTAGGGAGGGGTTTTGGTTCCTTTCTTCCCTCTAGTCCTTCCCATGCCTGGCATTGATGTTTATTCCAAAATTGGATTTATTTTCTAAGAGCAAATCATTAATCTTCCGTGGGAATAGCAGGAGAGTGGAAGGGATGCAGCCAGCTAGAAGCTCAGTTACCACACACACCCGTTTCCATAATCTTGGAGGACACATTTAAAAGACTCTCTCCCATGGGGGGCCCTCCCTTACAGCCTGCCAGGTTCACCCTGTGTGACTTTTCGAAGAATGAGGTGTCCATCCTTGGTGTAGACAAGTTCCGAGTGCAGTACCAGCACTACGACAGACCGTTGGACTTGCTAGTTATGAGAGGCAGCTGCACAAGCCTCATTGGCCTTTCCTGGTTCATGCCCCTGTGGTTCCAAGTTACGAGAGTGCATCATGTAGCTACTAGAGACTTTCAGAGGGTGTGCGATGAGTTCCCTGTAGTCTTTGATAGGACACTCAGTCGCTACACCGGCCTTCCAGTATCTTTACAACTCAACCTGGAGATGCAGCCTATAAGGCTGAAGTAAAGCCCAATGAAGACATCCGCATCTGCATGGACTACACGTGCATGATTAACAAGGCCCTCCACATTTATCCAGTCCCCGTGGTCAGCCACATCCTGGCACCCCTTGTGGGCACAAAGATCTTCAGCAAGCTGGATTTAGCCCAGGCCTACCAGCAGCTCTCAGTCGACAATGCAACTGCAGAGGCCCATTTGATAATGACACACAGGGATGTGTTCCAGGTGCGTTGGCTACAATTTGGGATCAGCGTAGCCCCAGGAATTTCCCAAAATCTAGTGGACTCTCTCCTTAAAGGAATTCCCAGGGTTCAGCCCTTCTTTGACGATATTTTGATTGCTGCACCCATGGAGGAGGACTTCACCAAAAGACTGCACACCATCCTCCAGTGATTTCAAGCAGCCAGCCTCAAAGTAAAGTGGGAAAAATGTCTCCTGGGAGTTCCACAGGTCAAGTTCCTGGGCTTCTCTGTTGATGCGCAGGGCATCCATCTGGCTCCTGACAAGGTCTGCACTATTGTCAATGCACCAGCCCCCACATCCAAGTCAGAACTTCAGGCCTTTTGGGGGCTATTGAACTTTTATCACTCATTCCTGCCGCACAAGGCTGAGGTCGCAGAGCCACTGCACTGGCTCCTTGATAAGAAGGCTCCCTGGGTCTGGAAACAGAAGCAAGCCATCGCATTCCAGGCTACCAAGGAGCTGCTCACCTCCAATGCCATCCTCATGGACTTCGATGAAGAGCTGCTGGTCATCCTCACCTGTGATGCGTCACTGTACAGGGTGGAAGCCGTCCTCGGTCACCAGCTACCCGATGGAAGGGAGGTCCTCATAGCCTACTACTCATGCACCTTGTCTGAGGCCAAGTGCAACTACACACAGATTGACAAGGAGGTGCTAGTGATCATTGTGGGGGTCAAGAAGTTCCATGACTACCTCTACAGGCGGCCCTTCACCATCATGACTGATCACAAACCCCTGCTTGGAATGCTGGCCCCGGATCACCAAATGCCGCAGATGCTGTCTCCCAGGGTGCTGTGCTAGTCTATCTTCCTGGCCAGCTACTAGTATTCACTCATCCATCGCCCTGGGAAGGTGATGGGTCATGCCAACGGCAACAGCCACCTGCCACTGCCCTCCTGTGATCTGGACCCGGCTCCAGTGCATCAGATCCTGCTCCCCGAGGACCTGCCTGACCATCCTCTTCAGGTTTCAGACATGTCCCACCACACCACCAGGGACTGTGACATCTCCCGTGTTTTGGACTGGGTGGGGAAGGGATGGCCCACCAGCTGGGAGGGCCCAGAGTTCACTGCATTCTCCTCCCACCAGGATGAACTGTTGGCACGCAAGGGCTGCCTGCTGTGGGAAAGCCGGGTGGTGATGCCAACACTGTTGCACCAACAAGTACTAGTGGCAATTCACGAAACGCACCCAGGGATTATGCGGATGAAGGCGCTGGCACACAGCTACGTATGGTGGCCCAGCATGGACAGTGAAATAGAGGACTGTTTTAAGCATTGCTGGGCATGGCAGGAAACCCGACCAGAGCCTACCTGAGCACCAGTACAACAGTGGGAGTCCACCCACAAACCCTGGTCCTGGCTACATGTGGACTTTGCAGGGTCCTTCCAGGGGCAGATTTTCTTTATCTTGGTGGACTCCTACACCAAATGGATGGAGGTGGTACCAGTCTCCTCCACCTCTTCCAAGGCAGCAATTCGCACCCTTTGCCACATCTTCTCCACGCACGGGCTTCCGGACACCATCATGTCAGACAATGGAACAGCCTTCACCTCGGGGGAGTTCCAGGAATCTGGCAGTTCGAAAGCAAGAAATTGCAAGTAGATCAATAGGTACAACTTTGGTGGGAAGGTAACAGCGTTCCGTGTGCCTTGGTGTTTAGTCATGCCACACAACCACGGAAACATCTTCAGACAGCGCTGGCTCTTCGGCTTTGAAACAGAGATGAGCACCGCAACCCTAGAGTCAGATTCGACTGGCTTTCAAACAAGGGAACCTTTACCTTTACCTTTACCTTACACAATCTGGCATGTCTGATCCACTCCTTTCCATTCAGCCACCAACAGCCAAGCAGAAAGGATGGTAAGGGTCACAAAGGAATCCCTCCAGCGGATCATCCATGGGGACTGGGATCACTGGCTGGCGGCTTTCTTCTTCAGTCATCGGGTGACCCTGAGCATGTCCACCGGTCGCAGCCCCACTGAACTCCTCATGGGCAGGCGCCTAACCACCTACTTAGACAGGCTGCACCCCGATCATGCTCTGGAACACCACCTGGCAACTAAGAGCCAGGCAACACTCTGCTGGTTCTACCTGGGTGACCCTGTATATGCCCAAAACTTTTCCAGTGGCCCAGCCTGGATCTCCACCAAGATCATCCAAGTGACTGGGCCCCTTGCCTATGAGGTGTCTACAGAGGATGACCAAGTACTTTGGAGGTACATCGACCAGCTCCGCCGCTGTCTCCTCCTGGCTGAGCCCGAAGATTGAGATGCAGAGCTGCCTTGTCCTCAGAAACTGGAGCCTGAGAGGGAACAACCAGCAGCCAGCGAACCACCCACTGCCTGAGAGTTGACGGAGGGACACGCGGATGACACACTGGAGCCGGTGGCCACTGAGAGTTCCGAAGTCGTGCCAAGGCCACCATCTCCCTCCAGCACCTCAGCTGTACCATCAGACTCTGGTCCAGAGACCCTGGCCTTACAGATAGAACCGCATTGCTCGAACCACGAATGATGCATACCAGATTACTTAAGAGACTTTGTCTGTTGAGGTGTTTCCGAACCTTGGGGGGAGGGGTGTTATGTACTGAGTTTGTATTGCGCTAGAGAAACTGACCTAGCTTAAGTAACCAGAACGAGGTAGACAGGATCCTGGAAGGAACCTGTTGAATAGCAGTTGTAATGTCTATAGCCTATCAATGGGAGTGTGTGTGTGTTGGGTGTGGTGTTTTGCACACATTTAAGCAGGGCTCCAGTCCTGCTAGAGTTGTCTTTTAGTTTAGTTTAACTCACTAATAAAATATGAGCTGATCACTCTATGTGTCTGAACTCAGTATATTTCAGTACTGTTATGACTAGTAGTTATATAATGTAACATTAAGTGGGCATATACGATTATTCACAACATTGATTTGAGTTTTTTGAACTATTTTTGAACACCTTTCCAGATAATAAAGGAACAGAACTATATGAGATCCAGAGGCGAAACACTGTCACTTTGGCCAGGATTAGAAGAAGGCAGTCCCGTAGCCAGAAAAGAATTTATTTGGGGGGCAAATGAGTACAGTGGTGGTGAACAATACATCATTCATTCATTCATTCATTCATTCATTCATTCATTCATTCAATCATCCATCCATCCATCCATCCATCCATCCATCCATCCATCCATCCATCCATTCATTATGAATAAGCTATAATGTAGTGCAAAGTCTCTACAAGGCATCATTCGACAAAGAAGGGACTTTTATTCTAGTCCCAAAGCACTTCTGCTACTACCAGGGGCTGTCCTTCCACTCTGGGGGCTATCATTCCAGTCCCAGAGTAGTCTATCTGGGCCTAGAGACCTTAATGGAAAATCCATTCCACATTTTATTTGCAACTCTTTTTGTGCTGCAATGTATTTCAATGGAGCCCTTGCAAGACAATTAGCATTCCTGGCTCCAATGATCTCCAATGGACCTTCAAGCCTCTCCCATTGTTTCCAATGGGCCTCCTGTCATTCCTTTTATTAAACCCCCCTCGGGGTGCCCACAACAAGATGCTCTGCCCCTTCACTCACTTTTGTTCCTTGGAACATCCAGCTCCAACTCAGAGAGGCAGGCCTCCCCTGCTTCTCCTCCTGCACTCACAAGGCTCTGATTTGATTTATGCCTCATTGGGAAGCAAAGAGGGGGGTAAAGGAAAACAAAAGCAAAAAAGGCATGGCTGTTTGATGAGGAAGGACAGGGCAAATTCAGGGTGGGGCATTGTCTGTTGTCAGCCCCCCCCCCCAGTGGCTACAGGCCTTGAAGAAGGCACATATGTGCTTGAAAGAGAGCAACAAGGACTTGCTTTTATTTTACTGACAAAGAAAGAGGGTTGATTGTTATCCCTTTGACAGTGAAACAAGTTCCAGAAATGCACAGTCCTCTTCTACATGTCCCTGTTTGGATCCTGGGACTTATGTTTAAAGAGAGTTTTCAAAAAAAACCAGTGTGATCAACTGAAGGGGAAAGAAACTACAGACTTTCTCCTGAGCACAGGAAAGAACTGGTCCATTAAAGACAGCTTCTCTCATCCAAGCTTATGTCAGCTTTCAAGGTTAAAGCCATATTTGTGTTTTCAGTTTTTCTTCCTGATAATTGGTAAGGTTATATCTATGAATATTATAGTATCTAATCTGAAAAATTTCAAATAGGTTAAAAGGCAATCCATCATCTCCTTTAAAATGTGATATTAACAGCTTTATAGTTAAATTAGGCTTTGAAAAATGGGTAAAGGTTGTCTATGAAAAAGCTCTTTTTTATGACAAAGATAATTGAACCCATGGAGAGGAAAGTATAACCTGGAAACGATTTAGAAAATTCATCACAAAAGTGTGTCATTATATTAATTTACAGAGAAAAATCACTTTTTATTTACCCATTTCTAATGAACATCTCCGTTGGTTCAGAGGAAGGAAGGGAATGACAAAATTTTAATAATGAACATGTCAAACACTACAATGTAACCTTGTCACACTCCAAGTAAGACTGAATAGTTCAAATCTGTTTTTAAAATGTGTGCTTATCAATTGGTGAGAATTTTCTTCTTTTAAATATTCAGAAAAAAATCTTTGAAAGAGAACATAAATATGCTTGCAGAAAGCTAGATCCAATAAAATTATAAAATTTTATGTGTGTTATGCAGCAAGAAGCCATGTACAAGTATGACAGTTCCATTTCAAAATTAAATGAGAAATAAATCAGTCCTGAGAAGTAACTATTTATCATCAGGAGATGATTATTAAGGATGGAACAGAAAGTTAAAGATGGCTATGTCAAGGGCTGTTATTACTTCAGTGCTGAAGTTTAGCCAAAGTCAGATTTCAGAGGCACAAAAAGTTTAAGAGTGATTTATGGTCAGCCTTAATAATATTTCATGGGTAAAGTCAATGCCATAATTAGAATAGAAATAATAAATCAAGATTTCAAAGGATTTTTACCATGTTAAGTTGCATTATATCGTGCATTTTATGTATGTTTTTGAATCCATAGTTGATATACCAAAAAACTAAGGCCCTTTTGACTGGTTCCAAATGTCAGTTAAGACTATATTTTCTTATGACAATGTCTCTTCGTGGATAGAATCTTGGACTAGAACGTGGAATTCTTCATTCAAATTCTTATTCAGCCATGACTCTCACTAGGTAACTTTTTGTCACTGTCTCTCAGACTAACCTACCTCACATAGTTGTTGTGAGTGAAATAATTTGTGTAGGTAAAAGCCTCACTGATTAATAACCATGACTTATTTTCATCATTTAAATCATTCCTGCAATATAAATCTTTAGGAAAAAGCCATATATGCCTGTGTATCATCTGTTGCTCAGTATTTCACATCACTTCTGTTCACAATATACTTACTAGCATGTAAATTTGCTATTTGACTGCTTTTTCCTATCCTGTACTTGCCTCTATTTTGTCCTGAAGTCCCAGCAAAATGTTTTCTGCTCCCCTTCGAACTTCGCATTTCAACTTCAGAATTATAGTGGCATTTCATGCCACTACAAGTCCTAGCACAGATAACTATCAATGGACTTGGAATCCCATACCCTACAGATGAAAACAGGGACATTTTTTGTGCATGGGGATATGGTCTTTAAGCTTGTTAAGTGGAACTTAAAGCTTCTTATCCTAACACATCCTAAACAACACAAAAGAAAAATCAATGAAAAATCCATAAGAGGATCCAGCTTATTATCCCCTGACTGCTTTTGTATCTTAAAAGCCTTTTGAAAGTCCAAGTATATTATGTGTACTCAGTCACTGTTATCCCATAGATAATGGTGACATGGTAGACATTATATATTTGAACTTTTAAAAGCTTATGACAAGGTAACTCACCAAAGACTCCTGAGTAAGTTTATTAGTCATGGGATAAGAGGACGGATCCTCATATGGATTAAAAATTAATTAAACAACAGGATGCAGAAAATAGGAATAAATTGACTGTTCCCACAATGAAGGGATGTAAGTGGGAGGTGGGCATAAGGATCAGTACTGGGGCCAGTGCTATTTAATTTGTTTATAAATTATCTGCCACTGGGGCAGATTTGCAAATGATGCAATAATTATTCAGGATGGTAAAAACTAAGCCCAACTGTGAAGAGCTCCAGGAGGTTCTTCACAAATTTGGTGAGTGGGTAACAATGTGGCAAATGAAGTTCAGTGTAGGTAAGCATAAGGTGATGCACACTGGAACAAAAAAATTCCAACTTCCAGTATAGGCTAAGGGTGTCTGAACTTCCTGAGACCTAGAGACCTTGGGGTTGCAGTGAATGAAAATGTCAATTCATTGTTTAGTAGCAGTGAAAAAGATATACTCTATGCTGGGGAGAACTAGCAAATGGATTGCAAATAAAATGACCATTATCATATTACTACTGGGGCCTGGAGGCAGTTTTGGAATGAAGGAGAGCTATTGAAGAGAAGGGCTAATGAACAAAATCTATTGATTATTGCTTGTATTTCAGAGGTCTGTGGGAAAATATATTCGGATTTCCTGGAACATTTGGCAAACCAGTTAATACCAAGTGACAGCTGTCTTATATTCTATTTAATTGTCAAAGAAGGAATTTCTTAATGAACAGGTGTCCTGGCATCAAAAGACATCAGTACACTATTTATGAGGATGGAACGATCCATTACAGTGACCTATCAAAAGTTGAATATTTAGGCTTTCTACTTCAAAGGAATGGTTTCAAAAGCTTGTTACTGCTTATGAGTTTTAGTATTTTTAATAAGGAAAATCAAGCTAACCTTTTCTTCTTTAAGTTTAAAATGCTTTAACATACTAATACTGAGTTACTGGAAACTTTATTCTGATCAATAAGCAATATATATATATGCCTTCTCAGCAGCTCTCATTATTTTAAGGCAAATACACTGTTTGCTTGAATAGAAAGAAATAGCCAAAGATACTTCCGACAGCTAATGACAAGGTATGTCATTATCTCAAAGTCCAGCCAGAAACAGAAGATAACAATCACAGGTCTTTTGACAATTAAAAAGGCCAATTAAAAGTGTAGAACTTATATTTTATACAAGGAGGACACCTACTGGCTAAAGCAAAATGGCATATTTTCATAAAACCAGAAAATTTAATTTAGATTCCACATCTTTTCAAAATTCAATAAAAATCCCCTGATGGATTAAGATAAAGGATAGCAGGTGAATTCAAGATATCTGTAGAAGTTTTATGTCATAGGCTACTTTGGAACATTAGAAAATGCCTTTAAAGAGTTTAATTCTTTGGAATATCATTATAATCTTACATTTTTCATATTTTATACATGTTTTATACATCTTTAGTAGGAATAGCCCACAGAAGTGCCTTTTATATACATATATGCATGTATTGATATAGAGAAACCATATTATAATGGGAAAAGTGAAATCCTGCACTCAATATGAACTCAGCCTGTAAGTTCATTCAGAGTTGTGAAAGTCTGGGAGAACAGCCTAGAAGATTTTTTATTTTATTTATTATTTCGATTTCTATATCGCTCCATCCCGGAGGCTCTGAGCGGTTTACATAGTGATTTTATTACCTAGCTAGGGCCACTCTTGAATGGGGAGGTGAGTGCCTACCAGGTGTCCTACCGGCTTGTTGTTTCTTTCCGTGGTTCCTCTGCTATGGTGGCTCAGCGTGGTCCGGCTTCTGTATGATGTTTTCCGGTGCGATCCGGCTCGGCATGGCTCCGCAGCGGCTCCCACTGGGCTGGTTCCACAGTCTGCGGCTGTGCGACGACTGCTGCACCAGCTTCCATCCTGACTGGCTCTGGCTGTGCTGCATCGCCGCGTCGCCTTGTCTCTGGCCAGTCCTGTCCGGAATGCTCGCTCGGCTGCTGTTGATTCACCGCCATGTTGTTTCCGCCGGAACGTCTCACCATCCATTGCCACCACTGGCACCATTGCTTCTCCTTGTCTCTCCTCACTGCCAGAAGGTGGGGGGCCCCTGCACCTAGGCAGGTACCCATTTATCTACTTGCTAGGCTTTCGAACCGCTGGGTAGGCAGGAGCTAGGACAAGGGCCAGGAGCTCACCCCAGCCGCGGTGGGACTCGAACAGGCTTATGGCTGTTCATTGATAAATTACTGCAGGCATTTTACTGCCTGCGCCACCGCATTTTTAACATTTTTAACAAGACAGGCTAAATTTGTAGATGACACAAAGTTGTTCAGGGTGCTGAGAACCAGGGAGGATTGTGAGGTACTCCAAAGGGATCTGCTGAGGATGGGCAAGTGAGCGTCAACATGGCAAATGAGGTTCAGTGTGGCCAAGTGCAAAGTGATGCACACTGGAGCCAAAAATCCTAAATATAAATACACATCGATGGGGTCTGAACTGGCAGAGACTGGCAGAAACTGAAGATAACTCAATCAAAATGTCTAGACAGTGTGCAACTGCAATAAAACAGGCCAACGCTATGGTGGGGATCATTAGGAAGGGAATTGAAAACAAATCAGCCAGTATCATAATGCCCCTGTATAAATCAATGGTACAACCTCATTTGGAGTACTGTGTACAGTTCTGGTTACCACACCTTATAGCATTGGGGAAAAGTGCAGAAAAGGGCAACTAGAATGATAAAAGGGTTGGAACACTTTCCCTATGAAGAAAGGTTAAAATGCTTGGGGCTCTTTAGCTTGGAGAAACGACGGCTGATGCTTGGGGGGGCAATAGTGGGAGGGCTTCTAGTGACCTGGCCCCAATGCTGGATCTCCTGATGGCACCTGGTATTTTGGCCACTGTGTGACAGACTGTTGGACCAGATGGGCCACTGGCCTGATCCAACATTGGCTTCTCTTATGTTCTTATGTTCTCTTAATCACCTGCTTCATCAAAGATCTGTAAAGCTGAAATGTGTCCAGTAACATCTTGTTTGTCAAATGTAAGATTAATGAATGTTGCAAACAAAGAAAATCATTCTAGATTCTTTCCAGTCCAGTTTTCGTCCAGGCCATGGGATGCAGACAGCACTGGTCGCCCTCACGGATGATCTCCGGAGGCATCTGGATCAAGGCAGTTCGGCGGTGCTGTTGTTGTTACACCTGTCAGCTGTGTTCAACATGGTCAGTCATCGGTTACTGGTCCACCGCCTCGCTGACACAGGAGTCCAGGGGCTTGCCTTGCAATGGCTTGTCTCCTTTTTCCATGGTTGGGGACAAAGGGCGGTGTTAGGGGAACAGCTCTCCCAGAGGTACCCACTAGAGTGTGGAGTGCCTCAAGGGACAGTGCTCTCCCCAATGTTATTTAACATATACATGTGCCCCCTTGCCCAGATTGCCTGGAGTTATGGACTGAGGTGTCACCCAGCTGATGATACCCAGCTCTATCTGATGTTGGGCGGTCAGTCTGGCTCCAGACCAGAAGATCTGGACTGGGTGTTACAAGCCTTGGCTGGCTGGCTTAGACTGAGCCAACTGAAATTGAATCCGACAAAGATGGAGGTTCTGTGTTTGAGTTGGGGCAGTCCAGGGGTAGGGATCCCACTCCCGACCTTTGATGGAGCACCATTGGTTCCAGTGCTGGAGATTGGGAGTTTGGGAATGCTCCTGGATGCCTCCTTAATAATGGAGGCCCAGGTAGCAGCCATAGCCAAGTCAGCCTTTTACCATCTTCGGCTGATTAGGCAGTTGGTTCCTTTCCTCTAATACAATGACTTAGCAAAAGTGATCCATGCAATAATCACCTCGAGATTAGACTACTGTAACACTCTCTACATGGGGCTGCCCTTGTCGCAGATCCGGAAACTGCAGCTAGTGCAAAATGCAGTGGCTAGGCTTTTGCTGGGTCTCCCCTTCAGGGAGCACATCCAGCCAGCCCTGAAAAGATTACACTAGCTGCTGATAGCATACCGGATTTGCTTCAAGGTGCTGGTTCTTACCTTTAACGCCCTTTATGGCCAGGGCCCGACTTATTTGAGGGACCGCCTTCCCCCACATATACCCCCAGAGAGCACTACAGTCAGGGAATCAAAATAAATTGGCCCTCCCAGGCTCTAAGGACACCAAGCTGGCTATAACTAGGGCCAGGGCTTTTTTGGTGGCAGCTCCACATTGGTAGAATGAGCTCCCGGAGGAGATCAGGGCCCTGCAGGACTTCTTACAGTTCCACAGGGCCTGCAAGATGGAGCTCTTCCACCTGGCTTTCATTTAGGAGCTGCCACCACCACTAGTGACCATCACTAGTAACCATCATTAGTAACAACTGTAGAGCCTGGTTCCTGGAGAATTATCAACAGCCTGTGCGCACCAATTAAGATCAGTGCTGGAAATGAACATCATATGGTATGCACTCACACATCAATGTCATTGTTATGATATTAGAATAACATCGCTAGAACTTTAATATTTAATATTGTACTGTTGAAATGGCTTTGATGATTTGATTGTTTTAATCTGTATTTTACTTTGTGTAAGCCACCCTGAGCCTGCTCTGGTGGGGTACGGCAGGATATAAATTAGAAAAGAAAGAAAGAAAGAAAGAAAGAAAGAAAGAAAGAAAGAAAGAAAGAAAGAAAGAAAGAAAGAAAGAAAGAAAGAAAGAAAGAAAGAAAGAAAGAAAGAAAGAACTGAACATCTGTAATGATGTCAGCGGTGATGTTAAATTGAGAGGAGCAACAAAAGTATATAAGTCAGATCCCTGTTGTTACTCACTGGACATCTGGGCTGAAATTTTGGCTGTATGATGTCCCATTTATTTGAATAAATTCTTTTTTTACCCTCCTTGCTGCCTGGACTGTACCTCACTGTGAGACTTCAATTAGCCAGCCACACAAGTCAAAGAACCACACACACACACCCCTGTGGCTGTTGGCATCACTATTAAGCTTAATCTTGACAAAACAGAGATGGTACTGGTGGGGGGAAGGTTCTGGAGGGGGTTGCACTCCCCCTGAAGGAGCAGATTCATAGCTTAATTTGCTCCTGGACCCAGGCTTCCTATTGAATAAACAGGTGACAGTGGTTGTCAACTTGCCAGGTATGTCTTTCAACAGCTTCAGCTAGAAAGCCAGCTGCAGCCCTTCCTAGGTGGAAAAGGTATTGCCCCTGTGCAACATGCCCTGGTAGCATCTAGTTAGATTACTGCAATGTGATGTATATGGAGCTGCACATTTACTAAAAAAAGATATGTGGGGCTACCCTTGAAGACTGTTTGGATGGTGCCATTGGTACAGAATGCTGCAGCCAGAGTTCTGACTGGAGTGGTTCAAAGGGACTATATCACTCCAGGCTTCTTCCATCTAGACTGGCTTCTGATTTGTTTCTGAGCTCAATTCAAGGTGCTGGTATTGACCTTTCAAGCCCTATATGGCCTGCAACTAACAGAACTTAAGGACTGCCGTCTCCCATATAAACCTAGCCATACACTTCATAGGCCCTGCTTTGGTTGCCCCTGTCATCTGAGGCTAGATGGGTGGCAACCTGAGAAAGGACTTTCTCAGTTGTTGCCCCAAAACTTTGGAACTCTCTCATCTGGGAGATTCATCTGTTTCTCTCTATCGGTGTCTTTTGCCAGTGGGTGTAGACTTTTTTTGTTCCATTTGACATACCTCCAAGAGTTATTGGCCCTCCTTCCTGGTTCTGGTGTTGTTCGTTAGTGTGTTTTATTGAATTGTTTTATATTTTTCAATGTTGTTTTTTATTCTTCAAATTTGGTAATTTTTTTATGTTCACTGCCTTAGGGACCTTGACTGGATAGAAAGGCAGCATAAAACTGTTTGAAATAAATAAATAATGTGCCAGTATAGATATAGATGCGGTCTTATTTGGAATACTGTGCACAGTTCTGCTTACCTTATCTGAAATATGACATTTAAGAACTGGAAAATGTAGAGAACAACCAAGATAATTAAGACGTTGGAGGGCATTTAACATTACTGCTGGTAGAAGTGAAACTTTTGGCTGTATTTGTAATCTGTGTACTTTTTTTAAAAAAATCTTACTAATACTAAAAATTTTACTTTTATATCTTGCAATGTCTTGTTGTATTGTTACCTACCTAGAGTCTAAGAAGAAAAGTTGTGATATAAATATTTGTAAACAAACAAACAAACAAACTACGTCCTACAAAGCTCAATGGTAAATGAAATGAAATGAAATGAAACGAAACGAAGAGGAAGGGAAGGGAAGGGAAGGAAGGGAAGGGAAGGGAAGGGAAGGGAAGGGAAGGGAAGGGAAGGGAAAGGAAGGGAAGGGAAGGGAAGGGAATGAGTGTACAGTAGAGGTTGCTAAATTCTTGGTTTAAGTGATCAGAGATAGACACAAGTTTTGTATGATCAGCCTTATTTTGTTGTCTCTGTAATGCCTTCTTGGTCATATTTT
Organism: Gekko gecko; assembly: GCA_029375565.1. NCBI lineage: Eukaryota > Metazoa > Chordata > Lepidosauria > Squamata > Gekkonidae > Gekko > Gekko gecko. The sequence goes on from JAPDNY010000004.1 coordinate 119,298,847, forward strand.
ATCACATGTATTTTATTGATATGCCATTAAAGGTATTTGATTTTATTTGAAGTTTACCTATATGCTATTAGCAAGCCCCAATTCTACACCACCAGTTATAACTAGATCCAAGTTGCCCTCTGCCCACAAGGCTGCCATTATTTTTGGTTGAAAATTCTGTTTGGATTAAGCTCAAGTTTTTTAACCTTAGCCTATGAAGAATGGAAAGTCAACCCATGGCAAAAACCACATATTAAGTTTAGTAGCCAAACTCAGATTTTCAGAAGACTGTTTAAGACTTCATTTATCTTCAGCAAAAAAAAGAATCAATAAAACAAAGACTGCTGGACATATATATTAGAAATAATAAAATCAGTTCAATTCAACAAATAACAAAATTTGACAATAAGCAAAACCAGAATCTCAACAGAAACATAAAACAAACAACAATTTCATTGTTTTCACTTGATGCCCAAAATACAAAACTGATGGTACTGACATCAAATGTAACTCACTGGTAAGAGCTTTCCTGAGGTGAAGCATCATCATCAATATTTATTATAATCAAAGATCACCATAACCAAAAGACTATTTTTAGTTGCCACTTGCCTGACCTCTGAAGGTGGACACCCAGAGAAGGACCCCTATAGGTGACCTGTGTTCTAGACTGATGGGAGAAAATGGTATTTCAGGAACCTGGTCTGAAATATTTTAGGTCAAACACAGGCAAAGCATGCCTACTGCACTTAATTCCTTTTAGTTGCTACCAGGCCCAGTGGCAAAATTAGGCCTAGGTCAGTCTTTTGCCAATCAATGAGATTGCTGGTAGAAAACAAAGTAGAGAAACTTTTCCACAGACCTTGAGACTGAGGTTCCAGATTTATATTTTTATTGCTTTTAGACAAATTACAAGTGGAGACCCGCAAGAAATTTGCGGGATGGTCATCCCATTCCTCACACCTTTGCTTCCTCCCCTCTACCCTTACCTATCTCACACTCTTTCTCCCTTCTGGGGGTGGAGCCATAGACTCAACCCTCCAAAGCAGCCATTTTATCCAGGGGAACTGATCTCTGTCACCCGGACAACAGTTGTAATTCTGGGTGATCTCCAGCCCTCACCCAGAGGCTGGCAATGATAGTTCTCATGGAGGAAATGGCTGGTTTGGAGGGTGGAGTCTATGGCATTATACTGGTCTGAAGTTCCTCCCCTCCTCAAACCCCACCATCCCCAGGATCCACCCCTTAAATGTCCAGGAGTTTCCCAATCCAGAGTTGGCAACCCTATTTCCTTCCCACCCAACAGCCAACTTAACCTTTATCTGCCTTTATCTGTCTTCAGCTTTTTGTCTCCACCCCCTCACAGCTTCTACCAAGGAAAATTATAGTCTTTCTCCACAGTGGGGACCAAAGCAGCTTACATTATTCTCACCTCCTTTTTATCTGCACAACAACCCTGTGAGGTTGGTTAGGCTGAAAGTATGTGACTGGTCCAAAATCACCCAGTCAGCTTCCACCGCAATATGGGGATCTGAACCTGGGTCTTGCAGACCCTGCTCTGAGGCTCTAACTGCTGCATCACTGCTGGCTTTCATCGGGTGGCTGCTGAACAGCAGCAAGCAGCCAGGCCAAGTTGAGTCATGCAAATTAGGTGGTATCAAGTCACCCAGAGGGTGCTGCCTAGGGATGCCAGCCTCCAGGTGGGATCTGGGGATCCCCTGGAATTACTGCTCAGCTCCAGACTACTGAGATAACTTCCCCCGGAGAAAATTGATGCTTTGGAGGGTAGACTCTAGGGCATTGTACTCCACTGAGGTCCCTGTCCTCCCCAGACTCCATCCCCAAATCTCCAGGAGTTTCCAGACCTGGAGCTGGCAACCCCACTACCCCCATCCCCTGCCAGTGCCCGTGGGGGACCTGGCAACCCTATACTGCTGCCAGGCCTAGGGTTGGCAACCTCCAAGTGGGGCCTGCTGGAGAGTGAACTCCAGAGATCTGTGAACAACAGAGATCTGTCTCCCTGGAGAAAATGGCTGCTTTGGAGGGTGGATTCTGTGGCATGATGCCCAGCTGAGGCCTCTCCCTTCCCCAAATCCTGCCCTCCTTGCACTCCACCCCAAAACCTCTAGGAATCCCCCAGCCTGGCCCCAAGGCTCCCTCCCCCCTCCCCCCTCCAAGGCCGAAAGAGGCCTGGAAAGAAAGGGCCCTCCCCCCACCCTTTGACTGACAGAGCCAGTCAGAAGCCTCCTCTCCCACCCCGCCCCCCCCAACGTTCTAATCTCTCACCGTTGCTGCCTGGAGTCAGGTCCCTGCAGAGGCCATTTCAAAAGGCTTTTTTGGAGGAATTCAACTGTCCCTGAAGGGATTTCCTCACTGTTTGGATTTTTCTACAAACCCAGGAAGTCTACTGACTATGTAGGAAAAGCTGTTGGGGGAGAGGGAGGCCCCTGTTGGAGGGAATAGGTATCCGCACAGAAAAAAAAAGTCTGGAATTAGAATAAGGATACCAATTTTATTAAATGTCCATGAAATAAAATCATGGAAGGCATATTTTCTTCTCTCTGGTTTTATAGAAAGTAATAAAAGTAATGAAGAAAGCACAATTTGCTATGATTTCTCTTTACTGTAGTAAGCAAATGGAAATTGAAAAGGAATGGTTGAAAAAGAAAAGGGAGGGGCAAGATGGAAAGGGTGTGGTTGCACAAAAAAAGGCCACATTAAAGGGGAAAGCCCACCCCCCTGTTATACTCCTTCACCCAGGGCCCATGCAATCTTGAACCTGGCTCTGCACATTTTGGACAAACTGAAGTTCCTGAAGTCTTTTCATAGAAATCTCCATTGTCACCCCATTAACGCATTGCAGTAACCTAACTAACTCTGAGGTTACAAAAACATGAATTACTGCCTGGAAGCTGTTCTTATTTTGAGAAGGATACTGTAAAGAGACAGATAACAAAAAGTACTTTTGAAGATGCAATACACCAGAGGCTATGATGATATGTATATCACAGTGTTGTCCTCATGTTTCTTTCAAGAGTACTGCTAAAAGCCAAAATGATTTGTATTGCAGGTCTGAAAGTCAAGAAAGGCTGGCAGTTGGCAAGTCTGATCTAGTACTGTGAGAGGGTAATATAGTGCGGATTTGGCCATGAGTAGGGTGGCCGATTTCTAGAGGGGCTTGGAGATCTTCTATAATTACATGTGATCTCTAGCCTACAGAGAAGAAAATGGCTGCTTTGGAGGGGGATTGTCTGTTATAGTTCACTGAGGTCCCTCCCCTCACTAAACCCTGACCTCTCCAGGCTCCACCCCATATCTCCAGGATATGGCAACGCTGAGCATGAGAAATCTAACATTTTTTGGAGATGCCGTCTTAAAGCATATGAAAATATGATCAAGAATGTCTTTGCAACAAATAATACAAATTGTTAACTGGAATCCTACCAACCAGTTTGTGGTTTTCTGAACCGTAAAGATTGCTAGAACTTTGGGTAACAAAGTATCAGTTATCAAATTTTATCTGTAACCCAGGAAGTTCCAACACTAATTGCTGATATTCTGATTTTTTCTCTGATGGCTTCAGCATGTAGAGAGGAGCTTGGCTACCTTCCCCCTCCCTATCCCCATACAACCACCACTTCAATATAGTTTGGATGTATATTGATAAATATTTATATCTTAATGTGTTCTGCTCTGGATCAGCCTCATGAGATACACATCTCATTTTCCTGGAAGTCTCAGAGAATCAGTAGTCAAGCAATATTGCAGGCTTCCTACATCAATGACATGAAGTGAACTAAATTTAGGGCACATGATGTGAATGGCAAGCAACATTCTTCACACAGCTCAGTTTTGTTTTTAACACCAATGTGTCCCTTGAAGATAAAACAGAAAGTGGTTGTTTAAAAGGCAATGCTAATACCTATAAGCACTGATACATATTTGAATTTGTCTGGGATGAAAGCATAGATATGATAAGAGATGAAATAGTTTACTGTTATATATTAATGCTTAATAGTGAGAATGATTTCCACACTGGATATCAGTAGTCTGCAACATTTTAAAAAGCTGATAATGCGTACTAGGATTTATTCTGAGCAACTTCATACTGACATAGCGCCATCTCAAAATGTCAAGGCTTTTATGCTCCATTCGTGAAAACAGCTCTTCCTCAGGGAGTCTATTATTTTATACAGCATATCTTTAAAAAGTCTTTAAAAATCAGTTCTGTAACCTAGAGTAACCTGTTTTTCCTCCTTGTACACATTTGCTGGACACCCAGTGAATTTAAAGAATCAATGTCTGCTTTCTCTTTCCATCACCCTGAGAATTGTTTTACACATAACACATGTAGAAACTGCTAGCCTGCACACTTCACTTAATGTCACCTGCAAATTGACCTTTAATATCTGCTAGTCTGAAACTTGTGCCCTTTTCATAAATAACTCATAACCACCTATGGACTTGAACATATGAACACATGAAGCTGCCTTATACTGAATCGGACCATCGACTCATCAAGGTCTGTATTGTCTACTCAGATTGGAAGCAGCACTCCCGGATTTCCAGTAGAGGTTGTTCACTACCTAATCCTTTTAAACTGGAAAGGCTGGGGATTGAACCTGGGAAGTAAATAACTTTCTTTAAAAGAATGTTTTCCCTCTTGATAGGTTATTGGATTGCTTAGTCAGAAACAAAAGACAACAGTCTAAGGGCAAGCTATGGTGTTCATCGAGGAAGAGCTCAATAAACAAGTAAGCTCTCTTTCATGTGTAATATTTGATACTCTTTTTCAGTGGAGAAATTTGTTTTCTTTAATATTAAATACTATCACAAAACAATGGAGCAATTTCTCCCATAGGTATATATTTTAACATATATAACTGAGTTACAGTGCCTTTTATTTCCTGCTTTTTATATATTAATCTTTCAGTTTCCATCTTAAAAAAAATAATTTTCAGCAGTTCAAGGTAACCATATTCAAAATCTGTTTTCTGCATTTCTGCATAAATGATGTCTGTATACCCACCACCAGCACTGTTTTCTTTTAAGGAGTGGGCTGCCATAGATTTATTGCTAGCTTTGGAGATATCTGTTGAGGGAGATGAAGGCAGTCTATGAAACATATACTCAGAAGAAATCAAAGTCACTCAGTAACGGAGTATGGACAGGAATTATGGCATGAATCTACACAGCAGACATGTCCAAGAAAATACAAGAACAGAGGACAGGTAATGATGAAAGACAAGTTGAAGAGGGAGTTATGGAGGAGTTTAATGGGGAGTTCAGAAACGATGCTCATGTGTGAGGGTTTTTTATGATAGGCAGGCTATTAAGGAAGCAGTAATCAGTGCTTGTGGTTTAGATAATCAAAGGCTAAATGGCAGGAGAAAATGTAGTTATATCGCCTGAGGGAGGAAGCAAGAAGGGCCCGGGTAGGCCGGGCCCGCCATTTGCGGGGACGGGCAGGGACAGAGAGGCCGGCCGGAAAGGGGGGGGGCCTGGCGCGTGGCGGGAAAAAGACGCGCCTCCCCCTCCTTCCCAGCCAATGGAGGGCAGCAGGGTGGTTGGGGAGGGGGAGGCATTAAAAGCCGAAGGCAAGCCGCTCCCCCTCCCCGCTCGACCATGAGGCGAGCCCGGTTTGCCAATGCTCTACAGCTGTAACCAATAAAGTTGTGGCCAAATTTATCCACCTAATTTTCCAAAGAAACTGGTTGTGTAAGTTCATTTCAAAGGGGGGCGGGTGTACCAGGCGAGCCGACCTCGCTGTCCCGTCCCAAGTAAGGCATGGAACCGCAAGCAAGAAGGGCCCGGGTAGGCCGGGCCCGCCATTTGCGGGGACGGGCAGGGACAGAGAGGCCGGCCGGAAAGAGGGGGGGCCTGGCGCGTGGCGGGAAAAAGACGCGCCTCCCCCTCCTTCCCAGCCAATGGAGGGCAGCAGGGTGGTTGGGGAGGGGAGGCATTAAAAGCCGAAGGCAAGCCGCTCCCCCTCCCCGCTCGACCATGAGGCGAGCCCGGTTTGCCCACCCATCCCTCCCTGAGTATTATGGTGCTAGGGTTTGGTGTTTGAAATTTGAAGGAATGCTAAGGGGGTGTGTATTGGGTCTTTGTAGGTATGGTATTGTTAGTGTTTACTTATCGTTTGTTTGTTTGTTTTTGTTTTTCATTGCACAATCTGTCACAACTTTCGGCGGTAACAGCATGGGGCCGGATCTGTTGGCGGAATTCGGCCTACGTGCCAATTCCGGAGTTGGGGACCCCTTTAAGGGTCTTGGCGTGAGGGCTGAACGGAGCTGGCTAGCTCAAGGAATAACACTGCTTGCCCTCACAGCCAGAGGGCAGGGGAGCCTCACAAAGGGGCAAGCGTCCGTGTGAACTCCGATAACCTGCCCTCCCACCTTCTCTACCCATGCCGGCTGGCTGGGTAACGGTTAACTCGGCTGGCACACGGGCCAGCCGATAGGCGGATCCGGTGGACCCATGCTGTGCCAATGCTCTACAGCTGTAACCAATAAAGTTGTGGCCAAATTTATCCACCTAATTTTCCAAAGAAACTGGTTGTGTAAGTTCATTTCAAAGGGGGGCGGGTGTACCAGGCGAGCCGACCTCGCTGTCCCAAGTAAGGCATGGAACCGCAACTGAAGGCTATGCTCAGGGTCTTGCTGCATCACCTAGGGTTGTTAGGTCCAAAAAACTTGCCGGCGGGGGACTTTAGGGGGCATCCCTGGAGAGGGTGGGGATGTTCCCAAATTGATTATGTCAGGCAGAAGTGGCATCATCATGTTAGGGAGGCAGCCTGAACTGCAAGCGGGGAATTTTCTGCTTGGAGTTCAGGTGGCAGTGGTGGCTCCCACTTGTAAAAAGCATTTAAAGCATCCTTTAAATGCTTTTACAAGTGGGGAGGGGAACCCCATGAGACTGGGGGGTCTGGCAACCCTAGCACAACCCCATACAGGTCTAATAAAAAAGGAAGTTCCCTTATGCTCAAAGAGGCTTGGTTTTAGGTAACTGTTTACAGAACTGCAGCCTTGATCCATTTTGGGGTTTGCTTCCTCCTCATGGGGGCTGCAGTGGCTCAAGTGGTTAAGATGCTGAACTGCAGACCAGAAGGATGGTAGTTCAGCAGTGCTGCATGACCCGAGTGCTGTATGACAGAGTGAGCTCCTGTCTCTGGCCCCAGCTCCTGCCAACCTAGCAGTTTGAAAGCAAGAAATTGCAAGTAGATAAAGAGGTACCGCTTCAGTGGGAAGGTAACAGCGTTCCGTGCGCCTTGGCATCTAGTCATGCCAGCCACATGACCATGGAAATGTCTTTGGACAGCACTGGCTCTTTGGCTTGGAAATGGAGATGAGCACCGCATCCCTAGAGTCGGATTCGACTGGCTTTCAAGCAAGGAAAACCTTTATCTTTACCTCCTCCTCATACGACCAGATTCATAGCAGCTGGTGGCATAGTGGTATTGCAGAGGGGACACTCAAGATGCTGCAGTTTGGAAGGGGGTGTAGGAATAATTATATGGCATATACAGCAATGGATTTGATCCAGTATTTTGAGTCAGAGAAAACTCCTGCTGGATTTGAACCATGACCATGTTGGCAAATTCAACTATGCATTTTTCAGAGGGCAGCTCTGTTGGTCTGCAGTAGAACAGCTAGATTCAAGTCCAGTAGCACCTTAGAGACCGATCAGATTTTTTGGGTATCAGCTTTCAAGAATCAAAGCTTGTATCTGACAAAGAGAGCTTTGACTCTCGGAAGCTTATACTAAAAAAATCTTGTTGGTCTCCAAGGTTCTTTTAGACTCTAATCTAGCTGTTCAGATATACATTGTTTAGGATAAACAGTGCAAATGTGTTAAATTTATTTTTAGGCTTAGTTTTAATCTAAATGTTGTTCCTGCCGTTTTTATTCTAGATCTGAGGGCAGAGAATCATTGATACAGCCTCTACCTGCTTCCTGTTTCAAAGTCAGCAGAAAACCTGAGGTCATCACACTGTCTGCCCAGAGGCACTTAAAGGTTTTCAAAACATCCTTTAAAATAGTAAACTGCTATAAAACTATAAGAAGCCAGTGTCGTATAATGGGTTAGAGTGTTGAATCTCTGTTTAGGGATTGCAGTCTTTCTGATTTTTTCATTTGATGAAAAAGAAACTTTTCTGTTTATTTTGCAGTCATATCCTAGGGTCTACTGTTGGATTTCGGGATTTAAACGCACACCAAGTCTTTTTCTCTTATTTATTATTTTGATTATTTATTTATTTATTTATTCAAATTTATAGGCCGCCCTCCCCCAAAACAGGCTTTTAGCATTTCTGCTTATGAATTCAAAGTTATGGTACATGTGGCACTATTTAGTAACCTTTGACTTTATCTCTTATGTACTGACTTTCCTCATCTAACACACTGGTGTACCTGCGTATACTTTTTGCTACTCTGCCCAGAGCAGTTATGCCCAACAAAATAGAAAATGTAAGGTATTTCTTTGGATAGTTTTCATCAAAACTCTCATACTGTATTTCCAATATTTTGGTGAATGTCTGCAACAAACACTGCCACTGGCCACATGCTGGGAAAACCTGATTATAATTTGGGCCATGTGAAATCCTTGTACTCTGATCTTAATTAGCACTGGGGGAAAAATCAGTGGGACTTACAAGTAAAAAGGGATTATACAGACATGTAACAAGCAAGAAGAATTATTTGAAATAAAGCTGTTATTTCAGCAATTTTAATTAATATTAACAAAGAAAGAATGCTATTAGCAAATGCTGTAATATATAATGTAGTTGAGAAAGTAGTTACTGCTGATTCCATAGCTTTCCACTATCATAAATTAGAAATAGCATGAAAAGGGAACAGTTCTCTCAGATTATATATTATTGTTTGATTTTGAACTCCCACTTACCAAGTTTATGCTTCTTTTTCATAAAAGACTTCTTAACTATTACAGAATCATCCATGAATCTCATTAGTAGAGATTTTTGTCAGCTACTCGTCTTACTTTGGTACATAATATGAACATACAACCAGCTGGAATCTTTACATCCTTTATATTTTTAGAACTGGATTTTCACCTTTTTGCAAGATATACCTCAAAAGCAGGTGAAATTATTTTCATTTAAACAACTGTTTTTAATATTGAATCTAAGCTTCTAATTTCATAACTGTCTTGTCCCTGTTGGCTTTTAATTGTTGAAATATTATACATATTTTACTCTTATTTTACTGAGCTGCTTCAAAATGAACATTGCTTTGAGTACTTCCTGGCAGAAAGACAAAATGCAGTGTATCAATAAATACAAATTAGTGGTGCATTTTCTCCTCCAAATCCTTAGCAAAGAAGTCTGACTCTTTTCTAAGTATATTCTAGCCACTTTAAAACTACAGTCATGCCTTATGCTCACATAAAGTATTGCAATTGTCCATAATCTGAAGGTTACCTACTAAACATAATTTAAATGACCCTACAGCTAACGCTAAGGCTCAAACAATGTGAAATGTTGATCTGCAGCGTTGGGGAGGAACCTGAGAAGAGTGGTGGCCCAAAGGAGCTTCTTAATCATTTCCCTCCTTGTGGCCTGTCTGCTTAAATTGCCCACCCCCCAGCTGCTTTCCCATCTGTGGGAATAAAAATACGGTGATCCTGTTATTCTTCCTCACATAGCAAGGCAGTTGGACCAGGATGCTGAGCAGAGAACAGCAGGAAAATAACGTGTTAACCAGGCCCTGCTTGCTACTTGTTTTTCTGTTCTTCACCACAGGTTCCAGGTTTGCTCTGCATTAAGGAATAAAACACAAGTATAATGGATTGGCCAGGATCCAAAGGCCAGCAGGGCCGGCTCACCCACTAGGTGAGCTAGGCGCTCGCCTAGAGTGCGCCGGCTGCAGGGGTGCCAAAAGGTGCCCCCCGGTGAAAAGCCTCCCCGCCTCTTCCCAGGCTTCCTTGGGTGCCCCGCAGAGCACCCAAGCAAGCCGGTGCTGGGAGGGAAGGGGCGGCAGTTTAAACCTCCGCCCCCTTCTCGGCTTTCCTGGGGGTCCTGCAGCTGCGGAGCCCCCAGGAAAGCCGGTGCTGGGAGGGAGGGGGCAGCGGTTTAAACCTCCGCCCCCTTCCTGGCTTTCCTGGGGGTCCTGCAGCCACAGAGCCCCCAGGAAAGCCGACGCTGGGAGGGAGGGGGCGGCGGTTTAAACCTCCACTCCCTTCCTGGCTTTCCTGGGGGCCCCTCAGCCATGGAGCCCCCAAGAAAGCCAGCGCTGGGAAGGAGGGGGTGGTGGCTAGACCCCCACCCCCTTCCTGGCTTTCCTGGGGGTCCCGCAGCTGCAGAGCCCCCAGGAAAGCTGGCGCTGGGAGGGAGGGGGCGGCAGTTTAAACGTCCACCCCTTCCCTGGCTTTCCTGGGGGTCCCGCAGCTGCAGAGCACCCAGGAAAGCCAGAGCTCCGCCGCTGCCCCCGGTCTCCAGGCCCCACCGGGAGGTTGGCATCCCTGGTGGGGGGCGCCCCAGGCTGTCCTGCCTAGGGCGCCCAGACACCTGGAGCTGGCCCTGAAGGCCAGGGTTTCTAGTCATCCCTGGCACCCTGGCTTGTGGATCCTGAAGGTTAAGGAACTCTCCAGAGCAGGATTTAATGGTAAGAAAATTTGACCTTCCAATGTCAGTAGAAACACTTGCTGCTCATGGATGGAGCTTTTTAGATCCAGATGTAAGATTGAAGCACATGGTACCTCACAGTGGGACAAACAGCTTGTGGAAATGACATAGGAGGGAAGACTGATGCCTCTGCTCCCCCCATGCCTGCCCCATAGCACTTGGGAACAGTTGCCTGGTGTTGCATGTCGCACAAGTCAGATCAGGTAGGTAGAAATATCTTATAGTTAAGTCCTCAGCATTTCTTCCTGATACAATCCAAATTGCTTAGGATTGTCACAAAAACACAAAAAGAATGTGCATCCAACATGTTCTAGTAAAAATGGAGGCTATAGAAGTTAAAATATGGGTTGTTTTTGTTCAGCAGCAACGTGAAATCGGAAGTGTTTTTCAGATGTTTTCTAAGTCTCAGAAGGAAGCAACCAGGATGTCTATATAACTTCCTCAAGTAATTATATAACACAGCTATCATTCCTCTCTTTCCTCTTTTTACACTGAACTGTACTCCATTACCTAGTTTCCTATAGTGCTTTCTTGACAAGAACATTAAGAAGTTTAGGGAAGGAAGACAAACCCTACTTTTTTGATCATTTCTGAGAGAAAACAGCTTTTGGGGAGAACTTGACAGATAGGAGAAGATCAATACTTTAGCCCCAGTTTTAGACTGAACCAGTGCAGGGAAACTTTGACAGGACCAAGATGCAAAGAATAAAATAATTTTAGCCTTTGTTATCTGATTCATATTTCTTCAGCCCCTGTCAAACAATTATAAGCAGTGCATTGCGCATCAGGAAAGCAAAATAACAGTGGGAAATTGAGCAGATGCCATTCTGGAAAAAATCACATCATTCAGAGGAATCAACAAGACAACCTTAAACCAAATCCTCTTCAACATCACCATTACCAGTAAGTTTATCAAGAATCAAATGAAATTGGAAAACCAAAGGCAAGAAATGGCTTATCAAAGCAACGGTGATCGGAGAAGGTGTGTGCTTCTGAAAGTAAATTAAGTTAAGACAGCTGTATCCATATTAACAATTGAAGGCTAAAATAAATCTTATAAGAATTTGCATATCAAATATTTCTAATTTCCAAGTTATTCCATAGGCCTTTCTGCCCCAAATACCAGATTAATAATTTATTCATTTAAAACAAGAGTCCTTTGGAAATTATCCTTTCTTATCTTTCCTCTGAACTTGCTGGTGTATTTTCTAGTAAATGCTCTCATGTGCTATTTGTGAACTCTCATTTGCTTTTCATTTCCAGCCCTTGTTTGAAGGCATTTAGACTGACACCTCTGATAAAATGTGCAGGTGGCGGCAGAGGCAACTATCAGCCCATAATTACATCACACAAAATATCCCCAGATTTATTCATTTTATTTCTTCAGTTCAGCATTCCAAAAGGATAGATGGTATCTAATTTAATGTTGCAATGTAATTTGGCATCATAATAATGCAACATTAGCATGAACTTGAACCAATGAACCAAGTTTATATTATTAAATGATTCTTTGGGACAGCACTGAAAAAAAAATCACTAAGCAACTCTACTAGTTTCTCATAAAAGGGTGAAACAGAATGAATATCTATGACTCATGCAAGGGTGAAGTAATATAACAAGTACTCAGCACATCTCGAACAAGTGATGAAAGGAGTATTGGGCATAGAGCTGTGTGATTTTCCAGTGTTCTGAAAGCTCAGGAAGTTCCAGTTAGTGGGCAGGAAGATTAGTAGACACTTTCACATGTACTGAATAATGCACTTTTAATCCACTTTCAGTGGACTTCAGCAATTGTTTCCAAGTGGATACTGTCACTACACACAGTAAACTATTCCAAGCCGTTACTACTTTAAAAAGTTTATCTTTTTGTATTCTTCTGGTGATGGTTTCAAAGTTGTTCTTCTATAGCTGTTTTAAAGATCTTTCTGTTTTGTGTATTTGGGAGAGTGGTTCCAGGAGTTTCAGGGTATTCCTGTTGGTTTGGAACATTTAATTGTTACAGCAAACTGTGAAGAAAATTTCTGGTTTGGTTTTAATAACAATTAACTATAGGTGAGATTTTAGGTATTTTAAAAATCACAGATTTCAGCTTAGGGTTCAGTGTTATCAAAAAGATGTATGTAAGGCTGAAATGAACTTCAAAACAATTGAAGCAAGGTGGTTAAAAACAGAGTTCAGGCTGACTTTTTAGTCTTCCAAAAAATGGAGTCAGGTTTTCAGAAAGACTAGAGATTCATGGGGGGGAGGCTTCACTTGTCAGCCTGGAAAAAAAATAAACTGAGATGTTAAAAATAGAATTTCATACTTCCATTACAGGTTTTTTAGGTTTTTTTTTTTAAGTCAGCTTTTAGGCTATAAAGAAGCAGGTTTTTAAAAAGAATTCAGTGAAAGTACCTCTACATGTAGTTTCACAGGCACACATACACACTCACAAGGGTTATGTTGTTTGGATTTGGAAAAAAACTCAAGGCAGCAGCTTAGTGAGTCAGGTTCTACAGCAGGTTAGTTAGTGCTCAGACTCAGAGTACAGCATAACCTAGTATAGCAGGTAGCTTACTTTGAAGTGGTCTGGGAGACAGAATGAGCAATGAGAGGGAGGTGCATCGGTTTTCTGGGGGAAAGGCTAAGCAAAAGAGCAGTAGGGTAGACAGGAGAGGAAGGCATACACATTTCCCCAAACCTGTTCTGAAGCCTGCCATACAGTAGGCTTCCACCACACCTTCCTCTGGAAGGGTCAGTGCAACAAAGATGCCTTGCAAGACACTCTTCACTGAGGCTGTGGCTGGACACTTGCCTAAAGAGGTACCTGAGGTAGGTGCTGGGGGTAGGCATGGATCTGCTGCTCAGGCCATCTCTCCTGCAGCTGTTGTGACTCTAGGGTTGCCAGACCCCCCGGTTTGGTGGGGCATACTTGCTCTTTTGGGCGTTCTACCCACTGCCTGGCCAGCTGGTGGGCAAGGGAAGCCCCACCCCCAGGCCCCTACACCTGCAGCCACCCCTCTCCCTTCTCTCTTGAGAGAGAGAGGAGGGAGAGGGATGGCTGTAAGCCCTCTGGCTGCGGGTACTTAAAGGGATGCCTTTCAGTGCTCACAGCCAGCGAAACAGGGCCCCACATGCCCGATTTCTGAGCAGCAATACTGCTTGGAGATTGGGTGGGTGGGACATTCAGCTGCAGGCACTTAAAGGGGTAGGGCTTGAAGCCAGAATGTCCCCAATGTGAGGTCATCACATTGGAGACATTCTGCTCCCTCTGGGAATGACCCCCAAAGTCCCCCGCTGCGGACGAAGATGGGCCTGGCAACCGTATGTGACTCAGCAGCAGTAGAGGAGCAGTCAGAGTTGTCTTTTGGGTTCAGCTTGGGAGATGAGAGTCTTTAGGGTCCTGAGTTCATCTCAGGGCCCCAGAGGATGCTGGTAAAACTAGAAGAGAGACTGGGCACTCCCTCATTTTTTCAAGAGTCCAGCAGGCCTTCTGAGGAGAGGAAGGAAGAAAGGCAAGAGGAAGAGATGGGTGTGAACCTGAGGTATTGCCATCTCAGCCTCTTCTTCCTTGGAGATCGACTTCTGCCTGCCAATCACAGTGTGTTTGCCTTAAGATTCTCACAAGCAGCAGCTCAGTGGTCCCCTCAGCTGTTAGTCAGTGTAGGCACATACATTTCTCCACAGTTTGGATTGGCACTATAAAAAATCCACATTCTAAATTGTATTCTATTTTTTTCCCCAAAAGAACCCTTCAACTGAATCAGGGCAGATATCAAGCAAGTATCAAGCAGATATTGGTGAGGCACTGCATGTCAGTACAATTATGAGCAGAAAATAAATAAATACAATGCCAAAAATGTTATTCATGACACTTTCATGAAGGACCCCCCCCTCCACAAATCTCACTGGAACAAGAGATGTTAGGAAAGTAAACGAGTGTCTCAAATCAAGGAGAACACACAGAAGCACCTAAAATGAAATCACTGCAAGCAGTACTGGTATTGTGTTTCTCCTTTACAGAGATGGGAGGGACTAGGAGCGCCAGTGATAAAAGGCAGCTGCAGATCCTGTGTGTGTGTGTGTGTGTGTGTGTGTGTGTGTGTGTGTGTAGTAGAGAGAGAGAGAGAGAGAGAGAGAGAGAGAGAGAGAGAGAGAGAGAGAGAGAGAGAGAGAGACTAACTTGTCAAGTGTGGCTGGCTGCCTGGGTACCGACTTGCCAGGTGGTTTGACTTGGATTCTCTGGTTTGACATTGGTAGTATTGGGCTTGCCACATGGCCCTGTAGTCCTTGTGGCATTCTCTGGTTTGCCATGGGTTCTCTTGGACTTGTTGGTTCTGTTTGCATCTGGGTACTTTTGACCAGTGTTTGGCTATTGGCCTCTTTGCCCTAGAGAAAGCATGGAATCCCCCCTTTAGGTAACAATGGAAGCAAGTGATTAGGGTGATGGCTTTAGATCAAACACAGTTGTGCATTTCCTTAAAACCAATGCTAAATCTCAACTGTACACACTGAGACCAAATTGCATTTGGAGACTGCATTCAATATAAGAACAACGATCTATTATGTGGTCACTCCAAGCAGATAGCAAGCTTCCCAGAGACTGATTGTTTCACTGCATTCACTTAATTCATAGACCTGACTGGGGGTGGAGGAACCCTTCAAGTTTCCAGACACTAGCTGCTTCACTAAAAAGGATAAAAATAAAGCCAACATTATTTGGCTTTCCTGGTTTGTCCTCAAGTGGTATCGGGGGGGGGGGAGTCTCCCAAGTCTGCTTACTTTCCAATATTGGCCTATTTTCCAACTTTTTATTCTTTTAATTTTAATATATAATCAAGATTAGAAAATCATATTCCCACAGAGAGAAGTGTAATCTAAAATTGGCACAGCTAGTATTTTCTGTGAATGCAAGGAGAGAGAGATGCCTCATTTGCTTTTAAAATTGATACATTGAATATAGCACATGTAGGGAAGAATTAACTAACTGTAGCAAAATGTTTTTCGCAACTGCTTCTCTCTGCTGGAAATCTCACTATCAGAATTTAAAAACAAAGATAATGAGAAAGGCCTGTAAGCTGCAGAAAGGCACGGTCTATCTTTAATCATTTTAATACCCCTTAAATACAAAATATTACAAAGTAGAACAGTCTCTCCCTTATCCCCTATTTTATATTCAAATATATTCTTTTACAATTATAATGTAGTTTTTTGGTTACAGATCTGTCACCTAGAGAGGAATCTGAATTACAACAAACAAAACACTATGAAACTTTGAAGAAGAAAGTGAATATAAACATTGCCAATAACACAGTGCAAAAGACTAAGAGGTAAAATGTGGGATACATGCTGGTACCTGACAATAGCACACATGGAGGAGTTGAAATGCAGAACAGCAAAGAGTTGATATCTGCATAGGGATGGGCATTAACCAAGAAAATGTGGTACAGTTCATGTTTCATGGCCGAACCACAAACCAAACTGAACCAGGAGGTTTATTCATGAACCAAACTAGTTCATGCTTTGTGGCCCTGCAAACCCTGTTGAAAGGGACTGCAGTCCCTTTAAATGGGGCTTGCAGAAAGCCCCCAAAACAGCTCTGCAACAGGGAGCCACTGCTGTTTTTGTGGCCTTTTCAGGGAACAGAAAGCAGGGGTTTAAAAGGACTTGGATCTTTAAACCCCTGTTTTCTGTTCTATCTATGAACCACCAAGAACCACCATGAACTGCTTTAAAAGTTCTTGGAAGTTCATGATGGTATACCCATCATGAACTTCTGTTTGTGAACTGCAAAAGGGGTAAAAATTGTGATGAATTTTGCTTCATGGTTCAGTTAATGCCCATCCCTGTACCTGCAGTAATAGCAGATGAAGTCACCACTCAAGAAAGAAATATAATACTGTAAACATTTATTTATTTCATTTGTACCCCGCTCTCCCCGCGAGCAGGCTCAGGGTGGCTTACATAACAGGAAACCCCTAAAGCTGGATATCAATTCCAATATTATTTACTTACTTACTTACTTACTTCATCTAGACTCTGTGTTTCTCCCAATGGGGACTCAAAGCATCTTGCATCATTCTCATCTCCTCCATTTTATTTTCACAACAACCCCATGATGTAGCTTAAGTTGAGAGTGTGTGACTGGTCCAAGGTCACCCTGAAAGCTTCCAGGGCAAAGTGGGGATTTGGACCGGGGTCCCTCAGACCCTAGTCCAACACTTTAATCACTACACATCACATTTTCCTCTATTCCCATCCTTTAAGACAGTGGTAGATGGATTTGGATTTATAAGCCAATGATCTCTATTGTTTCCAAACAATAATATGAATAGAGCTGCCAAATTACCAATAAAAATGTGGCTTGACCCATTCTTGTCATTTATAATCAGGAGAGCTTTTGACAGCACATAGCTACACATCACTTGCTACTGTTTCCGCAGAGATCTGCTATTAAATGTCATAGCTTCAGAGACTGGTTGGAAACTCAGCTACTCCAGCCATGAGAAGTTGCTTAGACTCTCACTGCAAGGACGTATAAATAGTTGTTCTTCTAACTCTTAGGTCTCCCTTTTGCCATCACAGAGCCATCCTTGTCTTCACTCTCTCTTCACTTCTCTTTTCTCTTCTAAAAGTACATATTGACTCAGAGGAATATTTGAATCTTCTTTTCATTCCTCTCCTCAGAAGATTGCCTTTGTAGGAATTATTGGAAGGTAATAGCATGGTGCATCATCCTTTAAAAAAAATTCTTGATAGACATAAGAATAATGTCTTAATCTGAACTGTAGTGGTCTACAAATTCATATAAATGGATATAACCAGGGGTCTTTTCGTAGAAAAACAGCTGCAGGAGCTCATTAGCATATGGTATGCTAATGAGCTATTAGGCTATTAGCATATGCCATGCCCCCTGACATCACCGGAAGTGATGTCAGAAGGGGAAGCAAAAGGGGGGGGGAGGCATCTTCAAAAGCCTCCCCTTCCCTTCCCTTCCCCAGCTGGTCTGGGTGGGAGAGCTAAGAGAAGGGGTTTAAAGTTTAAACTCCTTCTCATGAGAGTTGGGCCACAGAAGGAGGAAAGAGGGAAAGAAAGAGAAGGAAAGGGGAGGGAAAGAAAGAGAGGGAAGAAGGAGGGAAACAGGGAAAGGAGGAAGAAAGGGAAGAGAAGAAGGTGGGAAAGAAAGAAAGAGAGAAGAGAAGAAGGAGGGAAAGAGGAAAAGGAGAGAAGGAAGGAAGGGAATGAAATAAATTTGGCGGCAATTTGGCCCCATTATATCCTATGGGCCATTGAAGTCAATGGTGAAAACATAGAGTATATTCTGGGGGCTGGAGGGGAGGTGGTTTGAGGGAGAGGCTCCAAACTCACAGGGTAGCTGATGGAGCCTCTCCCCAAGATACCCAGCAAGTTTCAAGAACATTGGACCAGGGGATCCAATTCTATGGGCCCCCAAACAAATTGCCCCTATTCCCTCCATTGTTCTCTATGGTGGGAAAAAAACTTACTTTTTTCCCACCATAGAGAACAATGGAGGGAATAGGGGCAACCTGTTTGGGGGCCCATAGAATTGGACCCCCTGGTCCAATGTTCTTGAAACTTGGTGGGTATCTTGGGGAGAGGCTCCATAAGTTACCCTGTGAGTTTGGAACCTCTCCCTCAAACCCCTCCTCCAGCCCCCAGAATATACCCTATATTTTCACCATTGACTTCAATGGTCCATAGGATATAATGGAGCTGAAATTGACATTCAGCTGCCTAAAAGACTCCCCGGGACGCCGGCTGGGGGCGGGGCTTGGCTCCTTAGCTCCCGGAGCTGCGCTCCGGTGCGCTCCCCCCCCAAAAGACCCCTGGATATAACACACAATTGGCATCATTGGCCTCTTCCTACATTCTGCCTAAAATGATTTATCAGCATTAGTTGTTATTGAAAAAAAACTACCCTGATCCTGGGATGACATTTCTGTTGAAAGTTGCTAAAGATATTAACAGTCCCATCTTAAAGCAGAATAACATACATCTTAATTCATTGACTTACACTCTGCATAGTTATATAAAGGTCTTTTTCTTTTGCTCAAATAATGATTTGTATATACAGTGGTTTGAGGACACTTTGGCTGAACAATCATAGGAAGGCATTTTCTGGACCAGAAATTAATACCAGTGAAACACCACTTGGCAGGTGATTGCACCTTTGGAGGCCTCATTTGTACTTTTATTCTGTGCCTAGTGTTTTCATTTTGGAACAACTTTTTTCTGGTCCTTCTTGTATTTATATTTTACATCTGTATGATTGTACTGTACTATTATATTAGCCAATATGTTCCCCACTGTGTTCGACCTCTGAAGAAGGCCTATGCAAGCCAAAACGCATCAGGTCAAGTCCATTAGCCCTTGTGTGTTAGAATTTGGTATTTTTACATGAGGTGTGATATATATATATATATATATATATATATATATATATATATATATATATATATATATATATATATATTTAATAAATACATGTATCTTTTTATATACTATATATATATTAAGCTTTTATTGTTGGCCCTCTTTTCTATTTGACTAACCTTTTCAGATTCTGGATCCAAGGTTTCTAGGTTCAGTCCCCCCCTTTTTTTGTTCCAGTTTGCGTATACTTCCTACAGAAGTAGTTACCTTGCTTGTGCATTTATTTTTACAGACATTTTACAGACATCTCTCTCTCACACAGGAGCTTTTCAACATTGTGTTTTTCATTAAAAGAAACTTCCAAAGAAAGATGCCTATGTGTTTCAGCTTTTTCCCCAAAAGACACTGGTAAGCTTTCAGCTTTCCTCTGAGGCTAGAATGGAGTGGGGGTGGGGATGGCAGGCTGAGAAGCCTCCTTTGTCTTTTTTCATGCTGGTTTCTCTGCCTACAACTTTGCAGCACATAGGATAGGGAAGGTGTTAATTGAAAAGATGAGTTTTTCAGAGAGGGGGAGGGAGTGGTGCTTTGTACACACACTTATGTGCATGCATGAAAACAAATTTTTAAAAGGTTGTTGCTCACCCACTCTGTGGTTACCACGCAGCAATAATCTAAACACTCAGCCATGGGATGAGCTCGTGAAACAGCGGGTTATGGGTGGATGTTTAGCCAAAATTCTCCAGCAAAAATTAAGGATCAAATTAGAAGTGTGACCAAAATGCACTAAGCCTTTCATCTAATCACAGCTTTGTACTTACACATGGAAATTCCACTGGAACATTCTACTCTCAGGCCAAACTATATGTTACAGTTTTTAAAGAGTTGGGTCTGGATACCCTGGATCCCACTCATATTCTGTGTAGCGGCACAGCAGCTTAGCAGCTGTGTAGAATGACTTCTTTTTAAAAAAATGGAGAGCTCAGATGAATTTAGAATACCACCATGTGAGAACAAAAGGCTTCTGACTTTCCCCAAGCCAGCACAAAACCCACACTGGGGAGGGGGGAGTTATTTTGCCAATTTGGCAGCTCCACATGGACCAGCAGAATTGGGGAAACAACCCCCCATTGTGGGTTTTGCATGGAAAAATGGCTTCGGGGAAGCAGAAGTGTTTCCTCCTCCATAATACTGTTCTGACCTGTTTTGAGCTCTCCTTGTTTTGTTTTGTTTTTAAAGAAGCCATTCTCCACATATGCTGTATGGTGAACTGCTGTATGTGTGGGCACAGCTCTTCAAATCTGTAATGTTTAGTTTGACCTTCAGATAAATATGCTAACTTTCTTCAGCCATGCAACTTTATGAGACTTGGAACCTTGAGAGATTGTCATCAACAGCACCCCCACTCACATCTCAGGCTGAGGACATGCCAGAATTGAACTGAAGTGAAGTGAGTAGAGATGGCAGAAAAAGTAATCTTTGTGTCATAAATGTCAGATTTGAGCCTAATACATGGGACTTGGTAAACATTCATTTTTAGTAATGAACAACAAAAGCCTCTTGATGTAAGAAAGCATTATTTTGTGTGTGTTTTTTATTAATATACTTTATTTACAGTCTGCCTTCTCATTGAGGCCCAGGACAGATAATACACTATAAATCTACGTAACCAATAGAATGAGATGTATAATAAACAATGTTAGGGTTTCACTGCAAAGGATTAGGGTTACAAAAGTTTGAAATAAAGCACAATGCAAACAGACATGACAATGCAAAACATGGAACTGCACAAGTAAAAACCAGTGCCATAAGAAGAGGATACTACATATGGCAACAAGAATTGCCAACTCTGACACTGAGACTCCAGTGGGAGCATTTGGGGTGGGAGCAGGGACAAGCATTTTGGCATCATGCTGATACACAGCATTATTTCTGGCACAAAATCAAAAGTGGCATCATTGCATTGGGGTGATGCTCTAGTATTCTAGTTTAAACCAAATAATTTGGGGTGAATCCTAGAGAATGAAGTGATATCATGCCAGAAGTGATATCATGCGCCAGCACAATGAGTGGTAGCAGGGAATGATGGTTCAAGGCCAAGAGGTCTCCTGCTAACAGGAACAGATAATATATACCATACACAGAAAAAATGCTCTGAAAGCAGGATAAAAAATACAGCAACAGATAATATATATCATACACAGTGGTATAATCCATAATTCTGTTTTCTTTATAAAACATCTTCCTGAACCATCAAGCTCTATTAACTTTGTAAAAATGCCTTCCTTAAAAATCTGGATTAATATAGATTGCAGAATGACAGAAGTGCTGGAGCCTTCCTAATGTAATCAGGCAGGAGTCGGACATTTATCAAGGCAGGTAACACAAGGCAGGACTCTCTCAATATTACTTCCTGAAACAGCCTTCTCCTGGAGTTAGCATGAACCAAGAGTGTCTATTTGACAATGGTTAGGTCATTTGCCACCTTGAAGAAAGCGTGTTAAGACTGTTTTGTTCCAGAGGGTACTGTAGGGGGACTAGTTTGGGCTATATTTTTAACTGTGTGTATATTTGCCCTGACCTGGATGGCCCAGGCTAGTCTTATGTTGTCAGATCTTAGAAGCCAAGCAGGGTCACTTTGGTTAGTACTTGGATGGGAGAAGCCACCAAGGAAGTCCAGAGTTGCTATGCAGAGGCAAGCAATGGCAAACCACCTCTGTCTGTTTCTTGCCTTTAAAACTGTATGGGTTTGCCATAAGTTGACTGTGACTCGACAGCACTTTCCACCACCATAAATATTTTAAGTACATGAATCTAAAATGTTTGGATTGAGGTTCACATTCTGCCAAACTGGCCAACAATGTGCACTTTTCACAATGGATATCTTCTAAAGCCTAGTCCCTTGAGAATAGTTTTGCGCCTTTTATCAAAGGACAGGATAATAGGGGCAGGAAAAAATAACCAAAGTGCTGTGAAAACTAATTAAAATACAAACTTACACTGATCATAAAACAAACCTCTAAAATTCCTGCTTAGTAATATTAGATATACAAGAATAGAACAGGAACATATACAGCATTTTAATCTTCATAACAATTAGGGATTTCACTGAGAAAAGAATTAGTAAAAGCAACACTATGATTTTAATTAAAAGCAAATTACCATTTCATTTTTATTTCTTCTAATTAATAATATTTATTTCCTGATTTTAATGTTATATGCCATAGAATTAGTAAAGGTATGAGTGGGAACCTGCAAGAACTTGTGGGAGGCATCTAATTTGCCCCTCCCCCACTATTTACTATTTCCCTTTCCTGAAAGCCTCCATAGCCTCTTCCCTCTTCTTGCTTCCTTCTCTCCATCCCACTCCCCAGCCACCTTACATTTATCTGCAACTTTGTCTTCAGGTTTCCTTCTCCCACCTCCAACAGTGTCTAGCTAGGAAATCTATAGCTCAATTGTGTTGTGCTGGCCACCAGGCCAGGCCCACTTAGGGAACCCTTAAGGAATTGTGGGAGATATCTCACTTTACCCTATCTCCCCCCCCTTATACTATTTCATCTATCCCTGCTCCTGACAATTTCCATATCCTTTTCCCTTTTCCTGCCTCCTCAGCTCTTTCTCTACCATTCACCAACTTGCCTTTTATCTGCCTCCCCTGTTCACCTATATTTATAACTGATTTACTTCTTTTATACCCCATGTTTCTCCACAGTGAGAACCAAAGTGGCTTACATTATTTTCCTCTCCTCCCTTTTTCTTCTCACAACAACTCTGTAAGGTAGGTTAAGCTGAAAGTATGTCTGGCCCCAAATCACCCAGTGAGCTTCCACAGCAAGATGGGGATTCAAGCCTGGGTCTCTCGGACCCTACTTTGAACCTCTAACTGCTATACCACACTGGCTTTCATAGGGTGACTGCTGTTGAAGAGCAGCAAGCAGCCAGGCCTAGGTGAGTCCTGTAGGTTGGGTGGTATCAAGTCACCAGTGGTTCCTGTCAGGCCTAGCTCTGATGAGTCTTCCCTCAAAGGCCAAAACAGCCTGGAAAGGACCCTGCCCTCTCCCTCTGCCTTTTACTCCATATAATTCAAAGCCTTGGAATGCTATGGTTGCCTAGCTACAGCCACTGAGGAAATCCATTTGTTAAAGCCACAGGTGCTCCTTTTATCATTGGGGTTTTTAACCGCCCCAATGTATTTTGTTTTAAGTTTCAGATTTTTCTGCAAATCTGGGGTTCAGGTTTGTAGACCGGTTTGTTTTGCCCATTCACAGTTCCAATTACCATCAGTCAGTCAGCCTTTATTGGCATTAAAAAATACCTTAAAAGAGGATTACTATAAGAAAAAATATATATAAAACCAAGTATTTTGCAAACTACATAGTATTGCATAATGTTACATAAAACAATTTGTTACAAAGTGTTGCTCATTTTGATAGTTTTTCCTGATGTAGCTTTATAGCTGATTGTAAAAACATGGCTACCTTCACTGATATTCCAGTAGCGGAGTCATTTAGAAGACAGTGCACTTTTAAAGCATCAGGAAGGTCCATTGTGTTGGCTAAAATAGAGTTTAAATATCTAAAACATATATCTACATAAAATTGGCAGTGCAAACAGGTATGTGAAACTGTCTCGATGCATCCAGAGTTACAATGGCAAAGTGTAGACGTATATGCTATATTATTATATCTCCCATGCAAGATTGCTGATGGTAATGCATTGATCTTGCTAGTGAAAAGGCTTTGAACTGTTGTGGTGCTTGTTTATCATATAGGTATGGGGCCATTCGGCCTACCGTGAGAGGAATCTCAAAGTTCAGAGGGGAGCAAGACTTGTTGGCTAAGCTGTATAGCCTTTGTGTTTCAGTGTCAAGGACTCTGTGTTTAATCATCTGAAAAGCACCCATAAAAGGGAGCATAAGCAGTAAGTCCAATGGGATGCCCATGAAAGTTATTTTGTTCTCATTGTGTGCTAGCCAGTTAGAAGAAGAAGAAGAAGAAGAAGAAGAAGAAGAAGAGTTTGGATTTATACCCCGCCCTTCACTGCCCAAAGGTGTCTCAGAGCGGCTGACAAACTCCTTTCCCTTCCCCTCCCCACAACAGACACCCTGTGAGGTAGGTGGGGCTGAGAGAACTTCTGACAGAAACTGTCCTTGAGAGAACAGCTGTGCCAGAGCTTGTGACTGACCCAAGGTCACATCAGCAGGTGCAAGTGGAGGAGTGGGGAATCAAACCCGGTTCTCTCAGACAAGAGTCCACACACCTAACCACTACACCAAACTAGAAGTTAGACATGTTTGACTGTGAGCATTTGTTGTATAAGGCTCCCTTGGTCAACTTCATAATGTAAATGCAGCCAATCCTCAGATTTGGCTGATTTCACTATTAGAATATGGATAATGTAGATTTAAAATGAATATGTGAAGAAGTTAATGACATCTATATATTGTTAGCCATGTGTGGCCCCATCTGCAGATAGCTAAATCTGTGGATAGGGGTCACATGGAGGCTCAACAGATTTTTCAGCAAACTTGGGGCACTCTCTAGGTTTGCAGAAATACCTGAAATGTTTAAAATTCCCCCTAAGTAGAATTTTTTTTAATTAAATTAAAAAAATGGAACATGCATAGACAATGCTCCTACGTTGCTTCTGTAGTGATGGTTGGGAGCAGTGGCAGAGCCCTGGAGCTTGGTGGCAGTGGATGCCAAGAGCCACTTTGGGCCCTGCCATGGCAACAGCAGAAGCCAGGAGCTGCTCCAGGCCCTGCTGCAGCTGCAGCAGCCACTGGAGTCACTCCATGCCCTGCTGCCACAATAGCAGACACTGGGAACTGTTCAGGGTCCTGCTGCCACCGTGGCAGATGATGGGAACTTGGCTTTTGTCAACTATTCCATTGATCACAGTGGTTCATTTACACAGTACAACTATTTCTAGGTATTGCCTTTAAAAACATTAATTTGAAAGACAATTTAAACAATCTAAAACATCTGATCAAGTGCATGGCTAAGAGTTCCATTATGTAAGACATTATATAATACTTTAATTGGTTCATGAATTGGGGCCTGATCAAAAGTCACTGTATGCTAGCATACTTGTAGTAGTGAATTATTGCCATTGGACCCAGTCTAAAGCTCTGTGCTATATAGAATATGGTACAAGTGATGGGAAAGCCATCATCAACTGAGGTTACATATTCTACATGAAATAAAAATGTCTGTGTATGGATAGAACATTATCTCACAGATAAGAATGGGAAACCCCTGTGAACCCAGGGCTCCATATCATACTCATTTAATCTAAATTGGAGTAACTATGGAACAAAATTGGTATACATGTTATGTTCCACATATATACTAGCACACAAATTATTCTTGGATCATTCTATGGCATTCACACCAGAACTATATTACCCCTTCCCACCTACCGGATGATGGGGCTATCATTCATCTTAAAAATATATATCTACTACAGAAGATTGAGCCACAGACTACACAGGCATAAAAGCAACTACAGGCTTGGACACAGAAGCTCTAACAAAACTGTCGAAGGCCTGACTGAACCATGACCTTGCAGCACAAGTGGCTAGTCATGCAAAGAAAGCATTGGCACTAGCTATTACTTTTCACTTCAACACTGCCACTCCTTAATTCTGTATGAGACAGGAAATCAGATCTTGTCCTTCTTCCAAATTTTCTGGCATAAAAAGAATACTTTCAGAGGTGGGCCGCATTTCATGCTGGACCTTACAGACATTCAAAAGGTTTTAAAGCACCAAATACTTTCAAATCCCAGTGGACAGAGGCTTGCCTTTCTTCACTTTGCCTACCATAAAGTGTGAGATGCTTCAGCTCTTCAAGCTCTTGGTGACATGTACAGAACTTCATATGTGACATATTTCATGTCATGTTGAGACTGGGCAAGTCATCACCAGAGAGACATTCACAGTTTCCAGACATGATTTTACAAATGTTCATATAACCTTTATGATTGAGTTAAAAAAACAACCAGGTAGACTGTATTTCATTTCATATGAATTATGAATTTGAACATTGCATAAAATAGATAATGGAGGGTGGTAGTTTGGCTGACAACATTGGTAAAATGCTACAAATTAAGAACATTGTTTTTCCTTGAGGTTATGGCTGGTAATCTGCTAAGCATCTCCTGAGGAGAACTGAAGTTGTTTCCATCAATAAATCATTTGTAGAGAAAGAATCCTAATTGTGTTCAGAAGGGATGGAGGAAAATGTTCCGACTGTGTGAAGATTTATGTGGAGTAATCTATTCAGCTCATGTCAGTGACTGCATGATCTCCAAGTTATAAACACAAGCAATATTATCACAGCATTTTGGATATGGCTTGGCAATTTTGACCTATTATTCTTTCGATCCAAAGACAGCAAATGAAGTGAAAAGAATCTAAACATGAAATCCGGTTTTAATTAGAAATGCATGCAATGATGTAATAATGTGAAATCTTTTACTGTGAGTCACTCTCAGAGACTGTTAAACTCTCTTTTGAAGTTGGAAACCAGAACATATACTACCTGCACTTGCAAAGAAAGCATTGATTATTGAAGCTTGGAATGATTCAGTAAATGGATTCTTCCGTGTTGAAATTTATCATTCAGCAACATTATGTCATTCTGTTGGTATTAATCTCTGTTGGTATTAATATTGCTGTACATATGAAGAAGGGGATGGCAAAGGATGAGATGGTTAGACAGTGTTATCAATGCAATGAACATGAAATTAAGCAAACTCTGAAGCACGACGGCAGACAGGAGGGCCAGGCGTGATGTGGTCCATGGGGTTGCAGAGAGTCAGACTCAACAACATATGAAGTAGGAAAAAATAACCACAACAGCTGCAGAGTAGATCTGCAATTTAATTTTAGATATATCCAATAATTACTTTTAAACTGTGCTGAGCATCTCTCCCTCAGCACCACAGTACCTTAGTGCTTCTTCTTTACGAAAGAAACCACCTTAGTCTACTGCCCTCTCCTGTCTTCCAGATCTTTAGAAAGAAAACTAATAACTCTCTCTCTCTCTCTCTCTCTCTCTCTCTCTCTCTCTCTCATTCTGCCTACCCCAATGCCTGTCTTTCTCTTGTCATCTGCCCCAGTAACCCCTGCTGTCACTCTTTCTCTTTCTTTCTGCATACCCAGTGCCTTCTGACATACACACACTAGTGTCTCCGTAATCACACACACACACACATTCTGTTGTTAATTTCTCTTTCTTTCTGCATTCTGACCCCCATGCCCACCACACCTTTTTCCTCCATCACTGCAGCTTTTACGGGGGCTGCCATTGCTCCCAGCCGCCACCCACCACTTCCGCCACCCACGTCGGGGCCAGTGCACATCCTGGTTTCCATTGCCAGATCCATAATGGATTATTTTGTGTCTTGGCTGCTGCAGGTGGGTCTGGAGCAGCTTCTGGCCTCTTTTGCTGCCGGGTCACTAAAAATTATTCCCTCTTCCACCTATCATTGTTGCCATGTCATGCATGATGGAGGAGGAGGAGGAGGAGGAGGAGGAGGAGGAGGCAAGTGCATTGTCTGCTCATGCACAGACAATGTTTTTTAGAAAGAATTGAGCCCCCCTCAATGTATTTTTAATGTTTTCAGATTTTTCTGCAAACCTGGAGTGTCGCCCAAGTTTGTATAAGTATCTGTTTTGGGTAACTGTAGTTCTCTTCCATAGATTTAGATTTCTGCAGATTGGGACCACAGTTGAGAAATATATAGATGATATATAATACACCCTACACACATATTCTACACATGTGGTTGCATAATTATATATAAATGTACATTTATATAAATATTTGTGTATGATTGACATTAAATATTATTCTAATTATTCTAATTGCATGCATACAGCACAGATTATTTAACTAGTTCACAGCAAAAACTATCTGCATCTGTTGTCAGATCCGAAAAGGAAATAACATCTTATGAAAGCACCATAATTAACTACTTATAGTTACTATGGAAACCAAATGGACTCACACGTGCCACAGCTGTGTATGATTGCATAGCTGTTACTTCCATTGTTCACACTGTGGTAATTTTAGAAGTATTTTTCTTTTAAATATGATTATTGGGGGGGCTGGGTTATATATGCAGTGATGTTTCTGTGATTAATTACCTATGTGGAGTTTGTTATTTATTCAGTACTGTTTTTGAACTGTCCAAGGCAGTCAAGCATTTTATGTGATAAGGTTCTTTCAAACATTATGGCCTCCGTCACATGAAAAAAAATGTAGTTACTTTTCAAGTGTGAACTGTAATATCAGATAAGCCTCTGTTTTGGTTCATATTTTTCTCCCCTTCATCTCCTTAGGACTCTGAAAGCAAGCAATCAGAAGTAAGTCTCCTGTTACTCAGTTGTAACAATCTGATAGCCACGTTACCTGGAGTAGAATAAGGCTCCAGTGGAGATTTGCCTCACCCAGTATTGATCAATTAGATTGTAATTCAAGGCATCTCAGAAATGACACAGGGCACATTTAGAGCCACAAAGAACATGTGAGGTCATCTCACTTCAAATTAACTTAATTTGAACTATCACTGATCAACTCAAGGCTGCCCCTCTCATCCTAGATTTCCATGATACCAAGGCTCTGAAATGCCCCCCCCCCCACCAGTCATGTGCCAGTCCTGAAATACTACTTTCCACTTTCCAAGCTGTGACGGACAGCAAGCAATTGCAGGCTTTTAAGCAATGCTGCTTGAGAAAGGGTGAGCTAGGAAAAATGAATGACAGCTCACAGAGCACATTCTGATTGGGTGAAGGCCACTTACTGTGGAATGGAAGACTGAGCTGTTTTTTAAAAAAATCAAGAGGAGAAGAGAAGAGTTGGGGGATCAGTTGGAATGGAGCTAGGGAGGAGAATGAACAGAAAAATCCTAGTGAGAGACTCTGAAGAGAAAAAGGATCTAATAAACCCTGTCTGGAGCAGAGCAAGTGTGTTGTGGCTGCTACAAATAACAGAGTTAGGCCCTTTCTGCATTTGCCTGCCACTCCAGATTTTCTTAGTGTTTGAGTCAATTTAAGACCACAGCAAAAAAGCATCCCAATAACCCAGGGCAACAGCAGGCTGAAACCAGGCTGACCGCTGAAGGGACGTAATATAATGCAGAATTGGGGGGGGGACAGAATAAAAAGGTTAAACTCGATTTTAGTGCAGAATGTGGGGGGGAACTGGATTAAAAAGAAGTTTGAATTTGATTTTAGTGCAGAATTGCTTGGAAGACACCTCAGTGAACATGGATTAAAAGGAAAGTGCAGAAGGGGCCTTAGGATGGAGACAGTGAGTTTGGCAAAGAAGTGTCAGAACCTCACCTATTCAAGGAGTGAGGAGAAATCTCCTTGTGTGAAAAACAGAAAAACAACTTGAGTGGAGAATTAGGCATTATCAGTATGGAAACTGATTAACCAAGTTTACAGAGACTGTTCTTCTGGAAGACAGGGATTTGACCAGAAGGTCTGAGGAGGCAGAGAGGTCCCTCAAGCAAGTCAAAAGATGTTATTGCTCTTAAGTAAAATAATAATCTGCCCAGATGGGGGGGAAACCAGTCTAAAAAACAATTGGGTTAAAGCATAATAACAGCTCTCAAGTCTGTGTGACCATCCAGTAACAAGTTCAGAAGAAGGTAGAAGGGACTGTAGAAAACTCTGTGATCGAATCTGCATTTGCATTTTTAAATCAGTTGCATGCTGCTGTGACACCGTCTTCCTCTATGCTTGTTTGAATGTTGTTTGGAGAAGATTCTTTTAAAGCAGTGTGGAGGTGCAATGACAGTGGAGCCACCCCGAAAGGACGATAAACATATGTGGATGTGCAAAAGTATGCCAGCACTGTTGAGATGTGAAAATGACACCAAATGTGGACAGCTTTTTTGAAGACAGAGTCAAAAGGCTGGGACACTGGTGGGAAAGACAAATGCAGATTCGGCCACTATCACAGTAAAAGCACTGAAACATCTCTAACAGCATTAAACCAAAATAAACCAGGGGAAATAACTCATTGAAACATCACTAGTGCTGTTTTGGGTATATATTTGCACCTCTCTTTACCAAACCTACCCAAAGTTCACTTGTAAATATAATTTTCCAATCCCTGCCTGTTGTTCCAATAAATTTGATTTCTGTTTCAACTTTCAGTGTGCCTAGGGTGCGTTCAGCCGGGTAATCCTGCCATTAGCCCGGCTCTAATTTTATCCTGATTTTTTAAATCCATCATTGCACGACCAGACAGCCCCCCGTGAATCTTCTTACTGTGCGCTGCCTCTGCTGTGGATTGTCCAGATGGCATCCACTGAGGGAGGCATGTGTAGTGTTTTTGTTTTTTTTAAAGAAAATTTGCACAAGCACATAGGTGTGACATCGCATCCTTCTTTCTCTGCGCATGCGCGGAACTGAGATTTTTTTAAATGGCGCCCATTTGGGATGGTCTGACGTCAGACCATCCTGAATGGGTGCCATTTTTTAATTGCGCGCTGTAACGATCAGACGGGAGAAAGTCCGTGAATGCCCCATTGGGAACCGAAAACTCCAGTTTTAAAGTACCACCTTTTTAATATGGCTCCAAAGCAAGGCAAAATGGGATGCTCACGGACGAGGTACGTTTCTCAGATGCTGCTGTCTGGAAATTACATTTAAATCTGCCAGGCACTCGTGCATGGTGCAGATCTAAAGAGCCATCTGAATGTACCCAATGAGTCTATTTCTGAGGGAGAATTTTTAGTGGTACAGACCCTCCTCAATCACAGTTCCTTAATTGGGGTGTAAGCTGACAAAGTATCAAACAGTAATATGGTGGCACAAAAACATTATAACAAGTTTAATTACCATGTAAGAAGAGTTACACACTACCTAAAGGCTACCCAGTTATCAGATGAGGAACTGAAAATTCATAGGGAGCTTGGAGGGAAAATTTGAAACCTTACAAGGATGATTGTTTTATGGGAATGCCCGTCTGGTACACAAGCTTTAAAAGAAGAGGATCTTTTGCATTTTGAGCCAGCTGCCTGTCATCTAACAGAATTTCTCCTAAATGTCCTAGTTTCTCCCCCATGTGCTAATAGTGAAGTTTTCTATTCTGTACACATCACATGCTACTCATTCTATTCCACTTGGATTACTTCTAGATTATTTGCTGCCCCAAATGTCTGAACCCCTGCCTTTCCTGGACCTGTACGGATATCATCAGATCTGTGCTCGCATTCTAACTCTTTTGCTCTCTCCTTTCTGTCTACTGCTTATCACCTTCTTGGAGTATTTAAATGCTTGAAATTATGTTCACAGTGATACCAGTCCTCACAAGACAACAAGATATGGTGGGATGTTGTATACTGTTATGTTTCTATTTATTAATATTATTAACACATTTATTAATTTAGATTATTTAATTGATACATTTGTTTTTATTGTCTGCTTGGTTTTGTTTTATTATTGTGAGCTGCCTCAAGCAGGTCTGGAGAGTGGACAGAAATATTTTCTAAATAAATAGTTGTGTAATGGCATGGAACAACAAGTCTTAAACACACACACACTAACTCCCACCATGTGCAGAATAGTGTGCTTGGGGCTGTGGTGCCCTCCAGGTTTCCCTTTGTCTTGGCACAGTCCCTTGGGAGTGCCTCAGCTGACAAAGGTGGAGGGGGATTCTCCTTCACCCATCTCCCTCTCACTTGCTGCCACCCAGACCTTCCTACACAGATCACAAAGAATGGGCCCAGCTCTTCATCCCCAGCTATCCCTTGGGCTGTCTGCAAATCATTAAAATCAGCAAATGCCCGTACATACACCTTCTCCATTGTGGCCCCCAACTTGTGTAATGGCCTACCTGAGGGGGTTAGAAAGGCTCTCACTTTCCTGGTTTGTCACAAACTATGCAAAACTGAATTATCCCAGAGGGCTTTTCTACTCAGGCAATAGGGTAGTACAAAAGGCTTCACAAAGTTACTTGGATAAATTATTGGGGACTGTGGTCTATACTACTATATATAGTTTGCTGTGGGTTGGGTCCTATTGCGTAATTTTGCATCATTCAATGTGTCATGTTAACACTTATGGTTGACTTCAGTTCTATTTTTAGAGTTTTGGTTGGTTCTACAACCAAAAATCCTATTTTATTGTTTACTGAATGGCCCATCTTGTTGATTGTATTGACTCACTCTTTCTAATCCACCTTGGACCTTAGTGAGAAGGGCAGACTACAAATAACATAAATAAATAAAGTGCATAAGACACCTGTGATCTAACCCCACGAAGACCATATAAACCAGAAATATTCATGTAAGCATTTACAATCTTGGTTCAGGTCCACATCAATAATATTTTTCTATGCACAACCCCAAATTGACTCCTCTGTGCACAGCATCAGTGTTCCCTCTAAGCTCACACATTTTTGACTTAGTAGCTAAATTGCTTGCTCACAATTTTAATGTTAGTAGCTCACAAAGTAGAATTTTTGCTCACAAGACTTCACAGCTTAAAGGGAGCATTTCACAGCATATGTGCTAGGGCTGAGTGTTTATCAACCTTATTATTGGTCACAGAACTTGGCATTCTAAAAATTCTGAATGCCATTTCAAAGCAACTGTCCTTGAAAGTAACAAAGAAAAACTTTGTAAAAAAGATGACTAGTTCCTGGTAAAACTTTTGGGGATTTAAAATTGGGCATGGGGATGTTATTTCAGTTCTTTATAAGTCTTTATACAATTCTTTATATAAATTCACATTCTATTGTTTGTTCTATAGCCCATCAAATCAGAATATTGTGAGCCTTATGTTTGACATTAGTGTCCTTTGTTTTCCATTAAATAATTTGAAGCATTATGATTCTCTTGTTACATTTATTGACTAAAATGGTATATACCAGGGTCCCCAACATAATGACGGTGGCTGTGGCACCATGTTGCCATCAAGCTGGCACCTACCAAACGCTTTGAGAAAGTGGCCAGGGTCAGGCTTTATCATTTGTCTGAACACAATATTCATAGAAGCACCACATCTCTTAGGCTCCTTTATATGCATTGAGGGAAGCACAGAGCAAGGTCAACCTCTGAATGCACTCAGCTATGGATGCTGCTTTCAAATGACACAGTTTCTCTCTTTTCCTTCTTCCTACATCCCCCCTTCTTGCTAGGGACAATTTAGTCACCAGAAATGCACTTCAACCACTCTTCAGGCTAGTGAGATGGGACTGTAAAACAACTATCTGGTTTCAGAGTTGTTTCAAAATGGCTGAATCAGAAACAGGTAGGGAACTAAACTGGGGGGGAAGGTAGGGGGAGCATGTCTGATAGTTGACAACTGAGAAAGGGGGTGAGACTATACAAGATTTATTTTGTCCCAGAAATTAAACACATAAGTAATTTAGTTTAGAATGATCTAGAGTTTAGGAATTCAATTAAGTAGCTAGATCAGAGGTATCAAACATGTGGCCCATTGACCAGATCCAGCCTCCACAGGACTTTTATCTGGCCTGCAAGCAACTGCCTCTCATCTGCTTTCTTCTCCCTCTCTCCTGTTTTCTTCTGTGTCACAGCTTGCTTTACCAAGCTTTCTAAATTGCACAGGAGCTACAGAGCAAAGCCTCTCTTCCCTCCACTGGCTGAGGCTCCTCTCCCCTCCTCCCTAGGGAGGGAAAGCTTACTTTGCCCAATACTTTCAATTGCACATGAGAGATACAAAGCACCTTTAAGACCAACAAAATTTTATTCAAGATATGAGGGGGTTTTGTGTATGTGTGTGTGTGTGACTGAGAGAGAGAGAGAGAGAGAGAGAGAGAGAGAGGATTGTTGGGCTCATTATGCTGTGGCTCTCCTGGGTGCAACTGAGTTTTCCTCTCTTTTATCACTGTATTCATGCCCTCATGATCCAGTCTTTCTCAGTAGGAAAGCAATGCAAACTATTTATATGAGGAATAACAAGCCAATGAGGAGGATTAGGCTGAGAGTGTGTGTCCAGACCAAGTTCACTCAGCACATTTCATCTGTAGACTGGGGATTTTGAACTTAGACTTCCCAGACAGTAGGCTGATCCTGACCACTATACAACGTTGTCTCTCTATTCTTGCACTGACACATCGGAGTTGCAGTTATTTCTCTGGGGAAGACTATACTTTTATAGAAAAATACATAGTCTTCAGTCTGTATGGTGCCGTCACATGTTCTTGACCAACACACAAAGCAATTTATATATAATAGCTCTCAATGCCCAGCCATTTCATGCTTTCCCTTGGGTCTTAGGCCCAGAGCACTGACCATGAGATTTCTGTAATGAATGTCAATAAATCAAAAGTAGGTTTGCAATTTACAGATACACACCTGAACAACACCTGAACAGCATACTTAAGATTGCTACAGCACAAGAGACATTGTTTCCAGATTTTGATGCAATAATTCAGAGAAAGAGGTGTCAGTTATCAGAGAATTTTAAATAAAATATTGCAAGAGTGCTGTTTTAAGTATGTTTTATTTTAAGTTTTAAAAATCTCTGCTACCTGGAATACATTTAATGACACACATGGCCTGGCCCGACAAGGTCTCATTTATATCAGATCTGGCCCTCATAACATATGAGTTTGACACCCCTGAGCTAGACAGAAAGGAGGAAGAAAATGGACAATACTTAGCCAGGGCAAGGCTTGGTTTGCTCTAGGCTTTGTCCTGCCCTCTGTTTCTCCTTCAGTTATAGCATCCACCTAAGTGTAAATGGGATAGAAATGCAGCAGCAATGCAAGGGAGCTTGAAATAGCATGGGAATTCTGCTTGGAGATGGGAAGAAATGCAAGCAGCAGATTAACTGGGATTTATGAACATACTGTTGTCTATTGGGTAAGTAGATAAACCAGGTTGTACAAGAAACTGGTTAAAACCAACCACAGTATCCATAACTACACATGAATGCAGCCAACGTAAAAGACAACTCAGATCTAATAAATTAATACACAAAGGAAACATCTGCATAGTTGGGAACAATTTGGGAAGTAAAAGATGATTAATACGAACAGTACAATTTAGAAAGATATGATCTAATTATCTTCTGAAAATCTTCATTTAATGAGCAATCTTTGCCTACGCATAGGAGCTTGGCAAGTACAATTATCTAAAAGGTTTGTTATGTTAATTTATTTTTTTGCATTTTGCAGTGGAAACATTCAAAATGCTGAACAAAAGGCAACAGAAGTTTTAAGAGAAGATTCACCAACACAAATGCTCCTGTATTAAATCTATTAATCACATACTTGCATATACCTCCATTTCACTTCAATTACGCATTTATGGAGTTACTAGGAGTAAGGCCCGTTGTGGAAATAAATACAACGGGCTCTAGAAAGAGGCTCTGGGAGAGTGTCCTGGCTTTGGGCACACAGTGTGAATTTGCTGTGGTGACCTCAGCAGGGTATAATGACAGAGACCACCATTTTCTCCAGAGGAACTGATCTCTGCTACCTGAAGAGTAGTTGTAGTTTTGAGTGATCTCCAGCCCTCACCAGGAGATTGGCAACAATTGTTACCCAGGAGGAAATGGCTGGTTTGGAGGGTGGAGTCTATGGCATTCTACCTGCCTGAGGTCCAACCCCTCCTCAAACCCCACCCTCTCCAGATTCCACCCCTCAAATCTCCAGGAATTTGCCAACCTGGAGTTGGCAACCCCATCTCCTTCCCAGCTAACCATCAACCTACTGTTATCTTCCCCTCTGACTTCAGCTGACTTCTGCCCTCTCTCCTGCAGAGCAATTGTAATTCTAAGTGGTCTCCAGCCCTCACCTGGAGATTGGCAACAATGGTTCCCCATGAGGGACTGGCTGGTTTGGAGGGTGGAGTCTATGGCATTGTACCTGTCTGAGATCCCACCCCTCCTCAAACCTCACCATCTCCAGGCTCTACCACTCAAATCTCCAGAAATTTCCCAACCTGGAGTTGGCAACCCTATCTCCCTCCCAGCCAATTGTCAACCTACAGTTATCTGTCCCCTGACTTCAGCTTTCCATCTCCTTCCCCCTCCCTCCT
The DNA here is from genome assembly GCA_029375565.1 of Gekko gecko. Taxonomy (NCBI): domain Eukaryota; kingdom Metazoa; phylum Chordata; class Lepidosauria; order Squamata; family Gekkonidae; genus Gekko; species Gekko gecko. Next base: position 119,334,872 of record JAPDNY010000004.1, read on the forward strand.
GGAGAGCAGTTGTAATTCTGACTGATCTCCAGCCCCCACCTGGAGATTGGCAACAATAGTTCCCCAGGATGGAATGGCTAGTTTGATGAGTGGAGTCTATATCATTGTACCTGTCTGAGGTCCCACCCCTCCTGAAACCTCACCCGCTTCAGGCTCCATCCCTCAAATCTCCAGGAATTTCCCATCTGGAGTTGGCAACCCTATCAGGACTGGCCCCAATGAGTTTTCTCCCAAAGGCCAAAACAGGTGACAGAACCAAGCTTGGTTGCCTACCAACAGGCACTGAAGGGAAAGTAGGGTTGCCAGCTCTAAGTAGGGAAATACCTGGAGATTTGGGGGTGGATCCTGTGGAGGGCACCATTGGTGGGGGGGGGCGGAAGGACTCAGCAGGATATAATGCCATAGGGTCTACCCTCCAAAGCAGCCATTTTCTCCAGGGGAACTGATCTTGGTCATCTGGAGATAAATTGTAACACCAGGAGATCTCCAGGTCCCACCTGGAGATTGGCAACCCTAGGGGAAAGACAGCTGCACAGCAGGGGGTGGAAGAGAATGGTTTGATGGCCACTGGGCCAAGATTGGCAACAATAGTTCCCCAGGAGAAAATGGCTGGTTTGGAGGGTGGAGTCTATGGCACTGTACCTGCGTGAGGTCCCACCCCTCCTCAAACCTCACCCTCTCTGGGCTCCACCCCTCAAATCTCCAGGAATTTCCATACCTATAGTTGGCAACTTTATCTCATCCCCCTCAGCAGCCTCTTCCTAGGCAAAATTCTGTCTTTCTCATTAGCAGGGAGCAAAGCAGTTTACTTCATTCTTTTCGGCTTTGTGATCTGTACAGCAACCCTGCAAGGCAGGTTAGGCAGAAAGTCTCCGGCTGGTCTTCTGAAATCACCCAGGCAGTTTCCATAGGGATGCTTCTGCTGAACAGAACCAAGCAGCCAGGCCTAGGGCTGCCATTGCCAACAAAGACAAATTGATGCAAAGCAGGATGGAAAAGTCTCCATATCTCTATTTTGCCTTCAATTGGTTTTGATGCCAGCAGAGTGAGAAAATGCCAGAGGCTCTGGGTGGGTGCCCCATGGTGAATGCACCAAACAATTCCTAAAGATTTTCCACTGTGTCGATAAATCATTTTCTATACTCACAGTGTCCCCTGCCAGAATTAGTACCAGAGCTTTTTTTGCCTTGTGGTATTCTGCTTGTGGTGTGATCTGTCTTTTTTGTGGTGTGGTATGGTTGTGTTATTGGGTTTGTTTCTTTTGAAGGGGAAGTGTTGTGAATGATGACATATTTCACCTCAGAATACAACAGGTTGCATAAACAACTGACAATTCCAACGGTCTTGCGGGGGGGGGGAGTTTGAGGTGTGAAATGGAGTGAAGTCCAATTAGCTTCTGTGTGCAAATGAGCTTGAAATGCTGGCCCAATCAGAGAAGAGTGGCCTAGGCTGCAGTGGGTGGGAGAGAACTCAGGCAACGCAGCTAGTGGATAGGGACAGATTCTGAGCGACATACCAGGGAGCGAATTGATTTTGCCAAGCATAGAATCTTGTCAGACCACTACCCTTTTATTTAATAGGACAGGATTGCTCTAACTAATCCCATCAATCAGCCTGGAAGATAAATCTTTTTCCTTCTTATGGGCACATGTAAATTTTTCAAGGTGTCTTTCACTATCCTCCATACCTTACCAAAAAGAGACCCATGTTGCTTTTGTACAGGTATTGGCAATGAAATGAGAGTAATCAGAACACCAGCAAGAACATTCAAATGTATCTAAACAGCTGAAGTACAAAAGAAAGTGCTAGAGAAACATTTTAAAGAAATCATTGACAATTCAATCAGAGTTTTTGAAATGCATTCCTTGTCAGTTATTTCTGGAAATCTGATCAGGTCTTGTTTCCATAAAATATAATATAAAATTTGCCATTTTTCTGTGGATATGAGTACCATTGAAAAATGTGCTATGGAAGTTTGTTAAAATACAAACATTTATATATTGAAAATATTAATATACCACCTTATTGCATTAGACTCAGGATAGTTAACAAGTTGCAGATTTTTAATTAATTAATTTACATTATATAGTCTGCCTAGGGACTCAAAGTGGATTACACAGAATAAGTCCATAGAATCAACAGGATGAGATATATGCAGGATCGCCTTTTCCATTATGTCCCTGGGAGGGCTCTGCACTCCAGCAATACCAACTTTCTGGTGATCCCTGGCCCTAGGAATGTCCTGGCCCTAGGAAAGCAGGGCTTTCTGATCCTCACCTCAGCCTGGTGGCTCTCTCTGCCAAATGATACCAGGGCCCTGCGGGACCTAGTACAATTTTGCAGGGCCTGTAAGGCAGACATGTTCCCCCAGGCTTTTGGTTGAGGACAGCAACGATTGATTGGACTGGTTGGCACCCTTCCCCTACCCCTTATATGTTTTGTTTTATGTCCCCCCCTTCCCATTAAATGGCTGGGCAGTCCAGAATTGACAAAGAAATTTGCAAGTTCATCTTGGATCATTTTACTCTGATTTTAGTTCTTATGAAACTGTATATGGAAATGTTAAATTTTGTATCTTTGTTTTATGGCATTATGCCCTTTGTACATTGCCCAGAGCTCAGTATAAGCTGGGATAGGGTGATTAACAAATCAAATTATAATTATATTCAACAAACAATGCAATAAGATTAGCATTGTAGAAATCTGGGACCAAACAGAAATCTAAAAACAGAACTGAAGCAAAGCGTAAGTATTAATATGACACATTAAATGTTGCAAAAGTACATAGCAGGATCTGACTTATAACACCTTATACATGGTACAATAGGCCACAGTCCTTAATCATTTATCCAAGTAACTTTGTGAGCCATTTGTACAGTGCAATCCAATTAACTAGGTAGAAAAGGCTTCCTAAATAAGTCAGTTTTTCAGTGTGTGTAGAAAGCCAAGAGACTGGGAGCTTTCCTGACCTTCTCAGGCAAGCCATTCCAGAAAGGAGAGATCACAACAGAGAAGGCACATGTACAGGCAGTTGTTCATGAATACTCATTTCAAAGTAACCAACCTCCTCTTTCCAGCAATTTGCCATGCCAAATCTTCCTGGATAATTATACTGACAGACTCAAATAGAGACCAGTGCAGCTGGCTATATTATTCCTTTCCTGACAGTTAAAATCCAGTCTTAGGAACACTTATACGTGATTTGAATGCATGTAGAGCACCTTTAGGTGACCTGAAATTTTATTAATGTAGGCTGTTAGAAACTAAGCATAAACCTCACTCAGCTACTCCCACTCATCACTGATACTTCTGAAGCCATGGGACTAGGGTCTATCAACTTTTGACTGGTGCAAGAAAGAAGACAGAAGAGATATGATTAAGGATATGCATGAACTGGGGAAATAGAGGTTCGTCCTGGTTAGCGGGTAGGGTCTCACAAACCATGAACCTTCGTGAACCTTCCTGTTTACTGAACTGGTTCATCTCATGAGGTTTGTAATGCAGTAGAATGGTCCCCCTGCAGGCTAGAGATGCCAAACTCACAGTGAGTCTCCAGCTGACTCTCCTCTTCCACCAAAGGGAGATCACACCCCTTTTTTCTTCTGACCCTGTGATCCTTGACTTTTGGACCTTCTGTGGTCTCCCTTTTTGGCCTGGCCTCATCTGCTGGCCTCCCTCTGACTGTCCCATGGACTGTTTTCCTGGAACTCCCACTGCTTCTGTCAAAAGATCACCCTCCTTTTCCTTCTGACCCTGCAATCTTCAACTTCTGGGCCTCCTGGGCCCCCCCCTTTTCAGCCTGGCCTCATCTGCCGGCCTCCCTCTGACTGTCCCAAGGGCCAGTTTCCCAAAGTTCCTGCCTCTTCTGCAAAACGGAGATTGCCTTCCCCTTTCTCCCCCAAGTCTTGGATCTCCACCTCCTCTCTCTCATGTGCCACTGCCACCAGTATGTGCCCCTCCTCCACCTCTCCCTCATCTCTTTCCACCCCCGGCCTGGCTGTTTCACACTTTCCTTTCCAACCCTGGGTTTCACAAGGGCCACTTTTGTTTGGTGTTTCCAGAGCTGCAAAAGTCCATCTCCATGCTGCTTTGATAATTAATTGATTGGTACCAGCCAGTGTTCCCTCTAAGCTGAGTTAGCCTCTGGCTCACACATTTTTGTCATAGCTCAGGAAGGATGGCTCCAGAGCATACTAACTTACGCAGTAGCCAAATCACTCACTCACAACTTTAATGCCAGGAGCTCATAAAGTAGAATTTTTGCTCACAAGATTCCACAACTTAGAGGGAGCATTGGTACCAGCATGTCTGCCACACGAACCACTGACACGAACTGCACGAAAACCTGTTAAAACCATGGAAGTCCATGGGAGGTTCGCTGCAGGTGTGATTGCTTACGAACCATGAACTGAGCAGTTTCTGTGACAAATTTAGGTTCATGAAAGAGTTCATGCCCATCCCTAGGTGTGATCACCAAAAAGATTATGCTGGGGATTGTAGATCTGCATGGACAAAAGCCACATGGGACATTGAATGCAGTGATAACAGGGACTGGGGGAGATCAAGTAGAAATGTTGGTGAGCTCTAATTGGTAAGCACCATGACCTGACAAGGCTGGCTAATTGTGAAGGCAGGGCAATAATGCTGCTGCTGAACACCTAGTTGGATAAAAATTCCATTAAAGCTTCCTTTTGCATTTTGGGAACACATTTAAATAAAGGGATTGTTCTGTGCATCTTTAAGATGACACCATTCTCAGCAACATTTCCCTGAAACAGGCACTAGATGGTTCACTGATTTAAGTGTCTATCTGCTGATAGTTTATTCAGCTTCTTTGGGCGATCTTTACTCTGTTATAGCAAAGTGAGGGGAAACATAATAGCATGAGAGAATGGTAAAATGTGAAAAACGATGGGATGTTACAGAAGGTACATTGTGAATGTTTGCATTAAGAACAACAATGTGACAAATACAATATACCTGTTTGGGGAGGGATTTAAGTGTTTTCTATTGACAAATGGTAGATATACTTGTTTGCAAAAGCATAATTATCCAAGTAAGAAATTAAAATTAAATACAGTTCAGTGGTTTAAACAACAGATGGCTGCCATCCTTTTATTTTTTCAAGCACTATTTTATTGTTGTCTGAAAAAGATAATCTGTAATATTTCTTTATTCTTTGTTGATTTGCTAAAGGGATCAATCTGGGAAGAAATAATGACTTGAATGTGAAGGGTGAGCATTTCAAACCTTTTGGGTGTGTATGTGGCTAGAATGACTCCAATACAGAAATAGGGAATAGGTATGTACAGGATTTCTCATCTCATTCCAGTCCAGTGATGAGAGTCAAAATCCCATACACATCAGGAACACTTAAACAAGCCCCCAGGAGTATGTCCGTACACTCTCTATGGTGTCAGTAGTCACTGCCACCAGGATCTCTGAACAACAGGTTCCCACCAGCTCAGGAGCAGATGTCCCACCTCCTGTCTGGTTTCTGGGAATTAACACCTTACCAGCTCTGTATCAGGGCTGCAAACAATTAATTAACACAGTGGTAGCTGCATCATCAGAGTCAGCCTAAGCACAAGATTAAGCCTTAGAGTCAAGTTGCAACAGAGAAAACATGTCCAGATGATATTGGGTATACATATTATCTTTTATTCAGTGCAAAAGCATGCATATGTAATGATACTAGCAAAAGGTAAATAAAAACAACTAATGCCTATGGCGTAGACAGCTCTAACTACACATAGAGATATTCCATAATTACCAGCTTTCAGAGGTATCAGATGATTCAATGTGCAAAGAGTCCCAAAAGTCTCACCAGGGAATCTTGAACAGGAATTCCATGATGCTGTTGGCAACCAAGTCCAGCTTAGCTGCCTGTTAGTCAAAGTCCATGGCAAGCAAGCAAGTAACCAGTCCCAAAAGGAACTCTTTGTTTCCAGTGTGGAACAAAACAAGAAAACCCACAAAGAGCCACTTCTCCCAAGAAGCCACTTTTCCCATAGGGTTCTCACAATTAAACCCTCTTCTCCATCACCACCGGATATGGCCATTTATCCAATCGTGAGGGATTGAGGGGGCGTGTCTAAATCTCCAGTTACTAGCCATTGCCTACGTGATCCATAACAGGTCAGAGAACGCTTTGATGTGTTAATATACTGGGCCTAGCTATGCCCATGTGTGAGAAGGCTCCTGTATGTCTCCCAACTCCAGCAAAAGGTGTCAAAGTGTCTTGTATATGGATATGAAGCTTGCCATCTGGCAAGCCATCTGCTCAGGTGACAAAAGTTACACAGAAGTGTTAGCAGCTAAGGCCATTTGGCCCTGACAGGAATAGTTCAGGAAAGGCTTTTCCTATACAAGGTAGTTTGAAAGCTAGCCTAAGTTTAAATGTGTGACAGATTGAAATAAATGGGAACATTAAGTCAAACTGTAAATCCTGGAAGTCATTCATTTCAGCAGCATGAAGATTTCTAAGTATGCTAGCAGTTAGTTCTAGGCTGGTTCCAGGCTAAAGGAAATGTAGTAGCATGAGACATCCTCAAGTAACCCCTCACTATGTCTGCTACACCCGTGTGTACACAGGTGCATGCAATACACATATACTCTCATATTGGAGAAACTAAAGAGCATCACTTTCCCATTCTGTTAAGTCCTGTCAGCACTGGCAACGTTAAAGGAGGGTGTAAGACTTTTTGTCTATTTGTACCAGGCACTACTCCCACCCTGAAATGGAATATCCCGCCAGAGGCTCCTGTGGTACTAGTGAGCTAAATGTCTAGTCAGTGGCCCAGGACAGACTGGCAATTTGCCCCGGTATCGAGTCGCGGCAAAAAAAACCCGGAGTAAACGATACTGGGTTTTCCCGTCCACACAGCGGGGGCCTCTGCCGGAAGATACTGGACGGAGGCGCGCAGGAGTGTTCAGACTGCCGCGCCGGAGGCGCGCTATATTCGCTGTTTCCCCATTATTTCGGCTGTGGGCGTATGTGCGCATGAGCGCTTGAGCGCTCATGCGCTCATGCGCATAAGCGCATTTTGGCGTTGTTGTTTTTTTTGCCCTGCAACGCCGGCACCGCATTGGGCAGTGGAGCGGAGCGCAGCCAATCACACCGCTGCTGCCTCATGCCCAACGCGGGTTGCTCCCGGCTTTTCGGCTGCGCGTTCAGACTCCCCGGAAGCGGAGAAACGCGCGACAAACGCAGGCTTTCAAGATTTGCGTCGGCTTTTATCAGGTGTTTTTTTAATCCGGCAGTGAAGCGCGAGAGCACCGGTAGGCTACGGATGGGGGACGCCAGGCAGATGTGCCTGTGTGAACATTCCATTAAATCCGATATTGAGTCATTGTCAGCCCGGGTCCCATCCCGCGGCAAATTGCCAGTCTGTCCTCGGCCAGTGATTGGTCCTCTGACAGGCTTGGCAGGTACCCAACCATACTGTATTTTGACACCACTCTGATCCATCTCTTTATCAGAGGTGTCAAACTCATTTTGTTACAAGGGCCAGGTCTGTCATAAATGTCACTTTGTCTGGCCAGGCCATGTGTGTCATAAAATGTAATGCCAGGTACCAGAGATATAAACTTTATAAAGGACATGGGCAAACCCAATTAACAATATTATTTCTTACACAAAATACAAACATGCTTAAAACATTCACACTCTTACAGTATTTCCTTTATTTAAGTCTTTGATAACTGACACCTCTTGCTCTGAATTACTGTATCAAAAGCTGGAGTCAAAATCTATGTCTCCCGGCACAAGTAATCCCAGGAGAAAAAAAAGGTACAGATGGCTAAAACAAGAAGAGGAGAAGAAGAATCTGGTGGTGACAGTGGCGAAGGAGGCCCAGCATGTGTGTGCACATACACTGATCAGGAGGTGGCAACCCCCTGCCTCTGACAAGAGAAGGAGAGGGGTTGACAGTCACATTTGTTCAGCCTTGTCCAACTGAAAGAGAGGAAGGGGGATGGACCCTCCAGCCAGCTGACCTGACATGGGTCTTTTTGCTGCTCTTGCTGCTGCCACCACCACCCTCCTCTTCTTTGCTCGTAGGCCAGATAACAGACCTGGATAAGCACCCCTGCTTTATGTGGTTTAACATTTTTTCTTGAGACCAAAATTGGTCATGATATGGATATGTGCCATAGTCCACAGCCTTGTCTATGTGTACAGATAGAAAAACCCAGTGAATGGGTCAGGTTCAGATAGATGCATTCTTCTACAGATATTGGGGGACCCCCCTTGTTTGCAGAAAAATGTGAAAACTAAAAAAGGAGGCAGTAAATCTCCTCCAATGCAGGAAAGTTGTCTATCCTTGGGCTGTGGGGTGGGTGGAAGAGGAGCCGCAGTCATTAACACATGAAGTGGGTGGGAAAGAGGAGGGAAAGCTGTAGATGCTGTCATATGTGACAGAAACACACACAGCTGTTTTCAAACTTAAGCTTTGTTGTAATCAGGACTGAATTAGGCCTCAAAATAAAGATGGGAACAGAAATACTTTTTTTATTTCTTTGCACACTGTAAGTTTTGCCTTAAACCAATGATACTCTTTCCTTCTTTCCTCCCTCCCTCCCTCCCTATCACTGCTCATATACCTATAGCCTTAAGCAGGGTTCATTTAGTAGAAAAAGAGGTGCAGGAGCTCATTAGCATAACTCATTAGTATAACTTATTTGCATATACCACTCCCCCTGATATCACTGGAAGTGTGTCAGAAGGCAACACCCACCGCTCAGGCTCCACTGGACTCTTTTGGATTGCTAACTATGGGGGGCGGGGGAGTGCAGATTTGCCCTCACAGAGGAGGGAGAGCTTGTACTTGAATAAACCTTGATCTTAAAGGTGCCACTGGACTCTTTTGGATGGCCAGCAAGTGCAGGAAAGTGCATGGCTGCTTGTGAGTCAAGGAGGGCGGCGCAGTGGACGTGCATGGCCTCGAGCAGGTAGGGGGCCAGGCTGGTGGTGGGGCAGAGGCACAGGAGGAGGCCTTGTAGATGCAGGAGGCTGGAGCGGAGCTCCTCGCAGGCCTTGTGGGAGTAGCTGAAGCCCACCTTGCAGAGGTGCCATGCCAGGGCCGGCATGAGGACAGGCAGAGCCTGGGTGGGCTGGGTGCCATGGCCCAGGCAGTGGCGGAGCAGGTCAAGGGCCAGCTCGCAGCAGCGCTCTGCTGGGTTGGCCAGCAGGCCGGGAAAGGCGAGGGGGGGCTGCTGGGAGCAGGAGGTGGGGCATGATGCATGTGCCTGCCCCTTGGGGTCCTTACTGCTGAAGCTTCGCTCCTGTGTGCTTCTGCAGGAAATGAGCCCTGGCCTTAAACAGAAAATAAAATAGTAAAATAAAATAAATTAATGCCTTACTTGATATTCTTCTGCTGCTGTTTGATTATTGCCCCTACAAATCTTGCCACAGAAAGAGTAACAGAATCATTTGTATTGGATAATAACCAAGTCACCTGTGCCCTTGTCCATAATCATATGCTCAATAGTTTCAACTTTATAGAGTGAACATCAACATATTCTATTTGTGTATGGCACTTTTTAATGTCTGCCCTCCAAGACCACCAAAGGAAGATAATTCATTCTGACCAGAGTAAAAGCTCTTCTGAGCGTTGGTATTGTCAACTAATAAAAGTACTTTGGCAGTTGCATCAGAAGGGCAACTAACACACCATGCATACCATGCAAGCCCTGACAGATGTGCTGTTAATATCCAGTTTCTTAACACACAATTTAATTAGCCTAATGATTTCTTTGGTCTTCATGATCTTCACCTTATCGTTCATTATACCTAGACATTTCATTTTCTTTTCCAATAGTTGATCCCATTGGCTATTATATGCATCTGATTGTAAAAGTTCAAAGAGGGAAGACTCTCCCTCAGATTTTAAGGTCTTAATATTCAAAAAGAATGCTTTAATCCATGCCCTGGCCTCCATCAATGATTTGCCAAATTCAGCTCTCAGTGTTATACCTGAAATACATTTGAGGGCAGTCAATATGTGCCAGGAAAAGTCATATTGTATAGAGTCCATTATCTCAGTGCATGTGGCGTCCTCGCTTATTGGGAAGACTCTGTGTGCATGAACTTGGTAGATTTCTGCTGTTACCAGGAATTAAAAATTCAAAATCTCTCTCTTTTGGTAGAATGACCTAGGGTCTGGGCATTTCAGAGGACTATGTGGCCCTGAGGAATGAGTACTCTGATTTCTCAGATAAGTTTAAACAAAAATTGATTTATTTAATAAAGAACAAAATAGGTTTCTGGTTATTTTGAACTGTTGCTGATGAAAGGAACTTGTAAATATAACTGGCAAAGCTTGGTGTCACAAACAGTCTCTCAAACTCCCAAAACTCCACTCTGACAGGCGTAGACACTCAGTCTAATACTCTCTCTCTCTCTCCTCTCTCTCTCTCTCTCTCTCTCTCTCTCTCTCTCTCTCTCCTATTTAGCCACACAGGCTGAACTCTTTGTCTTATTCACGCAGAATAGACTCAAAAACTCCCATAGTCACACAGACTGTGCTCTCTCTTCAAACTTCACACACAATCTCCTCATAAACATCCCTCCTCCTACACTTTCAGTCATCAGCTAATCACATCACACTTGTCTCCCTCTATCACTCTCCTTACAGTACTGCAGTCAAAATAAACATTTAAAGAAACACACACACCAAAACATGAAATCATTACAAAGCATCTATCCAAATTTCTGCCCCATATAAATACTGATTTCTTACTTTGGCATTATATACCTTTATAGCTGAGGGGACAGATTTGCCACCTTCTGTATAATAATATTTTACAGTTGTCCTCATTTTTAGGGCATTCATCCTTGCCAAGTCCAAAAGTGGTTTCCATGAAAAGATGCATCATTCAAACTGATTAACTTGTTCCATAGGTTGGTCTGCTATATGCCATCTAAAAGTTTTTGCTCTTTTCCTTTTGCTGAAAATTAGGACCTTAGATTTTACTGCATTAATAATCAGCCCTTTGCGCTTGCAGTAATCCTCAATTTTTAAAAATCAATTTATAGAGTCCTGCAACTGATGTGGACATTATCACTGCATCATCTGCATACAAGAGGGTCCAAACTTTGTATTTAGATAAATATGGGAGATGGACAACTAGGAGGGGCAAGGTGTTTAACACCTTTGTCTAAGGAAAGCACCCCAGATAACTGTCCTTGTTCCCCACACCTGACCCAGGCAGTAGGGCATTTGTAATTGAACATAAGAGATGAGGTTCAATGCCATAATTTTTCAAATTTTCCCATAGTCTGGGGCTAGAAATTGTATTGAATGCTGATTTCAGATCCATGAAGACTGCTCCCAGTATGCCTCCTCCAGAACTCATATATTTATCAGCTAAATATTGAAGGATATGACAATGATCAATGGTACTTGTTCCTTTCCTGAAGCCAGCTTTCTCATTCTGAAGGATATTATTTTCTTCAATCTAGGTTCTAAGTTTTCCAAAGAGCAATTTAGTATAGAGTTTTACATTGGTGGATAACACACTTACTGGGTGATAGTTTGTTGGGTCCATTGAGTCCCACTTTTTGGAAATTGGTATGATTATCACACTGTACCAAACTTCAGGAATACATCCCATCTTGTTTATATCAGTAAAAACTGAGGCCAGAGACTGTGCCCACCAATTTGGATCAATTTTAGATAAGGACCAGTACCAGTTGCTTTCCTCTTTTTTGTTGTTTAATCAAGATCTTAACCACATTAGCTGTTACTGGGGGGCATTCCTTTATATCTGGTGTCAATCTCAGTCTGTTGAAGTTACAGCATGGCAAACAGAGATTTTAGTGTATTCAGCTACTCAGATGATCAGATTGCCTCTCTGTTGAATAAACTGGATTTTTTAAATTCTGTGACAGATGTAAACAAGTCTAGTGCATGGGAAAGTCTTCAGAAAGGTTCTCTTAAAAAATGAAAATTGAAACCCATGCAGGGGCATTGAGAGATTATTGTAAAAATAAAATTATTCCTAGAGGACTATGTATACATAAACCTCCAGGCATGTTCTCACAGAATGATAAGTTTAAAGACAGATGGGTCTCCATCCTTAATAAGTGCTCAGTGGATCTTATGATCTTGCTTATTGAAACAGCAGAGATGGAAGTGGCCCAACTAGATAAGGATATTGTAATATTCAAAGAGAAGGCCAAGGAGAACATAAATGAGAGGGAACTCTCTGAGCATTTGGGATCTTTAGATAAAGATATACACAAACAATTCTTGGAATTGAAAGAGATCAAACTCCATAAATTCCAGAGAGGCCTTAGGGATTATGAGGAGGGCAGAGTCTATGACTGGTCAACACAAAGGAAAGCAGGCAATAGCAAGAAATCTGTCTCCTTTGATACCGCTTTTAATACCAGTTCAGACTTGGATAACAGCAACCACTCAGGGACAGGATCAGGTCATACAGAACAGTCAGAACAACCAACACAACTCCATACTGAAGAGAAATTATAATTTTTTAGGACAGAGCAGGGAACTAAGGTCAGGCAGGAGATTTACACCCCAAGAATACAGATCAGGAACAAGGGGAGAGGTCAGACAACCCACAGGTAATTAATCTCTCTAAAGAGTTGGAACTTTCAATACTCAGGAAAGGCCTATCCTTTATTGTTACACCTTCATGTAACTCATTTCAGCTTATGGTGGTAATTCACAGTATGTTTAGAAAAATTAGATTGGCAGATTTTTTAAAAAAACAGTACAGAAGAGTCCAATAACTATAGCTTAAAACCCAAGTCTACGTTCAATCCTGCTACCAAAAATCCTAGGTTATTAGCTTTTCAAGAAATGGTGCTAGAGGAAATACAAGAATTAGAACAGAAAGATATACCTGTCTGGCATAATTTGAATAAAATGGAACATCAAGCATTAAAACAGTTAGAACAGAGGAGAGTAATTGTGATCAAACCAGCTGACAAAGGTGGGGCTGTAGTGATATGGGGCAGATAAGATTATACCACAGAAGCATACAGACAATTGAATAATGCAGCACGCTATAGTAGGAGTAAAGAAAATCCATCTAAGATTATCAAGAAAGAGGTGCAAGCATTGCTGGAAGAAGGTATAGCAGATGAATATTGACCACTGAGAAAGGCCCGAAGGGGCTGAACGCATATGGTCCTTAGGTCAAAAGATTTTACCCATCAACTGTATTTGTATAATAACTAACTTGGTTGTATAAACCTTTTAAGTCTGAGACTTAGACTATTTCTTTTAACTGTAGTATGTTTTAGTTATGTGTACACCCTAATAACATTTTGTATTTTTTGTATAACTTAGTTTGTAGCTTGACCCTCTTCGTTCGCAGACAATCTCAGTCTACCATCCAGTATATCTCCATTTATTTCCATTTTTATTTGTAAATGTAGTTGTGAAGAAGGCTACCCAAACATCTACCAGAATATGGCAAGTTATGGGGAACTTGTATTTAATCCTTTTGCTATTAAGGACCAGAAGATTTTGTCTTTTTTTGTTTTTACGGCCCATAGTAAACTATCCCATTCATTTTGGGGGGCCTTGAGATTCTTAATAATTTTTTACATTCTCTTTTCAGTTTCAAAATACTTGGCAATATTTCTGTTCTATTCATATTTTAAAATTGTCTGTAAAGGCTCCCAGTTACTCTTTTAAGAGCCCTACAATCAGAGTTCCCTCTAAGCTGAGTTAGTGTGAGCTAGCTCACAGTTTTTTAGCCTCCAGCTCACACGTTTTTGTCTTTAGCTCAGGAAGGAGGGCTCCAGAGCAAACTAATTTATGCAGCAGCCAAATTGCTCGCTCACAACTTTAATGCCCAGTAGCTCACCAAGTAACATTTTTGCTCACAAGACTGCACAGCTTAGAGGGAACACTGCCTACAATCAGTACCAAACCAAGTATTTCTATCAGGTATACGCTGTCTCTTGAACTTTACTCCATCTGTAACTAGCACAAGTTGAAAAGAGTCAATTAGTTCAGTAAAGAGCTTCATATTTCTCATGTTCTTGCATACCTGGGTACCCATATAACTTGTTTTTATCAAATTCATTTATACTTTCACTTTCTCTTCTATACATTCACACCATAAGTGTTGTGTGTCTCTGGCTGTTTTCATTATGAGGGATGGAGAATGACAAATTTGTTGGCGTAATAATAAGTACATTGAATAATGATCACCACCCAAGTAATCCATTACTTCCAGAGTTTCAGCTTTTTTAAAAAGATCAATAGAAGTTATGAAATAATCTACTATATTTGCCCCTTTATGATTTATACATCTATAATATCATTTGTCATCAAACCAGATACATCCATTGCTAAATCATTCTTTAATAGTAAGGATGCAAAATGCCTCCCATCACCATTAATTTTCCTATCTCTAGATCTTCTGTAATTCATAAAATAAACTGCCTTTCATCTGAGTTTTAAAGCATTTCAGAAAAAGATCTTCATTTGTTTCCCCAACCGTAGCATTAAAATCCCCAGCCAATAACACTAGGGTCGCAGGATAAAGACTACCCAGGTTCTCTAAATATGTTTCTAACTGGTTCCAGCACCAAAGGATCTTAGACTTGCAAGCAAGTGACGGAAGGTAAATATCTACCAAATGCCAGAAAGCTCCTTAAACTCAAAAAATAATGTCATTGCATATGGAAAACTGTTAAACAGCTCTCTAACCTTCACTTTGAGGTTTACTGAGATTAAGCAGGACAACGCCCCCAGAACACCTGCCACTTTTCCTGGTGTCAACTGCAGGTATTGAATATGTGATAAAACCAGAAACATAAACTTTAGCCTTTGCCCAGGTTTCCTGAAGCAACACTAAGGCTGAGTTCAGACTGGCAATTTGCCCTGGTAGGGACCCCGGGCCAACAACGATTCAATCCCGGAGTAAATGGGATGTTCACATAGGCACATCTGCCTGGCGTCCCCCACCCGTAGCCAACCCGTGCTGTTGCGCTTCACTGCCGGATTAAAGAAATATCTGATAAAAGCTGTAGCAAATCCGAAAGTCCGCATGTGTCGCGCGTTTTTCCGTTTCCAGGGAGTCTGAACATGCAGCTGAAAAGCCGGGAGCAACCCGCATTGGGTAGGAGGCAGCAGCGGTGTGATTGGCTGTGCTCTGCTCCACTGCCCAATGCGGTGCCGGCGTTGCAGGGCAAAAAAAAAAAAAATCGGCAAAATGCGCTCATGCTCACATACACCCATACGCCCACAGCCGAATTAATGGGGAAATGGCAAATATAGCACGCCTCTAGTGCGGCAGTCTGAACGCTCCCGCGCACCTCTGTCCCGTATCTTCCGGCAGAGGCCCCCGCAGTGTGAACGGGAAAACCCGGTATAGTTTAATCCGGATTTTTTTTGCTACGACTGGCTACCGGAGCAAACTGCCAGTCTGTACTCAGCCTAAATCAGATGTACAGGTATTTATTCTTGTTTAATACAACAACTAGTGTGTGAATATTTTCTTAAATTTATAAGCATTGTATTACGTTCCACAGCTAAATATAAACACGTAACCAATTTTCAACCAAATATGTTTCTTATTACAAATCTCTTAGAAATATGTTAATACCTGCTCTGTACCTAGTATATGAGAAATAAGTTTTAACAACTGCTTTCATGCTTCTCAGTGTGACACAGAATCCACCATGGCTGTTGTTTTGACAATACTGACAATATCTGTGAATATTTAAAAGAGGATATATTTAACCTGATTTTTTTGTTTTTTGCTTTTTAAAAAAATCACTGTAATACATTTACTATATTTTTGCTGGTAACTTCTTTAAAAATGTACACTTTCTACTCCCTAATATCAAAGGTGAAGCACTAATGAGAGTATTGGAAGGAAAATCTAACAGCAGTTTTCCATAGATACCTGAATACGAGAGATTTCTTGATAATGGATTTCTAAATTTTCCTAATGTTATTTATCTTTGATCACTTAGAAGTTGGTTGGATCAGGAGATATGATAGTTCTTCCCACTTTTCATATTATGGCGGGAAAGAAAATACAACCACATAAGTCTAATAGCAGAAAACTCCACCGTATGCTGTGGAAACTGGTCAAACTAAGCAGTTCTTGAGTAATGTTACAAATGCAAATGTGAAATAAAAATTGCCTCACTGGATTAGACTAAGCCTCTGAAATCCATTATCTTTCCAGCAGTAACAGTTAGCTGTATGCTTGTTCATGAACAAGATATGGAAGTGATAACCATTCTCTGGTGCTAGGTCCCCATTAGGAGGAATTAGAGAAATTCCCCAAGGACCGGTCTATCAAAGGTATTAGCCATGGCTGAATATAGAATTCCATTTACCTAACATGGCTAATATAAATCAAGTCTATAAAAAGGCTTTGCCTATTTTTAAAGCCATTTTTGCCAGCTGTGATCACCATATCTTGTAGTTCTGCAAGTTAATTATGGCCTACGCAAATAAGTGCTTTATTTTGTCAGTCCTGACCTTCACCCATTTCCAATCAACTTCTCTGGGTGTCCTCATGTTCTGGCACTGAGAGATAGAAAAAGAACTCATTTTATGTGCTCTCCCCCAATAATTATTAACTTTGTAAATCTCTGTTAGATTCCCAGGCATTCAAACTAAAATGCCTCAGATATTTAACTTCTCTTCATATAATGGTGCACTGGGTTCCTAATCATAGTCTTTCTATAGATTTTCCATGGCTCTTTTTTTTTAATGATCAGAACACCATACAGTATTCTATGTGTCTCCCAGATCTACCTAGTGACATTATGCTTGCTATTCTTTATGATGGGATTAGAGAACAACCATAGTCTTCCTGCCCTCCAAAAGCTGTAATTAATTTGTGACATCTACTTTGGCTTTGCAAGTCACAGTAAAAATATCTGGGGACTGAATTACATTATATCCTCTCTGTGGTCGATATATTGATGCTGCTCTAGATGATGTGAAATTAGTCCATGGAAATAACACATTAAAATATGTTAATATGTTAATATTGATATTAAAAGTACATATGTGTAACTTTTATGAAATTTATCATTGCAATCAGTATACAGAAATTAGACTGCAATCATAAAAGTTTATGTACATAATCTTTATTTTTAATTGGTTTACAACTAGTTTAGATGAGCTAAGTCTAATATGAAACAATTTTTGAAGTTAATTTCTAAACCTAAACTGAAAAGGAAAGTTTACACACATAGAAACCTAATATGGAAATGAATATAACTTTTTAATGTTTTGAAAATGGTCCAAAAAGTTCAGAATGCCATTGCTTGGCTGTTACTACTGGTCCAAGTAGCTGAGCAGTTGTAGGGTTTCTTTTAAGATATTCTGGTCTCATACACAGGCAATAGTAATCTAATGTTGACAAACCCACACTATAATAGTGAACCCAAACAGTTCACCCAAACAGTGCCCACCAAGGTATTTTTTGATGTCCACTTCCTCTTTCTCCAAGGGATATCCTCATCAAAGCAAAGAGCCCATCCTGTCTTTCCCCAACTCATAGGAGCAGGAGGTGTTTCAGAAGGGAGGACTCTAGAGAATTTGCCATCCAGAGCTGACCTTTTCTCAACTGGTCAGCTCCACCCTGACTGCTCAAATCTTAAAAGGGGGCTGCAACCTGCTGCTGTCTTACACTTTGGCAGAACTTGCCATCCAGGGCTCAGCTTCTCCAATTGTTAGCCATGCCCTGTAGCTCCCTGCCTGTAAAAGTTTTATTAGTTATAATTAATAAATTGATGTTTGTATTATAATCATACAAGTGAGAAAGGGGGAATTGCACAGGATAACTCATTTTCCCCTTCCTCACTTTTCCCCTGCCCTCTTCCCTTTTCCTGCCTCCTCCTCCCTTTCTTATCTACTAGCCAGCCTAACTTTGGCCTAGCCCTTTCCCTCTATTTCTGAGTGCACCTCAATCTTCTGTTCTGCATTCCCTCCCACTTCCACTGCTGCTTTGTGTCGGGGATTCTTCTTGGTTCTACATTTATTTTTAGGGGGATCAGTACTCAGACTGCTTCCAGCACACTGTTGCCCTTCACTTCCCCAAAATGCTTTTGCTGCGAACCTTTGTTTTGCTTCATTTTGAAATCGATACTACTATTTAAAGCCTCTTTCTCTTTGGTCTATGTTAGGCAGCCAATTTACATGATAGATTTCCTCATGGGCAATTGCTGAACATTTACATTTATTTAGAGTCTGCAATGGTTTGAAGGATGGAAGAGCTACTGGAAAAACCAGTTTTTTCAAGAAGCACTCCTAAGCCAAACAGACTTTTATCACAAACATTTCTCTCAAAACAAAAATGGATGAATCTGTTAATAAATGTTAAAAAAATGGATGCATGGATTGATGGTTTGCATTTTGATTTGATACTAAGCATTGATAATTGTATATTATCCCTGGGTTATTCCGATTACATAATGTTAGTGAGCATTGCCCTGTTAACACTGAAATGCTCCATCCACTCAGTGTAATTCTGATTTTCCTGGAAGAATTCCTCCCACAAGCCAGGGTTCTGTGAAAAGGAAGAGAGAACATGGGGAAAAGAGAACTGTCATGCTGGTGCCTTGGCTACTCCTTCTTTATAGGATAAGAGCAATCAGGGCTCAAAACACAATTTCTTCCATGAATATGCAGACAGCATAATCTGTAGAGACTTGAGTTTCTGGTACAAAGTCCCGAAGAATAATTACATATGCAGAATAAAAGTAAATGATTTGAATCAAAGGCATACTGCCTCAAGTTCTGAGAAAATTGAGAGTAAAGACTGAATGCAGAAAGGCCCTTTCTCTATCGCCCCCCCTCCTCCGGTCTCCAGCTTTCCTTACTTCCCTCTTCCTGTAAGCCTCTACCTAGGAAGACTATGGCACTGTTGTAAAATGTCAGCTGCTGGGCCTAGTTGCATGGTGTGGAATGTGCAATGACTTGCAGGGGAGCGGTGGCATAGTGGGTAATTCCCCTGCTTAACTATAACACCTGAACTGCCAAGCTTTGCCAGTTCTAGCCCCGCGCTGGTGTGAGCAACCTAGCCTTGTCTGTAGCTCATCGTCTACCCAGCGATTCGAAAGCTTCAAAGAGTAGATAAATTGGGGACCACCCATAAGGGGGTGGGCACACTACTCCCTCTGGGAGGTGTTAGCTGCTGAGTGTGATTTCTGTGGCACAGCGAGATCAAAAGCTGGAAAGATCTGTGTTAGCATTCCTGCAGTGAAGCGAGTCGGCCAGGGGTGGCAGTGTGGCAGTGCGACATCAAGAAGCCCGGACATCTTCAGCCAGCTGACAAAGAATACATGCCGTCGGGACACAACTGACTCAGCCCATAGTGGAATCCTCCAACCAGCTACAATGTGTGCAATTAAAAATATTGTATGTTGTCTCCCCTATCCCCCATGAATAGTGTTAGTCCAATTGTCATGAGTAACTGTAAATCGCTCTGAGCCCACAGGTGTGTGGGAAAAAGCGATCAATAAATCGAAAGTATCATCATCATCATCATCATCATCATCATCATCATCATCATCATCTCAGGCCAGTTGCATGGTGTGGAATGTGCAATGACTTGCAGGGGCACCTCACTTTCTTCTGTATCTTCTTCCCCGCACTATTTCCTCCCTCTCTCCTAGTAGCAGCCCCCATACCCTCACTTTCTCTGATTCCTTCTCTCCTTCCCATCCACCAACCAGCATAATTGTTATCTCCATCTTCAGCTACATCTGTTACTTCATTTGTACCCCTCCTATTCCACAATGGGTATTCAAAGCATTTTATATAATTCTCCTGTCTTCCATTTTATCCTCAAAGCAACCCTGTGAGGTATGTTAAGCTAAGAATGTGTAACTGGGTCCAAGGTCACCTAGTGATCTTGCCCAGCAGAGTGGGGATTTGAACCTGGGTCTCCTAGATCCTAGTCTGAAACTACAAAGATTTTTGTAGGTAGCTGCTGTAGCAAACAGCTGGGCTTGGGTGAGTTATGTAAGTCATATGGAAGCAAGTCATCTGGTGGTTACTGATAGGCCTGGCCCTGATGAATTCTCCACTAAAGACTAAAACAGCATGGGAAAGGGCCCTTCCCCATCAATTTGCCTGTCACTGACAGAAACCAAGGCTTGAAGGCTGTCAATATTGTGTGGTTGCCAAACAATGGCCACTAAGGGCATTCATTCGATTTATACCTTGCCTTCCCCACCAAGGCAGGCTCAGGGTGGATTACAAAAAAATTGAAACAACTAAAAAAATACAGGTGCTGCTTCTAATATTTGGGGGGCTATGCCCACCTGTTGCCATGGAGGGCCAAAAAACAGGGTATAGAAACCAAGACCTTCCTCTGAAGTTGCCTTCTAGCACTGGTATTTAGAGGTTTACTGCCTCTGGATGATACAGACACACATATACACACAAACTTCTGTGGATATTTAAATCTAGAGACCAACACAGCCTGGGAAAGGATGTCTCCCTATCAACTTGCCTTTCTTCCCAGAAACTGAGACATGAATACTGTTGCAATTGCCTAGCAATGGCCACTGAAGACATCTGTTTCTTAAAGCTACAGGTGTTCTTTTTTATTTTGGGGGTTTTAATCCACCTATGTGTTTTGGGTTTTTTAAAGATTTTATCTAGGGTGTTTGTTTGTTTAGATTTCAGATTTTACTGTAAACCTGGCTGCTTGCTACTGTTCAACAGCAGTAAACCCACAAAAGCCAGTGTAGTGGTTGGAGTTTCAGACTAGGATCTTGGAGACCCACGTTCAAAGCCCCACTCTGCTGTGGAAACCCACTGGGTGACTTTGGGTCAATTACACACTCGCAGGTTACCTCAAAGGCTTTTTGTCAGGATAAAATGGAGAACAGGAGAATGATGTAAGCTGCTTTGGATCCCATGGAGAAAAGTAGGATATAAATGAAGTAAATAAATAATAAATATAGCTGAAGATGATGGGTCGGATAAAAGGTAGGTTGGTTAGTGGAAAGAAGAAAGCAGAGAAAATTGAGGATACGGGGGCTGCCAGGAGAAGGGATAAGGGAATAGCATGGGGAGAGGATACAGGGGGAAATGAGGTGTCCCCCGCAAGTCATTGCAGCTTCCCCACTGTGTAACTGCTTGAGGTTCAACTAGCACTGCACAACTTGGCCAGAGTTTTCTTGGGAGAAGCTGCCAGGGGGAGGAAAGGATGGAAACATGAAAAGGGCGCAAATAATAGTTGGTGGGCTGGTGAGTGGGATGGAGAGAAGAAATCGGGAAAAGGGAAGAGGCTATGGGGGGAGGGAAGGAAAAAACACAAAAAGGACAAATAAAGGTTGATTGGGTGGTGGATGGGAAGGAGAAGAATCAGAAAAATGGAGAGACTATGAAGGGTTTCAGAGCAGGGAAAGAGGAAACACTGGCGAGGGGGACATGAGATGCCCCCAAGTTCTTGTGGGTCCCTAACATATATGTTTAAAATTTATCTTTGGTTTCAAATATATCTTTCATCTAACTGTAGCTGTGCAGTTGTGCTATATGAAATTGCCTCCTCTACAACCAAATCCAGAAGCAATTTAAGAACATTTCCCCACTGACATCTACTTAAAATCAAATACTTCAGTTTCAGATTGCACACGGGGCTGATGGTTGGCAGGCCTGCTGAAGCAACCCACAAAAGGATTCACCCCTTGCACCCACAAAGTCTCTTCAGATGCAGTATCTTTGGCTATTTCTTTTCATCTGTGAACAGGTTCCAAGGGTCACGCATATGGAGGATATGAAGAAAAAAGGAATGAAGAATGCCATGGTGCTCCATGGCATTCATTTGATGTTTCTGAAGTGTCAAAATAAAATCAGTAAATTATGCTGATTAATATGCAGAGCACAGAAGAAACTGCAACACACAGTTAACTGAAAAGCCTATTGCTACTATGTCGCCCTGGATGTTCCCACACAGTGCTCTGGGAAAATAGAATTTGTGTTTCTGAATGTAGCCCTGAAGACATAGCAGAGAGATGCATTTAAGTCAGAAATCTTAGGTCTCAGTTGTCTTCTAGTGACAAAAAAAAAAAAATTTGAACCACCAACTATACAATCCTAAGTAGAGCTGCAGCTTTCTAAGCCCAATGACTTCAACTGACTTACAAGGGTATATAGCACTGTTACGCAGCTATCTGCAGTTTGAGACACTATCAATGCAAGGATAGGAGAAAACCTAGAGCCTCACCCCATTATTTAAAAGAAAAATCACAGCACCTTCCTTCTGTGTTTAAAATTCACTGAGAGAAATTCATGACTAAATACTCATACCACAATTAATAAATAATGAAGAGGCATTAGTAATTTCTCAGTTACCAAGAGCAAGTGATGAACAGTCGAAGTTTTAAAACAATGATGTGGCTCACCCTATTCAGAAACAGAAGCTTAATAAAGATGAAGAATCACAAGGCAAAGAAAAGAGGAGGAAAATCTGAAGAGATGATGACTATAATGGAAAGGAATATTTTGATTTAAGAGTTTAAAATGGAGCTAAATTTAGTATACAGAAGTTATTAAAATGATTAATAATGACATGCAACTGATATTGTAATTGCCTTAGTAATCATAGGGGCATTATGCAAAGTTCTTTAAAATGAACAGCATCATTTGCATCTGTGATGTTGCTAATTATTTTGGTGTTTTGTACTATCAAAAAGGATCGCACAGCAGCAGCATATATTTAGAGGATTTGAAACAAGAGAGAATTATTAAAATGTAACCTTCTAGGCCTGGTGGTGATCGTGACTTCTGTCAGCTACTTTGATCTTTCTGTCCTGTTCACTGACTGTGACAAAGGAGGGCAATGCGTTTTCTGTGGTGATTCATATACTGTACTAACAGAAATCATTATAGTAGCTTACCCAAAATAACCCACAGTTCTTTCTGAAAAGGCATTTAAAAATAATATTGGAACACATGTCAAATGGTGACAGCTACGAGGTTGTCCGAACTGTGGAGCTGAAATTAATAACTTCCTTGTTACCAGCTGGTAACCAAAGTAACAAGAACAGATATGAGTGCAATGAACTAGAATGCATGAATGTGGATTTAACATTGGCCGAGGACAGACTGGCAATTTGCCCCGGTATCGAGTCGGGGCAAAAAAACCCCGGAGTAAACGATACCGGGTTTTCCCGTCCACACAGCGGGGGCCTCTGCCAGAAGAAACGGGACGGAGGCGCGCGGGAGCGTTCAGACTGCCGTGCCGGAGGCGCGCTATATTCGCTGTTTCCCCATTATTTCGGCTGTGGGCGTATGTGCGCATGAGCGC
The DNA here is from genome assembly GCA_029375565.1 of Gekko gecko. Taxonomy (NCBI): domain Eukaryota; kingdom Metazoa; phylum Chordata; class Lepidosauria; order Squamata; family Gekkonidae; genus Gekko; species Gekko gecko. The sequence goes on from JAPDNY010000004.1 coordinate 119,358,149, forward strand.
TTGAGCGCTCATGCGCTCATGCGCATAAGCGCATTTCGGCGATTTTTTTTTTTTTGCCCTGCAACGCCGGCACCACATTGGGCAGTGGAGCGGAGCACAGCCAATCACAGTGCTGCTGCCTTGTGCCCAACGCGGGTTGCTCCCGGCTTTTCGCCTGCGCGTTCAGACTCCCCGGAAGCGGAGAAACGCGCGACGAACGCAGGCTTTTGGATTTGCGAAGGCTTTTATCAGGTGTTTTTTAATCCGGCACTGAAGCGCGAGGGCTCCGGTAAGCTCCGGGTGGGGGACGCCAGGCAGATGTGCCTGTGTGAACATTCCATTTAATCCGATATTGAGTCGCTGTCAGCCCGGGTCCCATCCCGCGGCAAATTGCCAGTCTGTCCTCGGCCATTGTATAGAACTCTAGTGGGCAACTTAAAAAAAAACAAAACTGCTGGCCTGCCAATTCTTGCTCAGTTCAGAATTGGCTTCTGCTTATACCACTACTGGCTTTGCCTATAAACATATTCCTGTATGAGCTGAGAAACTGGTTAAATGACAGGAAGCAAAGAGTAGGAATAAATGGACATTTCTTACAATGGACGGAAGTAAGCAGTGGGGTTCCACAAGAATCGGTATTGGGGGTGTGGTCTTTCACCCATTTTGTGTTCTGAAATTAAACATATTGTTGTTTTAAGTTTGCATGCACCTTAAGGGTGAAACACTGTTCTCCCGCAGTTAATGACACTTTAATCAAAGTTTTCTAAAGCTGTGTTTTTTGTTTATTTGCACTTTATCCTTTAGATGTGTGAATCCTTAAAAATAAATCTGTTTGCCTTCAGAAGTTAAAACAGGTTTTAAAAGCCCATATGAAAAGAACCTAAGATATCTAGATTTGTGAGCAGGCATTTTCTGACATCTGCTTTTGATGTGCTTCTATGGGCTTGAACACGTGGGTTTGTCAATCCCTTTTGTTGTGGTTGTAAGATTTGTGAGGAGAAGCTGCATGCTACTGTAGTGAGGCTTAGTATAGCGACAGAAACAGCACTATAACAAAATTTAGCAACAAAGCACAGTCGCTCCAAGTGGGGGGAAGACAAGAGAATAAATCATTTGCTTTTTTTCAACATTATCTCCGACACAGGAGGAAAACCCCTCTATGGGATGAAATGTGAGGGAGAAATGCAATGCCTTTAAGTGTCAACTTCATTTTCATAACCAGGTATTTATAAAATGGCATGAGGATCTAATCTCTGCATTATATTTGACATTTAATGAAGAGAACCAAAATCTTGTACTGATATTAAGCAGTTTTAAAATTACTTCAACTTTGGCAAGAAGCAGATTAACACCAAATTAAACATGAAGTTATTCATACTTTGTATAAGGAGTTTATTGTTTCTGCATTGAATTTTTTAACAACCTTCATCCGGCAAATTGTGCTGAGGACATTATAGGAAGCTCATTCATTTTAATTAGTCATCATATAAATTATGCGGGTGACATCTTCCCAGCTGCCTAGCAGCTAGTAAAGGGCTGTTTCTGTATTCACATGTAAATAACAGTGGGTGACAATTAAGAAAGTGTTGATAAAGGACCATGTAATTACTGCTATTAACACTACACCTTAAAAACAATTGAGGAATGTGTTATACCTGCATAAAAGAAAAAAAAAGTGTGAGGCTAAAGAACAAAAAAATTCATCTCAGATATTTATTTCCTCTCTCAGTAGCTGCACATTGAAATGTATCTACAGAAACAATAGAAGGAAGTAGCAAGGAATCGAAGAATTTAGGATTAGAAAATATATTTGCAGACAAATCCTACTAATTTTGTCAGCTCTAAGATTCAGACAAAACTCTGTGGTAAAGCCATAATTTTGTCTGAATGCTATAGTGTCACACCAGTGATGTGACATCTATGTATTCACCAGAAGTGATGCTGTGCTGTTGGTGCAATGCCACTTCTAGAAACACTTTTTTTTCCCACCAGCCCTTGGTAGGCCAGCAGACAACAACGAAAGAGAACAGAAGGTGTCTTTAAATCCTATGCATTTTTATCCAGAAGTACCACTACCACTTCAACAGGAAGTTGTGCAGTTGTGCAGCTGTGCACAGGATCACAACATTAAAATAAATGTCTATTATAGATAAGAACATATCATGGTCCAACACTGAGCAAACATGGAAGGTTGAATGTGTGTGGGGGTGGGCGGGGGGGGAACTAGCATACCTTGCTTCTCTGCCACTGTTGTAGCTTCTAGCAAATTAAGGTTGATGGGGTCTGAACTGGCAGAGACGGACCAAGAGAGAGATCTTGGAGCCGTAGTAGATAACTCAATGAAAATGTCTAGACAGTGTGTAGCTGCAATAAAGAAGGCCAACGCTATGCTGGGGATTATTAGGAAGGGAATTGAAAACAAATCAGCCAGTATCATCATGCCCCTGTATAAATCATTGGTGCAACCTCATTTGGAATACTGTGTACAGTTCTGGTCACCACATCTCAAAAAGGATATTATAGCATTGGAAAAAAGTTCAGAGAAGGGCAACTAGAATGATAAAAGGGTTGGAACACCTTCCCTATGAAGAAAGGTTAAAATGCTTGGGGCTCTTTAGCTTGGAGAAACAACAGCTGAGGGGTGACATGATCGAGGTTTATAAGATTATCAATGGGATTGAGCAGGTTGAGAAAGAAGTACTTTTCTCCCTTTCTCACAATACAAGAACTTGTGGGCACTCCATGAAATTGCTGAGCAGTCGGGTTAGAACAGATAAAAGGAAATACTTCTTCACCCAAAGAGTGATTAACATATGGAATTCACTGCCACAGGAGGTGGTGGCAGCTACAAGCATGGAGAGTTTCAAGAGGGAATTAGATAAACATATGGAGCAGAAGTCCATCAGTGGCTATTAGCCACAGGGTATAGATGGGAACTCTCAGTCTGGGGCAGGTGATGCACTCTATTCTTGGTGCTGGAGGGGGCAGCAGTGGGAGGGCTTCTAGTGTCCTGGCCCCACTGCTGGACCTCCTGATGGCACCTGGTATATTTTGGCCGCTGTATGACAGAGTGTTGGACTAGATGGGCCATTAGCCTGATTCAACATTGGCTTCTCTTATGTTCTTATGTTCTTATGGTATTCTGTAAGTGTGGGAAACAAGTTATGACTGTAAAATGGGCTATGAATGAGAAGGCTAGCTGCAGTTTACACAACATTTTCAAAATTAAGGATGGGTATTATGTCTAAAACATTTCCAGTAATTAATTCTGTTAATGAATGGCAGAACAACAAGAAGACATAAAGTGATTTAAAGTAATCGAGAGGGACAGCTCAGCGCATGTCATCATGGTTTAGCAACAGGGCATGTCTTGCATGCAGAAGGTCCCAGGTTCAGTTTTTAGTATTTCCATTTAAAGATTTCCAGCTAGCAAATGTTTAGAAAAATCTTTCTTTGTCTGAGACTGTCATGATCTCGGCTGTGCAAGGAAAGGCCTAGCAGGCCCAGGGGGCCTTAGTAGCAGTGGGAGGAGGCCAGGCCTACAACTCCCAGAAGCCCCTGAGAGGTTTGGCGCCAATTTAACCAATCATAGAGAAAGGGAATGTTATGTACACGGGTCGCCACTATGGGTCCGTAGCTACAGTGTGGAGCTTTGCCCTAAGAACAATAGAACTGAGGCTCCTAGTTCCCCCTATCATCCACCAATAGCAAGTTGGCGGGAAATTCGAACCCCCCAATGGGACTGCGTGTGTGCTGGGTGGGTGTGTATATAGTTGGCCTTGCAGGGCCATTGTGTGTTGTGTTGGGAAGTACCAATAAATGCGTAACACCGCATGTCATTGTCTGAGTCCTCCTTGTGGTCAGCTCAGTACTTTACAGTGGCGACAAAGGTGGGATTCCTGGAGCAGGCCTGAATCTCCTACCAGCGCAGCCCGAGCACCGATACCGAAGATGCCACTGCACCCCGCACGACTCCCAAGGAGCACCACATTGTACCTGGCTCTTCCCATCTCCACTCCCCGCATCGTGCTAGGAAATGGCCACCACTCAGGGAAACATCGAGATCTTCAATCCCACACATCCTGAGCTTTGGGATTCGTGGATGGAACTTACCTGCCACCTTGCCTACCATGAGGTGACCAATGCGGCTAAGAGATGAAACCTCTTCATCAGTGCCTGTGGCACAGCCACCATTCGGCTAGCCAAGAGCCTACTGGCCCCTAGGGCCATCCTCGAGTGCTCCTACAAGGAAATTATCGATGCACTGATGAGGTACCTCACGCCGAAGCCAACGACACTCACCAGGTGAATGGCATTCCAAGGGTTGCTCCAGAAGCTGGGGGAAACAGATGCGGTGTATCTGGCGGCACTACACCAGCTGGCCATAGAGTGCACCTTCACAAAGGTTGAGGAAAACCTCCTCACCCAGTTTGCGTGGGCCATCAGTGATGTCAAACTTCGCCAGAAGGTGATCAGCGCCTCCGACATCAAGCTCAACGAGGCTCTACAACTTGCCATCACTCACGTGGCCTCACATCACAATTGACCATCAGCCGCTTCGCACCTCGTCCTTCCCAACTCAGCACTGGAAAACTCAGACGAGGAAGAAGTCTGACTGGTTTGTTAGCCCACCCGCTGGAAAACACCGGGAGCTACCACTGTGGGACCTTCTGGAAAGACCACCGACCGTGCCCGTGTGCCAGTTGTGGGGAGGCGCATGCGCGGAAAACTTGCTGGTTCTGCGACACCACGTGCCACACCTGCGGCAAACAGGGTCATCTCGCCTGTGTCTGCCGGTCCAAAAGAACTGGGCACTAGCAGCCGCCCGCTCCACCACGATGCCAGACCGCCGCCACCTATGGGATTGCCATAGAACACTCTGATCTCTACCTCTTCACTGACCAGCTGTCATTCCAGGTACTACACCTCCCCAACCTCTCTGCTACTCGGAAGATCCAAGTCCAGGTTCAGACTGAGGGGTCCCCCTGTGCTATGGAAGTAGACTTGGGGTTGGTGGCATCCATCATCTTGGTGGGCACACTGAATAGACTGTGTCCCAGCAGGGGACCCCCCCTACATCCTTCACCCTTGAGCTTGGTAGACTTTCAGAGGAACCTGGTTCCAATCCAGGGCATGGGGACATTCAGGGTGCAGTTCCAGGGTTTTGAGGGATCTCTGGACTTGATCATGGTAGAGGGGAACCTTGTTAGTCTTTTGGGGCGGGCCTGGTTTGCACCGTTGAGCATCACAATTGGGGGGGGTCAATAAATGTGCAACGTGGGACTTTGCAGAAATTTGTGGGGAGTTCCCTGTAGTTTTCAATGGGGCATTGGGATGTTATAAGGGGCCACCAGTTTCCCTACAGCTAGACCCTAATGTGACCCCTATCCGTATGCATTTCCACACAGCCCCGCTAGCCCTCAGGCCCAAAATCGATACGGAGCTGGACTGCTTAGTAGCCCAAGGGGTCCTGGAGCCGGTGTCATGCACCATTTGGGAGATGCCAATTGTTACCCCTGTGAAGCCAAATGGTGAAGTCCACATCTGCACGGACTATAAATGTATGTTAAATAAGGCCCTCCATGACCACTCTTACTCGGTCCCAGTAGTGAGCCACGTACTGGCGTCTCTGGCGGGGGCCAAGATCTTTGGAAAACTTGACCTGGCACAAGCATATCAACAGTTGCTGGTTGATGAGGCTACAGCCATAGCCCAGACAATAGTGATGCACTGGGGGGGGGCTTTTAAGATGAAAAGGCTTCAGTTCGGGGTGAGTGTGGCCCCGGGGATCTTCCAACAATTAATGGACTCATTGTTAAAAAGGATCCCTGGATTGATGCAGTTCTTTGATGATGTCCTCATTGCTGCAGCCACCCCAGATGACTTCGCTTCCCGCCTCCGCACCGTTTTGCATTGGTTTGACTCCGCCAGCCTCCAAGTGAAGTGGGAGAAATGCCTCCTTGGGGTTACGGAAGTGGACTTTCTGGGATTCAGGGTCGACACGTCAGGCCTCCATCCATCCAGGGACAAGGTGAAGGCCATTGTGGAGGCCCCGGCACCTACTTGCAAAGTGGAACTACAGGCGTTCTTGGGACTAATAAATTTCTATCACACCTTCCTTCCGCACAAGGCTGCAGTGGCCAAGCCCCTCCACTGCCTCCTGGACAAGTCAGCTCAGTGGTCCTGGGGCCCGAAAGAGGCAGCAGCATTCCGAGGTGTCAAAACATTGCTTATCTCAAACAATGCGCTGGTGCACTTCAACGAGTCCCTGATGGTGGTCCTTGCATGTGACGCCTCCTCCTACAGTGTCGGCACAGTCCTGGGCCACATCCTCCCTGATGGCTGCGGAGTCCCTTTGGCCTACTGCTCGAGGACCTTGTCGGCAATGGAGCGCAACTACACGCAAATCGACAGGGAGGGCTTGGCGATTGTTGCAGGAGTCAAGAAGTTTCACAACTTCATGTACGGGTGCCCCTTCACGATTGTAACCAACCACAAGCCTCTCCTCGGACTCTTTGCAGTGGACAAACAGATGCCCCAAGTTCTGTTGCCCCGAGTCCTTCAGTGTTCCCTGTTCCTCGCTGGCTATCAGTACCGACTGGAACACTGCCTGGGCAAAGCGATGGGGCATGCCGACACCCTGAGCTGGTTGCTGCTGCCTTCCACAGACTCCAATCCTGCCCCTGAGAGCTAGGGGTCTTGTTTCTTGAAGGCCTTCTGGATCCTCTGCTACAGGCTTCTGACATCGCTGCACACTTGGCCTGCAACCCCATCGTCTCCCGGGTTTGGGGCTGGGTGGTGAGGCGATGGCCTAAGGCCTCACTGGGACCAGAATTCATGGCTTTCATCACCCGGAAAGATGAACTATCTGCCCTCAAGGGGTGTCTCCTGTGGGGAGACCAAGTTGTGGTCCCCGATGCCCTGAGACAATGGGTCCTCACATCCTTCCACAAAGCACTTCCAGGCATTGTGAGGATGAAGGCGCTCGCCCAGAGTTATGTGTGGTGGCCAGGGATTGACAAGGAGATTGAGTCTTAGGTCCGCAGATGCCAGACTTGCCAGGAAGTCCAGCCAAGCCCACCCAGTGCACCAACACAGTCATGGGAGTCAACCAGAAGGCTATGGTCCCGGCTCCACATAGCCTTTGCCGGGCCATTTCAGGGACCGTTGTTCCTAGTGACAGTTGACTCCTACTCGAAGTGGCTGGAGATCAGCCTGGTGTCCACCACATCAACAAAAGCAGTTGTACAGTCCCTCTGCTGGATCTTCGCTACATACAGCCTGCCGAACACGATAGTCTCTGACAATGGGATGGCCTTCACATCGTTGGAGTTCCAGGACTTCCTGCAAAGGAACCTGATCCGGCACATCCGATCTGCCCCTTTTCACCCTGCAACCAATGGGCAGGCAGAAAAGATGGTGTGCACAGTGAAGGTAGCCCTCAGCTGAATAACAGATGGGGACTGGGAGTTCCGGCTAGCCCACTTTCTCCTGATGCAGAGGATGACACTGAACCCCATCACTGGCCACAGCCCTGCTGAACTGTTAATGGGGCAGAGCCCCATGACATTGCTGGACCAGTTAAACCCCAACAGAGCACCGGACTCTAGGAGGATGGTCGAACAGCACGATGCTCCATGAGGGTTTTTCCTAGGGGACCCTGTGTTTGTCCGGAACTATGGGACCGGCCCTCCCTGGATAGCAGGCAAGGTTATCAGAGTAACAGGCCCAGTGACGTACAAGGTCTCTACGGAAGATGGCCAGCCATTCAAGAGACACCTTGACCAACTGCGATGGCGACAACTTCTGGAGGCAGGAGAGCCCACCCCGGTCACATCAGAATCAGGTGCATACACCCCAGAAACAAGAATCCAGCCCAAAACTCTGAGAGAGGAAGTTGCCCCGCCGAGTGAACCTCCACCAGCCACAACCAAGCCAGAGGCACCCATACTGCTGCCACAGACGCCTCAACCACTGGCCACCACCAGTCAACCAGAGGCCAGCACCAGTGACCCAGTGCCAGCCCCCTGGCGTTCACTCAGAGAGCGCCGACCCCCACCTATTTACAAGAGTATGTCACATACGTGGGGTCGGAACTATGGGAGGAGGGATGTTATGTACGCGGGCTGCCACTAGGGGTCTGCAGCTACAGTATGGCCCTAAGAACAATAGAACTGAGGCTCCTAGTTCCCCCTAACATCCACCAATAGCAACTTGGTGGGAAATTCGAACCCCCCCAATGGGACTGTGGGTGTGCTGGGTGTGTGTGTGTACATAGTTGGCCTTGCAGGGCCATTGTGTGTTATGTTGTGAAGTACAAATAAATCCATAACACCGCATGTCATTATCTGAGTCCTCCATGTGGTCAACCCGGTACTTTACAGGGGACTTATAATAAAAGAGCTGATACAGAAGAAGAGCTGTTTTTTCTTCCAAGAGAGCAGAGCTAGGAGGAAGGCTGCTGCAGGGAAGAGACCCTCATCCTGAGAGGAAGGATGAGCAGACTGAGGCCCACTTGAGACAGTAAGCTAGGGACAGTTGGTTTAGACGCATTATGGCATTTGGTTTCTTTTCTTTTCACCCCCTTACTGATATTGTTCTTGCACCTTGTTTGTTTCCCATATTGGGCTGACCTCCTGCAAAAATAAACCTTTTTCTTGTTGTTTACTCTGCCTGGTCCTCACGCTTATTTCGGCCAAACAAGGGAGATCTGATGGTCTTGGGAGGGTGCTTTGGGCCTTCTCAAGGGATCCTAAAACCAGAGTGGTGACAGCGTCAGGTGACACCCCACCGGAGCCACGATAGAGACAATGGATGGTCACTGCCTTGAGCTACATGGGCCAATGGTAGAAGGTGGCTTTGCATGTTGAAACGTAATGTTGTGACCTTATTTTGGCTAATGGCTATTTAGAATCAAGCATAGCAAGTTGCTCAGTGAGGCTAACCTGTTTGTTTGCAATTTAATGATTCAAGGAATTATATGTAGCATTAGGATTTATTGGTGGAGATACAAAAGAGCATCCATAAAGATAATTACTATGACTGGGAAAAAAGAAATGCAGGATTTGATAAGAGAATTATCAGAGAAATTTTGCAGACAAGAATACAATAATACGACAATAACTGTGGTCTAGTCCATCATTTTTCATATACTGGAAAATACTAACATGCTGAAACAATGAAAGTACAATTTAGGGATGTGCACCTGGATATAACCAAGCTGAATATTACATATCTATCTATCTATCTATCTATCTATCTATCTATCTATCTATCTATCTATCTATCTATCTATCTATCTATCTATCTGGGATAGGGTGGATTGCTGACGATAGGTAGGGATGATTAGCAAGAATGATGGACAGTGTGTCTGGAACAGCACATCACTGGCTGTGTGGCAGGGTGTGGCTGGAATGAAGAGCCCTTGGGGCTGAGCAACATCTTTATGAACCTGTTAGTAGTGGTGTGGTGCATCAGAGGAAGGGGCTGGAGCTGGGCTTGTGGGTAGGCAATGATAAACAAGACTGGTGAGAGACACTAAAACATTTACATGTGTGAGTATATACTCCCTAGTCCCAACCAGAACTATTTCAGATTGGTGTATACTTCTCTCACTTTAAGGGTACGGGAGGCATTAGGCAAGAAAGGACTACCTACTTTAAGGTTACAACAAAGCTAAAATTATGATCACACTCAGTGCTGCTTCAGTGCTTCTGGCAAACTGATTATGAATTAGGACCCACCTTTGACTGAATCTGGTAGGTCCATTTCTTTTTCTTTTTTGTATTTTTGTGTGTGCATGCACACACTCCTGGAAATCATGGCGACCTCTGGTGACTGACCTCTACTGGGAGCCTGAAGGATATGGAGATGGCTGAATAAAGCCTACCCCCCCTCTGGTATCTAAAGGAGGTCTCCCATCCAAGTATTTGCCAGAGTCAACTCTGCTTAGCTTCCAAGATCTGATGAGAACCTGCGATCTGGGTCAGGGCGAGCCTTTCATTTCTGAATGTCTGTGCTACCACTATTTTACAATCTGTAAAGAAAAGAAAAGAAAAAAAAAAGAGCTGCGGTGGCTCAAGTGGTTAAGACGCTGAACTGCAGGCTGTGGAAGGTCGGTAGTTCAGCAGTTCGAGACCCGGGTGCCGCAAGACGGAGTGAGCTCCCGTCTCTAGTTCCAGCTCCTGCCAACCTAGCAGTTCGAAAGCAAGACATTGCAAGTAGATTAATAGGTACCACTTCGGTGGGAAGGTAACAGCGTTCCGTGCGCCTTGGTGTTTAGTCATGCCGGCCACATGACCACGGAAATGTCTTCAGACAGCGCTGGCTCTTCGGCTTTGAAACGGAGATGAGCACCGCAACCCTAGAGTTGGATTCGACTGGCTTTCGAGCAAGGGAACCTTTACCTTTACCTTTAAAGAAAAAAAATCAGGAAAGAATTTCTATGCAAAGTAGAGGATCAGCATCTCCCCTATTCTATAGTGTTTTGCCAGTCTCTGGTAAACCTGCCTGGGCAATAACATATCAAAATGCATACCAGAATTCTCTCCTGTACAAAAATTCATTACTTAGAGAACACTAGCATGCCTGATAAACCCTTATCCCTGCAGATAGATTCAGGTGGGCAACTGTGTTAGTTTGCAGCAACAGAACAAAATTCGAATACAGTAGCACCTTAAAGACCAACAAAGTTTTATTCAAGGAAGAAAAAAGAGGAGGAGGAGGAGGAGGAGATTGGATTTATACCCCGCCCTTCATTCGGAGTCTCAGAGCGGCTTACAAACTTCTTTCCCTTCCCCCTCCCCACAAAAGATGCCCTGTGAGGTAGGTCGGGCTGAGGGAGCTCTTTCAAGAACTGCTCTTTCAAGAACAGCTGTGATAGAACTATGGCTTGCCCAAGGACATCCAGCAGCTGCAACTGGAGGAGTGGGGAATCAACCCCAGTTCTCCCAGATTAGTGCGTACTTAACCACTACACCAAACTGGCTTTCTTGTATGCATGCACATTCATTCATCAGATACACTGAAATGGAAGTAACCAGTCCATACATATAGATAGAGGGTGAGCAGCAAATTAGCATACAACATAATGAAAGATGTTTAACAGATGCAAGGACCAAACAGGAATAACGTTTATGTGGCCACCATTTGTTTGGATTTAATTCGGGGGGGGGGGGCAAAATAGAGAAGCAAATAAATATATCAGAATTGGGGATGGATGTGTAAATGTCCCCTTCTTCATTGTGGAATGCTGAGAGTAATTAACTGAGACCCTGTTGTAGTGGACTGTGATTATTTATTCCAAAATACTGTCCCTGGAATTCAGGGGATTCCAGGAAAACTGCTGCATACATTAGGGGGGAGCCTGTAGAAGAATGGGGAATCAGTAACAATTAGGGTTGCCAGCTTCCAGATGGGAAACACCTGGAGATTTTGGGGATGGAGCATGAGGAGAAAGGGGTTTCAGTGGTGTATAATGCCATAGAGTCCACATTCCAAAGGAGCCATTTTCTTCAGTTGAAATGATCTCTGTCACCTGGAGATCAGTTGTAATAGCGGGAGATCTCCAGCCACTACCTGGAGGTCGGCAACCCTCATAACAATCCTCCTCCTCCTCTTCCTCCTCCTCCTCCATCACCAGCACCACCAGCAGAAGAGCATTTCATCAAACAGAAAATAGGCAACCCCGACCTATGAGGTTGAGAAGAATGGTCTGGTACCAGTAGGAGACTGGGGGGGGGGGCATTGGTGGTGGTGTGAGTCACTTCCAGGAAAGCCTGGAAGTGATGCCATGCCTCTCTATGAATTGCTGGAACTTTTGGTGATTCTTGAGAGGACTGGTGTCTCTTCTAGGTTTTCCCTAGAAGGGATGTCCCAATGTTGGACTGATGGCCTTTAATTCCCCCTCCCCCACTGCCACTCCAAGCAGCAGAGGGAAATGAGATGTGAGGAGGCAATTCCCTGCTCCTGCTGGGGTGGGGTGGGGGGCTGGCAACCCTACCAGCTGTGGTATTTAAGATTTGTTGTTGTCGTTGTTCAGTTGTTCAGTCGCACAGTCGAGTCCGACTCTTAGTGACCCCATGGACCAGATCACGCCAGGCCCTCCTGTCTTCCGCTGTCCTCTGAAGTTTGCTCAATTTCATGTTCGCTGCATCGATGACACTGTCTAACCATCTCATCCTTTGCCGTCCCCTTCTTCTTTGACCTTCAATCTTTCCCAGCATCAGGATCTTCTCCAGTGAGTGCTCCCTTCTCATTTGGTGGCCAAAGTATTTGAGCTTCAACTTCAGGATCTGGCCTTCCAGGGAACAGTCAAGGTTGATTTCTTTTAGGATTGAATTATTTGATCTCCTTGCAGTCCAAGGGACTCTCAAGAGTCTTCTCCAGCACCATAGTTCAAAAGAAGGTATTTAAGATAGAATATAGTATAACAATTATATTAACCAATTTATATATTCAAACTAGCATGATATTAAACTTTATCTTGTTAACTAGACGGGAACTAGTTGATTGTGTTAAACTACTTCCAAACTGTGATTGGCCTGATCCAGAACTAAACTGGGGGAAAAAAATCAATCATAAATGAACCTAAATTGGAACTGAACTCAGAAGTATACTGATTTATTGAACCTCCTGGATTCACCACACAGCAGCCCAACCTATACCTCAGGCTTTTCCACATCAATACTGTGGCCTGATTCCTGCACCTTTAGTCTTGACAAGACTAACAGAGCAAGACAGCAAAACCTGGGGCTATTATATGGCCTTTATGATACAGTACATAAGGGACACATGATTTTGCCTCACTAGAATTGCATAAGCATCACATGCAGAAATTCATGCTATAGCGCTACGGAAGGCTGCTGGACTGGCACAGGGGCTGGGTTCTGAGACACCAATGCAAGATTAACAGAACTAGAAACTCAAAGACACCATCGGATTTGCCAAGATTCTGCAGCTCCTTTAGCAACTGTACTTCCAATAAATCTTTTGCATTAGTTTGAGTGCACCATTTATGCTAGTTCATTTAATAAATTTTAATCTGGACCTGATGCAGTCAAATACACCTTCTGATCATAATCAGAATGCAAGCAGCTCTCCAAGGCCTGCCATGCTTTGGCTAAGAAGAAACACTTTTACCCATTTTGTCTCAGAAGAGCTTCTGCATCAGGATTCTAGTCGAAATCTTTCAAAAACACATTTCATTGTGCCAGCATTTTGATTACTTTTTCCCTTCACGAAGTACATAGATTATTTGTCCTAAAAGGACTGCAACTGACAGTAAAGAGACTGTTTCATTTACTTTAAAGAGGAGGATTAGCATTCAAAATATCATGGGATCTTGGGTTCTCTCTCACTCCTTCCTTTAAAGTAAGACAGCAAAGGAGTTGTATTTAAATATATGCAAAACTGTGCTGTAATTATTTTGATCAGTGAAAAATGACTAATTCAGATCTACAGGAAATGTAGGCCAGGAGTGGTCAGTTAATTTAGTTTTAGTGTAATTAGCTGTACCTCCTAGGGCAGATGCCCCCCCCATCTTTCAGACAAAATATTTCTGCATTTAGCATTATTTATATACCCTTTATCATTCAAGCAGAAGAAATAGGTCTTCATAATAGCAATGCATGTTCAGAACAAATGTCAGTGAATGAGATGGCACCCAGCTATTTAGCAGCAGATTGGACTCTGCTCCCAGCAGGCATGTGGTGTCAAAACGGTCAAGGCCCACAATTATTACTTCACTTAAGTAATGTCTTGCTAGAATCTGAATTTGAAATATGAAAGGCTCCCACAATCAGCCTTTATGCATCTAAGTGAACAATGTTTACTGCTTTTAAAGGAAATACCAAACTGAGAAGAGGGAAGGGGTGTGAAAATGATATTCATAAATAGCAACAAGGGGCAAATGCAAAAGCAATTACACATATTTGCATAAAATAATTTATTTGCAGGTAGATCATCATCTTTTTTCCTATAAAGGAAAATAAATGTTTGTTAAAAATAATCTGAAGATATAAATACTCTTTTAAAGTCACTGTTTCCATTTATGAAGGTACAGTAATAGAGGGTCTTCAAGCACAAGATACCCAGTGGTCTTCCATTAGACAGATTCCAATTGGGCCAGGGGTCCCATGTGAGATTGTAGGCAACTCCTCTCTAATGCAAATAGGTGCTACGAACAACAAATTAACAGCCAAAGTCAGTTGGGGCCTCACAAATGCAAATATATCCCTCCTTTTGCTCAAAGGTTCTGGTGCTGTAGCAGCAAAAGGGGGGGGGAAGGGAAAAAAAGAAAAAACTTACAATGGACTTTAAAGGGTGCAGTTTTGCTTAGAATCCTACAGGAAGTCAATGGAACTCACTCTTGTACAAACATGCATAGGATTCTGCTGTAGGAATCATTATGTTTATTACTCAACTTGTCTAAACATTGTATTGGTAAATAAATAGTTGAATAGCTTAGGACTTGTCAACCTTCTACTCCCAACAAATATATCATTGCTGTCTCTTCAATATTCCCTATGTGAAAGCCACTTTTAAATAACAGGTATAGAAAGAGAAGGGAGAATGCGAGTGATAGACTTAAGTAGGTCACAGGCTGATGTATTGATCCATAAAGCTACACAGACCAAAATGCTATCCCATGCAGGTGCTCTAATGAAAGAGCAGATCCATCTGCCAAGTCACAGCTGCCCAGGTTGTTAAAAACGGTGGAGCTATAAAGGTTTTATCTGTACTTTTGCAGGGATTGTTCATATATCAGCTTTCAGCCAATGTACTCCTGCCTTAAAGTATACCTCCTATAGAGTTGCCAGCTTCCAGGTGAAGCCTGAAGATCTCCCAGAATCACAACTGATCTCCAGACTACAGAGATCAGTTCCCCTGGAGCAAATGGCTGCTTCTATCTACTATTTGCGACTATACTCTGTAGCTGGTCAGAAGGTTTGCAAATTGAACAGCTCCCTTGGATGTGAAGTGTTTCTAAGCTATGGGGTGACTCAAACCACCTAGCCTGCTCAATGTCTGTCCCTGATCTGAAGACTGTAAAGGTTTCCAAGTCATGCTGGGACTCTTGTTTGTGCAGCAACTTCTTCCACTGGTTCATGACTGTTGACTCCTATGTGCAATTTTTAGACTAATTTGGTTGTCAATCCTATTCAGCATGAGCAAAGCTGCACTTCATAAATGGTAAATTTCCCACTTTTTCTGCTGCAGTTATCTATACCCTAAATTGTGTCCCCCAGAAACATTAGGGGTATTGAAGTGAGGGGTTGCAATGAAATTCACCCTTCCCCTCTTCCATGAGCAGAAGCACCTACCTTAAACAGAAAGGGAGCTTAGGAATTGAGCCTATGCCTCTAAAAATTATCCACTTATCTTAAAATTATATTGTTTCATTTCAATTGCATTAGTGACAGCTATGTTTTGAAATGACTCACAACAAATAGTTATTGACACACATTTTCTGTTTGCAAATATGATTCATTAATGAGTTCTCTCTCTCTCTAGTTATATGAAAATGTGTTTATCCCCCCCTCCTTTCTGCTGGCAGTAACTCCCCACAGCCAGCAGAAAGGAGGGAGGGAAGATGTCAGATCTCCCCCCTTTTGCTTTCTGCTGGTGTGGGGGAGCCACCACCAGCAGAAAGGAGGGAGGGAAGATCTGACATCTTCCGTCCTTCCATTCTGGTGGTGGTGAGGAGCATCCACCAGCAGAAAGAAGGGAAGAAAGATATCAGATCTCCCCCCCCACCTTTCTGCTGGTGACAGGAAGCCCCTGCCAATAGAAAGAAAGGGCAGGAAGATGTCAGATCTTCCTCTCTTCCTTTCTGCTGGCGGGTGAGCCTCTGCCAGCAGAAAGGAAGGGAGGGAAGATGCCAGATCCCCCCTTCCTTTCTGCTGGTGGGGGGAACCACTGCCAGTAAAAAGTAAGCGAGGGAAGATCTGACATCTTCCTTGCTTCCTTTCTGCTTGTGGCAGGGAGCCTCTGCCAGCAGAAAGGAAGGGAGGGAAGATGTCAGATCTTTCCCCCTTTTTTTCTGCTGGCAGGAGCAGGGCTCACCCTGGAAGGGGCTTCCTTTCTCCTGGTAACAGCTTGCCACAGCCAGGAGAAAGGAGGCAGGGATCTCTGGGGAAGTGACTTTGGTTTTGCTTCCCACCTCTTCGAAGGGACGGGAGCAAAAACAGAGGGTTAAAGTGGGGGTGAAGTGCCTCCTGGGGGAATTTTACCTCCACTTTTCTGCTGGCCCAGTTGTTTCAGGCTCACTTGCACAGCCCATTTAAAGGGGCTGAGTGAGGGAGCCCAAGATAGCTGAGCTGGCAGAGAGAGGCTGAAGCTCTGAACAGCCGAACCAGTCAAAGTCCAGTAAATGTTTTGGGAATGCACCTTCCCTCAACATCAGTTCACAAGCTCCAAACTGGCCCAAGTGTGGCCTGAATTTTTGCTCATAAGCTGGTTTGTGCCCATCCCTACTTTGAATGTATGAATTCATCCTGACAAAGGCTTTCTCATTGTGAGATTCTAAAGATCTGTTTAGGCAAAGTATTTTATGGATTATGGCTCTCAATGCAGTGTTCTTTTCTTATTATGTGGAGTTCTATTGCTCAGTGGTGCTTATGTTCCCCCCCCCAGTTTAGATGCAAAGGAATATAACTATATTAGTATAGTGGTCATTCAGTTAATCATATTATGAAATGTGACTCAAAACAGGAGGCGCCCCTTCATTTGAATGTATAATACTACCCAGCTGAATTATACCAATAACACCAAGGTGGTACACATTTTTCCATTAATCTTCCCCTACAGCAGAAACAATATCACAGCAGTATATAACTATTTCATCAGTCAGGTTTCTCCTTGAGAAGACTGAGGTATATTTTACTTTATTTCTTTAATAATGTGCTGAAATGAAGCAGATGTAGGCTGTTTGGAATAGGAAAGCTTCTATTTCCTGATATGCCTGTTCCCAGTAGTTAGTTCTATGGATGCAGATGTCAAGAGCATTCCCAGTCTTTCCAGTATGGACATCTATTGCTTGCTTGCCATATCTATTACAGTCTGAGAAATCCATTCCTTTAATTACATTGTGTAATGAAACTCAAGCTGCCCTGAAAGAGGCAAGCCACAGTTTAATACTCAATGATGACTGTGAATTCCCTCACCATTGGCTAAAATCCCAGATTCTGCTCTGTGGAATTATTAGTTAATAATCATATAATTTGAAATGTGATGTTACCTGGAATCATTCACTGCAATAAAATGTGTTTACAGAGAAATATTATTTTGTGCCTTTAGATGAAATGCAAGTAGAACCTTTAGTAATTTAATAAAAGTATCTGTCAGCCTTATTTCTATCACCCCCCTCCAAGATTTCATTAACTGCAGAATGCTGAAGAAGCAAGCAAAACAATGACGATACTGAGGAACTCTTTAGCTCACTGAACACATAAAGCAGCCTTATACTCTCAGACCCTTAGTCTATCA
Source organism: Gekko gecko (assembly GCA_029375565.1). Lineage (NCBI taxonomy): Eukaryota > Metazoa > Chordata > Lepidosauria > Squamata > Gekkonidae > Gekko > Gekko gecko. The sequence goes on from JAPDNY010000004.1 coordinate 119,375,615, forward strand.
AGGTCAGTATTGCCTACTCTGGCAGCAACCTCCAGGGTAGAGCTCTTTCATATCATCTACTACCCAGTCCTTTTAACTAGAGAGGTGAGGACTATCTGCATGCAAAGCAGATGCTCTACCACTGACTCAAGGGTACTATCATCTATCTGGCTGAAAAGTACTGAGACTGACGAGTGATTTCAGCTCTCACATGCTTTATTAGTTCAAGAACAAGACAAGTGAAGCCGGCTCACAGGCCAGCTTTTATTCTCAAAGGAACCCACACCCCAACACACACAACAACCCGTTATTGGTTTATTTACATTGATTGAGTTATCTCCTATGATTCCTGCTCCCCGATTGGGAGGGAGCTAGGATCCTACTGTCCACTGATCTCTGGAGCGAAGCTCAAGCACTTCGCCCGGCCGCATGTCAGACCTGCTGAAACAGGTCCGAGCACATGGCTGGCTGGAGCACATGTTTTGAGCTGGATACACTACACCCCTCCCCCCTTGGTCTGAAAGACACCTGCAGACAAAGTCTTTTAAGTAAGCCAGAGGCTTTCTGTCCCTCGTCAAGTGGCGGGTAGCCAGGGCTGTTGGAGATGCCAACGCCTGTGTTCTGGGCAGGGAGCCTACCGGTGGCGGCAAAGGTGGCGCTGCAGCTGAGGCGTCATTAGAGGTGATCAGTGCTTCCAGAGATGGGGCGATAGGTGCCATGGCTGGGGTCTCTGCTGGGCTGGGGAACATCGGGGAAGGTTATTGTACCCCGGCCCCTTGGGTTTCAGGCTCCTCGGAGTCGTTCGGTTCTAGCGGCGCCACCCTAAGATGGAGTTGGTCGATGTGGTGGTGGAGTACGGTGCCATCTTCACAGAAGACCTTGTACGACTGGGCCCCCCGCACTCATACCACCTGCGCTGGGACCCATGGCGGGCTGCGGTGTAGCTCCGGTCATATACTGGATCTTCTGGGAAGAATCCTCGGGCTGCTTCCTGGTCCTCAGTGCCTGGCTCATGCTCCGGGGCCTGGTCCGGGTGTAGCCAATCCATACGCGTCATGAGGCGGCAACCCAAGAGGAGTTCTGCCAGACTGTGTCCTGTGGTGGCGTGTGGGGTGACTCGTTATCTGAAAAGGAAGGAGGCCAATTTGTAATCCCAGTCCGGGGAGTTGAGCCAGCGTAGTGCATCCTTAGCCGTCCGGACCATCCATTCTGCTTGGCCATTCGTGGCGGGGTGGAATGGAGAGGACCGCACATGCCAGATCCTGTAGTTAGCTGTGAAGTTCTGGAACTCCCCGGAGGTGAATGCGGTTATCAGCATGTCCAGCAGCCCTTGGTCACTGAAGATCTGCCACATGGCCTTGATGGCGGATCGCGAGGAAGTGGATGGCACTGGGACGACCTCCAGCCATTTGCTGTATGAGTCCACCAATATGAAAAAGAGTTGCCCCTGGAATGGCCCTGCAAAATCCAGGTGGACACCAGGGGCGGTGGGAGGGGCGATGGGAGGTGGGAGGACTCCCAGGCTCTCTCCGGAGCCCGCAGTGGGTTGGTGCGTGAGGCCTGGCAGGGCTGACACCATTTCACCTCATCCTTGATGTCCCGATCTAGATACACTATGTCCACAGCATTGCCAGAGTCAACCATTTTAGTAACTCTGTCAAAAAAGAAGATAAAGTTGGTCTGGAAAGAGTTATTCTTGATAAACCCATGCTGGCTACTACCAATTAACTCATTCCGTTCAAGGTGCTCACAGACAGCATTTAATAATCTGCTCTAGAATTTTTCCAGGTATTGATGTCAAACTGACAGGCCTGTAATTTCCTGGGTCTGTCTTTTTTCCTTTCTTGAAGACTGGGACAACATTCGCTCTTCTCCAGTCTTCCGGCACAATACCAGTACTCCAGGACATCTCAAAGATTAGAGTCAGAGGCTCTGAAATAACATCTGCAATTTCTTTTAGCACCCTGGGATGCAAGCCATCCGGCCCTGGAGATATGAAAGTATTTAAGGCAGCTAGATGCTCTCTAACCATCTCCTTACTTACTCTGGACTTGCAGTTCCTCCTTCCTTCATATGTTCTGCATTCTTCAGGTTGTATACAGTTCACCTTACGGTTAAAGACCAACACAGAGTTGAATAATTCCGCTTTATCTTCATCACTTGTTAAGGCTTGACTGTCTTCCCCTAGCAATGAGGTTACCCCATCCCTGTTCTTCCTTTTGCTCCGCACATAGGCATAGAAACCTTTCTTGTTATTTTTAGCATCCCCCACAAGCCTCAGCTCCATCTGCACTTTAGCCTTTCTGACAAAATCCCTACAGTTTTGACCCTGCTTCTTGTACTCACCCTCAGTAATTTGTCCCTCCTTCCATTTCCTGTACATTTCCCTTTTTAGTCTCATCTCTTTAGAGAGTTCCTTGTTCAGCCACCTTGGCTTCATTACCCATCTCCCACCTTTCTTTCTTACTGGGACAGTTTGCGATTGTGCCTTAAGCACTTCAATTTTCAGCACCTCCCATCCTTCCTGTGCAGATTTCCCCTTCAGCATTTCCAGCCATGGGATCCTACCTAATATTTCTCTGACTTTTTTGAAATCAGCTTTCCTGAAGTCCAGGATACGAGTCCTACTATGTCCTGGTTTCACATCCTCCTCTATGTCAAATTCCAAGCTGACATGGTCACTATTTCCCAAGGATCCCACAACGTTCACTTCATCAACCAGTTCTTCCCTGTTAGAATTAAATCCAGGATAGAAGATCCTCTGGTTCCCACCTCCACCTTCTGAGAGATGAAGTTGTCTGCAAGACTGTTCAAGACCCTGTGGGATGCCCCATGTCTAGAAGAGTTAGATTTCCAGCAAATATCTAGATAGTTGAAATCTCCCATAATCACTACATCCTGTCTCTGTGAAAGTTTAGCAAGCTGTTGTACAAATGCATCATCCAGTTCCTCCAGTTGATTCGGAGGTCTGTAGCATATCCCCACAACAATATCCCCATGGACTAGAAACATTTATTCTTCAAACCATACACAAGTAAATTCAATAGCATATATTCAATACCAATACCTAATAGCATATAGAAAATCCCAATACCTGAAAGGATATTATATACTTCAAAAAGAAAAAGGAATTCCTGGACTGTGGACCAAGACCTCAAGCCTAGGTGGGGTGTTGGCCAAACAGCCCCACACAAAGAATCCTTTTTAAACTCCTTTCAGCCAATAGGAATCAAGGCAGGAGTTAATTAAAATATACAAAACTTGCCAAATACCAGCCCATCTTAAGTTGATATGATGAGCTTCTGCTAATATGAACTTTTGCCTAGATATATTGTATTAACTGTGATGTCAAAAAAACCTTAACAGATATGCTTAAACTTTGAAGGCCATGAAATGTGAATTCAGGCAAAAGTTCATCTACAGGGCAAGGCTTTAGTTTTTACACCTAGGTTACCAGCAAAAGAGCAAAGGCTTATGGGACTTCTGATCCAAGAAACCAAGCCTACATAGCATAGAAAAACAGAAAGGCCCATGCTCATTGAACCTCAAATTCTGCCACAGATACAATGGCGAGTGAAAATAACAACAGAGAAAATGAAAGCATTGTATGTGCTATCATATGATTTAATTTAATCAAATACCCTAAAATATTTCTATTTAGTAAAGTCTAGAGAAGGCCACAAAGTCTTAGCAAGTCAGCCTTCTCCTTTGGAGGTCAGTTTTGGTGGCTAATGTCTGCATTTGATCCTTTTAGAACTAATGTAGTTCATTTGTTAGAGGACAGTAAAGCATGACTGTAGAGTTGTTTTTCCTCTGTCCAATCTGTTCTATGTACATTTGATTTTTTTCTTTATACATGTGTTGAGTAATTCTCATGTTACATTCAATGCATGTACAGCTCAATGTGTCATCTGAACTCCATACTTCTCCAGGCACTGATCTTTGACTTCATTTGTAAAATGAATGCACATTGGCTGAGTTCAGACTGGCAATTTGCCCTGCTAGAGTTCAGCCACATTTCCCAAGCGGATTAAAGGGGGCTGTAAAGTACTGGGTTTCGGGCCTCATGACTCGGATGACGACATAAGAGAAGACGCGTTTATTCATACTTCACACAAGACAAGAACAACCAGTAACGGCCGGAGGCCAACTATATACAGTTAGGGGGAGGACGGCCCCATATTCCTATTGGCGGGTTTGAATTGCCCGCCAATGCTGCCATTGGTTCTCTACTGGCGAGCTCAGGAACCTAGTCCCTATTGTTCTCAGAGAGCGAAGCTTGGCTGTCTTTCGCCAGCTCTGCCTTCTGATCCCAGGACACAACACCCCTCCCCCCATAGTTCGTCTCCTATCAGGTGACGTAGTCTTTTAAGTATGCCGGTGACCTCCGTTCCCTTAGTGATCGTCGGGGGGCCGGTACCGGACTGGCGGGGCCCCCATCGGGTGGTCCTCCCGCACCAGGAGCTTGGATCTCCGGTAGTAGCTATGGTGGTGACAGTGGCGGCTGTAACGGCGGCGGCAGCGGCGGTGGCGGTTCAGCTGTCTCTGGGATCCCCTCCGGACTCCGTGGTCTTTCTGGCACTGGCTCCGCTGGCGGTGCCTGCAGCCGATCGGATGCTGGGGCGGCTGCGGCGTTTCCCGGTAACGGGGCCTGGATTCCTGTGTCGGGGTCTTGCCGCCTCCGGAGCTGGTCCACGTGTTTACGGAGGACCCTGTCCCCATCTGCTAGGACCTCGTATGACACTGGCCCGGTGGGTTTTAGGATGCACCCGGCCAACCACTGAGGCCCCGCCCCGTAATTCCGGAAGTAGACAGGTTCCCCCGGGAGGAAGTTTCGGGGCGCCTCCCGGGTTTCGACCAGCTTTCCCTCTGGGGCTCGGTCCAGGTGGAGTCTGTCTAACAAAGTTGTGGGGCGGCGGCCCATCAATAGTTCTGTGGGGCAATGCCCGGAGATGGGGTTTGGGGTGGTGCGGTGTGTTAGGAGGAAGCGGGCCAGCCGGAACTCCCAATCCCCCTCCGTTATGCGGCTCAGGGCTTCTTTGGCGGTGTGTACCGTTCTCTCTGCCTGTCCATTTGTTGCCGGGTGGAAGGGCGCTGATCGTATGTGCCTGATTAGGTTCCTTGCGAGGAATGCTTGAAACTCAGCAGATGTGAACGCTGCCCCGTTGTCCGACACGATTGTGTCTGGCAACCCATGCGTAGCGAATATTTTCCGCAGGGCCCTTATTGCCGCTTTGGCAGAGGTGGTAGACACTGGGCTTATTTCCACCCACTTCGAGTAGGAGTCTACCGTCACCATGAACTGGAGCCCCTGAAACGGCCCGGCAAAATCTACATGTAGGCGTGACCACGGCTTGTGGGTAGACTCCCAGCTTTGGGTTGGCGCTCTCAGGGGATTGGGGCGGACTTCCTGACACCGTGTGCAGCCTCGGACCCAGGTTTCAATTTCTGCGTCCATCCCGGGCCACCACACGTAGCTCCTTGCCAGGGCTTTCATTCGTACAATGCCAGGGTGGGCCTCGTGCAGCGTTTCTAGAACCCCTCATGGGCCCCGGAATGACCACCCTGTCCCCCCATAGTAAGCACCCCTTCAAGGCGGATAGCTCTTCCCTCCTGGCTTTGTATGCCGTGAACTCTGGCCCTGTCTGTTCCGCTGGCCATCCCCTCACCACCCAGTTTAGGACCCAGGAGAGAATAGGATCTCGGGACGTGCGGGCAGCCACGTCTGCAGCCTGAAGGGGGGTTGGGCAGCTCCTCCATTAACAATACTGCGGGAGCTGGGGCCGGATCTTCCCCTGTTTGCGGCAGCGCCAGGCGGCTCAAGGCGTCGGCATGACCCAGCGCCTTGCCCGGCCGATGCTCCAACCGGTACTGGTAGCCCGCTAAAAACAAGGACCAGTGCAACACCCGGGGCGACAGTACCTGCGGCGTTTGTTTGTCCGCCGCGAACAGTCCCAGGAGCGGCTTATGATTGGTTACGAGCGTGAAGGGCCGCCCGTACACAAAGTTGTGAAACTTTTAACCCCCGCCACCAGTGCCAAGCCCTCCCGGTCGATTAGCGCATAGTTCCGCTCCGCGGGGGACAGCGTGCGGGAGTAGTAAGCCACCGGGACTTCCCTCCCATCTGGTAGCTTGTGGGCCAAGACTGCCCCGACCCCATACGGTGATGCGTCGCATGCAAGGATTACTGGGAGCTTTTCATCAAAGTGGGTGAGTACAGCGTTAGAAATCAAGAGTACTTTAACCCCCGAAACGCCGCCTCCTCCCTCGCTCCCCATGCCCAGGCTGTCGCCTTATCCAGCAGCCTGTGCAGGGGTTCGGCCACGGCGGCTTTGTGTGGGAGAAAGGCGTGGTAAAAGTTCAGGAGGCCTAAGAACGCCTGGAGCTCTGCCTTGGACTTCGGGGCGGGGGCCTCCACGATGGCCTTCACCTTGTCCCTCGCCGGATGCAGGCCTGTTGCGTCTACCCGGTACCCCAAGAACTCCACCTCCGGCACCCCGAGGAGGCACTTTTCCCGCTTCAATTTCAGCCCCGCGGCTTGGAAGCGTCCCAGTACAGTTCGGAGGCGGGCAGCGAAGCTTTCAGGGGTGGTCGTGGCGATGAGGACGTCGTCGAAGAACGGCGTCTCTCCAGGGATCCCTTTTAACAAATCGTCCATGAGATTTTGGAAGATCCCTGGGGCCACACTGACCCCGAACTGCAGCCGCTTCACCCTGAAGGCCCCCCAGTGGGTCACTATGGTTTGCGCCTCGGCAGTGGCCTCATCCACCGGGAGTTGCTGGTACGCCTGCGCGAGATCCAGCTTTCCAAATATGCACGCCCCGCCAGTGTGGCTAAGACGTGGCTGACCACGGGTACGGGGTATGCGTGCGCCTGAAGTGCCTGGTTAATGGTGCACTTATAATCCGCGCAGATGCGGATTTCCCCGTTTGGCTTTACGGGTGTCACAATTGGGGTCTCCCATCGAGCGTTCGGGACGGGCTCTAGGACTCCCTGGGCCACTAACCGGTCCAGTTCGGCCTCTATTTTAGGGCGGAGGGCCAGGGGCACGGTGCGGATGCGCCGTCGGATGGGCGTCACTGTGGGGTCTAAGTGGAGCGACACCGGGGGCCCTTTATAACACCCCAGTTTCCCGTCAAAGACCTCGGGGAATTCCTTGCACACCGCCCCCCAGTCACGCATCCCGCACTTATTCACTCCCCCAATCGTGATGCCTAGGGCCTCGAACCACGCCCGCCCCAGGAGACTCACGAGATTTCCCTCCACCACCACCAAGTCCAAGTTCCCCTCAAAGTCTCGGTACTGCACTCGGAAAGTGCCGACTCCCTGGATGGGGACAGGGTTCTTTTGGAAGTCCACCAAGCTTAATGGCGATGGACGTAGAGGGGGTCCCCCTGCCGGGCAAAGTTTATTTAAAGTGTCCATGGAAATGATGGACGCCGCCGATCCCGAGTCCACCTCCATGCAACAGGGGGACCCCTCGATCCGCACGGTTACTTGGATCTTCGGGGTAGAGGAGAGATTGGGGTTGGGGAGGCGAAGTACCTGCAGCGGTTGGTCGGTGAGATGGTACAACTCGGCGACCTCTTCCGTCGTCTCGTAGGCGGTGGACGATGCGCGGTGCTGTGGGGCGGACGATCTCGAACTCCTGGGGCCCTTGGACCGGCAGACCCGTGCGAGGTGTCCCTGCTTCCCGCACCCGTGACAGACAGCATCCCGGAACTTGCAGGATTTCCTTCCGTGGCCTTCCCCGCAGCTGGCACAGACGGTCCGGTTGCCGGAAGGCTTGGCTGGCTCCCTGTTAGCCTGCTGGAACGGCGCCGGCCGGCGGTGTTGGGGTCTGAGGGCGAAGACCTCTTCGGTATCTGAGTTCCCGGGGCTGGGACTCCTCCCGACCACATGGGCGGCCGCGGCCGGGCGTTCCCCTTCCGCGGCCTCGTGGGCTGTTGCGGCATCAATGGCCTCGTCCAGGGAGAGCCTCCGGTAGCCAATCAACTTGCGCCGCAGCTTGGAGTCCGCCAGGCCCCACACGAATTGCGTCAGCAAGTTGTCTTCCACCTTTGGGAACCCGCAGTCCACCGCGAGCGCCCTCAGCGCGGCCAGGAAGGTGGCAACGGATTCCCCTTGGGCCTGGACTCGCCTCTGGAACTCCATCCTCTTGGCCAGGAAGGTCGGCCGGGGGCTGAAGTACGCGTTGAGGACGTCCAGGATCTCCCCAAACGAGCTTTCCAAGGCCGTGCAGGGCACCAAGAGGCTCTTGGCGAGGCGGACGGTTTGGGTGCCGCACGCGTTCAGCAGGAGCGATCGTTTCTTGTCTGGGTGGCGGATCTCGTTGAGCTCCAAATAACTGATGAGCTGGTCGACCCATGCGTCCCAGGTTTCTGGCTGCGACGGATCAAAGCGCTCGAGTGTTACATGAGAGGCGGCCATGGCTCTGTCTGGGAAGGCGTGCGCCGGGGCGAGCGGTGCGGTGCTGCTCTCGGGGTCAGCGATGCGATGCTCGGCGAGCGGTGCGGTGCTGCTCTCGGGGTCAGCGATGCGATGCTCGGCGGTGTCCTTTTCGTCGCTCATGGAGTCATGGAAGGCGTTGACTTCGTCGCCACTGTAAAGTACTGGGTTTCGGGCCTCATGACTCAGACGACGACATAAGAGAAGACGCGTTTATTCGTACTTCACACAAGACAAGAACAACCAGTAACGGCCGGAGGCCAACTATATACAGTTAGGGGGAGGACGGCCCCATATTCCTATTGGCGGGTTTGAATTGCCCGCCAATGCTGCCATTGGTTCTCTACTGGCGAGCTCAGGAACCTAGTCCCTATTGTTCTCAGAGAGCGAAGCTTGGCTGTCTTTCGCCAGCTCTGCCTTCTGATCCCAGGACACAACAGGGGCGTTCACACAGGCACATCTGCCTGGCATTCCCCACCCGTAGGCAACCCGTGCTGTTCTGCTTCGCTCCCAGGATTAAAAGATACCTGTTGAAAGTGGTAGCAAATCCCGGAGAGTGCCTTTATCCCACTGCATTCCACTTCCCAGAAGTGTGAACACTCACCCGAAAAGCCGGGAGCAACCTGCATTGCTCCCGGTACATATGATTGGCGCATATGACTGTCTGTGCTCCGCTCTACTGCATAAGGCGCATATGATTGGCTGTGCTCCACTCTACCGCCCAATGCGGTGCCGGTGCAACGGGATCCTCCCTAAATCGGCCGGATGCCTATGTGTGCATGAGCACTCATGCCCTCATGCACTCATACACACATAGGCATCCAGACGATTTGCCAGGAAAAAGTCGTTTACAGCCGTGCCTCCTGGCCAACAGTCTAAACGCTCCTGCGCACCTCCTCCCAGTATGCTCCCGCATCAGTCCGCCCCATGTGACCGGGAAAACCCGGAACACTTTGTGCCAGAGCTTTTTTGCCACGACTGGCTCCCGCTTCAAACTGCCAGTCTGAACTCAGCCATTGGCTCTTTCTTACAAACAAATGGATGCAAATACATGCATGTGTTCACTCTAACATGTGAATTACAAATTACAAAAAGAAATAAAGTAGCATTGAAGGCATTTCTAGGTTCAGGTGGGTAGCCTTGTTGTTCTGAAGCAGTAGATCAAAGTTTGAGTCCAGTGGCACCTTTAAGACCAACGAAGTTTAATTCTGGGCATAAGGTTTTGTATAACTGCACACTTCACCAGACATGGCATTTCTAGTTCTCAAAACACATTTTTCTATTTAAATGACTGGCTCATTTTTAAGAAACCATCAATGAGAAAAGCAAAGCCTTTCATTAAAGAATATTACTGAAAACTATACTTAAAACAAATCCAGTATTTTAAAGAACAAAACATTTTCTCCCAGCCCAGAAGCAGGGATGATTTATTTTCTCAAGAAATCCAAGTTGCTTCTTTGGGAGGAGGAGATATTTATTTATGGTCACTAGTAAAGCAGTCTGAGAAGTAAGAAGGATGATATGGGACATCAACGGTAAGAAGGATAATATGGGACATCAACCTTCCATTGTTCATTGCATGGATAGTCTTTCTTTTAGTTAGGGGAATTCTTAACATTATGCCTGTTTCCCTAGAGAAGGTAAGCCAAATACCAGCAAAATCACAAATAAACAGAAAATATGAGTGAATTCTTCAAACAAATTGAAATGGGAGCTCCAATGGCCTTCAGCAGAAAGAACTGAACATCCTTGCGGTCACATGCACCAGAAAAAATGGCGGTGGGGGGCAGTGAGGTTATTTCCTCTGGAGGAAGTTGACCCACAGTTGCATGATCACACAGTCCTTGGAAACTGCAGGCACAGCCCGCTACTGTGTGATCTGACACAACCAGGGGTGAGTCAGGTTCCCCCCCCCGTTGTTTGTTTCCAATGTGCTTAAATGAGGACTTGGTGAATTGATCTCTGCACAGAGGGCTCCCTATGGAGTTTGCTATGATGCACATACTGAAAGGGGGGGGAAACAACGGCACGGAGTTGGGATGGCCTGATCAGCCATTGCAACCTGTTTTCTACCAGATTTTCCCTGGTGTCTTTTAACTCCGCTTCTGCGGCAGAGCAGAACAGGTTGCTGACGGCTGCTTCCCAGATGTTGTTGTCTGATTGCACCCTTTAAATCTGCCTGGCATTCATGCCTATGGTGGGTCTAATTGTGCGTATGATCACAGCCCTTGTGTCATTTATTTCATACAAGTGATTCTTCCTTGGCAATCTCTTGAAGCAAATGATTTTAGTTATGTTAAAAAGAAAACCATATAGATGCCCTTCAGTTTCAGTATCTGGTGGTATATAAGTTATGAAAACCTCTGATGCAGAAAAACTGCAATACTTGAATGCTGGAATTTGCCTTAGATTAAAGCTGAATCCTACATGGAAGCAAGACCTAGGGCTGTAAGTCTTGGTTAGCTTGTGTTCTCCAGGGAAATCTCACTGAAAACAATAGGCTTTAACCACTATAAATATGGTAATAAAACATGTAAAAAAAGGACAAGAACAATATGGCTTTTCTTCCTTAGGCCTGTTGAATGTGTTTCCTTACACAAAGATGAATAGCAACTGCTACAAGAGTAGAATCAATAGGTACACTGTCACACATGGACCACTGGCTAACACACCTAGGAATGTTTCAAAAACTAGGCTTTTGGTGTAACATTTTCATTTCAATATTTGTTTTAGAAGGGGGGGAAACTCAGTGGCAACTGTGTCTCTTCTTGAAAATTAGGGTTCCCAACCTTCTGGTGGGACCTGGAGATCTCCAGATATCTACAGATATCATTTCCCCTGGAGAAAATGGCTGCTTTGGAGGGTAGACTCACTGGCCTTATGCCCCACTGAGGTAATTTCCCTGGCTCCATTTCCAAATCTCCAGGAATTTGTCAACCCAGAGTTGTTAACCCTATTGAAAATGCTCCAAACACAAGCCAGCTGTATGACCCATCCTTCTCTAGTCCCCAAGAGTCCCCTGGTGAATTTTTCTAGATAATTAAATTATTTTTAAAATAATCTCCCTTTAGCTATTATGGCTGTGATCATGGCTGGGTGTCTAAATACATTATGCATTTTTTTCAAGAAAGATATTCATTGTAAGTGGATAAAAGTCACTTGTGAAGGTAAAAAAAAATCATATTCAACAACTGAATCAAATAGTGCAATCCTAAACAGAGTTACATCCTTCTAAACCCACTGACTTCAAATGATTCTTAAAGGCGTAACTCTGTTTAGGATTGCATAAAGTAGACATCTGAGTTTGGCCAGAAGGTTACTGAATTTTTTTTTCTGTTTGTGAAGAAATCATTCAGTTTCCAATTGTTTCCCTAAAGCTGCACCTAGAAAGACAGAGGCCTACCTAGCAGGAGTGGTTGGCACCAGATCTAGAATTTTCTGTAGAAGCATGGAAAGGTCAGTTGACAATGTTTCTACCAGACCTAGGGCTGCCAAACCACTGGAGGGATAGGAGATCTTCTACTCCCAGATCCCATTGCCTCCTGCCACTTGGAGAGGCAGGAGGATTTTCTTTTCCAAATGCAGCCTCATGTAGTAGAAGTTCTTTCAAGAAATGGCAAAAGGTCACTCTAGGTATTGCCAGAAACTATGGTTGTCACTTCTGGTAAGAAGTTCTGGTATGTACATGAGAATGCATTAAAAAAAAAAAAAAATCTTCCATGACACTGTGGCCCCCCAAAATCCTGCTGGTTGTCAGGCAGTGCCTTGCAACCCTAACAAAGTCAATGTTTTATGCTAAACAACATGACAATAAGTATGTGTCTCAATTACTGATGCAAAGAACATCCCTCATGATATCATTCATGACTTCCACTTCTCATGGAAACCCAGTACAAATCACATTCTTTTCTTTATAGCTGTCAGGAACTTTTTTTTTTGTAGATGATCAATGTTAACAGTTTTATCTCTCTCCTAGACCATTTCTGCAGTAGTCTAAATCCCTGCATCAGTGGTCTTAATGCCTCGGTGTTTGCTAAAAGTTCCACAGCAATTTTTGCCTCTCCAGGAGAAGATTTGACATGAACGCTCCCTTACTGTGCAGTTTCAGAATCCTTTTGTGATCTTTCTTTCCCTCCAGGTCTGAACTTGCTGTTTTCTAGTGAGGAACTCCCCTATTTGAATGCGCTTTCCTGGCACACCGCCATTTTGGGTTGTCAGTGTTGCATGTTAACCCTGCCTACCGCCCTGAGCCCCCCCCTTTGTTTTGGAGACATTCTCAATTTTTTCAACCTAATTTTCTTGTAGCATAACATCAAGCACTTTGTGACACTGTGAGAAACAGGCAGCACAATGTTATCAGAAGGGAAATGAAACCACTGTGGAATGCTGGGGAGGGAGTTGGGGTGGGAGAACAATATAGATTTATCCAGCAATTCATTGAAAAGAGAAATTAAAACTTAAAAAGGCTGCGGTAGCCATGTGGCTCTAAATCAAGTCTCCTAAAATAGAATTCCTTAATGTTCAGAAGTAGATATTTAAAGAGCAAAGTGAGGGGGACAAACCTCTAACTGTCTTGCTTACAGTGGAACGTTTTGAAGCTTCATGCACGGCAAAGTCTGTGGTGTAGGGGTTAGCAAGCCCATCTTGTAACCTTGAGGTCCTTAGTTCAAACCTCAGATGGGAGCAATTTTTAATGGGTATTTTTTTAAAGTAATGGGTATTTTTTTAAAGAGCAACACCCCTCCCTCCACAGGTTAATGTTGCTGTTGGTGAAATTCATAATCCACAGGAAATCACTCATTTGCAACATCTTTGAACAGACAAAACTTTCTCTGCATTAAAAGTTCCCTTTTACAGCAAATGGTGCAGCAAGTGAAGGTCTAGGTTAGATTCTTCATTCATGATAGACTTGCCAGCTCTGGCTTGGAAAATTGTTATTCTAACTGTATGTTCATTAACCAGAAGAGGGAGTGGTGTTGCTTTTTAAAAAAAAATGCACATTAAAAATGTATTGCTCCATCTGATGTTCAAACCTCCAGGTAGTGAGAGTAGCATGCTGACCACTGCACCACAGATCCTTTAATGCAGAAAGCCTCTAAACTTTCCACTGTAAACAAGGCTTCCTAGGAGGTGGGGGAAAGTAGGCGGGGTGAAGTAAAACGAAAAGGAAAGCTCCATCAGTGATGCACATGATGGGAGCCCTGGTTCAAAGTTATTGCAGAATGATTAGGGCAAGTCCAATTCTGGATCTAAAGCCCTATTGTAGAAATAATGGAAACATGTGATTGAGATTCATCTCAGGGGTAAAAGGGGGAAAGAGTGTACTGCAGAAATGGTCCTAGTCAAACAATGCAGGACTACTTATCAGGAAATGACTTGGATCAGCGTAAGATAGTGGGGTTTGCTAATAGAAGACCACAAAACCTAGTTATGGCAGCTCTTCCTGATTATGTTTCTAATCACATCTGCTTAAATTTTCATATAAAGCTGAGAAAACTTGCTGGAGCCATTCCCAAACCTTGAAATGTAACATAAGAAGCAAACTTAGTTTTTGAGTCCATCATAAATTTTAATGGGAGATGCAAAAAATAACTAACAATATTAAATAATCAAAATTATATGAGATTATTGTGTGTTTTCAAGTCTATTAAATGTATGTAGGTATTTAACTTACCGTAAAAAAGTGAAACACTGCTTGAAATATACTGTTATAGAACAACAGGTACATACCCTTATATGCTTATTAAGCAATATCCTTCTCTGTGTTTTCTAAAAACCAACAAGAAAGCAAATATTTTGCTATTTTAATCTGATTGCAAAGCTACAGATGCACATATCACTAATTATTATCATGCTGGAATTCTGCCAAAATAGCTTAGTAATTAACTCACAAATACAAACCAGGCTTCTAAACACATGATCATATGTGTACTATTTTTTTTTCTTGGCTTTTTGACTAAGATCAAGTGTGTACTATTTATTTTTATATGTGAATCACAAAGGAATTTATTGAACGTCTTCCCTGTTAGGTATTGGTATTGCCTGCACTAAGGTCTCCTGGCTGATACACTGTTTTATAACTGGTTTTACTGTATTAATTGCTAATGCTAATTGATATTCATTCCACTGTTGTAAAGTTTAAGACCAGTAAACCTTCTTGCACCATTTCAGTATGATCTAACAGAAGCAATCATTGCAATAAAACAATAAAGATATGAATTTCAGCTCTTGAAAAGTAGACTGTATTAATTATCTCTGTAATATATTGAGGCTGTGGTCACAGGGTGTGTTCAGACGGATCTTTTGATCTGCCATAGGAACGACTCCCTTGCGGATCAAAAATGCACGACCAGACAGAAACATCTGGGAAATATTCCGGTCCCATAGGCATCCCGTTCTGCTGTGCCTCCAATCCTGATTTAAAAAGTAGCAGTTTCAATGTAGGGTTTTTGCTTACCCGCGCAACAACTGCAGACTTTCTTCCGTCTGGTCACTCCATTAGCGCGCGATGCTCCCGTCGGCTCGGTCTGATGTCAGACCGAGCCGACGGGGGCGCAATTTTTAAAAAATTGAAACCCCATGTGCGCTTTAACGAGGAAACGCATTCAGCGATAAGCGCTACGAGGAATGTAATATTCATGCTTATTTCTTTTAGGGACAAGATGTTACCGCGATGGGAGATGGAGGGGGGGAAGGACTGTTCTAACTTGCAAAATAGTCCCTCCATTGATCATGATGGCAATGGCAAGGGGGAGGACCGGGACTTTGCTGAAAACCCTCCGCGATCGCCTCAGTTCTCCAAGGAGGCGCAGCCTTGCCTATGCGAATGTACAAAACTTTTTTTTAAAAAATCCTCGGTGGATGCCGTGTAGACAAATCACGGTGGGAACAACGCGCGGTGAGGCTATTTCATGGGGGGGCGTCTGGTCGTGCTAGGCTGGATTAAAAAAATCGGGATAAAATTTTAGGAGGGCTCATGGTGCGATTGACTGGCCGTCTGAACGCAGCCACACACACTAAATAATCCACTTTAATCCACTTTCAATGCACTTTCCAATTGGATTTTGCCACTTCACACAGTAAAAATCCAGTTTAAAAGTGGATTGAAAGTAGATTATTTAGTGTGTGTGACTGCAGCCTTTCTGAGCTGGCTGGACAAACAGTCTAGAACAGGGGTGGCCAAACTTGCTTAATGTAAGAGCCACATAGAATAAATGTCAGATGTTTGAGAGCCATAAGACATGAATAAATATTACATATTTTTACTGGGATACGATCAAATTTTCTTTTTATTAACATTATAAATGAGACAGCCAAAAATAATATCAAAAGCAGTAAAAGAAGATATTGATAATGATATTTATTTGTCCAATGACATTTGTTTGCTGATAATATTTGGCTTCCACAGCCACCCTTCTGGGAGCTGCACAATATATGTGAAAGAGCCGCATGCCGCTCCCGAGCCACAGTTTGGCCACCTCTGGTCTAGAACAAAGCACAGGACAAAGACTGAAACCAGAGGTGGATTGGTCATTATGGCCACCAGGACTTTTTCTGGTAGGTTAATATTTTGCCCCCTCCCCTGAACTGGGCTATCTCTGTGAGGAGAAGGACAGCGCTCAGCCCAGGTCATGCAGTATGAAGAACAGGGCCCTTTTCAGGGCTGTTCTTTTCCTCTTAGTTTGCTCCTGCACAAAACCATGGTTTAATTAAACTTAATTAAAGTTAATTGATCATCTGAACACACACCACCGCATGATGTACAAATGTGGACGTCCTGGTTTGTCTTTGTACCACACTTGCTACAATACCAGCCTGTCTCTGCAGGGAAGATGAGGGAAAGAAGGTTTTTAAAACTGCATTTTTTGAGGCAAACAAGGATTTGAATGATCACCTGCAAATCAAATCCCAATTTCACAAACTATATTTAACATGGATAACGTTTTTCCATTATGAAATGCTAAGATGGGCACAGTCAGAGAAAGGGAGGGGGGAATGGAGACGGCTAGAGGAAAACGGAGACAGGAAAATAAAAGATATGGGACATTATACTGGCATTTCAGTGACTTTCTTTTGGCAACATAGGCAAGATACATAAGTGGAGGTAATACTAAAGTGCATGCCAAACTGGAGTGGAGAAATACAGAACAAAAAACTGATAAGCCCTAAGTGAAGGATGGGCAACAGTTTTATTTCATATTCAGAACGTCTTAGTAGCAAAAGCTTGTCAGTGATGTCAAGCCTGGCACTAATCTTAAAAATACTCATTAGGGCTCTACTCAGGGACTAACAAGCTTATTTGCATTTATGATTTGACACAGAATGTGAACTTGAGTCTGGAACAAATTCTTTGACCCTGTTCATTTTGTCTGTTTCCGTTTTCCTTCATCAAAAGTCTTCAGTAAGTACTACTGGATGTGCAAAAACAAGCTGCTTTTCAAAGGATACTGCTTTTGCCCTGAAGATTGTCACAAGATAATTGAAAACTTCAGCATAACCTTAATATTGAGTTCCTATCGAAATGGTCTGATAGTAAATACTGTAACACGGAACTCTGTGAAAGGCTGACCTACCTGCAAGAGAGCCTACTATAACATATTACTATTATTACATTGTGGGTACTGCTGTACTCTAGCTTCATTCTCACATCTCTTTGTTCACTCTTGCACTTACATGCTAATTTGCTGCTATCAATTGTTCTTACTGGCCACCTGATCCAGTTTCAGCTCTGCATATGCATTTTAGCTCTGGGTGGCCCCTCCTACTGGCTGCTCCCCACCCTCTTTTTTCCTGTAGGTAACCTTTGAGGAAATTTTATTCAATTTGTCTGATGAAGTGTGTTTGCTTTGTTGGTCTTAAAGGTGCCACTGGACTCAAGCTTTATATTACTACTATGTGCATGTTATGTTTCTGAATTTTACAAAGAGAGCGTGTTGAAAAGAAACAATGGCGTCATAAGAAAGAGTGAACAAACTATACTTGTTGTGAGTGCATGGAGTAAACCCTAAAAAGGAAGCCAATGACACCAGGATGAAAAGCTTCCATGGCTATCTTTTAATTAGGAGACCATGTGTAATAAAAGGATAAAGAATAATATGACTTGGTATAAAAGAGGGGCATCCTTAGTGAATGTGAAGTTTGGAAAGCTTTTATTGTTCCTTCATTGATCTATTTCTTAAAATAAAAATAGAAGCATGCCAGATTTGTATTGCTGTTTTTTTGCTTTAATAACCAGCTCTCGTGACTCGGAAGACATAATATGCATACTAAAGTATGAATGAAACAGAGATAAATGAGCTACAACTACAAAGAATATTCATTTCCTGAACTTTAATTTATGAGGAAAAATTTGAGATGCTTTTTCCCTACAAGTAGATCTCTTTGATCATTTGCTTGTAGCATTAAACTTAAAAAAAAGAAAGAAATCAAAATAGTGATGTGTTGCTCATTCTACCATTACATAAGCAACATTTAGTTACCAACATGATTTTAGATTGTATGCTATAGGTCACACTGCCTGATCCAAAGCCTTATAGAAAGTCACTGGGAGCATTTCCAACTCTGTATATTGATATGAAAGAGAAACAATATGCTTACATAGCATGGTCTGCTAACTGCACAATTAGGAACTGCAGGAATCCAGCTTTTTCTTTGAAACATCTGGTTGTGTTCATTGTATCTTGGATAGCATGCAAGATTAGATGGCCAACAATCTGATACGATATAGCAACTCCTATGGTTCACATTACCATTACAGGCTGGTGGTTTTTCATTCTAGCTCACTGTGTAAAGCAACGTGGATAATTCATTTGGACTTCTAGCATATGCTGAAAAATTTCCCAGTGGCTACTATGCAAATGTGATCTATAACAGTTAGTTTGTAGCAGTACTTAACACATTATGATACAACTAGGAATAAGACTTTGGGTGGGTGCCCTGGCCTTGGGCACTCAGCAACAATTTGCTGTGGTGACCGCAGCAGGGTATAATGACACAGAGTACACCATTTTGTCTAGGGGAACTGCCATCTGGAGATCAGATGTAATTCTGAGTGATCTCCAGCCCTTAGCTGGAGATTGGAAACTATGATTCTCCAGGAGGAAATGGCTGGTTTGGAGTGTGGAGTCTATGGCACTGTACCTGTCTGAGGTCCCACCCTTCCTCAAACCCCACCCTCTCCAGGCCCCACCTCTCAATCTCCAGGAATTTCCCAACCCTATCTCCTACCCAGCCAACCCTCAGCCTACCTTTAGCTGCCTCTCTGACTTCAGGTTTCTATCTCCTCACCCCTCTCTGCAGCCTGTACCTAGGAAAAGTAGTCTTTCTCTGCAGTGAGGACCAAAGCAGCTTACATAATTTTCTTCTCCCCCTTTTGATCTGCACAACCACCCTGTGAGGTAGGCTAGTCTGAAAGTCTGTGACTGGTCTGAAATCACCCACTCAGCTTCTACAGGAAGAACCTGGGTCTGGCAGAATCTGCTCTGAAGCGCTAACTGCTACAGCACACTGGCTGTCCTGGGGGGCTGCTGCTGCTGAACAGGAGCAAGCAACCTGGCCTAGTTAAATCATGCCAGTCAAGTCACCCAGAAGGTGCTGCCAGGCCTAGGGTAGCCAACCTCCAGGTGGAGCCTGAAGATTGCCTGGTATCGCAACTGAACTCCAGACAGGGAAACAGGGAAAGGAGGAAAAAAGAGAAGAGAAGAAGGCGGGAAAGAGGAAAAGGAGAGAAGGAAAGGAGGAAATGAAAGAAATTTGACGGCAATTCAGCCCCATTATATCCTATGGCCATTGAAAATGGTGAAAACATAGGGTATATTCTGGGGGCTGGAGGGGAAGGGGTTTGAGGGAGAGGCTCCAAACTCACAGGGTAGCTGTTGGAGCCTCTCCAAACAAGTTGCCCCCATCCCCCCATTGCTCTCTATGGTGGGGGAAAAGTTACTTGTTCTCTATGGAGGGAGCAACCTGTTTTGGGGCCCATAGAATTGGACCCCCTAGTCCAATGTTCTTGAAACTTGGTGGGTATCTTGGGGAGAGCTCCAACTGCTACCCCGTGAGTTTGGAGCCTCTTCCTCAAACCTCTTCCTCTCCAGCCTCCAGAATATACCCTATGTTTTTGCCATTGACTTCAATGGCCCATAGGATATAATGGGGCTGAAATTGACATTCGGCTGGCCCAAAGACTCCCAATCGGCTTGTATGGCCAAAACTGACATGCGGGAGCCTTTCTGCCTTCCAAAGCTGCTGGAGCTGCGCTCCGGTGCACTCCCCCCAAAAAAGACCCCTGAGTTTCACATTACAAGAAAACAGAGGGAATTCATTGGACCACCTAGTGCAATGATAAACACAGAGACAGACACAAATATCAGCCATGCCCAGAAGAAGAAGGATAGTTTTTATACCACACTTTTCTCTGTCCTAAGGAGTCTCAAAGCAGCCTACAATCGCCTTCCCTTTCTTTCCCCATGTCACCTTGTGAGGTAGGTGGGGCTGTGAGAGTTCTGAGAGAACTGTGACTGGCCCAAGGTCACCCAGCAGGCTTCATGTGGAGAAGAGGGGACTCAAACCCAGTTCTCCAGATTAGAGTCTGCCACTCTTAAACACTACACCATGCTGGCTCTCACATACTAGTAAATGCTGGCTCACCTACATATTTTGTAACATGATATATGTATATCACTGTCCTATATATTTTGTAACATGATATATGTATATCACTGAGTTTTGGGTGCAACAATTTTCATCACAGCAGCATAACATAAGAACCTGCAACATTTTGCCAATATTGCAAAATGATAATATATGGATTCTTTCTTGTCGGCACTATCCATTTCCTAACCAAAGACATATCATAGAAACCAGTTACTTAGCACAGAAACACCAGGCCAAGGATAAATGTCCTTGGGGAAACTTACTTTGAATTTTCCAAGCAAGTACAGTGGGTCAAGGACTGCAGAATTTTTTATATTACCCTTGTATTACAACCAGACAGGTCATTGTACAGAAGCAAGATAAATTAGATAAAATTATCATTGAGTTTCCAAAGCAAGCTAATGTAAGAATACTCACAAAAATATAAAGGGAGCAATCACATTAGCTCAAAAATATAACCTACAGTTAATTGGTCTACTTAAAATGTATAATCAATTATATTTTACCAATAAAACAGGTTTCTAAAGAGGCCCGGCTTTTAAACTTAACCCATTTGCCTTCACCGAGAATCATATGGGTATACATATGTGCAAAATCTCCCTCTCTCTGTTTCTCTGTAGAATTATGAAAGCTATTTGCCAAACAATATATTTTTGCTATCAATATTGACCCTGGAGGAATTAAATATTACTTGCATAGTTAATGTTTATAATATTTACAAAAGTTTACAGTATTTACCAAAGTTTTTAAAAAAGCTCCACACTACTGTTTCAGTATGAGCATGTTCAGTATGTTCCTTCCTTTAAACTAGGTTATTTTGCAAAGCCCTTTGGAGTTCAGAAAGAAATCAGAGACTGTTGAGAGAAGAACCTGTCTCTGTGCCTAACTACACATTATGTGTAAGAACCACAAATTGATCTTATAAAGAATTTCCCCCCTGGTTTTCATGTTGTTAAAAAAGGGGGGAGGTTAATATAAAAAAGGGTTTTTCTACCCACGTATCATGATAGTGATAATTCTAATAAAGAAAAAAGTAGGGATGGTATTATATTGTGAAAATTTACTGGTTGTATTTGAATGTTCCCATTTGATTTTCCTTCTCTGTTGTGCAAACCGAACTGAGCCTAAATCATGTCATTTTATGTTTCCTTATAACAATTTTATCCTATAAAGGTTTTTAAAAATATAGTTTTTAAAAAATTTCATGCCACCTTTCCACACATCTCAGGACCCCCAAGGCAACACACATTTCAAACATTAAAAAGCATTTAAAACATGCACACACATATTCAAAACAAATAAAACACATAGACACATAAAGAAGGAGGAGGGCCAATGAGAGTTAGTGATGGAACACCAAATAAAACAAAACAAAAGTCTTTACCCATTGGTGGAAGACAACAACAGAGGGGGACAGATGAACCTCTATGGAGAACGAGTTCCAAAGTTCTGGCATCTAGCCTTAGACGAGGGAAGCACTTAAAGCAGGGCTTCAACACTCCCTTAAAGTATACTGCCCCCAAGCTATATAGGGCTTTACATGTCAATACCAGCACCTTGAATTGGGCCCAGAAGGAAACTGGGAACCAATGTAGATAGAACAAGACTGGAGTGATATGGTCTCTTTGACTCACTCCAGTCATTATTCTGACCACAGTATTCTGTACCACTTGAACAGAATTTTTAAAGCCACTTAAGTAGTATTCTACAGCAATTAACATATTTTGGTTTAATGATCCCAAAGCAACTGGTTCTTCTTATAATGCATTCAAGAACGATTAACGATTCAACACCTTTTCAATAACTGAATGCTTTTGCCTGTAGTCTAGAAAATTGCCTGCATGGTTGGAGTCCAGTACCATTAAATATAGGGGGGAAATTCTGTCACACGTGAAAAAATCCACAGGTACCCATTTACACCTCCATTATTTCATTACACAAATCTTACTAACTTAATTAGCTTTTCTGGGACACTTAAAGAAGTGCATAATGAAAACTAAACATATGAATTGCAGAGCTTTCATCATCAGCTCTCTGAAATACCCAAATATCTCTCTGGTAATTACATTCAATTGAAGTACATAAGAAACAGTCTTGTCAGTGTTTGACAGATAAAATGTCTATATGTACCTTGAAGGTGTTCAGTTATGTAGGCCATGACTATGCCTTTCAAGACAGAAAATTATTATGGTTTACCAAGTCTTTACATCTATAAATGCTACTTCTTTCTCATTAGGGAAAATGTTCCATCACATTTTCTAATATTGTGATCTCTGCTAACTTTAACTAAAAGTGATAAATGATGGCCAATTTATTCTACTGGTTGTCCTACAGAATCAAAAATTGACTTGGTACTAATTTTTGCCTTAAGATGTCATCACTTTTATTTCTATTCACCCATAGTAAAGCTTCAAATGATACAGAACCTGATGCCAGTTCCAGTCAAAAACAAAAATCCTCTTTTACTTGAACAATAAATAATCTGAGCTAATAGATTTGAGTGGCCTCATAATATCCTATTAAGTACATAAATGTAACAGATTTCTTCTTTTTGTAACAGATTTCTGAAATGTAGATTTTTTACTATGGCCTAATTTGTATTAGTTCAGATAAAATCTCTTAATATTGCCTGCCAATTTTGGATCTCATAGTCATCTATCAGCAATGGAAGAGCCAAAAACTGCATTTCTTAATGTGGTACACTGTAAATTTCCTCTCAGCTGTGCCAAGAAGAGGGGATGTTTAATAGTAGGTCTTGGCAGCTGTGGTTCTGGGTTGGACCCAGCACAAAATTTTTGATTCTGCTAGATCACCAGGACAGAAATATTATCATCATGTTGTACCCGGGAATACAGCTGAGGCTAAGAGAGAGTACTTGACTGAAGCCAGTCAGTGAGTCTGAGACAGAAGTGTTATTTGAACCAAGGGAATCTTGGTTCACAGCTAAATCTCTTACCCACTGTGCTATACCCCCACTCTGTTATAACACTCACTGGATGCCGTAGAGCAGTAAACCCCTATTAGGTTAACCAATTTAATGGGATTGTTGCATTGATAAAATGGAGTAGGAAAGAACAAATTGGAAGCCCGTGTAGGTGGGCCAAAACTGGAGTGACATGGTCCCTATGACACTCCAATAAACATCCTGGCTGCAGAGTTCTGTACTAATTGCACTGATTTTCAATTGCATTCCCAAGTAGAGGGCATTGCATTAGTCTAATCCAGATGTAACCATGGCATGTACCACAGTGGCCAGATCTTTTCTGTCCAAGTAAAGCGGCAGCTGACTAACTAGTCCAAGCTGGTAAAAGACACTCTTGGCCACAGCTGCAATCTGATGATCCATTTGCAGGCCTGGCCTCACTGCTGGACCTCCTGATGGCACCTGGTATTTCTGGCCACTGTGTGATAGAGTGTTAGACTGGATGGGCCATTGGCCTGATACAACATTGGCTTCTCTTATGTTCTTATGTAGGATCTCCAGACTGCAGACCTATTCCTTCAAGGGGAATGCAACCTTATCTAGAGCATGCCTTCAATCCTGGGTCAGATTTTCTGCCCACTAATATAACTTCTGTCTTGTCAGGATTAAACTTCAGTTTATTATCCTGCATCCACTCCAAAACTAACTCCAGGAACTGGTTCAGGGTTTCTTCAGACTCCCTGGCATCAGCTGGAAATGCTAGACACAGCTGACTGTCCTCAGTTGGGTTGGTGACAATCTAGCCCAAATCTCCAGATGACCTCATTTAGGGTTTCAAGTCATTGTTAAAGAGCATACGGGACAAGATGGAACCTTGTGGGACCCCAAGGCCATGAGGCTGAACAGCAGTTCTCCAGAACCATCTTCTGAAATCAACCCTCCTGGTAGGACTGCAAAAACTACAGAATGATGCCTCCCAAGTCCAGACTGGAAAGGCAGTTCAACAGGATACTATGACTGATACCATGCTGTAGGTTGGATGGGCCTCCCTGCTGCTCCCAGTAAGTCCCCTCCCCATCCCCAACAAGTGGCCATGACAGACCTGGCAACCCTAACTTTAACACCTGAGAGAGGGTGCTTGGGAGCGATTGTGTCAACTGCCCTGGTCATTGCCTCATTCCAGTGGTCAACTAAGGCATCTACAGGAGCATCAACCATACCAACTGGAAAATCCCTTACAATCATCAGAAAGTCATGCAGATCCATCTGCCTCTGAGGACAGATCATCTTAATACATCCCCCACTTCTGCAGAGTCTAGGTATCCCTGTGAAGCCTAAACCCAAGCAGGCAGTGACCCATCATGACAAAGGAACCGTTATCAATTCCTGAACCTCTAGATCACATTCCTCTTGCCTAGGACAGAATACCAGATCATAGAGACCATGAAATCCTGGGCTACTTTTGACAATACAGCTTCACTATGAATGTTTCAGACTCCCTTTTGTGATTCTAAACAGGGATGGGGACGAACCTCATCATGAACCTAATTTTGTGATGAGCATTGCCCGGTTCATGAGCCAAGGATCATGTGATCATGCCCAGAACAAACCTCCAATGAACCTCCATGTTTTCCATGGAGGTTCATGTGGTTCATGTTGGCAGTTCATGAAGAAGAAGAAGAAGAGTTTGGACTTATACCCCACCCTTCACTGCCCAAAGGCATCTCAGAGCGGCTTACAAACTCCTTTCCCTTCCTCTCCCCACAACAGACACCCTGTGAGGTAGGTGGGGCTGAGAGAGCTCTGACAGAAACTGTCCTTGAGAGAACACCTGTGCCAGAGCTTGTGACTGACCCAAGGTTACATCATGAGTGAGTGAAAACCAAATGGTGAGTTCACCTCTTCCATTCCCCTGCCGCCACCAGCAGAAAGGAGGGAGGAAAGTTCTTAGGTCCCCCTCCCTTCCATTCTGCTGGCCTTGGGGAGCCACCCCCAGCAGGAAGGAGGGAGGCAAGATCTCAGAAGTCCCCCCCAACACATCACAAACCTCATAAAACAAACCAGTTCAATAAACAGGGAGGCTCGTGAAGGTTCATGGTTCATGTGACCCCATGAACCAGGATGAACCTCCATTCCCCAATCTGTGCCCATCCCTGAGCCTGCGTCGGAAGGAAGGAAGGGGTATAAATTGAATAAATAAATAAATAAATCCCTAATTATAAACATTGGGATCCAGTACAAAACTTCTACTTGTGCTAGAGTTTTTGTGTGCATGGAACTATAAGAAAAAGACTGAGGAAGCCATTTGAGTGAAGTCAAACTTCTTATATCCTTGCTTATTTTTCCAGTTGAACCAATTCTCCAGTTGCAACCAGTTTCTGGGCACTGTAATAGATAGGTAGGAATGCTAGGTGTTGCACAAGGTCTTGCAGAAGCAAAGTTGTATTGTCCACTTGTGCTTCTTCTTTTGTGTTTCTGAATCCAAGCCATTGCTTTAGAAATTCCGAAAATAACAGCCTAACTCTCACAATGTTATTTAACAGAGAACGCTAACACCAGAATGTGTGATGTTTGCATCTAGAACTCATAGATCTTGGAGAGAACAATGTATTGTGCCTCAAATATAACACATTTCAGTGTTCTAATTTGCTAACACATTGTTTAAATTTATTTTTAATATTTTTACCACAGAATGCTGTGTTCTCAATAGCAAAGATTTAAAATGAAATTCTTAACTATTATGTTCAGTTCTTTCATGACCTTTATTATTGTGGTTTCTCAAAGCTGTCCTGAGAATTTTACAGAGGTGTGAGGAGAAGTGGGGGGGAAAACAGCCTTCAACCCTGCCAATCCTGGATTTCTATTATATATATATAATTTAAATAACAAATCAATCTATTGTTGCTTTAGTCTGCTTTCAGTCTCCTATAAACAGATATTGAGTACCTCAGGAGATAATCTGGAACTGTAAAGCATTTAAAAAAACACATTGCTATCCTTTCGTATGAAATGTTAATGGGAATCACCTATGCATAAAACACGCTAAGAATTGCAGATGGAATTTTGTAAACCTGCATAAAAACACAATGGTTATATACATCTTATACACAAGAGACAAAGATAGAACACAAATGATATAGATTATTTCAAGAAGCTAGAAGGCAATTTCAAGACTGCAGTACTGATCAGACCTACTCAGAGTACAACTTTCTTCTGAACTGACATATTTACCCACTCTTCTCTGTTCTAGCAAATAATTATAGTTAATTTCTGTAGTACAGAAGTCTTGCACAAATGAAATTCATATATTATTGTTTTAAGCTGCCTTAAAAACATAAGAACATAAGAAAATCCAATGTTGAATCAGGCCAATGGCCCATCTAGTCCAACACTCTGTCACACAGCGGCCAAAATATACCAGGTGCCATTAGGAGGTCCAGCAGTGGGGCCAGGACACTAGAAGCCCTCCCACTGCTGCCCCCTCCAGCACCAAGAATAGAGTGCATCACCTGCCCCAGACTGAGAGTTCCCATCTATACCCTGTGGCTAATAGCCACTGATGGACTTCTGCTCCATATGTTTATCTAATTCCCACCTGAAGCTGTCCATGCTTGCAGCTGCCACCACCTCCTGTGGCAGTGAATTCCATATGTTAATCACTCTTTGGGTGAAGAAGTATTTCTTTTTATCTGTTCTAACCCGACTGCTCAGCAATTTCATGGAGTGCCCACGAGTTCTTGTATTGTGAATACTGACCCTCAAGGTCAGTATTTTCCTACTCAGACGGGCAGCGGCTCTCCAGGGGCTCAGGCAGAGGTCTTTCCCATCACCTATTGCCAGTTCCTTTAACTGGCGATGCCGGGGATTGAACCTGGGACCTTCTGCATGCCAAGCAGGGGCTCTCCCACTGAGCCACAGCCCTTCTCCATTTCTGTTAACATAAAATTTCCCACCAGAATCCAACTTCTAACTTCTCCTCAGAACGGAGCTGACCTTGCACAGAGATAAGACACACCTAAAAGTACACAAGCATTCCTCCTACTATTCTTATTAGAAAAGAGGTGCTAACCTGAGGTTTCGGTTTCGGCGTCGTGAATGGCGGCCGCCTCTCGGGACGCTCCCGGAGGCGGTTAGCCCACGCGCAGTTAGGGGGGGTCTTCGCATATGCGAAAGACCCTAGTGAGCCTTAGGCAAAGGCTCCGAACCGGGGGCGCTTGGGGAGTAGCCTCTTTGCTGGCAGACAGCCGGGAAATTGAGGCTTTCTCCCCGCCCCAATCGGCCCCGCTGCGGCGTGCCCGTAATGGGACTTAGCGGCGCCACCGATTTCCAGGAGTGAAGACAGCGCTATGGTTTAACATAAAAAGAAACAGCAGCATCGAATCGTGAGTTGAAGATCTATTTCGAAGCGTAAATTGAAGCCCCCCTGCATGCGTATAAGCGTTGGGAGGAGGGAGGAGTTCCCACCCCCTTTGAGAAGCAAGATCTACAAAGGGAGCATGAAGGGGGGCAGAGAGAAAAAAAAATGTTGGTGAAAGTACCGTTGGGGTGGCATGAAAGACTACGATCATCTTAGCTTCCTCGGGGATGCGGCACGAACTTTTCGAAAGTAAACAAAAAAACAAGATGTCGATAATGGGAAAAGTTCTGCGGACACCGGAAGAGAAGGGAGGAGGGACTTCCGGTCCAGTCAGCCCCCCCCAAGAGCTTGCTGTCAATCAACAGGGAAAGGAGATACTGTGCCCCCTGCTGGAACAATTGCAGAAAATCAATGAAACTTTGTTCAAAGTGGAAAGTGTTCTCATCAGTCGACAGAAACAGATATCTGAAACAACTAGAAAGATGATGGAGTTCGAACAGAAATCGATTCTGATTCTAGGTATTCAGGGCGTTAAAGAAGAAGAGAAAGAAGATCTCGGATTTACCTTGACAAATGTCTTGGCACCCCTAACTGGCAGTGGAGCGATAAAGTTAAAAGAAGAGGTGGATAGGGCTTCTATAGCCTACTCCGCTTTTATAAAAGAAAATACTCTGCCAGCAGAAGGGGATGTCGAACATAGCAGGCAACAAACTGGAGATCTAATTTCATCTGAAGAGTTTATGGAGCCCTGGAAGCTTGAAGGTCAGAAGTTTAAGGAAAAAGAGAAAAGAAAGAAGACGGATTTCATCTTCAAAAGACAGAAACTTCTGAAGAGACACGCCAGCAGGGAGGAAGATGCAGCACTCAAAACGGGGACATCTGAAGAAGACAGCAGCCCAGGGGAAAGTGGTGATGGAACGGAAGACCTCAAAGTTAAAATGGACTTAATCCGTAACTGGAAGAGATTTAAAAAGAAGATACTTTGAGGACTGTTCGTGTAACATCTGGAAAGAGCTGTTTACTTATTAACCCCAATGGACTTTACTAACTGCATTAACAATTGGACTTTGGACTTTGCAATAGTTAAAAAGAAGATCTTCTAACCATGATGGATGCCAAAATTGGTATTGGTTATTAACCTAAACTAACCCTCACTAACAGAAAAAAATTCACTCCATCTTTATCTTTCTCCATCTGTCTACCCTCCCCTTTTCTTATAAAAAGAATAAAATTCTCTCTTTTTTAAGAGAGTTTTACAAAAAAAAAGAAAAAAAAGAAAAGAGGTGCTAACCTGTGTTCCCTCTAAGCTGAGTCAGTGTGAGCCGGCTCACACATTTTTTAGCCTCCAGCTCACACTTTTCTTGTCTTAGTTCAGGAAGGGATGGCTCCAGAGGAAACTGATTTAGGCAGTAGCCAAATCCCTCACCCACAACTTTAATGCCCGTGGCTCACAAAGTACAATTTTTGCTCACAAGACTCCACAGCTTAGAGGGAGCATTAGTTCTGACTCTTAACCCTTACTGAACATGGGGGGGGATTAGCTGTTCCTTCCATGCCCCCTCCAAAAGGATGATGTGCTCCTAAGAACATGACAGACTGTTAAACACTAAGCATGGGAAGCATCTACTACATACATTATATTAAAACCATTACAAAGACAGAATGATGACACATGTGTCAATACACTGCTGACCCACTGTCTTGCTCCACACCCCCAGCCTCTCAGGTCTCCACCCCATAGCTCTTGAAACAGTCCCACACCTACAGTTGTCAACCTTTGCCCAAACAGCTCCTCCGGTCTCTAAGCCTTTGTTGAGATTCATCCCAGCCAGTCAACCCTTTCATTACAGCTCACAGGACTGGAATGGTGGCCAACATTCCGTGGCTGAAAACATCCCTCGGAAGAGAATTGTGGCCACTTCACAGCGTTTCATCAGGCCTTGATCCACAGGGCCTTGATCCACAGGGAAAGATGGGGTATAAATGTTTCAATAAATAAAATAAATAAAAATGAATAAATGTAATTGTTGCAGTGCCATAAAAGGAGATAACTGAAATTACAGACAAAACTTCTAATTTTTTTTAATGGCAATGTGTCAGTAAAGGGAACAATGCTCCACATCAACCCTTCATACCCATCTTGGAGTTTTTCTATAAAATCTCTCTTTTATCTCTTTCCAAATTTATGAGAGCAGTATCATATAAGGAAAATATCTATAAAATGTTTTACAGGTGGTATTGGTCCCCAGATAAAATTGCTAAATGTTATTCGCAAGTATCTAACAAGTGTTGGAAGTGTAAGTCGAATGTGGGGACCTTCTATCACATGTGGTGGAAGTGCAGTAAAGTGCAAGCATACTGGAAAATGATACAAAAAGTTATTCATGAAATATTGAATTTAGATGTGGTCCTAACACCGGAAATATATTTATTAAATATAACTCCCAAAGGCTATGAAAAACAAGATGTATACCTATTAGTATATGTTATAACGGGTGCCAGAATATTACTGGCAAAAAATTGGGAAACGGAAAGGGTACCTTCAAAAGAGGATCTAATAGCAAAGCTCCTTGAGCTTGCGCAAATGGATAATTTGAGTCTAACGCTTCAGGGCAAAGATCAGGATTTACAAGAGAAGAGGTGGTTCAGGGTATATAAGTGGATAAATTATGTAAATAAGAATTGTAGTTAGAAATTTGAAAATTTGAGATAATGGATATTTAAATGTTGTAATGACTCTAAAAATGTAAGTTATCGTTGAAAATGGAAAGACTGTAACATGGTGGGAAAAGTGATAAATAAATATATATAAACCCTTCATACCGAAGTATACCAACTACACTAGTGTCTAATTCTTCTTTCTGTACCCAGTACAAAGTTATATCATTTGAAACATTTATAAATGCACCTTTCTTCCAGATATCTGGGGCCTAAGACTGGTAACATTAATAACAGTACAAAACATAATTTTTAAAACCCAAAATAAAATAAAATAAAATAAAATTGAAATAGGCTTTAAAAAAACTTTAAAAGCAATTATCTGGAAGAGCCAAAGTTACTTCTAAAGAGTTCTGTTTTACAGGCCCTCTGAAATACCAATAGGCACACAGACCTTCTAATTTCCTCTAGAAGGCTGTTGTGCATCACTGGAGTAGCCACCGACAAAGCCTGTGATCAGTAAACAACAGAACATATCCTAACAACCAGGGCTATTTTTGGGTCAGAACATCCCGGAACAGCATTCCAGCTGGCCACAAAAGGGTCTGTTTTGAGTTAAGGGGGTCTGTTTGTCCCCCCATCCCAGGCCATTTGTCCTTCTGAGTTGCCTGAATGCCTGGCATTATTGGTAAGCATGTTTGACGGCTGTAACTCTGGTGTGAAACTGTGGAATGAGATTACAGGGATTGTGGATGGCCCATCTATTGATCTAGTATTATTTTGAGTTTTGCATGCAAATGTCATTGAGTGGATTTCTTAATTTCATACTAGTTTAACCTCTCTGGTCCCAACCAGATGTCTTCCCCTCTGTGTCAATACATGCCTCCATATCTGCTGGCTCAGCATTTGTTTCATGCATCTGAGGAAGTGGGCTCTAACCCACAAAAGTTTACTCTCCAACAAACCTGTTGGTCTTTAAGGCACCTCCCTCTGTGGTTTGGAAAAGGGTGGTAAACATGAAATATTAAGGAAATTTGGGGATGTTTTCACAGTAATAAAAGGGATGCTCCCTTTCCAGCATAAAAAATAAAGCAGAGTCCATTTTGGCTTGGAACGGCACCATGGGTGAGGAAGAGGTCCTGCTCATTCCACCAAGCAGTGTTCCCTCTAAGCTGAGTTAGTGTGAGTTAGGTCACAGGTTTTTAGCCTCCAGCTCACAGATTCTTGTCTTAGCTCAGGAAGGATGGCTCCAGAGCAAACTAATTTATGCAGCACCCAAATCACTCACTCACAACTTGTGAGCTAGTAGCTCACAAAGTAGAATTCTTGCTCACAAGACTCCACAGCTTAGAGGGAGCATTGTTTTCCACAATGAAGTAGTTATTTCCAAGAACAGCAAAAACTCCCCTCACCCGTGTTGCTGTGGCATGAAAAACAGTTGGGTGGGGAGGCAGGAGCCCTGTGGTGGTGTTCTGAGCTGGAACAGGCTCTGTTTTACTTTTTCACAGCAGCTGCAGAGAACCCAAGTTGTATCCAGACCCAGCTCTTTGAAAAAGTGAATGTCTGGTTTGGCCCTGAATCAGAACATCATGCAATTTTTACATCTGACTTTGTACAGCCATTGAACAAATCAGACCAGTGCAAGCTCGATGCAGGTGATTTGTGTTGTAAGCAGAGTTATATCCTTCTAAGTCTGTGGAAGTAATATAATATTAATTATTAAAAAGTATGGAATTGGAAACTTTTAAAAAAGAATAATGTTTTATTGGTTTTGTGAAAACCGTTTTGACAACAAACAAGGTAAACAGAATGGCTGAATTCAGATTGGCAGTTTGCCCCGTTATAGCCACGTTTCAGCAACGTTTTACAAGCGGATTAAAGGGGGTGTTCACACAGGCACATCTACCTGGCATTACCCACCCGTAGTCAACCCGTGCTGTTCCACTTCGGTCCCGCATTTAAAAGATACCTGGTAAAAGCGGTAGGAAATCTCTGAGAGCCCGTTTATCCTGCTTCATCCCACTTCAAGAAAGTGTGAACGCCAACCCAAAAAGCCGGAAGCAACCCGCATTGCGCATAAGGCAGCAGTGATATGATTGGCTGTGCTCCACTCTACCACCCAATGTGGTGCCAGAGCAATGGGATCCTACCCAAATCGGACGGATGCACTTATGCTCATGAGCTCATATGCGCACATGCGCACATAGCTGAATTACCAGGAAAAAACCGTTTACAGCCGCGCCTCCAGGCCAGCAGTCTGAATGCTCCGGTGTGCCTCCTCCCGGTATAAGAACATAAGAACATAAGAGAAGCCAATGTTGAATCAGGCCAATGGCCCATCTAGTCCAACACTCTGTCACACAGTGGCCAAAAATACCAGGTGCCATTAGGAGGTCCAGCAGTGGGGCCAGGACACTAGAAGCCCTCCCACTGCTGCCCCCTCCAGCACCAAGAATAGAATGCATCACCCGCCCCAGACTGAGAGTTCCCATCTATACCCTGTGGCTAATAGCCACTGATGGACTTCTGCTCCATATGTTTATCCAATTCCCTCTTGAAACTCTCCATGCTTGTAGCTGCCACCACCTCCTGTGGCAGTGAATTCCATATGTTAATCACTCTTTGGGTGAAGAAGTACTTCCTTTTATCTGTTCTAACCCGACTGCTCAGCAATTTCATAGAGTGCCCACGAGTTCTTCTATTGTGAGAAAGGGAGAAAAGTACTTCTTTCTCAACCTGCTCAATCCCATTCATAATCTTATAAACCTCGATCATGTCACCCCTCAGCCGTCGTTTCTCCAAGCTAAAGAGCTCCAAGTGTTTTAACCTTTCTTCATAGGGAAGGTGTTCCAACCCTTTTATCAGTCTAGTTGCCCTTCCCTGCACTTTTTCCAATGCTATAATATCCTTTTTGAGATATGGCGACCAGAACTGTACACAGTGTTCCAAATGAGGTCGCACCAATGATTTATACAGGGGCATTATGATACTGGCTGATTTTCAATTCCCTTCCTAATAACCCCCAGCATAGCGTTGGCCTTCTTTATTGCAGTTACACACTGTCTAGACATTTTCATTGAGTTATCTACCACGACTCCAAGATCTCTCTCTTGGTCCGTCTCTGCCAGTTCACACCCCATCAATGTGTATTTATATTTAGGATTTTTGGCTCCAATGTGCATCACTTTGCACTTAGCCACATTGAACCCCATTTGCCACGTTGACGCCCACTCACCCATCCTCGACAGATCCCTTTGGAGTTCCTCACAATCCTCCCTGGTTTTCACCACCCTGAACAACCTTGTGTCATCTGCAAATTTAGCCACTTCACTGCTTACTCCCAATTCCAAATCGTTAATAAACAAGTTAAAAAGCATCGGACCGAGTACTGATCCCTGTAGTACCCCACTGCTTACCATCCTCCACTGAGAAAGTTTCCCATTTATACTCACTCTCTGTTTCCTATTTATAAGCCAGTTTTTGATCCACAGGAGGACTTGTCCTTTTGTCCCATGACTATTGAGCTTACTTAGGAGCCTTTGATGAGGAACTGTATCAAAAGCTTTCCAGAAGTCAAGGTGAATAATATCTATTGGGTCCCCCTTGTCCACATGTTTGTTCACTCCCTCAAAAAACACTAACAGGTTAGTGAGACAAGATCTTCCCTTACAGAACCCATGCTGAGTCTGCCTCAATAGTTTTTTGTTCATCAATGTGCCTACTAATTCTTTCCTTAATAACAGTTTCCACCAACTTACCCGGTATTGATGTCAGACTGACTGGCCTGTAATTTCCCGGATCTCCCCTGGAGCCCTTTTTAAAGATGGGAGTGACATTAGCTACCTTCCAGTCCTCAGGAATGGAGGCTCCTGCATCAGTCAGCTCAGTGTGACCAGAAAAACCTGAAACAGTTTATTCCAGGGCTTTTTTGCAACAACTGGCTCCTGCTTCAAACTGCCAGTCTGAACTCAGGCAATAAGAAGCAAAAGGTGGGTGTGGCTGGATGACCACACTTCTGGGGCAATGGGGTTGTGGCCTAATATGCTAATGAGCTGTGCTGTCAGGGTGTGGCCTAATATGCTAATGAGTTTCTGCTGTTGGGTGTGGCCTGTTATGCTAATGAGTTCCTGCTGGGCTTTTTCTACAAAAAGAGCCCTGCTAAAAACTAAAAGACTTTGCTGCGCTAAAAGAAGTTGCCACATGGGCTCATACAAGAAATGCATTTAAAAAGTTGTCCTTGTATCATAGCAAAGACCTTTGTTGTATATGGAAGTATCTCAGGTGGAGTTCATGTTTTCCACAAATACACAGTGTGCGTACTTTTTTGGATTTCATCTTTCTTTCAGCAAGCTAAGAGCCAGGGGTCTTTTTTTGGGGGGGGAGTGCACCAGAGCACAGCTCCAGCAGCTTCCGAGGGCAGAAAGGCTCCCACATATCAGTTTTGGCTGTACAAGCCGATTCCAGAGTCTTTTGGCCAGCCGAATGTCAATTACAGCCCCATTATATCCTATGGGCTATTGAAGTCAATGGTGAAAACATAGGGTATATTCTGGGGGCTGGAGAGGTGAGGGTTTGAGGAAGAGGCTCCAAACTCACAGGGGAGCTGTTGGAGCCTCTCCCCAAGATACCCACCAAGTTTCAAGAACTTGGTTCTTACAGGTTTACAACTTTAAAAAGTTCTGCTGGTTGCTGTTGTTTGGTGTGTGGGGGGGGGTTGTTTTTTTCCTGTCTGCTCCAGCCTCCATATGTTTGTCAAATTCCATCTGGAAGCTGTTCATGCCAGCCACCACCACCACCACCTCCTGTAGCAGTGAATTCCATGTGTTTATCACTGTTTGGGTGAGGAAGTACTTCCTTTCATCTGCAGTTGCCCTTTTCTGCAACTCCAGAAAAGCCTCTCCCTCAACCCCCCCACCCAGAGCTACTAACAGCACCATGGGAAAAAAGTAACTTTTCCCCCATCATAGAGAACAATGGAGGGAATGGGGGCAACCTGTTTGGAGGCCCATAGAATTGGACCCCCTGGTCCAATGTTCTTGAAACTTTGTGGGTATCATGGGGAGAGGCTCCAACAGCTACCCTGTGAGTTTGGAGCCTCTCCCTCAAACCCCTCCCCTCCATCCCCTAGAATATACCCTATGTTTTCACCATTGACTTCAATGGGCCATACGATATAATAGGGCTGAATTGCCACCGAATTTCTTTCATTCCCTCCTTTCCTTCTCTCCTTTTCCTCTTTCCCACCTTCTTCTCTTCTGGTTTTTCCTCCTTTCCCTGTTTCCTTCCTTCTTTCCTTCTCCTTCTTTCCCTCTTTCCTTCTCTCCAGGGCTTTATTTGTAGAAAAAGCCCAGCAGGAACTCATTAGCATAATATGCCACATCCAACAACAGAAACTCATTAGCATATTAGCCCACACACCCCATGTTACCAGAAGTGTGGTCATCCAGCCACACTGACCTTTTGCTTCTTATCTGTTGCTCTTGTTTGTTGTCAAAGTCCAGGGCTTTTTTTTGCAGCAGGAACTCCTTTGCATGGTAGGCCACACACCTCTAATGTATCCAATCCCAATGTGGTTCTGCTGTTGGGTGTGGCCTATTATGCTAATGAGTTCCTGCTTGGCATGGCCAACTCAGGAACCAGCCGGAACTCCATTCTTGTGCATTCCTGCCCAAAAATAGCCCTGCTTCTCTCTCTTTCCTTCCCTCTTTCCTCCTTCTGTGGCCCAACTCTAGTGAGAAGAGGTTTAAACTTTAAACCCCTTCTCTCTTCACTCCCCCACCCAGGCCAGCTGGGGAAGGAAAGGGGAGGCTTTCAAAGATGCCTCCCCCCTTTTGCTTCCCCTTCTTACATCACTTCTGGTGATGTCAGGGGGCATGGATATGCTAATAGCCTAGAAAAAGACCCTTGCTAAGAGCCATTTCTGTGGTAACCCTCCATTTTATTCTTACAACAGTATAAAACAGCTTAGACTGGGAGACAGCAGATGGCCCATGATTACTTGAGTGAGCTTCATGTCAGAGCGGGAAACTTCGACACACTGACCACTATACCACACTGATGGTCTATCAAGCTTTTAAGGTTTCAGCATGAAACAAGAAGTAATTTTTTTAAAAAAATGCACAAACCAGTATTCTATTAATGCATTCAATTTCTCCAGAATTCTTTGCAAAGAAGAGATAGATCACTGCTCACAGCTTCCACTCTAGTTTTCTTTTTCATAACAAGAGAAGGTTCATTAATACTGCATTCAGCCTCATGGATTTTAAATTAATTTTTCATTTATTTTCATGCACTGAGAACACCAAAAAGGAAGATGCTTTAGGACAATAACATTACATAGTTGAAGAATACCATATAAAGCTACAAGGAGTTTGTTTTGATTTATAGTTATGGTGATACTGTTTATTTCTACTAAAATGGCATTTAAAATGTACCCTGTGATCCAGGAAATCTATCATAATGCCATAATGTGATAATAATGGTTTGGGGTTTTTTATTTGAACAAATTAACATTTAACAGATGTTAATGGGATTGAACAAAGCTTCTCTGGCATTGCTAAGTATGGTCTATTTCATGGTAGTCTGAGCACTTCAGTCTACAGATCTGCATAAGTCTCAATGGAATACTTATGGCAGTTCAAACACAATGTCATCCTAGGTGGTGCAAATGGACACATCCAGGATATGATGTTGACTGTCATTGGAAATCTTGTTACAGCCTGTATAGTTTAATATGTCAGATGTGTATGGCATATTAATGGATTTTATTCAGTGTAGGGTTTTTTTAACATATGAGGGAAAGAAATGTAGAAATGCAAAACTGAATTGTTGGTACATGAACAATTTAAATCTGTTCACTTGCTGGAAAAAATAGCAGTTTAAAAATTTGCTCTTTAAACCATTGCAAGGTACCGTTCTTTTTTATCAGGTTTTGGAAATCCAGAGGGAAAAAATTGTGTGCGGACACACACAATAGATGTGGCCAGGCCAGTTATTGATTATTTGGTTGCAGCTGCAATTGTGCCTCTGTATGGAAGCATAAACAGCCAATACAAATATTGCCTACTCTAAGTCACTGTTCTAATAACATAATAGCAAGCCTCCAGAAGATATATTAACGTATGAATTTGCTTGTAAAAATTGCCTTTAAAACTTCCTTGGCCAAAAGACACTACATCAATAAATAAGCCCTGGTTTCCTGCCCTTCGAGTGCAAGAAGAAGAAAAAAAGCAGAGATTTCTGAAAGAGTTTTCCCAAGAGAGACACCTTAAAGGAACTTTCCTGAATAAAAAGCATGAATCTGCAGTGCTAATCAAAAGCAATATATTCAGCCAGGTCTTTGGGACTTACCCTGTTTGGTTATGAACTGCAGTTCATCAGTTGATCACTGAGTTGTAACTAGGGCATTCACAAAATGGACCTAGATGTACAACTAGGAAAGAAGACAGGGCACCATTAAAGCCTTCCTTCTCTACTTCCTATTGTATGAAGGGCTCTTTTAATTCATGTTTATATGGTGAACAGAGCAAGGTAAAAGGTGTGGGGGCAGATAAAACTATGAATAGCAAATTGTTACTATAATATTTTGGGTTTAGGTGCTCTTTCCCCTCTCCTGACAAACTACATATCTTCCTTCTTCAATCATCACTGACTGAATAGGAAGAAATGGAGCTATGCTGTGTTGTTGAGCCTGGGTACTTCACTGTATTTAGACACTGTGCTGGACATACATGCAAGAGAAAATTCCCACACATCTGACTCTAATTTGGCCAAACCAGCTGCTTCAATCTTAGGGTTGCCAACACTGTGTTGGGAAATACCTAGAGCTTTGGGGGTGGAGCCTGAGGAGATTGGGGTTTAGGAAGGCCACAGAGTATGCCTTCGGAAGGAGCCATTTTTTTCCAGGTGATCTGTTAATTGGAGATCAATTACAATAGCAGGAGATCTCCAGTCACCACCTGGAGGTTGGCAACTCTATTCAAAGTTGATTTTTTAAAAAAATAAGTATGCTGAAGAGCAATGTTTTCAATCTCTCATCTCAGACTGCGACCAGATGGGCAGCTTTGCACAGTCTAGCCGTGCCTCTAGTTGGTCCAGGGGTTTTGTACCAGGAGAGTTATGGTCAGACATTGCACTGATCATCACAGCCACTGGCAGCTCTTCTGTGACATCAAGCCAGCTGTTGTCACTGCCTTCTTGTTGGCCTCCCGCTCCAGCCCTACACATCCACCTCCATCCAGCCCACCCCACTGCCAGACCTGAGCAGGACTAGCCACTTCACCTACCAGGCCCTGCTGGGACATGCACTTGTCCCTTCTCTAGCAGCTGCACCTCCCTGTCCACTGTCCTGCCCATTTTTGCTTGCTCACTCCTGGGCTTGCATAAGCAGTTTTAAACAAGTTTTGGGCACATAACCATTTAAGTGCTCATTGCTAAAGGCTAAAAACCAGGAAGTGAAAGATCAGACATCCCAAAAGGATTCACCCCGCAAGAGAGTGACCAGACACTTGCAGAAGAACTGTGAAAACTAGTAGGATCCCTAAATACCAGACTTTCTGTGGTGTTGGATAAGTCAGGGGTGAGCACAAGAGGCTGATAACTGCAGGACGAGAGTCAGATATTGCTGTCTGATCAAGCACTGCCATGCGATACAAAGAACACAGAGGAAGGAGAACTTGACAGTTCACATGGCTTGGAAAGTCATGAAACATCTGTAGATGGCAGCTCTGAAGAAGAATCTGACTCAGAATTGGGAGCGGCTGCACCCAAACCACCCCGAGACGAGAAAAGCAAGAAGACAGGAAAGAAAGGCAGAAAATGGCTTAAACTTCGGAAGAAATATCTTTTCTATACTATACAAGCTTGCATTGTTAACAACTTTAATTTTCTTTGCATTATGAAATAATAGAATAGAATTTTTATTCTCAATTTGTATAAGAGATAAGCCTTGACTTAAGATAGTAAATATTAGCATATAAGGTCGTTGTATAGCTGTAATTTTAGTTAGTGTGTAGTATTGTAGAATGTATGTAGAAAAATCAAATTAAAAATATATATTAAAAAGGCATATTCCGTTAACAGCTAGTTACCAAAATGGGTCTGTCTGAAATGACAGGGAAAAAAATTAATAACCAGTTCCTAAAATGGAACTGGCTCTAAAAATTCCCCAGGGCTGACTGAAAACCATTCCACTGTGAGAGTGTGATCAGATGAGCACTTTGATCCATTGTCATTGCTTCTCCCAAAAAGATTTAAAGTGCTTGATCCAACAGCAACATCTGACTCTCGTCCTGCAGTTACATGGCAGCCATGAGAACTGTCAAGTTCTCCTTCTTCTTCTTCCTCTGTGATCTTTGTATCCTTTTTGAGTTTCTGGTGCCTTTCCAAAAACTGCTTTGCTTTGGTAAAAGAGTCAATCTTTTCTTTTTTGCTTTTGTAGTTGAATATCAAGACTTCGGGTAGTATCCAGTGGTATGTAGTGTCATTTTCCGTAGATAGGTGGTTAAATCCTTATATTGTTTTCCCTTCTTCCTTATCGCAAATGGAATGTCCTTTAATATTCTGATGTCTTCTTTGATTTTCAATATAGTCCCAGATGTTGCTTTCAATATTGCATCTCTTATAGATCTCTTTGAGAATCTGACATATATTTCACCAGGCAGGTTTTTTTCTTGATAAATTCTGAAAAAGGCCTGTAGATCATATCCATTTCACTTTGTAATACTTCTGCCTTAATACCTGTCACTGGATCGAGCACATCACTGAGGATTTCTTTCAGATTCTCAGATTTGTCTTCTGGTACTCCTTGAAATCTCAGCACATATGAAGATTTTTCCATTTGTAGCTGCAAAAGTTGAGTTTTATCTGAAGATCTTTTCCCACCACTTCCAGTCTTCGATCAATTGCTTTGGTCTTCTTTTCAACTGCCTCTGTTCTTTTGTTAGATTATTTTAGTTCTTTTTGTACAGACTCCAAGGTCTTGCTGATGTTAGTCATCTGAACCACCAGAGGTCCCAATGCAGTATCCAACATGCCTGCAAAGTCAAAGTTCACTTCCAGTTTAGAAACCAGACGTGTTGAGCTGGCAGTTCCTTGTTGTAGTTTTGTTTTCGCCGCCATCTTTTCAGCCCGATAAGACATTGTTTATGTTTTATAAAACTTCTCTTAAATCTTTGGAAGTTTATTTGCTCTAACGTTTTAACAGTCTGGCATTGTACTGATTAAATTCAGCTATCCACTCAGGCGCCGTCACTTCCTGCCCCCTCTAATGCTTTTAAAAACTTTGCTATTTTCAAGGGGTGAATAGGTTCCCCCCCGCATTTTTGGGGGTGCATCTGGGCTGGCATCTTACTCACGCTCCACTTCTTCAGGTAAAAGAAAGTCTTTTTTATTTTCACTGGGTCAGTTGCTCACTGGTCCAGTATGCTCGTTTCATGCCCACAATGGTTCTGCAGTGGCAGGGACCTATAGGGACAGGGAAGAGCCTCGATCCTTTGGCCTCAGTCTAGGGAGAGGCACTTCCAGTGCCCCAGGCTGGAGGGCCCCCTTCAAGGGCCCCCAGGGGGAGTCCGGAGCCAGCCAGACAACCTCTCCACCACCAGGTCACGGGTCGCTCTCTCTGGAGCTTTGGAGGAGCGTGCCCACCATCAATGCGCTGAAACCGCTATGGAATATACCTGTTCATACAATGCTGGTTGTCTCCCATTTGGGAAGTGTGTCTGAGGCATTGTTGATGGAAACTGCTTTCCTCAGGTCTTCAATCCCTTTGTCTGGATCTGAATCGCTACACTGGGCTGTGTAAAATGCCCCATAGCGCTTCCTCTAGTGACAGGTTTTTTTGCACCCTTTCCCCCCCAGCGTGCAATCTCTCCTCTTTTTTTAAAAATGTTCGATTGGGAGTGCTATAATGCTATAATAGGATGTCAAATCAGTGTCATAGCACTCCCAATAAAATGTTAAAAAAACCCAAAAACCTGTCAGGGAGATTGTGCGAGTGGAGGAAAATGGCGGGAAAAGAAAGCAGCACAGTTTGAAATGGCCATAGAGCTTCAGAGACGGCTCCTTACCAGAAGGGAAATGCTGTGTGGAACAGCCATCCCTGTATCAATTTCCTCCATGATGCGCCAATAACGTAAACCATGCGGTTTAAAAAAGTAATGTGAAATTGACCTTTGTAAAGGTCATTGTATTGGCACAGAATGTAGGTTTGCAGGGTGTTATTGGCAGGGTTGTTTCTCAGTGCCCTCAGCACCTCACTGTTTTATTATTATTATTTTTACAGAAAGTAAACTGTTAAGGGGAGTTGCTGCACTTTGGAGGCTTTGTTTACTACTGTAGTGGTGACAACATTCTAACAGGAAAAGGTTCGAGAACCACTTTCAGTTTGTCTGTAGATAGTTTATCTGTAGATAGTTTTGGGTTGATCTTCCTAACTGATGTTAACAGAGTGCTCTGAGTTGTGAAGGCCACTTCTTGCAAATTAGATCCTTGCCCATCCTGGCTGTTAAAATCATGCTGGTGAAAGTGACACCTCCCTTGAGGAAGATTATTAATGTGTCCTTCCTTCAAGGGGAGTTTCCTTCACAGCTGAAAGAAACTATAATTAGACCTCTTGTTAAGAAATTATCTTTGGATATGAGGAATCCTTTATTGCTGATATTGCTGGACCTGTCAGCAGTATTTGAAAAGGTCAACCATAATATTTTGGTAGGCTGATAGTAATAGGAATCCCAGGCTCCCCAGTCTGGGTGGGGGAGCCCCCTATTTAGAGCAAACTTCCACGCTGCTGGTCAGGGGAAATCCTGCCCCAAAATGATGTTTTTCAGGCCACTTCCAGTGGCCCGAAAACCTGGAAGTCTCACCCCCTGCAATGTAGCCATTTCAAGAAAGCCACATTGGAATTTTAAAATGTTTCTATATTTTTCTTTTCTTCCTCCTTTCCCCTTCCCCCCTTTATAAACTAATTAAAAATTCAAAAAAAATGCAGCCATTTCACAGCCAGTTTCACTCCTTCCCACTTCTAATGGGAGGGGGAGCAAAACTGATTGCTGAAGAGGCTTGTGGCCACTTTAGACTGTTAGTCTAAACTTTCTGCAAGCCTTCTCAGCAGTCAGGGAAGGTATTTACTTTCCCTGATTGCTGAAGGCTTGCAAGCCTTTTGAGTGGTCCCCCTAGGGAAGCAAAAGGGACCACTTAAATGGCTGCCAGCCATTTCAAGGCCAGTTTTGCTATCCCCACTTCTAAACAGGGGGAGTAAAACTGATCTCTCCCCCCATTAGAAGGGGGAAGCGAAACTGGCTATGAAGTGACTGGCAGCCATTTAAGTGGTCCCTTTCTCTTAAAGAGACCACATAAATGGCTGCATTGGGGGTGAAACTTCCTTTTTTTTTTGGCCACTAATGGTTTTACCAGAAGTGACCTAAAATGCCACTGGGGAGGTGGGATGTCCCTGCTCACCCCCAGAATGCCCCCCAAAGTCTCCCACTGGTAAGATGAGAGGACTTGGCAACCTTAGGTAGCAATCAATGTTTGGTGTAAAAGGGACAGCCATTCATTGGTTTCACTCATTTCTTGCAGGTAGGAAGCATATAGTTTCCATAGGAGAGGCAGAATGGGATAGCCCAAAGATCCCTTTATTCCCAATGCTCTTTAATCTGTACATACAATCTTTGGCCAAAATCATCAGGAACTTGGGAGCAGGCTGTCGTTGATACATAAATAACATTAGGCTTTTTATATCACTGTCTAAGCCTTCAGAAACAGCTGTGAAGCAACTGTGAAGGATAATGTCTTAAGGCTGTAATCAAGTGGCTAAGGGTTAGCAAACTGAAGCTTAATTGGTAAAACAGAGTGCTTACTTGGAATTATTCTTTTTTTTAATATAGTTTTTATATAGTTTTTGGTAAGTATTACATATTATCTTTTATCCTGTACATTTTGTAACGGTTTTTATCCCTTCTCCCTCCCTCCTCCCCCCTCTGCTTTTCTAATGCTTTAGTCCTTTATTCTCAGCCACGGGCACAAGGTCCGAATCTTGCACTGAATGTCCTTTCTTCCTTCTGTTGGTAGCCACTCCAGGTAGGTCTTCCATTTCGTGCTGATTGCTGTAGTCCTGTCTGCCCATTTGGTCTTCCAGTTCAGTTTCTCAATTATGTCTGACTGTATGAAATCAAACAAATAATTATGCCAGATTTCTACTGTCCACTTACTCTTGTCCTTCCAACCCAGAGCAATCACTGCTTTTCCTGCTAGTATCATTGCTTTGAATATAGCTTGGTTCTCTTTACTTACTACTGGGTTCCCTATTATGCCCATTAACATTAAATTAAAGTTAATGGACAGTGAAACTTTGCATGTTCTCCTTATAATTTGCAATATTTTTGTCCAAAAGACACTGACCTCTGGGCATTCCCACCACATATGGGAAAACCATCCTTTAGCCTGTTTACAATGCCAGCACCTGGGGCTCATTCCTGGGATCATGTTTGCTATTTGCGCTGGTGTTTTGTACCATTTTGTAAAGAATTTATGCTCCATTTCGTTAAATTTGATCACTTTAATTCCCTCTATTCCTTCCATTATTTTGCTTGCCAAGTTTCCTGATATCTGACCTTCTTTGGTCCAAGTGTTCTGTAGGTAAGATATTGTCGTGTCTATATTTGATATCATTTTCCTATAGATTTTCCCTGCTAGTCCTTGTTTTGATTTTTGCATCCCTTTGTATAATTCTTCTATTGGTTCCTCTATCCATATTTTCTCTTTTTCCTTGATCTTATTAACCATACTATATAGGCCTGTTATTTTTAACCAATGTTGGTTACCTACCTCTTCCACTATCTTGTGTACCGGTTTTAAGTTACGTCCTCTAAACATGTCTTCCAACCTATAATACCCTTTAGTTTTAAAATATTCCCACCATTTATTCTCTTTTATTTCGATGTATATTGATTCTAGTGGTGTCCATCTTGAGTTTCTTCTTAGCCATTTCGCTTGCCACTTGCTCCAAGATTCTAATGCTGAATGTCTGGGGCCTTTAATCAATTTGAGATCTTTTTTTGTGGCTTTAGAGAAAATCCCGAATCTTCCTATATTGTTGTTTATCTCATTTTCAAATCTAACCCATTTTTGCTCCTCCCCTTCACCTATCTCTAATAGCGACTTTATTTGGAAGGCTTCATAATATCTATTCAGCTCTGGGACTCCCCAACCCAACTCCTCCTTGAGACCGTGTATCAACCTTTTTTGAATTCTACCCTTTTTCTGCCAAATATCCACTT
Source organism: Gekko gecko (assembly GCA_029375565.1). NCBI lineage: Eukaryota > Metazoa > Chordata > Lepidosauria > Squamata > Gekkonidae > Gekko > Gekko gecko. The sequence continues at coordinate 119,419,905 of JAPDNY010000004.1, forward strand.
TCTAATTGCTCTATTCCATTGTTCTAACCTTTTGTTATGGGCCTCTAATGGTATCGACTGGAATAAATATGTTAGTTTAGGTAGCCAGAACATTTTAACACTCCTAATTCTAGTAGATATACCAAGAGTTTTATTTTTCCACTTTCTCATTTCATTCTTTATTTTCTTCCATATCGTGCTATAATTCACCTCCGATATTCTATCGATCTTCTTTTGTAACACTATACCTAAGTATTTGAACTTTTTGGTGCCCATTCCAATATTTGTAATTTTGTTTATTTCTTTTCTTTCCTCTTTGTTCACATTGAGGTACATGATTTCTGATTTAGCCATATTAACCTTTAACCCTGAACAGCATTCAAAGTCCTCTAAGATAATTTTTACTTCTTTTATCGCTTCTTTGGGATTTGTCATAACTACTATAATATAATCTGCAAATAAATTAATTTTTATTTCTTCCTTCTTTACCTTATAATCTTCTATCCTTACACAGTTTCTTATCCTTTCAGTTAGTTGTTCTATTGCTATAATAAATAAGACCGGTGAGAGCGGGTACCCCTGTCGGACCCCTCTCTGGATCTGAAAAGTTTGTGATTTGGCATTATTGACCTTTACCACTGCTGTTCCCTCTCTATATATCTCCTTAATTGCTCTTATATAATTACTTGGAATTATTCTGTCAGCCATAGATAGGGTTAAGTTTTCTACAGTAGGTCAAGTTATGAGCCTGGAGGTACTCCTGGTCCTGGCCTTGTCAATGGATAAGCAGGTCAGTGCTGTTGCTAAGAGCACAGTCTTTCAATTGCATCTAATCTGTAAGCCATGTAACCTTATTTAGACCCTGTTGACTTAGCCATGCGAACTTACTGCACTCTCCAGGTTGGAATACTGTAATGTGTTCTATGTGGGGTGCTTTGAAGGCATTTCCAATACTCCAGTTAGCATAGAATGAGACAGCAGCACTCCTGTCAGCCACTTGGAACATATAACATCATTGGTTGCCTATCTATTTCTGGTCCCAGTTCAAGGTGTTGGTTATCTGGGGTGGATTGAGAATCAAAAATGGCCCTGGAAAAATCCTTCCCAGTGGCACCAGGTCAAGAGGTGGGCCTATGAGATCACAAGTCAAAGGGTATAGTCTGGCAGTTTAAACTGTAAGGTGCCCAGTAGCAACATAAATAAGAGAAGTGTTTTCAATGTACTGTAGTGACACAGTCCCAGACTAGGAACTGGGACATCCAGGTTCAATCCTCACTCTGTCATGGGTTTGCTGGCGGAACTTCAGCCAGTCACACACACTCAGCCTAACTCAGGATTCTTGTGAGGATAACTTGGAGAAGAGGAGAATGTTGTAATCAGCTTGGGGTTCCTATTTGGGGAGAAAATTGGGGTATAAATGATACAAATAAATAAAAAATAAATACATAATTTTAATTCAGCAAAAATAAGCATACATTAACAGTGCTAGGAAACAGAGAAAAGGGCATAACTCCAGAGGTGTTAATCTATTTATCTGTTGTAACAATATAAAACAGAAATCCAGTGGCACCTTATTCCATTGTGAATTTTCATAAGTCAGAGTTCAGTTCTTCAAATACTATGAATAGGAAATCATTTCCCACATTTTTATGAGGAAAATTGCTGAAGGGAAGGAGGAGGGAAGAGAGGGGTTGGAAACAGACAAGCTTGGTATGAATCCTGATTCCCTGTAATAATAGATGAAAAGATTGTCAACTCATGATTGGGAGGCTCCTGGAGATTTGGGGGTAGAATCTGGAGGAAGCAGAGTTTGGGAAGGGGAGAAACCTCAGCGGGCATAATGCCATAGAGCTCACCCTTCAGAGCTGCCATTTTTTACAAGAGGAATTGGTCTCTGTTGTCTGGACATCAATTGTAATTCCTGGAGATCTCCAGGCCCACCTGGAGGTTAGCAACTCTAGAGAGCAAAAGTTCCAGCCTTGATAAACAACAAGAAAATTAACTGACCTCAGTAAAACCTTGCTTAGCAAAACAAGCAGTAGTAAACTTTCCAGTGCAGCCATTTGAGGGACAGATAAGTAAACAGCAGAGCTTTCTCCTCCACCAGCCCTCAAGAGAAGGGGCCCAGTGGGAGATTTCCTGGTGAGAAGAACAGCCAATCCACCTCTGATGGTTATCACCTTTAAAGGCCTTCCTAGCCAGGGGAACTCATACCCCTTGAACTGCATCTCCTGAAACACTCCTGTGACCAGCTACAATCCTAGTCAGTCTTCTTCTGGTGGCACTCTCACTTACGAGAGTGAGTGTGGTGGGTGCTTCCACTTCCTGCGTTCCTGCATATAATTCTGTTCTATTCCTGTTTTAGTTGTGTTAGCTTTAATTGTGTATTGATTTTAACATGTGGGACACTTATGATTTCTATGTCCTGAAGCTGTTTTATTAGCCACCTTGAGTTTGTGAAGATGCGATGTGGTAAAAATATTTTAAATTAATGCATTAAATAAATACTACTTGCTTTCCATTCTCTTTTCAGACCTTTTCTCACATTATTTTTGATGTTGTACAATCATCACAAGATGATTTTATCTTGTCAGTCTCAGCAGTGGACATTTTGTAAGAGTTCATCTCATGCAGTGCAAGCTGGAAAACAATGTATCATGAAAAATTATTAAATATACTAGAAAAGTTCCAAGAAAAAAAACTAGTACACCAGCTCTCACTGTGTGGAACTACAGTCAAAGACACTGTTCATATTAATATACCCACAGCTACTTTAAAGTTTTCCTGAGCTGTGTCTCACAAGTGGATAAGGGCAAACAAGCTAAAACTGAATCCAGTCAAGAAAGAAATTATGCTAATTAGGTACACTGATGCCATGAAGGGGAATTTTATTACTCACTTTAGATAGCTTCAAGTAAGAGCCTTAGGGGTATTCCTGGAATCAACTCTGCATAGGGATAATCTGGTTCATGTTGCAGAAAGTTCTTTTCCCCCCAGTTACATTTAGCTCTAGACACTGCATTCTCTCCTGAATATAGGTGATCTGATCATGCTGATCCATGCTAGTGTAACCTCAAGGCCATGTTACTGCTAAATTGTTTCCAGATTCAGTTCAAGGTTAACCATAAAGTTTCTAATGATTCCTAGAAAGAAGTTTCAAGGGACCCCAAACAAGGATCCCTTGGAAGGGGGCAGGTCAAGCAAGATATGACGAACCCCCTTATTTCTGAGTATGCGGTGATTTGTTCCTGTAATCTTTCACAAATTGGAGCAGTCCCATTTTCCACTGACACTGTCTGCTTGCCTCTTTTAACCAGGAACCAGTGTTCCCTCTAAGCTGAGTTAGTGTGAGCTAGCTCACAGTTTTTTAGCCTCTGGCTCACACAGGAAGGATGGCTCCAGAGCAAACTAATTTTATGCAGTAGTCAAATCGCTCGCTCACAACTTTAATGCCGGTAGCTCACAAAGTAGAATTTTGCTCAGAAAACTCCATAGCTTAGGGGGAGCATTGCCAGGAATCCACACAGTTCGTCCTTCTGTCACATACCCAGCCACTTATTGGTGAGACCTTTTCATAAATATTAATCTCTCAGGCTTTTAATGAGCACCGCCCTTTTCCTGGGGCGAAGCTTATGTTTTAACTTTGTCAGATATTTGGCTCTGTCAGACACTGAGGCACACACAACATGGAACAATAAAACCAACTAATGATTTTATTTACAAGGACAGGCAGGCAGGGAATATATATACAAGGGAAAAGCTGATGCTTGTGTATACGTTGTTTCAAATGGTATAGTTCAATTTTAGGCAGCGGTCATTTTGTAGAAAAAGAGGTGCAGGAGCTCATTAGCATAACTTATTAACATAACTTATTTGCATATGCCACACCCCCTGACATCACTAGAAGTGTGTCAGAAGAAAATACTCACCGCTCAGGCTCCACTGGACTGTTTTGGATTGCCAGCTATGGGGGGGAACATGCAGATATGCCCTCACAGAGGAGGGAGAGCCTATACCTGAATAAACCTTGGTCTTAAAGGTGCCACTAGACTCTTTTGGATGGCCAGCAAGTGCAGGAAAGTGTGTGGCTGCTTGTGGGCTGAGGAGGGCAGTGCGAAGGACGCACATGGCCTTGAGCAGGGGGCCAGGACGGTGGTGGGGCAGAGGCACAGGAGGAGGCCGAGTAGGTGCAGGAGGCCTGGGCAGAGCTCACTGCAGACCTCACAGGAGTCACCAGGTCCCGCCTTGCAGAGGCGCCACACCAGGGCCAGCATGAGGACAGGGAGAGCCTGGGCGGGATGGGTGCCACGGCCTACACAGTGGTGGGCCAACTCGTGGCATTGCTCCGCTGGGTCATCCAGTGGGCTGGGAAAGGTGAGGGAGTGGCTGCTGGGAGCAGGGGGCAGGGCTTGCTGCATGTGCCCTCCCCCTGGGCTCCTTAATCCCAGAGCTTTGCTCCTGTGTGCTCCTGCAGGAAATGAGCCCTAGTTTTGGGTCAGTTCATTTATAATCCTTCACTTCAGATGCCATAGTACAAAACACAGTCTCTCTAATCTCAACCCCTGTGCTGTTCTAGACTGCCGGTTTACGTTTGGATTTCTCAGGTACTCTCCACCTCCACAGAGAAATACCTCCACTGTGCCTTATTGTTTTTTTTCCCTGTTTCTTTTTGGACACCCACTAGCCCAATAGACCCTCCTGGCACACACTAAATCCACTAAATCTGACCCTCTCTCCAGCAGGGTATAAATCCTATGTGAGAGGGACGTGAATCTCTTGTTTAACCATCAGGAGCTTATTTTCCTTTTAAAAACTCTTTAGTTTTCACTATGGTACAGAACCATGTTTGGCTTTTCTCAGATTCCCTTAATATTGTAATCTGTAGAGAAATCTCATTTGCTTCTCAGACTCAGTGAGTTCCAACATGACTTGTCAGTCCCCTGGCATAGTACCCACTGAGCAAAAAAACAACTGACAGTCTCAACAGCCGAACTCCAACTGTCAAGAGTTTTTTTACCATTAGAAACCCCCCCCCAAGTTCTGCATCAGAATTACATCACCACTGCTAGTCACATGACTGCAGGTGTCTTTTCTTGCAGGCTGATCCCAAGCCCGGAGTCCATCACACAAGACAAAACCAAAAGGCTGAAATGTGAGTCCTCACATCCCAGAGTAGCACCACTACCAGCCCCTTTCCATTTAGGGTCCCAAGGTCGAACCCCTGGCCCAGGAGGGAGTTCCCCTGATTTTTGGGACTTCAATCTGCCACTGGCCAGCTCTAGTTTTAGGGCAGATTCTATGGTTTTGAAGGTAAAAAGCCATAGAATTTTGCCCTCCAAAAATGAGCGTCAACCCTTGACATCCCCAACATGATGACGTCACTTCCAAGTGCACAGGAATGCCCCAAAGAAGATCCTGGAGCCCCCACTAGCAGCTGGTAAGGACCTGGCAACCCTATTTCCACTATACAACTCAGCCAGTGTTTTCTCAGGGACAGGCTGCCAGAGTGAGAGAAGGAAGGAAGACAGTGGGTAGATCAGGGTAGGTTGGCTAGTAGGTGGAAAGGAGAGAAGAAAGCAGGAAAAGCGGGCTTTCTGGAAAGGGAAAGAGGAAATAGTAAGGGAAGAGAAAAAAGACACCCCCTACAGGTTTTTGCTCATCTCCAGCTTTTTATACCAAAAAGTGTGCTAATTATCCATACAACATACAGTAATAGCTATATGTGAGCAAAACCTTACATGTAGAAGCATTTCTGTGGCTATCTTATTGAACCTTATTTCCTAAAAGTGTTTTTAAAGAGCTTCATCTGAGGACATGTCTCATATTTCCATGAAACAGATGATGTTTCCCATTGTGTATCTGCACTGTACTTCTCTGATGTTAAGCCATTTATCTCTGCAAAGATTTTTTTAAGCTTGGCAACACAGTGATTAATGTAAACCAAGTGGGTAGTTAAATATTTTGCTTTCATGTCACTACAACCTTGTAATAACCACACTGACTACAAACCCCTTTGAAATGATGCTTGCACAAAATGAGTACCTGGATATTTCTAGCAATTAAAATACATGGGGAAAATACTGTACAATATTGTACAATACTAATGTGGTGGCAAGTGTAGGGAGCATAGAATCAGTCTTTCAAAACTATCCTGGTTAATATAGTGGTATAAAGTGAGCCAGGAAGATATATGTAGCATAGATATATGTCTGGAAGAATGTAGCCCATGTTCCAATTTTAGTTCAGATCTACATTAAAATAGCTTTAGCATTAGGAAGAGGAGGAGGAGGAGGAGGAGGAGGAGGAGATTGGATTTATAGCCCACCCTTCACTACCCAAGGGAGTCTCAGAGCAGCTTACAATTCCCTTTCCGTTCCCCTCCCCACAACTGACACCCTGTGAGGTAGGTGGGGCTGAGAGAACTCTTTTGAGGACTGCTCTTTATTTATTTATTTATCACATTTATACCCTGCCCTCCCAGCCAAGGTCGACTCTTGAGAGAACAGCTCTGAGAGAACTTATGACTGACCCAAGGTCACACCAGCTGCATGTGGAGGAGTGGGGAATCAAATCTGGTTCTCCTAGATTAGAGTTCACATTCCTAACCAGTAAATCAAACTGGAGTCTGCATTCCTAATCACTACACCAAACCACTACACCAAACTGATTTCTTTCACTTTACCCCTCTCTTCTAAGAGCTGCTGGTGTAGATTCTACCCCTGGTATAAGCAGAACCTCAAATCTATGTAGAGAGTATATATATTATCTTATTATCTTTACCATTAAGAAAGACAACCTTACACATCTGTCTCCTGTTCTGACATATTTATTACTGCACTGTTCTCCACCCCCTAATTAAATCCAAATGAATGGTGACCTGGTGACATACAGGGGAATTTCAGACAGACGATATAATCCAGAAGAGGAATGGTTCCCAAATGGTTTCTGGTCTGGCATTTCAGACAGAACCGTTTTAGAATCGGTTCCCTACTGGAATATATTTGTAATTTCACACAGAAATGCTTCAGGAAACGGGGCTGAAGCATCTTACCTGTCAACCGCTTCCAAGTAGTTGTCAGTTTCTTCTCCCGGATCCGATTCGCTTTTTTTCCTGCCTTTTTTCGCCCATGCAAGCAATCTCTGCCTTTTTTTTTATGTTCGCTTTAGAGCGCTATAGTAGCAACCCCACTGGAATGCCTGGAGTGTTATGTTATAGCACTATAGCGCTATAAAGCGAACATTAAAAAAAAAGGTGCAGCGGGAAATGGTGGGAAAACAAAGCGGTGCAGTCTGAATTGCCAAACCGCTTCTGATTCAGCTCTTTTCCAATCGAGGAAAGCCATGTGTGAAATGGTTTACTTCAAGACAAATCAGAAATGGCTTCAAACCAGCAGAATCTCAGTAATGTGAAATTCCCTCGATACTTAGCTTATTATTGCTGTTTGGCTTTTGCATATGTCAAAACATCTTCAAGTTGTAAGCTAATATGCTGTTCACCTAGGTAGAGGCATCTGTCTCTATATATGAACACTTAACTTCCATTTCAATGTATCTGAGGAAGGGTGTGTGCACACGAAAGCTCATACCGTGAATAAAACTTTGTTGGTCTTAAAGGTGCCACTGGACTCTTTGTTCTATTGCTTCAGACCAACATGGCTGGCCACCTGGATCAATCTTATGCAGTATTATTCCAGTCTAAACTCACTGAAACCAATGGCCTAAAACTGGAATAGGTAAAGGTAAAGGTTCCCTTGCTCAAAAGCCAGTCAAATCCGACTCTAAGGTTGCGGTACTCATCTCCGTTTCAAAGCTGAAGAGCCAGCGCTGTCCAAAGATGTATCCGTGGTCATGTGGCCGGCATGACTAAACACCAAGGCGCACAGAACGCTGTTACCTTCCCACCGAAGTGGTACCTATTTATCTACTTGCAATTTCTTGCTTTTGAACTGCTAGGTTGGTAGGAGCTGGAACTGGAGATGGGAGCTCACTCCATCTTGTGGCACTCTCGGGTCTCGAACTGCTGAACTACTGACCTTCCACAGCCTGCAGTTCAGCATCTTAACTACTTGAGCCACCGCAGCTGGAATAACTGCATACAATTGTACTGTAAACCAAGTGACTATTCATTACAGTAACAGGTAATCTGCTGACATAACACTAGGTCAATGAAAACTGGCATTGTTTGAATTAAGGAATCTAGAATTTTAGGAATTTAGCTTTGAAAGGAATTGTTGCATGCTTGCTTCAGGTACAAAGAATTTTATTTCTCATAAAATGAGAAGAGAATCCTAATGTGAGAGTGTGGTAATAAGGTAATGTGAGAGTATGACTCTTGGGATGAAAGCTGTGTGTTAAGTTAGAAGAGTTTCCCTCCTGGGAGGGAAGCTAAATGTCATAGACTTGCACATTTAAAATCTGCTCATGCTGAAAGCTAAATCAAAGATAACACATTTATGGATGGCAGCTGAAGTTTAAACTAAGTTTCCTAAATCCACTATAGACATAGTTTCCTGTACATTTACAATACAATATGGCTAAAATTTTAGCATTTTCATTCCTTCCAATATTAATAAAACTTTTAAAAACTCTTAAAGCTTATTCAAAAACTACCTTGTGAATAGAGGGGGTTCTAAATTTACCTCTTAAGCCTGGTTTCCTTAGTTCTTAAACTAGGTTATGCAGGGTCACAGCAATTGGAAGATATGGATTTCTGAAAAGTTAAAAATTGGAGTAGTCAGTTTCTAAAACAAATTTTGGTTCATTTCTCATTTTAATGTTCAGTATTACTTCTAAATTTGGCCTGTAGACTAAACTAAACCTGAGAGTAATACAGGAAAACAGGTCAGAATCATAGTCTTCCTGAAACAGATGAATCATCTGGTAATATTGAACAGCACAAGGATTGGGATCATGTACTGGGAGACAAAATTTTCCATGATTTAAACCACCCCCTGATGGCACCTATCAGGGCTGCTGAGGGAGGGGGGCTACCGAGGGTGAAAGTACTGATATTTGTAAAAACACTGGACTTTCCCCGTTGCCTGGTTACTCCAAAGCTTTCAAAGTGGGGCAGAACGGGGTGGTGATGACTGGAGTTAATAGTTCCCCATGATCTAAGAAAGTGTTAAAAGGATGGTTTCCCCCTCCTCCACCCTTTGACATACCTGGTAAAGGAACAGTAATCTGTTTTAGTGGTTATACATGCAGAATAGAGGTTAGAACTCCCAGGCTGCTGTCACAGTTTGTGGTGATATCATTGTGGTACCTTTGCGGTTTAAAGAGCACAATCAGACAGTGGCATCTGCCTTCCATGCCCCAGTCATCACCACCCCATCCTGCCCCACTTTGGAAGCTTTGGCATAAGCAGGCACCAGTGTTTTTCCAAATATCAGCACTTTCACCCCACATTTCTAGATGTGAGCTCAACCCAGTTGGAAAGTCTGATCACTCTGTTCCATTTTCGCTCGTTGTTGTTGTTCTTGTTTTTAGTCAGTTAGCGATGTGCAATAACCACATCTTCATGCACACCAGCAAGCTTACAGCTGTCCTCTGAGGTGAGAATGGGGAGAGAGAAGGGAAGGTTAAGAAGCCTCCTTCGTCATAAGAAGGTAAGACCATAAGAGAAGCCAGTGTTGGATAAGGCCAATGGCTCATCCAGCCCAACAGTCTGTCACACAGTGGCCAAAAATACCAGGTGCCATCAGGAGGTCTACCAGTGGGGCCAGGACACTCGAGACCCTCCCACTGTTGCCCCCCCAACACCAAGAATACAGAGCATTACTTGCCCCAGACCGGGAGTTGCTATCTATACCTTGTAGTTAATAGCCACTGATGGACCTCTGCTCCATATTGGGTCCCCCTTGTCCACATGTTTGTTCACCTCCTCAACGAACACTAACAGATTAGTGAGACAAGATGTTTTCTTACAGAACCCATGCTGAGTCTTCCTCATGTGGTTCCTTTGCCTACAGCTTTGCAGCTCACAGGGTGGAGAAGGGGTTAATTGAAAAGATGAGGTTTTTCAGAGGGGGAGGCAGCTTCCTCCAACTTCAAATGGTGCTTCAAATAAATGGTTCTTCAAATAAGTGGTTATGTGCATACGCAAAAGACAAATTTTAAAAAAAGAACCCACCTGATCACCCACTCCATGGTTGCCCAGCAGCAATAATCTGAATGGTCAACCACGGGGCAAGTCTGCAGTGAAGCTGCTTCAGAGTGTGTTGTCTGGTCACCCCTTCCTGCAACAATTTAAACCGCCACAAACAGAGGAACCACCAGATCATGCCAAACCTCCAGTGTGACCACAGCCTCAGTTCTAGCACTGGGTTGTTATTATTATTGCATTGATGGGAGATCTAATAGCCCTTTGTAAAAGCTACTTTGCTATGTGACAAATGACATAATTTTTTTAATGAGAGCAATATCAATACTAGTGGTCATCCAGTACTGTTACATAACCCAGTTTGCCCTTGTTTTTTGCTGTGTAAAAACATGTCGTTTTTGTGAACTAGAGACCATTTCATCAGATATAAGAAGTGTATTCTATACTGGTCGACATGTATATAAATATAAAATTACCAAATTAAACACATAGCTGTTGAGAGGAATAGCAAGAGGCACAGGCTATGCAAATGGAGTAGAAGTGGAGAGCACTTTTGGCAGTAGTTTGAATGATGAATGATCCGTTCTTCTTCTTGCCAAAAGGGTTGCAGCAATACTTGATGAAGCAGCAGTAATAGCTATTGTCCTTTTTGGAGGAAACTACAGGCAAAATCAGTTTCATAACAAATGTCATACCCAGTGTTTCTCCCCAATGGGTACCCAAAGCTGCACTGTTCTCTGTCCTGTATTTTATCCTCACACCGATCCTGTGGGGTAGGTGTGGCTGACAGTGTGTCACCCAGCAACCTTCCTTGGCAGATTGGGGATCTGAGTATTAGAGACACATGACAGATTGTTTAAAAGCTCTCTTATTTAAAGTTGCCTATCATGAAGATTCAGGGTGTTCCACTTCCCTTCATTTTTGGGACTGCAACTTACATCATCATTCTGGGGTTGGTGGCCAATTTTCAAACATGAAGCATCATTTTCTGATGAAATCTGCTTGCCACAAACATATTAGCTTTAACTGCAAACAGCACTGGGGGAGGGGGGCTGTCTCAATATGACCTAGGCCAGGATATTCCTATGCCTGTCATTTTTGCCCCTGGAACTCCCACAATCATCTTGAAGCCGGTGGCCAATTTTGAGTGAAATAGTTTTATTCTCTGCTGTGTTATGCCTGCCACAAATGGAAAATTGGAAGGACAGGCTGATTCTTTTATTGCTATAGATTTATGGTAACAGCAAGCTGAGTGATTTGTTTTGTTATGATATTTGGTTTAGTTCAGGGTTGTATCGGAAGCCCTGGTGGAATCTTTGTTCGGGGGCCCATGGTAGCTCATTCTCTTTCATGGAGCAAAGAGCTATTATGAATCTCCATGAGGTACCCTTGAATATTTGATCTTGAAAACACAGTAGGGGAGGGTAGTTGCATTTCTGCCCTACTCGTGTAGTTCCTGGAAACAACTGTTGGAAACAGGATATATTCTCTACCCCAAAACTAGATATAACATTGGTAGTTGCATGACAGGATCTCAGTTCACTTTAAAAAAAAAATAATCAGCTGTTTATTGGGAATGGGTAAGATCTGGAATGGTACGTCAATACTGGGTGGAGGGGAGAAGGTGTTAATCCTTTTGCTCATGCTAATTTCCTGAAAGGACTTCTCTGGCCAGCTGAAGAAGGCAGCTTCTGCTTGGCCTGTGGTAACTGCAATGGTGTTTGCAAATTTTCTTCTGTGGAATGGCTTTGTGGTGGAAGTGAGGTATTACTTCATGAAAACAGTATGGGGTTAGGGCTCACAGTCTCATAGTACTTCAGCTCAAATTCAGTTCTCTGTCATGCAACTATTTTATGCTGGAACTGAAGGACTTAACACTGCCCCATGTCTCAGTCTCCAGACTCCATGGCAACAGAGTCAGACTAATAGAGAGAAAACACCTGTGTTTATTCTTCTGCCACTGTTCCCTTTGGTATGTAGGTTGTATTCTCAGGGAAAACTTCCGTCTTTCCATTCAGCCTCTCCCAGAACTCACTTCTCTCTCTCCCTGCATGCACTGAGAGGGAGGACATAACTGTCCTCAGCTTCACACCATGACACAGATGGCCTCTCACCATCTGTGCCCATCCTTAGTTGGTTAAACTAGAATATTATCCTATCTCTAAGCCTCCTATTCAGATTGTAGTTCTAGAATAAAGTGAGTAGTATTAGTCTCAAACTTGCAACATGGCTCTGTGTAACTTCGTAAGCTGGGTAACCAGTGAAAAGACACTCCTGCATTTGTAGATTTATTTAAAGCACTCTGCTAATTAATGGGTACTGGACTAACCATACCAGTTCACCCTACAGGCTATTAGCCCAGCCTTAACCACGTAAACTAGCTTACCTAGTGCTAGTATCAGTATTAAAGACTATGGCATCCTAAGACTGAATCTGCCTCCCTCAGCAGCTGTAAGGAGAAGCAATGGCTGACAGGGATTTTTATAAGACAAAGCAGAGAGAAATGCTGCTACAGGCAGCCTACTTGTGACAGAGCCTTTTGAATCAGAGAGAAATAGAAATCATGGCACAAAGCATGGAGTCCACCAATACCAGACCCCATCTGGTTATTCTTACTTCCAATAATTATGCAAAATGGAAATGTTGTCTGCAGATTGCTCTGAGGTTCCAGGGTCTGGGGGACTAGTGGGTTCCAGGGTCTGGGGGACTAACCATACCAGTTAACCCTAAATTTTACAAGCAATCTAAAGAGGCAAGAGAACTGATCACAGACCTCCAACATTTCATCTGTTCTAGCCCTGTGAAATTTCACTGTAAAGTATGAATGTGAGTCATATGGAAGCATTTACAGATTTATCTGTACCGGCTGATGCTTTTATCTATATGCTTCTCTGTATGTCTGTGTCATAAGGGGGAAAATGTTAGAAAACTAGAGAACAGGAAGCATGAGAAGCTTGGAGCAGAGGAAAACCAGTTCATCCCCAACAACTTAGACACTAAACTTCATTTAAACCACTGCTCACCGTGTAACTCATGGCAAATGAAAATTCTCTCCAGGCAGTCAGGCAAAGAAGATTTTTCAGACAATGGACATGTCACCATGACTCACAAAGATATATACAGGCAAACAGCTGGTAACTTCTGTGAATTTATTTGCAACTCTGCCATAACATTGTTGTGATCACTGCTGTGCATAAGAGCTTAGTGCAAGCTGTGATCCTGCTATAGAGATCATTGAGTTTCATGGGGGAAATGCCAGTAATACTCCATGGTATACCTTAGTCATGAGATGCCATGCTCACAAATCCTACATGACAGGAATAAGCTTAAAAGTGACAATGGATAGTCAAGCTGAAAGGATACAGAAAAGCTAAAGCTGGTGTACGGTCAAATGCAAAGACCTCTATCAAAGTACAGAGCACTTACTGAACTATTGCATTTCTCTGGCATTTGAGCTTGCTTCTTGAAAAATGTGTATGTGTGTAGGTACTCATAACTATACATACATTTGCTGAGATATCTTTCCGACCCAAGAATCCAAAATAAATAATATTTAGAACAACAAACAAGATTTTCTTTAGATATCTAGAAAGGTGTATGGTCAGCAGTGTTGGCCTGAAGTAGTAGAACAATTTCCAGTGGCACCTTTATGACCAACAAAGGTTGATTCAAGGTATGAGATTTCGTGTGCACGTACACTTTTTCAAATACATTGGAATGGAAGGTAAGAGCTCAAACAACACATTAACATGTAACATGATGAAGATGTTTTAACATCTTCATCATGTTACATATTAATTTGCTGTTCAGTCTGTGTCTATAAGTTTGAACTCTTACCTTCCATTTCAATGTATTTGAAAAAGTGTGCATGCACATGAAAGCTCATACCTTGAATCAACCTTTGTTGGTCTTAAAGGTGCCACTGGACTCTAAATATGTTCTCAGTTAATTTAATCTTACCAGACATTTCATTCAACACATATGATTCATGATGATTGTGATTATTTTATTGTCAACCTAAGTAAATATTGACAGCAGCTGAAATGATGTCAGTTCAAGGTAACTTCTGATGGTTGCCAGAGGCCAGAAGCAAAGCTATAAATACTACTGGGAAACTGCTGACATTTAGCATACTGAAACATACAAGAAGACTTCATGAAGAATAGCTGCCTATTATCAACAATGAGTAAAGCACATTTGAAGTGTTATTACTTTCCTTCCCAGTGCTGGCTATATCATTCACTAGATATAGGGATTTCTTTATTACCATAAAAGTGTTTCTTTTGAGGTTAAACTGTTGTAGCTCTTTAGGATGTAGGGTGCTGTTCATTGGTGAAGAAATTAATTGTGCTAACAATGAAATGCTACTAACTGCATTATTCTTTGACCAAGGATTGGATCTCAACAAAAGTCCTGCTAATAGCTACGCAAGATAAACAGTATGTGCAACCTTGTGAAAATATATCCTCATGGCTCCCATACATTAAAATATTGAAATATAAGGAATTGTACCCAAACATCCCAAACAAATTTTCTCCTCAGGCCATTTTTTCCATGACATGAAAGCATTTTACATATATAGTATCTGTTTTTTCAGGGGGGGTGTGTGCTGATGAGGCTGATGAATTAAAAATACTATGGCAGCAATATTTTCAGTGATTTCTATGGCCCATTAACGCAAAAAACAAAGCTAAAGAATGAAATAAGAAGTCTTGATTACTCCTTTACTAAGGTGTCTGACACATATCTTAGTTGCTACGGGTTACTTAGGTACAAGCATTCTGGATGGATAGTTTCATTTTACATATGAGAGAGAGAGAGCATGCGCTGAAGCCTTATTATACTCTCCCTCCCCAGGATTCACCATCAAAATCTCCAGCTATTTCTCAAACTAGAGTTGGCAACCCTATTCACATGGTATATTCTGTCACTTCAAAATAGGCTTCAATTGAACAGAGTAGATTATTGTCTCTTCACAGTTACAAGCACAGTTTTCTTAATTGCAGTGGCTGAAAATATAACACCATGATAATGGACAACAAAGTAGAAAAACAGTGGCATTGTCTGTGGAGAGCCTAATTTATACAATGCAATTCCTATCTGTACACATATGTTCTGTGGGCACATTTGTAGTGCTCCCTTGGCGCTACAAATTATCAGCAGGATACTGACCATGTAAACTAGCTCTGTGATTGGCATATATTCTAATTGACTGGTTACTAATACTATTCCATAACATTAAAGGATGTGTGCTATAAATCACAAGTTTCCTGTATAAAGAAAATACTGGACACAAAGGAAATAGTTACTGATCTGATGCTCTTACATAATCAGCATTTTAACAAAGTTTGAGTCCAGTGGAACCTTTAAGACCAATAAAGTTTAATTTTGAGTATAAGCTTTCATGTGCATGCACACTTCATCAGACATATTGAAACAATTTTCCTCAAGCCTGACATATAGGTAGAGAGCAGGAGGAGGTTAGTCGCCAGGAAGGGCTAGTTAGAGTCAAGACACATAAGTAACTGGGTGATAAGTATAACGGACACTGGATGAAGGCAGTTGTTAAGACCTGTGAATAACAGAGAATTAGCATACAAATACAAGTGTTAACAAAGAGATGTGAGAACAAAGTTTGGGTCTGGTCACACCTCCAAGGCCAACAAAGTTCAATTCTAGGTATAAGCAAGAACTGAGAGACCTGGCATGTGTAGATGCACACTTCCTCATATACACTGAAACAAATTTCCTTAAGTGTTACATATAGGTAGAGGGGGGTTAGTTGTTAGGAAGGGCTAATTGTGTCAAGATGTATATGGGAGCAAAATTGGTATCTGCGTTTATTGCAAGCTCTGGTACCAGTATCCAAATTAGATGTTGTATTATTGTGGGTGAGGAGTTGTTTGAGAGTGGAGGGCTGTCTTGATGCAAGAAAAGGTTTGTCCCTCAATACTTGTGAAAGAGAACTGTCATTATCCAGTAGAAAAACGTAAGCCCGTGGTCACATGGTCATTTTGATCGGGTTTCACTGCTCTTCTCTCTCACATTTAAAATTGATGATCAGATGCCGCACACTGAAGTGGGGTCAGTTGCGCAATCCACCCGGTTCCTTAGTGAGTTTTCTGACACTGGGAAAATCAAATACTTTCTGGCTATTTGTGCTTTAAATCCGCGATTTCACCGATCTGGACAGCCATCTCTCATGCAATTATTGCGATTAGGTCATCTGACCATCCTTCGCATGATGAGGCTCCCCCCCAGCTTCCTCCTTTGAGCGCATGAGGAATCCTGCACTGAATATGTTCATTGCATGAATGTTCAAGAGCACATAGACTTCTTCCTCTCCTCTCTCCTGGCTCCCCCCATCAGTCCCTGGGTTTCTTGGTTTCCAGCGAGCCTCCTCTTGCCAACCGGCTTCCTTCTCTGCCAGGTCCGCTCCAGTGTCCACTGCTGCCCCCCTCCCCAATCCTGTGCACTTTTACCCAAACCAAATCTTGCTTTCCACCCCCTCTCTTCACGTGGTGCCGGGAAGGGGGCAGAGAAGCCGACTTCTCTCCCCACTTGTGTCCCCCCAGTTACCACAGGGGAAGGCCATCCTTCCTACATGTTTCCCCCCCCCCCAAGCTGCTGCCATTCAGCACAAGAGCAGTGCAATGTATAAATGTTCAAGCACTTGGTTGTATGTGGCCGGGTAATTTTGTTCGCTGTTCGGGGGGGGGAGACCTGCTGCTGCCCCATTAAAGGGGCTGGGGTGGAGAGGAGGGTCCCTCTCGGTCTCTCTGGGGCTGGAAATTAAAGCCCGTTGCTGACTGGGCTATGCAGGACTGTGCATAAATAATGCCAGCAACCCAAGTTCCTCCACTGAACCCAGGTGAGGGAGGGAGCAGCCTGGGAAGCAATGTGTCATCTCAGCAGCCAGGGAGATGAGAAGCCATGCTGGAGGACTTGGCAGCAGGGAGAGGAGCCTCTCCTGGAGGTCCCGATCTGACTCTTCCCCCCCCCAAGGCGCCCATGTCCAGGTGGCTGCTGGTTGCCCGTGAGACTCAGCCACGTGCTTCCCCAGACCCAGCCAGGATCACAGCACCAGAAGCAGCCCGGGGGGCAGCAGAGGTGGGGGGAAAGGTCCTGAGTGGTTGTGGAAGAAGAAGAAGAAGAAGAAGAAGAAGAAGAAGAAGAAGAAGAAGAAGAAGAAGAAGAAGATATTGGATTTATACACAGTCCTTCACTTGGAGTCTCAGAGTGCCTTACAAATTCCTTTCCCTTCCCCTCCCCACAACAGACACCCTGTGAGGTAGGTGGGGCTGAGAGAACTCTAACACAAACTGCTCTTTCAGGAACAGCTGTGCCAGAGCTTGTAACTGACCCAAGGTCACATCAGCAGGTGCAAGTGGAGGAATGGGGAATCAAATCCGGTTCTCCCAGATTAGAGTCTGCATACTTAACCACTACACCAAACTGTGCTGCTCCCTCGAGGCTTGCTTTCAGCTGCAAGTCTAGGGTGAGAGTGTTTTTGAGCCCGCACAGAGCACCCTGCTCTCCACCACCACTGCTTGGGCAGCACAGCTATCTGGACAGCTATCCGGAGCCTCATCGCCCAAAGCGAAAAAAAAATATTCCTGATCAAATCTGTTGAGGGAACAAATGGGGATAAGCTTGCAGTGTGACCACAGCTTAAGAGTCCAGTAACACTTTAAAGACTAACAAAATTTGTAGTAGAGTATGAGCTTTCAAGATTCAATGCTCACTACTTCAGATATAGTGACTCAAAGAAGCTCATACCATACCACTTTTTTTTAGTGCATTTTCAGTGGTTTAAGTTAAAAGGGGGATCCTGACCCTTCCTTCAGGTTCTTGGCCTGTGACAGGGTGAGACAGCCACTGTTCTTCAGAAAGGAAGAAAATAAATAAAAAGGCTGCTCAGTCAGAAAGGGAGAGAAAAACAGAGGGAAAATCTTGCCTCTGAAGGAGAGAGGTGGGTGAGGTTGTCAGAGAGGTGTGAGTGGGTAGGAGTTTAGGAAGCATTGTTCCAAGTTGACCATAAAGACGTTAGCATACTGTGGGGCCATGCAGGTCTCCATAGCTGTACCATTGATCTGAAGGAACAAGTTGTCACCAGATATGAAGTGGTGATAGGCGAGAACAAAATGGCACAGTTGGGTGGCAATGTCAGCTGTGGTATTGCCAGAAATCATGTTCTTTATTACTTGTAGTCCATCTTTGCGTGGGATGTCGGTATACAGAGATACCATATCAATGGTGGCTAAAATAGTATTCTCTGGAAGGCTGTTCAAAGATTGTATTTTCCTCAGAAAGTCTGTGGTGTCACAAACATAACTAGGAACATTGATGGCATAGGGTCTTAGAACAGAGTCCATGTATCCACAGTGACAGTGCCTATGCCAGAGACAACAGGGGATCCTGGGTTTCAGGGTTTGTATATTTTCAATAGAAGATAAAAGATACCTGGTTGAGGTTCCTGTGGTGTGTCTGAAAGGACACATGGGCAATTCCTTTATAATCTTGATTAGTTCTTTTTTGTATTCCTGTGTGGGATCTGAGTTCAGTTGTTTGTAAAAAGCAGTATTTGAGAGTTGTCTTTGAGCCTCCTGGATGTAGTCTGATATATACATGATGACAACGGCTCCATCTTTGTCTACCTCTTTAATTATAATATTCAGGAACAAATCCTCTAATTTGAATATAGACACTGGTACCAGAGCTTGCAATAAACCCAGATGCCAACTTTCCTGCCACATACACCCAGACAACACAGTCACTGGACGTAACAACATCAACTATACCATCTCAGGCTTAGTTACTTACTCATCTTCTAACACTGTATATGCCATTAAATGCCAACAATGCCCTTTAGTTCTCTACATAAGGCAAACAGGTCAAACACAATGCCAACAGATAAATGGGCATACATCTGGCATCAAAAAGCACAAAACTGAGAAACCAGTAGGAGAACATTTCAACCTCCCAAGGCACTCGTTGGGGGACCTCAAAGTAACTGTTTTACTGCAAAGGAATTTTAGAAACAGACTGGAGTAGGAGACTGCTGAATTACAAGTTACTACAAGACTCAGGACAGTGGAAACCCCAGGGCTTAACAGATATAGGGTTCTTATCTCACTACACATTCTAAATAACTCAGTTCTCACTTATACTCCATAGGATGTACACAAACGCCGAACTGCACATGCACACAAATGCGACTTGTTGCACCAACTCACCATGAAGCGATCCTTCATTCCTTGATCATGCGCATGTGGGGACTCCATTGGGGGAAAAAAATGTACGTCTGATCTGGAAGTGGTGGCTTGCGATCGCCACTTGTGTGATCGTGCAGTGCTGCTTCTTTGCCATGCTTCAGCATCACTGTATGATCAGCAGCTAACAACCTAAGCTCGGAGACTCAGAGGACCGTGTGATCGGACTACCGTGCTTTATTTTGCTCTGGGGCAAACAACCATGCCTCCCCCCTGCGTTATCTGGCCTGTGTGACCGGGGCCTTAGTTAGCCTTCAAGGTGCCACTGGACTCAAACTTAGTTCTCATATCTGTTGTTAACTCTTTTATCATCTGTATGCTATTTGCTGCTATTCCTACCAACTGTATTATTCCAATCTTTACTGTACTTATGTATCTTGACACTAATTAGCCCTTCCTGGAAACTAACCCTCCCTCTCCTGTACCTATATGTAACACTTGAGGCAACCTGTTTCAGTGTATCTGAGGATGTGTGCATCTACACATGCCAAGTTTCTCAGTTCTCACTTATACCCAGAATTGAACTTTGTTGGTCTTGGAGGTGCAACTGGACCCAGACTTAATTCTCACATCTTGTACTTGTACTCTAATTTGCTGCCAGGTCTTCACAACTGCCTTAAATCAATCTCAGCTATAACCAGTTACTTATATACCTTGACTCTGGGTGGTTGCAGCAGAACCAGTTGAAACTGAATCCAACAAAGACAGAGGTCCTGTACTTGAGTGGGGAGGGGGGTAGGCATGGGAATCAGGCTCCCAGCCTTGGATGGAGCATCACTGGTGGCAGTGCTGAGGGTAAGGAGCTTATGGGTGATCCTGGATGCTTCATTTTCTGTGGAGGCCCAGGTCACCACTGTTGCCAGATTGGCTTTTTATCATCTTCAGCAGATCAGGCAAGTGATTCCCAATCTGTCCCCCCAGGACTTGGCTACAGTGACCCAGGCAATGGTCACTTCCAGGCTAGATTACTGTAACTGACTGTATGTGGGTTTACCCTTGAAATTGACCCAGAAACTCCAGCTAGTGCAAAATGCGGTGGTACGCCTGCTGACTATGACGTCTGTGTGGGAGCACATTCAGCTGGTGCTATGCCAACTGCACTGGCTACCAATTGAGTACTGCATCCATTTCAAGGTGTTGATGCTGACCTTCAAAGCACTATGTGGCCTGGGACCAACATATCTAAGGGACCATCTCTCCCATATGTACCATAAGAACATAACATAAGAACATAAGAGAAGCCAATGTTGAATCAGGTCAATGGCCCATCCAGTCCAACACTCTGTCACACAGCGGCCAAAATATACCAGGTGCCATCAGGAGGTCCAGCAGTGGGGCCAGGGCACCAGAAGCCCTCCCACGGCTGCCCCCTCCAGCACCAAGAATAGAGTGCATCACCTGCCCCAGACTGAGAGTTCCCATCTATACCCTGTGGCTAATAGCCACTGGTGGACTTCTGCTCCATATGTTTATCTAATTTCCTCTTGAAACTGTCCATGCTTGCAGCTGCCACGACCTCCTGTGGCAGTGAATTCCATATGTTAATCACTTTTTGGGTGAAGAAGTATTTCCTTTTATCTGTTCTAACCCGACTGCTTAGCAATTTCATAGAGTGCCCACGAGTTCTTGTATTGTGAGAAAGGGAGAAAAGTACTTCTTTCTCAACCTGCTCAATCCCATTCATAATCTTATAAACCTCGATCATGTCACCTCTCAGCCGTCGTTTCTCCAAGCTAAAGAGCCCCAAGCATTTTAACCTTTCTTCATAGGGAAGGTGTTCCAACCCTTTTATCATTCTAGTTGCCCTTCTCTGCACTTTTTCCAATGCTATAATATCCTTTTTGAGATGTGGTGACCAGAACTGTACACAGTATTCCAAATGAGGTCGCACCAATGATTTATACAGGGGCATGATGATACTGGCTGATTTGTTATCAATTCCCTTCCTAATAATCCCCAGCATAGCGTTGGCCTTCTTTATTGCAGCTACACATTGTGTAGACATTTTCAGCGAGTTATCCACTACGACTCCAAGATCTCTCTCTTGGTCCGTCTCTGCCAGATCAGACCCCATCAACGTGTATTTATATTTATGATTTTCAGCTCCAATGTGCATCACTTTGCACTTGGCCACATTGAACCCCATTTGCCACGTTGACGCCCACTCACCCATCCTCAACAGATCCCTTTGGAGTGCCTCACAATCCTCCCTGGTTTTCACCACCCTGAACAACTTTGTGTCATCTGCAAATTTAGCCACATCACTGCTTACTCCCAATTCCAAATCGTTAATAAACAAGTTAAAAAGCATCGGACCGAGTACTGATCCCTGTGGTACCCCACTGCTTACCACCCTCCACTGAGAAAGTTTCCCATTTATACTCACTCTCTGTTTCCTATTTATAAGCCAGTTTTTGATCCACAAGAGGACTTGTCTTTTTATCCCATGACTATTGAGCTTACTTAGGAGCCTTTGATGAGGAACTGTATCAAAAGCTTTCCGGAAGTCAAGGTAAATAATATCTATTGGGTCCCCCTTGTCCACATGTTTGTTCACTCCCTCAAAAAACACTAACAGGTTAGTGAGACAAGATCTTCCCTTACAGAACCCATGCTGAGTCTGCCTCAATAGTTTTTGTTCATCAATGTGCCTACTAATTCTTTCCTTAATGACAGTTTCCACCAACTTACCCGGTATCGATGTCAGACTGACTGGCCTGTAATTTCCTGGATCTCCCCTGGAGCCCTTTTTAAAGATGGGAGTGACTTTAGCTACCTTCCAGTCCTCAGGAATGGAGGCAGATTTTAAAGAAAGATTACATATTTTTGTCAGGAGATCCACAAGTTCACATTTGAGTTCTTTCAGAACTCTTGGATGAATGCCATCCGGGCCTGGTGATTTATTAGTTTTTAAATTGTCCATCAGTCGGAGGACTTTCTCTCTTGTCACCGCAATCTGATTCAGGTCTTTCAAACCCCCTCCCGAAATCGGTGCTTCTGGAGTGGGCAAACACTTCTCCTCTTCCACAGTGAAGACAGAGGCAAAAAATGCATTCAGCTTCTCAGCCATTTCCCTATCATCCTTCACTACTCCTTTTACCCCTTGGTCATCCAAGGGCCCCACTGCCTCCCTGGCTGGCTTCCTACTTCTAATGTATTTGAAGAAAGTTTTATTGTTGGTCTTTATGTTTTTTGCAATATGCTCCTCATATTCCCTTTTTGCTTGCCTGATCACAGACTTGCATTTTATTTGCCATAGTCTGTGTTCCCTTTTATCAACCTCACTAAGACTAGCTTTCCACCGCTTAAAGGAATCCTTCTTACCTTTTACAGCTTCCATTATTTTATTTGTTAACCATGCAGGCTTTTTTCTATACCTACTTGTGCCTTTCCTAACCTGCGGTATATATTTTTTCTGAGCTTCTAGGATTGTCTTTTTAAATAGTCTCCAAACTTCCCCAATGGTTTTGACCTTCTCCACTCTTCCTTTCAGTTTCTTCCTCACATGTCCCCTCATACCAGAGAAGTTACCCCTTTTAAAGTTAAAAGTGGTTGCGTCAGTCTTTTTGGGCAACTCCCTATCTGTACAAATGTTAAACTCAATGACATTATGGTCACTGTTCCCAAGTGGTGCAATCACTTTTACATCTCTCACCAGGTCTTGGGTGTTACTTAGGACCAAATCCAGGATCGCCTCTCCCCTGGTAGGATCTGTGACCATCTGTTCCACAGCACAGTCATTGAGAGTGTCTAAGAACGCAATCTCTTTTTTCCGACTAGAACTCATATTGACCCAATCAATGTGTGGGTAGTTAAAGTCGCCTATTACAACACAGTTATTTCGTCTAGCCGCTATCTTTAATTCATTCATCATTTTATAATCCTCCTCTATCTTTTGATCTGGTGGGCGATAACAAACTCCCACTGTTAAGCCTCCTTTTGGACCCACTATTTCAACCCATAGCATTTCCAGAAGTGAATCCAATTCTCTTACCCTCTCAATCTTACTGGACGGTATACCCTCTCTGACATACAGAGCCACCCCACCTCCAACCCTTTCCCCCTATCCTTCCGATATAATTTATAACCAGGAATCACCGTATCCCACTGATTTTCCTCATCCCACCAAGTTTCTGAAATACCCACAATGTCTATTTCCCCCACAACACCAAGCATTCCAACTCCCCGATTTTACCTCGGAGACTTCTAGCATTTGTGTATAAACACTTCTAGTTTCCCATGTTTGTTAAGCCCACAGCCTTCCTCTTGCTGCCTCGAGACCTTGCCAGGCAGTTCCTATCATTAGCCACAGTCTCAGTGGACAATTGTAATCCATTTCCTTGTACAAAAGTAATAGCTACCCCTTCATCTCTTTGAGATGAGCCATCCCGAACCAGAGACTTTTCATCTCCTGTCGGCTTTCCCCCATTATTCAGTTTAAAAACTGCTCTGCCACCTTTTTGATTTTGAGCGCCAGCAGCCTGGTTCCTTCTCGGGACAAGTGGAGACCGTCCCTTTTGTACAGCTCCCTCTTGTCCCAAAAAGCATCCCAGTGCCTAACAAACTTGAACCCTTCCCCCTACACCACCGTCTCATCCACGCATTGAGACTCCTGATCTGTGCCTGTCTCTCCGGCCCTGCGCGTGGAACAGGTAGCACTTCCGAGAAGGCTACCTTGGAGGTCCTGGCCTTGAGTTTCCTGCCCAGCAGCCTAAATTTCTCCTCCAGGACCTCACGACTGCATTTCCCCACATCGTTGGTGCCGACGTGCACCACGACCACTGGCTCCTCCCCAGCACTATCTATCAGCCTATCTAAAACACGCGTAATGTCCGCTACCTTCGTACCAGGCAGGCAAGTCACCATACGGTCAGTACGCGGGTTCGCCACCCAGCTGTCTACCTGCCTAGGGATCGAATCACCAACTACCAAGAGCCCCCCTCCCACCCTTCCCAGGGACGGTTCCTTGGTACGAAAGGATACCCGTTCACCAGCTGAAGAAGAGGTCCCTTCTGAGGGCACATTCCCCTTATCCTCAGCATGGTGCCCCTTTTCCCCTTGACCCTCATGCTCCCTGGCAGTAGCCAGGCTGCCAGATCCAGAGTGGGACATATCTAACAAGTCCCCGAGAGTGTTCCCCGTGCACCTGGAGAGCCTTGCGCTCAGTGGACCATAATTTACTTTTTGACCCTGGTCAAGGCTTTTTCTGCCCTGGCTCTGGTCTGGTGGAACATACTTCCACCTGAGATCAGGGCCCCGCGGGACTTGTTACAGTTCTGCAAAGCCTGTAAAACAGAGCTGTTCTGCCAAGCCTTTGGCTGAGGCTGTGGACGTCCAATTATTTTGGCCTCCCCTGACGAGAACCTGCCTGTTGTAACCTTCCCACATGGAAAAGTTAAAATTGCACCTTCTGCTGGCAGGCCCACTGTTGTTTGTTTTAATGTTGCAGGACTTATGAATTGTTGCCATCTAGATGATATTCCTGCTTTAACTGTTTTAGCTTCTATTTTTATATGATCTGTTTAAATTGTATGGATGATGTTCTATTGTTACCTGCCCTGAGCCCGCTTGCAGGAAGGGCAGGATAAAAGCTGAACAAAATAAATAACTAAATAACTAAATAAATAAATAGACTCTAACTAGACCTTCCTGACAACTAAACCCTGCATACTGTCCCTCTACCTATATGTAAGGCTTGAGGAAAGTTGTTTCTATGTATCTGAAGAAGTGTGCATGCACATGATATCCTATGTCCAGAATTAAACTTTGTTGGTCTTAAAGATTCCACTGGACTTAAACTTAGTTTTCAGTAGTGATGGGCACAAACTGGGTCACAAACCTAAGTTTGACCCCCAAAAAACACCAGGTTTGTGGTTCGTGAGCTGAGGGTCATGAGATTGCACCTGCAACAAACCTCTAACAAGCCTCCATGATTTTTATGGAGCTTCATGTGGTTTTTGCAACAGACATGCTGGCACTGATCACTTAATCATCAAAACAACAGGGGGATCTCCCCAGGATCCAGGAATCTCTGTGTGGTGGTGAGGGCTCCCCGGTTGCCATGGCTTCTCTTCCTGCAGTGCACTTTAATCTGGATCCTAGGAGGAAAAACTGACCCCAGCTGCCCTGAGCCTGCTTTTGTGGGGAGGGTGGGGTACAAATTAATTAATTAATGCCATAGCAGAGCCATTTAAACCCTCTGGTTTTGCTTTCTGCCACTTTGAAGTGAGGGGAGCAAACCAGAATATTAAATGTGGGGTGAAGTGCCTCTTAAAGGCATTTCACTGCTCCTTTCTACTGCTCAGGGGACCTCAGACAGGTACAATGCTATAGACTCCACCTTCCCAACCAGCCATTCCCTCCTGGGGAACCACTGTTGCCAATCACCAAGTGAGGGGTGGAGATCATTCAGAATTACAACTGAGCTCTAGGAGGGAGTGCGGAGGAGATGGAAAGCTGAAATCAGGGGCAGATAATGGCAGGTTGATGCTTGGCTGGGAAGGAGATAGGGTTGCCAACTCCAGGTTGGGAAATTCCTGGAGATTTGAGGGGTGGAGCGTGGAGAGGGTGAGGTTTGAGGAGGGGTAGGGCCTCAGACAGGTACAATACCATAGACTTCACCCTCCCAACCAGCCATTCCCTCCTGGGGAACCACTGTTGCCAATCTCCAGGTGAGGGGTGGAGATCATTCAGAATTACAACTGAGCTCCAGGAGGGAGGGCAGAAGTCAGCTGCAGTCAGAGGGGCAGATAATGGTAAGTTGATGGTTAACTGGGAGGCAGATGGGGTTGCCAACTCCAGGTTGGCAAATTCCTGGGGATTTGAGGGGTGGAGCCTGGAGAGGGTGAGGTTTAAGGAGGGGTTGGACCTCAGACAGGTGCAATGCCATAGACTCTGCCCTCCAAACCAGCCATTTCTTCCTGGGTAACAATTGTTGCCAATCTCCAGGTGAGGGCTGGAGAGCACTCAAAATTACAACTGCTCTTCAGGTAGCAAAGATCAGTTCCTCCAGATAAAATGGTTTACTTTGTGTCATTATACCCTGCTGAGGTCACCACAGCAAATTGATGCTGAGTGTACAAGGCCTTGGCACTCTCCCAGAGCCTCTTTCTGGAGCTCATTGTATTTATTTCCACAATGGGCCTTATGCCTAGTGTATATGTATATATATATATGAAAAATCCAAGCTTTTTAAATATATATATATATATATATATATATATATATATATATACACATATTTAAAAAGCTTGGATTTTTCAGTGTAATAAATCAGGCTAGGTTGACCACACAGCACATGAACATCTTTGACTTAGAGCCACAGTATATTTGGAAATGTACTAATGACATTTAGTACATTTACAGATGTACTATGGACAATTCAGAATGTAATAACTGGGAAATGTTTATGCAAAGCATTATACCCTTAACTGGCTGTGGCACCTGTGTTGATGACAAAAGCAGGAAAATCAAGCTACAAACAGTCAAGGTAGTATTCTCAAGATATGTAGAAAAATCCTCACTTTGTGTGTGTGTAGGGTGCTGTCAAGTCAAAGCTGACTTTTGGCAACCCCAGCAAAGGACTTTCAAGGGAAGTAAGAAGCAGAGATAGTTTGCCATTTCTCCCTTTGCAGAATCTTCCTGGGTGGGATGTCGCGGCTGACCCTTACCCTGCTTAGCTTCCAAGATCAGGCGACACCATGCTGCCTTCCCTCCCCCTCACTTTGCACATTAAGCAAAAGGGGGAATAGACCACTAAAAATAGCCTGATGAAGACTCAATATGGATGAAATGTTGAGTGCAGCTGAGTATCATTTAAAGGAACTGAGTGGTAGAGAGGAAATAAACTTACTAAAGAATGTACAGCATCCTGGAGAGAGATTTTTTAAGGGTGGGGTAGGATATGTAAATTAGTTCTCCAAAGATTTCTTGTGGAGTCCCAACTTATTAAAAACATCTGAAAGTGATGCATGTATGTTTGCAAGCATGTGTTTTATACAGTAGTATGTTTACCAAGGAACTCATAGTGTCTGCTTTCCATGATGAACATGGATGGGTTTGCTACCATGTAATGTACAAAGTGACTCTTACACAAAGGAGAGTTTTGGAAACTAGTTGAGCAGATTTCAGTTTATATTCCTGAGACAGTTTTAAGTGGCCTGCACAGTGACAAAGGGCACAGCTTCAGCTCTTCTTTCCAGCAGGGTGAAATGTGAAAGGAGATGGCTAGTGCCCAAGGTTCTCTCCTGAAATCTGTTAGAAAATAACTTTAATTTTCTCTGTCTGCTCTGGTTTCAGGAAAGGTTCTTAGGCACTTTTTTTCTGAAGCAAGAGAAGCTATTTCCTAAAAGATGATGACATCTTTGTACTATCTTGTCTTGAGCACTGAAGCAAAACTCCTGCCCTGGGAAGCTTGCTTTTTTGTTTCTATAAACTGCATGGCCATTGGGGAGTTTGAGTTGGCCTGCCACAACTAACTGTTTTGACCTATAATTCTGCCTTCAGCAAGAAAGGCTGAAGAAAGCTACAAGACAGATCTCTACAACCATCCTGTTCCCCAACCATACAACAATTTTCTTTTACACCATTTAGATTTCATGAGACATGCTGACATCTTTAAACTCTGCCTCTGTCTTTTCCTTGCAGAATCACAAAGGTAGCACTGAGATGCTGGTTCTCCTCAAAGTTTTAATGTGAAGAAAAGAGCCATGTGTACAATTAAAAGGTCCCAGGGCAGGAAAAGGCAGTCAATCTGTTAGTGCAATATTGCCATACAAAATCAGGAAGTATAATGCTATGCATTTAACCATTCAGTATTTCAAACAAAGCACATATTTAAAATTGTAAAACATATTATTTTATGTTTCAATTCCATATTTTTTTCCTATCATGACTTGGATCTTGCTTCAGTAGAGTAAGTACATTCTGTAATGCCATCCTGATAATTCAAGGTAGATTTATTCTAAATTGCCCTTAATTAAAAGATAGTTACTGCCTGATGCTGTAAGTATAAAATCTATGTTACTTCGCCATTTATTGTATGCACTTCACTGTTGAACTCCAGATTTCCCTTCTCCTGAATATTTTAAAAATGCACTGTACACAATTAGCCACTGTTCTTATACCTAGCGTGCTAAGACCTCAAGATAAAATATTATCTGAACAAAATACTAGATGGATATTTATTTTCTTGTAGTAAAAACCACTATGAAGCATTATGAAATCATAGTGCAACAGACAGAGCAACAAATATAATATTGTCTCCCCATTCCCTCACTGTAGGGTTGCCAACTCCAGGTTGGGAAATTCCAGGAGATTTGGGGGTAGATACTAGGTATGGCACAGTTTGGGGATGTGAGAGACCTTAGTGGAGTATCATATTGCATAAAGTGCACACTCCAAAGCAGCTGTTTTCTTCGGGGAAATTAACCTCTATAATCTGGAGATCAGTGCTCATTGGCAATCCTACCTACATATACGCTGCTACTTTATTAAACAAGATCATAATTTACAGCACAATTAAGACTTATTATAATTAATTGGAATTCTGCCACTAAGGAATGGACTGCACTATTACATTTTTCCATTAAGTCACAGTTGACTTATGGTGACCTGTGAGGATTTCAAGGCAAGCAACATTCAGAGGTGGTTTCCCATTGCCTGCCTCCACGTCACAAGACTCATATTCCTTGGTAGTCTCCCATCCAAATAATGACCACAGTCAACACTGCTTAGTTTCCAATATTTGATGAGATC
The DNA here is from genome assembly GCA_029375565.1 of Gekko gecko. Classification (NCBI taxonomy): domain Eukaryota; kingdom Metazoa; phylum Chordata; class Lepidosauria; order Squamata; family Gekkonidae; genus Gekko; species Gekko gecko. The sequence goes on from JAPDNY010000004.1 coordinate 119,449,014, forward strand.
AGGCTAGCCTGGGCTATCTAGATCAGGACACACTTTTACATAGCTTTAATAATTTAGATTTTAGACCTTTTTGCAACATTGTCTGCAACAGAACAACATCACAGTATTATGGATAATTTTATTCAACTTCTGGCCAAACTTACACACTATTAATGCAACTGATTTTAACAGGAAAGAGTTAAGTACACTTTTAACTTTCTCTCATTGAATGAACCACTGCATAACTTTGACTCAATTGACTACTAGTTTATGGTAAAACAACAACAACTTAGAAGGTGCTATATATTCTCTTATCCAAACTCAGATATTGATATATCTCTAAAATGAGAATATATCTAAACACATAGGCAGTAATAACATTACAATATGAAGTACTAGGCTATCAAATTCTTCACATTATTCTGACATTTTTTAATGTAACTTCATTTACTAGCTAATTAATTCCAGATTTCCAGAAGAATAAAGAACACATTTATGTTTAAGTTTTAATAAGAATTCTACTACTTTCACAAATGAATTGTTATTTCTTAGGTAGATTAGAGATTTAGCAGTCTTGGGTGGATCTTATGAACCACCACGTAAACCTAACTTGTTTTAGAAAACCTTACACAAGTGTTAGCACAAGACTTCATGCAAGTATCTGTTAAAGACAGGGAATGCCTCATGCAATATCCTGCACAATGCCTTGGGCTAGTTGGAGGGTCAATTTGGATACAGTGACCTTTTCTTAGTATAACACTCTTCCACTAACTTAAAACAGCCCTTGTGCAAACAGAACAGCCTTTCACTAACAGAGGAGTACCTCAGATTCCATCTATGATTTTTGGCAGAATAACACTACTCCCATCACCATGAGACATCTGTATTGAACATGCATACTGCCGAGTTCTGTAACTGTGAACTGTCAGCTTGGAGTAGGGGTGTGCAATCAGATATTGCCTACTTGATAAAATGCCTGTTATTCCCAGTGCTGGATTGAGTTGGAAATATCTGACTTTGCAAAACCACTCCTGATTTTGCCTGAGTCCACTATTTCATGTCTAATAAACATCAGAAATATGAAGAATCAGGTTGGGAAGCCTTTCTGCTATCCTGCAGGTGGTATACCATTCAAGAGCCATTGTTTCAATAAGTGGTGGACCTGGCCTCCAGAACTGCCAGATTCTGGAGGCCAAGTCTACCATCCATTGAAACAGTAGCCCTTTAAAGCTACTCCAACTGCAGAATAATAAAAAGGCATCTCTACTTATGGTCCATTGAAAATAAGGGCCCTTTACATTTCAAAGGACTGATACACCATAGACTAGCTGCCTCTCCCAAGGCAGCAGGAACAGTGAGAAGGGAGGGGGAAAGAGAGTGCTTTGCAGCTGGGCCACAGGGAGCCACAGCCCTTTAAAACCCATTTAAAGGAAGTCTACTGCTGTGAACCTGGCCTCTGGAGGAGAGCAGCTTGTCTGTGCTGCATTGCCCCTTTAAGCACCATTATTTGAACACCATTATTTAAAGGTCATTATTTTCAATGTGCAGTAGACCAGGTTTCCAGGCTCCAGAAACAGAAAACAATGGCTCTTTAAAGTTAAAAGGGCTGATGTGCCATGGATCAGCTGGGGCATGCTTCCTCTCCCTTCCTTCTCCTGCTATCTGCAGGTACTTCAAAACATTATTTTGATTTTCACTTTGTAATTTTAGAAAGGGCAATGTTATCATTTTCACTCAGTTTGGAGAATATTGACATTTTCCCAATATTAATTAAAATAACCTTTTTCCTGACATAAGTTTCTGATATAATATCAATGCTCCCAATATGTAATGAAAACAATAATTACACCCTTTCCAATTTTACAATATGGAATTAGAACAAAGGTTTTTTAAAAAAATGCACAATCCAAACTTGGGTTATTAAATCATAGTGTAGCTGCATTTCACATGTTTTGTTTTAATTAGTGAAAATAATATGAGGCACATCATGCTCTTAGGCTGCAATCAGACATGCCATTGGGCGTGATTGGGAAGTACTCCTATTTCATCCGTTGGTATTTGGCATGGAGTTGCTCAATCACACATCCCATTTTGCTGTAGGCTCAGCCTGTTGCTGTGTGATCAGACGGTGCGGATGGGAAGGTTTGTTTTCTGCCTGATTTTGTGCATGCACATAAACAATGGTGCAGTTTTTTGCACATGTGCTTTTCAACTTCTGGGAATCAAGTTGCAGGCCATCCTGACAGCCTGAGTGCATGCTTCAGACTAGGGAAAATCTGTTTGTGGCCCACCTGCAAATGTTAGGCTCAGACTTTCCTTGGTGTCTTTTAACTCACTTTCTGTGGCAGGGCAGCATGGGGTGCCAACAAATGCAAGGCCTTTCCAGATGTTGCTGTCTGATCATGCACTTTAGATCTGTCAGGCATTCACAGCTAAGTTAGATCTAATCTGGCTCCACCACAGAGGCCAAATGTGTCCTGTGGGGAGCCGCCTTTGCCTCCATGAAAGGAAGGAGGAGTCCGGCTGCGTTTGCAAATGGGTCCTTTAGGGGCGGGGCCAGCACCATTTTAATGGTTGGCCCTGGCTTAAGTGTGACAGTCTTCACCTCATGCTCAACCCACCCGTCCGCCCTGGTGGTAGTGCAGGCTTTAGGCTAGTCGCTCCTTTTGGTGGGGGGGGGGCGGGTAGGAATTTTTTACCTCTTATCTGATTGGCTTTGGATGAGGAGTACTTTTTGCCTACCCTGTACTGCGGTCAGTGGACTGAGGAATTGACAAGGGTGGTGCCCATGGTTGGATATATCACTTTATGGTAGAGCCGAGTTTGGTCAAGGGAAATTTGTTGCAGCTCAGTAAGCCCCAATCAGCAACCCGGGAGGGTAGATGGGTCTGTCAGGATCATTGCTGCAGCCATGCAGCCAGGGATGAGGAGGGCAGACTGCCTTTTGAATTGCCTTGATGGATCCTCTACACAGGCCATGTGGCTGTGGGTGAGGGGTCGTCATGGCCTATTCCATGGCTGGGCAACCCAGGTTGGAGACACTTACAGCAGGCTATGTCCCGTCTTACGGCAAGTCTTGCCCATCTTATGGCAAGGGTGGGGTTTTGGTGACCCCAGGCCTTGACCATGCCACTGCATACTACTTGCCCTTGCCATTGCTTTTATAAATAAATAAAGTGGCCTTTAGTTTCCCAACTACTGTTGTATGAGTCTTTCTTCCATCTATGGGAGCAAAGGTCTTCACAGCTAAGTTAGATCTAAAGGCCTTCACAGCTAAGTTGGATCTAAAGGCCACAGCCTTAATGCTGTTGAAGTTATTGCAGAATTAGATTAGTAACACACTGAATTTTTTATAAACTGGCAGAGTCAGCAATCAGTACCAACCTAACTATAATTATAATCAGAAGCCTCCAACATACAAAATTTCACTGTTTGAGAGCACCACAGAACAAAGTCAATACTTCATACAACTTGATCACAAAAAAATAAGACATGTAGAACAGGATGTTAAAGTCGGAATAACAGCTAGGCATATGCAATAAAAAGCTTAAGTCAAACTAAAAACTCAGGGCAGTTTTCTTTATTACGGTAAAATCCACAGCTATGATCCCAAACTAATCTTCTACAAGTCATAACACAAGACATATTTTTAAAGTTGAAAGGCATAAAATAACAAGGCATAAAAAGGAAACGCCAATAAATCAGAGAAATTATTGATTAAACAGAGATGGATAAGAACCAGGGCTTTTTTTGTCGAAAAAGCCCAGCAGGAACTCATTAGCATAACAGGCCACACCCAACAGCAGAAACTCATTTGCATATTAGGCCACACCCCCTGATGGCACAGCTCATTAGCATATTAGGCCACAGACCCCATGTCACCAGAAGTGTGGTCATGCAGCCACACCCACTTTTTGCTTCTTATTCTGTTTACCTTGTTTGTTGTCAAAACCCAGGGCTTTTTTTGGAGCAGGAACTCCTTTGCACGTTAGGCCACAGACCCCTAATGTAGCCAATCCTAATGAGTTTCTGCTGTTGGGTGTGGCCTGTTATGCTAATGAGTTCCTGCTGGGCGTGGCCTACTTGGGAGCCAGCTGGAACTCCGTTTCTGTGCGTTCCTGCCCAAAAATAGCCCTGATAAGAACATTTAATATACGATTGAAGTCCTCTTTATGCACTATTATGAAGCTGATTTTTTCTCTCTGCTGTGGTGACTTTTCAGTTTTATGTAGGTGGTATTTTCACACATGGCTCCATATGTGAAAACAGATGATTTCATGTGGTGATAAAGTCTATCACGTAAAGACTTTATTGTGACAAAATGAAATGTAAAAAACTGTCTTGACATTAGCAGAAATCTGGAATTTCCAAGGCAACAACTGAGGAAGAAAATCAATGAAACCACTTTTGTGAACCTTTCAGTGTCAAAATAGACCAGACCTGCTGCAACAGCCAAAAGTGACATTCAAAACAGGATCTATTCAACAATCACTAAGGAGTCATGGGATTAACACAGGCAACCTCACAATGAATTGTAGACTGCTGAACTTCAACTGCAATCTGATAGCAATTGTAGGTACTGCTCTAGAATTGTGAATAACCTTTTAACTCAATTTTCAGCATCCTAGCACAAGAATAAAACATTTGTTTCAGTCCACTCAATTTCAAGCCAACCTACACAGAACCCAGTTGTACAAAGTAAAGCACTGTCATTAGGATGTTAGTTTACATACATGCAATATTTACTCTAGCACCTCAGTAAGGACTTACAGAGAATCAGCACAAAAACTGAAAATATTTGTTTTATTTGTACCTTCAATGTACTCAGCACATCCATTCCTCTACCTCCAATTAATCTCTTCAAAATACTCTACAAAATTATATTATTTATTAACTAAGAGAGCAACAGCAGTATTTTTAAAAAGTGAACCATCATTTTCATTCGCACAACAGCATAAATCCAGGAAATATGCCATTTTGATAAACTAACGCAAAGTATCTTTTCAGAAACACACAGTGTACTGCCATTTCCACTCTTTTAATTTTAAATGTTAATGCCCTCATCAAACATTAAGACACAGATAACATCAGCAGTCCTTCAATTCCACTTACCTAGCTGTGTCTCTTGAATTGTCAATTTACTCTCTGAAGGGTACAAAAGCTTTGGTGGTTTTTCTGTCAGTGGTGCTGCATAGGGGGAGAAAAAGCATGCTCATTTCAATTTTTTTCCAAAGAACATTTAATTTCCCTCCTAGCTGACACATAACAAAAACATATGATTTGAATAAACAGGACAGTGGCCATTCATAAAGCTATATCCAAAGCCTGTAATGAGTGAGTCACTTCGCTCCCACCCCTCCACATTTCTGGAACAGCATTAATTAATGGATCCAGTCTTCCTATGGCCTCCGGTCAATGGATTGTGAGTGCATATAATTGAGCAGAGGATTGCAGATACAGGGTTTTTTGGAGGGTGGATATGGTATAGTAACATGGATGTGTATGGTATACATTCTATTACCCTGTATAATTAATGAAGCTCTTGCAGGTACATCAAAGACTTAGATAAGTTAATGGCAGAGGGATGAGTATGTATACCAAAGCCAAAGAGGACATTTCATCTTTATTCACCTCATATTAGTTCAGATACAGAGAACCAAAGCAGGCATGACCAAAATCTATACATTCATTTTCCATTGGCAAGAGTATGCAGCTTTTAAAGGAGATATGAGCTCATGTCACCCAGGTTCATTCAGCCAAAGGTAGCAAACTGTCTATTAATAAATGCCTTAAATATTTAATTCACAGTAACTTAAAACTGAAAATAAAACATCTGGCATCATAATTTTCTTGTATAGTTCTTGTATAGATATGGATATCACAAAACCCCCCACCTTCAAAAAGATACAGTAAGTCTGTAAAAGATATAGAAAAGGGAATCCAAAATTATCAAGGAGTCAAAGCTCCTTCTCTATGAGAAAATGCTAAAAAGTTTTGGGACTTCTCCATTTAAAAAGATAAAGAGGTCCAACTATGCATTTTGAAATCGAATAGAAAATCTTATTTTCTCTTTTCCATAACAGAATCTGGAATAAAGTTGATCTACAGTAGATTCAAGTTAGACAAAAGGAAGAATTTTGTCCCTCAGCACTTAACTTCAAGAATTCACTGCCACAAGGTATAGTGGTGATTGCATGCCTAGATGTTCCACCAATGTTAGCCATGATGGCTCTATGGAACTTCCATGTTCAGAGGCTCTGAATATCAGATGCCAGAGGGCAACAACACAAGGCAGTGTTCCCTCTAAGCTGAGTTAGTGTGAGCTAGCTCACAGTTTTTTAGCCTCCAGCTCACACATTTTTGTCTTAGCTCTGGAAGGGTGGCTCCAGAACAAACTAATTTATGCAGTAGCCACATCGCTCACTCACAACTTTAATGCTACCAGCTCACAAAGTAGAATTTTTGCTCACGAGACTCCACAGCTTAGCGGGAACATTGACACAAGGAGCCTTTGCTCTCCAGGCATCTAGCTGGCTACTGTGGGAAACAGGATAGTCCAGTAGGTGCTTGGTTTGCTCAGTATTCTTATATTTTTATTAGGCATAACACTTCAAATCAGAGGCAGTCCATATACAGAGAAAAATTCTTGATACAAGGAAAGCTAGGATATTAAAATATGGTTTACTGGAAGTAGGAAAGATACTTTTGTGATGGCACAAAAATTGCAGAATTTGGTCAGAGGCAGAAATGTAAAATCTCCAGGATGGGAGAAAATTGGGGGACAGGAACTGAACGTGTAGGGAAGATTGAATTATATGCAATGATGACTTTCTGATCAAGTCTAAACTTATTTTACTACTTTAACAATATAAAATGCATCATTTATAATTTAGGTAACAACTTTAAATATAAAAGTATAAATGTTCTAGTTTCTGCAAGCAAAACTGTGAATATAGCCAATACTAGAGAGGAAAAAAGAGACGTGCTGACCACATGCTGCCTTAGCAGATTTACCTTAGTTTTTGCCATCTGAGAAATAAGGGGAGGAAAGTTGAAAATACAAAACACGAGTTTTATGGTAAACAAGAGAAAGTGTGTTACTTGGAAAGAAACAGACTCATACAATCACAGTAGGACTAATGCCACATTTGTATATCTAGTTAAGCTCTACAGCACTGAAAACCTTTACTCTTCAATAGTATATTCTCATCACCCTTGGTTTCTTAGATTTGAGTGTTGTATACCAGGGGTCCCCAATGTGGTGCCCTTGTGTGCCATGGCACCCACCAACATCTTTTCTGGCACCCACAAAGTCTTTTTAGGAAGTGGGTGGATTTGATTAGCAGTGCAGATGTTTGAAAAATATTGCTTTGGCAGCAGATGCCACCACAGCACAAGAATCTACACTGTTACTGAAGTCAAGCTGTAGCAAACCTTTTATGGCTGGCTCCAACTCCTGCAGCAGCCATCTTGTGACTGCCATTTTCTTGCTGGGCCAACCATATCAGGTCAGAATTCTAGATGTGGCCATAGGTTCAAAAAGGTTGGGGAGGAAAGGAAAAGTAAGAAAGAAAGCAGGAATGGGCCCCTCCTTACTCAGTTAATGGGAAAAGTGAAAAGGACCCACTGCATGGACCTGAAGTCATAGGCATTGTTGCAATAGAAGAGAAGTTTTATTTTAGTAGAATTGACTAAAAAGAACAGCCTCAGCAGGAAGTAGGGAGGAGAAGCGTGCTATAGCACAGATAGTGAATTCTGTAGGAAACTGTGTCCCCAAAACAAAGGAAACTGTTCTTAGGCTGCGGTCACACGGAAGGGAGAAAATGTGGGCAGGAAGCGAGGCTGTTTGCCCCGCCTGCAATGACATGCATTTGTGCGATCATACTTCCCGCCGTGCGCCCACAGTTCCCAATAATACTAAGTTTTCAGCAGTAGCTTTTACCATGCTACTGCGGTGTGAAACAATGCCCCGCTGACAACTCCGGGATGCCAGACAGATGTATCTGTCTGATTGCATCCGTTTAATCTGCGGGGGAATCGCATGTCTGCTGCGGCTTCCAGTAAGTATGATCACACCCTTACTTCCCTTACTTCTCTGGTGAGACTTCGGTCGCGATCATATGCACAATTAGCCCCGCCATAGGCATGAATGCTGGGTGGATTAAAAGGACGCGATCAGACATGAACATCTGGGAAGCACCCCGCACCCATCAGCAACCCATTTTGCTCCGCCGCAGAAGTGGAGTAAAAAGATACTGGTGAAAATCTGGTAGTAAATGGGTTGTGACAGGCCATGAACGGACTTTCCCCTGTCTGATCGCTCCAGCGCGCTTTCATGGCATCGGGACTTTGTGCCATCATTTTTTCCCCCTTCTCAGTATGTGCATCATTGCAAACTGCATAGGGAGCCCTCAGTGTGGAGATGTGATTCATTGCTCCCTTGTTGAAGTGCACTGGAGACAAATGGCAAAAAAACCCCAAACGACTCACCCGCGGTTGCATCTGATCATGCAGTGGCGGGCTGAGCCAGCAGCTTTCTAGGACTCTGTGATTGTACAACAGCCCAGCTTCATATTGTCTGAGACTACGTGATTGGCTCCTTGGATCATGTGCAGGGACCTAGTCAGCTGATTGCAGGTCAGGAAAGAGACTGTAGCTCAAGAGACACTGTGCTTATATGGGAGCAAAAGGGCCTGACCTGAAAAATGTTTGAGTTCCATATAGTCATTGACAATTATCCAATGGTGATGGAAAGGCAGCTGCATATATTCAGGGATCTTGTCTTCATGGCACTGAAAAATAGTACCACTTTTGCAGTAAGGCACAGAATGGAATAATCATAGATTAGCTTCATGACTCATTATTGTGTATATTACAGCAGAATTTTGGGGAGCAAATGAATAAGTCACTTGTACTTCCATTTTATTGGCTTCTCTATAATAAATGAAGCAGTTCTAAATCAACTTAAACCTAATTACTCAAACCGTACAGGCTTTCTGATTGTGACCTTAATTAGCTTTTCCAGCTCACTCACACTCTCCATCTATCAATAGTTATAATAAAATGAATGATTTGTACCAGATGAAAAAATAGGCACTTAAAAAAAACCCCATTCTTTCTGAATGCTGATATACGAATACTGTTAAGATGAAACATGCAAATGAAATGCATTCATTCATATGTACCAAAAAACTTTTGTATACTTTTTAATTTCATGTAATTTCAAACTAAGGGAAATAAGTGCAGTTTCCTTTGTTTTGGGGACACAATTTCCTACAGAATATGTCCCCAGAAGAATGCTGATATCAGCTGATAACAACTTCCTGGTGATCCCCGGCCCTAGGGAGGCCCAGCTGTCCTTGACTAGAGCCAGGGCCTTCTTGGTCCTGGCCCCAAATTGGTGAAACTCTCTGCCAAATAACATCAAAGCCCTGTGGGATCTGATGCAATTCCACAGGGCCTGTAAGGCAGAGATGTTATACCGGGCTTCATGTTGAAGGCAGCAATGGAAGGTTGAGACTGGCACCCTCTCTCTCTTTTTCTTCTATGGCCCCCACATACCCTTCCCTGCCCTGCTGTGTGGGGGCAGCAGTATGACCAGCAATGGAGGTTTATAATGCCATCTTGATGGGTTTTAATTTCTTGTTACTATTAGAAAATTTTAATTATATATCAATTGTATTTCTAAATGTCTAAATTGTTGTCAATCACCCAGATTGGTGGGCGATTCTGCAGAGTCGGCAATTTATAAATTTAATAAATTAAATAAATCCATATGAGAAATATTTAATGGGTATGGGTGATGGTCTGTCTTAAATTTGAAGTAGACTGGAGTATTCTTGAGCTTCTGTTATCTATGCTCCATCCAATTGTTACAATTGCTAGTTATCACCCATTTAAAAAAAAGAAATTACCATATACTTCAGGTTGAAGTATGGGATGTTTTCCTATTAAATTAGCCGTTTTGTCTTCAAGGGAGTACCAGAAAAACATCTATTTTTGCTTCATTGACTATGCTAAAGCCTTTGATTGTATGGATCACAACAAACTGTGGCAAGTCCTTAAAGAGATGGGAGTACTAGACCAGCTCACATGTCTGCTGAGAAACCTGTATAAGGGTCAAGAAGTGAAAGTTAGAACCAGCTATGGATATGGATTCAATTTATGTGCAGAACTCATCATGCGAAATGCCGGCCTGGATGAATCACAAGCTGGAATTAAGATTGTTGTGAAAAACATCAACAGCCTCAGATATACAGACAATACCACTCTAATGGCAAAAAGTGAAGAGGACCCAAAGAGCCTCCTGCTAAGAGTGAAAGAGGAGAGAACAAAAGTTGACTTAAAACTCAACATACAAAAAAACTAAGATCATGGCATCTGGCCCCATCACTCCTTGGCAAATAGAAAGGGAAGTCATGGAAGCAGTGACAGACTTCACATTCCTAGGATCCAAGATCACTGCAGATGGTGACTGCAGCCATGAAATTAAAAGACGCCTGCTCCTTGAGAGGAAAGCTATGGCAAACCTAGACAGCATAATAAAAGGTAGAGACATTACCCTGCCAACAAAAGTCCATAGAGTCAAAATGATGGTATTCTCAGTGATAATGTATGGCTGCTAGAGTTGGATTGTAAGGAAGGCCAATCACCGAAGAATACATGCTTTTGAATTATGGTGCTGGAGAAAACTCTTGAGAGGCCCTTGGATGGCAAGGAGATCAAATCAGTCAATCCTAAAAGAAATCAATCCTGACTGTTCCCTGGAAGGCCAAATACTGAAGCTAAAGCTCAAATACTTTATCCACCAAACGAGGAGCAGTCACTGGAGAAGACTCTGATGCTGGGAATGACTGAAGGTAAAAGAAGGGGACAGCAAAAGATGAGACAATTTGACAGTGTTATCGATGTAACAAACATGAAATTGATCAAACTCCGGAGGACAGCCGAAGACAGGAGGGCCTGGCATGATGTGGTCCATGGGGTCGCAAAGAGTCAGACTTTTTTTTTTTTTGGCCCCCTGAAGGGTATTTTTTAATTGCATTTTCTATAAACTACAACAGAAAAATAGTGTAGGGAACTACAAACTATAGGAGAAAGTAAAGAAAAACCACTAAAAACCCAAGAGATGGTACTCATACATAATGCTTATAAAAATCAGCTTTTAGCCCAAACTTACTAATAAAGTTCATTGAAAATGTTCATCTAATAATCTATTTAAACGTGAACATCTACAAATTGAAGCTCCCCCATATCTGCCTCTATAAAGAGCCAAATAAGAAAAGATTATACAAGTTAAAAAACTTTAAGAAATTCCAGAGTGCAATAACTACTCCTTTTTCTTTCCCTTTTTCTTTCTCAAATGATAGCTTAGTTTTGGGGCTGCCTCCCCCAAAGCTGAGTCTGGATTGTCATCAGAAGATGCCAAAGTTCCCTCTTTCTCACTTCCTTTGGTGCTATCCTCTTCCTCTTCTTCTTCTCCTTTTGCTGGATACCTATGAAGATGCAGAAACTCATATGCCTTTTCAATAGAGTCAATTTTTTTTCTTTTTTGTCTATAAATTTGAAGACTATGTCCTTGGGTACAAGCCATCTGTAGTTGATGTTATTTTCCTGTAAAAATAAAGCCAAGTCCCTCTATTTCCTTCTTTTCCTTCTTATTTCAAACGGAATGACCTTCAACACTTTTATTTCCTTGTCCTTGATTTTCAAGGTAACTCCATTAGTTGCTTTGAGTATTTGATCCCTCACTTGTCTTCTGGAGAATCTCATCATCACTTCCCCAGGCAGATTATTTTTCCTTGTAAAGTCTGAATATGACCTATACACCGTATCAATTTCACTTTGTAATATCTCCATTTTAACATCTGCAATTGGGCCCAAAGCATCACATATAATCCGTTTCAAATCTTCTCCCTTCTCTTCCGGAACACCTTGGAATCTTAGGACATAGCTTGCTCTATCCATTTGCAGCTGTAACAAATGGGACTCATTGGATTGTCTCTTTTTTTCTATCATCTGCAGTTGTTTCTGAAGTTTCTTGGAATTGGCATCCACCTCTTTAAGCTCTTTCCCCATTTTTTCTGTTTTTTTTTTTTGGTATCTCAGTTTTTTATTGGATATATCACATGTTCATACAATTTAAACAAATCACTACATATCCATTTTTCTTACTCCCTCTCCCCCCCAAACAAGGCTTCCCGCACTGCTCCAACCCCATTAATGTCTCTCTTATTCTATTACAATTACTTCTAAACTTATATTCTCTTACTAACGGTAACAATCATTTTTTCTGTTTTTTTAACTGTCTCATTCAGTTGAGTCTGCTGTGCATCGAATTTCTGATGTAATGCTGTAACTTGTTCTAGCAGGGGTCGCAATGCTTCAGTCAGCATCCTTTGAAGCTCTGTTGTTATGTCCTGTCTAGCAGCAGAACTCGCTGGAATGGCATTTCCTGCCAGCAACTTAGGTTTTGCTTTGTCTTTCTCTTCCCTCCATGGAGGCACCATGTTGAGAAATTGTTTACTTTTTGTAAAAGTTATCACAGTCTCTAGAACTCTTTGCAATGCCTAGTAAGTGCTTATAAGTTCTTTATTTTAGTCCGTCTTGCTTCTATAGCCAACCCCCCATAAGTCCATAGCTGAAAAACGTTTGTTTTCTTCTTAACAGGGAAGAATTCCCTCCCCCCCTCACTTTTTAAGGGAAGGTTTTCCAGCTATATTAGATGCTTCTTGCTTTCACTTAGACTCACATTTCAATGATGTAGCCACTTAAAAAAAGTTTACATCACTTGGTGACCCACCGCTTGCTCCGATGTGCGATTCTAGTTCCCATCCAGGATGCTCTGCAGCAGGACTTTTGGGGCTTGGAGTAGCCCCCCTTTGCTGGCAAGGTCACCAGGGGAAGGGCTCTCTAGCACCCCATGGCTAGGAACCCAATGCAAGGGCTCCAGGGGTGGCGCCGATGACTGTGCCCCCTCCCAATTGCGGGCTCTGGTGCACATCTCCTTGGGAGCCTTGGGAGAATGTGACCACCATGGCAAATGCCAAAACTGGAAGTCCCACAAAGAGTCAGATTTGACTATGTGAATGAACAACAACATCTTACACATTTTCTACTTTCTGCCTTTGATCAGACCCCATCTCTTCTTTACCTTGATGTACCTACAGGCCTACCCCCCCCATACATAGAAACATAAAGCTGGAAGATAACCTAAGGATCATCTACTCCAGCCCCCTGCACAATGCAGGAAATTCACAGCTACCTCCCCTCCACTCCTACTCTACATCAAGAAGAAGAAGAAGAAGAAGAGTTTGGATTTATACCCCGCCCTTCACTGCCCAAAGGCGTCTCAGAGTGGCTTACAAACTCCTTTCCCTTCCCCTCCTCACAACAGACACCCTGTGAGGTAGGTGGGGCTGAGAGAACTTCTGACAGAAACTGTCCTTGAGAGAACAGCTGTGCCAGAGCTTGTGACTGACCCAAGGTCACATCAGCAGGTGCAAGTGGAGGAGTGGGGAATCAAACTCGGTTCTCCCAGATAAGAGTCCACGCACTTAACCACTACACCAAACTGAGGAAGGCAAAAAACCTCCAGGATCCCCAAGCCAATCTGGCCTGGAGGAAAATTTCTTCCTGACCCCAAAGTGGTGATCTGCATTACCCTGGGCATATAAGAAAGGGCCACAAGAGCTGAGTATTGGTCATCCCTTCCTGCTCTCACTTTCATGATCTGCCTAAATTCCCAGAAGCAGAAAGGGCCCGGGTAGGCCGGGCCTGCCATTTGCGGGGACGGGCTGGGACAGAGAGGACGGCCGGCCAGGGGGGGGGGGCTGGTGCGCAGTGGGAAAATACGCGCCTCCCCCCCTTTCAGCCAATGGAGGGCAGTGGGGGCGGTCGGGGAGGGGGAGGCATAAAAAGCTGAAGGGAGGTTGCTCCCCCTCCCCACTCGACCACGAGGTCAAAAACGGATCAGCTGGGAAAAGGGGCACGCCTGCACCTGGGGCCACTAACAGGTGGCCCGTGTCCGGTGCAGACCATTCGTGCCTTTTTAGCAATCTGACCTAAGGGAGTTGGTCCGCTGCTTATCCATAGAGACGGGGCCCCATTGATGAGGTACCAGTTCACAGGGGTTTTCAGGTCAGCATTGAGGGCTTTGGGTTTACCGGGTGAGAAATTCGGGCCCCACTCCTTCAGGATTGGGGCAGCCACCACAGCTGCAGGTATCGGCCTGCCAGAGGCACGAATACGGGCCATAGGCCGATGGCGCTCTACGGCTTTTAGGGCGTACATAAGGCCGCAGCTGGAGTCCAGCCAGTGACCGTCTCTCTGACTCCTCAGTTCCAGGACAAGCGTACAGGACAGTCTGGATTTTTGGGCAGAGCATCGTCCATCGGGCAAGTTTGTATGCATCCTCATCGGGGTGGGGCAAAGATTTGGGCTTGGAAGGTGCAGCGCGCATTACGTGGATGGCGCAGCGAGGCATGCGGTGGAGGTCCATGTTGCCCTGGTTGGGGCGTGTGGGGGTGAGGCGCCACCCGCCTGACGCCCTGCTGCTGCAGCTGGGGGAAAATGATCTGACGGAGTGCCCCAGGGTGTCCCTTGATCGCCAGGTGCTGGCCGACCTGGCCTTAGTGCGCGAGATCCTGCCCGGCACTGTCATCTTCTGGTCGGATTGGTTGGAGCGGAGGTCGTGGCGAGGTGCGACTCAACCCAAGAAAGTGGAAGTGGCGAGGCGGAAGGTGTCCTGCAGGCTGGGCCGGGCAGTCGAGTCAGCAGGCGGTATTTGGATTCGCCACCCGGACATCTCTCACAAGATGGAGGCCCTGTTCCAAGCGGATGGCGTACATCTATCGGCCTGGGGTATGGATATCTGGTTGCACGGAGTTCGTCATTACCTGCTTTCTTGGCTACAGCTGTAAGGGCGTTGGCGGGAACAGGACTAATGGGGGTCCTGTTCTTGTGGCGGTAACAGCATGGGGCCGGATCTGTTTGGTGGAATTCGGCCTGTGTGCCAATTCCGGAGTGGGGGACCCCTTTAAGGGTCTTGGCGTGAGGGCTAAACGGAGCTGGCTAGCTCAAGGAATAACAGTGCTTGCCCTCACAGCCAGAGGGCAGGGGAGCTCACAAAGGGGCAAGCGTCCACGTGAACTCTGATAACCTGCCCTCCCGCCTTCTCTACCAATGCCGGCTGGCTGGGTAACGGTTAACTCGGCTGGCACACGGGCCAGCCGATAGGTATGATCCGGTGGACCCATGCTGTGCCAATGCTCTACAGCTGTAACCAATAAAAGCTGTGGCCAAATTTTATCCACCTAATTTTCCAAAGAAACCGATCGTGTGAGTTCATTTCAAAGGGGGGGGGAGGGCAGGTGCACAAGGCGAGATGACCTCGGTGTCCCAAGTAAGACATGGAACCGCAATCTACATTGCTGTCAGATGGTCATCTAACCTCTGCCAAAAGCTCTCCAAAGAAGCACAGCTCACCACCTCCCAAGGAATTCTGTTCCACTGAGGAACCATTCTAATTGTCAGGAAGTTTTTCCTAATGTTTAGCCAAAATTTCATTTAATTTCAATCCTTTAATTCTGGTCTGACCTTCTGGGGCAACAGAAAACACTTCTAATCCATCCTCTATATGACAGCCCTTCAAATACCTGAAGATGGCTATCATATCACCTCTCCAGGCTGAACATACCCAATTTCTTCAACCTTTCTTCACAGGGCTTAGTCTCCAGGCCCTTCACCATCTTAGTTGCCCTCCTCGTATACTTCCCTCCTCATCACTCCCTGTCTTATTAGAATTGTTTAGACATTCTTTTGGCTTGTGGAATATGGAACCAAACACTTAAAAATGGAACAAGCAGAATCATTGTGGATACAACATATGTACACTGGGCTTTCTCCAGAGCAAACAGAGCTCTTTGCATATACATTTTACATATGTTGCCAATGTTCCAAGTATTTGTGAAGAAGTACGCAGAATGTTGCTTCTCATCATCCCTACATTGAAAAGCATCCATAAAGGATTATTGAGCAATTTATTTGGAACAGGAAGTAGTTGCAAGTTGATAAAACAATTTGATTTCTAACTGGATATGATTTACCCAAGTATGATTTTTCTTTAAAAATTCAGATAAATTTAACTGCTACTTTATCATTATTCCTTCATAACTTCTTTTTAAAGACTCAGAGTTATCAGTCTACAGTCAACTGTCAAAAGTATCTACTTTCATTTAAATTTAGATTTGTCTTTTTTGTCAAGCTCAATTCAATTACCCCTTATCAGGGGTAAATTTCTTAACTTGCTTCAAAGAATACAAAGTTCTGTCATGGTCTCTAAAAGGTATCACAATTGCTGGAGTAATCCTAGTACAAAGGGCATGCAGGATAGGGAACAACAAATTTCATTCATTTAACAAACTGATACATTACTTACTTGAGGCCTTAGACCTCAGGTGGCAGCTTTCTGTGTGGAAAATAATAGTCTTTTTTAACTGCACAGGGATTAAGGATGTTAGCCTTACAATACTCTTTTGGTGTATGTGGTAAAACTTATCTGTAGCATCAGCCTGCCTGACAACAGCCTTTCCATTGTGAGACATAGTGTTGTATGAACTAATTGACTGAGGCACTGTTTGTATGATCCCAGACTTTCCTGCTAGAAGCATAGAGTAAATTGCAGCTCTCATAGCCAAAGGTCAGTCAAGAGGCTTTAAAACTTTATTCCCTCCTGATTTTCCTAACTGGTTACTTCTATGTTTATTGAGTCAATTTCTCCCCTACACTTTAAGTGAATGTTTACAAGAACATTCCCCTTTTGTTCTGGACTAGTAGTGCTTAAAAACAACCACAGCTTAATTCTAAATTTCTGGTCTTCTTTATAAACAAAATGTCAGCATATTTAATCAAATGCTTGATTTGATCCACTCAAAAAAATCAAAAGATACAGTTGTGCTTTACAAAATGCTGTTGTGTTTTTATTGCCACATTTGTTTTCAAAAGGCTCAGCAGTTATATTTATTTATTTATTTAATTAGATTTATACCCCACCAAAGCAGGCTCAGGGCAGCTTACATTAGACGTTAAAGCAGATTAAAATCATGAAAACATTTATAAGGTGCTACATACAGGATGGCAAGAACACAGTTTTAATATAACCATAGTGGGTATCCAGCCAGCAGTAGTTATAAACAGCTGTTGGCCCCATACTATATTAGTACAGGCATAGCACAGGCAGCCAATGATGGATTCCAGGGCACAGGCTCTTAAATCTATGTTGAGCTCTTAAATATGGCTCCTCAGTCAAATGCCTGGTGGAAGAGCTGCGTCTTGCAGGCCTTGAAGAATTGTAGTAAATCCGCAGGGAGCTCATTCCGCCAGCGCTGAGCCGCCACAGAAAAAGCCCTAGCCCTGGTCATAGCCAGCCTACTGTCTTTAGGGCTGGGGAGAACCAGGAGATTTGTGAAGGCACAGAGTACATCATCATCAGGATTACACTAAACAAACCAGCCCAGGCTGAAGGCTAGACTCCAGCTTTGGTGTGTCCCCCCCATTATTCCTTTTGTTTTCTATATCAGAGTGGTATATCCAGTAATAAGGCAATCTGGTTGTTGGCCAGCAATAAACACAAATACAGTTGATTTGTTCTTGAATCCAAGGGCTCCATACAAACATAGCAAGAAGGAGATATCCCTGTGGCATCCTATGGGAAAACTGAAGGGTTTAATCTGGTAAAAGAAGATTGGCAGCAATATATTGAAAGACTGCACCATTGTTCACTAGCAAATGAGATCACAGGGGATAACAAACAAAAAACAGTCTTTTTAGTGTTTATAGCAGCAAAAATACACTTAAGAAATCTGTTGCAACCAAAAAGTAGGAAACAAACACCTATCTGTTGCAACCTCAAAAACCAGAAAGTAGGAAACAAACACCTAACAGATTTGCAAATGATCTAAGAGATCATTACACTCCGAAGGATGCCAGCCTTCAGGTGGGACCTGGGGATTCCCTGGAATTACAGCTCATCTTCAGACTATTTAGATCAGTTCTTCGGGAGAAAATGGATACTTTGGACGGTAGACTGTATGACACTGTACCAACCACTGTCTCTGTCCTCCCCAGGCTCCATCCCCAAATCTCCAGGAGTTTTCTAACCTGGATCTGGCACCCCTACCTGATGGCTGGGGGATCTGGCAAGCCAACTCCAAACCCAATCATTATTACAGACCGTAAATTTGATAAGGAGGAGAGGTTGTGTTAGCATATGTAGCTGAGCTCAGAGCTTAACATGTAATGTGCTTTGGGCCTTGATAGAAATGCAGTCTTTCCACGCATTCTTTCCAGGGTCACGCCATAACAATCTAAGTAAACTGTGCTCATTTGGCATTGTTTAAAAGATGTATTAAGAGCCTGATTCATATTTTGAATGAAGGATGAGAAAATTCGAAGGCAGGTATTACCAGAACGAAACCTGACCTGGATTAAATCTATTGAACTGCCAATATCTGGGGAGGCAGCAATGACAAACTTAAAGGAGTTATGTCCTAAACACAAGGAAACTGAAATGGACTCCTCAAAAAAACACAAAGCCTAGAACAAAATGTTCAGGACCTAGAAAGGTTCTTCCATTGTGGAGGAGCTACTTCTGCTTCAGTTTGTAGACATAAAACACCTACGTACCCTAAATGCCTAAAACTGGGAAATATAGATGGGAAATGCAAAGGGGCTATCAGACAACAAAAGGTCATTTCAGTGATCCACTCCACATTCCCTAAAAAGGAAGGAAACAGAAGACCTGCTATCTAGAGAAGGGGGGAAGAAAAGAGGAGGTAGTCCTTACATTGTATACTTTGTAAAAGGGGGTGGGTGGGAATGAAGCCTTACAGGACCAGAGCTAAGTAATTAACCTGTATGTATAGAGATGATGTCAAGGTCTCCAGATAGTCAGTCAAACACCAGGCTTCATAAGGAGATAGCACTTATTAAAGACCAGTCTTAGAGCTGCATGAACCAGTTCTTTGTCAGTGATGGCCGACAACGCAAAGCAATAATGAATATAGCCCATTCAAACTACCCCCCCCACCTATAAGCCAATGAGTATATTTCGTGCGTGAGCTAAGCCAAGAAAGAAAAACACCTCAGACCAGTAAATTTCCCATGCCAAGGCAGCATGAGACCCAAGGTCAGGCGCAGTGATAAAACACAGAACAGACACTCTAAATTAGCGAGACTGGAGACTCTGAGTTACTCACACATTTCAGAACAGTGAAAGATGTCCTCCCCCCCCACACAGCAATGGCAGGGTTACCTGACATCTTGCCCTCCCAATAAATGCTCTCCCCCGGCTTATCCGGGTAGTGGCGATGGAACCTGCAGAGGAGACGAGGGACATTAATATGTTCCACCCGGACTCATTCCCTGTGTTCAGGTCCAAAATCAACCCATTCAACCAGATAATACAGCTTGTTGTGAGTCAACTTAGAGTCCAGGATTTCAGAGACTTCATAATGAGGTTCCCCTTGAGGGGGGGGGTAGAGCTCGATGAGGACGCCACGCATTCTTTCCAGGGTCACGCCGTAACAATCTAAGGTGAAACACAGGATGGATAGCCTTCAATTCTTTTGGCAAAATGAGCTCAGCTGTTACCTCATTAATCATGCATTTGATCTCATAGGGACCTACGTATTTCCAACCCAATTTCCTACTGGGTTGGAGTCCTTTGATATTTTGGGTGGACACATACACAAAGTCCCTGGGCTTAGGGTCCCACCCCTTATCCCTTTTCTTGTCAGCTTGAGTCTTGTAGTCCCTTTTTGCTTTGTCCAAAGTTTTGCATAGGAGATACCAAGCCTCCTGGAGTAATTTGCACCAGTCCCCCACCTCCCCCGCCGGCAAGTCAGTGTTCAAGAGAAATGGGAGGGGGGGAGCTTCATACTCATGCACCACCATGAAAGGGGAAACCCCTGTACATGAATAATACGCATTATTGTAGCAAAATTCAGCTAAAGGTAACAGACTTTCCCAATCGTCTTGTTGAAAGTTAGTAAAGCACCATAGGTACTGCTCCAGGGTCTGATTGACCCACTCAGTTTGCCCATCAGTCTACGGATGATAAGCACTGCTCAATCCTCTTTCAACCCCCAGCAGTTTCAGGAGTTCACCCCAGAAATGAGAAACCAATTGTGACCCCCGGTCAGAAATCACCTTACATGGCAATGTGTATAATTTGAATACATGATGCAGGAATGCTTTAGCTAGCATGTTAGCTGATGGGATGGCTTTGAAAGGTACAAAGTGGGCTTGCTTGGAGAACAAGTCAACCACCACCCAAATCACAGTTTTTCCCTTACTGGGGGGGGTAGGTCTGTGACAAAATCCATGGAAATAACCTCCCACGGCCGAGATGGGGTCAGGAGTGGTTTGAGTAGTCCCGGTGGCTTTCCGGGTCGGGGTTTGCTCATGAGGCACACCTGGCAGGACTGACGAATAGAGATAAATCCCGCCTCATGCCAGGCCACCAAAATTGCCTTTGCAAGAGCTGCAGTGATTTCACAAAACCCAGGAGGCCGGCCAGTTTGGTACCGTGAGCCACACCCATGGTTTCCCCTCGCAATGTCCTGGGTACAAAGAGCTTGGTTCCCTTGTACCAGCAATCATTTTCCTTCTCTTCTACCCCCCCTTCCTTCTCCAGTTCCTTGAGGTCCACCTCCGACAGGGCGGATGCAAACTTAGAGTCCCAAGATTATTTGGTAGTAAGGGGCGGGGGTTTTGCCTGGCTGTGCATTGTGACTATCCCCCCCCAAGTTGAGTAGGCGTGAACATAGAGTCTCAGACCTCCTCCTGCTTACTGTCATGTTGAGGGAGGCGGGATAAGGCTGATGGGTTCACCTTCCCCTGAAAGTGATGGAGGGTGAAGTTGAACTTAGAAAAGAAGTCCACCCACTGGAGCTGCTTGGTGTTCAGGTTTTGCAGGGTCCGGAGGAGCTCGAGGTTTTTGTGATCAGTCCAAACCTTGAATGGAACTTGTGCCCCCTCCAACCAGTGATGCCAGATTGATAGGGCCAACTTAATTGCCCCTGCTTCCTTATCCCACACCGACCAGTTCCATTCCATCTCGTTAAATTTCTTAGAGACGTAGACTAGGGGGTGGAGTTTCCTGTCCTCTCCTTCTTGCAAAATGGTGCCGCCCATGGCCACATCAGAGGCACTGACTTGGACAACGAAGTTTTTAAGTTCATTGGGGTGCGCTAGCACCGGCTCAGAGGTGAAACGCACCTTGAGCCTCTCAAATGCTTCCTAACATTCTGGTGTCCAGTCGAGCTTTGCACCAGGGTGAGAGCCCTCTACCCCTTTCCCTTTCATTTTAAGGAGGTCCATGAGGGGTAGGGACACCTGTGCAAAATTTGCCAAAAAGGATCTATAAAAAGTGGCAAATCCGAGGAATGCTTGTAGTTGCCTATGGGTCTTTGGGGCCTCCCACCCCACCACATCTGCCACTTTAGCGGGGTCCATTTCAATTCCCCATTGGGAGATCTTATAACCCAGAAACGCAATCTCAGAGCAGTTAAGTTCACATTTAGACAGTTTAACAAACAGTTTGTGCTTGTGTAACATTTACAGGTCCTCCCTCACCAGCTTAATGTGAGAATTTATGTCAGGGGAGTACAGTAAAATGTCATCCAGGTAAACTAGGACCCCTTTGAACAGGTGTTTATGCAACACTTCATTAATAAGGTTCATGAAGACCCCCGGAGCCCCCTGGAGGCTGAACGGCATGACAAGGTACTCAAACTGCCCCAATGGGGTATTAAACACCGTCTTGTACTCATCCCCTTCCCTGATGCACACTCTGAAGTACGCATCCCGCAAATCCAGTTTGGAGGAGATCTTTCCCCCCGCAACCGCTACCAGGAGATCCTTGATGAGGGGCAGAGGGTATGCATTTGTGGTCAACACTGCATTCAGACCCCTATAGTCAGTACACAACCGCAATCCCCCATCTTTCTTTTTCTGAAACAACACCGGAACCGTGCAGGGGGAGGAGGCGGGGCAGATGAAGCCTCTAGCCAGGTTCTTGTCAATGAACCTCCTCAACTCCTCTTTCTCTGCTGGGCTTATGGAATACAATTTCCCCTTGGGGAGTTTCTGATCAGGCAACAGTTCAACTGCACAGTCGGAGTTTCGGGGGGAGGGTAACTCATCTGCCTCAGTTTTCCCAAACACTGACACTAGATCCCAGGACTCTCGGGGGGATTAAGTTCAGTTCTGCATCAGCGAGCCCCACAGCCACCCTTTGGGCCGGGGTTGGCTCTCCCCAAGAGTCAATCCAGACATGCTCCTTACATCTAGGGGAGATGAATTTCACCACCCCATCCTCCCACAGGATATACGGGTCGTGGTCGTGGAGCCATGGGCTGCCCAACACTAAGGGGAAATGTGCTGCTGAGGTCACCACAAACAGCCGGAGTTCCCAATGCTGCCCCGCCGCCATGCGTAGCGGTACAGTCTTGTACTTGCAGGGGTACCTATCCATCTGCATGAAAATTAGTGGGTCCAAGAGTTTAACTACTTTCGCCCCTAGTCCCATTACCAAAGAGGGGTTGATCAAGTCTCTCCTACACCCCAAATCAATCAGCCCCCTTACTCTAACGTGGGTGTTGAGCTTGGGGCAGATTAGAGTCACAGTCATGAAGAAGAGGGAAGGGTAGAGAAGTTTCCACTATGATGATTAATGAAAAGACTTATCAAAAGGGTAAAGCAGGTCTAAGACTGCAGTTTACAGAGATGCAAATGTGGGGAGTTAAATGTGGGAATTTAGCAAGGAAAAATGAGGGGGAACAAGAGGCTAACACAAAAGCTTCTTTTAAAGAGGACAGACAAAAATAATGCTACTGTGTGAGTTCAGTGTTGGGGTAAGAAGTTTGACTATGACACAGTAACTTTCTTGGTAAACTGTTCTACACAGTTCCTGATAAGAACACTTTCTTACCCTTAACACCTTCAAAAAACCAAGTTAGAATGCCAGCAGGAGAGTGCGGGCTATCTAGTCTTTTGCAAGGAGTGCCACATGTACACACATCTGCCCATGGATGTATGCTCAGTGTGTGGATGCTCTTGGGTCTCTGGGAACAGGGAGTGGTGGTAAAACGCCTGCATTAATATCACTCGTGCAGCCACTATGGCTGTTTGAGACCCACCGCGGTTGAAGTGAGCTCTCAACCCTCGTCCCAGCCCCCGCCCACCCAGTGGCTCGAAAGCAAAAATGTATTTATAATGCGAGTAGACAAATGGGTACCTACCCTTAGAAGGGTAGGGGGCACCCTCCTCCAGGGAGGTGTGTGGAGGAGGCGGCGGCGGCAACGGCAATGGCGGCGGCGGACATCAGCTACAGCAGAGTACCGGCGGTGGAGGCGGCATGGCGTGGCGACACGGAGACAGCAGGCAGCAGCAGCAGGGCCAGAAGGAGCGATCCCTAGTGGCCAGCAGTAACATCGGGTGGCTGTCGTCGGCAGAAGCGGAGGCACGCGATGACGTCATCTGCGGGTGCGGCGGAGCCTACAAGTCGTAGCCAAGGCCAGAGGAGGATGTATCATGTGCCGGCCCTTCCGAGCGCCAGGAGGAACAGCTAGCTGACGAACCACCAGGAAGAAAGCCGAGCCGAGCCAAAAAAAAAAAGAAGGAACACCAGCCTCCACCTGGGTGCCGGTAGGCAGCCCCATCCTCAGTTCAATGTGGCCCAAGTTAGGATGAAATGTGCTTAGCACCCCCTCATGTAAACCACCCAGAGACCCCTTAGGGGGTTAGGGCAGTATATGAAATCGAAGGTTAAATTAAATTAAATTAAATTAAATTAAATTAAATTCCCTTGAGGCGAAGAGCAGCTGAGAGAGAAGGAGAGAGCAGTTTATGGATGAGACCCTTAGGGACCTGTTAGAACTGTCCCATGCCTGTGCTATAGGGTTACCAACCCCCAGGTCCCTATGGGCGGGGCTGGAGCTGCCATAAGGTGCGGTTAGGTAATTGCCTTAGGGCACCACCTGAAGCAGGGCGCCATGCTGGCTTGCCACCCCCCTGCTCTGCCCCCCCAGCCAAAATGTGCGCCAGTGGGCAGCAACCTGTTTATGCAACAGGGAGTGTTCTCATGGACCTAAGCATGTGCTCTTTCATTGCGGGGGTGGGGGAGAGAAGAGGATGCCTCAGTCAATGAAGCAAGCAGTGCAGCTGCCAGGACCGACGCATGGGGACTCGGCTGGGTTTCCCTATCGGGGAAGGGGAGGTAGGTGCCAAAAGTCGCTTTGCAGTTCCAGGGAAGAGCCATCCCACCCTCCCCCGTGGCCCATTTCCCTACACTTGAGGGCGGCGTGCGCCAGATGCGCAAAGCCCAGTTCACATGCACTGCCACAACCTGTGAGTCTCCAGAAAGCAGTGGTGATGGTCATTCAGGAGCCCCACTTGCACCACCTCTGGCCAGGCCCCTGCCATTGCAGCCCCTCCCCCAAGCTCACCATGGGATTTTTTTTAGTCATTGTCCCCCCCCAGGAGGAAGAGGCATGCTAGCCAGTGAGAGCCGAAGCCTGAGACCCAGCCAGCAAGGAAGGAGCCGCTCCAGTAGCAGCAGCAGCTGCCGCCACCAAAGGAGCCACTTGGTCCACGCCTGGAGGGCCCACCCACTTGCTGCTGCTGAGGCAGATTGTTTGGCGCATGTGCGGGAGGAAGCTCACAGGCAACCTCTGCCTCCTTGCCAAGTATCTTTCAGTGTGAGCTGAATGGCCACCCCCCGCTGCCATACAGCTGCTATCATGGGACTGGCTGCGCTGGCAACTCTGATAAACGCCCCCACACCAAGAGAGCACGGGAAGTGCAGGAGGCAATGGGTGCTGCTAAACTCAGGCGCTGCCCAGCCCCAGCCAGCCGCTCCCTCTTTCACTCTGCCTTTTGGCCCTCACCTATGCGTGGAGTGGGAAGGCACAAGGGACCCGTGGACGGTGGCAGGGGTGCTTATCTTCCTCAGGCTTCAAAGCCCGCCCTCTGCTTGGGGCACCCAGCTGACTGCACCCCCAAATTCCTCTGTGCCAGGGGATCTCAGGACTGCCCTCCCTGGCACATGGGGAGTTTACATGGCCCCTCTCGCCACCTTCCTCTCGTCCTGTGTACCCCGTTGCTGAGGACTGCTATAGCACAACAGCCAACAAAGCCAGGACACACCCAGGTAAAGGACAGGGAAGTTTTATTTGCTAAATCCCCTGTTCACCAAGGTACTGTCCTAGATACATGAGCAGGGACAGCAAAAAGTTTCTGCATCTCTTATTTAGAAATTATACACAGCTTAATTTTCCTGTAGTAAAATCAGCCTCACCTTCTTAGTTTCTATAGGATCTCAGTTTTATTGTCCACTGACTTTTGAATGTTTTTGTTCATACCTGTTTGCATCAGGTATACCTAGAGGGTCACTGTAAATTGGCTGCAACTTGATCGCACTTTACACATACACACACATACCCAGGACCTGGGAAAACCTCACTTGACAAGCTTGCTGCCTTACTGGTCATTCAGGAAGACCGCCATAGTTGCACAGAATCATGAGAACTCTGCATGTTGTCTCTTAAATCCTGCTTTCCCTTTGAGATGCTCAGAAACCTTTATCTGTTCATTCCATTTGTATCCTGCCAGATACATAAACTGAGAAAAATTTAAAGTCTGTAAACTATAACCACCATCTTTCCTTATATACAATTGCATTTTTGTCATACCTTATGTGGTCAAAATGCGTGCCAGAATCAGTTGGCCGAGGGACCTGCCAGTCAGAGAGGGGGTCCCTCGCCACTGGCTGCATTGGCTGCCTGCGTGGCTGCAGACTCGCCCACGCAGGCACCGTAGGGCCTCATGCCCCCATTCTCACGCCACACATCGGGAGGGATGGTTGTTCTGCTGACAGCCTGCCTCACAACCTGGCCCTCTGTCTGCCAGCAGACTCGCCTGAAGAGAGGCGGCAGGCGCTTGATCCGCCGTGTGCCAGGACTCGCCCTCCAGGCTGGCAGACCTGCATGGCTACAGCCGCGCCTCAACAGGAGCAGCGCCTGCTTCCTCCACCGTCCGGGTACATTTGCCCTCCAGGCCAATGGGCCCGCCCTGCTGTGGACGCGCCTGAAAGGAGGCACCTCCCACTTCCTCCGTGGCCACACAAGCAACAAGCTCCCACTGACACCGAGGCTGCCCGACACAGGTAGGCCTCAGGGAGCTCGACGCCCGTGCCAGCTACTGGCCCTACCACAGCCCACAGCCACCAAAATGCCTCCCTCTCACACCTCTCCAGCACTGGAGAGGTGCGCCTCCAACGCTGCATCCCCCACCCGCGATGGGAGGACGCAGGGGGGCCTTCACCCACCAACCAGCTAGTAAAGACTATAAAACAATAAAACCCGCAAAGCAGAAAATAAAAAATTCATAGGATGAACTAAAATAGCATTTGCCTCACTTAACCAATGCTTGCAAAAATTAAAAGGTCTTAACTGATTTCTGGAGCCAGCCTGGTGGTGTTCCTGGGGATAATTTTCAAAGAGAAGATGCTCAGAAAAACCTGCTTCTCTTCTCCACCAATCTGGATTTCATGAAGAAGGCAAGTAGCAGCAGGGTTTCTTTACAGGGGGCTGGCAAGGGAGAAGACCACATGTGCTGCTTCCACACAGAGACATTTCCTGCTATTAATGTAGAGACATTTGCTTTAACTGTTTGTGTGTGAGAGAGTGTGAAGTGCCTTCAAGTTGCTCCCAACTTATGACAACCCTATGAATTAATATCCTCCAAAACATCCTATTGTTGACAGTCTTGCTAAGGTCTTGCAAACTGAGGAGGATGGCTTCCTTGATTGAGTCAATCGATCTCATGTTGAGTCTTCCTCTTTTCCTGCTCCCTCCAACTTGTCTTTTTCAGTTACTCTGGAAAAGTCAGTATGGTGTAGTGGTTAAGAGCTGTGAGTTCTAATATGGAGAACCAGGTTTGATTCCCCACTCCTCCACATGACCTTGGACCAGTCAGAGTTCTCTCTGAGCCCCGCCTACCTCACAAGTTGCCTGTTGTAGGGAGAGGAAGGGAAGGTGGTTATAAACCACTTTGAGACTCCTTAGGGCAGGCATGGAGGGAGGCAGAAGGTAGCCTCGCCTAGTGTGCAAAAAACCCTGGCACTTTGGATTTCAAAAAAAGGATATTTTGCTAAAATGAAAGGACTAGTCAGAAGGAAGTCAGAAGGGAGACTACACACAGGTTCTTAAAGCACTCAGCTGTGAAACTATTGATCTACTGACAAGTATATATAACTTATTGCTAAAATCAGCCTCCATGCCTAATGACTGGAAAGCAGTAAATGTAACCTCAATTTTATAAAAAGTGTCCAGGGTGGATCCAGGGAATTACGGGCCAGTCAGCTTAAAATCTGTTCCAGGTATATTAGCAGAATGTTATTAAAGAAAGAATTATTAAGCACCTTGAAGGACAACAACCTGCTGAGGGAAAATCAGCACAGCTTTTGCAAAGGGAAGTCCTGTCTCAACAACCTTTTGAAGTTCTTTGAGTATGTTAACAAACATATGAAGAAGGAAGATCTGGTAGACAACATATACTTTTTCCAAAAGGTTTTGGCCAATTAAAAATTAGTTAAATAGCAAGAAGTAGACAATAACAATAAATGGACAGTTCTCAAAGGGAGAGATGTGGGCAGTAAGGTCCCACAAGGATCAGTACTGGGACTGGTGATATTTGATTTATTCATAAATGATTTGGAATTGAAGGTGAGCATTGAAGCAGCCAGGTTCACAGTTGATACTAAATAATTCAAGGTAGTGAAAACCAAGGCAGACAAAGATACAGAATGATACCTTTAAAATGGGTGAGTTGGCAAGAAGATTTCAAGTGATATTTAGTGTAGGAATGTTTAACATGATGCATATTGGAATTCCTGATCTTATATATACACTGTTGGGGACTGAACAGTCTGAGACTTAGATCTTGGGGTTACAGTGGAAAGCTTGATGAAAATGTCAACCCAGTGTGCAGCAGAGGTAAAAAAGGCAGATGTCAAGCTAGGAGTTATTACAAAAAGGATACAAAACAAATCTAATTAAATAAATAAATAGTACCAAGGAGGACAACCAAGATGATTAAGTGGTTGGAGCACCTTTCCTATGAGGGAAGTCTGGTGAATCTGGGACTTACCAGTTTAGAAAAAAATGGCTCAGGGGAGACATGATAGAGATTTATAAAATTATGCATGGAGTAAAGCAAGTGGGCAGAGTTTTTTCTCCCCCTCCCATAATACAAGAAGCTGGGGACATCCAATAAAGTTGTGAGGTAATAAGTTCAGGACAGAAAAAAGAAAATATTTCTTTATAAATCCAACTCTTCGTCTTCCTCTTCTTCTTTACTCAACAAATACATTAACCGTGTTCTTTGCCAGTGGAGGTAGTGACAGCCACAAGCACAAGTTTTAAAAATAGGTTAGACAATGGAGGAAAGGTCCATCAATAACTACTAGCCATGGCAACTAAAGGGAAACTTCACATACAAAAGAAGCAAATCTTTCAATACCAGAGCTAGGAGGCAGCATCAGGAGAAAGCCCCAGTCTCAGTGTCCAGTTTGTTTTGCTCCCCAGGCGACTGGTTAGCTGCTATGTGAAACAATATGGTGATGCTCTAATTTCCCAGAGAGGAAGTATCTCTCTCAGAAAGAACCACTCCTCCTTTCAGTGTTACTGAACAGTGCATGGACAAGACACCACTGACTTTTGAATGTCACGTTGCAAGTAAGATCAACTGAGGCTGTGACCATACGCACAATTAGCCCTGACATAGGTACAAATGCTGAGGGGATTTAAAGGGCACGATCAGACATGAACATCTGGGAAGTGCCCTGGAGCCATCAGCAATATGTGTTGCTCTGCCACAGAAGCGGAGTAAACAGGCACCGGGGAAAGTCCGGTAGCAAACGGGTTGCTATGGGCCACAGACAAACTTTCCCCTGGCTGATCGCTCCAGTGCGTTTTCATGGCTTCAGAATGGACTGATCAGGCTATCCCGACTCCATGCTATTGTTTCCCCCCCCTTCTCAGTATGCACATCATCGCACACTCCATAGGGAGCCCTCAATGCGGAGTTGCGATTCATTGATTCCTTGTTTAAGGAAACAAATGGCAACCCCCCCCCGACTCACCCGCAGCTGTATCTGATCATGCAGCGGTGGGCTGCACCCGCAGCTTCCAAGGACTGTGTGATCATGCAACTGCGGGTCAAATTCCCCCAGAGGGAACAGTCTCGCTTCCTCCGCGCTTTATTTCGCGTGTGTGACTGCAACCTGAAATAATCTTAATTTACCTTTAAACAATGGGGTCAGTATTAAAATACCAATAAGGCATAAACAAACTGTTACTTAAAAGAGAGAAAGGTTAATTTAAAAACAATCCGTTAATTTGAACAGAGGGAGTAGTACACAACTGAAAGCACATAACAGTTTAATAGCTGCAATCATGTGCATAATGAATGTGTCAAGAGGGCACAGCACAATGCAATTTGCTCTTCTTTCAATTTAATACCCCTTAAAATTAATGGCAGTTCTAGGGTACACATTTGATTAAGTATTGAGCAGGGCTGTGGGGCAATTGCTAAATCAAGCATTCCTAAAACACAGTAAGGTGGTATCTACCAGGATAGACAGGAATGTCTAGCTAATTATCTTAGGAAACATCTCTTCCCAAAATTAGCTGCCATTTCCTACAAAGCTCAGAAAAACACTCTAATCAAAAATCATTCTAGATCCACTCTCAGTTTCTTTACATTGGAAAGAAACACTTTATTTTTGTTATTATGCACTCTGAGAATAAAAATACGGTCTGAATGTGAGCACATCTTTTTTCAGCCCTTCAACTGTTCCCACTGTTCCCCTTCCCTACCTGAAGCCATAATCCCGTTTGTAACATCGCAAATCACTTTAGCAATAAGAATTGTAATTGTACAAATGTAAGATATCAGGAAGGAAATAAGCCATGGGATCAGATGACCCATTAAGAAACAAAGGTCCTGTTGTTATGCAAATGTCTTGGCAGTAAAACTGGAGAAAGAGGAATGTACAGCAAAATATTAAAAAGTGTGTAGGCAAAACTGATTCCAAATGGCTGTTCACAAAGTTTTAAAACAATATGGCCCCTAATGACCATAGACAGTTTGGGAATATTTGGGGTGGAGAACACATGTGCAAACAGATGTTGAGACTCCTCATTATCTGCTCATCTCTAATTGAAGCTGACATGACATTTGAGCCAGCCTAGTTACTAAGGGAGACTGCACGCTTCTTTTCCATATTAGTTTTCTTGAACATTCATAGCAATTCCCAGTCCTCCCTGCCAGAAAAAAAGCTCTGAAAAGCTATAGTAATTAAAATGGTGTCATCACAAAAAGATATAAAAAGAATCTTAGTTTATTGGATATCAAAATATTTAATGCAAAATAAACAGATTATTATGCATATCTGCAAAATGCATCTGTTCCCATGCCACTACACTTCTGTGCTGCTCAGTCATTCTTTTTCCATAATCAACTGCAAGCACAATTAAAATTGTGATTCCATGTAGCTCTTACTACAGCCTTATATTCTCCATAAAACTTCAGCCCCCAAGGGCATGGTACTACTATATGTTTATTCATCTTAAAAAGTTCATTCAATAAGGGTATGCTTTCCCTGGTATTTTCCTTTTGTTCTGTTTACTGCCTAATTCAATACTTCAAGCAACACTGAATCCATTGTTTCAATTGTTAAGTATCAGTTCTTCTTCGCTGGCAGGCTTACGAGCTTCTTTTCATTTTTCCGTGATTATTCATTATTTAATTTTTATTATTTCAAAGTTACAGTAAGATTAATAGGAACTAATATATCACTATTACAAAACAAATTTGAAAATCAAAAGTAGAACACAGAAAATACTGGAATGCAATCGACTAACAACAACATTATATGGATTGTCTATGAGAACAGAGTGAACAAACTATTCCAATTCCAGACAAAAGGAGCTAGTGTGGTAGCAACCTTCATCTTATATAACAAAATGTTTTCATCCTATTCATTCTCACCTGAAAGACTCACCATTATGACATTGATTTGTAAAGTAGGGCAACATTATTCCTGTTCTAGCAAAGGCAACTGGCACAAAGCACCAATTTATCACCATAGTACCATGAGCATCTGTCTATCTGTCCTCAATCTTACAATAGCTGATGCTGCCAATATTACTAATGTTGCACCACTTAATTCTTTTCTATACCTTCCCATATTGTTGTCTTCTTAATTACATAGAAAATAGA
This sequence comes from Gekko gecko, assembly GCA_029375565.1. Lineage (NCBI taxonomy): Eukaryota > Metazoa > Chordata > Lepidosauria > Squamata > Gekkonidae > Gekko > Gekko gecko. Next base: position 119,480,340 of record JAPDNY010000004.1, read on the forward strand.
TATATCTGTTAAACTGGTTCTATAGCATACTGGGAGCCCTTGAAATTGAGGGAAAATCCACCCCGACTGGGGATCTGGAGATCCTAGTTTTGACATATTTTAACTGTATTTGCATACACAGCCATGCTTTACAATGTGAAATAAATCATATAATGCAACTTCTGACATGACAGTAATGCACTATTTTACAAGTACAATATTTGAACAGTTACACAAATTTGGAATTCTTACTTATTAAGGAAAACAATGCTTCCTCCCAAAATCTGTGTACTTTTCCTTCTTTGGGTGCTTATTTTATGTTTGGGTACTTGCTATAAGCAGCAGCAGGAATCATATGTTTCTTTGATTCTCCAGATTTCCCAGGAATTAGCCAGGGGACAGTGGCTATAGATTGGCACCAGCCAGATACAAGGCCTGGCAAAGTTGTGGTTCTAGTTCACCTTTTCTCCTTCTTTTATGGGGATGGGGCCCTTTTTTCCTTTGCAAGTAGGATGCAACCTTGTGCAGGGGGCCGTATGATTGAACTCCTATGTCTAATTTGCTTGAAACCTGGGAGCTCTTTAGTGGACAGTAGCACTACCTCCCCTGCAATTTTGGCATCATCTGGTTGAAAAACTACTCAACTCCCCCCCCCCCAAGATCCCCAAAGGGAACAATGGCAGAGCTGTCATTCCAGCTTGTGCCTTCTTCCTCCCCCTCCTTTTTGGGTGTTGGCCCTTTTAAAAATTCCCATTTTATGGCTCTGCAAGTAGGATGCCTGGAAGCACCCTGTTCAAGTCCAACTGGCTTGAACTTTGGCGGGGAGGGCTATGCTCTGTACAAATTTAGTGCCATTATCTTTAAAAACAGCTCCCCCAGACCCTCAAATTGGTTGCCCATTGAAAATAATACTCCCAAAAACGTGGGGAAAAAACCCCCCCAACATAAATGGATTTGAAACTGAATAGGGTTACCAGGTCCATCTTTGTCCCCAGCAGTGATGATGCCACGTCGGGGATGTCCCAGCTTCAAGCCCTGCCCCTGTGGGGCAGTCCTGCTGGCTGCAGGCACTTAAAGGGACCATTCCCTGTCTCGCTGGCTGCATACACTTAAAAGGACCCTTTTAAGTGCCCACAGCTGGAGGGCCCCCCCACCCAATCTCTGAGCGGCAATGCTTCTCAGAGATAGGGCACGCGGCCTGCAGCCACCCCCTCTCCCTCCTCTCTCTCAAGAGCCACCCCAAAAGCAGGTAACCCCCACCAAACCCTAAAACTGGAACTGGTAACATCCTACCTGAAAACAAGCAATCCTGGTAAGATTCCCCCTCCCCAAATCCTGGACCTGAGATTATAATGATTTTTTTTTTCCCCTCAGCACAAACCCCTAATATTTTAAGCTACACAAGGATGGCCTCTTGTACAGTTTATAGGATCTTGGGGGAGGGGGAAGAATTGGTTATATATTTTCTGAGGCTGTCCCCACATCCTTTCATCAATGACAGGGAAGTCCCCCTCTCCACAGAAATGATTAGACCACTTCCCTTCTACCCTTCAGACCAGAGGTTGAAGGTGCCAGGCCACTTTCATCTCCTCTTACCTCCCAGCCCTGGGCAGCTTGTGCCACGGAATTGCTATCTACTGTTGGTATTCCCTAAAGTCACAAGAACCACAGGCCTTTGACCCCTCTCTGTCTGGAAGAAGAAGACATGTTATGATCCTAATATTCTTATGCAGATTAAGGTGCATTACTTTTGGAGACTCTCCTCCCCTATCCATTCCCCATTTTTTTCCTATTTTCATGCAAGTATTCTATTTTGTTAATATAAGCAGTGACCATTGCAAAGTATTACATACATTTTTTTCCATCATGAAGAACCGAAAATTGGACCCCAAATGATTTTGTATTAACTATATGTAAAGGTGCAGGCCCATTTTTTTTTCTTTGTGTAAAGTGGTATTCAGTTCTTTCGCTAGTATAAGATCATCTGGCAAACTATATTAGTACTAGGAATCAGTCATTTCAGAAACACATTTTCAATCTGGGTTAGAGCACTGAATACGACCAGTCATTATGTAAGCAACTTATTTATTTATTTTTACTTATTTATTTTGGGATTTATACCCCACCCTATCCGGTAGCTATCAACCCCCCCCCCCCATAGCTTTCTCGCATAAATTTAGCCTTGCAGATATAATGAATCCACAACAATGACTAGTTTACTAATTTGCTTCATCATTCATACTGGTGAAAAAAATAAATGAAAGATTAAGAATCAGTTCTTTTATCATTTAGTAAGGTCGCTCTGCTTGATAATTTTCTAGGGACATGAGAGCCAGTTTAGTGTAGTGGTTAGGAGCACAGACAATAATCTGGGAGAACCAGGTTTGATTCCCCACTCCTCCACATGCAGCTGCTGGTGTGACCTTCAGTCAATCACAAGTTCTCTCAGATCTGTTCTCTCAAGAGCAGTTCACAAATGAGCTCTCTCAGCCCCACCTACCTCACAGAGAGTCTGTTATGAGGAGGAGGAGAGAAAGGAGATTGTAAACTGCTCTGAGACTCCTTTGGGTAGTGAAGGGCAGGGTATAAATCCAATCTCTTCTTCTTCGCTTCTTCCTCTCATTCCTCCTGAAGACTACCAGGTGAGTGGCTTTTTACAAACCTGCACAAAATCTGTTCTACTCAAGTTTTTCTCTTTAGTTGTTATAATCGGTCAGTGTTTTGAACACAACCTTTTGAGCTTCACACACAAAAAAACACTGTAGGCCACAAAGAGGATGACCAGTTATGATAAAACATTATTCATAAAGTTGCCCAACTCTCCTTTAAATCAACACATTCTTTGCTCTCATATCTGTTACAAGAACACTGTTCTTCTCTAATTGAAGCCTGCTTCAAAAGCCAAGATCCTGCTCTCTACTGCCTCGAATCTGATATATCAAAAAATCTGGAGCAGGTATAAAATGCTCACATCAATCACTGCTGACAGCAAAGGCCTTTCCACACACCCTGTTCTTAGCTGGAGCTTTGGGTTGCCTTTTTGCTTATCTGCCTGTTATAAGTTCTTAGCCATGAAATGTTTTGGAGTGAAACACTTGGCTCTTTCTGTTTCCCTCTGGATTTATTGTGTATCTTGCTTCCTATCACTGAGTAGGAACAACAGGATTAAATGGAAGTAGAAGAGCTGCATGTCAAATGGCTTCACTATGACTGCAGTGCAGAGAAAAGCAGATGAACACTTCTTCTGTTGGACTATATAACTCTGACAGACCAGTTAAGGGAGGGTTATAGGGCCATATGGAGTCCACAAGGACTTCTGCATTTTGCACACAAATGAACAGTTATCATACAACAGTGTAAAGGCCTTGTAGTCTCATAACAATATGCTCATTGCTTAAATAACGACAACAATAATAACAACATAATCTACTTTTTTATTATTAAAGATACTGACTGAGGTTGTAACTATGGGCTTTGTCTGCTCATAATTGTCACCTTCAATACAGACAAATATCATAGCTCTTGATTCTTTTACCCAGAATGTACAGCCAAGATTGGGAAGAGCTCACCCTTTCCCGTCATCTCTGTGTACAGTCGGCAGTTGCATGTGGGATCTCTTTCTCTCTCTTTCCAGGCCTCCCATATCTCCTTTACCAGGGATCTCCTCCTTTTCTGGGAGAAAATATCTCATTCATCATCTGTCTCTGGTAGCACCACTTTTCTTAATACCTCTTCACAATTTAGTGAGCCTCTGCTTTAGTAGCCCCTTTGCTTGCCATTGGCTTCACTGCTTTGATACCACTCAAAGGCAAATACATTTCTTCACTTGTTTACACTAGTTTGCCTGTGTACCTCACAGCCACACTACAGCAGCAGGGGACTGCTTCTTTAAAAGAGTAAGAGAGAGCGCCCAGACAGGCTCAAAAATGGCACCATAGGAGAAAAAGGGCTCCTGCCCTTCCCCAAGCAGTTTTCTTGAAAGAAAACCATGTGGAAGAAGTTATTTTGTTGATTTTTCTGCTCAACATGGAATATCTGTGCACAGGAAGCAGCCATTTCAGTGAAATAACCCCAAGAGTGTGGTTTTTGTGTGAGAAAATGTGGTGGTGGGGAGGCAGGAGCCCTTCCTCTTCCTGTGGTACCATACTGAGCCCATTTGGGCTAGAGAGAGATGGGTACCCTTGGAATTTGAATGATAAGGTCCATTGGCAATTTCTAGTCAGTTGCATAAATACTGCCCACAGACCATAGTTATAGTTCCACACACAGTAAAGCTGCTGAAATCTTATTGGCTAACTATATGTAGAATTGCCGCCTGTGAATTTCCACATTATGCCATAATTCTGCAAATCAAATGAGCCACTGTACAGCCTTATAGTGTGCAGTCACTAGCCATAAAAATGAAGCCAGGAAAGTAGAAGGCAGTCTGCTTATGAAGCAGATAATCAAAAACATCCCATCAGTGGCTGCTGCTGCTGCTGCTGCTGCTGCTGCTGCTGCTGCTGCTGTCTTCTTCTTCTTCTTCTTCTTCTTCTTCTTCTTCTTCTTCTTCTTCTTCTTCTTCTTCTTCTTCTTCTTCTTCTTCTTCTTCTTCTTCTTCTTCTTCTTCTTCTTCTTCTGAAAGATTCCAAGTAACAAAAGCAAGATAGCATTTTCCAGTGTCTAGTCCTCAAGAGTTAGCATAAATCCCAGGAAAAATAGATCAGCAGCTCGAGTGCAAACAGAGTGGATTAAGATAAATGATCGAGTGCATCACATGCCCCTCACAATTTATCACAAGACATGTCCCCTCCATACAGGGTATTTTATACCCACCAAAGCATACCCAGAAGGCAGTCAGCCAATCAAAAGAGACTTTAACACAATCATCTAAACATATTTGAAGTCTCAGTCCTTTGGGAACTATTTCTTTCAGAACCTCTCTGCACTTCTCTATTGTCAGAGTGTTGTATGAAGTAAAAATCTGATGTAGGGGCTTTTTTTTAAGAACTGTTACTACAAAATGGTAATCCCCAAAGGGAGGGGGCAGGGTAATGTTGCAAATAGCAACAGAAACTGGCTCCCTTTAAAAGCTACTAGCTATAGAAATTCAATCAGTATGGAGAACGTTTTTCATCTGCTTTCATTATGTGTGTGTATCTTCTTCTGCAGTTACTTGGCAACCGACAAAGATTAGGAAGTATAAGCATTTGCTCTGGAAAAATGCTAGTGGAACTGGAGTTATACAATCACCAATTTATTCTCAGTTGTATTGAAAAGTCCTTGTGGTTCTAAAGTAAACAAAATTTATATAATAAATGAAAACCACAAAAAAGGTCAAGCCCTAAACACTGAAATTACCACTAAAAGCTTTGAATTGATTTTTGAAGAAAAATAAAACTTCACACTAGACAAAATGTAGATGGAAAAAAGGCAATCGTTAAGAAGAAAACAAATATATTAAACATTTTCTCTTTCTCTTTTTGCATTTCAAACATTCCTTTCTCTGAGATGTCGTAAGAAAATTCTTGCTGACAGCAACTCTATTCTGACTTGAACTGCTACATTTTGAATTGTTTCTTTTGTACTATGGTACAGGGAAAGGACAACCAAACCTGTTCAATTACTTCTTGAAGTCTGAGGGAAGCATATCTCTATGTATTACTATTATCATTTTGTTCTATCTTGTTTTTCCTCTTATTTGTGCCCCTCTTTTTGCTGTCCTTTTCCCAATGATATTTGGATGGGGTGGGAGATGCTGGCCCACTGGAGAAAGAAACTGGAGGAGGGAAATGAAGCAGAAGCAACACAAAAGGGATTGGTTGCAGATACCGTTTAAAGAAAAACAGATTAAAAATAGCAGAGAAATTTTTCCTTCCCAAAATCATGTGTGCTCATGTAGATAAGAGTTTTAAGCACCTATTACTTCTTACAGTTGAAAAACAGTTTTAAAATTCCCCCTGCATGGAGAAAGGGACGCATATGCACTTTTCATTAGAGCCTCTCCCCGTGAATACTCACACACATGTAGTGTTCTACCATAAATGTGTTGCCTCATCATTTTTCTTTGAAAATTGGGGGATTTAGCCCTGTCTGCATGTCACATTGTTCCTACAACCTGGAACAAGCTCCTTCTTTTCAATAAAAAGTAACCTTGACTTTAATAAAGACAGGCAAACTATTCTATTCTCCACTAATATAAATGGGAAATGTTTTATTGCTATTATTGTAATTGTTATTTAGACTTTCTATTCTACATTAACTGAAGGCTCAGAATGCAATGTTTTTCTGTAACCCTATAAAAGCAAGTTTTGCACTCAAATGAATCTCTAGGTACAGATTGGTCCACTCACCATGAGTCCTTTGCCAGCCATTACATTACCTCATGGCAAAGCACAGATGATCCCCACATGTTTCAGTAGTTACTAAGACACCCTCTTATACTGAAGCAATATTGTGGTTAGTAGGCACCAAAGGATTTCAACAAACATAGTCACAATGCAAGAAATATGGTAAAAGTGTATTTTTAAAAGCTGAGCAGATGTGCATGACACTTTTGCTACCACAAGAAGGAAGGAAGGAAGGAAGGAAGGAAGGAAGGAAGGAAGGAAGGAAGGAAGGAAGGAGGAAAAAGAGAGAAGGAGAGAAGGAGGGAGAGAAGGGAAGAGAGAGAAGGGATGAAGGAGGGAGAGAAGGAAAGAGAGAGAAGGGAAGAAGGAGGGAAAGAGAAAAGAGAGAGAAGGAAAGAAGGAGGGAAAGAGAAAAAGGAGAGAATGAAAGGAGGGAGGGAAGGAGGGAGGAAGGAAAGAAAGAAAGAAAGAAAGAAAGAAAGAAAGAAAGAAAGAAAGAAAGAAAGAAAGAAAGAAAGAAAGAAAGAAAGAAAGAAAGAGAGGGAGGAAAAGAAAGAAAGAGAGAGAGAAAGGAAAGAAAGAGAGAAGGAAAGAAGGAAAGAAAGAAAGAGAGGAGGAAAGGAGGAGGAAAAGAAAGAGAGAAAGAAAGGAGAGAAAGAAAGAAGGCAAAGAGATGAGGGGAGGGAGGCTCTCCCACCCCCCATCAAGCTCCCCCCTGTGGATCCCTCACTCACCCTGATCAAGATCTTCAAGTGGGGGCCCGGGAAGGCTGGCAGGCAGGGTTTTCGGGCATCCTGCAGGCCACAGTGCCTCAGTGCAGGCCCAGGAAAGCTGGTGGGTAGGCTGTTCGGGCTTCCCGCAGAGGGGCAGGGGCAGGGAGGGGTGGGCTCGGGAGCCAGCTGGAACACAGTTCTGGGGCGTTCCAGCCCCAAAATAGCCCTGGTTCTACAGCATCAGCATTATACTCTGGAAAACTGTTCCTGGTTACTTGAACCTCTGAAAAAAATACTCTTCAAAATCTGTACAACTGAAAATCATGACTGTGATAGGCCAATCCAGCCTCTTTCAGTGTTCAATTGATGTTTCACACTCTCAATATTTACCACTTAAAAGTTTTAGAGAGGTTTTTTCCCCTTTATGCAGCCATAAGCAGCAATATCAGAATAAACAGAGCTGAGAATTTTAAATAAATCTTAGGCTACTGGGGACTAAGCTCCACTGAACAAAATGGAATTTACTTCTGAGTAGACATATTTAGTATTGCACCATAAATCAGATTAGCTGTTGTGTATCCTTTTATGTATTATTTCATCCAGGCTGCAAATGTTTGTGTCAAGGACCTGCTTATAGTGTGTGCTTTGTCCCTACATGACTTCTTTCTGTAGGCTGGTGTGATGAAGTTAATTATTTGGAAACCTTGACAATTCTGTTGATAAGTCTGAAAAAGTTCAGAGGTCTGAATTAATTGTGATATTCATCCCAATTAATCCACTTCATCTGGCAAGCAAGTGCTCACAGCTCTTGAAAAAGCCCAGTAAAGCTTCTGCTGCTAAATTTTCTTCTCTGTGTCTACTTCTTGGTCATATGCAGTATCTGACGGTCTGCCAAGATGAAAGAAATGTATTGACCAGTAAGATTTCTCCAGCACTTGTAGTTACAGAGAAAGAAGGTTGATGACTGTAATACTATTCAGAAAAGTCATGCAGGCATTCACACAGTACTGTAGCTGTACAGTCAACAAGGCAACTACCACTACTGTAATCCTTCAGCTTGTACTGAATCTGTATAATGCCTCATTACAAACCTATGAATTTGGATCAGATCCAAAAATTTGGTTCTGCATACTGCAGACTTTTCATCTGACTCAGTTGACCTTCCACCGGTGGCATACATCTCTTCCACTAGAAGCTGGTTCATTGTACTAGGGCTTTACTACTGTTAGAAGAATGAAACTTCAGATCCAACCCTATTTTAAACTGGATACCTCCCAAAATGTATTATTGTTTCCGCTGTAATAACTAACCTGTTTTACATATTTAATAGAAAAAATTATAATTATCATAATTAATGTTTAATCAGGAGAACTTGCATCATGTGGTTCATGTTCAAGCATAAAATGGAGCAGAGGAAAGAAGAAATTAACATTGTCTGGATTAAGGCTGAAGGGTTTCATTATCTATGTTCCATCTAGTTGATGGTGGCTGTATCTAAAATGTTTTGAACTACAAGGAACAGTTCTGTATGCATATTCCACCTAGGTAACCACTGAAACTGGGAAGATGGTGAGATACCAAATGTGTGCATATAAATTAAACTAAAGAGATTGTGATGCAGTCCTAAACACAGTCACACTCTTCTAAATACATCAGAGTCAATGAGTTTAGAAGGGTGTAACTTTGTTTAGGATTGCACTGTTAGAAAACAATACAGGCTACTAATGTCTATTCAGTGGGGTTTACTTTTAACAAAGTATTGTTAGGATTGCACTGGTAGTGATTTCACAGGAATAGAATTTATTTACACAAAGTTAACTCTGCAAGACAAGTAACAAGGCTTACAGGGGTTTTAGTGGTGATAGGAAGGTGCATAGGTATAGGCTGAGTACAGACTGGCAGTTTGCTCCGGTAGCCAGTCGTAGCAAAAAAGCCCCGGAATAAACTATACCGGGTTTTCCCGTTCACACAGCGGGGGCCGCTGCAGGAAGATACAGGACGGAGGCACGCGGGAGCGTTCAGACTGCTGCGCTGGAGGCATGCTATATTCACCGTTTCCCCATTAATTCGGCTGTGGGTGTATGGGTGTATGTGCGCATGAGCACCCATGCACTCATGCGCATAAGCGCATTTTGTCGATTGAAGGAGGACCCCGCAGTGCTGGCACTGCATTGGGCAGTGGAGCGGAGCACAGCCAATCACACTGCTGCTGCCTTCTGCCCAACGCGGGTTGCTCCCGGCTTTTCGGCTGTGCGTTCAGACTCCCCGGAAGCGGAGGAATGCGCGACACACACGGGCTTTCGGATTTGCTACGGGTTTTATCAGGTATCTTTTTAATCCGGCGGTGAAGCGCAACAGCACGGGTTGGCTATGGGTGGGGGACGCCAGGCAGATGTGCCTGTGTGAACACCCCATTTACTCCGGGATTGAGTCGTCGCTGGCCCGGGTCCCTACCGGGGCAAATTGCCAGTCTGAACTCAGCCACAGCAAGTGAAATTGATGAGGATGAAAAACCATGATTAAGGGCAATTATGATATAGTCTAATAGGTCTATTTTTAAAAGCCTTGGTAACTGAAACAGTATAAAGTTCCATTGGTTTAATAAAAGTTTCTATTAATGCCTTAAAATGCATTTCAGCTCTAAAAAATTGGGCTGTATTACGTATGCCACTACCTTTGTATAACTCAGCTACTGAAATAAGGTTGTTGCTGAGGGAATCTGAAAGGTTCCGTTATCACAGGAACCTATCATACTATGGTCGCTATAAACGTTGTTCCCTGGAGATATTTGCTTGGTAGTTTCTGAGACCTTCACTGATAGAAACAGTAGATTGTGAGTCGGAAAGCAGCTTTTGGAACTGACTATTGGATTATTAGGAGAAAAAACTTTTGTATAGGTGAAAGAAAACAAATAAATATGATGAACACAAGAGCACTTCCACATGGGTGATTTTTAATCTTTTTTCCTACAGGCATCTGTCTAAAAGAACTTAGCCCCAGAAAAACATGTGCATTTAACACTCTGTATGAAATAAATCTTGATTCTATTCAAAATGTAGATAGAAAAGTATTTGTCAGTGAGTAATACAACTCACTACAGTCTAGAGCCCCCTAAAGCAGAAAATCAGTCTCAGTCTTATCTTAAATATATTCATTCAGCTGTAAGTCCTACTAATATCAATGGAATAGGATTAAACTATACATGGAATTCCATTTTTCCTCTTTGTGCTTTTGTAAACCAAGATCTATCTGGACAGGCTATGAAAAAGGGGACGTTTGAGAGAAGTTCTTTAAGGCAGGATATAAATAAAGATAACAACAATAACTTGATCCTGCCCACACAAACATTAACATTCAATTTGGACAAGCAGTGACCTTTTTGTCCAGCAGAGATGTTGGAGAGAGAGGCATACATAGCCATGCAGGAATGGGACTGGATGTTACTTATCAGCACTGGCCAACAAAAGTGGAGGAGGTCAGAGAAATACAGGGACATTAAATGCAGGCCCCAACCAGCCCTCCACCAGTTTTATTGCACTATATAGCAAGACAGTATGGATATAATGAAACTGAAATTCCAGCACAATTTCTATGTATTTTACTTAGAAACTAATGCTCAAATAAATGTGCAGTTACCACCAAGTGACACAGAATAATCTGAAATGTAACAAACAATAGTGCCTCATCTAGCACAGCAAGGAAGCTTAACAGAGCACAGTACATTAAAGTAAATTTAAGTAATAACTGAATAGGCCAACCAGTGACTGACATACTTCCAGGGGCGGCAATGTAGCAGTAAGCAAAGCAAAGCAAAAAAAGGAAGACAGGAAAAGACAACTTCAGATAATCAAATTTGAGCACAATCTGGAGGCTGACAAAAACACAATTTTCAAAGGAATTACATGTCTGATGAGAATACAAGCCATATTTTAGTTTACTTTGCAAAAGCAAAAGGGACCACCAGCATTTCATTAACACATTTTCACTGACATTAGCTATTTTATTGAATAATTGCATGTTTCATATGCTAATAGCATATCTGACACCTCCTCCCATTATTTCTTTGTGGTGGCAAGACGTAAGAAACTTATTACATTTACATGGGTGCCAACTTCATATCATTTCACCATTACTCAGTCTTTCTAGAGGTATGGTTTATGTATGATAGCAGCAAAACAAAGAAAACACAAAAATGGGAACAAGCCATTGCTGGTGAATTACTGGGGACACAGGCATAGAACTCTAATCTAGCAAAAAAAGAAAAGAAATAGTGAATGCCCAGACTGGAAATAATAACTTTTTAAAGGCTGGAATAAGTATCAGGTTGGGACGGAAAACTTCAGAAATCAAAAATAAATATTGAAAGCCTTCGACAATAAATACTACTTGTTTTGGCATTGCCCTTTACTCACACACTACTCCCTGGGGTTTCCCCTGCTACTTCATTGCTGAAGTAGAGTACCAGAAGGATGTAATTACTAAACAAAGTATGCAGATGCATTCATATCTGTGTACTTAAACAGAGCAAGTCTCTGGGGAGGCAGCATGTAAATTTTCAAAACAAATAACATATGTAGCTAAAAGTGTAACCTCAGTACCCAGATCTTTAAATTTCTGAAAATATTCTTAAGAATTGAATAGTAATGCAATTTGGGAAACTACTTAGGTAGGGTTACCATATTTTGTAAATTAGAAAAGGGGACATATTTCCTGACTACTTCAAAGAAATGATCATTATGATAAATCTCATTTTACATACTCCTACTATTTAAGCTGTGGTAATTGGTACTAACTAGGAATATTCCTAACCTTCCAGCCCCAAAAGAGGGCATTTTCATCAGTTTTTTGAAAAGAGGAATGACAAATATGAAAAAAGGGAAAAAAAGAGGACATATCTTCTCAAAAGAGGACATCCGGTAACCCTAATTTAGGATAACACTAATTCCCAACACCAATTAAATGTGGAGATATATTGCATAATACCTCACTGATGTCACATCTGTGTAAACCACCAGCATTAATGTGCTGGTACAGGAGCCAGAACTGGACTTTCCAAAGGAGCAAGACAGATAATATTCTAATTCCTTCAGCCCAGATCTTGCTTCAGGTGCTGGAGTAATGTTATGCTGGTATAAATTCTCCCTAGGCTTGCCAGGACTCCCTCCTGCCAGCAAGCCTGTTGCCTGCCACTGCTCCAAGTGGCAGTGGGAGAAAAATAAAATAAAAAAACAGTGATGTCACTGAAGTCACTACATCACTTCCATGTAAAACCTGGAAATAACATATTATAACTCTAAGAATTGCCAGAAACCCTATGGTCTTATGATAGTTTTCAGCAATTCTTAGACATATCCTTTGTCACTTCTAGGTTTTACCTGGAAATGACATAGTGATGTCAGTGATGTCAGTGATGCCACCAATGTCACATGCACCCTCCCCCCATGTCCCAGACCTCATTACAGTTGTCAGGCTCCTTCCGGTTGCCACCCTAATTATCCCACTGAACTCAATGATAGTGAGATATAAATTTTTCCATGGATACTTCCTGTCATGGTGCATCTTAGGGTACTAATAACATCTATTGGTAATCACCATGCCCCACCCCCTACTATATAATTGCAAACAAGGACACCCATATATCATATGATAGTATATGTTGCATGGAGACCACATCTTTCTGGCTTCCTGATATGCGTACTTAGAATATACACAAAGTGACTTTCGTTGTAGAAACTCTAGAGAAAACAGCATTTTGCACCAACAGTCAAGGATAAGGACAAACATTTTTTCAGAGCTAAAACATGCCTGTTCATAATCCTTATATGTGCTTCACCTCAGAACACAAAAATCAACCCAACTCTTCCTCAACTCTCCTAACTGGGAACAGAGGACAATGCATTATACAGGTGTAGCTGAGGGGGAACCTCTTTCTTAAACTCTGATGGCTGAAAATCTCTTCCTCCATTCACATGTCAAGTATGGACTACGCCTGCATGTATTATTAATAAAACATACATGTGTGCTAATGATGGCAGTGATAATAATATGTAGACATGAGCCACATTTGATGTCTAGTTGTATATTTTTGCAGTGGCGAACACACAAGGGCAAAATGTCCTATAGTAAACAGCCTTAAAAAGAGTGAACATTGGCGGGTTTCGGTTTCGGCGTCGCGAATGGCGGCCGCTTCTCGGGACGCTCCCGGAGGCGGTTAGCCCACGCGCAGTTAGGGGGGGTCTTCGCATGTGCGAAAGACCCTAGTGAGCCTTAGGCAAAGGCTCCGAACCGGGGGCGCTTGGGGAGTAGCCTCTTTGCCGGCAGACAGCCGGGAAATTGAGGCTTTCTCCCCGCCCCAATCGGCCCCGCTGCGGCGTGCCCGTAATGGGACTTAGCGGCGCCACCGATTTCCAGGAGTGAAGACAGCGCTATGGTTTAAAATAAAAAGAAGAAGTAGCATCGAATCGTGAGTTGAAGATCTATTTTGAAGCGTAAATCGGAGCCCCCCTGCATGCGTATAAGCGTTGGGAGGAGGGAGGAGTTCCCACCCCCTTTGAGAAGCAAGATCTACAAAGGGAGCGCGAAGGGGGGCTGAGAGAAAAAAAAAGTGTTGGTGAAAGTACCGTTGGGGTTGCATGGAAGATTGTGATCATCTTAGCTTCCTGGGGGATGCGGCACGAACTTTTTAAAAGTAAACAAAAAACCAAAATGTCGATACTGGAAAAAGTCCTGCAGACACCGGAAGAGAAGAGAGGAGGGACTTCCGGTCCAGATAGCCCCCCCCAAGAGCTTGCTGTCAATCAACAGGAAAAGGAGATGCTGTGCCCCCTGCTGGAACAATTGCAGAAAATCAACGAAACTCTGTCTAAAATGGATCGTGTTCTCATCAGTCGACAGAAACAGATATCGGAAACAACTAGAAAGATGATGGAGATCGAACAGAAATCGAACCTGATTCTAGGTTTCCAGGGCGTTAAAGAAGAAGAGAAAGAAGATCTCGGATTTACCTTGACAAATGTCTTGGCACCCCTAACTGGCAGTGAAGCGATAAAATTAAAAGAAGAGGTGGATGAGGCTCCCAAAGCCTATTCCGCTTTTATAAAAGAGAATACTCTGCCAGTAGAAGGGGATGTTGAGCATAGCAAGCGACAAACTGGAGATCTAATTTCATCCGAAGAGTTTATGGAGCCCAGGAAGCTTGAAGGCCAGAAGTTTAAGAAAAAGAGAAAAGAAAGAAGAAGGATTTCATCTTTAAAATACAGAAACTTCTGAAGAGACACGCCAGCAGGGAGGAAGATGCAGTATTCAAAACTGGGACAAGCGAAGAAGACAGCAGCCCAGGGGAAAGTGGTGATGGAACGGAAGACTTCAAAGTTAAAATGGACTCAATCCATAACTGGAAGAGATTTAAAAAGAAGATACTTTGAGGACTGTTCGTGCAACATCTGGAAGGAGCTGTTTAATTACTAACCCCAATGGACTTTACTAACTGCATTAACAGAGTGACTTTGGACTTTGCAATAGTTAAAAAGAAGATCTTCTAACCATGATAGATGCCAAAATTGGTATTGGTTATTAACCTAAACTAACCCTCACTAACAGGAAAAATTTCACTCCATCTTTTTCTTTCTCCATCTGTCTACCCTTTCCGTTTCTTATAAAAAGAATAAAATTCTCTCTTTTTAAAGAGAGTTTTACAAAAAAAAAAAAAAAGAGTGAACATTGAGAGCTCAACAAAATCAGTTCAAAAGAATCAACTGAGAAAAAAATCTAGCCCTATTCCCTCACTCAGACACAGGGTTTCCCCTCCTTTCTGACTGAGCAGCCCCCTTTATCTATTTTCTTCTTATCTGAAGATATATGGCTGTTCCACCCTGTCACTTTATTGTATTTTGATGCTGGCTCAGCCCAGGAACCTGAGGGCAGAGACAAGATAACCTCTTTAACTTAAACTTCAGTAAATGGCATGAGAAGCTTTTTTAACATTCAAAAATAAACAAGACATTTTATTCAGCATAGAGGGGAAAAGGTCAGATGAAATCAGGTGTAAAATGTCTTGAGATAAATCAATGAATTCTGAGGTAATATTTTCACAAACTACAGTTCATATGTTTCCAGCAATTTAGAGTTTTGAACTTTTCACACAGTCTAAGAATCTTTGAGATGAGAGGCTTTTGTTTCTCGAATTTAACTGACTCTTCAGCTTTCAGAAGGCAGGGATCACTCCAGTCTTTAGAGCTATCTCCCTTTCAACTGGGCAGGGAATCTCTAACTGGAAAGATCTATCCCTTTTCCTGGCCTGAATGGGGGTCTTCACTGATCCATCCACTCCTCCTTTCCAACCTTCCCGGTCCTCAGTCGGTATGAAACTGTTTTCAGTCAGAGCTAAACTTTCCTCAGTCAGAGTTAAACTTTCCACAGTCAGGGCTAAACTCAAACTGAGTTCTCTTCAGCAGCCATTTCCCAAGTCTTTCTGCTCAACTGACACCAACCAATCAAATCCATTTCAGCAACCTGTCAGTCAAGGCTCTCTGGCTCTGTGAGGCATTAACTCTTCACAGTCCATTACATGTTTATATAGCACTTACAAGCTTTTAATGTGCAGTCCATCACAATTGGGGGGAAATGTAGTTGATTGATTAATTGATTGAGTAATTAATTTCCACCTCACTCTCCTGGGTGAGGCTGGCTCGGGACAGCTTATATAAAACATCTAAAAATTTAACAATAGATTAACAACAACAATTAACAATTAAGCAATTCTAAAACCATAAATATAATAAAGCACTAGTATCAATAAATTCAGTAATTTCACAACAGTAGTTGTTACACAATTCTCTCTCTACACAGTCAGCTCTTTGGTCTTCTTAGATCATCTTAGGTGGCTACCTCAGGCTATAGTTAGAAATCCCAGGGGGGAACAGTTGATTTATTTGGAAAAGTTCAATCAAGTATTAAAGCATCCATTATATTCAGAGTATTCATTTGAATCCCCCCCCTCACACCAGTCTCCCTCCCAATGGTCTGTTCACTTGTTTGGCAAAGAACTGGAGACTTTAAGTGATGAACTTCCAAGAGGACTGAATGATACACAAAAATATAATAGAAGCTAAAATGTAGGGTTGAAATCAAACTTATCTCAAGAATGTTTACTATTCTAGACTGATTTTATATTTTAAACTAATTTTACTTCTTGGCTGCTATAAAGGATGTAATGAGAAGAGAACAGAACAGAGAAAGGGTCAAGACAATATTGAAGGCAAAGATACAAATTCACATTGTTTCTGTGACTAAATATAGATGGAATGTTTAGCAATGATAATTGATAGAATATGAGGTTTTATGCTTCCTGCAGAAAATTAATGATAGCAATAGCAAGTTTTCTACTTTTTATAGTATAAAACTATGCAAGCTCCCAGGATGTTCATAGCTTACCTATTCAATAGTCTCAGAAGAGCTAGCATGCACAAAGTACTTGCAAAAGGACTTCAAACTTGAAGGACATCAAGGGTGAAGGATATAGGAGAAATAAGTATAATATGGGTAAATTTATGTAAGAACTGGCCACTTCACCCTCATTGAAAGTATGTTTGCCCATTATAAAATAAATGGCTGCTCTAATCTTCATGTTCAGCATATTAAAGATTTCAAACAATATCTGATCACTGTGATCCTCGCATATAAGCAAGGTCATAGAAAACCCTTGCATATAATCTAGTGCAGTGTTTTTCAACCTTTTTGTGCAAAGGCACACTTTTTTCATGAAAAAAATCACGAGGCACACCACCATTAGAAAATGTTAAAAAAATTTAACTCTGTGCCTATATTGACTATATATAAAGTAATTCTCTTGAATAGGAATCAAATAAACACAAAGAAATTATTTTATAATTACTTTATTATGAAATAATAATACTTTATTTTATAATTGTTCATATGTTACGGATGAAATTGGAATTTTTCCCATGGCACACCAGACAATATCTCACGGCACACTAGTGTGCCATGGCACAGTGGTTGAAAAACACTGATCTAGTGTCCCCTGCTAATTCAAATGTTCTAATGTTTGTATGAAAGAAGAAATAAACATTTCAGTGTTAAAATCTTTCTAGATGATGGAAAACCATTAGCAAAAAGGGAAAAAAACCAGTTTTTAAAATGTATCTGTATATATTTTTACATATTTCTATAAAGGCACATTTTTAATCTACAGGGCAGTTGATTACTTGCTTGAAAAAACTGAAAAAGAAATCATTGGCTTTTTTAAAATGTAGAATTCATCCCAGCAGTGCTTAATTTTTTTAAAAAAAAGACATGATGGGATCCCCTTCTCAATGTTATTTAATATATTTATATACCCCCTTGCCCAGCTGGTGCACAGCTTTGGGCTTCGGTGTCACTGGTATGCTTGGGTGTCACCAGCTGTATCTGTTGATGAGTGGCTGCCCGAGTGCTGCCCTAGATACTTTGGCCAGGGGCTTGGAGTTCATAGTTGATTGGATAAAACAGAGCTGGCTGAAACTTAATCCACTGAAGATGCAGGTCCTATGGCTAGGCTGGGGAAATGCAGGGATGGGATGACAATTCCTGGCTCTTGACGGGGTGCTGTTAACATCTAGATTGATCATCAAGAGTCTGGGTGTGATCCTGGATGCCTCCCTTTCAATGGAGGCCTAGGTCACAAATGTAGCTAAGCTGGTGTTTTTACATCTGTGCCAGGTAAAACAGTTGGTCCCCTTCCTGTCTTCCCCTGATTTAGCCACTGTGATCCATGCACTGGTCACCTCCAGACTAGATTACTGTAACTTGTTCTACGTAGGGCTACCCTTGAGACTGACCTGGAAACTGCAACTGGTCCAGAAGGCAGCTGTGCATGTTCTTACGGGAACTTCTTTTAGATCCCACATACAACTGTTGCTCTGCTAGCTGCACTGGCGCCAGGTTGAACACCACATCAGATTAAAGGTTTTGGTGCTAACCTTCAAAGCCCTTAATGGTTGTGATGAGCATACATTCAACACTGCCTCTCCTGGTACATTCCCCAAAGAGTGTTATACTCAAGTGACAAAAACTTACTGGTGGTCCATGGTCCAAAGAGTGTCTGGCCGTCCTCAACCAGAACCAGGGCCTTTTTGGTCCTGACTCCAACCTGCTGGAACACTCTTCCAGAGGAGATCCAGACCCTGTGAGATCTAATGCAATTCTGCAGGACCTGTAAAACAGAGTTGTTCTGCCGAACTTAAGACCCGACATCTCTGATTGGACTCCCCTCTCTCTCCTTCCTCCTGCTTCCCTCTCCTTTCTTTAGGCCCTCTGGGGTTTTACACCATTTTTCAGTGTTACAGTTGATTGTATTTTTATGACTGATACGACTCCCGTGGCCAGGGCCTCCTTCCCACCATCCTACAACTGATTGCTGAGCCCAGAAGGGGAGTGGGGGGCTCAGTAGTCAGCTGGAGGGTATTCAGACCCCCCCCCACTTCCATCCTTTGCTGTCACATGCTTGTGTAGCCTGCAGCCATCCTTTTGCATCAGAGAAGCAACCAAGGCAGTGCCCTCTTGCTGCCTATACAGCCACCAAGTCCCCTCTTCATGGCTTAGGGACATCAGCCTCCAGGTACATCTTTTCCACTCTGGAATGACAGATGAGAGGTCAAAGCAGAAAGACTGCTGCCACTCAACTGGCTGTGCCTGCGGTGTCTGCTCCGGTGTCTGCTCCGGGAGGACGGCTGGTGGTAGGACGTCCCGGGGGATATGTGCCCTCTTAGGGGATCCTTTGCTCGAGCTGAATTCTGCCATGGTGGAGCCCACTGGACAATCCCGGTGCCTATGTCATCTGGTCCCAGCTGGCGGGCTGTGATATCAAAATCTGCAGCACTTGTCTCCATGACTACGGCGCTTGCTCCACCCTGGGGGGACTTTACACTGGGGGTTCCAATGCTGCACCAGGAGCACGGCCCAAATCGGAGGCTACTTCGACTATTCTGTGGTCAGCCAAGTTCGGGGCCATTGGACAACTGCAGTGTCTGCGCTATCCTCCCCTGGCTGGTGGAGTTTTAAGATGGCAACTTTCTGGCTGCCCTGCGACAACAACGACAGGGCTTGGGTACCAAGTGGCAAGCAGAACTGGTCACCTCACCACCTACGAGGACAGGCCAGGGGTGATAGCGCTTAGAGTCCCAGTGGAAAAACGAAGACTGCCCACAAGAGCCTCCTCCCCCATACTGGTGTGTGGAACGTGAAGACCTGGGACCAGTATAATTGCAACGGAGAACATCAAAGCAGTGGTTTCCCGCTATTAACTGCTACCACTCAGAAGAGGCTGAGTAACCAGCCCTAATTAATTGGGAAATTAGTATTAATAATTAATTAAGTGAGGGAGTTAGTGTTAGATGCTATTGAATTAATTAATGAGGGGAGTTATTTAATTACTTAATTAAGGGAGCATTTAATTAACAAAGGGAGTTATTTAGTTAGGGGCGTTGAATTAATTGTTTAGCTGAGTTATATTTGCAAACTGTGTAGTGAGGTGGATTTGTTCTCAGCTATAAAACCGTCTAACTAGTTGAACATATATTGTGATTGCTTTCTAGTGCGTTAGGAAATAAAATGAAATACATAAGAATTAAACTGGGGGGGTACTTCGTAAAACAAAAAAGCCAAAGAAAAAGAGGGTGGGTTGATTCTTTGAGTGGCCTTTATTTATTTACTGGCCAAATATGTAATTAGTATTGGCAATCATTTTGGATTAGTTTGTGTTAGGATAGGTTGCGTACCAGGAGAAGTAGCAGTATTGTATGTTGCACTTATTGTACTTTTAACTGGAGCAATATTTTAAACGCTTCGCTCTCTGCTCAGCTGGTGGTCTGAAGCTTGGAGGAGACCACTGAGGGCAAGCTGTCAGGTCGGGAATCCCGGTGCTCCTGGGGAGGGGAAAGTATAGTGGTGGGAGCAGGCAGAGTGGTATGGGAAGGGGACGGAGAAATAGGAAAGCTTGGCCCCCTTCCAACCTGCGGCCCATCCCAAGGGATTTTGGCAGTGGGTCTAGGAAAAATAACCCCTCTCCGTCTTTGGTGCTGTGCAACACCAGGTCTATAAATAATAAGACCATGCTCCTTAGGGACTTTCTGCAAGAGCAGAAGGTAGATCTGGCATGCGTGACCGAGACCTGGGTGCGGGAGGGGAGATAGTAGCTCTCTCCCAACTTGCCCTGCTTGGGTTCTTGGTCCTTCACCAATCCTGGACTGGGGGCGGGGGAGGAGTGGCACTATTCATCTGGTTTACCCCTTTAGGGTGCTTCCATCCCCAAGGATCACAGGCATTGAGTGTGCCGGCCTGGTTTGGGAGGCCGGGAAGAGTTTAGCAATTTGGCTGGTGTACTGACCGCCTAATGCACCAGCCAATAGCCTGCCATCTCTGATAGAGGTCGTAGCAGGCTGGGCATTGGAACACCCTGGACTGATAGTCTTGGGTGATTTCAACATCCATGCTGATGACGCAACCTCTACTCAGGCAGGGGACCTGGTGTTGTCCACGGTGGCACTGGGACTCTCCCAATATGTATCGACCCCCAGTCACCAGGCTGGGCACACACTCGGTTTGATCTTTGTGGCGGGGGTAACAGTGGACCGGGTTACTGCTTCGGCAGTCCCATGGTCAGACCACCATGCCCTAGGGGCCCACCTGGATGTCTCACCCCAACCCTGTTTAGGTGGTGAGCATATTTTAGCTTGCCCGCAGAGTCAGATGGACCCAGTGCAGTTCGAGATGGCCCTGTGGGATCTGGTGGTGGCTCACTGGATGAGCTTGTGGAGGACTGGCATAGCCAGCTCTCTGCAGCCATTGACAAGATCGCTCCACGGAGCCCTCTACGCCCCCGCACTAGGCTGGCTCCCTAGTATATCCAGGAGCTGCAGCTTATGAAGTGGGAGCTCAGACGGCTAGAGAGACGGTGGTGCCGAGCTCGAGACAAGGCAACAAGAACATCTTATAGGATGTTTATGAAAGCCTATGAGATGGCACTCAAAGCTGCAAAGAAGGATTTCTATGCGGCGGCGATTGCGTCCGCTAGCTCTCACCCAGTCCAATTGTTTAGGATGATTTGGTTGATAACAGCTCTGCCACAGGGCAGACCAAATGCTAGGGAATTGGCTATTGGCTGTGAGGCATTTGTGAGATATTTTGCGGATAAAGTCTTGGTGCTCCGCTGCAACCTCCCCGCCACATTTGAAACAGTAAGTGAGCTCAAGGCCCAATGCACATCTTCGATTCTGGATTGCTTCAGCTCACTCAGCCTGGAGGAAGTTGACAGACTGTTGTACACCCAACCACATGCAGCCTTGACCCGTGCACTTCCTGGCTCATTAAAACTGGCCACAAGGGGTTTTGAAGTGCCCTAAGGGAGATTATCAACAAGTCCCTCTTAGAAAGGCAGTTCCCTGGGGCACTCAAGGAAGCGATGGTCCATCCTCTCTTGAAAAAAACTATCTCTAGATCTGGCCGAATTGGCCAACTATCAGCTGGTCTCGAATTTGCCCTATTTGAGCAAATTAATTGAGAGGGCGGTGGCGGTACAGCTGCAGGGCTTTCTGGATGACGCTTTCGTATTAGATCCCTTCCAGTCCAGCTTTCACCTGGGACACAGGATGGAGACTGCGCTGGTTGCTCTGACTGACAACCTCCGGAGACATCTGGACCAGGGCAGGTTGGCAGTATTGCTGTTGTTAGATCTGTCGGTCGCGTTTGACATGGTCGACCATCACCTACTGGTCCACTGCCTCACCAACATGGGGATTCAGGGGCTTGCCCTGCAATGGCTTGCTTCCTTTCTTCAGGGTCAGGGACAAAGGGTGGTGCTAGGGGAACAGCAGTCCAGGAGACATCCACTTGAGTGTGGTGTGCCTCAGGGGGCAGTGCTATCCCCGATGTTATTTAACATCTACATGCACCCTCTTGCCCAGATTGCCCGGAGGTATGGGCTGGGGTGTCACCAGTACGCCGATGACACCCAGCTCTATCTGATGTTGGGCGGCCAGTCAGACTCAGACCGGAAGATCTGGATCAGGCTTTACAGGCCGTGGCTGGTTGGCTTAGGCTGAGCCAGCTGAGGATGAATCCAGCAAATATGGAGGTCCTGTGCCTGAGTCAGGGCGGGGATGGGGATCCCACTCCCGACCTTCAAGGGGGTGCCATTGGTGCCAATATCAGAGGTTAGGAGTTTGGGAGTGCTCCTGGATCCCTCCCTTACCATGAAGGCCCAGATAGCAGCCACTGCTAAGTCTGCCTTTTACCACCTTAGGCTGATTAAGCAGTTGGTTCCCTTCCTCGACTGCATCATCCTGGCTACAGTGATCCATGTGATGGTCATCTCGAGATTAGACTACTGTAATGCTCTCCACATGGGGCTGCACTTGTTACAGATCCAGAAGCTGCAGCTAGTGCAGAATGCCACGGCCAGGCTGCTGATGGGCCTCCCCAAGTGGGAGCACATCTGGCCTGCGCTGAGGACACTGCACTGGCTGTCAATAGCATACTGAATCCGCTTCAAGGCACTGGTTCTTACCTTTAAAGCCCTATATGGCCGGGGTCCGACATACCTATGGGACTGCCTTTCCCCATACATACCTCAGACAGCACTACAGTCTGGGTCTCAAAATCGGTTGACCCTCCCTGGCCCAAGGAAGGCTAGGCTAGCTACCACTAGAGCCAGAGCCTTTTCAGTGGTGGCCCCTAGCTGGTGGAATGAGCTCCCAGAGGAGATCAGGGCCCTGCGGGGTCTCTTACAGTTCCGCAGGGCCTGCAAGACGGAGCTCTTCCTCCAGGCATTCAATTAGGTGCTGCCGGTCGTAGAACCTGGCCCACAGTTTTTAACATCAAGCTGATGCCATAAGAAGTTCTGAGCAAAAAGACATCTTGAACAACTGGGAAGTGGAAACCTTTTCTGCAAATGTACCACCTAAGCGAGTTTTAAATGAAGCCAGCACTTTAAGTCTGCACTTTGTGTTTGCATTTGTATTATATGTTGTGTTTTATATAACTGTATGATTTTAATTGTATTTATGCGTATTGGAAGCCGCCCTGAGCCTGCTATGTGGGGAGGGTGGGTTACAAGTTTGATAAATAAATAAATAAATGATATTGATTGTATTTATATTTATATTTATTAATATTTTAATTGTCTAATGTTTTATATGATGTTACCCGCCCTGAGCCAGGCCTGTAGCTATCATGGGGCCCATGGGGCCCGCCCCCCTGTGGTTTTTGCAGGACCCTCCCATGATCCTCAGCTCCCTCCACCTTGCCCCAGACACCTCACCCCCTGATCGATCACCTCACAAATATGAACCGGCATCTCCCTTTTTGAACTCATCTACGATGAGTGGGGTCTCTTTAGGACCCAGCAGCAACCAGAGGTTGACCCAGTCACACACACATTGGTTGGATTGCAGCCACTGCAGCAGTTCACTCCTTCTGTTGGATTTTCTGCACCAGGCTTCAGGAAAGATTGCCAGCTCAGGGAAGGAGTGAGGGAGGAAGCTTGATTCCCACTCACCTTTTTTAAAAAATATGACAGCGTTCCTAGAACTTTTAGTGTGCAGCACTATTCAGTCAATTAACACTAGAATTCTGGCTCGCCTCAGAGAAAGGCTCTAGTGGGAGTTGTGTGGATGCACACCAAGCAGACCCTCCTTGCCCTGGAGCCTTTGATTTAATTAGCTGGTGGGCCCCCCCAAGGGCTCCCCCCCAAATCCCTAGCTACGGGAACTGTCTTCCCTGTGCAGAGTGAGGGGGGGCATTCTGTCCACACTCAAAGATATGGGACAATCCATTGAGCTTTTTTTTCCTTTTCTGCACAAAACCAATCATAAATAATGGAAGTTGCAGCGAAATACTATTCCTGGATCAACATGAAGTCCATATCACAGCATTTCTTGATGCTATGACATTTTTCAAAGTCTATTTGTAAAAGTATGCCCCTATTACCACATACTAAAAGACAGAGGTTCTTATTTTCAATGACAAGATTCCAATATTTTTAAGCAGTTGGTCAAGGGTTAATATTTTAAGAATTATACCTAGAAGGACACTTATTTGATGGAGTAACTATATTTTAAATCAAGCTAATATGTGCAAGTTCCACCTTTCAGAATATCTATCTACATAATAACCAGTTTAATCATTTGAATTATCTTGAGAAGCAGTCACATTAAAATTTAGAGATTGTCATGGCAGATTGTGGACATTTTAAAATGAATGTATGAATGCAACTCTTATTGGCAGTTTTGTGATCAAATTCAGAGTTGTTTTTATAAAGTTTAACTCTAGTCTGAAGAAGATGAGGTTAAAAGGGGGAAATGCTCTGAATAATTGATACTAGACAGCTGTCATAAAGATAAAACAGGAAAGTATAATTTTTTTGGTATTTTTGATCTATATTTCTTGGGATTAAAATTGGTAAAATGTATGCTACTTTTCCAAATTATTTCACTGGTGTAGAAAATATAGAACTTGGAGAAAGAAGGTGTATAGGAAAAGACTTTCCTGATTCATTCCTGCTAGGCCCAAATGGTCTAGCTGCTAACATCTCCATGTGACTTTTTCACCTGCAACAGATGGCATGCCAGATGCCAAGCTTGATATCCATACACAAGCCTGTTTGACAACTTTTGCTAGAGCAAGGAGACATTCAGGCGCCTTCTCACACATGGGAAGAGCTAGGCCCAATACATCAACACATCAAAGCTCAAGCGGACATGCCTTTAGTCGTGTCAGCAATGTCTGCACCTACATAGTTGGACACACCTCTCCATCCTAAAAGTGGCTAAATTTGCAGATGACACGAAGTTGTTCAGGGTGGTGAAAACCAGGGAGGATTGTGAGGCACTCCAAAAGGATCTGTTGAGGATGGGTGAGTGGGCATCAACGTGGCAAATGGGGTTCAATGTGGTCAAGTGCAAAGTGATGCACATTGGAGCCAAAAATCCTAAATATAAATACAAGTTGATGGGGTCTGAACTGGCAGAGATGGACCAAGAGAGAGATCTTGGAGTCATACTGGATAACTCAATGAAAATGTCTAGATGGTGTGTAGCTGCAATAAAGAAGGCCAACGCTATGCTGGGGATTATTAGGAAGGGAATTGAAAACAAATCAGACAGTATCATAATGCCCCTGTATAAATCATTGGTGCGACCTCATTTGGAATACTGTGTACAGTTCTGGTCACCACATCTCAAAAAGGATATTATAGCATTGGAAAAAGTGCAGAGAAGGGCAACTAGAATTATAAAAGGGTTGGAACACCTTCCCTATGAAGAAAGGTTAAAACGCTTGGGGCTCTTTAGCTTGGAGAAACAACGGCTGAGGGGGTGATATGATCAAGGTTTATAAGATTATGAATGGGATTGAGCAAGTTGAGAAAGAAGTACCTTTCTCCCTTTCTCACAATACAAGAACTCGTGGGCACTCCATGAAATTGCTGAGCAGTCGGGTTAGAACAGATAAAAGGAAATACTTCTTCACCCAAAGAGTGATTAACATATGGAATTCACTGCCACAGGAGGTGGTGGCAGCTACAAGCATGGGCAGTTTCAAGAGGGAATTAGAAGCAGAAGTCCATCAGTGGCTATTAGCCACAGGGTATAGATGGGAATTCTCAGTCTGGGGCAGGTGATGCACTCTATTCTTGGTGGTGGAGGGGGCAGCAGTGGGAGGGCTTTTAGTGTCCTGGCCTCACTGCTGGACCTCCTGATGGCACCTGGTATATTTTGGCCGCTGTGTGACAGAATGTTGGACTAGATGGGCCATTGGCCTGATTCAACATTGGCTTCTCTTATGTTCTTATCCTCTCTGATTGGGTAAATGGCCATATTCAATTAGGACAGGAGAAGGAGGGGATTGTGCTCACCCTATGGAAAATGGGACAGAGTTCTCTTGGAAAGAGGGCTCCTTTCTGAGAGTTGGATTACAAACCTGCAACATTGAAGTTTACTAGTGGGCAGCAAGCTGGCCTTAACTGCCCACTGCAAGCATGTGGTTCATCCTTAAGATTCCCTGGATAATGGACTTTGAATTACCTTTACTTCTGAATGACTGGTAAATATAAATACCTCTGTATAGTTAGAGCTGGACAAGCAGTAGATATTCTTTGTTTTCCTACCTTTGCAAGCCTTATGTCATACGCATGCTTCTGCTTTGAATAAAGATAATATCACTTAATATTATGTGAGTTTGTTCTTGTATTGCAACTGGGTTCTAACCGTAGATCTCGATGCCTAAGCTGTTCGCCTAGAAGGCTACCAGTGTGAGTTAATTAATTATCTGCAGCTCTGGCACAGAGCTGATAAACTTGCTAAGTCCTCGAGACCAAGCAGGAGTTCAGATCTCTTCTCCTGAGCTTTGGTGAGGCCCTGATATAAGAGATCTTGGTGGCAGAATATTGATAAGCCAAGAGTGTGTGCAGACATAGTCTTGGGTTTGTTTAAGCATATGGGATTTTGGTATCTCTCATTCCTGGACTGGCATGAGAGAGAAGCAAGGTCCTGTACATGCTGGCAGAGTATCAGGAATTTTGCCTCTTATCCCCTGGACTGGGGCTCTGAGAGGTTCAAAACCTGTACAGAAGGGTAGTCAGAAAATAAATCTTCATTGGTTCTAGACAGAAAAAAGAAACAATCCATGCAACATATATAGTCTTCCCAGCTCTCTTAGAAACTTGACAAAACCCAATATTCAGTTTGACTTTCTTTTTTCTCATATCTAAGCAGTCCCAAGCAATCTTTTAGCAATGAGAATTGAATCAAGATGTCTTAAAATAACATCTATACCTAAACACTGTCTAAGATTCAAACACAGTCTAATTTCACAGCAAACAAAGAAATTAAAATTCATTGAAATTAATTAGTTTAAATGCACCTTTATCTGTATTGGACCTGGTTGCAATAATGTCTGTTGAGCTGATAAATGCAAACCAAGGCTGAGGTCAGACTGGCAGTATGAAGTGTGAGGGAGTCATGGCAAAAAGACGTTGTTCCGGTATTCCCGGTCACACTGCACTGACTGATGTGGGAGCATACCAGGGAGGAGGTGCAAGGGAGTGTTCACACTGTTGGCCCGCCCTTGGTGGAGGCGTGGCTGTAAGCGGCTTTTTCCTCGCTCTGTGGCAGACACCTAGACATATGGGCGCATAGGTTCATCAGCAAATAGGGCAGGATCCCATCTCCCGGGAGGCTGCCTGGCCAGAGCTTTAACTCCATGAGGCAGAAGCATCCCATGGACACAGCTGTGCGCTCCAGCGCATACCATGCATGGGAGCTTATGCACATCCCTGCAGGAACAGCTGGCACACATTATCGTAGAATCATAGAATGTTAGAGTTGGAAGGGACCTTGCAGGTCATCTAGTCCAACCCCCTGCACTCTGCAGGAGCATAGCCAAAAGATAGCCCTACATACCTACAACATACCCAAAAGATGGTCGTCCAGCATCCACTTGAAAACGTCCAGCATCCACCACCTCCTGAGGCAGACTGTTCCACTGCTCAACCACTCTTACTGTTAGG
The DNA here is from genome assembly GCA_029375565.1 of Gekko gecko. Classification (NCBI taxonomy): domain Eukaryota; kingdom Metazoa; phylum Chordata; class Lepidosauria; order Squamata; family Gekkonidae; genus Gekko; species Gekko gecko. The sequence continues at coordinate 119,507,918 of JAPDNY010000004.1, forward strand.
AAGTTTCTCCTGATATCTACTCCCTTGTAATTTCCACCCATTAGATCTAGTCTTGCAATCCAGAGAAAGAGAGAATAGATCTGCTCCATCTTTTACATGACAGCCCTTCAAATACTTGAAGACTGCAATCATGTCCCCTCTAAGTCTTCTCTTTTCCAGGCTAAACATACCCAACTCTTTCAGCCTTTCCTCATAAGATTTGGATTCAAACCCTTTCACCATCCTGGTCACCCTCTTCTGGAACCGCTCAAGCTTGTCAACATCCTTCCTAAAGTGCGGTGCCCAAAACTGGACACAGTACTCCAGGTGAGGCCTGACCATAGCAGAATAGAGTGGAACTACCACCTCCTGTGATCTGGACGCAATCCTTCTGTTAATGCATCCTAAGATTGCATTTGCTTTCTTCACAGCCACATCGCACTGCAGGCTCATGTTGAGCTTGTGATCAACCGTAACACCTAGATCCCTCTCGCATGTGCTGCTGTCAAGCCAAGTCCCTCCTATTCTATATCTGTGCCTTTGATTTTTTGTGCCTAGGTGTAGGACTTTGCACTTATCTCTATAGAATTTCATTTTATTTGCCTCAGCCCACTGTTCCAGACTATCTAGATCATTTTGAATCCTGACTCTGTCTTCTTTAGAGTTAGCAATCCCACCCAGCTTTGTGTCATCTGCAAATTTGATAAGCATCCCCTCTATGTCTTCCTCCAGGTCATTTATAAAAACACTGAACAACACCAGGCCCAGGACCGAGCTCTGTGGCACTCCATTTGAGACTTCTCTCCACATAGACACAGAGCCATTTACGAGCACTCGTTGGGTATGATTTTTCAACCAACCATGAATCCATCCAATGGTTGCACCATCCAGCCCACACTTAACCAGCTTATCCTCAAGGATATCATGAGAAACTTTGTCAAATGCTTTACTGAAATCTAGATACACTATATCCACAGCATTGCCAGAGTCAACCATTTTAGTAACTCTGTCAAAAAAGAAGATAAGGTTGGTCTGGCATGACTTATTCTTGATAAACCCATGCTGGCTACTACCAATTAACTCATTCTGTTCAAGGTGCTCACAGACAGAGTGTTTGATAATCTGCTCCAGAATTTTTCCAGGTATTGGTGTCAAACTGACAGGCCTGTAATTTCCTGGGTCTGTCTTTTTTCCCTTCTTGAAGATCAGGACAACATTCGCTCTTCTCCAGTCTTCTGGCACAACACCAGTACTCCAGGACATCTCAAAGATTAGAGCCAGAGGCTCTGAAATAACATCTGCAATTTCTTTTAGCACCCTGGGATGCAAGCCATCTGGCCCTGGAGATTTGAAAGTATTTAAGGCAGCCAGATGCTCTCTAACCATTTTCTTACTTACTCTGGACTGGCAGTTCCTCCTTCCTTCATATGCCCTGCATTCTTCAGTTTGTATACAGCTCGCCTTATGGTTAAAGACTAATGCAAAGTGAGAGTTGAGTACTTCCGCATTGTATTCATCCCTTGTTAAGACTTGACCATCTTCCCCTAGCAATGAGCTTACCCCATCCTTGTTCTTCTTTTTGCTCTGAACATAGGCATAGAAATTTTTCTTGTTATTTTTAGCATCCCTCACAAGCCTCAGTTCCATCTGCACTTTAGCCTTTCTGACACCATCCCTACAGATTCGAACATGCTTCTTGTACTCAACCTCAGTAATTTGTCCTTCCTTCCATTTCCTGTACATTTCCCTTTTTAGTCTCAGCTCTTCAGAGAGTTCCTTGTTCAGCCACCTCGGCTTCATTACCCATCCCCCACCTTTCTTCCTTACTGGAACAGTTTGGGATTGTGCCTTAAGCACTTCATTTTTCAGCATCTCCCATCCTTCCTGTGCAGAGTTCCCCCTCAGCATTTCCAGCCATGGGATCCTACCAAATATTTCTGAGTTTTTTGAAATCAGCCTTCCTGAAGTCCAGGATACGAGTCCTATTATGTCCTGATTTCACATCCCTCTCTATGTCAAATTCAAAGCTGACATGGTCACTATTCCCCAAGGATCCTACAACATTCACCTCATCAACCAGTTTTTCCCTGTTAGTCAGAATTAAATCTAGGATAGCAGATCCTCTGGTTCCCACCTCCACCTTCTGAGAGATGAAGTTATCCAGAAGACTATTGAAGAATCTGCGGGATGCTCCATGCTTAGCAGAGTTAGATTTCCAGCAAATATCTGGATAGTTGAAATCTCCCATAACCAACACAGGTTGTTCCCAGCTTTTAGTGTTTAGCGTGCACATGTCCAGGAAGCAGGATCAACGTGCTCTCCAAGGTTTGCTACCAGTTTCACCTGGTAAACTCGGGAGGGAAGCATTACAAGACGGGTTGAGTACAGCTGGGGAACACCTGACAGCTGTGCCTGTGTGAACTGGCCCCTTTAATCTGTTTGTGAAACTGCCAGTCTGAACTCAGCCCAAGTGACTCTAATAAAAGTTATCAGCATTATAATCTGCATATGTCAGTAAAGCCTCCAATTGGGTGTCCTACTGCAAGGGCACAGAATACTTAGGGATCTACAGTTTCCAATCTATTTTCCATAAGGAGAATTTGGGATTAAAACCTCCACAGGAGGTAGGCTATGGACTGTGAGACAGCCCCCAGGATATAGAGAAGCTAGGAGTCAGAGAGAGAGAGAAGCTAGAAGAAAGGTACAAACAAAGTGATTGAGAAAGTGGAACCTGAAGGCAGGAAAAAGGGTAGACGTGAGCAGAAACTGAAGCAAGAAGGGACAAAATGAGAGAGCTTCACAGTTCTTCAGTTAAAGCTATAGAACAGTGATCCCCAAAGTGGCATTCATAGAAGCCATGGCACTTAGAAGTGGGCTTCCTAGCTTCCATTTGTTTCCTTGATAAAGTATCTTTCCCAAAGCAACAAGCCAGTCCTCATTAGAGAAGGAAGTGCATAAGAAAAAAATCCAAGAGACATCACTTTTGTGTTTGCAGAGAACATCCATTCAGAAACAGCTGCCTAAATTCATTGTAGGAGGATGCTTGGCTTGCAAGTTTCCAGCATTCCATGATTGGCCCTGTGGAAGAGTGGGTCCTGACAGGCCAGTACAGGAGAAAAGAATCAGAAGTGAATCCCTGCCCCAACCAGAAACTAAGCTATGGAGGGGGCACCTGTGTAAGCAAAAGAACCTAAAGAATTAATCTAGGCTCTGGAGCAAGCGGGCCCTGACTGTCAACTAGGGTTCTAGTTAGAATGAGGCTGCCAAGGATTCCTGGGGGGTGATGGAGGGGGTGACAGGGACGGAATAGCAGCTCCACCCTCTGGGAGAACTGGCCAAGGTTACTGTGGGACAAGGCAGTCTCTGCTTGGGGGCAGAGGTAGAAAAGAAAAGAGGCTTTTAGTGAGCCCAGAGGAGTCAGGAAGAAGACAGCAGAGGAAATCTGAGCTGGCTGACATGTTTTGGTTCGAAGATCCTTGCTGTGAATTAAACAGTGCTACACTTATGCCTAGTTGCCTCCATATGGTTATTCTGGCAAGAAAAGGAGACAGCATGTAGAAACAGTCACTCTTAAACCTCCTACTTCCTTCCCCCCACACGCATCCCAATAACCTATGACAGCTGTTAGGGACTGGCACCTGTGACCCATTATCCAGATGTCATAAGAACATAAGAGAAGTCATGTTGGATCAGGCTAATGGCCCATTCAGTCCAACTCTCTGTGTTACACAGTGGCCAAAATCAAGGTGTCAGCAGGAGGTCCAATAGTGGTGCCAGAACTCCAGAAGCCCTCCCATTGTTGCCCCCCAAGCGCCAAAGATACAGTGCATCACTGTCACAGATATAGTGTTCCATCTTTATGTTGTGGCTAATAGCTCCATATATATATCCAATCCCCTCTTGAAGCTGTGTATGCTTGTAGCTGCCACCATTTCTTGCAACAGTGAATTGCACGAGCTAATTACTCTTTGGGTAAAAAAAATACTTCCTTTTATCTGTTCTAAGTCTACTGCTCATTAATTTCATTGAGGGCCCATGAGTCCTTGTATTGTGAGAAAGGAAGAAAAGTACTTCTTTCTCTACCTGCTCTAGCCCATGCATAATTTTGTAGACCAATCATATCACCTCTCCGTCATGTCTCCAAGCTAAATCTTTTTAACTCTTCTTCATAGGGAAGGTGTTCCATCCTCTTAATTGTTTTAGTTGCTTTTTTCTTCACCTTTTCCAATGCTATAGTCACTTTTTTGAGGTGTGGTGAGTGACCTGAACTGTACACAGTAAAAAGTCAAAAGTGCTCAGAAGCTAAACAACCTTTGCTATGGAAAACATAGGAAGGCAACATGACTGCTACAGATGCTGGTATAGTAGCCAAAAAAGTGGTTGCTAGATCTGAAGCCCTAGATGGGAAAATTCTGTCAGCCGTGGCGTCTATTACCATTGCAACCAGTGGTGGTCTTAGATATTCTGGAGCCCTGGAAAAAGGCAAAGATGGCCCCACATCACCTTTTCCCCCATTCAACACATTTATTTTAAATTACCTGTCAAGATTGTTGGGAAGATAAAAATTGAGAAGGAGAAGATGTAAACTGTTCTGGCTCTCCCACTGGGGAAAAAATTGGGGTATAAATGAAATAAATAAACATTTTTAAAATTAAGACATATAAGCCAAAGTAATCCTCTCCATCCTTTATTCCAATCACCTGTGGACATGTAGAAGCAGGGGTTTCATTCCAAAGCCCCCAACTGCCAAACACAGGAGACATGAGAGGGGGTTTCATGTGCACCATGATGTCATTTCAAGGAAAATCAGGAAGTGATCAGTATCTCTAGGAATTGGTGGACACTGTATGGTAAAACAATAGAGTTTCTGGTGCTTTCTAGAGCAACCCAGTGTCACCTCTGGGTTTTTCCCAGAAGTAATATCACGGCATACATGATGCCAAATTTTTATCCCACCACTGCTCTAAACGGGGAGGGGGAAATGATGGCTGCCACATGGGGAGGCCTCTTGCCATAGCAGGGGGCCTGGAAGCCCTAAGCTGCAGCTGCAATAAGGGTGAGGAATGGAGGATAGGGGGATATGAGCGTCCTACAGCTGATTGTGGTGGGAGGGAGAAAACCAAGGCGAGGGGGGGGAGATTTAAAAAACAAGAGCAGTTTTCAGGAACAAAAATCTCCTCTGAAGTGATTTTGAGAACTACTGCACTGATTTTGGAAAACTGATAAGTCCCCCCCCCAGTCTTGTCAAGTATGGACCTCACTACCTTACAACTGGTTTCCATGTGGTTGCCTACAGAGGCAGTTTAAGGGGAGGTGGCCTGGGACTGAATCAGGTGTAGTATGGTTGGAAGCGCTGCAGCCTCCCTCCCTGCCTGCCTTGCCAACATCATTGCAGTGGCAGAGAGACAACCAGGGTTGCTTGCTGGGGCAGGTGGGAGAGGGGCAAAGTATACAAGTTTCTCCATGGCTAAGACTGCCTGACTGCAACATTATGACCTGGCAACCCAAGAGGCTCCAGCCCAAATCTCTCTCTCTCTCTCTCTCTCTCTCTCACCCCCCCACATATCAGTTGAACTAACTGAACAGTTCTTAAATTGCAGTCCTCAGTACTTTAAAAAAAATGTTCTTAAGTGCTGGGGATACAAAAGCAGTGTCTTAGCACTTTGCAATTCATCTGCATAGTCTCTTCAATACCAGGAGAGGAAATGACTGTTTTATATACTGCGAGAATAATATATTCCTTAATTTTCCACAGAGGAACTAGAAAGTATGATAGTCTCCAAAACTCATGTTGTCATGTGCCCAACTTTCTCAGAACATGTTCTTGATGTTTGATACAGACATTGTTGCAAAAATACTGGATGGGGGGGGGCCGAGAGAAGCAATGAGCGAACTTTCATTAAGAATTCAATAGTTAAAAAAATAAAGTACATAAATGTGCAAAAAAAGTTTAAATTGGCACTACATTTGGAACCACAACACAACTACTCCAGTTGACCTACTGCTATGTATTGGAGGTTGGGGGGTGTTGTGGTCTATATTTAAATGCTCAACGTTATTTGAATGCATTTTCCATGTGATTTAATTAGCTATAATCGTACTGATCTATTTCAAGTGGATACCCATGATGAATGACATGTCCTTTCAAGTAGGTGTACAATTATTGTGGAAATGAATGTAATAGTAGAATCCACTAGCCCAAGGCAATTACAATTACAAGAAATGCTTGTTTAGTTAAAGGTCACAATCTGATGCCTGTAATACTCTTGTCACTGTACAAGTTCAAACAATTAAGCACATTTTTAACAACCGTGATTTAACAGTTTAACTTAAGAAGCAAGCTAAAAACAGATGGATAATTCCCATGTGCTTTTTTTGTTGCTGTTGCAAGTGCCAAAGCTTTCTAATGTTCACTACGATAAATGAAAATGGGTGTTTAAACATCCATTTTCAAACCAAGTTTATTTTTATTATAACATTGCCTTTGGTGTTTTTGCTAGATTTTAAGGAACTAGAAATAATAAAGTAACAACAATAGTTCAAAGCTTTGTTTTGAAAATATGTTAATCCATATATTTATGGATTAGTAATAATTTCTGGCTATCTGGTGAAATCTTTTAGGAAAATACATATGGAAATGCTCATTAATTTAATAATTACAGCAAAAACAGAGACTGCAATATGAGAAAAGTATTTAAATATTGCACTACATGATATAAAGATAACATCAATCTACTGTTTTCACAGTAAAATAACAATGGATTTATGACTGCTAAATATAGATATACTTTATAGATAACTTTCTTAGGGTTCACTATTTTGAATATATGATTTAATAAGCAATTTTATAACTTTATTTTTATGATTCTTTCAAAACAAAAAAATATAGCATTACAGTCAGGTCTCATATTCAGGAATATAACCACCACAGTTCTTTTTTTATAAGTATAACATTCTTAATAAAATAACAACCATAACATTAACATTAATAAAACACAAAATCCACATATATGTATATCTTAAAAAATGTAAACCATTTCATAAAAAAGCACTCCTTTTTTGTAGAGGTTTCTGTTACTAGCATTTGCGTGGCCATTTTGCCTATTGCCACTATATCCCACAATTTTAAAAGAAAACATAATCATTCCCATGCTTTCCCCTGCAGCCTCTTTATTAATCAAGTCAAATCTACTGTAGTTTATTGCCCTGGCATCTTTCCTTCAGATGGAAGTCTTAAAATGTTTTTCAGCAAAGTTCATGTTTAGCCAATCAAACACTATTGCCATTCCTTCTCTGTCCATCTACTGACTTCTAGTGACTTCTAGTGACCTGATTCTGGAAGCCAAAATGCACTGCCAGGAAATAGTCTTCCAGTTCACATTGTAACACATTACAGCTGCACTAGATGTAATATAATTAGTCACTTATCCATTTACTGCCAGCAAGCTGAAGTTGTCAAATAGCATTTGGTGCTGGAAAAGTATGGCACATAATTTTTGAGAGAGTCAGAATGCAGGGCAATGTTTATGCCGATAATTATTCTATTTAGCATAAATTCTCCTTCAGTTGGCCTGAAACTGAGGGCAATTTTTGTATGACTGCTAAGAACTTTATTTAAAATCACTCTAGTTATACTTGAACAAATTAAATAAACAAGAATCATAATTATACAGAAAACTCTAGAATATATACATGAGTTTATAAATTAAACAAAAAAATCCATACATATCTGTCATGAGCATAGGTGAGAGAGAGCTGACAGAACTGGCCAACCTTGCAGAAACCACAGCTGGCCCCTCTGAAGCAGCGGAAGAGGATAGTTGGCAGCTGCCACTCGCATCAGCATTCCTCACACCTGGCCCAGATGAGGCGGAGAAATCACAAGATGAAAGCCCTCTACGTGTGACTCGTCTAAGGGAGCGGCTGCATCAAAACTCAGCAATCAGGCAGCGAGAGGCCAGGCTACAGGGAAGACGCTTGTTTAGCCCAGAGTTTTAACAGGAGCCTGGACACTCACATGGCTGGCTAATTGGTAGTGGCATTTAGCTCCACACTCTGGGCAGAACTCTTCATGGAAGCAACGAGTCAGCTTTGTAACACCTCGCATCCACTTCAGCTCAGATACCTAGACTATTGGACCCTCTGGCTTTGGATTATGTTTCTGGTTTGTGATTTTGGACTTGGCTCTGTGTTCCTGGCTCCTGACCCCAGCTTGGCTTTGGACTTTGCACTGTATTCCTGTCTTCCAATCTCGGCCTGGTTTTGGACTCCCTCTGACTGACACCCCAGCCTGCGACAGATATCATCCCTTCTCCTACCTAGCTGCATTTAAAAATGCAATATCTAAAGCTCTTACCAAACCTTTTCAGAAAAGATAAGATAGGCTGTGGTTCCATGAGCAGTTTGTGCTGATATTGTTGTGGTACATTTGCAGATTTAAAGAGCATGATCAAACAGCAACATCTGCCTTCCATGTCCCAGTCATTGCCACCCCATTCTGCCACACTTTGGAAGTGGAGTAATCAAGCACACAGGAAAGTCTGATGTTTACAGATATCAGCACTTTCACCCTGCATTTCCAGATGTCTGATTTCCCCTCGTGTGAGCTCAACCTGCTTGGAAAGTCTGATCGCTCTGTTCTGGTTTTGCTCCTTGTTTTTTTTAGTCAGTAAGCAATGTGTGTATAACTGCATCTTTGTTCACACAAGAAAGCTTACAGTTGTCCTCTGAGGCAAGAAGGTGGAGGAGGGCAGGCTGAGAAGCCTCCTTTCCCAAACAATAATAACTCTTAGTTTTCATCTGTCATTGTTGCAGTAGGACATAGGGTTAAAGTAGCAAAGGACACAATCACAGACTTGAGAAGAGAAAAAGTGCTAGTATAAAAATGGGAGGGAAAATTATCTCATGCACTTCATACTGTAGGTCAGGGGTCTCCAACTTTTTTGAGTCTTTGGGCACCTATGAAATTCTGATACAGCATGATGGGTTCAGCTACAAGCCTGCAACAATATGGCTGCTGCAGTTTACCTTCAGTTGCACGGTGAAGATCCTTGTGCTGTGGTGGTAAAAAAACTGCACAGCCAATCAAATCTACAATGGCTAATCAGAAGTTTTGCTGGGCAAAAGTCTTATCCTAGGGCTGCCACTCCCCCAATGGGGGTGAGAGTTTTCCCACTTTTGCCCCCACCCAAGCCACTGGCATGAATCCGGCCAGCGGGGGAAACACCACTCCCAAAATGCCCTGTTTCTGCAATGTGCCTGGCGCAATGACAGCACTCAGAAGTGACGTCACTGAGCAGGGCACGTTGGAGGGGGACACTCTATCATTCAAGAAAAAAACTCTATGGTTACCATAGTTTTTCCTCAAATGATAGAGCATCCCCCGCAACATGCCCTGTGTGATGACATCACTTCTGGGTGATGTCATGGCAGTGTGTGTGCTTTGCGCAACACTGAAGATGTTCCAGAGAGAGAGAGGGACCCCCCCCCCATGGGCAGCTTGGTAAGACATGACAACCCTACCTCATCCACTTTTTAAAAACACTTGGTGAGTGCCAGAAAAGGTGTTGGCAGGCACTGTGGCATCCATGGGCACCACATTGGGGATACCTGCTGTACATCCATTAATCTCAGATCTGTAATCTGGGGGAGGGGCAACTTTTCACACAAGTTGAGAAAGTAACTAAAAAAATAAACAACAATTTGCAATTAACCCCTGCATTTTTTAATTCAAGTTTTCTAGAAATTAACTTCCAAAGCTGCATAAATTAAAAGTGTGATTTTCAAATTCTTATTGCAGTATGGATATTATACTGCCTATTATATTGGACCATTTCTATGGCCAAGAGGTGTTTTTTGGGTGGGGGGTTTAGAACCAGCTCAAATGATCTTCCTTTCAGCATTCCACATTATCCTATGACTATCCTATGGATATGTAGCCTGCCATATAACCTAGGCATTTAAGGAGATGTGATGCTACTTTTGCTATATGAAGTTGGTTAAAATGCCATTCATACCTATGAAGAATGTTGGCTGAAGATGTTCAAAGAGACATCTGAATATAGAAGCCTAAGGCATCTTGTTAAATGTTTTAAACTGTCAGATCTCATCTTGGGTTAGAAGATTGATTTCTTATCACCAGTCACACTGTATCAAGCTTTTAAAAGGTTAAGCAGATGATCTGAATAGTTTTAACTAGATGAGACATACTTCAGAGCATTATGCCCTCATCAGAAAGCAAGAGAGCATTATACTGTCATTCATTCATTCATCAACAGGTTGGAAAGGAATACAATAACACATATTTTAAATACAATTTTCTTGATTGGCTTCAGTTACTGCAATAGATTATGAGCAGATCACATTCATTTTGTAGCATAATTAAATGTCAGCAACCTTATATGGTCTTTGTGACAGGCAATAAATGATTAGAATAGTACAAAGAAATCCTGAGCTGTATATGAAGCATCTCTAAAATGGATTTTGCAAGATGCAATCTTTCAGAGATCAGTCTCTATGATTATGATACGAAGAGCTTCTCATATAATAGTCAATGGCTATTTGTTTCCATGGAAACTAAAGGCACTTCCTTCATGTCAGCATGTATATTTAGGGCTTAAAGAAGAAACTATAAAAGATAAAATGTTACAAAATGCCACCAAGCACCCTGATCCAGAACAGATTATTGAGAAGCAGACCTTAGGGAATTTCAGTGGAATATATTTTGAGCTGTCATAAATATTTTTGTAAGGATTACTCAGAAGATGTTTTAGTTTACAGGGTTGACAAACCTTCTATTTACAGAAGAACATGTCTTAATTTTACATCACAGGAGAATAACACTCAGTAAAGACAAGATACACTATAGTTCTTTTGTACTGTAGGTTGTCAGGATTCTTTGTAAACTCAAACTGATGACTGGTTTGCTTCCTAAACAGGATTCAGCCACTGTATAAGGGGGAAAGGAATGCTGGAAAGGGGTGGATAAGATCTTGGCCTGGTTATATTCCTGTTAACATAAAGAAGGAAAGCTCTGTCTTAATCATGATAGTATTTTTCCAATTAAAATTAATTAGGTCTGATCTACACTGGGCATAGGGTTGCCAGGTCCCAACTTCACCCTGGTGGGGTGATTTGGGTGTCATTCCAGGAAGGAGTGGGGCCATCCCTGACACAATGACATCACTCAGAGTGATGTCATCATGTCAGGGATGCCACACCACAAGCCCACGCTCTCCGCTTTCGCCCAGCTATTTAAAGGGAAACTTTAAAGGGAACTGAGAATTTGTGGCTTGTTGGGCAGGTGCACACAGTGCCTGCTGGGGCTGCAGATGACTGTTGGGGGTGGGGTTCCAAAACCATCAGGTGGCCGGCGTCTGGGGGAAGCCCCAAAAATTGGGGGATCTCGCATCCCCACCTCGGGACTGGCATCCCTAACTGGCAGATTGGAAAATTTCCCATTGGGATGCTGTATTAGTCAGGTTCATCAAAATGAGTAGCCATGTTAGTCTGTCTGTAGCAGCAGAAAACAGTAAGAGTCCAGTAGCACCTTAAAGATTCAGGCAGCCTGAAGCCAGCCAATTCAAGCCCCACTGGTGCTGGCAGGATTCAGGGCCACTCAGCTCAGACCTAGCCAATGGTGGCAGCAACTGGCAGGAAATGCTAAGCTTGGCTTGTTTCAGGGCCATTTCAATCACCCAGGCTGCACCTGGGTCTACACATTCTACAGAACAGTGTGTAGACTCCTGAGGTGGTAGAATGGCTAGTAACACTTCAAAGTACAGGAAACAGATTGCATTTTGAAATGCTTTGCATATTAAAAAGAACAAACAGGGATCTTTTGGGGTGCTGCTCTGGCAGCTCAGGTGGTGGCAAGCCCCACCCCCCGCCAGCATCCCCAGGCCGCGCAGAAGTGCTGCAGCCTGAGGGATGCCTGAAGAGGCCCCTGCCTGCATCCCTGGGCTGTGCAGAAGTGCTGCGGCCCGGGGGACATGTGAAGAGCCCCCCCACCAGCATCCCTGGGCCGTGCAGAAGTGCTGCGGCCCGGGGGATGCCCGAAGAGGCCCCCTGCTGGTGTCCCTGGGCTGCGCAGAAGTGCTATGGCCCAGGGGACATGTGAAGAGCCCCCCACCGGCATCCCCAGGCCACACAGAAGTGCTGCAGCCCGGGTGATGCCCGAAGAGCCCCACCACCAGCGTCCCTGGGCCGTGCAGGAGCTCTGAGCCTCAGGGGACACCAGGAGAGCCCCTTGCCAGCGTCCCTGGGCTGCGCAGGAGTGCTGCAGCTCAGTGGACACCAGGAGAGCCCCGCTGCCAGCTTCCCTGCCCAACACCGAGGTGTTAAGTAAGGGATCCGCGGGGGTGGGGGTGGCGGGGGCTTGATGGGGGGTGGCAGGGGCTTGATGGGGGGTGGTGGGAGAGCCTCCCTCCCTCCATCTCTTTGCCATCTTTCCCTCCTTTTCTGTCTCTCTTTCCCTTCCCTTCTTTTCCTTCCTTCCTCTATTTTCTTTTCTTTTCTTTCTCTTTCCCTTCCCTTCTCTTCCTTCCTTCCTCTATTTTCCTCCTTTCCTTCTCTCTTTCTTTCATTCCCTCCTTTCCTTCTCTACTTTTCCTCTTTCCCTCCTTCTTCCCTTCTCTTTTTCCCCACCTTCTTCTCTTCTCTTCTTTTTTCCTCCTTTCCCTGTTTCCCTCCTTCTTCCCTTCTCTCTCTTTCTTTCCCTCCTTCTTTCCTTCTCATTCTTTCCCTCTTTCCTTCCTACTTTCCTTCTCTCTGCTCTCTCTCTTTCCTTCCCTCTTTCCTCCTTCTGTGGCCCAACCCTAGTGAGAAGGTGTTTAAGCTTTAAACCCCTTCTCTCTTCACTCCCCCCCACACACCAGGCCAGCTGGGGAAGGGAAGGGGAGGCTTTTGAAGATGCCTCCCCCCCTTTGCTTCCCCTTCTGACATCACTTCTGGTGATGTCAGGGGGTGTGGCATATGCTAATAGCCTAGTAGCTCATTAGCATACTATATGCTAATGAGGTCCTGCAGCTCTTTTTCTATGAAAAGACCCCTGAGAACAAACAAAAACCTTCCCAACAAGTTGGAAATTGGTCTAGCTGTGGATATACAGGAGTGCAACCAGTTGCTGCTAGTCTTTTACACAGAAATATATTTTCCATGAAAAGTACATTTCAGATAACAAAGTTTTCAAAAAATAAAATAAAATAATAACCTGTCCCAGCTGTAAACTAAAGTAGTATAAATCATTTTACCACCAGATCCTGCTGCACATGTAGACTTGGACATAAAGCATGCTAACAGTTTGTTAAATAGAACACTATTAATAACAACCAGACTTTAATTAATGTCCTTTAGGAGTTAAACTAATATTAAAGTTAAGTTGTTATGTACCTGAGTGCTGGCTCACTTTACCTCATGAGATGTTTGGGCACAGTTACTGAACTGTGTAAAGCAATACAGCAGTATGTTGTAAATATGTAACTAAACAATGACATTCTGCAAAATAATTCTGTTTATAAACAATGGATTAAGTAGTGACATATTCTAACAGGAACGGTACATCACCATGTACTTTAAAAACATTTGAATTCCTGCATACCAGCCTTCAGCCTTCATTGTCAAGAAATGCTTAAAAAGGAACACTGAACCCCCTCTATATTTAGGTATGCAAACAAACCAATAACCAACAGTCTCCAGTTGTATGAAAAAAGACATTTTTTTTCACTTTGAAAAGAGCACGGCTTGAATAATTGACAGCAGTGATAATCATGGTAATCTGTAGGGTTTTTATGCATTCCCTAAATGAACATGGAAGAAAATGTTTGCATACTCCCAACCTTTGTAGTGTTTGATATAAGAATTTACCTTGTAGTAGTCTGACAGCAATGCTGTAAATAGTTGTTGGATCCAAAGTACTGCCAGGAGAGCTTAATTAAAGGAACAAAATGCTCCATTACAGCCACAGAATCATAGAACTGAAATGTTGTAAGAGGCCTAGAAACCATCTAGTCCAACTTCCTGCAACATGCAGGATTACCTAAAGCATCCCTTATCCAACCTTAGCTTAAATATCTCTAAACGGGGAGACCACACAACATCCCTGGGCAACAGAATCCACCACTGCCCTTATTGTTTAAAAGTTGAACCTAATATCCCACCAATATCTTCCCTCCTGTAATTTAAACTCATTATCACAAGTCCTACTCTCCACTACCAACTGAAATAGCTCCCTACCCTCCTTTAAATGACAGCCAATGCTCCCTCTAAGCTATGGGGCCCTGTGAGCAAAAATTCTACTTTATGAGCTACTGGCATTAAAGTTGTGAGCAGGTGATTTGGTTACTGCATAAATTAGTTTGCCCTGGATCCATCCTTCCTGAGCTAAGACAAAAATGTGTGAGCTGGAGGCTAAAAAACTGTGAGCCAGCTCACGCTAACTCAGCTTAGAGGGAACCCTAATGACAGCCCTTCAGATACTTAATAAGAGTAATCTTATTCCCCATCAACCTCCTTTTCTGAAGGCTGAACACTCCTAATTACTGTCTGTAGCCCTTCATTGTAAGGCTTAGTCTCCAAACTTGAATAAGCCTTGTTGCTCGCCTCTGTATCCACTCTTAAGTTTCTATGTCCTTTCTATGAAAAGGCCTCCAGCACTGGTCACAATATTACATATGGGGTCTGACCAGTGTTGTGTACAGTAGTACTATTGCAACTCATGTCCCAGAAACCATGCATATACCCTAAGATCAAATTTGCCTTCTTTGCTGCTGCATCACACTGGCTACTCATACTCAATTTGCAGTCACCCAAACCCCAAGATTTCGTTCATACATGCTACTACCCAAAACTGTATCCCTATCTGGTACAAGTACATGACATTTTAACTACCAAGATGCAAAAACTTACATTTATCTTTATTAAATTGCCTCTTGTTTATATCTCCCAATGTTTCCAAAACATCCAAGCCTGCTTGTATTTTATCTCTAGCTTCCAAAGTGTTTACTACCCCACCAAATTTGGTGTCATCATCAAATTCAATAAGTAGCCCCCTCATATCCTCATCTAGATCACTGATAAAAATATTAAAAAGCACTGGGACCTAAACTGTGACACCCCACTAGATACTACCCTCCAATCAGACAAGGAGCCATTAACTACCACTCTTTGTATGCAATTGCCCAGCCAATTCCTTATCCACCTAATGGTCCTAAAATCTAATCCACATCCCTTCAACTTGCCCATCAAAACTTCACAGGGAACTTTATCAAACCTTATCAAATGCCTTACTAAAATCATTCTGAGCTTTGGTTTCCCTTGAAACCACTCAGCAACATTTAGCATCCTGTATGTACTGTTCCTTGGTAACTCACCCTGCCTTCCACTTCCCAATCATAAACTTTCCCCCTTCAATTTATCATAGATTCATAAAGCTCTGTGTTAATCCACAGCGGGTTCTTGGATCTCCTACTGTATTTCTTGCCGGAATGGCAATAACTTGAACCTGCCATAAGGTTGCCAGATCCAGGCTGGGAAACTCCTGGAGATTTGGGGGTGGAGCCTGGGAAGGACAGGGAGCTCAGTGGGGTACAATGCCATATACTCTACCCTCCAAAGCATCCATTTTCTCCAGGGGAAGTGATCTCTGTAGTCTGGAGATGAACTGTAATTCTGGGGGATCCCCGGGTCCCACCTGGAGGCTTGCATTCCTAGCCTGCAACAACTCACATTTAAAAAGAACCTGTTCATTTGCCCCTGTCCATTCCAAGACACTTTCCCATGGAATCCTTTCCACCATCTTGCTAAGTTTAATAAAATCAGCCCTATTAAATCTGACATACATGTTTTATGACAAAACCTCTTAATATCCCATAATTTTTTTAAAAAATCTAATAATATATGATCTCTTCCCCCTAATGTGTGCACCTCTCTCAGCTCATTGACCAGCTCTTCCCTCTTAGTTAAAAATCAGATCTAAAATAGCCAGTCACTTCTTCTGGCTTTTAAAAGAGGAAGTTATCCTGAAAACAAAGAAAACAAAGAAATTATGTGACCTGAGTGCTTGGCAGAATAGGTCACCCAACACACATCCCCATATTTTGGTCATTAGTATACTGTGGCCAGCAAGTATACAATGGCCAGGAAGTGATGCAATGCTGCTGTTGTGAGAGCAAAGCCAGCCGTCTGACCACAGGATTTAAAGGCTGGCAGTTGAGAAATGAAGTGGGGGAGGAGCAGCAGATGGGGAGAGGATGTGGAGGCTGACAGCTGCTGTGGAGACAGGGAGGCTCCAGAAGCTATAACAGATACCAGGCTGAAGAAGAGTTGCAGATGCCAGCCTGGAATGGGGGCAGGAGGTTATGAGAAACTTGAGATGCCAGCATATCCAATTACAGGCTGGGAGGAAATCACCAAAGGAGGAAAGACTGAGCCAGAGGAGGTGCCACCCAGCAGCAATCAAACTCTGTCCCCAAAGAAATCAGGGAAGGACTGGCTAAAGAATCTTAAAGGACAACAGGGAGGTGGGGGACAGGAAGGAACTCTTCACTTTAGGAAGACAGATGGATGGCCTAAACATTGTATGGACTTTTAAAGTGTATATATGTAAAGCAGGTGGCCAGGGAGGATTCTGGGATGGCAGTCCTTACACACAAGTGTAAAGGATCACTGGTCTGAAGCCATAGCAAGGAGTGACATATACAAACACTACAAGCCTTGCACCCTTGGCCCTGACATCTCCGATAACTCATCTATTGGGGCTCTCCATCCACTCCCCAAATGTCTCTTTATTATTAAAGCCCCCTCTGACCCTACCACAGGAGATTTCTCCATTCCCCTCCAATATTGGTCCACTGAGCTGCCTTTAATGTTGCTCTTGGGGACCCTCCGGAACAGTGTGAGAATCTGCAGTGGGTGGTGGGTACAGGCAAACATCATCTTCCCTCGAAGTGCCGTATGCTGACAGAAAATGACCTTTGATCAAACTTAAAATGTATCTTGTGTGAGTAAAGTTTGTCAAGTCATAGCTAACTTATGAAGACCCCAGCAAGGGGCTTTCAAAGCAAGTCAGCAGAAGTGGTTTGCCATTGCTTTCCTACACAGAGTCTTCTCTGGTGGTCTCCCTTCAAAGTATTGCCACTGCTTAGTTTCTGAGATCTGACAATATTGGGCTAGATCATTCCACCTTCCCTCCAAACTGTATTCTAGCTCTCAAGCAAGTAGAGACTTTCTTCAGCCTAGGGAGCTCTCCTCCAACAGAAGTAGCTCTTCCTCTAACAGAAGAGCCAATTCATTTGGCTGAAGTCTCACTGGGCTAGAAGAACTTCCCAGCATGTTGCAGTAAGTTTCAGCTTCTGAGTAACCAATCATAATTTGGGTAGATCATTGCAATCACATTTTTATTTATTTATTTATTTATTTAAAGTCCACCTTTCTCCTAGAGGCTCAAAGTGGATGACACATACTGAGTAATTTTGAAATTCTGAAAATGTTTCAGTAGGAATATCATTCCAGACCATTGGGAAGAAATATTCTTCTTTTTTTTTTTGGCCCCCCAAAGGGGAATTTTTTATTTGCATTTCTATAAAACTACAGCAGAAAATGGGGAAGGAAAATTCTACAATCTAAAGGAGAAAGTAGAAAGAACCTAACTAAAAACCCAAGTGTGGAGGTTGTACAATGCTTATAAAACAGTTGTTACTCTTATTCAGTTACTCTGAAACATGAAGAGTGCCTGCCAATCATCATTTCTGTTGACAAAACCTGCTTATCAAAGCTAAAACACACATAAACACAGCCCTTAAGAAAAATTGGCCTCTCCATTTACGCTTTTACACTGTGCTCCCCCCCCCATAGGCAAAATATTTAAAACCAATGTTCCCTTAGCAAGAACATTACAACAATTTATCTTCTTCTGTCTTAGATGTATCTTCTTTTTCCATTTAGCTTTTATAAATCCGGATCTGTCCATTCATGATGTAAACCAAGTTCCTTTTTCCAGAGACATCTTCGCTTCCTTAAACATCTTGAATCATAAGAGGTCTTCCTTTTGTTGCATTAAAAGCGCGCTCATTAGAGAATCCAGCCTTTCTCTTAGCAAGCAGATCTTGTGAAGTAGGGGTAGTGAGCCCTTTGCTTCCTCCAAAAAACCCCGCTTTATGATCCGCTTTCCAGTCCAATCACAAAAGAAACTAAACCTTAGAATCCCCTTACCGTCCATAAGTCTCTATGATCAAAAATGCACACCAAACACTGTCCCTTTAAAAGTATAGCCACTTTTAGTACAGAGCCAGGTCGCTACTCCACTTTAGCCACCAGGGGGCCCACAATTTACTTTAAAGACAGAGTCTATGGTTAGGTCACATGACCTGGCTTTCCACTGTTCTCCTTCCTGAAGAAAGCATTGGTCCTGCCTCCCTCTTCGCCTCTCTGAGAGCCAGTTTGGTGTAGTGGTTAAGTGCGTGGACTCTAATTTGGGAGAACTGGGTTTGATTCCCCACTCCTCCACTTGCACCTGGCTGAATGACCTTGGGCAAGCCGTAGTTCTGATAAGAGCTGTTCTTGAAAAAGAGCAGTTTCTGTCAGAGCTCTCTCAGCCCCACCTACCTCACAGGGTGTCTGTTGTGGGAAGGGAAGGGAGTTTGAGACACCTCTAGGTAGTGAAGGGCAGGGTATAAATCCAATCTTCTCTTCTCTGTCGCTATCTTTTGGGGATGTTTACATTAGCCGAGAAAGAATCCCAAAGTCTCTAAGTCTGTTTAAACGCTCAATTTTCTTTCGGAAAAACTCCGCTACAGTCCATTGCTGCAATTTGATCAGTCCCTCCAATCATGCTTTTGCATTTGCTTAAGTGTCGGGAGAAAGGGCATCCCCTCCCCCTCCGCTTATAGTAGGGGGACTTCACATCTAGGCTTTGGTGTCTTGTTTCAACGAAAACTCACTCATCAGTCCTTGAATCAATCCAACAGGTCCTGAGATGGCCCCTGGGATCACACCAAGCAGATAAAATTGCTAAACCTCCAAATGCTTGTTCCAGTCAGCATAGCGGCAGGACCGTCGGGGCAGAGGAGCGCTGATGAAGAGGCCACCCCTCAAAAGCCCCATGGCTAGGAGCCTTTCCCAAAAGGCTTCAGGGGGGTGGCGGATGACCCCCCTCCTCCAGACTGCTAGCACGCAGATCGTGCCCCCGGAGCGACTGGGAGGCATGTCTGCTAGCGAGTCACCATAGACTGGAAGCCAGAAGAAATATTTTGAACTAGTGGAGACCTGTCAACCACAGCCAGTACTGTGGCACTGGTTTGATGTAGCTCTAAAGACAATGGGATTTAGCAGTAAGCAACAGTAAGCACTATGCAACAGCCACGTTGCTTTCTATGGCATTGCTAAGCAGCAGAGGGTACTCAGGATGCTTAGGAGTCCAGTGTGAACAGGATATCTCTGATTACGCAAGCAAATTTCAGATGGACCCTTCTCCTCAAGGTGAAGCCAAATTTTTGCCATATTTTCCTGTAAAAGAAAACAGAGAGCCTGTTCCATTTCTATGCCAACCCATAATTTCAGTGAAGGCATAGAAGGGGGAAATTATTTGCTGCTTAACCCTTTTTGCTCTTCTGCCTGTGCTCTGCAGCTTTACAAATTTAAGAGGAGATGTTTTGCTTTCTTTTTAAATTAGTGACAGTTTGGAAAAAATGGCAGACCGTGTGGTGTTGGAGTAGAACTAGAGTCTTGGATTAGGACCTGGAAGATCAAGGTCTGAATTTCTACTCTGCCATGGAAACTTACTCAGTGACCTTGAGCCAGTCATACACTCTCAGCCTAACTTCTCTCATAGGGTTGTTGTACGGATAAAATAGAGGAGAGAAGGAACATGTAAACCACTTTGGGTCCCCATTGAGGACAAAGCTGAGGTATAAATGAAATAAAGAAATAAATTGAAATAGCGTCTAATGATTTTAAGTGCTTGCCAGTTTGATGTAGTGGTTAAGTGCGTGGACTCTAATCTGGGAGAACTGGGTTTGATTCCCCACTCCTCTACTTGTACCTGCTGGATGACCTTGAACAAGCCATAGTTCTGGCACAGCTGTTCTTGAAAAAGAGCTATCTCAGCCCCACCTACCTCACAGGGTGTCTGTTGTGGGGAGAGGAAGGGAAAGGAGTTTGTAAGTCACTCTGAGACTCCTTTGGGTAGTGAAGGGCCTATAAATCCAATCTCCTCTTCTTTTCTTTTTGCTTCTTTCATCATCAGAAGCAAGTGCTGACCTTTGAAAGATCTAATTGCAGATGACCAAGCTGGTTTTTTATCTGACAGACAAATAAGGGATAATATGAGGATGGTTGTAGATGCAATTGAATATTATGATAAACACCCAGAAAAGGAGGTTGGTTTTTTCTTTGTTGATGCAGAAAAGGCGTTTGATAATTTGAACTGGGAGTTTATGTTTAAAGTTATGGAAAAAATGGACATTGGAGAATCTTTCTTGAATATAATCAAAGCAATATACTCAGAGCAGAAAGCGAGAATAGTGCTCAACAATGAAACGACAGATTTTTTTAAAGTACAAAAAGGAACAAGGCAAGGTTGTCCGCTTTCACCGCTACTGTTTATATGGGTCCTAGAGGTACTGCTTTGGAATATTAAAGAAGACAAAGAGATGAAAGGACTGACAACAAAGGGCTTTACTTATAAGTACAGAGCCTTTGAGGATGATGTTATGTTTATAGCAGAGGAACCACTTAAAACTATACCGCTTTTGCTGCATAAAATAAAAGAGTTTGGAGACCTAGCAGGTTTTTATGTAAACAGACAGAAATCCAAAGTGATGTGCAAAAACATGACGAGCTCTAAACAAATGGAACTGCAGGCGGTTACAGGCTGCGAAGTGGTGAAAAAAACTAAATATTTGGGTGTGGACTTGACTATGAAGAACATTGACCTTTTCAAGAATAATTATGAAAAATTGTGGGCCCAAGTTTTAAAAGATATGGAAAAATGGAACAAATTAAACTTATCCCTTTTGGGAAGAATTTCAGTAGTGAAAATGAATATCCTGCCGCGTTTTCTGTTCTTATTTCAGATGATTCCCATAGTAAAGGACTCGAAGGCGTTTAACTGCTGGCAAAAGGAAATTTCTAAATTTGTCTGGGCAGGGAAAAAACCAAGAATAAAAATGAAAATTTTGTGTGATGCAAAGGAAGACGAGGCTTTCAATTACCGAATTTAAGACTATATCATGACACGGTGTGTTTGGACTGGTTAGAACAATGGATTATTCTGGAAAACAGGAAACTGTTGGCACTAGAAGGACATGATTGCAGGTTTGGCTGGCATGCATGTCTTTATTACGGCAAGTCAAAAATGGACAATTTCTTTAAGCATCATTACATTAGGAGAACTCTTTTTGACGTATGGACTAAGTATAAAAATTTCTTTGCTGATGAAAAACCGATGTGGATTGTCCCAGCGGAAGTGATTAAGCCGTTTTCAGACTATAGGGGGCATGACTGGTTGAAATATAAGGATTTGTTGAGAAGTGAAGGGAAATCATATGAGAACCAACTTGATTTTAAATATGACTGGTTGCGTTATAGGTAGATATTTGATTTATATAAGTCAAAAACATGGCTGGATTTAGGGGAAATCATAATGAAATTGAAAATATATGGCTGGAGGGAGGGAGGAAAAAGATTGCGAAAATGTATAAAATCTTGTTAAAATGGTATACAGAAGATGAAGTGGTTAAAGAGCAAATGATTAAATGGGCAATTAATATGAATAAGGAGATACCTATGTAATCTTGGGAATTTTTATGGAAAAATGCTTTGAAAATATCTACATGTATCAAACATAAAGAAAATTGTTTTTAAATGATGTATAGATGGTATATGACACCAAAAAAAATAGCTAATATAGGTAAAAATTTATCTAACAAGTGTTGGAAATGTAAACATGTTGAAGGTTCCTTTTATCATATGTGGTGGACTTGTGATAAAGCAAAAGCATTCTGGACTGTAATCCATACAGAGATGGAAATTTTTTTTGAAATGTACCTTTAAGAAAGAACCTGAACTGTTTCTTTTAGGCCTTAAACTGGAAGAAATAAATGTGAGCAAAAGGACACTGATATGGTACATGGTAACAACTGCTAGGATGGTTTATGCTCAAAATTGGAAAAATCAGAAGATTCCTGAGCTCTGGGACTGGTTGAGAAAACTGCTATTCATGGCAGAAATGGATAAATGGACACGAAAACTTAACAACATAGAGGAAGACTCCTTCTCGGCAAACTGGAGTGATCTTAAAGACTATATACAGAAGTACTGGGAAATAAAGGACAGTGTTTTCAGTTTGGGAAATTATTAATGATGCATTAAGGATAAATAGTAAACAACTACAGCAGTTAAGTTAGCCAATTTGAGTTACCTGTTATGTTATTATGTTAACAAGAAATTAATGTGTTTTATGTTTGGTTTGAACGGTGGAAGCAATGCTGGGAGCCAACTGGGGGGAGAAGAGGAGATTTGTAAAAAGGATACGACTTACTATTAGACTAAGTTGTAAAACATGGTATATCCTAATAAAATTTGTTTTAAAAAAAGAAAAAAAAAGAAGAAGCAAGTGCTGACCCGTCATTTAAATCACTAAAAATGGCTTGGCTACTAAAAATGAATTGGCATAAACAGAACACCAGAACATTGTCTTTTTTACAGTCAACTCACATACAATTTTAAGGGATGGACTAGAATAGAATGTAGATCTGGTTTGATTGTAAGGATAGGGAAAGGAGTAATTTTGAGAAGCTACAGAGGAGGTACTGAGAACTGGGTACTGTCTATAGTGCACATGCTTCTCCAACAATTTATGTTTTGCTGAGGGTATTAAAATTATAAACATCTTTAGTACTCCCTCTCTCTTCATGAATAGTCTTACCTCCTCAGGAAGCAGAGAGTCTCTCACACTTATAGACAATTTATGCCTCAAGAACATCCCTGAAAATTGGCTGTATCTTTTCATTCACAGTGTGTGTCACTATCTAAAGTGGGGGGGGATTCCCATAAGTAGGGATGGGCATGAACTGGAAAAATGCAGTTCAGTTGATTGTTCGTGATGTGACCCATTCACGAACTATGCACTATCATGAATTTTTAGCCACTTTTGGTTTGTGAGGTTTGTGACGCAGTAGAATGGCCCCCAATGTGCTAGAGACACCAGACTCAGAGGGGATCTCCAGCTGACTCTCCTCTACCTGCACTCCACATTTGGTGAGGAATGGGTTTACAGGGTCTGAGTTACAGCCCCCCAAAGAAGGTGCCCCAGGAAAGTGCTTTCTGGGGAAATGGCCTAAAGCAACTTTTTAAAAGGTCTGCACAGCCAATCAGATCTCCAAAGGCCAATCAGGAATTCTCCAGGGCAAAAGCCACATGTGGCCCTGCTCAGTTTCTAAAAAAAAAAAACCCCACAACATTTGGCGGGCACCAGGGAATGTGTTGGCAGGCACCATGGTGCTCATAGGCACCATGTTGTGGAACCCTGGACCAGATATGGCTCCAACCCAAAACAAAGCTGGAAATATTGAATTCCAGATTTTCTTCTTGCTTCGTGGCTTGAATCTGGCAACCATCACTAACGCAATACTATTTTTAGTGGCACAAAATCTGAGCCATGTGACTGACATTTATTTGATGAGAAATATTCCAGAGGAACAGTCACAACTCTCATCAATTAATCTTAATCAGAGGTTTTGTGCTGGCAACAATCGGACAAAAATTGTCTAAATGTTTATCATTAGTCATTGGTTTATTCGAGAGATCACCACTGAAATAAGAATTCTCCTGATATGTTTTTCTGACATAGCAGACTGCTGTAAAAAATTCAGCATTTTGTGATGTGAAGTTGACATTTGAGTTCAGCTGTTTGTTTTCCTTCTGTGAACAAGAAATTGCTGATAGGAGATTCCTTGACTGTAAGTTTAATACAGCAGCCCATACCATTTGTATTTTCAGTTGCTTACAGAAGTATCATGCTTTGTGTTTTCAGTCATGTCCTCTGCCTTGATTATTAGATACCAAATATTCAAATATGATTTTAAAAAATCCCAGCAGAATTAAAGACAGCTATCATATAAGGGAGACCTACTAAAAATGTAACAGTTTCTCAGCTACATTCTTCCTTATCATTTTGAAGATCTAAACAGGTATGGCATGTTTTTCCTAACCTTTGTTAGTGTCATGCCCCTGTGCTCCCGCTGGAGGTGGTCCACTAGTGGCTATCTCATGTACTATGCGTGGGCTATTGCAGGGGTCTCAGCCACGCAATTTCCACCGACTCATGGGGTATGTAGAGCCGAGGGAGGCTCTGAAGTTGAAGAGGGAGAGGTGGCCTCAGAAGACAGGGTGGAATTTCACATTACCGAGACTCTGTCGGTTTGAAGCCGTTTCTGATTCGTCTTGAAGTAAACCGGTACAGGGCTGCCATTTCACACATGGCTTTCCCTGACCGGAAAAGAGCCGAATCAGAAGCGGTTTGGCAATTCAGATTGCACCGCTTTGTTTTCCCGCCGGTTCCCGCCACGCCTTTTTTTAAAAAAATGTTCGCTTTAGAGCGCTATAGCACTATAGTGCTATAAAAACAACACTGCAGGCATTCCAATGGGGTTGCTATGATGCTATTGCGCTATAGCGCTATAGCGCTATAACGCTCTAAAGCGAACGTTCAAAAAAAAAAAAGCCGGAGATCGCCCGCGCGGGCGAAAAAAGGCGGGAAAAAAGCGTATCGGATCCGGGAGAAGAAACTGATGACTACTTGGAAGCGGTTGACAGGTAAAACGCTTCAGCCCCGTTTCCTGAACAGGACAGAAGCGATTCTGTGTGAAATTACAAATATATTCCGGTAGGGAACCAGTTCTAAAACGGTTCTGTCTGAAATGCCAGACCAGAAACCGTTTGGGAACCGTTCCTCTTCCGGATTATATCATCTGTCTGAAATTCCCCAGGGTGTTCAGAGGGTTCTGGCACCTCTCTTGCCCGTCCTGGAAATCTGGCCTTTGCACCGGGTTACTGGCAAGCACAGAGCATTTCTCTCTGTGTGTCCTTCTCTGCATCTACCACTCCAGCCAGTCCAGCCTTCCTCCCCAGCCATCTCCCTGCTTCCCTTTTTATCACCCCCTCGGCTCCCCCATCACCTCCTCCTCTGTGGCCACACCCCACCTAAAGGTGGAGATGCTGAGCTGACTTCCGCCTCCCCCACCCCTCTACCATGCGCCGGGGCTCTAGGTATTCCTCTGTTGCTTTCCCCACCTCGCTACTACATCTCCTTCCTTTGCCTGGCTATGGCAGGCCATGGCATCTCCCAGGCCACCCCTGGCCATTCACAGGAGCTCCACTGTGGTTGGGGCCGGGCTCCCCCCAGTGCCACATCTCTTCCCTCTGGGCCGCCCACAGCATCCCCATCTTGGTCCTGGTGGGCTTCCATGTCCTCCTGTTGCGCTGCCCTCTTCGACTTGGTAAGTTGTGCAGCAGCAGGGAGGGGTCGCAGGGCAGCTGGCTTGCTCTCAGGGTCTTCTCCTGTCAGGCCAGGGCTGTCTCCTGTCGGGCAGTCCTGACAGGAGTCGGGACAGTTAGATTAGTATTACTGATAGTGGCTATGAACTGAAATACCTGGGAGACATATGACTTATGATTTGGGGACTGAATAGTAACCAAAGGCATTTCAACAATACAGAAGTTGTTACTGTACAAACCATATACTACATACTATACACAGGGACTTTTCTTAAGTAAACAGAGGTTTGAAAGTATGACATACATTTTTCTCCTCTCCCCACCCTGCATGGTGCTTCCACTGTTATAACAAAGTGTGTTTCACTTTCTTAACAATGATGATACTGAGAAAATTCATTTCTTGGATCTATGGTGCAGAGAAATTGAACAGAGAGAAATGTTTTATCCCTACCACCAAATATGGGAACTCAGGATCAACCAATGAAACAGATTTAAATTGAAGACGATGGCTTGTTCAGAAAAACAAAAGGAAGGATGACAGCAAGGCTGAATGAGGATGATCTAATACAGACGAGACAGAAATATCAATTCTCTTTCTTCCTTCATCCTCAGAAAACTTCCCATGAAGTCTTTGGCACAAACCCTTATTCCCTGTTCCCTAATGAAATGCTACTTTAAGCCTCTGTGACTGCAATATCTCTATTATATCTATTGTAAACTCAGGCTAAAAACTCTTCTTCTTGTACACTGTCAAATAACACTCAATGGTAGGGATGGGCATGAACCAGCTCACAAACTAAAGTTTGTGACTAATTTTGGCCGGTTTCTGATTTATGAAGTCAAGTTCATGGCAGGTCAACTAGCATGACCTTTCCACAAACTTTAAAACTATTTGTGGAGGTTCATGCCAGTTCATAGATGGATACATTTCCAGACCAACTGTCTTCACTCAATCTAACATTTACCAAACTTCAAAGCAGCGTGGGGGGGCAGAACTTGGAGGCATGTAGAGGAGCATCCAGAGGAGATGCCCTGCGACTTTGATGTCTCTAGCTTGCACAGGATAAGTTCTATACATTCCTAAACCTGTGCTTGTCAAAATGACTGCCTGTCAATTGTTTGTTATCTGTTAATCTAGAATCTTGTATTCTAATAAAGTATATAATTAAAAAACAAACATTCTATATATTTTTTTAAAAAATTGACAGGTGCAGGTTAAGGAGGTTCAGGACTATATAGAACAGATCCTGTGCAAGCTAGAGACACCGAGCTCATAGGGACTCTTCATCTGACTCACTTCTACCTGCTCTCCAGGATTGGTGAAGATTGGATTTATGTGGTTTAAATTATGTTCCTCCAAAGAAGGTGCCCCCAGGAAAGCACTTTCTGGGGAAATGACACATGGTGCTTTCTGGGGTCACCTTCTTTGGGGGGGGGAATAGACTACAGATGAGTGCTAGACTCTAAAATAAAGTTAAAAGGAAGCAATATTTTTCTTGTAATTCTGAGTACCCAAGATCCTACAAAACAACTGTATAGGTCCTATGACAACTATGATTATCCTGCATATACCCTATATAGTCTTTTGTTATAAAGACAAATAGAGATTTCATAAATTGTTAATATGCCTATAAAGCACCTCTCATTTTTAATGCTCTGACAATTGTAAAACATGAGATGTACCAATGGAATAATATATATGATACAATAAAACATTTCAGCTTCTTAAAACATCAGACAAACTTTCTCAGGTTTACAGGTTCAATTTCTCTTGAAGAATCACTTGGACAAAATTTCCAATGATTTCAAGACCAAAATGTAGTTGAAAAAGCAAGCAATACTAGCTGATTAAATTAAGATACAAGGGCATTTCCACATAGCAGAACACAGCTCTTGAATTACATTCTGAAGCACTGCTCTGTGCTAGCCGTATCTAGTACAGTGTGGAAACTGGGAGACAGCTTTGCTGCTGCCACTTTTTATTTTAATCAGTCATGTATGAGTGAGTATTGTTTTAATTAGTTTCTTCATCTGTTTATTATTTTGTCAGTATTTATGGTTCCCTTCCTGTTAACTCATAATGTCATAAAAAAGTGAGCACAGCAATTTGTTGAATAGAAAATTCTGATTAACCAACTTGAGGAATAATCCAAATTGCATATAATACCTTCATCTGAGGTAGCCATAGAAGTGCATGCTCTTTTTTTAAAAAAAGAAGGCAAAAAAAATTACACTCAAGCTTCCATGTATTCTAGAGAGTCTCAATGATGAGACCGTATGCCCACTCTACATCATATTCCTCCATATCTCTGCCCTACCAGGAGCAAAGAAGTTGGAGAGCCAGAGCTGGAGCCTCTACCAGGTAGAAGACGCCTCCCACATCCCAGTCTTGCTCAGGTGGAGAACAGAACATACTATTACTTGGCAGGATCAGAGCCTTTTCTATGGTTACAGGTGGGGCTATCAGTTCCCTTTCTAACTCCAGCTGAGCTATAATCATTGCTGTTGCAACTTTGGTAGTGACTGGTCAAAAGTTGGCTTGGAGGGAAACTTTGAGCCTGCATTGTAAATTCTGGTTGGCTTCAGAGAGGAACTCCCAGCCAGCAGAACTGTGGATGACACATCTGTATTAAGGGCTGTGATCAGACAAGCTGTTTGATCCAGTGTCATTGCTGTTGCCCTGTGGATTTAAAATGCAGGTTCAGACAGCATCATCTATCTCCCATTCCCCAGTTGTCAACGCCCTATTCTCACTCATCTTTAAGTCAGAGTTATTTGACACTGGGGACAGCCCGGTCTTTACGGATGTCAGTGGTTTCACCCTGCATTTCCAGAAGTCTGATCAATCCATCACACTTTCAAGCCATTTGGGAAGTCTGATCATACACTTCTGTTTTTGCGCCATTTTTAAAATGCAGTTAGCCATGTGCACATAAGCGGATCTTCAACCCAGGGTTATGAATCACCACTTACATGTTTCTGCACTCAAACATTCTGTCAGGATCAGGAGCTCCTGGGGGAGTTGTTTTTGAGTGACAAATCTCCTCCCACCCCTCTCTCCTGTTTCCTGGGGTTGGAAAGCCATGAAAATAGTCTCTAGTTAGGCTCCCATATCAGCAGGGAACCTGGGGAGGCTGGCATCCCTAATTCAGGGAGACTCTGAAGCTGGGGGGTGGGGGGAATTAAAAATCCAGGCAGCCTTGCTTATGAGCAAACTTGGGCTGAATGTCTGCCCCAAAAGTGTGTGCAGGGCTTTCTGGGTAGGGGACCCAGCATAACGTGAGACCCAGCAACACCAGTAAGGAAACTCCCTATTAATGCAGTAGAATATGGGATCAATTTGTCTGCAATCCTGCTGATAAGTCTGCCATTTAACTACCCTGTTTAAACTTGTAGCACCTTGTTACCTGATGTTGGGCTACTTTTGGATTATGATTCTAGACTGAGCTGCCGATCCCCGGTCTTTGACTTTGGACTGGAATCCTAGAACCCTTACTGAGAGATCTGTTGTGGCATGGGACTTGCTTCAAACCTGGTGAGCAGGACAGTCTCCCACTACCAGAGGGCAACTGGCAATCCTATGCACTAGGAAGTACATGAATTCAGCCTCTTAGCAAGAACAGTTTCACTTTCTAGTTCCCATTCAGTCACATTCTTGCTAGCAGATAGATCCAGGTGGGTAGCCATGTTGGTCTGAAGCAGTAGAAGATATTTATCAGAACCAGGAATAACAAGCTTGTTTTTATGTACCCAGAGTTGAACTTGGTTTGTCTTAGAGGTGCCGCTGGACTCTAGCTTCATTTTCATATCTCTTTGTTAACCCTTGCATTTATGTACTAATTTGCTGCCATTCATTGATCATACTGGCTGAGTTATTTGGTCTCAGTATTCCACAGTTAAGAAGGATACAGTTACACATCAGTCTCCAAGTTTGACATGTTTATTTGCCTCTCTGTGTTTCCCAATGGAATTGAATCCAAACAAACGGTGACCATGTAGACTTAACTTGTTATCTCTGTTTGTTTTTTGCATCTGTTAAAACATCTTCATTATGTTAAATGGTAACCATATAAGCCAAGCTTGTTATTCCTGATTCTGATAAATATCTTCATTATGTTGTATGCTAATTTACTGCTCAACCTCTGCCTATATGTATGGACTGGCAAGTTCCATTTCAGTGTTATCTGAGGAAGTGTGCATGCACACAAAAGCTCATAGCTCGAATAAAAAAAAAAATGACCTTAAAGGTGCCACTGGACTCAAACTTTATTCTTGCTAGTAGTTAGCTTAGCATAAACTTTCCTCATAATGTAACTTTGTGGTTACGGTCGTGTTATTTGATGGTTGTGATTGTGAACCTTTTTGTGGCCTCTTTTTTTTGGTAACACTTAACACAATGGGCACAAAATAAAATGAGTTCACACCTTATCATTAGATCCCATTACATATCAGCAACTCAGTCTAGAATCATAATCCAAAAGTAGTCCAACATCAGGTAATATATAAGCCTCAGATCAATGCTTAAAATAAAATGTGGAAAAATATTTGAGATTTACTATGTCTGGTATGGAACTCATACATCTCTTTACACACAGTCAGGAGTCCAAAGACTTTCCCCTAATCTTTTTTTCCTGCGTTTTTAATGTAATCATCCCTGAAGCAATATTTATAGCTCAAGGGGTTAGTAATTCAGTGGTAATACTACTCAATAATATTACATGCAGTTGAGGTCTAGTAATGTACAGGGGAAGAGAAGCATGTTTCAAGGATAAAAAGGTGCTACGTGTGAGTAAGGAGGAGAGTTAAACTTCTTGAAACTATTGATCTGGAAAATTAAGAGCTTTAACTTTGGTCTCCTGTTCCATACTTCCCACACCTCCATTTCCTAGAAATTATACAATCTTGTTGTTTTACCTCTTTTGATATTTCAGTACTTTAAGCCTTTGTCATTTAAAAAACTTTAAATCCAGCCTGTAGAAAGGGCTTCCTTTTTGATGGAAGACAATTCTATCAGTCAAGCTATTATTAAATAAGATGCATCTTGCTCATTTAGCTGAGGTGTTCCCATCATGCCATTTTATAGGCAATTGGCTTACAAAGGCAGGGAGCCATCACCAGTGACAGACTGGTAGGCAGAATGTGTCGCTATGGTAGCAGGTGTGCAAAAATTAATCACAATTTGTGAGGTGAAGAGAGGCAAGGGAGCCAAGTGCAAAATAACAAAAACTATTACAGAGGGAACAATTCTTTAAACAAAGGGCTCTTTCAAATGTTATGGCATCCAAGAAATACTTTCATGTGACAGCAGCTTGATGTGGATATCTTTGAAAGGTGCTTGTCACAGGCATCTTTCCTAATAGATGTGAGCTCTTCACACCAGACCCAGCTGTCAGGAATGCAGAGTGCTTCCTTGGGCACTCTGCATGCAGTATAGCTCATCTCCTGGGTAAATCACTTACATGCATTAATCCTTACTGCGAATTAGAAATTCATTCTCCACACAAGACAGCTCTTCCATGAGGTGAGGCAAAGAGGCAGTTCAGGCCATGGTGGGGAGAGGGCTCTACTACCCGATAGCTTTTCCCCTGCTGTTCCTTGATTTCTCTCTTTCTCAGTGGTGGCAGAAACAGTAGAAAGAGGAGGAGGAGGAGATTGAATTTATACCTGACCCTTCATTTGGAGTCTCAAAGCTGCTTACAATCTCCTTCCCTTTTTCTCCCTGCAACAGACACCCTGTGTGGTAGGTGGGGCTGAGAGAGCTCTGACTGAGAACTGCTCTTGAGAGAACATCTCACAGAGAATTGTGACTGGCCCAAGGTCACCCAGTAGCTGCATGTGGAGGAGTGGGGAATCAAACCCGGTTCTCCAGATTAGAGTCCGTCACGCTTAACCACTACACCAAGTTGGTACTGCTGCCTCAAATAGGAGATGAGAAGTCCCAATAAATCGAGCAAAGTCCTAGATTGTTATTATATTCTCTTCTCCCCCCAAAAAATGCTCAGCCAGATTAGTTTGTCCACACTTGCAAACTGTAGAGGGAAAGGAGACCCCATCAAGCCAGCCTTTTATGGGGAGGGGGAAAGAAAGGAACCTAGTCCCCAAGCCTGTCTCTCCCTGCTTCTCAGAGAAAATCCTGTACATAGATACTTGAAAGAGCATCCAACAACATTTATTCCCAAGTAAGAATGCATAGGACTAGGGCTGTGGTCACATGGCAAGCTAACTGTGATTTGTTCCTGCTATAAATTTGATTTTTTGGGGGGGTTGGGATGATCACACATCCCTCCCTAAACCAGAAGCATTGCACGAGGAGGCTCTAAGCACCGTCTAGATGCAGCAGGCCCCTCTCTTTGTGCTGCCTACTCGCCTGCCAGCCTTTTCTTTCAAAAAGACCCTGATAGGAATTACAAGACTTGGATTGGATTCTGTGGTTTAATGACTGGAAGTAGATGGCTAAGCATTTAAAAATACATTTATGATTCCATATATTCCAGTTCAACATGTGGTTTCCCTTTCTCCCCTCCCACCTCACTGGCTGCCTTTATTCACATTAACCCCCTCCCGCCCTTGCTTTCCAAACTTTTTATTATCATCACTAGCAGTGAGTGGATTTTGTCCAGTCTGAAAGCAACACATTATTTCACTTGGAGAGATTCCCCTTTCCAGTTCTAACAGATGAAAAATAATAATAAAAGAAACTAAACAGCACAGCTTGCAATCTTTATTAGTGGAAGGGAGGAAGAATCCAGTAGCAGCTTAACGACTAACAAAATCTGTGGCAGGGTATGAGCTTTCATGAGTCACTGTTCACTTCTTCAGATACAGCTAGAATGTGAATCCATCTGTCCTTATATCTTGGACAGTGAAATGATTTTAGATGCCAAATAACAACAGTAGCCCTTGGAAATGAGACAAGGAACCCAGGTCTCAATTCAGCCCAATTGGATGTATTGAGCTTCATTTTCAGTCGCAATTCATCAGTCTCTCTTTCTAATCTCCCTTTGAAATTCCTAAGAGAATTGCTACTCTTAGGTCAGCAACTGAATGTCCTAGAAGGTTAAAATGTTCCTCCACTGGTTTTTAAATATTGTGATTTCGTATAGATGTAGAACGAGTAAGAGTCCAGTAGCCCCTTGAAGGGTATGAGCTTTTGTGAGTCACTGCTCACTTCTTCAAACTTATGTCAATTTATTCTTTGCATCCTCTTGGACTGAATCTTCCTGGAACAAACTGAGACCTTGGTTTCCTGTCTTATTACCAATGATGGTATCTCCACACCTACTATCCCTCTGTATATCACCCCTAATCCAATCAAACCTATTGCCATTTGGCATCTGAAATAGTCTTTATAAAGTTTATAGCTACGATACTTCGTGTTACATTTTATGACACACATGATCTGGCCTGACAGTGACATTTATGTCAGATCTGGTCCTTATAACAAGTGAGTTTGACACCTCTGCTTTGACAGAAATACCACTAAAAATGTATTATAGATTGAAAAGCACATAGCCATGCATCCCAGGAACACTAGAGTAAATTCACACTTATGATTGCTGAAACAGCCTGACCCATGTTAGAGCCACCTCCCCGCAATCATCTTCAATGCCTCTGTAAAATGTTTGAACAAAATTTATTTTAGCATTGACAAAATAAAATAAAACCCGCTCTAGTCTTTGTTCCAAGGTTTTGCAAGGTATCATTTCAAAAGAATGTAATAAATAACCTACTAGCTTTGGGGTATATACATTTCTCTTTCTACACATATTGGGGGGGGAAAGCTTTGAATTTGGCTAAATTGGATTAATCTTGGTCAGCTTTAAAGCATGTTTGGTAATCATATAACAGTGTGTGAAAGTGCATCTTTGACTGTCACAAGAAACTGATGACCATCATTTGTGGGAGTATGAGAAATGTGTCATGAGGCAAATGCCATGTAAATACTAGGTCACATAGCATAACAGATCAGCAACACATTTGAATTAAAGATAAGAATGTCTTCACTTTCCAGAAAGTTGTCAAAAAGTAGCTGACCACAATTATTACATACAGAATAGTAAAAATGTAATTAAAAACATCTGCAAGTACACTAAACAATCACAGAAATTATTTACTTTTTTTAAAAAAATTCAGCATCTGCTGAAATATGTGGGCAACTTTCAACACTTTTCTTTGTTTCAGGCTCTCTAATATTCATTTGACACACTGGTGGTTAAATCTTTTAACCTCTGTCCCACCCCTCCTTTTGTCATAGCTGTGCACATGACTTCTCCACCAATCACAAATAGTCACCTTGTGCCCTTCCTGGCCCTTATGCAGCTATAAGTTCCTTCCCCCTTCCTTTCCGTGGTGTTTGTAACCATGCCAACCATAACAATGAATGAGTCTGTCTAGGCCTGTTGCCATAGTGGCAGCTGACAACTCCATCACTGCACAGTGAAACCAGGATAGAAAGTATTTATATCAGTGGGGTTTGTGTCTCTGTGTAATTCTGTTTCTGCTGTATAATTAAGAGTCATTTTGTTAACATAACAGCAAGGGAGGGGGATGTTCTGTTTATATGTCTGCCAGTAACTCAGGACTGAGGTGCTGTGTAACATGAGTCTATGCTGAAATCTGTCTCTAGTGGTCTGCTTCTTTCCCTCCTCTTCATGGTCTATGGGTCCACTGCAGATAAAGTTCTCAGTGTATTACCTAACAGGGTCTGGGCAATGGTTCATTTCAGTTCTTCAAAAATTGCCCCCTTTGAGTTTTCTACTGTACCATATAAAGGCACATTAATGGAACAGTTTAAACAAATGATCCAGTTAGTCTCAGTGGGTTGGCAGTTAAAAAGTATTTTTATTATCTTTTGAAACAATGAAATTGCTCAATTTTTCTCTTTAACCACAGACAAAGAATTTGCTGAATTGACAATGCTAGCATGTCAGGATTCAGATTAATTCCCCCCTTTAGAAATGTACTTTGTCTGTCCATTTAACAGTAATGATTGTATTGAAACCATCCCTTTTCCCATATGATAGGCTAACAAAATGCTATAATTACACAATTTCTCTTGTGCATAAGAGTCAAGCAGACTAAATCCTTGAATTGTATATGAGAAAGCCTGCTCTGACACATAATATCACTACACTGGGATGAAAATAAAGTTGCTTGTGAGATTTCATAATTCCTGTACTCCTGTACTCTGTCAGTTGTAAGCATGTCCCTACTATGTGATTTCTGCACCACTCAACATGTCATGTTTAAATACTTATGCTTTGTTTCAGCTCTATTTCAGATTTCTGCTTGTTTTTAGATTTCTGCAACCAAAATTCTATTGTACTGCTTTACTGGATACCCATGCTGTCAACTGTCTTTGATTTATGCTATACGTAATACAACTTGAGTCTCAGAAAGGAAGGTGGACAGTTATGTAAAGTTTGGGATAGTTACATAGGATGTTCAGGCAAGTAAGGATATTGATTTCCATTTGTTCAGGAGAAACTGGTATAATATCCAACCTAGACATCATAGTAAAGAATTTATATTCCAAGAAGCAACAGAGACAAAATTGCCAAAGAATTTGGAGAAAATACAATCAAACTCTTAGTGCTTCAGAACAGGTTTCATAATTCTTCAAAGTGAGACAGTCATATATGTTCCATGTCCTTTTTTCTTTTTTAGCCAATGTTGGATCAGGCCAATGGCCCATCTAGTCCAACACTCTGTCACACAGTGGCCAAAAATACCAGGTGCCATCAGGAGGTCCAGCAGTGGGGCCCAGGACACTAGAAGCCCTCCCACTGTTGCCCCCCCCAAGCATACAGAGCATCACTTGCCCCAGAGTTCCTATCTATACCTTGTAGCTAATAGCCACTGATTGATCTCTGTTCCATACGTTTATCTAATTCCCTCTTGAAGCCGTCCATGCTTGTAGCTGTTACCACCTCCTGTGGCAGTGAATTCCATGTGTTAATCACTCTTTGGGTGAAGAAGTACTTCCTTTTATCCATTCTAACCCGACTGCTCAGCAATTTCATTGAGTGCCCACGAGTTTTTGTATTGTGAGGAAGGGAGAAAAGTACTTCTTTCTCTACCTGCTCCATGCATAATCTTATAAACTTCGATCATGTCGCCCCTCAATCATCATTTCTCCAAGCTGAAGAGCCCCAAGTGTTTTAACTTTTCTTCATAGGCAAAGTGTTCCAACCCTTTTATCATTCTAGTTGCCCTTTTCTGCACTTTTTTCAATGTTATAATATCCTCTTTGAGGTGTGGTGACCAGAACTGTACACGGTATTCCAACTGAGGTCGCACCATTGATTTATACAGGGGCATTATGATACTGGCTGATTTGTTTTCAGTTCCCTTCCTAATAACCCCCAGCACAGCATTGGCCTTTTTTATTGCAGTTGCACACTGTCTCAACATTTTTAGTGAGTTATCTACTACAACTCCTAGATCTCTCTCTTGGTCAGTCTCTGCCAGTTCGAACCCCATCAACGTGTATTTATAGTTAGGATTTTTGGCTCCAATGTGCATCACTTTGCACTTGGCCACATTGAACCCCATTTGCCATTAGCAAGCCTGATGTTGAGGTTCACAAAAAGACTGGGGGTGACCATAGTTTAAAGTAATATACAAACAGTAAGTTGTGATATAATCATTGTATGTTGAATGATGGCGAAGGCAGAGGAAGCCAAGACGTATTTTCTCATTTCATCAAGTGTTTAGCATATGTACATGTGTGTGAAGTTGCCTTTTGATGTAGGAAAAGGATTTAAATTGGTGGCAGCTATAGTGGCAGAGGAAGAGAGTTGGAAAGCAAGCATTGCTCAGACTGGGGCAGAAAGCAGAGGGATGCAGCAGACTCAACAAGAAACTGAAACCATCAAAGGACTTGTATTCAGGCTTAACAGTATAACTGATTCACATAGCCATATTTTTCATATGATAAGGGCAACTATCAGGTGCAGTTTTGTGAATAATTTGAAAATTCTGTTACTGATCAGTTATTCCCAACTGTCATAGCCATCAGTAAAATATGTGCTTCTCAGCAACGTATTACTCATTTGGTAATGATCACATCCACTGGTCATTGAAAGGCAACTGACCTACCTTGGACCCATTTTATGCCCTTGGATTTTAACACAACAGAAGTGCCTTGATTAAAATGCTTTGGCTACATGTGAGAGAGTCATAAGCCCTTCATTTAGCAACACAAATTAACACAAATTCATTTTGTGTGGAACCACAGGCAGTGAGTAACCCTAGACACTGGTGACAGTGTTATCAATATCAACAGAGTTGGAGATAAAATAATTTAATTTTGAAGGAGAACTGTGGCAAAAACTATTATGCTAAGTGAAGGCTGTTTCCTCTATTCTTTGGGATGTCAATTTTTTTTCCAAAACAAAAGAATTAGAAAGAAAGGGGGGAATAAATTCATGTTAAAAATGGGCATAAAGCAACATATGTACACACATACGTGATTCCAGAATTTAATTAAACAAGATTTTATTCCTGAAAACACTTATCTTGGCCAAAAGTGTGGCTGCCCAATTAAACATTCAAGCTGTATTCGTTTCCACTTCTATCCATGAGGGCAGTGATTGGAAGCAATTATGAACAACAGTTTATCTAAATGAAAAGCTACTGTATGAAAGGATGAGATCACCTGCTGCCTTTAAATAAACATTAAACAAATGATCCAGCCAAAGTAAAGCCCTTTGAAGTCCCATTGATTTCAGTGTAAGAGATTTCCATGTGTTTTTAAGATCCTCATTGAAATCAATGTGGACTTCAAAGTGCCCTGAATTTACAAAGGAAGAGACTGCACATTTCAGTCTATAGGCTTCAGTAAATGAAATCTGGGTCTCAAAATATTTCCTTGTTCCCCTTCTTAAACAATAATAAAAATAGAGTTTTCACAGGTGAAGGACCATTTCCTTCCACATGTCTCTGTGTGCCAGCTACAGTCATCAGACAACCATTTGTTTGGCTGTCCCACCACTTAGGGTGGCCCACCTGGCACGGACGAGAGCCCAGGCCTTTTTTCATTGAGGCTCTGGCTCTATGGAATGGGTTCCCTGAAGAGGTGAGGTGAGGGGCTCCCTCCTTTGAGATCTTCATCCGGCATTGCAAGGCCTGCCTCTTTGCCAGGGCTTTTGAGGGAGTCTGAATTAGCAGGCATCTTTTAATGCAGGGGTATCAAACATAGAGCTCAGTGGCCAGAACTAGCCTGTCCACGGCTCTTACTTGGCTAATGAGCAACTGGTGGGAGGGAGGGAGGGAAGGTAGGAGGTTGCTTGTGGGGGGGGGAGCGAGCAGACAAGCAGGAACATGCGGTGAGGTATGTGTGTGCTCAAAGCAGTCAAGAAATGGAAAAGAAATGACTAGAGGGCAGGACTAAGAAGGTGAGGTAAAATACTGGGGGAGGACTAGAAGTGAAGGTGCAGAAAGAGGAGGTGTGGTGTTTTTCCCCCTCCGGCCTCCTCTGTCCACAACTCAGCAAGGACTGGCAAAACCACTACATGGAGGGCAGAGCTGAGTGACCAGCACCAACTAGCTTTGTGTGTTTTTTCCAATGGTGACCATGGGGAGGGGTGAAAGTAAGTGTGCAGAATTTGCTGACGAGGGGATGGGAATAGCAGGGAAGAGAGGAGGAGAGTCTGCATGTGGATTGAAAGGCAACTGGGTTGTCTTGTGCATGCTGCTCTGAGGTGAAAAAGCTACCAGCCTCAGAATTTAGTGGAGGACTGAAGGGACAAAACTGCATGTCTGAACAGCCCCAGAGCAAGGAGGTAAAGTGAGTGTCAGGATGGGTGTGGAATAATGACCTCCATTCTCCCCCCACACCTGTTCTCAGCCTGTGAGGAAAAAGGGGTCATGACAGGCCCATAGCCATAGGGGCTGACAAAGGTGATGCCCCATCCTAAATGTGTCGTGCCTCATGAAACAACTTTGGAAAAGCTGTCCTCCACCCCTCCTTGTGCAGGACTTCTCTCGGCAAGCCAAACCCAGACTGGGAGTGAGAGAGAGAGAACTGGGGGTCGGACAAGGACCGGTGAGAGGAGCTTTTGGGTACAGATCCGGGATGCATCTCTGGCTTCGGTGGGGTCTTCCTCCTGCCCCTTCAGATCCTCTCAGTTCTGTAGTCCCCACTGGCATTCTTTGCACCACAATGAATTCATTGGGGGGATTGTATTTGCCATCCCCGCCCCCACTTTTCTCCAGCTTCAGAGTGGCACACAGGATCCTGACCAAAAGGGGGCCAGTCAAGGCAGCTGCATCTGCCAGGTTAGAGCAAGCATATGCATCTGGACAAGCACCGCCACACTCTGCCTCAAGCCCCTTTGCCCAGCCAAAACTTCCAAAGCACATTGGAGGAGAAGAGAAGGAAATCCTCATTTGCTCACCTGGGCTGTCTGGAGTGCTGAGGAAAATTTAGAAGCCACTTAAACTGAACCTGAAATACTTTCGATCTGGATTTTTGTTCTTATTTTTAATAGAGCACCTCTAGTGATATTGCAAGGCTGCTATCCTAGAAATATGACTTTGGCCAATGGGAGAAAAGACTTATCCACATGTGATACAGTAGTACTCTACTAAATGACAGGAGTGGCCCTCTCCTCCCCTCTGTCTCAGCTCCCTCCCCCGGATTTTAAAGCTGTAGTGTCCTCTCTACTGCAGAGCCTTTTTTGTCTTAAAAAAACAGATGAGAAGGAATGCAGAAATACCTCCAACCTCTAAAGAAGGTGAAAAGGGTGGAATGGCAATCCAGTTCTCTGATGATCAGCATGCTTTAGCAAATTCAAAGTTTAGAGAATCTACAGTTGGTTTTAATCATTATTTGGCATTTATAGTCCACAAGAGGAGGCACACTACAAAATGTTGCATAATGTGGCCCTACCATAGTCTTCATTGCTGGCAGTCCCCACAAGGAAATTGTGGAGAGGGGGCATTCCTCCACCTTTGTTTCCCTCTCCCACCTTGGTTGTCAAAGTTCCATCCTCTGTCTTTCTGCATGCACCGCTTATCTAGCAATCTTCCCTCACCTCGCTTTCTCCTCTCACCCCTTCTATCTCAGCTTTCCTCCCTACCCGCTTCTCTTGCAATCTTTTCTTTTTTTTTTTTTTTTTGAAACAAAATTTTTATTGGGATATATTCAACATTTCCAATCACGTTACCAATACAGTTTCCAAAAAAGTAAGATCCCAATCCCCCCACCCCCCTAATAAGCTTCCAACACTGCTAATAACAAACAGAAAAAATTATAAGGCAATCAAGTTTAGACTTAAATACCTCGACAAACCAGGTAACACATTTAAATTATATATAACCTCTACAATTTCAGCATATTATGTATAACAGTACATACAGTTCAAAATTCATTTCACTTCTCATTCAATATCCGTACGTATCCAAATTATATATTTTCCCCTTCATTCTATATTCAGTTTCTAGATACAATTTCAATCCTTCCCAGTCTTTTAGGTACTGTTCTGCCATTTGTCCATTTAATTTCTTTGTCATTTTGTCCATTTCTGCTAAAAATAACAATTTTCTCAACCAGTCATGTATATCTGGTACCTTCTCCATTTTCCAATGCTGAGCAAAGGCCATTCTCGCCGACGTAATCATGTACCATAACAGTGTCCTTTTCTCTTGTGGAATTTTTTCCATTGTCAAACCGAGGAGAAAAAGTTCAGGCTTTCTCTCAATTGGGGTTTTCAATATTTTCTGCATCACACAATGTATATTAGACCAGTATGCTTTCGCTTTATCACATGACCACCACATATGGTAAAAAGAACCCTCTACTTTTTTACATTTCCAACATTTATTACTCAAATTCTTATCCATGCTAATATTAGCAATCTTTTTTGGTGTCATATACCATCTATACATCATCTTATAGCAATTTTCTTTTACGTTAATACAAGTGGACATTTTAAAAGATCTTTTCCACAAAAATTCCCATGATTCCATAGAAATTTCTTTGTTCATATTTATGGCCCACTTTATCATTTGTTCTTTAACGGTTTCATCCAAAGTATATACAGTCAACAAAGTTTTATACATTTTTGATATCATTTTCCGTTCTTTTTTCAACCATATATTCTCAAAATCATCATTCATAGCCCTAAAACCAAACTCTTTACAATCTTTTTTATAAATGTCCCTTATTTGACAATATTGTAGCCAACCATACTCAAATTCTAATTCATTATTTGGTTTTAAAACATATTTTTTCCCTTCTCTTTGCAACAATTCCTGATACTTCAACCAATCATTGCCTCTATATTCTGAAAACAAATGTATAACTGCAGCTGGAACAATCCACAGAGGCCTTTCATCCGATATTGTATCCTTATACCTGGTCCATGCATCAAACAATGTCCTCCTTACATAATGATGCTTAAACATAGAGTCAGCTTTGTTTTTCCCATACCAAAGATAGGCATGCCAGCCAAATCTGCAATCGTGCCCCTCAAGAGCTAAAAGTTTTCTATTTTCCAAATTTACCCATTCAGATAACCAAGACATACATACTGCTTCATGATACAAACGCAAATTCGGGACTTGGAAGCCACCTCTGTCCTTAGTATCATACATTATCTTCATTTTTATTCTTGGCTTCTTCCCTGCCCAGATAAACTTAAAGATTTCTCTTTGCCATTTTACCAACACTTTTCCATCTTTCACAATTGGTATTGTCTGAAACAAAAACATTAACCTGGGCAGTACATTCATTTTAATAACGGCAATTTTTCCAAGAAGAGATAACCTTAGTTTTTCCCATTTTTCTAAATCACTCTTTATCGAACCCCACAATTTTTCATAATTATTCTTGAACAAATCTATATTTTTCATTGTAATTTCAACTCCCAGATACTTAACCCTTTTAACCACTTCACATTCTGTCACATTTTGTAACATTTGTTGCTTTGTACCAATCATATTTTTACACAGTATCTTAGATTTATTTTTGTTGACATAAAACCCTGCAAGATCACCAAACTCTCTTACTTTTTCAAATACCTTAGGCATATTATTAACAAGATCTTCAACAATAAACATGATATCATCCATAAATGCTCTTAATTTAAATGAAAAACCTCCAATATTCAACCCTTTTATATTAACATCATCTCTGACCGCTTGTAGCAAAATCTCCAAAATCCAGATAAATAACAATGGTGACAGGGGACAACCTTGTCTAGTACCTTTTCTTACCCGGAACATATCTGTTGATTCTGCATTAACAATCACCGAAGCTTTTTGTTCTTTATATATCGATTGGATCATTCTTGTAAATTCTACGCCCATCATAGATTTCTCAAGCACTTTAAACATAAATTCCCAATTTAAATTATCAAAGGCCTTCTCTGCGTCCAAAAATAAAAAAGCGACTTCTTTTTCAGGATGTTTGTCATAATACTCAATTGCGTCCAATACAACCCTCATATTGTCTTTAATTTGTCTATTTGGTAAAAAACCAGCTTGATCTTCCACAATAGTATCTTTCAAAAACTTTTTAAGGCGCTCTGCCAATATTTTTGCAAATATTTTATAATCGTTGTTCAATAATGAAATGGGCCGATAGTTTTTAACATTTGTTAAATCTTGCATTTCTTTAGGAATTAAGGTGATTGCAGCTTCATTCCAGGAGTCAGGGATCTTTCCTGTCTTTCTAATTTCATTTAAAAGAATCTCCAGCACCGGAACCAAATCTTCATGAAATTTTTTATAAAATTTAGCTGAAAAGCCATCCGGGCCTGGGACTTTGGAGATTTTTGCCTCGGCTATTGCTTTACTAATTTCGTCCTTAGTTATTGCAGCATTTAGGAGTGTTTTCATTTCTGGATTTGGTTGTATCAAATTAACTTTGGATAGGTAATCCAACATTTTTTGAGGATCTGCTTGTTTCGATTGAAAGAGAGTCGCATAGTATTTGAAAAATTCCCTTTTAATTCCTCCTGGGTCCAAAATCTCTTTATTTCCATCTTTCAAACAAGTGATTGTTTTATTCTCTCTTCTTTTCTTTAATTGCCATGCTAAATATTTGCCAGGTTTATTTGCACCTTCAAAGGATTTCTGTTGCAATTTTTTCAAGTTCCAAAATACTTCTTTGTTCAACCTTGCCGCATATTGCTCCCTTAGGATCCTCAATTCTCTCAAAATCTTCTTTTTACCAGGCCTTTTCTTAAGTTCTGTTTCTTTTTTCCGAATATTTTCCATAATTTCTTTGTCTATTTTCATTTGTTGTTTCCTTTCATTATTATTAATTGCAATCAGATGTCCTCTCATCACAGCCTTGTAGGCTTCCCATACCGTTTGCGTCTGTACACTTTTATTTAAGTTCAGTTGAAAGTATGTTTGGGTTTCTGTCCTTATTTTATCCACAATATTTTGCTTGTCCAGCAAATCTTCGTTGAGT
Organism: Gekko gecko; assembly: GCA_029375565.1. Classification (NCBI taxonomy): domain Eukaryota; kingdom Metazoa; phylum Chordata; class Lepidosauria; order Squamata; family Gekkonidae; genus Gekko; species Gekko gecko. The sequence goes on from JAPDNY010000004.1 coordinate 119,550,813, forward strand.
CGCCATCGAAATTTTTTTCTCTTAACATACGTTGACCATTTTATCGGACTGTGGTCAGAAAGAGTCCTAGGTAGTATCTCAATTTTGCGTGTTTGCAAGATTAGGTTCTCTGTCATCCACATCATATCTATCCTGGAAAAAGACTCGTGTCTTGATGAATAAAAAGAGTACTCACTGTCTCTGGGATGTTTAGTTCTCCAAACGTCTGCCAAATGTTCATGTTTAATCAATTGGAAAAAGACTTTAGGAAGTTTGCCCATGGCCTCAATTCCTTTTTTTGATTTTCTGTCAACAACACTGTCAACAGTACCATTAAAATCGCCCATTAAAATCATTTGCTCATAGGTCAACTGTCGTAGTTGTTCCCACAAATTCTGAAAAAAGTTTTCTTTTGCCCCATTGGGAGCATAGAGATTAACAATTAATGTCTTTTTATTCTGCAGCACAACTTCTACCGCCAAAAATTTCCCTTCATTGTCTTTGAAAATTTCTTTTGGTTCCAACTCTTTTTTAATATATGTAACTACTCCTTTTTTCTTTTGAGAGGAGAGTGAATAAAATTCCTCTCCTAATCTTTTTTGAATCAAAAATTTGGCATCTGATTTTTTAATATGTGTTTCTTGCAAGCAAACAATATCGCATTTCTGTTTTTCCAACCAGAGTCTGACATTTTTCCTTTTTTGGGGTGAGTTCAGTCCATTAACATTCCATGAAATTATTTGACTCTCCATGTTGATTCTGTAATTATTTATCAGAGTCTATAAAATTATCATTGATGAATCTGGTCATTTGGTCAACTGACTTGATGGTGACTCTCTTCTGTTTGAACGAAAAACTGACACCTTTAGGGATTTCCCATCTATATCTTATGCCCTCTGATTTCAGCTTGTCAATCAGGTCTTTAAAAAGTCGTCTGTCCTGAAGCATCACTCTGGGTAGTTCCTTTAGGACCATGATTTTCTTGTTGCCAATTGTGAAGTCGTCCTGAAATTGTTGCTTAAACAAATCCTCCTTCAACTTCTTAGATATAAACTGGACAATTACATCTCTAGGTAATTTTTTCCTTTGCGCAATCGCAGAATTGACTCTGTATACCACATCAATCTGTGCCGCCACTCTCTCCTCTTCCATTTTCAAAAAATCTGCAACAGCATCTACCATGACTGAATGGATGTCCTCATTCTTATCTTCAGGGATCCCCCTGAATCTCATATGATTAATCATTGCATTGTATTGGACCATCACATTCACTTTATCTGTTTCTAAAGTGACCTCAGCTATATTGGATGCTACTCCCTTCACCCTTACATCCATCTCATCTGCTCTTTTGGTCAGCGTCTGTATCTCTTTTGTAATTCCAGACATTTCTTTTTTCAGCTCTGTTACCTCTGATATAACGGTCTTTTCAAGCTTCAGAATCGCGTCCATCACTCGTTTTTCCATAGCTTCCATCATGCCCTGTAGCTTTTTTTCCTCTTTTCCAGCCATTTTCGGGGAGGACCAGGTATTTGCCCTCTGTCGTTGCCGCAGGTCGTAAGCCGTTGTTCACAATCTTCCCTCCAACACACTCTAAATCAAAGTCCTTCTTGTGCCCACCTAAATCGCACTGGTTTCACTTTTTTATATTAAGTCTTTCGTTTAAAATCAAAGAAAATTTTTCTGACCTTCCCAAAATGGCGGGCGCAATTTCTCTATGGTAAATGGTTCTTCCGGGTACTCACTTCCTGTCCGGCAATCTTAATGGTCCCCCTTGTTCCTGATTTCTTCCCTTCTTCCGGCCTCCTTGGTCTTCTCTAGGATGATTACTTGTCTGTTCTGAAGTCACTTCCTATTTTGCCAATTTCTGCTGCAGCAGCTCCAGTACTTTTCCACTGCAATTCTCGCGGAGTTACTGTTAGTTTCTATTTTAAAGTCAATAATTTAACCGCAGGAATGATCAACAATTCGGCTTTTTGGCCTTTTTTAGCTGTTTAACTGCACTTTTTCCGCTCCAATGTTAGTACAACAGATAGTGCACGATCATGCGCTTCATCGGATGTTGTTTATTTTCGGCCGAAACGCGTCTCCGGTGAGCAATTTTAAAAAGTTACCTTCAAAGTCAGTGTCTTGTTATAGCAGTGTTTCCTTGATATCAGTTTCTGTAGAATGTCTTGGAGGTCTGGGTCATGCGTTCTTATGTTGAGAATCCAACTCGGTGGGGTCTTGTAGAGATTTTCTGAAGTGCCTTCTCTGGGGAGGGGATCAAGGCTGGTCGCGGCGCTCTTTAAAGCCCCGCTATCAGCCGATCTCAACTCCTCTCTCGGGCCAGGCTCTCTGCCAGTCACCCCCCTGCCTGGGGGATCTGCGGTGGGCTATTGGAAGCCCACCCTGTCGTCAAGACCCTCCGTTTGCTCTGGGAGCTCTACGAGAAAGCCAGAGCACGTCAGGACGCCATGAATCCCAGAACGGAAGCCCGCAATCTTTTCTTAACCCATTTCTCCTCTCACCCCTTGTATATTTCACCCCCTCTTATTCCAGCCCTTCTCAGACAATGTCCTCTTTCTCTACCCCTTCTCAGTCTGCCTCCTCTTTCTCTCTGCTATTTCTCTACCCCCCATCACCCCATCTTCCTCTTTCTCTCCCCCCAACAGACAATCCTCTATTCTTTCTCTGTCTCTCTCCCCTCTCAGAGAGCCCCACTTCTTTCTGTTCCTTTTTCAGGAGGGAGGTCAATGTAGGCTTCACCTTCTCAGGCTTCAGCTGACCGGCCACAGGACCAACTTGGGCAGCAGCAGATGGTGGACAGGCTGGCTCCCAGAGAGGCACCACCACCCCTTTGGCTCCTTTGGCTGCTAGGCTGCCTTCCCTCCCTGGGAGCATCCCAACCTGGTGGCTGAAGCCCTACTCTTCATTGCTGGCAGTCCTGGCAATGGCTGGGACAGTTCTGGTGGCAGGGTACATTGTTACTGGTGCAGCAGCTTCCCTCACATCTCCAGTGTCTTTTCCCAGTGGTCCCAGCAACAGCAGGGACAGTTATTGCCATGGTGGCTTCCTTCGTGGCTCCAGTGGCTTTTTCCATGCCTCCCATAAGTCCATTCTCTGTGCATGTGCAATTTTACTTTGGGGGGGATTTAAGTACCCCCCATATACTTTTTAAAACATTTTAGATTTTTCTGCAAACCTGGGGAGTGCCCCAGGTTTGCTGAAAGATCTGTTCACCTTCCATGTGCCCCAGATCATGGGAAATAAGTATCCACATGGAGAGGGACCCTTGGCTATTAGATATATAGATTTGTCTCACTGAACTATGTAGAGGTACTGGTTCATTTATGGTCAACTTGTCTCACTGAGCTTTGTATAGGAAATTTTTAAAATTTATATTCCGCTTGACACACTTGTTGAGTGAAAGAACAGCCATCATTGGTTTTCTGTCCAAATAGCTCTTGGTACAATATGAAACCTATTTTATGTGGTCTAATTCAATTTAGCTTGCACAGTACTTCTTATACCACATCTTCTTAAATTTCAGAGTTGAACAGTTTGAAAATGTGTGTTGTCTGTTACTTGTCAGAGTAATCAATCTATTCTACATGTAACTATCTTTGTAATAAACCTTAAACATGTAGAGGTCATGGGAGGACACAAAGTGCCCCCTGGAGGTTTTGGAAACAGCCTCTCTTTCAGGCCTTCTCCTCAGCCCTGCTGCTTCTGTGGGAAATGCAGAAGGGATGAGAACTGGGGGTGGGGGATCTGGGAGAGCCAGGTTCAGACCCCCCCCCCCTCCTGAGCCAAGATCCTGTCATTTGGGTCACCCATGGTTACTTGCTCAGCCTGGCCCATCTCACAGGGTTGTTGTTGTTGGGGATACGGCAATGGAGGAGGGAATCTGATGTGTCTACTCAAGATCCTCAGAGGTAGGATGGGGGAAGAGAGGAAACAAAGAGTGAGTGACAGATTGTAGCCTTGCTCAGCTGCTGAGGCTGGGTGTATGGGGGGGTGTCTGAAAAAACTACCTTATTTACATGCAAGGATGATTCCTTATCTCCTAAAAGTCCTATACATACAAAAAGTAACTAATTTGTATGGAAATGTAGGATACCCCTTCTTTTATGGTATCCGTTAGAGGAAAAACCAGTTTTGCATATGATTAAATACATTTATTGGGGCATTTGTGGGTTCCCCAGTAAATCGATTGCTTTCACTGCTAGGAATCAATTGCTTTTGTTTGCATTTTAAGTAAAAAATAATATCATTAATTTGGTTTGCCTGTGTCCTTGATGAAATTTATATCTCTGGTACCTGGCATTACATTTTATGGCACACATGGCCCAGCCCAACAAAGTAACATTTATGTCAGATCCGGCCCTCATAACAAATGAGACCAACACCTTTGTTTTAATGGTTGAAGGGGAAGAGATTTGGGATTTATTATTTCATTTCTGTGAACAACAAGGGAAGGCAGGATATAAATGTTTTCATAAATAAATAAACAGACATCCATTCTGCCCAATGAAGAAGGAAAACAATCTTAGCAATACAGAATCCATCTTTTTGTTGCAGCCTTTCCACTGGTTATTATAAAGCAAATATTCAAATAAAGGTTGCTGCTGATGTAAGAGTCCAGCTTGCATCCAGCCAAAATTTTCTATGAACAGAAGAATTTCCCCCAATTTTCCCTTATGTTGCAGTCTTCCAACTTTCTCACAAGGTATTCCGGGGGGGGGGGTCACCAATTCCCCTGGAACAGCATTTGGACAGCATTTGGGCATGCAACAGGCATGGAGAAGTCATGTTCCACAGACATAAATCCCTTTTGTTCATTCAAAATAAATTTCCCCTGAGTTCCTAAAAATGATAAATGATTAGAATACAGTAATTGCTGTATCAGCACATTACTACAATCTGTGACTTGAAAAGGTGTTACATGCAAATATGCCAGGAATATATTTATGAGCAGATGGCAATCTCTCAAAGAAGTCAGTGGGCAAAGTAAGGAAATAATGTATTTAACTTAGAAGCCAAATGCCAAGAAGTCATAAGAAAGCTAATGTTCACAGGCATTAACCTTTCTCTTTGGCTGAAAATATTCATAACAGGGGCAGGAGACTGGGGGGCAAAGGTGTTTAGAACTTGCTGTTTTCCAGAAAAGCAGTAAAATGTTTGACATTTATTTGAACACATGAAGCTTTCTTATAGTGAATAAGATATTTGGTCCATCAAGATCACTGTTGCCTAGTCAGACTGGCAGCAGTTCTTCAAGGTCTCTGGCAGAGGTCTTTCACATCACCTACCACCACCTACCACCTGATCCTTTTAGTTGGAGATGCTGGGGATTGAACCTGAAACCTTCTGCATGCCAAGCAAATGCTCTACCACTGAGCCATAGCTCCTCCTTATTTTAAGATGGCTATTTATATAATTATTATTTCACGTTCCTGACATCTCTTGATCTGCTAGAAGTTAGGCATGTTTTTAACTCGATCAGGGACATGATTGCCAGGAAAATTTACCTTGCTCAACTCCATCTATTTGATCAGATCACCTTGATGGTCATTGTCAAAGTTCATGTGTGGTAGCTCTGTGCAGTAGCTGTCTATTCTACAGAGCCAGGGCACTGCAATTCTGGTTCTTGTAGTTGCACTTATCAACCTCTGAAATGCTTGCTGAGGTTACCATTTAAATGTCTGAACTGGCTCTATGCTACCATTCTATTACTACCATTATAAATATTCCTAGTGGGCATGGTTTAATAGCAACCATCAGTTCAACAACCGTAGTTCAAATAAAAATGATTATTCATAGAGGTATACTTCACTGATGTCAGTAAAGAGAAGGAGGAGTCATAATTATAAAGATTGGACATTGAAGGCACACAGAATAACTAAATAGTAAGATTAATTATCCTAATACTAGGAATAGTGGAAAGGTATAATACAACCCATTTTAAACGAAAATAAAGCTGGTGACCATGGGAAGAATGTCAAATAGTTTGACAACTAGAATCAGGGGTCTTTGGGGGGGGGGGAGTGCACCGGAGCGCACCTCCGGGAGCTCAGGAGCCAAGCTCCGCCTCCAGCCGGCATCCGGGGGAGTCTTTCAGGCAGCCGTAAGTCAATTTCAGCTCCATTATATCCTATGGGCCATTGAAGTCAATGGTGAAAACATAGGGTATATTCTGGGGACGAGAGGGGATGGGGTTTGAGGGAGAGGCTCCAAACTCACAGGGTAGCTGATGGAGCCTCTCCCCAAGATACCCACCAAGTTTCAAGAACATTGGATCAGGGGGGCGTTTAGAAACAAGGGCTTGGATAATCTCTTTCAGATTTTGGCTACGTTTGCATTTTAGGAGCTGTCCCAATAGCCTTATTATATATCTGCTGAAAGAATCCCATTGTTCTGAGTGGTTTGCGGCTATAGAAAAGAAAATCGCCTCAATAGGCTTATCCCTGAATGATATGATGTCCTCATCTGAAATACATATTTTTGCTTTGCTCAAACAGAGATTAATTGACATTGAGTTTCAAGAGCTTAGAGCCTTGGCTTCTGGTAGATGTTCCCCCTTAAGATGGGTACGTTTCCCGATCAAAGCCCCAGCACAATATTTATCGGGTCTGACTTCCCCACAGCTGCGCAGAGCATTTATGCTGGCCTGCTTTAACGTGCTCCCTCCGCTGTTTTAGCAAGGAGATTTAAGAAAACCCCTTATTCTGCTAGGCTTTGTAACTGTGACTCAGATGAGGTAGAAACAATAGAACACGTATTCCTCTACTGCAGTTTGTATGATGACATTCAGGCTGCCTATTTGGAAGCCATTCTTAAGAAAGATGCTATACAATCCGATGACAGAATGATGTACTGTCTACTGGCTTCACAAAATATAGAGGTTATTGAAGCGGTTGCTAAGTTTTGTAACTGCCTCATAATGAGGAAGATGTGTGTTGATCCTATGAATTGAATGGTGACTGTTTGTGCTTCTGTTCTATGCCAATAAAGGTTCTGAACTGAATTGGATCAGGGGGTCCAATTCTGTGGGCCCCCAAACAGGTTGCCCCTATTCCCTCCATTGTTCTCTATGGTGGGAAAAAATTAACCCCCTGGTCCAATGTTCTTGAAACTTGGTGGGTATCTTGGGGAGAGGCTCCATCAGCTATCCTGTGAGTTTAGACCCTCTCCCTCAAACCCCCTCCCCTCCAGCCCCCAGAATATACCCAATGTTTTCACCATTTACTTCAATGGCCCATAGGATATAATGGGGCCGAATTGCCGCCGAATTTCTTTCATTCCCTCCTTTCCTTTTCTCTTTTTCCTCTTTCCCTCCTTCTTCTCTTCTCTCTTTCTTTCTTTCCCACCTTCTTCTCTTCTCTTTTTTCCTCCTTTTCCTGTTTCCCTCCTTTTCCCCTCTCTTTCTTTCCCCTCCCTTTCCTTCTCTTTCTTTCCCTCTTTCCTTCCTTCTTTTCTTCTCTCTACTCTCTCTCTTTCCTTCCCTCTTTCCTCCTTCTGTGGCCCAACTCTCATGAGAAGGAGTTTAAACTTTAAACCCCTCCTCTCTTAGCTCCCCCACCCAGACCAGCTGGGGAAGGGAAGAGGAGGCTTTTGAAGATGCCTCCCCCCCTTTTGCTTCCCCTTCTGATGTCACTTCTGGTGCTGTCAGGGGGTGTGGCAAATGCTAATAGCCTAATAGCTCATTAGCATATCATATGCTAATGAGCTCCTGCAGCTGTTTTTCTACGAAAAGACCCCTGACTAGAATTACTCTTTCTAACATGCACCAAATCTTCATTCAAATAGAATTTAGTTCTTTACACTATGTTGTGCAGATGAATGGCAGGAGAGGATCACAAATAGTGAATTTTAGGACTGGAAACAAGACAAGAACTAGATTGGTAGATGTTTAAACATGCTTACCAGATAAGGAGACAGTATGGTTGTTTACTCCCATGGGTCCATCTGATTGTGCCACAGTTCATGTGGGAAGGATAGGGTCATGTGGGAAAATCTAGGCTAATGCCACCTTTCCATATTTATTTAAAATATTTATATCTCAAGTTTCTACAATGCCCAAGGCGACTTACAAAATATAAGCATGCACAGTTAAAGCAAAGTTAAAACAAATCAATTAACCTACATCTAGTTAAAAATATAATCCCTGCAACATATACCACCAGAACTACCAGACATTCATTGGCTATTTTCTGCCAAGATGCCTCAAAAGAATTCTGTTTTGCACCTTTTAAGGAAAACAGAGAGTGTTGAAGTTTTTTGTACCTCATCTGATAGGATGCTCCAGAGTGTAGACACAGTCATAGAATGGGAACATGCATAGGCTGTGGAAGAGTGCCAATCTAACAGATTACTACGAAACTTTTAATGTTAAGTCAATGATAGAGATAGGAGAAGATATAGAGCAGAAATGGGTTAGATTGGAAAATGAACTAAATGAAGGAGCTGGGAGGCTGGGTATATTTACAAGAAATGTGAAGAAGGAATATGGCAGAGCTGTGGGACCTAGGAGAACAGCGTTGAAAATATGGGAGAAATGGCAACCAATCCGGTTGAGCAAGCTCTCTGAGTGGGCACCAGTGGAAAGTGTATATGGGGAACCCGACGATCCCCATTGGTGGAAACTACTCCAAGAAAAAGGGTTCGCTAGAATAAGAGATATGTATGGAGAAGGTGGCCGGCTTAAGCCACTACAAACAATAATTGAGACAGTAGGGAAACAGTATTGGTTGAAGGTGACCGGTCTATATAATGCAATAAAAAAGGAGAGGCAAAAGAGGGAGGGGGACTCAGAAGAAGTCGCAGAAATCTTGTACAGAGAAAAGAGGAAGACAAGTAAGGGTCTAGCGGGTAAGATATATAAAATAATGACAACCAATGAGGAGTCAGTAATTAAAAGTACTCAAGTGAGATGGGCTAGAGAGGGACTAACCTCAGAAATAACCTTAAAAGAATTAATGGTGTGGGTCAAAAAGATCAAGTTCGATAAATTTAGAGAAATGGAGCTGAAGTACTTTACCAAATGGTACTGGACGCCAGCCCAGCTAGCCAATATGATATCGGGAATGAGTTCGAACTGCTGGCACTGCAATCAAGCCAAAGGGTGGTACTCATACATGTGGTGGGAATGTGCCAAAGTCCAGGAGTTTTGGAAGGAAATATTAGCCAGAATAAAGGATAGGACAGGTGTATCAATACCTATAGATGTTAACTTAATGACATTAGGAACCTTAAAGATCGAGAGAATAGAAAGCACATATCAAGAGGTAGTTAAGGCAATGATACTAGCTGGAAAGGCGGTCATAGCATTAGGATGGAAAGATAAGAATAAGTGGACAATGGAGAATTGGAATAACTATCTGTTTGAATATATTCAATCAGATATAGTGACCCTGACAACAGAAGAGAACACCTGGGAGGAAAAGAAGATGCAAATAAGCAAGAAATGGTCATCGTATTCCGACTGCATCAAGGAGGACGAAGCCATGAAGGATGCCTACTGGAAACTTCGGATTCTGTGCCCGTGGCTGAAGCAATGAAGAAAGAAGAGCAGGGGGAGGGACTGGGGGGGGGAATCTTGTATCACGGTAGTGGGAAGATTATATGTGTGAAAGCCTGTTGAAATAAAAAGATGTTAAAAAAAATAAAGGCTGTGGATGAGTGAACCCCATGATTAGAGGAATCCATAAAAAATGAGGTGTCTCATTACCTTAGTTGGTGTATAAGATCATATAGGGAAAGGATGTCCATTAGATAAGCAGTCCCTGGCCACTAAGGGATTTAAAGGTAATAACCGGTACCCTGGATTGTGCTCAGAAAGAAAGAGGAAACCAATGAAGCTGCCAAAGCACAGGTGTAATACCAGCATAAAAATGGTCAATAATCTAGCAGTAGCATTCTATACCAACTGAAATTTCTGAACAATTTTCAAGGACAACCACACATAAAATGCATTACAGTAATCTAGCCTCACAGAGTGGCATGGATCAGCATGGCAAGGTTACATTCCACTGATATGATTGCTTAATTACCTACAGCCACCCTTCAGGTTCTGTCAGTCAGATAGGAATGAAACCATCTCAGTGCCAAACCCTTTATCCCAAGGCCCTCCAAACACACTATTAAGATGGTATGACAGACTGTTCAGAAAGCTGCCAACAGATCCAATAAGATATTCTTATGTTATCAGAAGCAGGAGACCATGTTGTTTCCATAACACAAGAAATGGGTCAATATCGGAAATATGAAGGTTAAAAAAGAGGGCAGTGAGTCACTAGCACGATCTCTGTAGAATTTACACAGAGCATGAAGATATCCACATTAGAGATGTAAAAACACATGAGGGTTTTGTTATCTATTGGAAGTTTAGCTCATCCAGTATTGGCTTTTACTATTTATTGGAAGTTTAGCTCATCTAGTTTTATGTTCATAATACTGTAGGTATCTGTATTTTGTCTGTTTGCCATTCCCAAATACACTTATTATTATAAGCCAGTAAAAGTACAAGATAAAGAAGAAAAAGAAATAGGTACTTATGGAAAATCACACAAGGAAGGATACAACTGAGATTTGTGAAATGCATTTTTTAACACATACATCTCATGTGCTGAAATATATTTCAAAATGTCAAGACCAACACAAGCAATATCGCAGGATAAGTAGGCAGGGCTTTGTAAATGTTATTCTGGAGACAGTTCTTTTTGGGGCTGTAATTGTTCAATACAGCGAGAACAAAACTTAATGAGATAAAATTTTTCAAGTCTTTTTGATTAATTTTAGGGCAATAATGTACAATGTATCAATCTAGTCTGTCAATTTATTATGTGCTGTTTCTCTGCTCTCACTAAACTATATTTGGGGATCTTGACAAACATCAAGTTAGGGAAATTTTCTCAGGAATGTTTTACCTAAAGTGGTTGCAGCTCTAACGTTTGTCCCTAGACTTTGATTCAGAAACACTTCACATATTCATTCTCTGTTTCTGTTTTTAGCCACAGCTTTTGTTGCTATATCTTGACTGAAGCCATTGAATTAAAATACACCCTGGAGTCTAATGTCTTTTGTTCTTTGTAGGCAAAAGCCCGAGTCATCACATTTATGCCTGTTCTTCAATATAATGCATTTCTTAGCTTCTCTTCTCTTGAGAGACCATTGGCTGAAGAGGCATGAAAATAAAATTGCCTTTCTACAATGAGTGGAACATATGTGTACCTCTTGTTTGAGACTGTGATCCTAGGAAGAAAGCAAAAATATGTAGCTCATCAACCAAAAGTAAAATATGACATAACACAGTATCAGAAGGAGGAGGAGGAGGAGATTGGATTTATATCCCACCCTTCACTGCTTCACAAAACTCCTTGGATTACTTTAGGCCAGCCACACTCTATACACCTATCCTTCCTCATGCAGTTGTTGTGAGCATAAAATGGGGGGTTGGGAGAACCGTGTTTGTGTGTGTTAAGTGTAGCAAGACCCCCCAGTGGAAGAAGGGGTTCCGCGCTGCCAGGCCCCATTAATGGAGGGAACATACCCCCCAAAAGAGGGAGATCCATCCAACATGCAGCAATGCATCAACATCACTGCCTATGTGACCTGCAAGTGATGTCATTGTGTCTGGGTCATTGGGGCAACACTCTGGTATTTGGGCAAGATAGCAGAAGCTAAATTTATCATAGAGTTTTTGTCCAAATACCAGAGTGTCATCCTGATTTCCTGGATGTGATGATATCACTTCTGGGTCACATGGCCAGTGATGTAGACACAACTCTGCATGTTAGATGAGCCTCCCTGATGCTCCCAGTAAATCCTCCCCATTCCCTGCTAGCTGCCAGGAGGGCTGTCTCCTGTGGCCTGCCAGATAGGGTTAAGTGCTGTCAAGTCACTTCTGACTTATGGCAACCCTATGAATTAATGACCTCCAAAACATCCTATCATGAATAGCCTTGCTCAGGTCTTGCAAACTGAGAGCCACGGCTTCCTTGATTGAGTCAATATACACCACCCTAAACTCTTCAGAGAAAGAATGGGATATACAGGTGACTGACAGGCAGATTGGGACTTAAATCCCACCTACTGTTTCCCCTTTCTCTCTAAGCTACAGGGCAATGGGAAGTATAATATGAGAGTGTCTGTAAGTATTTCTATATCAGCAATTTCTGTTTCTAAAGCTATTGTGCTGATGACTCTGCTGCTGTTCAGCATAGAATTCCAGCTATGTTTTGCCCTGTGAATGAGAAATATTTTTCCTTCATGTTCTTGAACTTTTTATTCTTCTGTCTATACTCAACATAGTGCTGTTTCTCTCTTAAAAATATATATTGTCAGAAGTAAGTAAATATAAATAAAAAAATCAGGATTAAAAAAAATCACAGAGAGAAAGTTTATAATTTCTGGATAATTCAGTGTAATAAAAATGTCACCAAAGGATTTTCTTGTTAAGAGTAAGAAGAAGCTTTTTTAAAACAGGTTTCATATATTGGCATTAGTTGCAATTTTTCACATTCCTGTCTGATTTGTCTTGTGCTCAGGGCTCTTTTTGGGCAGGAATGCACAGGAATGGAGTTCCAGCTGGCTCCTGAGTTGGCCATATCCAACAGGAACTATTAGCATAACAGGCCACACCCAACAGCAGAAAATCATTAAAATTGGCTACAGTAGGGCTGCATGGCCTAACATGCAAAGGAGTTCCTGCTACAAAAAAAGCCCTGGGTTTTGTCAACAAACAAGATAAACAGAATAAGAAGCAAAAGGTGGGTGTGGTGTGGCTGGATGATCAACACTTCTGGTAACATGGGGCTGTGGCCTAATATGCTAATAGCAGTGTTTTCAGGGGTGTGGCCTAATATGCTAATGAGTTTCTGCTGATGGGTGTGGCTTATTATGCTAATACATTCCTGCTGGGCTTTTTCTACAAAAAAAGCCCTGCTTGTGATAATTATACATCCCTGTGGTAGAGTAAATAACAGCCATTATTCTACAAGATAGTGAGATTGCTGTGTCCTTGGTGCAAATTCATAATACCTTCAGGCATTTTGATTTGATGGACCTTGCTGAGAAGTTAGTCAAATGCCCGCACATAACCATGGTAACAATGGAAATGTTTATTAAGCAATCAGGTTCAAAATTAGAATTGCCTTAATCAGAAACACATCTAGACCAAAACCATTCACTTGATCTTTTCACAGGAAGAAGTTAATTAGGAAAAGGTTAATATAAAATCTGAGTATAACATATATATGTGCCATAGACAGGCCTTTATAAAATGCTGTTCTTTTAGAAGATAATTAGAGGCAGCTTAGTTATCTTGTGTTGAGGCTGAACAATGTATAATTAAAAAAAAAATCACCACCAGCCCACCCCAAGAATGCAATGTTTGGTTTTAAGAAGCATAAGGCTTAAGGGCCTGGTTTAAACAAGGTGCTGGGCACATGCTGGAAAATTGCAGCACAAACAGGTGGTAGTGTAGTATACAATCCGTATACCAGGTTATCTCACATCATGTAATTGTATGTAACTATCCATATTAAATAATTTAGTGATTCTTGTCTAGGCTCTGAATGTTTCAAAAAGGTATGGATTTACATGGAACATTTGATAAACAAATGAATCTCAATGCAGAAGTGGAACATGTCCAGTCTAGTGTTTCATGTTTCTCAATGAATCTAGAAAAAGTATAAATGACAAGACTAAAGTGTTCAGCTATTTAGAGGAAACAAATGGAAAATTAAAGTGCAAAGAACCATCTCCATTTATCAGTCCACAGGAGACAGAAAAAAACCAAGCAGGAGTTTGTGGCATCTTAAAAATTAATAAGATTTTATTGCACCAGAAGATTTTGTGTTCTAAAGACTTCTTTAAATGCTATGAGTGCATTCTCACTTTGTATGCAGAAGGTTCGAAAAACAAACAACAGAGTCAAAAGATGATGAAATGTGGTAAGTAGAGTGAAATATAATTATGTAAAATTCCAAAACCATTCAGAAAGAAATACAGAGACCATCACTAATGATGCTAAATTAGTGAACGGGTAGAAAGTCACAGATTTTGTTAGGATTGTCACGTTATACAGAGATAAAAATCCCAAATCTCACTTAAACTCAGGTAGGGAGCTCATGTTGAACTTTTGAATAAATTGTAATTAATCTCCTTCCACAGAAGATACATTTAATCTGGTGGCTACTTATTTGCATTACCCTTTGAGCCTAATCTCAGCCTGTATTGCCCATGTGCACTGAAATTACAAATAGCGAATTTGAGGACTGCTGGTGACTGAGTGCAATGAACCAGATGAGGCTGAGCTCAGCATGCGTGTGAACGGAACAACATCTGTATTTCACACAGCCATAAGAACATACAAACATAAGAGAAGCCAATGTTGGATCAGGCCAATGGCCCATCTAGTCCAACACTCTGTCACACAGTAGCCAAAAATACCAGGTGCCATCAGGAGGTCCAGCAGTGGGGCCAGGACACTAGAAGCCCTCCCACTGCTGCCCCCCCAGCACCAAGAATACAGAGCATCACTTGCCCCAGACTGAGGGGAATTTCAGACAGATGATATAATCCGGAAGAGGAACGGTTCCCAAACGGTTTCTGGTCTGGCATTTCAGACAGAACCGTTTTAGAACCGGTTCCCTACCGGAATATATTTGTAATTTCACACAGAATCGCTTCTGTCCCGTTCAGGAAACGGGGCTGAAGCGTTTTACCTGTCAACCGCTTCCAAGTAGTCGTCAGTTTCTTCTCCCGGATCCGATACGCTTTTTTCCCGCCTTTTTTCGCCCGCGCGGGCAATCTCCGGCTTTTTTTTTTTTTTGAACATTCGCTTTAGAGTGCTATAATGCTATAACGGTATAGCGCTATAGTGCAATAGGATCATAGCAACCCCATTGGAATGCCTGCAGTGTTGTTTTATAGCACTATAGTGCTATAGCGCTCTAAAGCGAACATTTTTTTAAAAAAAAAGGCGTGGTGGGAAACGGCGGGAAAACAAAGCGATGCAGTCTGAATTGCCAAACCGCTTCTGATTCGGCTCTTTTCCAGTTAGGGAAAGCCATGTGTGAAATGGCAGCCCTGTACCAGTTTACTTCAAGACGAATCAGAAACGGCTTCAATCCAGCAGAATCTCGGTAATGTGAAATTCCCTTGAGAGTTCTTATCTATACCTTGTGGCTAATAGCCACTGGTAGATTTCTGTTCCATATGCTTATCTAATTCCCTCTTGAAGCTGTCCATGCTTGTAGCCGCCACCACCTCCTGTGGCAGTGAATGCCATGTGTTAATCACTCTTTGGGTGAAGAAATACTTCCTTTTATCCGTTCTAACCTGACTGCTCAGCAATTTCATTGAGTGCCCATGAGTTCTTGTACTGTGAGAAAGGGAGGGAAGTACTTCTTTTTCTACCTGCTCTATCCCATGCATAATCTTATAAACCTTGATCATGTCACCCCTCAGCTGTTGTTTCTCCAAGCTAAAGAGCCCCAAGCAGTTTAACCTTTTTTCATAGGCAAAGTGTTCCAACCCTTTTATCATTCTAGTTGCCCTTCTCTGCACTTTTTCCAATGCTATAATATCTTTTTTGAGGTGTGGTGACCAAAACTGTACACAGTACTCCAACTGAGGTTGCACCATTGATTTATACAGGGGCATTATAATACTGGCTGATTTGTTTTCAATTCCTTTCCTAATAATCCCCAGCATAGTGCTAGCCTTTTTATTGCAGTCGCAAACTGTCCAGACATTTTCATTGAGTTATCTACTATGACTCCAAGATCTCTCCCTTAATCCCATCTATGTGTATTTATATTTAGGATTTTTGGCTCCAATGTGCATCACTTTGCACTTGGCCACATTGAACCCCATTTGCCACACAGACGCCCACTCTCCCATCCTTGACAGATCCCTTTGGAGTGCCTCACAATCCTCCCTGGTTCTCAGCACCCTGAACAACTTCGTGTCATCTGCAAATTTAGCCACTTCACTGCTTACTCCCAACTCCAAATCATTAATAAACAAGTTTTAAAGCACTGGACCAAGTACGGATCCCTGTGGTACCCCGCTGCTTACCACTCTGCACTGAGAAAATTTCCCATTTATACTCACTCTCTGTTTCCTATTAATTAGCCAGTTTTTGATCCACAAGAGGACTTGTCCTTTTATCCCATGACCATTGAGCTTACTTAGGAGCCTTTGATGAGGAACGTTATCAAAAGCTTCCTGGAAGTCAAAGTAAACAACATCTATTGGGTCCCCCTTGCCCACATGTTTGTTCACTCCCTCAAAAAACACTAAGAGGTTAGTGAGACAAGATCTTCCTTTACAGAACCCATGCTGAGTCTGCCTCAATAGTTTTTGTTCAGCAATGTGCCTAATAATTCTTTCCTTAATAATAGTTTCTACCAACTTACCCGGTATCAACATCAGACTGACTGGCCTGTAATTTCCTGGATCTCCTCTGGAACCCTTTATAAAGATGGAAGTGACATTAGCTATCTTCCAGTCCTCAGGAATGGAGGCAGATTTTAAAGAAAGATTACATATTTTTGTCAGGAGACCCACTAGTTCACATTTGAGTTCTTTCAGAACTCTTGGATGTATGCCATTTGGGCCTGGTGATTTATCAGTTTTCAAGTTGTCTATCAGTCGTAGGACCTCCTCTCTTGTCACCTCAAACTGACTCAGGACTTTAAACACCCCTCCCGAAATCAGCGGTTCTGGAGTGGGCAAGCACTTCTCATCTTCCACAGTGGAGACAGAGGCAAAAAAATGCATTCAGCTTCTCAGCCATTTCCCTATCATCCTTCACTACTCCTTTTACCCCTCGGTCATCCAAGGGCCCCACTGCCTCCCTGGCTGGTTTACTGCTGCTAATGTATTTGAAGAAAGTTTTATTGTTGGTCTTTATGTTTTTTGCTATATGCTCCTCATATTCCCTTTTTGCCTGCCTAATCACAGACTTGCATTTTATTTGCCACAGCCTGTGTTCTCTTTTAACCACCTCACTGAGACTAGCTTTCCACCGCTTAAAGGAATCCTTCTTGCCTTTTACAGCTTCCATTACTTTATTTGTTAACCATGCAGGCTTTTTTCTATACCTATTTGTGTCTTTCCTGACCTGCGGTATATATATATATTTAATTCTCTTAATTCCTCTTTACCCAGTTTCTCCTGAAATCCACAATCCATGTCTTTTCCTCTCTTTAGGAATATGGAATCAGTGTCTAATCAATTCCATTCTGATCTTTGAGAGGAAGGGAAGAAAAGGAGGTTCTGCAAAGTTTCAGAATTTCACTGTATAGATGCACAGAGGTAGGCAATACCTTCCTATCCTCTTGCTACACCACATTCTAGTGCATAACATAAAATAACTGCAAGGTCTGATGTTACAAAAGGGTACACTGATTTTGTTTACACAGAGAAAGAGAAATCCAATCTTTTTTTTAAAAAAAGGAGGAATCAATGGCTATATCCAGTTTGGAAAAAATAATTCCCCCTTCCCCATAACACCCCAGCTTCAATTCAACAAGCCCTTCTTTCTGCATCATATTTTGTTTTGAAGACCCATTTGCATCCTACTGCCCTCTTTCCTGAAGGTAGTTCTATGACTGTCCATGTTTGTTTTTTGATTAGGGATTCAAGCTCCTCTTCTCCAGCCTTTTTGCATCTTTCTGCTTGGCTAGGTAGGCATTCTTTCTATGTCTTCCCATGTGGAAGGTCTGGTTCCAGCCTATGTCCTTGTCAGGTAGGAGAGTGTTCTCAGTGGTACTCCCCTGTTTGTTCTGGTTCTTGTGGCTCTACAGGTATGTCATCAGGTATGTCATCTGTAGGGTCCATGGTGCTCAGTTACGCTGTTTCTGGTTGCTGTGCTTTATTATTATTTTTCTGTTGCTGTGAATTCTCTGATATCCACTTTTTCTGTATTTGTAGATTCTTCTTTCTCATCAAGGTAGACTATGTTGCAGATTTTTACAGTTTCTGTTCTTGGGTTAAGGAATCTGTACCCTTTCATCCCAGTGCATATCCTACAAAAATACCTTGTTCAGTTCTCAGATCCATCTTGGTTCATTTCTTCTTGGGGATGTACATGAAAACTCTTGACCCAAATACCTTCAAGTGTATGTGCCCATACCACAGTTCATATGGTGTGCTTCTGGCACCTTTTGTAGGCAGTCTGTTCTGTAGATAGGTAGCAGTGTTGATTGAGAGGAAGAAGAAGATAGAAGATATTGGATTTATGCCCCATCCTTCACTACTCGAAGGAGTCAGAGAATAGCTTACAATCCCTTTCCTTTCCCCTCCCCACAACAGTCATCCTGTGAGGTAGGTGGGGCTGAGAGAGATCTCTTGAGAACTGCCCTTGAGAGAACAGTTCTGAAAGAACTTATGACTGACCCAAGGTCACACCAGCAGCTGCATGTGGAGGAGTGGGGAATCAAACTCAGTTCTCCCAGATTAGAGACTGCACTCCTAACCACTACACCAAACTGTCTCTCCCCGGTATTTATCTCGTAGCTCTGCTTCAAGCACCATGCTTCTGCACATCTCACTCAGGAAGTGATTCTTCCTTTCTGCTACACCATTCTGCTTTGGAGTGTATGGGACTGTGAACTGATGCTCTATTCCTTGTTCAGCTAGATACTTCATGTCATGTCCCACATATTCTCCTCCATTGTCAGTGCAAATTGCCAGTGGCTTTCTCTGGAATCTGTTGCTGACCATTGCAACATAACCTTATATTTCTCCAATACTTGACTTTTCTCTCTGATCAAGTAGGTTACTATATACTTTGAAAAATCATCAGTAAAAGTTAGTATATATCTGTTCCCACTAGGGGTATCAGTCTTAATTAGACCACACACATCAGTATTTATCAGCTCCAACGGACACTGTGTCTTGCTTGTCTCATGGCTCTTACTGAAACTAGGTCTGGTTCCTTCAGCTTGCAGTTTCTTTCAATAGTGCACTTGTTTATCTGTATGCACTTAGTCAAATTCTGGCTTTCAAGCTGTGCAATATAGCATAATTATCTCTATATCCTAAACATCCATGCCATGCCCAGGAACATTTCTTGTGACTGCAATGTTTAGTTACATTTGCACTTTGCATACATGTCTCTAAAGCAAAGCTGATGCACTTTCCCAGTTGCAAGCAATTCTCCCTTTTGCTTAATAAAATATTTTTCTCCAAATGTTGTGACCATTCCTTTTTTTGCAAGTACTCTTATAGAAATCAGGTTGGCTGCTAACTGTGGCACATACAGGCAATTTTCAATGAGGACCTTTCTGATTTGTCCATCCAGGAGCTTGTATTCTACTGTTCCTGAGCCAATCCCTTCTGCAATCACAGATCTGCCATCTGCAACACCTAATACCTCTCTCCTTTCTTCATTAATTATCTCAAAGAAGTCTTTATACGCACACATGTGCATTGAGCATACACTACCTAAAATACAGAGGATGTATAGTCCCTCTATATGAGAATACAGATTGAAAGACTGATTGAGTTAGCATATGTAATGAGATAAGAAACCAGTATCCCTGTTGAGTCCTGGGGAGGTCTTTGTTCTAAGTGTTGTAATAACTTGTAATCCAGCAGTTTCAGTAATTCAGCATCATCAATGACTTAAACCTCTACTGGATAATGACAGTTCTCTTTCACAAGTACTGGGGGGCAAATCTTTTATTGCACACAGACAGCCCCCCAGTCTCAAACAACTCCTCGCCCACAATAATGCAACATCTAATTTGAACATGGACACTGGGACCAGAGCTTGTAATAAACCCAGATGCCAATTTTGCTGTCACATGCACCCAGACAACACAATCACTGGACCTAACAACATCAACTACACCGTCAGGAGCTCATTCATGTGCACATCTTCTAACACTGTATATGCCATTAAATGCCAACAATGCCCTTCGGTTCTCTGCATAGGACAAACAGGACAAACCCTATGCCAGAGGATAAATGGACACAAATCTGACATCAGGAATCACAAGAATGGAAAGGGGAATTGCTGAATTACAAGTTATTACAACACTTAGAACAAAGACCTCCCCAGGACTCAACAGGGATACTGGTTTCTTATCTCATTACATATGCTAACTCATTCAGTCCTCACATATGTATTCTCATACAGAGGGACTATACATCCTCTGTATTTTAGTGTATTTTTTTTTTCAGAATAGTATTTAGAACACTGAATGTTATACAAGGAATATTGGAATGTTTGGCTGACATACACTGCTTCCACCTTGAAAGAGAACGTAAAAATGCTGTTAAGTGGCCTCCACATTCTGAGAATGAATGGAGAGTCTCAGATTTATTTTGACATATTTAACCTTATAACCTTAGCTTGTTATTTAATTCTGTTTTTGCATAGCTTAAAACATCTTCATCATGTTACATGTTAATTTGCTGTTTGGCCTGTCTATAAGTTTGATCCTTACCTCCCATTGCACTGTATTTGAAAAGGTATGCTTTGCACATGAAAGCTCATAGCTTGAATAAACCTTTGCTGGTCTTAAAGATGCCACTGGACTCTAAATTTTTTCTATTGCTTCAGACCAATATGGCTGACTACCTGGCTCTATTCTCATAGTTATTGATCATTGAGAGAAGAGAAGGAATCCTACACACCAGCCACAGTGCAATTATCATATACTTCTCTGAAATTATTGATTTTGTGGCAGTGGAAATTTCAGTAAATCATTACATTCTGACAAGACATTTTAGATGAAATAACTGTTGGGAAAATCTCTTTTTAAAATGTCAAAGCATAATTCAAGAATCCAGAGTGTCACATTCAGTGGAAACTAAAGCAAAGGAAAAGATAAGCATCTAAATAGGAAAGCAAGGATACTGGAAACTAGCTTACACAAAATGGAGGAAAGTTATGAGAGGACAGTTTAAAATGTTCAAAATGGTGCTGTTTATTGTTTTTGCCCTCTCATACACACACACACACACACAGAGAGAGAGAGAGAGAGAGATGCACACAGAGTAGCTAGCCAAAGAGCAACAAGGCAGCCACAGTGAAAAACTTGTTCACCTCTCCTGTGCTAGAAGGTCAAATCTGCTCTGTATGACACTGTTGTAAAGGGAAGGTGAGCTGGGAATATAACAAGGAAAGAGGCACCAAAATGAAATTATAGTGTAGAAGTCTTACTGTCACATTCAATAAAGATTAAACTGCTAAGTGGGGTAACTGCATAGGAAATGTAATACCCCCTTTGACATACCTTCAGCATGAACAGGAATGTGAGAAAGAAGCATTTCTGTCCCAGTGATAGGAAACTGAAGCAAGACAAAGTGGCTACACTGAAATACCCACTGTGAAATATCCACTGTGAATTTGCAATACGGTGTGTTCAGATTGTGACAGGACATATTGTTACAGAACATAATGGAAAGAGGAAATTCAGTTTGCATCATATTTCATGATCTATCACTGTTTGAGCTAGATTCCTTTATTTTCATAAAACTACAAGAAGTGCAAGAATGTTCAAAGTGTGCATTTCTTTCTGGTAACAAAAAAGCCATGCCACTGAAAAGTACACATTTTTTTCCTGGCTCAAGAGGAAAAAGCAATAGTGCTTGTCTTTCATGACATAAAAATTATTAAGAAATTAGGAGTAAGGCCTGTTGTGGGAAGAATACAACGAGCTCTAGAAAAAGGCTCCAAATAAGTGTCCCGGCTGTGGCTGGTGGGGTGGCAGAAGGAAGGACAAAATAGAGGGAGGAGAGTCATGTTTATTTCCTTCTGCTTAGCTATAAGGCAGGGCTGTCTCAAGTCATTTTGCTGCCCCAAATGGGTAGTATGGAAGGAGAGCTGCATGCTATGTTCTCTGGGTTTCAAGAGTCTGGAAAGTGGTTCTGTAGCCAGGTACAGGGTTGCCAACTCTGGGTTGGGAAATACCTGTAGATTTGTGAGGTAGAGCCTGGGGAGGGGAGGGTTTGGGGTGGAGACGGACCTCAGCAGGGTATAATGCCATACAGTACACTGCCCAAAGCAGCCATTTTCTCCAGGAGAACTGATCTTGGAGATCCCCAGGTGCCCACCTGGAGGTTGGCAGTACTAAGGGAAGGGCCAGGTTTGTTGATGTACTTCAGTGAAGTATAACTACAACTCCTAAGGCGCAATACATCAAAAGTGGGGGTGTAAGAATGGAGGAGCCAGCGGGATGGGCCAATAAGACACCAAGGCAGCTTCCCCAGTGGCCAATGGGACAGTAGGTGAGTTATCACCAGTACAGCTTGCCACGCACACACAAACACACACACTAGTTGCTAGATAATTGCAGCTTGATTCTTGTACTTTCTCCAAGAGCCACAACACAAGCTGCTTGTTTATGACTGGAGCACATGGCATAGGGTTGCCAGGTCCCCCTTGGCCACCAGCAGGGAATGGGGGGTAGAGTTACCAGATCAAGGCTGAAAAACACTTAGAGATTTGGAGATGGAATTAGGGAGGACAGGGACTTCATTGGGGCACATTGTCATAGAATCCACTCTCCAAAGCATCTATTTTCTCCAAGGGAACTGATCTTTTTGGTCTGGAGATCAGTCGTAATTCTGGGAATCCCAAGGTCCCACCTGCAGGCTGGCATCTCTAACATGGCAACATGATGGCTCCTTTGACCCAGCCATAAAAGTGGCCAAAAGCAAGGGAGATATACCTAAGAACAAAACCTGTATGGTAACACTGCCTGTCTATTAGAACTTCAAACTCAATATATTGCCAGTTAGGCTCAGCTAAAACATTTCCTTTATGGTATGGAAGTCACTTCCTTATAGACATACTTTACAGGAAATCAATCAATTAGAATTATGTGGATGAGTGATATGACGTGGTTTGCTTTTAGCACTGATGTTGCTTCTAGCTAAGGGTATAGGATGCTGGTATAGGAAGCTATTGTATCATTCTCCAGATTTCTTTGGTTCTAGTTCACAGACTAGAGTGGTACACAACTTGGGAGGAACCTTCCATGGTGTGATGATAGTAACTACAGACCCATAAACCCATACATTTTAAGTTCTATGATTTCTCTCCATTCAAGTATTCCAAATTCTTCCTACCTAATTATTTTTTTAAATGAGTTCAGCAGTTTCACCAAATTTTAGTTGAATAAAATTTGCCTTTTTTATGTCTGCCTTTTAAACATATTTTCACTGCTCAAATCTGAGGAACTATATATAATTCACAAAGTATAGTGATTCCCCTTACCTAGGAAATATAACAGTTATGGAATAAGACAACAGGTATGCTTGCAGTTGACAATGAATTATTTAGAGGATAGCAAATCTCATGATAACTGCAAAATGCTTTCTAAACTGGTAAATCCCTTCAGTTCCTGTAGCACATGTCCTAATTAATAACCACTTAGAGACTGATAATTATGAGTTATTAATAAGCGGCCTTGATTTGCACACTTGAAAAACAGCTACTTAATTCCCAAACTGTAAACAACAGGTTCTAGTATTTCTTCCTTCCTTCATTCCCTCCCTCTTTTAAACAAAAATTCAGCCTCATTGCAAATCCTGCCTTGGTACAATATAATTTGAAAATGTGTAAACATACAGCAGATCCTTTGAAAATTCCAACCTGACATGATAAGAAAATGCATACAATGAAGCAATACTCTAAAGAGAAGTCTCAAAAAGAACCACAAGCTTAATATACATATATATCTTAATTCATATATATTGTTTGGAGACTATAATAATTTTGCTGCAAATATGAACATCAAAATTGCAAAACTTTGCTTTCTATTGACATCAGCATCCGAACTTAGCTATCTTTAAATCTTGAACAAAAAGAGAACACTTCCTTTTGTTAACCCATACTTTATATAAGAATACAATAGTCCCTTTTTTGCATAAGGATTTTGTAAAGAAGAATGCTCTGATAAAAAGTATGTCTCTTTATTTAACAGCTAACACTTCCAACAGATATCTTGCAAAACATAATGTACTGTTCATATGAAATAAGTTATTTATCAATAAAATAAATTATTGGAAATACAAACTCAGAAATTACTTTTAAACGATTGAGAGAGGCTTTTTTCAAAATAAGGCTAACAGGTTATTGATCTCAGGACACATACATTTCTTCAGATCTGAATGAAAACAGTATAAATAAATGGAGATCCATTGTTTGGATACCACTTGCATATAGGAGAAACTCTATAATTTTCTTAGGGCTGGCCTCATTCTGAGCATTTGCATGTATTGTTTCTCCCATTGCTGCCTTCCGTTGATGTTACTGTTTCTTTAACACCTTTACTGCTGTATATGTCCCATCTCTTTCTGAATATATCCTTCTTGTATCACTAGGTGTGTTTACCCCATTCCTTTTACCACAAAAACTGTCTTCTGTGTCACAATGAACAAAGAGTCAGGAATATTTCATATGTCATAATATCAGCAGTTCTGAGAGAGCATAGATGACTCCATCTCTTATGACTACAAGCCGGAATGTCATGAACTTTGCAGCAAACAGCTTCAGCAGGTGAACATGCTGTTTTTATAGCCATGATTACTTGTGAGCCAAAATGTAGATCTCTTCACCTCACCACCATCTGCCTTGAGCAGTTGCAAAACAGCTTTGTGGCAGTGAAGAAGGCCGTAGTGTTCCAGCGTCATCTCCTTCTGCCTTGCAAACTGTTTTTGCATCCACAGAGTAGATGAAATAAATTCTTACCCAAGGTAATGGATGAGATAACATGAGCAGTATAATGATTCCCAGGGGTCTTTTGGGGCTGGAGCATGCTGGAGCACTGCTCTGGCAGCCCAGGAGGCTCTGCTAATGGCAGCGACAGCAAGCCCCGCCCCTAGCTCCCTGTGCTGAAAGCGCTGTGGCTTGAGGGAGGCCAGAGAGCCCCACCGCCGCTTCCCCCAGGCCCGCGCAGGAGCACTGCGGCTCAGGGGACTCCAGGAGAGCCCTGCAGCCACGTCCCCTGGGCCTGTGCAGGAGCACTGCAGCTCAGGGGAAGCCGGAGAGCCCTGCCGCCGTATCCCCCGGGCCTGTGCAGGAGCGCTGCAGCTCAGGGGAGACTGAAGAGCCCCGCTGCCACATTCTCTGGGCCCGCACAGGAGCGCTG
The DNA here is from genome assembly GCA_029375565.1 of Gekko gecko. Taxonomy (NCBI): domain Eukaryota; kingdom Metazoa; phylum Chordata; class Lepidosauria; order Squamata; family Gekkonidae; genus Gekko; species Gekko gecko. The sequence goes on from JAPDNY010000004.1 coordinate 119,575,892, forward strand.
CAGCTCGGGGGGTGCCAGGAGAAACCTGCTGCTGTGTCCCCCAGGCCTGTGCAGGAGTGCTGCAGCTCAGGGGATGCCAGGAGAGCCCCACTGCCGTGTCCCCCGGGCCCGCGGAGGAGCGCTGCGGCTCAGGGGAGGCTGGAGAGCCCCAACACCATGTCTCCCGGGCCCGCACAGGAGTGCTGTGGCTCAGGGGAGGCCGGAGAACCCCGCTGCCATGTCTTCTGAGCCTGTGCAGGAGCACTACGGCTCGGGGGACACCAGGAGAGCACTACTGCTGTGTCCCCTGGGCCCGCGCAGGTGTACTGCAGCTCAGGTGATGCCAGGAGAGCCCTGCCACCGGCTTCCCTGGGCCCCACCGAAGCGGTAAGTAAGGGATCTGCAGGGATAGGGGTGGTGGGGGCTTGATGAGTGGTGGTGGGAGAGCCTCCCTCCCTCCCTCCATCTCTTTGCCATCTTTCCCTCCTTTCCTTTTCTTTCCCTCCTTTTCTTTCTCTCTTTCCCTTCTCTTCCTTCCTCTCTTTTCCTCCTTTCCTTCTCTCTTTCTTTCATTCCCTCCTTTCATTCTCTCCCTTTCCTCTTTCCCTCCTTCTTCCCTTCACTTTCTTTCTTTCCCACCTTCTTCTCTTCTCTTTTTTCCTCCTTTCCCTGTTTCCCTCCTTCTTCCCTTCTCTCTCTTTCTTTCCCTCCTTCTTTCCTTCTCTTTCTTTCCCTCTTTCCTTCCTTTTTTCCTTCTCTCTACTCTCTCACTTTCCTTCCCTCTTTCCTCCTTCTGTGGCCCAACTCTAGTGAGAAGGGGTTTAAACTTTAAACCCCTTGTCTCTTCACTTCCCTCCCCCCAGGCCAGCTGGGGAAGGGAAGGGGAGGCTTTTGAAGATGCCTCCCCCCCTTTTGCTTCCCCTTCTGATATCACTTCCGGTGATGTCAGGGGGGCATGGCATATGCTAATTGCCTAGTAGCTCTTTTTCTACTAAAAGACCCCTGAATTCCTATAGGCCGCACAAATATTTTCATGTGTGAAATAACCTCAGCAATATCAAGGCATAATATCCCCCCCCCAATACTGTTTATTTATAATCACTAGCTGATTAACTTGCTCAATGTTTATATGATTGGCTACCAAGCACTGACCAATGATGTGTCTATGTGGGAGGAGACTTCAATCAGGATGTAAGTGGATATGTATGAAATACTCTCTGCTATATTGTAATGTAATGTAAGAATATTTTTTTAAAATAACCTAACTGGCTCTAGCTGCTCAAAAACAGCTGAACTGCTCAGTGAAAAACTGGACTGAGCATCAGTGAGAAGGACACAAGCAGAAATGAAGTTCGGGCAACCCTAACTGTAAAGTGGGATATTATGTCTGAACATTTCCTAACAGTAAACTCTCTCCAAGGCGAAAATCAGCACATGAGGGAGAAATGCCCAAGGCCATCTCTCTCCTTACTGTACTAGTTTTGTATTTGCAGGGAATTTTTAAACAGGAAAGCATTCAAAAATATAATCCTTCACTTCAGGACTGTACTAGCTTAAGAATTGTAGATACATCAACTAATATATACATTTTATGTTTGGATACCTCCTTTAAATATTCCTTACTGTTTCAAATCAGTGGATGTGTCACACAAAATGACTTTTTGTAGTCAAGTGCTGTGCTATAATATTTTATAAACTGGGAACTGACTAGTGTATACCATGGAACCTAAAGGCGGTAATGAAACCCATGTATACCCCCCCCCCAGTTTATATGCTAAGAACTTTGATTCATTCATGTGGCTCCACATTGTCCAGTGGAACATCTGCTCTAAATGGATTTGTTAGATATTTTTTCGAAGTCAATATTTTGGCTAGTATATAAGCTGGTGAATTCAGCAGTTTCTAATTTGTCATGGAGACCATGCTTGGGCTCATCCCCATCAGCACAAGTGTGGTAGAAGGATCAAAGGCATCTAGTGCTGGTGATCCCAACCTGTGGCCCCCATGATCTTTCTGTGTGGCCCTCCAACCAGCTTGTTTTCTACTATCACCCTCAAAGCATTTTCCCTCAGACCCACACTGTTCTTCCTTCCTCAAGAGGCACCATCTACTGATGTTTTTCCTGTCCCTTTCTTGCAAAAAACACAATAGCCACATTGTATCTTTTGGTCTCCATGTTTCCTTCTATCAGCCCCCTCTTGGTCTTATCCTCCACACTAGCACTTTGGCCATTCTGGGTGCTTTGCTAGCAAGCAAAGCTCAGATCAGCCCCATAGCCAGAAAATCTTAGGTCAAAGGGTCAGGGGGCATGGTGTGTGTGTGTGATGTCACATGACACCTGTGACCATGTGATCTCCCCATCCCACATCTCCCTCCAACCAAGTTCCCCTCCCTCTGGCTGCCATTTTGCTTCACATGACCGAAGCTTGGCTGGCTGGCAGTTATGTGTATGCGCACTCTGCATACAATTTGAAGCCAACTTAATGGCATATCCTCTGCTCCATGTGAGAAACTGAACTTTCATTAACTCTTTCTCTCTACCTACCCTTTTTGGAAGGCCCTCAATTTTTAAAATATTAGCATGTGTAGATTTAAACCTCAAGGCAGTGTGTTTATTAAGAAATAAATCTCATAGTATTCAGTGTACTTAGGATTGCAACTCAGACATCTGGTACGTCAGATTCATAAACCATTTTTTTAAAAAAATTCTTCCTAGCCTGTGCATATAGCCCAATGGTCCTGCAAACTGTAGTGAATAGGGAGGCAGGGGTCTCTTCTCTTTTTTGCCATAGTCAAAATGAAAATACCCAGCTAATAATAGCTAGAGTGGGGTGGATTTGATGGGAAAGGGAAGAGTAAGGTCCCTAAAACTATACTTCTCATATTTTTCATTTATTCAAGGATTATACTGAAACTCTGCAACTGCTGCTCTGCTAAAAATTCTGTAAGAAGATGTCTGCAAAAGAAAGTGCTGTTTCAAAGAAACAAAAAATTGCAGATGAGCACCATGTCTTTAATTACAAATGAACTACTGAGTACTTTGTTTTAAACAAGGATAAAGCAGTTTGTGTGATATGTCTCAGCAGGGCTTTGTTTGAAGAAAAAGCCCAGCAGGAACTCATTAGCATAACAGGCCACACCAAATGGCAGGAACTCATTAGCATATTAGGCCACAGCCCTGACAGCACAGTCCATTGGCATATTAGGCCACACCTCTGTGCCTTCCCTTGGCTTGCCCGGATGCCCGCAGCTGCAGGGAGCCCAGGCAAGCCTCCCTTTGAAAGGAAAGGAAGGCAGTTTAAACTCCTTTCCCTTGGCTTGTCTGGGCACCCCGCGGCTGCGGGGAGCCCGGGCAAGCTGGCCCTTGGACAGGCTGGGGAAGGCATGGGGAAGCATTTAAATGCCTCCCTGATCCTTCTAGGAGTCCCCCTGGCCCATCCTCCTCAGAGTCGCCGAGGGGGTTGCTCTCCAGGCCTTCCCTCTGTAGCCACACACACAGAGGTTTTGGCTGTAGTGGGCATGGCCAACTCTAAAGCCAGACAGAACTCTGTTCCTGTGTGTTCCTGCCCAAAAATAGCCCTGTGTCTCAGTACTAAAGGAGTACATTTAAAAGGCACTTTGAATTCTGTCACAAGAGCTACTCAGTGGCTGAGTTCAGACTGGCAATTTGCCCCGCTATAGCCATGTTTCAGCCACGTTTCCCAAGCGGATTAATGGGGGTGTTCACACAGGCACATCTACCTGGCGTTCCCCACCCATAGGCAACCCGTGCTGTTCCGCTTCGCTCCCAGGATTAAAAGATACCTGTTGAAAGTTGTAGCAAATCCCGGAGAATGCCTTTATCCTGCTGCATTCCACTTCCTGGAATTGTGAACACTCAGCTGAAAAGCCAGGAACAACCTGCGTTGCACATAAGGCAGCAGCGATTTGATTGGCTGTGCTCCGCTCTACCGCCCAATGCAGTGCCAGTGCAATGGGATCCCCCCATATTGGCCGGATGCCTATGTATGTATGAGCACATGAGTGCATATGCACTCATGCACTCATACATACATAGGCATCCGGCCACTTAACAAGAAAAAGCCGTTTACAGCCGTGCCTCCAGGCCAGCAGTCTGAACACTCCTGCGCACCTCCTCACGGTATGCTCCCGCATCAGTCAGCCCCGTGTGACCGGGAAAACCCAGAACAGTTTGTTCCTGGGCTTTTTTGCCACAACTGGCTCCCACTTCAAACTGCCAGTCTGAACTCAGCCAATATATATCAAAGTGTGACTGTACAAGATAAAGTCTCTTAAAAATTAAATATTTTTGCAGCAAAGTACTTTTAGAAAGCATGTTGAGGAGAACCTGTCCACTGTGAGGGCCAGCAATCTTGTTGCTAAATGTATTGCTGAGAGTAGCAGACCATTCATTCATGGTAAATTTGTTAAAAAATGCATGGTTAAAGTGATGGAGGAAATGCGCTCTGATAGAGTACCTTGTGTTAGTTGTGTCAGTTTATCTGCATCTACAATGTGGCCCTTTTAAGGCACTGGGCATTCTAATGCAGCCCCCATGTGCCAGAAAGTTGGGGACCCCAGATCTAGTGGATTTTGCATAGTTTTTTTGGGGGTGGGGGTGGGGTTGTATGCCCAGGTTATCTCAGTTATAACCAGTGGCCAGGCTGCCTGTATGTCAGGAAAGTGGGCAATACTGTTAACTTGAGAGTTTGAGGCTGGTAGGTGGCCCCCAGAGGGAATGCAGAACTGGTAAACTGTGAGACTCCCTGACCTGTGAACCTCATGCCATGGATAGAAGTAAAGGGACCGGCCTTTCCAGCAATCCCTTCTTACAGTCTACATACTGTTATCCCAGCACCTGGACCACTGCCAGGAGAGCAAACTGAGTGCAGAGAAGAAACAGTAAAACCATCACCATGGCAGCTACCCAGGGAAAACACAAGCTACACACAATGGGTGCTGGTTTAACTCTTCTTCCTCTGCAGCCAGCTTGCTGTCTTCTGAGTACCTTTGCAATCTCACACTCTTTCACCTGAGCTGTTATGATTCATGCAGGGGACTGAGAAGAGAAACTAACTTCATGAATAGAGTGGATTCACGATGCTGCAGACTGGCTCAGAGCAGGCTTCTTCTGCCATTGGAAACCTGAAAACCCTTTACATCCCTCACTGCTTTCTCATGGCAGGAAGCAGAGTAGGGAGAGGGAAGGAGGGAAAGCTGAGAGCCAGTGTGATGTAGTGGTTAGGGTAGACTAGGATCTGGTTCAGATCTCCACTCTACCATGGAAGTTTGCTCAGTGAACTTGGGCCAGTCAGCCTAATCTACCTCACAGAGTTATTGTGAAGATCGAATCGGGGAAAGGAGAATACTGTAAGCTGTCTTAGATCCCCATTGGGGAGAAAGGTGGGGTATAAAGGAAGTAGATCATAAATAAATGAAGCTGAAGATGCGGGGGGTCAGATAAAATAAATGTTGACTGGCGAGTGGAAAGAAGGGGAGAGAAAGCAAATATTGTAGGGAAGCAAGTGCAAGGGAAAATGAAATGATCCACACAAGTCCTTGTGGGTTCCCCCTGGTAGTTAAATATCATATCTCTCCTATATTATAAAGCTGTTCTGGTGGTGGCATGTTGCTGAACATTCCACACTGCGCCCACAGCCTATGGCTCCGTGATCTGTCATTCAGAAACTGTCCCTATCCACTGGCTGCCTTGCCTGAGTCTCGCCTCCAATATTCTAAACAGTTTGCTTTTCCTCTCCCCCCAATAGCCAGTCAGAACACAGAGGTCATATGTATATGTGGCCTGATTGGCCTTTGCCTCTAACATTCTAAACAGTTTGCTGTTGCTGTTGGGAGTCCTGAGGTAAAATGCGTATCGCCATCTCCCTGTGGGGCCTGGAGATCTCCCAGAAATCACAGTGTTCCCCAGCCACAGCACATCATTTCCTCTACAGAAAATTTTCCAGCTATTACAACTGATCTCCAGATGACCAAGATCAGTTCTCCTTGAGACAATGGCTGCTTTGGCCAGTGGACTCTATGGCATTATACCCTGCTGAAGTCCCTGCCCACCCCAAACCCTGCCCTCCCCAGGCTCTACCCCCTCAAATCTACAGGTATTTCCCAACCCAGAGTTGGCAACCACGTAATTGGCTATGGAACCACTTTCCAGACCCTTGGAACCCAGAAAACATGACATAGGAGGAGGTGCTTTTCTACCTTACCTGCCACTGCATAGCCCCAAACTAACATAAGCCAACCTCCAGGCAGCACCTGGAGATCTACAGCTTTTAAAACTGATGTCCAGATGACCAAGATCAATTCTCCTGGAGACAATGGCTGTTTTGGCCAGTGGACTCTATGGCATTATACCCTGCTGAGGTCCCTCCCCACCCCAAACCCTGCCTTCCCCAGGCTCTACCCCTCAAATCTACAGGTATTTCCCAACCCAGAGCTGGTAACCCTGTAACTGGCTATGGGACCACTTTCCAGACTCTTGGAACCCAGGAAACATGGCATAGGAGGAGGTGCTTTTCTACCTTAACTGCCACTGCATAGCCCCAAATTAACATAAGTCAACCTCCAGGCAGCACCTGGAGATCTTCAGCTATTATAACTGATGTTCAGATGACCAAGATCAGTTCTCCTGGAGACAATGACTGCTATGGGCAGTGGACTCTATGGCATTATAACCTGCCGAGGTCCCTCCACACCCCAAACCCTGCCCTCACCATGCTCTACCCCTCAAATCTACAGGTCTGGCCCTCCCCTTAGTATTGCCAGCCTCCAGGAAACACCTGGAGATTTCCAAGATCAGTTCTCCTGGAGAAAATGGCTGCTTTGGGCAATGGACTCTATGGAATTATACCCTGCTGAGGTTCCTCCACACCCCAAATCCCGCCCTCCCCAGGCTCTACCTCAAATCTACAGGTATTTCTCAACCCAGAGTTGGCAACCCTGTAACAGGCTATGGAACCACTTTCCAGACCCTTGGAAGCCAGAAGACATGGCACAGGAGGACGTGCTTTTCCACCTTAGCTATCACTGCATAGCCCCAAATCAACGTAAGTCAGGGTTGGAGGGAACCATACCTATTACTAGTTGTATTTCTTCCCACAATGGGCCTTACTCCTAATCTGTCCTTATATATATTTGAATTTTGGTTGCAGAACATTCTATGCTTGCCACAATTGATTCAGTACAAGAACTGGCAGTCAGAAGACATTGGCCGGGGCTGACTGGCTGCTTGGCGGAGTCCCGCCCACGTCAGTCCCGACCAGTATCTTTGGCTCAGTCTGCTCCGGTCCTCTGACAGGAGAGGACTGTCTGCAGAGAGAGCACAGGGAAAGGCCTTCAAGACCGAGGCAGGTGAGAGAAGCCCCTTCCACCCCCCACACACACCATCCTCTGGGCCTTCTATGGGCCCAGTAGGCCAGAGAAGCCCCTTCCCCCCACACACAAACCATCCTCTGGACCTTCTATGGGCCCAGTAGGCCAGAGAAGCCCTTCCGCCCCCCACCCCATCCTCTGGGCCTTCTATGGGCCCAGTAGGCCAGAGAAGCCCCTTCCACCTCCCCACATACCATCCTCTGGGCCTTCTATGGGCCCAGTCAGCCAGAGAATCCCCTTCCACCACCACCCACACCATCCTCTGGGCCTTCTATGGGCCCAGTAGGCCAGAGAAGCCCCTTCTGCCCCTCCCCCACACACCATCCTCTGAGCCTTCTATGGGCCCAGTAGGCCAGAGGAGCCCCTTCCGCCACACCCCACACCATCCTCCGGGCCTTCTATGGGCCTGGTAGGCCAGAGAAGCCCCTTCCCCCACACACACCATCCTCTGGGCCTTCTATGGGCCCAGTAGGCCAGAGAAGCCCCTTCCGCCCCCCACATACCATCCTCTGGGCCTTCTATGGACCCAGTAGGCCCAGAGAAGCCCATTCCGCCCCTCTTCCCTCCCTTCCCCCCTTTCCTCTCTTCGTCCTCCTTCTTTCTTTCACTCTCCCCCCTCTTCCCTCCTTCCTCCCTCCCTCCCTCTCTCCCTCCCTTCCTTTCTAGGGCCCGTTGTCTTCCTCCACAATGGGCTTTGCTCCCTAGTATTCTATATTTCAAATGTGGCCCCCATCTGCAGGTATTGAAATCTATGGATGGGGGCCACAGTGATGTAAGGGATTTTTTCCTGCAAACTTGGGGGACCACACAGGCTTTCTGAAAAAGAACCCCAGAACTAAAAAAAATAAAAAAAAAATTGGCAGGGGTTACAGCCCCCCCCCCGAACAGTTGACTCCACAAGTGCAGAAAATTGTTCTCTGAGTGCAGGCAGGCATGTGAGGGAGAGGAAGATGGGAGAGACAATTGGACACTATGAGTCACAGGCACCATGGCAGCCAAGATGAGGCACACTGCAGAGCCACTTCTCCTGCTCTCCTCCTCCTCTGCTGATGCTGAGCCGAGCCTCTGCAGCCTGGGGAAGGGGCAGAGAGTATGTCAGAGCCCATCCTGGAGAGTGCCAGCCAGGCCAGCAACTTGTATGAGGAGGAGGAAGCCAATGCAGAGGCCACCAGAGGCGCTTCCAGAACCTGCTGCAGTTACGATATGCGCTCTCTCAGTTCTAAGGGAGAAGCAGTGAGGAAGGGCGGGGAGGTCATTTCCTGCCCAGTGGCCACACTGGGAAAGTGACTTTTGTTCTTCCCATTCATCCAGCATTATCAGCTACAGCATCCCAGGTGACAAGGGTCAGTTGGAGCAGGAGCACGGAGGAGCGCCGCTCCAGCAGTGAGAAGCTGAGGAGGCGGGCACATGACCAAGCCCCGCCCCCTGCAGCCCTCAGTCGGGCCATGAGGAAGCAGAGAGAGGAAGGTAAGTTGCCTTTTCCACACACGCTCTCTCTCTCTCTTACACACAGACACAGGTGCTGGGGGCTGCCGGCTTGGCTTCCTTCTCCTCCCCGCCCTCGCTCCCCTCCTCACTTAGATCCCACACCTTCGTTGTGGCCTGTTTCCCCACCATCTCTGCCGCTGCCCCCTCCCACCTTGTGCTACCTGGGAAGCCTGGGGTGGAGTGGCTCGACTGGGAGGAGAAGGAGCAGAGAAGGCTTTTGTTAAGCTGCCCAAGTGTGGCCCTGGAGAATGGAAGAAAGGGAAGGGAACAGATGGAGCTTGGAAACTTAACACTGAAAGGCACTGTTGAAGGTGGCGGGGATGGGTCATTTGGACTCGGAGTGAGCTGGAGTGGACACATATGGTGGTGGCAGCAAGCCCCGCCCCCAGCAGGCTGGCGGGGAAAGCCAAGAGAGAAGCAGGGGTCAGTAACAAGCCAAGAGCATGGCCGGCTCTATCATAAGACCAGAGCAGAAGAGTGCCAGAAGAGAAGGGCACTCTGCTGCCCTCCCCACCCCAAAAGAGTCACCCTCATGCCAGTCGCTGTCAACTCCATTTCCCCAGCTCTGGCTTGCTCCTCCTGAGTGGAGCACAGAGGCAGTATTGCACAAGTGCATGCACACGCGGCATCCTTATTCATCTCGTGCATGAGAGCCCCAGCCCTCATGCACAATTACCCAGGCTACTCCACTTCCCCTTAGAAGAAGTGGCAATCCTTGGGGCATGCTGAACACACGTGCGTTGCACATCCCCTTATTGCCTGCAGCCAAAAAGGACTTTGCATTGGGCGCCTCCAGCTGATGATCCACAGACTTTGCCACCCCCACTCACCTCAGTCACCACTGCTGCAACACAGGCGAGTGGGGCGATCAGTTGGTTGCCACTAGCCAGACTGTGTGAGGAGCAACAGGGCGGCGAATCAAGCCGAGGGCTTTCTGGTGTGGGGGGTCTTTGTTCTTGCATCACAGCCAAAGAGAACGGGAGGGCTTCCGATCTGCAACTGGAGGGGGGAAAGCCCTTCAGCCAGATTTCAGGCAGGTTTACTTGCAATTAAGTAATGGAGTGGGGGGAGATAAGCCTTTCAGTCCCTGCTGGAGAGAGAAATGCACCTGTCGTGTTTTGTTTTTGTTTTTTTTAAAATGGGGAGTTCGTATTAAATAGTTTTGAAATACAGTAGTTTTTAAATGTTTGTACACCATGTAGGTTTGACAAGGCTGCTCACGAATCACTTTGCATGGGGTGATGCAGCCAGGGGATCTGCAGCATTGTAAGGGTTAAATGGTGCAAGCTGCTTCCTGGAGAAGCTGGGGGGTGGGAGGGAGGAAAAGTCTTTTCCAGGGTTGGTGGGGAGGGGGCTTTGCTATTTGAATGAAAGAGACCAGGGAGGGTTTCAGATCTGCAACAGGAGAAAAAAACCTTTTCAGCTGCCGGATTCTGAGCAGGGTTACTCTCTCTCATGTAAGTCATGGGGGGAAATAAGTCAGTTGTACTGGAAGACGAAGAAGAAGAGATTGGATTTATACCCCGTCCTTGACTCAGAGTCTCAGAGCAGCTTACAAAGTCCTGCATTGTGACTGAGTCAGGAAAGCTCCTCCCCTGCCACGAACTTTGTGAGTCTTTCAGGTGCTGCTGGACTCTTGCTCTTTTCTCCCCTTACTCTCTGCCATGACAGCTTTGCTCATCTGAGCAGCAGGGACTCCTACAGCCCTCCTCCCCCCCCACCTGCCAATGGGCAGAATCAGCAACTCCCCATCCAGGGGTGCTTTCTTGGTGGCAACCTTGTGCAACAGCATGCCTGAGGTCAGGAAGGCTCCCAGCTTTCTGCAATTGGGTGGCCCTATAGAGAATGATGCACAAAGTCACTTGGAGAAATTATCTGAGACTGTGGTCTATATTAATGTGTATTTGTTGTTGTTACTGTCAAGTCACAGCTGACTAGGGTTTTCAAGGCAAGAGACATTCAAGGGGGTTAGCCAGTGTCTTCCTCTGCATCATGATCCTGGTATTCTTTGAAGGTCTCCCATCCAAATATTAGTCAGGGCTGACCATGCATACCTTCCAAGATCTGACAAGAACAGGCTAGCCTGGCTATCCAGGTTAGGGTGTTACCTCCCCAGAGGTACCTGTGCTAAACTCGCTTTCTCTGGAAGTTTTCTGCATGTTGGGAAAAAAATGCTTATTCACAAGGAGAAATGCAGCAAGTAAATTATGTAAATCTTAAAAGCTGGTAAATCTTTCTCCAGACTTTTTCCCCTCTAGACTGAAGGGGGAAAAATTCCAGAGACATAGGAGGATATATCTGAAAAGGTAGGGGTCTTCAAGCCCATGGAAGCTGATGCTGGAATAAAATTCTGTTGGTCTCACAAGCATAAAGTACTCAATACAAGAGAAAGGAGGAAGAGCGAGCAATACAAATATGATTTTTGAGCATGAGATTTGTGAGGACCATAGCATTATGGGTCAGTGCAGTGGATTCTTTTCAGGGCATTTAATTACCCTGTTCAGAAAATGTTGGAGGCTTCAACCTAGCTCCCCTAGTTCTGCCTTTTCCTCCTATATGGTTTCACTGAAAGTGGAAGTGGGGAGGCTTCTATTGAAAGCTATTGCAATGATGCACAGACACAAAGATGGAGGAAACTGAATAATGTGTTCTTTAAAAGTGTCTCACACTTTCATAACCTGGGGGAGGGAAGTGGTTCTCCTCTAATGCACAGGTGCATAAACACCTGCTTGCTGAAAAACATAAGCAAGAAACAGATGCCTGCCATGCAGCCTCGAAGTTACTGGGCTCAGTAATGGGCAACCAACAGTCTCATCATTCATTGTAGAGTTGTTGATTTTATAGTAAACATTTGTTATATTGAAACCAATTAACATCTTGATTATTTTCTTTGTGCTTTTGAAGGAGTTTTTCTCCAGGTAGGCTCGCCAGCTCTGAGTTGGGAAATACCTGGAGATTTTTGGGGTGGAGCCTGAGCAATGGGTGTTGCCTTCTGACACATTTTTGGTGATGTCAGGGGGTGTGGCATATGCAAATAAGTTATGCTAATAGGTTATGCTAATGAGCTCCTGCACCTCTTTTTCTCCAAAATGACCCCTGCCAGGTGAGTTCAAGAAGATCCTGGAGCGGGGGTGGGGGGGATGCAAGCCTGGGAAATCTGGGGTGGGAGGAAAGGAAATGCAAGGGAGGTCAGAGGTGGGCCTGATCCAAGAGAGGAGGCAAGAACTACTCCCATGCCTATGGCAAACCTTGGGGACTGCTCTGACTGGTGCTCCTTCCTTCCCCTTCTTTCTGCAGAAAGCTGGGGGGGGGATCCAGCCCATTCCCCACATTGTAGGGAGGCCTTAAGAGTGATTTAGATTTGTAGGATGGGTGGAAGAGGGACAAAACAAAAGGGGGAGAAGGACTGTGGGTCAAGGAAAGACAGGGACAAAAGGTGGATGAATGGGAGTAGGGGCAAACCCCTGGGAGGTTCTCTCCAAAGCAAGTGGCTGGTTTGAAAACAGGAATCAGAGGGTGGAAATATATGTCCACTCACCACCCCATGGGAGGGGAGTATGCAGTGGGGTCCCCAGTCCTGGGATCTGCACTAGCATACGACATTTAATATTTTGGAAATGATGCAGACTCACAGGGCTGAGACTACAGAGGACACCAAATTACTCAGGATAGCAAAGCCCCAAGAAGAGAGCAAGCAGCTCCAATTGGACAAAATAGAATTCTCCAGAAGTGAGAAATTATGCTTTAGGGTCCAAAACCCCATTTTAGTTTTATTCTAAATGTATGTATGAGTGACACAGAAATTCCTAAAATTCTGAAATAATGAAAACAAGCCTTCTTCCTCCCCTTCCCTTCTTGTTGGCTCTGAGTAGGATTTGTGAGTGTTCACCATCCAATCCAATCACATAATCTGTGCAAGTATCTATCTTCCCTCTGCTGTATGCTCTGCCTTCTCCTTTCTATCTGGCTAGGCTACACTCAGCACCTTATCAATGGGTATAGGAAAAACATTCTGAAAATAAAAATAAAGAGTCTCAAGCCTGCCAAAACAGCTGCCTTGAAGCAAAGCAAAACAGAACTAAGCAAGATCCAAACCAGATTCAAAAGAACAGATATCAGATAGAAGAAAACTTAGCTCTTCATGAAGCACAACAGAACACCACCACCCAGCCAGCCAGAAACCAGAATTCTGTCTGGAATTATATACTAGAATTAATTGGGGGCAACCTTGCCCCCCCACAATTCCTGAGTTAAGGTTCTTTTCTCCACCCATTCATCCCCATCCATCAAAATTTCAGTACTATTAAAAATATTGTTAAATTAATGGAGTACTATTAAAAAGGAAGGCCTTGTGCTGAAATGTGTTTGGTATCAGTTTGGTTCTTGCATATGAAGACCATATGTACTTTTATACCTGTATTTATGTAAATAGACATTTGTCTTTATATTGGGAATAGGTACTTATGCTGAACCATAAGATTGTTGTTTTAAAATGATAGTTTAGCACTTCTGAATGTATTATTAAATTATATACGATATTTTGTATATTTACACTATGTGCATAGTTATTTTTTACTTTTTCTTTGTTCCAACCTTTTTGGTTACCTTTCTTGTGCAGGGTTGTATTCTTCTCCCCTTCTTTGTTTGTACTCATCAGTATTCTTCATTATAGACCTCAACCCAAGCTGTAAGAGGTGTAGGAAGGGGGAAGGATAAGGGCTGATCTTCAGGCATGGCTGAGTAGTTCAGATCACTTAAAATGGGACTGTGATTGCTGTGACACAAGTGAAAGACACTGCTGCATCAGCTGGAAGATCAGCTAAGTAACTGCAGTGGCTGAGGGATTTATTTTCTACCCTGCCAGGGACAAAGAGGGAGGAAATAATGAGACAAAATTAAAATCACAGTGTATGGATTGTATACTTTATCTTCATTTAACATTCTACATTGATCTCTGCTCTCTTGGCTTCATGGTATTATTGTTTGTGAGTAAAACAATACCAACTCTGGGAAGAAGATTATTATTGTACAACAAGGCTTTTAATCATCAGGACTGCAGTGAATTGGAACTAAGTTGATTAAAGAGATATAAGACAGGAGAAATATAATAATAGCAGGAGAGAGAAAGCAAGCACATTCTTCCCACTGATCTGCTTTTTTATGATTTCTTCTAAATGCCTTAAAACAATTACAAGGAGTATTATTTTCAGGGCCAGATGTGGGACTTTGGGGGCTGAGCACCCTATTGTGTACCCCAAAGCCCCACCAGATGCCCTAAAGCCCCCCACCCCACTGCCTTGTGAGGCTTCCTAAACTGTGCCACCTTGGGCTGCTGCCAGCCCCGTAGCTGGCTCGCAGCCCTTCCTTCCTTGCATTGGCAGGGGTGGGGAGGGAGCCTAGAGCATGTGCTGCTACTGCAGCCACAAAGCCTCCCTCCCTTCTCCCCCCTTCCCCGATTGCAGTGGGGAAAGCGCTGCAAGGGGAGGGCATTGGCATGTGGCCCACAAAGCAGAGCCAGGCCAAGCATAGCAGCTGCCAAGAGAGCGACACTGACAGCTCTAGGCAAATGGTGGAAGACAGCCAAGAGTGCTGCTGGCAGGCTGCTCACACATCCACCCCAATTGGTGGGGAAAGTAGCAGTCCAGGTCCAAATACCCTTTGTAGAAGACAGCCTTCTCAGAATGGCCTTCCGTTGGCAGGGGAATGGGCTTTGCTTTGATGTGCTTTGATGCCTCCCCCACCCAAAAATTACCTGGCCTTCTGGGATAAGCCTCCTTCCTTCCTTCCTTCCTTCCTTCCTTCCTTCCTTCCTTCCTTCCTTCCTTCCTTCCTTCCTTCCTTCCTTCCTTCCTTCCTTCCTTCAGCAGGCCAGTGTAGAGAAGGAGAAGGAGGGGGAGTAGTAGCTGTTTTTAATTTAGAGTCCCACCTGGCACCCCGGAGCCCCTCCCCCCAAAAAACCCTGGCTACGGGGCTGATTATTTTCCTGGTAATACTGAATTCTTTTACTGTCATGTTAGGCATTTAGAAAATTCAAAATATTTTCACATAGCAAATGTATCATTTTAACGAGGTGGGGGGAGAGAATGTCAGAATTGTGAGTGGTTATATTCAATAAAGGGCCCATGGTGGCTCAGAGGTTAAGACGCTGAGTTACAGACTGGAAGGTCTGTAGTTTGGCAGTTCGAGACCCTAGTGTCACATGACAGAGTGAGCTCCCATCTCTGGTCCCAGCTCCTACCAACCTGGCAGTTTGAAAGTAAGAAATCACAATTAGATAAATAGGTACCACTTCAGTGGGAAGGTAACAGCATTCCGTGCACCTTGGCATTTAGTCATGCTGGCCACATGACCACAGAGAAGTCTTCAGACAGTGCTGGCTCTTCAACCTGGAAATGGAGATTAGCACTGCCCCCTAGAATTGGATTCAACTAGCTTTCAAGTCAGGGAAACTGAAAAGTACTGAGACTGACGAGTGATTTCAGCTCTCACATACTTTATTAGATCAGGAACAAGACAACCTAAGCCGGCTCACAGGCCGGCTTTTATTCCCAAGTGAACCCACACCCCAAAACACACAACACCCATGATTCGCTATTTACAGTAACTAAGTTATCCGGGGCTCCCCGACTGGAAGGAGGCGAGGAGCCTACATTCTATTGTCTTACAGAACGAAGCTCAGGCCCTTTGCCTGGCCGTGTGGCGGACTGGTCCGAACCGGTCTGAGCACATGGCTGCCCTGTGTCCATGTTTCCCTGTGGATACACTACACCCCTCCCCCCTTGGTCCGTGATGCACCCGCACACAAAGTCCTTCAAGTAAGCTGGAGGCTTCCTATCCCTTGTGGAGCATCGGAGAACCGGTGCCACTGGGGGTGCCTGTGTCTGGGACCTGGTCGGGGAGCCTACCGGTACCGGTGGATGGGGAGTGGCCGTCGTGGTTTTGTCCGCAACGGTCGGGGCTTCGGGCGATGGGACAATGGGTGCTGCAGCGGTGCCTTCCGCCGGGCTGGGTTCCCGTGGTGGAGGTCTTGGCTCTTCTCCCTCCTGCGGTTCAGGAACCTCGAAGTCATCCAGCTCTTGTGGCGCCACCTGGCGGTGGAGCTGGTCGATGTGGTGGTGAAGCACTGTACCGTCCTCACAGGAGACCTCATACGAACAGGGCCCCCAGACCCAAACCACCCGTACCAGCACCCACGGGGGGGGCCACTGTGTAGTTACGGGCATACACTGGGTCCTCGGGGAAGAACCCTCGGGAGGCCTCCTGGTCCTCCGTCCCTGGCTCCCGTTCCGGGGCCCTGTCCGGGTGCAGCCTGTCTATGCGTGTCATGAGGCGGTGCCCCAGGAGGAGTTCCGCTGGGCTTCGACCTGTAGTGGAGTGCAGTGTGATGCGTTGTCTGAAAAGGAAAGATGCTATCTTGTATTCCCAGTCCGGGGAGTCGAGCTGCCACAGAGCGTCCTTGGCCGTCCGGACCATTCTTTCCGCTTGGCCATTTGTGGTGAGATGGAACGTCACAGAACGCAAGTGCCAGATCCCGTAATAAGCGGTGAAGTCCTGGAACTCCCGGGAGGTGAAAGCGGTGCCGTTATCCATGACCAGCGAGTCCGGGAGGCCCTGGGCGCTGAAGTTCCGCCACATGGCCCTGATGGCGGATTTCGAGGAGGTAGATGGTACCGGGATGACCTCTAGCCACTTGCTGTAGGCGTTGACTAGTATAAAGAAAATCTGCCCCAGAACGGCCCCGCGAAGTCCAGGTGGAGCCGGGACCAGGGACGATGGAAGGACTCCCAGGCTCTCTCCGGAGCTCACGGTGGATCGGGGCATGAGGCCTGACAGGGCTGGCATCCTTTTACCTTGTCCTCGATGTCCTTGTCGAGGCCCGGCCACCAAACGTAGCTCCGTGCCAACGCCTTCATGCGTACTACTCCCGGGTGATGCTCGTGTAGCGCCTCCAGCACCTGTTGCCGGAGCAGTGCCGGAATCACCACCCTGCCTCCCCACATCAAGCACCCCTTATATGTGGAGAGTTCATGTTTGCGGGCAGCAAAAGGGGCGAACTTGGGGCCCTCCTTGGCCACAGGCCACCCCCTCCCCACCCAGTCCAGGACGCAACAGAGGACGGGGTCCCAGGCCGAGAGCCAGGCCACTTCCTGCACATGGACCGGCCAGTCGGGAAGCATCTCCATGAGGGCGACCATGTGCTCTGGGGACGGGTCAGGGTCCATGACGGCCAGGGGAAGGCGGCTAAGGGCATCCGTGTGCCCCATAGCCTTCCCAGGCCGATGGGTGAGGGAGTATGCATATCCAGATAGGAAAATGGACCACCACAGGACCCGGGGGGAGACCATCTGCGGGGTTTGGCGGTCCGCGGCTAGGAGATCCAGGAGCGGCTTGTGGTCTGTTACAATTTCGAAGGGCCGGCCGTAGAGATAATGGTGGAATTTCTTCACCCAAGCCACTATCGCTAGCACCTCCTTGTCTATTTGAGCGTAGTTCAAATAGACAAGGTTTGTGAGTAGTACTCGACTGGGACCATCCAGCCATCCGGCAACCGGTGGCCCAGGACCACCCCGACCCCATAAGGAGAGGCATTGCATGCGAGGACAACCGGGAGTGACTCCGTGAAGTGGTAAAGGACCGCATTCAACACCAACAAGTCCTTGACGCCCTGGAACACCACCTTGTGTGCCAGCCCCAAGTCCCAAGGCACGTCCTTGTCGAGAAGACGGTGGAGCGGCTCCGCTACAGCTGCCTTGAGGGGCAGAAAGGAGTGGTAAAAGTTGAGCAGGCCTAAGAAAGCCTGCAATTCCGCCTTGGAGGAGGGAGGGGGGGGGCCTGGGTGATGGCTTTGACCTTGTCCTTGGAGGGATGGATACCTTGGGCGTCCACCGCAAACCCCAGAAATTCAATCCGTGGTACCCTGAGGAGGCATTTCTCTCGTCTCACCTTGAGCCCGGCAGCGTCGAACCGTTGAAGGACCTGGCAGAGATGGTCAGCGAAGGTAACTGTCGTCTAGAAAAGGTTGGACTCCTGGGATGCCTTTAAGAAGAGAGTCCATGAAAGACTGGAAAATCCTGGGAGCCACACAAACCCCAAACTGTAGCCGTGTGACCCGGAAAGCCCCTTTGTGTGTCACGATGGTCTGGGCCTCGGTGGCGGCAGCATCAACGGGTAGCTGTTGGTAAGCCTTTGCTAAATCGAGCTTATCAAAGACCTTGGCCCCCACCAGGGAAGCGAGGACGTGGCTCACCACTGGGACCGGGTAAGCGTGGTCCTGCAGAGCCTTGTTCAGGGTGCACTTATAGTCCGCACAGATCCGCACATCCCCGTTCGGCTTTACCAGCATGACAATAGGGGTCTCCCAGTGCGTGGATGCAACTGGCTCTAGCACCCCCTGCTCAACAAGGCGATCAAGCTCAGCCTCAATTTTGGCCTTCATCGCGATGGGAGGGACCCGGGCCTTGATGCGGATGGGGCGGATGGCCGGGTCCAGGGATATGGTGTCCCTGGTGTACCATCCTAGGGTCCCATCGAACACTTTTGGGAACTCCCGACAGACAGCCTCCCAGTGGGCTGCCCGGATTTGGTTAAGCCCCGATATCTGGAGTCCCAGGGGCTTGAACCATGAAATTCCCAGCAAGCTGGTGAGGCGCCCTTCCACCACCAACAGGTCCAGCAGCCCTGAGAAGCCCTTGAACTGGACCCGGAACTTGCCCCAGCCACGGACTGCCACAGGGTTTTTATTAAAGTCCCGTAATAGGAGACCCTGTGGCTTGTGCAACCAGGGTCCCCCCCTTCGGGCATAGGTTGCGGAGGGTCTGGACCAAGATTATGGAATACGACGAGCCAGAGTCAATTTCCATCCGGCAGGGGGACCCCTCAATCAGTACAGTCACATGCACCTTGTCCAGGCTGTCGGGGGGCAAGTTACATACCGTCTGGTGGTGGTTGCCCGAAACGGTGTGTAGATCCTCTGCATCGATCTGCGCCATGAGGTTCGTCCATTGCCCCTTGGAGCAGCAGACATTCTCGATGTGTCCCGATTTGCTGCACGACCTGCAGATTGTGGTGCGGAACCGGCAGGTCCGACGCTCGTGTGCGTTGCCGCAGCTTGCGCAAGCTACGGTGGGCTGGGGCTTGGCCTCTCAGGTTCGGTGAGGTCGTTGTGATGGGCATTGGTGGACCTGGAGTACCTCCTCATCTTCCGAGACGTCAGATCCCCACATGGCTAGTGTGTGGTGAACCGCCAAGCTGGGACGGTCTTGGTGGGCCTTCTCATAAGCTGCGGCCTCCTGGATGGCCTTATCCAGGTTGAGGTCATTGTTGCTGGCCAGTTTCCATTGCAGCTTGGGCTCGTGGAGGCCCACGAGAAACTGGTTGAGCAACGTGTCTGAGAGGCTTGGGAAAGTGCATCTCGTGGCCGCCCACCGAAGGCCTGCCAGAAAGTCTGTGGTGGACTCATCTGGGCCCTGGACCCTCGCGAAGAACCCCAGCCGCTCTACGAACTTGGTGGGCTTGGGTGAGAACTGGTCCGTTAGGGCCTTCACCAGCACTGCGTACGACTCCTCCTTGGTGGTCCTGGGGTTGATGAGATCCTGCAGGGTGTCTATGCCACAGACACTGAGGAATAGGGACTTCTTTTTTTTCTTGTCTACCACATCATGGTAGCTGAAGTGGTTCTCCAGGGTCTCCAGCCAGGCATCCCATTTCTGAGGTTGGGAGATACCGAAGGCCTGGAGGTGGATGGTAGGCGCGGCCATCTTACCCTGGGTGGGCGAGCAGTGGTGTGAGTTGCAGGGGGTTGCAGTGGCCGGGTCTAAGCTTTGAAGCTGGGCGGAGGATGCGCTGCTCTCGGGGTCAGCAGTGAAGCTCGGGAGCGGTGCGAGAAGCGGCAGGCTTGATGCGGTGCTCAGAAGCGCGGCTTCGGTTGCGGTGAGCGGTGCGGTGCTGCTCTCGGGTTCAGTGATGCGGTGCTCGGGAGAGGTGCGATGAGTGGCGGGCTCGATGTGATGCTCTTCTTTGTGGTCATTGTTCATGGAGGGAGTTGGCATCCCACCCTCATCGCCAGTGAAAAGTACTGAGACTGACGAGTGATTTCAGCTCTCACATACTTTATTAGATCAGGAACAAGACAACCTAAGCCGGCTTGCAGGCCAGCTTTTATTCCCAAGTGAACCCACACCCCAAAACACACAACACCCATGATTTGCTATTTACAGTAACTGAGTTATCCAGGACTCCCCGATTGGAAGGAGGCGAGGAGCCTACATTCTATTGTCTTATGGCCCTTTGCCTGGCCATGTGGCGGACCGGTCCAAACTGGTCCGAGCACATGGCTGCCCCGTGTCCGTGTTTCCCCGTGGATACACTACAGAAACCTTTACCTTTATATTCAATAAAGTATTGATTGTCAGATTTGACAGACAGATCATCTGAATTTCTTCCCCAGATTCTGAAGTTCTTCATTAACTGCAAGTTCAAGCAAACTGAGCATGTCTTGATTCTGGAATTATTTCTAGGAACTCATCGAGTTAAATCTGAACAATTAATTCTAGAAAAATAATTAAGTACCTTAGAGAATGACAGTTCCCAACAATTATGACTGTGGTACTGCTTTGTGCCAGTCCCGCTTAAAAGAAAAAAAAAGCATGAGAGCACTATTGGCTCCTGATGAGCTATTTGCTGCCTTGTGGGGTGTAGCCCATGAGAAGGATGCTGGAGATGCTGTTGCCCTCTGCCCTGGTCTCTACCGCATGCTTGTGCTGTTAGTTGTGGGTGTAGCTGGTCATCTTCTGAAGAACTGAGCAGGAAATTTTGGACCTCCTTCAAATTGCCTAGAAAGAGGATCTTTTTCACCTAGGGAGAGGTAGTATTCTCCAAACATAGTTGGTCTTTTGATTAGTCTGGGCAGGAATAGTGCGAGTTGCTGGAGTATAGGCAGGAATGGGGGGGCAATGGGGGGGAATTGGGCTGTTCCCAACCTAGCCCATTATTGGCCTTGATTTCCTTCTGCCTTGTAAACTTTTTTTTCATCTGCACAGCAGATGAAATCAATTTTCCTGCAGAATCATAGATGGTTGGGGATGAGGCTTAACACCTTGACACTATTTTACATGCAGGTGAAGATAAATGGAGCTAGTGGTAATGCAGGCTAAGTTTGAATGGATGGGGCTTGCCAAGGACATTAGTATCCACAGTATTTTGCTTCTTAGCCCAAACATGCCCTAATTCAGGAATGTTTAATTGATGTAGATCAGCCATTAATAAACTAGGCAGCCCACATACTAGTGTCTTATTTTCTTGGGGGTGGGGGTCCTGATACAATTTATTCTAGATTAAACTTCCATGAATCAGAGCTTACTTAATCACCCCAGCAGAGTACAATGCCATAAAGTCTACCTTCCAAAGCAACCATATTCTGTAGAGAAATGGCTCTCTGTAGTCTCTGTAGTCTGGAGATCAGTGGTAAGTCTAACTGATTGCCAGGCCTCACCTGGAAGTTGCCAACCCTACAGTTATACAACCTGAGGGCTACAGTGCTCCCTCCATTTGAGGGAAGTAACCCAAGTAAATGTTAATTCCTGGAACTTCTCACCAATCTGAAAAAACAGGGTGACAATCCCTTGAGATTTTGTGGTGTCCGAATTCTGGCAGATGTGAATGATTTTATCTGTGAACTTTATCAAACAAGTCAGGTAAACCACTGAATGTTCCAGATATACTTTTCCATTTGTTGTGGACTTCTAGGAATATATATACACATATATATACACACACAGACACACCAGTGTGCACACGCACACACACAGAAAGACACACAAACTATAGAGACTATCTCTGACACACAGAACCTACTCTAACTGCATAAATCAGGGCCAAAAATACGATTTAATTACTTACTGACATTTCACCATTGGCAAGCCATATGTGATGAAGATTAGCTAGTGTAATGTTTTGAAAAGGTCCTAAAAAGTCCGCTGGAACGTGTAATTCATCTGCTTTAATATGCACATTTTGCTGAACCAGCATACTTAGTTATCTTCGGAGAAGGACACAATTTAAACAGCAGAATCTACTTTTGATCACCACTTTGAAAGCTTCATTAGCACACTGCTATTCAGCACTACAGCTGTTCTTCTTTAATGGCTGAGAGTAATCAAACTGTAAACCCCATCCTTCAGGAGTCATCAGAGCAGCACAGTATTTATACCGATATATTACTGGGGCTTTAAAGGCATAATACTGAACATGCAGTATTCCTTGTCCAAGGATCTCTCTTTCTAAGGGCAGATAAAGTATGTTAGTATGTTAAAGGGAGAGAAAAAACAATATTTTTCTAAGGTCCCTTAATAAACTGGAAACACTGATATCTGATTTTATCCCATTTCAAATATAGCTACCTTGACAGCCTGACTTAGCTGAAATGACACTAAATTAACAGGAACACTTCCCCCCCCACAACAATCATTTATAGTTATCAAAATCACATGCATATGTAAAATCCCCAATTATTGCTAGAAATATGGAATATGTATAAAATTGGACACACTGAGAGAACTTATAATTGCATTAGGGTTCCAAATTCTCTACAGAATCCTATGCTTGTTGATTCAGAAGTAATTTCCACTGTGTTCATGGGACTTGCTCCCAGGTAAGTGTGCACAGGCTTGCATCTTTAATCATTCTTCTGTTATAATGCTTGCTCCTATATCTATCTGCCTGACAGCTGAGATCTTTTTCAGTGGCCCTGCAGTTCCTGCGCCAGTAGTACTCAACCTCCAGGTGATGAGGACAGCACACATTCAAAACTGCCATACATTAATGATGCAGTGAGGAGCTGTACCAAGTGGCTACCATGATGCAACAGAGTGTCTAATTTTCTTAAATAATGAATGGATCCAATGCGCTTGACTTTGCTTGCTTCAAAATATAAGAGCAAATGTTCTTGTGGCAATTCTTGACTGGTACAAGATTAATCTAGTGCTAGAAAGTTAAAGGCTGCCCCTTAACAACCCTGAAACCCATTCCTGGAGCTTCTGCTTATCTAATAGGAGCATAATCTGATGCCCCAGGCCACTGCCACAGTTACATTGGGAAAGGGTTTCAAATGGAGTGTATCCAGGGTATTCATAAATTAAATATTATCTTACAATTTGTCAGGTTTATCACTCAGGTTGGCAGTCTCTTTAACATGCAGACATGTGCACATTTAGCATAAGGACCTATGATCAGTGAACATGTTAAATTAACAAACAGCAAGACATACAGAAGACATTGACCTCTTTACTGCTGCTCCTTTGAGAAAATTACAAGTAATGGACAGGGACCTTTTTAATTAAACAACAAGTCTTCATGGTTATGCATGATTAAATTCACAGGACAATAAAGATTAACATATAATATTTGTTTGTTTTAACAATGCTCCTTTAGAACTCTGAAAGGGCAACAGTTTTCCCTGTGACTAAGACTCAGCACTGTTACACCAGTTGGTCTGCTTTGAGTGTGGCATTTTGTAGCAGACTAATACAACCAAGATTCACTATCAGTTTAAATATATGTACATATCAGCATGAAGCTCTGTAGTAGACTAACAATATATTTCAGAAAATGGCTTGACCTACTTTTGATATTTTTCCACTGAAGTAATGTAATGGAAATTCTTGAATTTTAAAATATGTATTTTGCATAAAATATGCATTCAGGCATCAATATATACAAATACAGCAATGGATGAGAAACCACAGAACTAGCCTCCAGCCAAATTGGGTTTGTTGCTGTAGCATGATTACTTGTGAATTCCCCAGTGGAGAGCACTTCCATCTTATTTCGTTCATTCAGATTTTCAAACACTCCTTGCAGCTTAAGAGCTACTCCATTGTCACTAGATAGGTTAAGTGTCTGAGGATAAGGTCCTTCCTGCCTCTGGCTGCCTGCTACTGTCAATTGCAGCAGTGGGAGAAAATGGGGGAGGAGCTGTTACCACAGCAATGTCACAATATCACTTCTAGTCGTGCAACCAAAAGTGATCTCACACATCACCAGAACATTTTAACAATCTGCCAAATCTCTACAGTAAAACAATAGAGAATTAGGGGCTTGCTAGAGCACTGTAAAAACACATGACATCACAACTGATTACACAACTGGAAGTAACGTTGTGTGATTGTACAACGCCTACCCTGCCCCCCCCCAGCTTCCAGAGGTTCAGTTCTATATCTGAGACCTTTGTTAAGAACATAACAACATAAGAGAAGCCAATGTTGAATCAGGTCAATGGCCCATCTAGTCCAACACTCTGTCACACAGCGGCCAAAATATACCACGTGCCATCAGGAGGTCCAGCAGTATGGCCAGGACACTAGAAGCCCTCCCACTGCTACCCCCTCCAACACCAAGAATAGAGTGCATCACCTGCCCCAGACTGAGAATTCTCATCGATACCCTGTGGCTAATAGCCACTGATAGACTTCTGCTCCATATGTTTATCTAATTCCCTCTTGAAACTGTCCATGCTTGTAGCTGCCACCACCTCCTGTGGCAGTGAATTCCATATGTTAATCACTCTTTGGGTGAAGAAGTATTTCCTTTTATCTGTTCTAACCCGACTGCTCAGCAATTTCATGGAGTGCCCACGAGTTCTTGTATTGTGAGAAAGGGAGAAAAGTACTTCTTTCTCAACCTGCTCAATTCCATTCATAATCTTATAAACCTCGATCATGTCACCCCTCAGCCGTCATTTCTCCAAGCTAAAGAGCCCCAAGCGTTTTAACCTTTCTTCATAGGGAAGGTGTTAAAACCCTCCTATCATTCTAGTTGCCCTTCTCTGCACTTTTTCCAATGCTATAATATCCTTTTTGAGATGTGGTGACCAGAACTGTACACAGTATTCCAAATGAGGTAGCACCAATGATTTATACAGGGGCATGATGATACTGGCTGATTTGTTTTCCATTCCCTTCCTAATAATCCCCAGCATAGCGTTGGCCTTCTTTATTGCAGCTACACACTGTCTAGACATTTTCATTGAGTTATCCACTACGATTCCAAGATCTCTCTCTTAGTCCATCTCTGCCAGTTCAGACCCCATCAACGTGTATTTATATTTAGGATTTTTGGCTCCAATGTGCATCACTTTGCACTTGGCCACATTGAACCCCATTTGCCACGTTGACGCCCACTCACCCATCCTCGACAAATCCCTTTGGAGTGCCTCACAATCCTCCCTGGTTTTCACCACCCTGAACAACTTCGTGTCATCTGCAAAGTTAGCCACTTCACTGCTTACTCCCAACTCCAAATCGTTAATAAATAAGTTAAAAAGCATCGGACCGAGTACTGATCCCTGTGGTACCCCACTGCTTACCACCCTCCACTGAGAAAGTTTCCCATTTATACTCACTCTCTGTTTCCTATTTATAAGCCAGTTTTTGATTCACAAGAGGACTTGTCCTTTTATCCCATGACTATTGAGCTTACTTAGGAGCCTTTGATGAGGAACTGTATCAAAAGCTTTCCAGAAGTCAAGGTGAATAATATCTATTGGGTCCCCCTTGTCCACATGTTTGTTCACTCCCTCAAAAAACACTAACAGGTTAGTGAGACAAGATCTTCCCTTACAGAACCCATGCTGAGTCTGCCTCAATAGTTTTTGTTCATCAATATGCCTACTAATTCTTTCCTTAATAACAGTTTCCACCAACTAACCCAGTATCGATGTCAGACTGACTGGCCTGTAATTTCCTGGATCTCCCCTGGAGCCCTTTTTAAAGATGGGAGTGACATTAACTACTTTCCAGTCCTCAGGAATGGAGGCAGATTTTGAAGAAAGATTACATATTTTTGTCAGGAGATCCACAAGTTCACATTTGAGTTCTTTCAGAACTCTCAGATGTATGCCATCCAGGCCTGGTGATTTATCAGTTTTTAAATTGTCCATCAGTCGTAGGACTTCCTCTCTTGTCACCGCAATCTGATTCAGGTCTTTCAAACCCCCTTCCAAAATCGGTGCTTCTGGAGTGGGCAAGCACTTCTCCTCTTCCACAGTGAAGACAGAGGCAAAAAATGCATTCAGCTTCTCAGCCATTTCCCTATCATCCTTCATTACTCCTTTTACCCCTTGGTCATCCAAGGGCACCACTGCCTCCCTGGCTGGCTTCCTACTTCTAATGTATTTGAAGAAAGTTTTATTGGCCCCGGTCACACGGGCCAGAAAACGCGGGGGGGAGGCGTGGCAGTTTGCCCCAGAGCTAAATAAGGCGCGGTAGCCCGATCTCACAGGCCACCAGGTTGCAACGCGCCAGCTCCGCGCCGCGATCACACTGCACTGCTGCAGCGCGGCAAAACAGCAGCACAGCAGACCACGCAAGTGTGAAGTGCGCATGTGCCATTGGGGGGAGCGGGCCGCTGTTGGTGACTTGTGTGTGCGCATGCTCTGTCCAGCGTTGGTGCACATCCCAGGGAAACTTACAACATCCGGAAACCCCGGGGACTTGGGCGGGCGTTGGAAGCCGCGGGATACTGGCGCTCCCGCGATCAGATGCCAGCCTTTGCCCCTGGGGTTTCCAGAAACTAGTACCTCGGACCTACTAGTTTTTTACCCCGCATTTTCGGAGGGAAGCCACGGGTTGGCCATGGGAGCCCTACACCTCCCAGATGTGCTTGTATGAACGTGCACGGAAAGTCCGCAGGGCTCCCGTGACTTCAGCGAGGCAAATGCTCCGTGTGGACGGGGCCATTGTTGGTCTTTATGTTTTTTGCGATATGCTCCTCATATTCCCTTTTTGCTTGCCTGATCACAGACTTGCATTTTATTTGCCATAGTCTGTATTCCCTTTTATCAACCTCACTAAGACTAGCTTTCCACCGCTTAAAGGAATCCTTCTTACCTTTTACAGCTTCCATTACTTTATTTGTTAACCATGCAGGCTTTTTTCTATACCTACTTGTGCCTTTCCTAACCTGCGGTATATATTTTTTCTGAGCTTCTGGATTGTCTTTTTAAATACTCTCCAAGCTTCCCCAATGGTTTTGACCTTCTCTACTCTTCCTTTCAATTTCTTCCTCACATGTCCCCTCATACCAGAGAAGTTACCCCTTTTAAAGTTAAAAGTGGTTGTGTCAGTCTTTTTTGGCCAGTTCCCTATCTGTACAAATGTTAAACTCAATGACATTATGGTCAGTGTTCTCAAGCGGTGCAATCACTTTTACATCTCTCACCAGGTCTTGGGTGTTACTTAGGACCAAATCCAGGATTGCCTCTCCCCTGGTAGGAACTGTGACCATCTGTTCCATAGCACAGTCATTGGGAGTGTCTAAAAACTCAATCTCTTTTTCCCGACTAGAACTCATATTGACCCAATCAATGTGTGGGTAGTTAAAGTCACCTATTACGACACAGTTATTTCATCTAGCCACTCTCTTTAATTAATTCATCATTTTATAATCCTCCTCTATCTTTTGATCTGGTGGGTGATAACAAACTCCCACTGTTAAGCCTCCTTTTGGACCCACCATTTCAACCCATAGCATTTCCAGAAGCGAATCCAATTTTCTTACCCTCTCAATCTTACTGGACAGTATACCCTCTCTGACATAAAGAGCCACCCCACCTCCAACCCTTCCCCCCTATCCTTCCGATATAATTTATAACCAGGAACCACCGTATCCCACTGATTTTCCTCATCCCACCAAGTTTCTGAAATACCCACAATGTCTACCCCCCCAGCACCAAGCATTCCAACTCCCGATTTTACCTCGGAGACTTCTAGCATTTGTGTATAAACACTTACAGTTTCCCACATTTGTTAAGCCCACAGCCTTCCTCTTGCTGCCTAGAGACCTTGCCAGGCAGTTCCTATCATTAGCCACAGTCTCAGTGGACAATTGTAATCCATTTCCTTGTACAAAAGTAATAGCTACCCCTTCATCTCTTTGAGATGAGCCATCCCGAACCAGAGACTTTTCATCTCCTGTTGGCTTTCCCCCATTATTCAGTTTAAAAACTGCTCTGCCACCTTTTTGATTTTGAGTGCCAGCAGCCTGGTTCCTTCTTGGGACAAGTGGAGACCTTCCCGTTTGTACTGCTCCCTGTTGTCCCAAAAAGCATCCCAGTGCCTAACAAACGTGAACCCTTCCCCCCTACACCACTGTCTCATCCACGCATTGAGACTCCTGATCTTTGCCTGTCTCTCCAGCCCTGCGCGTGGAACAGGTAGCACTTCTGAGAAGGCTACATTGGAGGTCCTGGCCTTGAGTTTCCTGCCCAGCAGCCTAAAGTTCTCCTCCAGGACCTCACGACTGCATTTCCCCACATCATTGGTGCCGACGTGCACCACGACCACTGGCTCCTCCCCAGCACTGTCTACCAGCCTATCTAAAACATAATGTCCGCTACCTTCGCACCAGGCAGGCAAGTCACCATACGGTCAGTATGCGGGTTCGCCACCCAGCTGTCTACCTGCCTAAGGATCGAATCACCAACTACCAAAAGCCCCCCTCCTACCCTTCCCAGGGATGGTTCCTTGGTACGAAAGGATACCCGTTCACCAGCTGAAGAAGAGGTCCCTTCTAAGGGCACATTCCCCTTATCCTCAGCATGGTGCCCTGTTTCCCCTTGACCCTCATGCTCCCTGGCAGCAGCGGGGCTGCCAGATCCAGAGTGGGCCATATCTAACAAGTCCCCGAGAGTCTTCTCCATGCACCTAACTGACTGTCTCTGCTTCTCCAGGTCAGCCACCTTGGCCTCAAGGGAGCAAACTCGCTCCCTGAGAACCAGGAGCTCCTTGCACCGAGCACACACCCAAGACTTCTGACCAGTGGGCAGATAGTCATACATGTGACACTCCATGCAAAACACTGGATAGCCCTCAACCCCCTGCTGGCATTCTGGCTTCATAATTGTTTTTAAACAAATACTTTTATATAACCCCCCTTTTAAAACCCTTTGTATTTATATGATTACTGTTGTAGAAGTCTACTTACCTTACTGGGAACCCAAGGAGCCAAGGTCCCTGGCTTTCTGGCTCTTCCTGGGCTTCTTACAGAGCCTCTAGGCTGAGAGTCCCTAGGCTAAGAGCCACAGGGAAAGAGCCTCACCCTTTGGCTCATGCCAGAGGCTCATGCCTCTTGCAAGCTTCCTGCCTTAAATAGAAGTGTCCCCCAGGAGAGGGTGTGGCCAGCAGCTATTCAAATTCACCCTAGGCACTTAATTACAGACAAACAATGACCCTTTCACACCCTAATTCTAGCAGCCAGGAGTCTGCTATTCAATTTCACCCAGGCACTTAATTACAGGCAAACAATGACCCTTTCACACCCTAACTCCAGCAGCCAGGAGTCTGTTACAACTCACCCACACACTCCCAAATACAGTCCCCCACACAGTACCTTCTCAGCTAAAACACCTCAGCTGAAAGTAAATAAATAAATTAAAAAAACCACTCACTCCTCTGGCAGCTCTAACACCTTGCTCCTTCTCAGAGCTCAGCTGGGTCAGTGTTCCTTTTGTACACACAAGTGGAATATCATTCAGCAGAGCTGTCCCTAAGAGTGTGTACATGATAAGCTAGGGACAAATCACCCAGCATGGGTTCCCCTTAATATTTTAATGCATGACAAATCTCTTATGGAAACTCACTCTGTTCACTAAGTGATCCTGGACCCTAGTTCCCTAAATACTGTCTGGCCCCAGCTTAACCATATTATCTTCCCACCATCCCCCTTGCTTCATTTCCATCATAGTTCTGTTTGTGGCTTTTTCCTACTTCCTCTCTCATTTTACCCTCTTTCCTGCAGTAGAAAAAGAGCAAGAGTCCAGTAGCACCTTAAAGACTAAGAAAATATGTGGCAGGGTATGAGCTTTCGTGAGTCACTGCTCACTTCTTCAGATATAGCTAGAATGGGAGTCCATCTGTCCTATTTATTGGAAAGTGGAGTGATTTCAGATGCAGAATGACATTAGCAGGGAAATCACAACAGCAGATGAATGACAATAGCAGATGAATGACCATAGCAGGCATGACTGGACTTAGGTGAGATATGCAGAGGGGTAATAGGCATGGAGAAATCAGCATTGGTAATGAGACAGAAAACCTAGGGCTCGTTTAAGTCCAATTGGATGCATTGTCTTGAGCTTTATTATCAATTGCAATTCAGCAGTCTCTCTTTCTAATCTCCCTCTGAAATTCCTTTGTAAGAGAACTACAGACTTGTACTTATCCTCCTCTGTAAAGTTAGCAGGCATGGCCATCTCAATGCCTGGCAATGACGTTGTGATGCCACTCTGTGTCATCCCTCACTGCTGCAGCCTGTCCCCAGAAAGGTCAGAGGACCCTTGGTAACCAGCATGGTGGGGAGGGAACATTTTGGGGGAGAATCTGATCCATTTTTTTTCCTTACAAGCTATCCCTTCCTTCCTTCCTCCCTCCCTTCCTCTTGCAACTCTGAAGCCTCTCTCCTTTTCCTTCTTCTTGTCTTCACACCTACCTATATCAGTCTCTCTCATTTCCTGTACTGTGTACAGTTCTGGTCACCACATCTCAAAAAGGATATTATAGCATTGGAAAAAGTGCAGAGAAGGGCAACTAGAATGATAAAAGGGTTCGAACACCTTCCCTATGAAGAAAGGTTAAAATGCTTGGGGCTCTTTAGCTTGGAGAAACGACGGCTGAGAGGTGACATGATAGAGGTTTATAAGATTATGAATGGGATTGAGCAGGTTGAGAAAGAAGTACTTTTCTCCCTTTCTCACAATACAAGAACTCGTGGGCACTCTATGAAATTGCTGAGCAGTCGGGTTAGAACAGATAAAAGGAAATACTTCTTCACCCAAAGAGTGATTAACATATGGAATTCACTGCCACAGGAGATCGTGGCAGCTGCAAGCATGGACAGTTTCAAGAGGAAATTAGATAAACATATGGAGCAGAAGTCCACCAGTGGCTATTAGCCACAGGGTATAGATGGGAACTCTCAATCTGGGGCAGGTGATGCACTCTATTCTTGGTGCTGGAGGGGGTAGCAGTGGGAGGGCTTCTGGTGCCCTGGCCCCACTGCTGGACCTCCTGATGGCACCTGGTATATTTTGGCCGCTGTGTGACAGAGCGTTGGACTAGATGGGCCATTGGCCTGATTCAACATTGGCTTCTCTTATGTTCTTATGTTCTTATGTTCTTATGTTCTTATGTTCTTATGTTCCTACTTCCTTCCAGGCCTCCCCCACAGCCTTTCTTGCCTCCCTCCAGCCCCATCTTGCTCCAGTTTTCTTTCCTTCTTCCCTTTTGTTTGCATTTTTCCTTCTTTTCTTCTTTTTGCCTGCCCACTTTCTCTTTTCCCCAGTCATCAGTGTCAAAGTGAAGCTGTGACAGCAGTTTTGTATTAACATATTTTCCTAGGCAATCCAAAATAGCCGCTGAGAAATCATGAAGAAATCTCACAAGATAATAGCAGTTTTAAATAGAGATATTATATATACTAGGAATAAGGCCCTTTGTGGAAATAAATACAATGGGCTCTAGAAAGAGGCTCTGGGAGAGTGCCCTGGCTTTGGGCGCTCAGTGACAATTTGCTGTGGCAATCTCAGCACGGTATAATGACAGAGTCCACCATTTTCTCCAGAGGAACTGATCTTTGCTACCTGAAGAGCAGTAGTAATTTTGAGTGATCTCCAGCCCACCCCCAAGATTGGTAACAGTGGTTCCCCAGGAGGGAGTGGCTGGTTTGGAGGGTGGAGTCTATGGCATTGTACCTGTCTGAGGTCCCACCCCTCCTCAACACTCACCCTCTCCAGGTTCAACCCCTCAAATCTCCAGGAATTTCCCAACCTGGAGTTGACAACCCTATCTCCCTCCCAGCCAACCATCAACCTACCTTTAGTTTTCCATCTCCTCCCCCCTCCCTCCTAGAGAGCAGTTGTAATTTTGAGTGATCTCCAGCCCGAACCTGGAGATTGGCAACAATGGTTCCCCATCAGGGAATGGCTGGATTGGAGGGTGGAGTCTATGGCATCGTACCTGTCTGAGGTGCCACCCCTCCTCAAACCTCACCCTTTCCAGACTCCATCCCTCTAATCTCCAGGAATTGCCCACCTGGAGTTGGCAACCCGATCAGGACTGGGCCCAAGGAGTTTTCTCCCAAAGGCCAACATAGGTGTGGAAAGGGCCTTTTACTGACAGGAGAGAAAGTACAGGTGCCAACTCTGATTAGGGAAATACCTGGAGATTTGGGG
This sequence comes from Gekko gecko, assembly GCA_029375565.1. Taxonomy (NCBI): domain Eukaryota; kingdom Metazoa; phylum Chordata; class Lepidosauria; order Squamata; family Gekkonidae; genus Gekko; species Gekko gecko. Next base: position 119,607,969 of record JAPDNY010000004.1, read on the forward strand.
GGGTGGATCCTGTGGAGGGCAGCATTTGGGGGTGGTGGTGGAAGGACTCAGCAGGGTATAATGCCATAGAGTCTACCCTCCAAAGCAACCATTTTCTCCCGGGGAACTGATCTCTGTCATCTGGAGGTCAATTGTAACAGTGGGAGATCTCCAAGTCCCACCTGGAGATTGGCAACCCTAGGGAAAAGTCAGCCACACAGCGAGGAGTTGAAGAAAATGGTTTGATGGTCACTGGCCCACCTCATTAGCCAGCCAGCCATGCTGAAGCTAAGCAGGAGAAAGAGCCTTTTTCCATTTATTCTGACAGTAAAGTGGCCATTGGGGAGGGGGTTATGCTGAAAGTCCTTTGTTTTTTTACTCACAGAACCAAGCTTGGTTGCCTACCAACAGCCACTGAGGAGGCAGTCCCTCACAGGAGTCAAGAGAACTGTCTTCCTCAGGAGAGAGAGCTGTCTGCCAGGGGGAGTGGGTGGGGAAGAGGAACAGACCCAGCACCCGGCCAATGGCACGCGAGTACTCTTGAGTGGCGGCTGATGGGCCAATGGCTGAGGGAGGGCATTTTACAGCCAATGGGAGTGCATGGAATCTTGCGAAACCAAAAGATAATTATATATATATATTCATTCTTTTACTCCCCTTGGTTGTTTTTTTTAAGATGTTTTTTCCCGCAAACATGGGACTCAGATTCTCCTCTGAAAATTGAGATTTTATTTTTAAACTGTCATTGCTAACAGTAGTTGACCCGTGGGGGACCAGAGAAGAATATCCAAAGGAATTCCATTTCCCTCCAATTTCCTTTCTCCACCCTCACTTTCAAAACATACACCTCAGTCACAATGCTATTCACTTCCTCTCTCTCTCTCTTAGCCTGACTCTTTTCTCCAGGGCCTCATGCTGAATCTCTAGGCAGAAGGCTTAGGGAAGGGGTGGGTATGTGTGAGTAAATGTGACAACTACAGTGGAGGGTTTTTAACTTCTTTCTTAAATTTTAGGTTGTTCTATAGAACCTTAAACAGTAGTCAGGGAAGGCCCCATTGTACAGGCTCCACAGAAGCTAGCCCTTCACTATTAAATATAGTGATGTAGCTATTTCCCATGAATTTGCATGAAGTAGTACTTCATTTTATCTGTTCTAAACCAAGTGCCCAATCTGCGTGAAGAACACTTACACACTAATTACTCACCACAATAAGACAGCTGCTACATGGAACTGTGTAAAATGGCATATTTGTAGTAGCTATAATATATGCATTAGCCTTAAGACAAGTAGGGATGGTGAGGGAAAGATCTAAAAATACACATTTAAATTAACTGTTTTAAAGTGTGGCAAGCTGGGTTCATTGTTTTTGATATAAAACAAATGTGTGTGTTCATCTGAACACAACAGTCAAAACATTTGAGCATTTCCCATTTATAACTCTAACAGCAAAGAAACATTGTTAGTGATATACTATCTGCAATAAGCTAGCTATGTCATTACAGAAATTCAGATGTGCAGTCCTCAGCTCAACAGACAATATATTTCTCCATGTGATGTGATATGTCAAGAAATACTAACGTTCATAAGTCATCATTATTAGATAGACTCAGAAAGTGTATGAAATAGCAAGCACATTTTTTGGAAACCAGCAGAGAGTCAAAGAGACTTCAGTTGTCAGTCAGGAATCAAACAAGAAATTTTTTCCAAGGTTATATATTTCCATAACTCCATAGGCTCACACTGTGGTCTCTGTCTTTGAACAATCCTGTCCCCTGATGTGAGCAGGGATCTCTGAGTTTTCACAAAGGTTGTGGAATTGCAGACTAAATCCTTATTGTGAGACAGAGGTTAAATAGTTAACAGGACTTTCTGTAGCAGTACAATGTTAAATTTATAAAAGTGTTCCATTAGCAGTGGGATCTGTTCTAACACAAGTTTTTGGTACTGGATTTTGGATATATTTCTCTTCCATGGCTTGTTAATTGGATAAAGGTAGTTGCTGGTGACTGATATATGCAACAGGTTGTTACAGCAGAACTGCTTTCAAGATTGTCCTTCCCAAATACCTGTCAGCATATGTTGTCTTTTTCTCAATACTGTATATGTGCTACAATCAGTAATGTAAACAAAAAAAGACATACAGACTTAAGGCCAAAAGATCCATGACAAAGAAGGAGTTGAGATCTCTGTGTCTCAGCCATTAGAGAAGGCTGCAGTGGCTCAGAGGTTAAGATGCTGAGCTGCAGATCTTTCAGTCTGTAGTTCGGCAGTTCAAGACACTAGTGCTGCATGACGGAGTGAGCTCCTGTCTCTGGCCCCAGCTCCTGCCAATCTAGCAGTTCAAAAGCAAGAAATTGCAAGTAGATGAATAGGTACCGCTTCGGTGGGAAGGTAACAGCGTTCCGTGCACCTTGGCATTTAGTCATGCTGGCCACATAACCACAGAAACAACTTTGGGCAGCGCTGGCTCTTCGGCTTAGAAATGGAGATGAGCACCGCCCCCTAGAGTCAGATTCAACTAGCTTTTGAGCGAGGGAAACCTTTACCTTTACTTTACCATTTAGGAGAGTTACCCTTCTATCTTCATGCCATTTTGTTGCCTAACAGGTTGAGGAGGGTAAGACTTTTTACACACTTCAATACTATACGTTTGGCTGCAGCAAATGGACTCCTGCTAATTTTTTGACAGCCAGTTCTGCTCTATGGAAAACTGAATGAGTAGGAAAAGTTAGATGATATTTGCTTTATCTGAGTGTGTAGCAATCACAATTCTTATCAATTACTACTTATCAACTCTTGAAGAAAACATTCCATGTTTCCATGTTGGCTCTCTAATATTGTGAAACAAATTGTTTATATTGCGCAGCATTTGTTAGCGTGTGAGCAATAACAGAAAAGAATTTTCTACAGAATTACTACAGTAGATGATTTTGCAACATATCTTTATTGATTCTTTGTTATTTTTGTCACGGATGTTGTTGTTGGATTTCCACCATCTGGAGGTTGGCAACCCTAACTACTATTGTTCCATTTATACCACAGATGTGTAAACTGTCTTACAATATTTAATAAATAAAATGTTCATTAAGACACTTGGATTCTACACAAGTTATGCTGGGAGTAACAATTAGGCTAGGGTTGCCAACTCTGGGCTGGAAATAACTGGAGATTTTGGATATGGATCCTGAGAAGGTGGGGCTTGAGAAGGGGAGGGACTTCACTGGGGTATAATACCAGAGTCCACCTTTCAAAATGACCATTTTCTCCAGGTGAACTGGTCATTGTTGCCTGGAGATAAGCTGGAATACCAGGAGATAGCCAGACACCACCTGGAGGTTGGGAACCCTAGTTTGGGCTCACCTACTTCCTTTTTCTTTTGCACAATGAGCGAATAACATATTTCTCAAATCAATATGAAGTCTTCTGGTTTACGCTTTACTTTCTACTCATGGAAGATACCAGATGAAGGAATGCCTAGATCTGAGTTATATTGCAAACACAACCAGGATGGATTCTGAATCACACTTTTTTTTACAAATCGTGGCTACCCTCAGCATTACCTCCTACTTCAAACCTATATTTTAAAGTATGTGAGTAACAGAGCACAACACTTTTCAAATTTATTTACTGACACAAGGATAAAAATAGCTTGCCTGACTTCTTGAAGAATAGTAGCTTTATATCACCTGTTGCTGACATTTGTTTCCTGAGGGTTTTAGACTCCAGTTATCTGAGATACTGAAATATGAAATGTCTACAATATGTCTAAAAATTCACATCTGGCATTTAATAATCCTGTACACTCTTACTGTGTACAGTAAATGTGTAAGCAATCCTTTCTCTCACCATTTATTTGGGATGGGCTGAGAGAAGCTGTACAGCAAAAAGTAGACCTTTATTATACTGTTCCATCTTTCCCATGTAACATTTCTTCTTTCACCACTGACCTTTTCTTTTGTTGGTATAGTAGATCGGCCAAATGGACTACAGAATCTAATGTGCAATGTTTCCATTGCATTTTAATTATGAGGTGTACAGCAAGCAATGGAGGAAAAGTTAATAACAATCTATATAAAACAGAACTGAAATAAATATTTCCCACAAATCTAAAACCTGGTAAAATTCCTCAATGGAATTCAGTTTCTATTTTTTTTAACTGGGTTTCGAAGAAGTGAGATCTTGTTGACTATTTTTAAAGATGATACCATTAAGTATCAGCTTAGAAAATTCAATAACATCCCACCTCATGTCTGATCCTTGGACAACTTGAGGATAGGACGAGAAGTCAATTGCTTTATTTGTACATGGAGGTTCTCCCAGACATAGGGAATCTTCTCCCCCTTTGTGGTTGGCACCTTTGCATGGATTTCTCTATATGCATGGAAGCTAGCACTTCAGACTTAGGTGTAGTTATGCATTTCAAGCTTTACAAACTGGTTGTCTCAGCAGCCTTTGATGCTATCAATCATAGTATCCCACTGTGTTGACTCTCGGTACTGTGACTTTGGGGCACCATGTTACAGTGGTTTGAGTCCTATTTTTTTCTTTTCTGTATTTTCTTTTTATTATCTCTTTGTTTTGCAAAAATAAAAATAATATATATATTTTTAAAAAATGAAAGAGGTTCTCTGGGTTAGCAGAAAGGCAGACCTAGGACTTAAAGGCAGACCTCCTGTTTTGTATGGGGTTGCTTGGGAGTAGTTTGGGAATACTACTCAGCACAGCACTCACCTTAGAAAGCCAGGTGGGTGTGATGGTTTGGAGTGGTTTTGCCCAGATTTGGCTGGTGCAGCAACTGTGTCCATTCCCCAGTCAAAGTTTGAGTCCTACTGCTTCAGACCAACACAGCTACCCACCTGAATCTACATTCCTGGGTCAGTCTGATCTAGCCACAGTTATTCATGTCTTAGTTACATCTAGACTGGACTATAGCAATGCACTGTACTTGAGACTACATTCAAAGTTTCATTTCAACTAACCAGAATTATTGGCCTCTCTACTGCTGCCCTGCATGTACAGCCTTAGATGATGGTCACTCTGCCATGGAAGCTTGCTGGGTAGGGTTGCCAGGCCCCTCAAAGTCCTCAGTGGGGGACATTGAGAGGGGGGGTATTACTGGAGGGGGTGGGAAGTCCCCAGTGGAGGCCCCCACCTCTCCCCAGCAAAGTTTAAAGGGTCTTTTTAAACCCTGCTGGGAAGAGGTGTGTGGGGAGGCTGTGTGCACCTGTATGCTGATCCCCAGATTCAGTGCTCAGAGTGCAGGCATTCAGCCCCCCCCCCCGCAGCTTTTAAAGACTTCCTTTAAACTGGGGAGAGGGGGAGGCTGCACGAGCCTGCACTCTGAGCCCTGAATCTGGGGTTCAGAGTGCAGGCATGCAGCCCCTACCTCTCCCCAGATGTCTTTAAGCACTCTCGGGAAGAGGTGGGGAGAAAGCCAGGTGGTCGCTATTGGGGGCAGGGCTTCACCAAGTTGGGCAACTCCTGTCAAACCAGCAGGCCTACTGCTGGGTGACCTTAGGCCTGTCAACTGCTCTTAGCCTACTCTACTTCATAACATATCGCGGTAATAAAATGAAGAAAACAATGTAACTGCTGTGTGTCTCCACTGGGGAGAAAGGTAGAATATAAACAAATACATACACATACACTGTTCCTCATTGTGAACAGAATTAAAATTAGAATTTTATGGGGAGGGGAATTTCTTTTTCCAATATTCACTTTTTAGATTTAGCCACTGGGTCCTCTTATTCTCTTTTTTCCTCTTTAAAAAAGACATTGCTTTTTCATTTCTCTTTGAAGAGAAACCAATGCACCCTTTTGTAACTTCAGCCCTTATAACTATGTTTCACACTACAGGGTGGCACTCTAGTAGGATGATAGAAAGGTTCAGAAGGACATTGCCCTCCATTAGGCACCTACAAAATGAAATTCTGAAATTTTGCAGAATTTCTTTTCCTGACCCATGTCTCTTTGAATTTATCTTTGATCAAAATTGAACTGAAGAGAAACAGACTCCACGTTCCTAGAAAGAGGGAAAGGAACAGATTGCTGTATTTCAGGGAGAAATTGGATGAAGAGGGGAATTAAGAGAATTTCTGTTAACAGTGATAATAATAAAACATTTACTACAAATCACAACAGAGTGAAGGCTTATATTGGAATATTCTCAAGGCTAGTCCAACAGTCTAAAATCCTGATGGGAGAAAACCACCCTATTAACTCACGTGATGGACACAGGATTAAAACAAACATATAAGCATTATTTCAAGGAGATGTTCATCCAGCAGCTAAGCATGGGGCTTATTCATTCCACTGTCATGGTGTTCCAAAAATAAATTGTAACAGCCACTGCTAAAGCACTTTTTTAAAGAACTAAGGAGCTCAGCAGAAAGCTCCAGTAGATGTGACACAAAATCTTCCTCCAACTCTTACACTCTTTACAACCAGAAGCAGTTGTACTTAAAAGAAATGACTATGATTTCTCCAGCAACTCAAATAGGGTAAAAATGGCCACCTTGAAAAGTAATAAAAACATGAACAATATAAACTTCTTTGTTTTTGTTGTGCTTCAAAACTCAGCATAATTTTTTCGTCCTCCTTGCCTACAAACACTCTTACCCACTCGATAGAACTACTGCCATAGCTATTGCTATGAATAACTGTAGAACAATGAGAAATTGTTATTGCTGTGTCTTCATTTAGCTAGCATGATAGGGTATAAAGTTGGATAGATATAAGCATAAGCAAAGATCAGCTGGAATAGCTAAGCAATTCCCCTGTTCCTAATTCTATTCATAGTGGATGAAATGTCAAAAATTGGTAGCTTTGATGGATCTGCTACAACAAAATATATCAGGGTTTTCTGTTCCATTGTGTTGACATTTAATGGGCCCTCCAGGTGTTCAGTTGAATAGTAAGCCACACAGCACTTTAATGCTACATGTCTATGATTTAAGTAGCAAGGGCAACAATTTATCAATAACCCACAAAAACAGTCTCTCTCACACAGAGGGCACAAAATGATTTTCTTTCATGACCCTGTGACCTAATATGCTGGTTAAGAGAAAAGAATCTTTGCCTTCACAAGCAATCATTCACGAGCATGAACAAGACACTGGCACAGTTCTGTGTTTAGATTTTAGTACTGAATAACTGTAGCCGTTTGTTTTCCAAGTTCAGATTGGGGGGGGGGAGCAGAACTCTAGAATTCTTAGTTCTTACAAAATTGCAGTTGAAATGTAAAACTGTACCCTGTTTGTGCTGTTTCAGAATGCAGATGGAAGATCATTTGCTATGACCAATGGCAGGTTGACATTTTTTTTTTTAAATCTTTTCCTACATGCAGACAGGACTATTTTTGGACAGGAACGCACAGGAATGGAGTTCTGGCTGGCTCCCAAGTTGGCCACGCCCAGCAGGAACTCATTAGCATAATAGGCCACACCCAATAGCAGAAACTCATTAGGACTGGCTATATTAGGCGTGTGTGGCCTACCATGCAAAGGAGTTCCTGCTATTAAAAAAAGCCCTGGGTTTTTACAACAAACAAGGTAAACAGAATAAGAAGCAAAAGGTGGGTGTGGCTGGATGACCACACTTCTGGCAACATGGGGTGTGGCCTAATATGCTAATGAGCTGCATTGTTAGGGGTGTGGCCTAATATGTGAATGAGTTTCTGATGTTAGGTGTGGCCTAATATGCTAATGAGTTCCTGCTGGGCTTTTTCTACAAAAAAAGCCCTGTATGCAGACGCTGTTTTTGTTTAAAGCAGTACTGTCATATGAGCCCCTCCTGGCAGTCTAGAATGCCATATCCCAGGAACAGGTTTATTATCTCAGTTACCATTTCTGGTAATTGTATAAATTTCCAATGCAGAAATATATTTCCTAGCTAAATTGCCCACACCTATAAGAACAAATATCCTCCATTCTGTCCTCCCGCATGGCTTCTTATATCAGTATTATAGTATACTAGGAATAAGGCCTGTTGTGGAAATAAATACAACAAGCTCTAGAAAGAGGCTCTGGAAGACTGCCTTGGCTTTGGGCATGCAGTGTGAATTTGCTGTGGCAACCTCAGTAGAGTATAATGATAGAGTCCACTGATTTCTCCAGAGGAACTGATCTCTGCTACCTGAAGAGCAGTTGTAATTTTGAGTGATCTCCAGCCCTCACCTGGAGATTGGCAACAATGGTTACGCAGGAAGAAATGGCTGGTCTGGATGGTGGAGTCTATGGCATTGTACCTGTCTGAGGTCCCACCCTTCCTCAAACATCACCCTTTCCAGGCTTCACCCCTCAAATGTCCAGGAATTTACCTACCTGGAGTTGGCAACCCTATGTCCTTCCCAGCCAAGCATCAACCAGCTATTAACAGCACCGTGGGGAAAAAGTAACTTTTTCCCACCATAGAGAACAATGGAGGGGATGAGGGAAACCTGTTTGGAGGCCCACAGAATTGGACCCCCTGGTCCAATGTTCTTCAAACTTGGTGGGTATCTTGGGGAGAGGGTCCAACAGCTACCCTGTGAGTTTGGAGCCTCTCTCTCAAACCCCATCCCCTCCAGCCCCCAGAATATACCCAATCTGTGATTGTCCGGGTCTGCCAAGATGAATACCATAGGTCTGGATGCAAGGCATGTGCTAAGAGCCAAAGGACTAATGCAATACATTGCTCACCCCTTTAGCACTATTAGGGATGCCAGACACCTCAGTGGGGGCAGGGGTTCCCCACTCCCAGGCCCCACCTCTCCACCACCAATCAACTGGCTGGTGGGAGGGACTTACTGCAAAAAAAGGGAGTCTCACCCAATATTTTAGTGACATCCTCAATGTGATTTCAACATGACCCAGAAGTGATGTAGGCACGTTGGGGCAATGCTCTATTTTTTGGGCAAAAACTCTATGGTGGAAACTAATTCTGAGTCATTTTGGAAGTAATGTCAGGGACATCACTGGATTAAAAAAGTCTGCTAGCTAGGCCTCAGCTGCTGCCAGCAAGCTGGCAAGATTTCTGACTTTTCTTAAGAGGAACAGACCAGGAGCAATTGAGCTCTTGTGACAAAACACTCAAGATAGTGCTAGAACTTCCATAGACATCTGTCCTGACTGTCATCTGGGGGGAGGGGAACAGTGACATTTTACTGAATTATTGTAATGGCTTTTTTGTTTGCTGTGAAGATGAAGTTGTAGTTCACTGTGTAAACAGTTGCTCCCTAGTAAGCATGTTTTGGATTGCAGCCTAAATGGTTAAGATATGATTAATTCTTCCTATTAAAACCAACATAACTTAACAGTATGTGACCATTATTTTAGTTTGTTGGTAAACAGGGACAATTTTTTCCCTCATTACTGAGGCTCAAGTGGTTAAGACGCTGAACTGCAGGCTGTGGAAGATCAGTAGTTCAGCAGTTCGAGACCCAAGAGTGCCGCATGACGGAGTGAGCTCCCGTCTCTAGTTCCAGCTCCTGCCAACCTAGCAGTTCGAAAGCAAGAAATTGCAAGTAGATAAATAGGTACCACTTTGGTGGGAAGGTAACAGCATTCCATGCGCCTTGGTGTTTAGTCATGCCGGCCACATGACCACGGAAACATCTTTGGACAGCGCTGGCTCTTCGGCTTTGAAACGGAGATGAGCACCATGACCCCAGAGTCGGATTTGACTGGCTTTCGAGCAAGGGAACGTTTACCTTTACCTTTACAAATGAACAATAGGTCTGTTCTTAATTTTCTATAATCAAATTATCAGTATTATTTTCAGGCTGTATTTTCATTCGCTATTAAACTATACCAATAGGTAGAATCCATAGAATGTCACATAAGAATATTTTATTTGAAAGTGTAGTTCTGCTTTTAAAGATATGCTATAAATGTTCCATTTTGCTACTATTTAAATGAAAGATTGTATTGATAAATAGATAATTAATCCTGTTTCCTGCCAGGAGTAACACTGAAACTGGATGTTGACATAAAACAATTATCATCTGCAATCAATTATGTTCTTGCTTGTTTGAGATAAGCAATGGAATTGCTAATAATACCATACTGTAGAATATTTTTTTTTTTTTTTGGGGGGGGGAATCAGCAAAATATTAAATGACATACATTATATTGAATGCAGAGTAATGGAGGCAAATATTTTCTTTCTTCATATATTAACAACTAGGGGGGAAGCCCGTTGCGGCCGAGGTAACGGGCTCTAGGGAGAGTCCTTGGGGGTGGGTAAGGCGGCTGGGCTGGCCCCCTCCTGCAGGGAGGGGGGCGGTGTGCTCCGGGCAAGGGAAGCGTTGCGGCGGTGTTTCCCTCTCTCGGCGGCTCGCCTGGCACCCAGTAGCGTGCGGGGTGGAGGTCACCGGGGTTTTCAGAAGCACGGCGCGTCTCCCCCCCAGTTCTTGAAGCCAGACTGGGGCAGAGGAGTGCGTTGGTGAGCTGGGGGGGGTTGCGGCAGCTGCCGCCTCGGAGGGACTTCACCCAAGGCTGTGTATGGAGGCTTTGTGGGGGAGGGCACAGCAGGCCTCGGGAGCGCTGCGCGGCCACCCATCCCTGAAGGCTTTTGGGGCCTGCAGTGTGCGGTGGTGGGGTTGCCCATTTCGGAGGACCCTCTGAACGGCGGGGCGTGGAGGCTTGTGGGCGGAGTCAGCGGCGGGCCTCGGATGCACAGGTTGGCCCCCCCGCGAAGGCAGGCGGGACAGTGGATTAGGACGCTGTTGTAGGGGATGTGGTGACAGCGGCTCCCCCATCGGTGGGCGCCCGCCAACACGGGGTCTTCTGGTTGTATCTGGCCGGGCATGGTGGCGAGCTCCCCGCGAACGGGCCAATCGCGTCGGTAATCGGCAGCCAGAAAGGGAGGTGTTTTGGGGGCGGGCTCCAGAGGCAATGGCTGCAGCTGGAGCGGCGGTGGTGGGCTTGGGCGGCCAGGGTGGCGGGAAGAGGCCCATGTTTCGAAGCGATCGGTGGCTGGAGCAGACTGGGGTCGTGAGGCTGCGCGATGGCTGAGTGGGAGGGCGCACAGCCACGCCGGAAGGCTAAGCAGCCAGTGGCGAGGGACTCCGTCTCTGACTGGCAAGTCCGTGGGCCAACTGATTCCGGTGCGCATTTTGACCATATAAGGTATGACCAAAACTCAATTATATATAAGGAAGGATATTTTGCTTATTGGAAGGTGGAGGGCATTATACAGCCAGTCAAACAAGCCATCTTCAATCCTATTAGACGATTTATGAAGATGCTTAAAATCAATGAGATTGATTGACACATGGAATTCACTGCCACAGGAGGTGGTGGCGGCTACAAGCATGGACAGCTTCAAGAGGGAATTGGATAAACATATGGAGCAGAGGTCCATCAGTGGCTATTAGCCACAAGGTATAGATAGGAACTCTCAGTCTGGGGCAAGTGATGCTCTGTATTCTTGGTGTTTGGGGGGGGGCAACAGTGGGAGGTCTTCTAGTGTCCTGGCCCCCACTGGAGGAGCTCCTGATGGCACCTGGTATTTTTTTGGCCACTGTGTGACAGTGTTGTACTGGATAGGCCACTGGCCTGATCCAACATTGGCTTCTCTTATGTTCTTACGTAAAATTGACTTGATCCTAGACACTGTTTTACATTGTTAACTACCTTAAGAGACAGGACAAAAATATTTTAAATAAACCGACAAAACTAAATAACAGTGGAAAATGCTACAGTGATACAACCCCCCCATGGTTTTACAGAGTGTGCATTCAAGTAAAAAAGTTTTAAAAAACAAACCCATGGGATGCACCTAAGTTCTGCTCACCCTGCCTTTCTGCAGTGTTTACTACAAGGAGGCAAATTCAGATGCTGTGAAACCCATCAACCATGCCAGCACTGGAGCAAGGCTGACTTTGGCCCCAAGAGTTTTGACTCCTCATTCCCCTACTTTTCTCCTCCTTTGTCTTGCTCTCATGATCTGCCTTCATCCCCCCCCCCCTTCTCCTTTTTCAGTCTTGGTCTCAACTGATTCTCATCCCTATCCTAGTTGGCAAATTACAACATACTTAATAGTAGCAAAGCAATGGTTTTCTGTTTGACCTCTGGAAGAGGAAATGAGCAAATGACACCTGCAATTGACTTGATCTCTTCCAAGTGCCTTCTTCCGTTTTTGATGTTTTGCAGGGGGTGGGTTAATGATTTTTAAGACATATTTTTATTATATATGGTTTTAACAGCTATCAAGCCATCTTGGTGGCTCTGATAAGGGCAAAAGGATGTATATTTTTAAAAAATAAATAATAGTATATATTCATACAGCCCATGCAGAAAACAATTTTTATACAGCTTCACACACAATAATTTTCCATGATTGCCTTTTGGTGCTTTGTGAAACTGGGAATGGGGAGAATTTAGGATGTGAAGAAATTCAGACATACCCCTGAGAACATTAGAGAAAAAAGCTTATAAAGGAACCCACTGTCCCCTTGAACACCCTACAGTGGCCGGCGGTGGTAGAGAAGAATGATTATAGGTGAAAACTTTGCACTGAAATTATTTTTAGTCACATAAAAACAGGTATTTGTAAAACATGCAAATGTAATCAGCACCTCAGTGCAAAGTGCTTCAAAACAAAATATTATTTAAATTTTAGAAGAGAATGTTGACAAGGGGCCACATAGTTTGCTAATAGTACTGTAGGTATAGGGCATAATCCTACTATAGTATTTTAACTCCCAGTTATTTCAGTCAAAAAGATTTAAACACATACTTAATTCTTGCATAGTATTGAAATTAAAGATGTTTTAACACTGACTGATTATTTCCATACCTGGATTCAAGTCCAGTAACACCTTCAAGACTGTCAAGATTTTTGGGGTATCAGCTTTTGAGAGTCAAAGCTCCCATTGTCAGATAATATGAAATATGAATAGAAAACTCATACCCTGAAATTTTTGTTAATATTTAAGGTACAATTGCACTCAAATCTAGCTGTTCTACTGCAGACCAACATGGTTACTCTCTGAAACTAACTTCTCATACCTACTAACCAATGTAAAATATTTGTATATTAAAGTCCATTACCAGAACTGAATAACTGGTGAAAGCGACAGTCTTCAAGAAATTCCATTTAATTAAAACACTCTTCTCCTAGTCTTAAAATCCATATAGGCAATAGTATATTGCTGTTTTTCAGCATACCATAAAGCAGGGGTGTCGAATTCATTTGTTATAAGAGCCAGATTTGATATTAATGAGGCCTTGTTGGGCCAGGTCATGTGTATCATAAAATGTAATGTCAGGTAGTGGAGATATAAACTTTATAAGGGACACAAACACAATTAAATATATTATTTTTTTAACTTAAAATACAAACATGTTTAAAACATTAACACTCTTGCAATATTTTATTTAACAGTGTTTGGTATCTGACACCTCTTGCTCTGAATTACTGCATCAAAATCTGGAGACAATGTTTGGGCTGTAGCAATCTTAAGTATGTCTGGAGTGAGGAGCAAATCCTGTTCCCAGCCTTCTCTCATGATCAATGCTCTGAGCCTACAACCCAGGGGAAAACATGAAATGGCTGGCCATTGCAAGCTTCTTCCCCACCCCCCATCTATTCAGAGTGGCAGTGGCTCTCCAGGGTCTCAGGCTGAAGTCTTTCCCATAATACGCCACAGTTTATAAAGGGGAAAAGGAAGCAGTTTGCAATGGTACCTCTCTCTTATTTTGTGTGGTTGTGTTGTAGTTTTAAATTTCTTGTTGTTTCTTTCTTTCACTCAAAGTATCTATTGCTGCCACCAGGAATTTAATTCTAGTCTTTAATTAACCTTTCCTACAGTATTGTGCTGAAGCTCTAAGGCTCCTTGGTTGGACTATGTGGTTCTGAGGATAAAACATTGGGTTAACACTAAACAAGATGAAACTTTATTGGTAAAAGAAGTGTATTGGTTACAAGATGTTTTGTTACATTGCTCAGTAAAATCTTTCCCTTTTTACTCAGGTCTCTGTCAGCTTTCCCCCTCACAAAATACTCTGTCTATATTAGATTTTGCCTAATATATCCCTCAAGTATGTTTTCTTATTCCTTTAGAATCTTAATGCTTTTCACAACACTTCTATATGATTCTAATGAGAAGATGGCTTCTCATACTCTGTGTGAATTGACCACAACTGACAGCTGCTGGCTGCTGACTTCTGATTTCAAACTTCAAAATTTCAGACTTCAAACTGAACACTCTGCCTTCTCTCTCTCCACACACACACTTCCTAGATCCACCCACACGTGATCAGTCACCAACCAATCACCTCACTCATTCATCTCTCTCTCTTTCACCCCCTTTTTCTATTGACACTTAGCAACCATTTTAAAGAACACACACATATAACTTGAAATCATTACACAGTTACTTAAGAGAGCCAGTGTGGTGTCTAATAAGGATCTGGGAAATCCTGGGTTCGAATCCTCACTCTGTTGTAGAAGTTTGCTGGGTGACCTTGGGCCTATCACATACTCTCAGCCTAACCTACATCGCAGGGCTGTTGTTGTGAAAATCAAATGGAGGTGGGGCTCTTCCTACTCCATTCCTATTCCCTTCCTCAATTTCCTTCTAACAACCCTGTGAGGTAGGTAGGCTGGGAGAGAAGGGCTGGCCCAAGGTTACCTAGGAACTGTACATTTCTATTATCCAATCTCCTCAGGGAAGTAACTGTGGGTCCAGTTCTACCACAATTTATAAAGCCAGCGAATCCTGTTGAAGCCAAACACACATGAGAAGGACATGCATGAACAGCCTACTCTGGCTGCATTTCACACTTAACATTACCCCACCCTTTCTTCAGTTGTTGTTATTGTTCAGTGGCACAGTCGAGTCCAACTCTTTGCGACCGCATGGACCACATCATGCCAGGCCCTCCTGTTTTCCACCATCCTCTGGAGTTTGCCCAATTTCATGTTCGTTGCATCGATAACACTAACCATCTCATCCTTTGCCATTCCCTTCTTCTTTTACCTTCAATCATTCCTAGCATCAGAGTCTTCTCCAGTGAGTGCTCCATTCTCATTTGGTGGTCAAAGTATTTGAGCTTCAGCTTCAGTATTTGGCTTTCCAGGAAAAAGTCAGGGTTGATTTCTTTTAGGATTGACTGATTCGATCTCCTTGCAGTCCAAGGGACTCTCAAGAGTCTTCTCCAGCACCATAATTTGAAAAGCATCTATTCTTCGATGTTTGGCCTTCCTTATGGTCCAACTCTCGCAGCCACACATTACTACTGGGAATACCATTGCTTTGATCATATGGACTTTTGTTGGCAGGGTAACGTCTCTACTTTTTATTATGCTTTCTAGGTCTGCCATCGCTTTCTTCCCAAGGTGTAGGCATCTCTTAATTTCATGGCTGCAGTCACCATCTGCAGTGATCCAGGAACATGAATTGTCACTGCTTCCATGACTTCCCCTTCTATTTGCCAAGGAGTGATGGGGCCAGATGCCATGATCTTAGTTGTTTTGATGTTGAGTTTCAATCCAACTTTTGTTCTCTCCTTTTTCATGTTCACCAAGAGGCTCTTTAGGTCCTCTTGACTTTCTGCCATTAGAGTGGTATCGTCTGTTGACGTTTTTCCCAGCAATCTTAATTCCGGCTTGTGATTCATCCAGGCCGGCATTTCGCATGATACAGTGTGCATGTAAATTAAATAAGCAGAGTGACAATACACATCCTTGCTGTACTCCTTTTCCTATCCTAAACCAATCAGTTGTTCCATATCCGGTTCTGTCATTTCTTGACCCTTATACAGGTTTCTCAGGAGACATGTAAGATGGTCTGGTACTTCCATCTCTTTAAGGACTTGCCACAGTTTGTTGTGATCCACACAATCAAAGGCTTTAGCATAGTCAATGAAAACAGAAGTAGACATTTTTTTCTGCCTTTCATCAGAGGCAGTTAGATTTTACCTTTTAAAAAGGCACTTTCCCCCTCCATTTCCAAACAGACTTTTGGTGTACTTTAAAAAAAGCCTCCCTAGGAACCATAAGTCTTCCACGCTATGCTCTGTCAGAAACAACACCAGAAATACACAAAACATCAGATATCCATTAAAAAAAAAAAAAAAAAACCTTCATAAATCCACAGTCCAGTGCCAAAGCTTCTCTTTCTGCCCTAATTCAAAACCAAAATGCCAGTAAAAATGATAAAAACCAGGCTTTGGGCAAACCAAGTGGTGGTGGCCTCTACACTCCAACCCAGACCCAGAAGCACAGGAGAGAGCCAAGGAAGTTTTCCCTTTCCACTCTCGGGGCAAGCAGAATTTATCTTTTACTACACCTGTCTGTGCATTCCTGCAAACCAGAACCAGCAGGGGAGGAGAGTTCTCCACAGCAGTACATCAGCTTACAAGCAATCAGTAGAACAGCAGTTTTTCCCCTCTGCCTTCCTGTCAGCCAAAGGGAACTACTCCCCCCCATTCTCCTCTTTCTCTAAGCCTCCATGGTTCAGAGCCTTATTTATTGGAGAAGGCTTCTTCCTTGCCAGCTTGAGGGCAAGGGACTGACTTTGTTCTCCTTACTGTTGTAGGATTGCAGGAGTGAGGAGGTATCACAGAGGCTGCTGTAATGGGAGAACCCATCCTCCATCATCCTGAAGCCCGTGTCCTTTCCCCTTCCTGAGTTTTATCCCCCTTCCCTGGTCCTACTGTAGCCTGCCCTCTTTCCCCATTTCCAGCTCCTTCAGCTTCTCTCATCTGCCTTGCTTGCTTGCTCCCTTGGTCACCCACACACACTAAGATGGCCTCAGGATCTGCATATAGTGAGGAGAGACCCAGCTGAGAGGCTTCTCCTGCCTAGTGGTTTAAAACACCAGCCAGGCAGGAGAAGCTGGCCCCAGGATCTGCAAGTGGCAGGGAGGTTTTTCCCAGCCACACAGTCTTCTCCTGGTACAGAAAATGGGAAGCTGTGGGGAAGAAGAAGATCGCATGGGCCCAGAGGAGCTTCCAGCCAGAGGCAGAGCCCAGCCAGGCACAGGAGAAGTGGGTGAAGATAAGGGCAAGTGAGCTGGGAAGTTCAGCAGTCCCACCCTCTGCTCCCTGAACTCAGCAGCAGCTCAGAAGGGCAAGGATGGGCAGGAGTGGAGGTGGGGTGGGGGGAGAGATAGCTGCGGGCCAGATTAAAGCCCTGGGTGGGCTGGTTCTGGCCTGCGGGCCATAGGTTTGACATCCCTGCCATAAAAGCTAAAAAGTTGTGATATGCTGAAGTTGTATTTGAACAAGAAAATAAACAATCTTACAGAAAAGCATTCATGAAGTACATTTCTAAAACAAAAGAGTAGACTATTACATAGCACTTTCTATTCTAGTACTTTGTGATTAACACAATGGTTCAAATACTAATATTGATCTATGTAGTTAAACAAGGAATTACAGTGTGCATTAATCATTTTATGTGGGGAATAATAACACCATATTCAAATAGAACAAAACATTGTATAAAAATTGTTGAAAACAAAATTATTCTAAAATATTTATAATCAGCTGCTGTAGAAATGGCAGCTGGATATTTGCTCTAGCTCTGAACAACCATATGGATAAGTCAATTCTCCAGATGTTTAGAAAAAGTATGATGCTAAAACAAAACATACTTGACTGTGAACATATTTAATTGCAATGAACACAACCCAGCCAAAGTTAAGCATTTTAAGTCCCCATTGATTAAAACTGAAGTGGTTATATAAATCTTCCCAATTAGAATCTCTAATATATATATATATAAGAATACAACTGAATTTGCTTATACTCATCCTTACCTCTCCACCCCACCTGCTATTACAGGTTTCTTGCAACATGAACTTAGGTTGTAAAGTACCATGTATGCATTAATAATAAACAACAACAATCTAATCATCACCCACAGACTTGATTCAAACTTTTTTTATTATTATTTTGCTATTTTTCTTCTGGGCATTTTATCATTCCAGTTGTTGCACATGAAAAGTTAACTACTGCATGCCAAAAAGCAATTCCATATAAAAATCCTAAAACAGAGATTTTTTTTTCCTTACACATTTCCCAACAATACTATTTAAATGGCGTTCTAAGTCTGTTCCCATCTCATCTGAACCATTTAGTTTTATCAACAGAAACAGTATATTCTGAAATGGATTATATGCAGTGCTCCCTCTAAGCTGAGTCAGTGTGAGCTAGCTCACAGTTTTTTAGTCTCCAGCTCACACATTTTTGTCTTAGCTCAGTAATGATGACTCCACAGCAAATTTATTTATGCAGCAGCCAAATCGCTCACTCACAACTTTAATGCCAGTAGCTCACAAAGTAGAATTTTTGCTTACAAGACTCCACAGCTTAGAGGGAGCATTGATTGCGTGTTTTTCTTTGTCCATCGGATTTCAAATATGCAGTTTTACATGAGAAGAAATGCTACAGAATAGCAGATTATGAAGTGGTTTTGAGAAAGAAGTGATCACAGGGCTCACATATTGTATAACACAGATGCTAGAGAGTTGCTGACATTGCATGTATATTGTTAGCTGCCTAGATTAATATTTTGGTTTATATTAGTATCTGTTACATTAAAAGCCTGACAAAGGTCTATGACAGGGGTCCCAACCTTTCTGAGCCTGCAGATACCTTTGAAATTCTGACACAGGGCATTGGGCACAATCACAAAATGGCTGCCAGAGGAGGCAGAGTCAACCACAAAACATTAGGGGGTGAGAATAACTATAACTTATTCAGATTTCACTTTTCAGAACACTTGGCAACATTTTTATGATTGGTACAAATTAAATGGATGAGAGGGTAAAGAACTGGTTAAAGAAAGGATAAAATCGGAGACAAAATAGATGGTTTGTAATAAGAGATACTCAAGAGTAACATTATATTGAATGACAAAGTGCTTAAAATATGATATACAAATGGAAATAAATAACCCCCATTTGTGTTTTATGTTTGTGGTTTAGTTTTTTGTGTTGTTTTTAGTGTTGTGTTGTGATATTGTATTGTATTGTATTGTACTGTGTTGTATTGTATTGTTCTGTTTAGTTGTAGTTTGTTATAAAAATAGATAAAAGTCTGCCCTTTGGGGCAGTTTTTTTTTTTAAAGAATAACTATAACTTTAATAGTAGCTCTTCAATATTTCAGGCAGAAGCTCTGTTTAACAAAATGCCTTTTAATCTGCACAGCCAATCAGAAGCCCCGCCTAGCCCTGCCCACTTTATAATAAGACTTGGGGCACCAGCAAAGATTCTGTGGGCATCGCATTGGGGGCCCCTGGTTTATGACTTGTAGCTACAGACTTAGCTTACTGGCAAGAAAATGTAATTTGAAAAGCACAGTAGGATTTTTTTAAATAAATAGAACTGAATTGGTGCTGCATGAGATCATTATGGCTAAGCACCAGCCCATCCATTCCAGCTGTAGGAACTGAAACTAATATACTGTAGTGCCCACTTTAAATGTTTTAAATTGGCTTTATTGTATTGTTTTAATATTGTTATTTATCATTTCTTTGTCCTATTTTAAGACTATATTGTATTTATTGTTGCACACCACCCTGAGCCTGCTTGCAGGAAGGGCAAGATATAAATCAAAATAATAAAGAAATAAATTTGTTAACAAGTGTTTGTAGTAGAATTCTTTTCCTCCTCAAGCTAGAGCTCAAAACTGCTTAGCCAGTTCTAATGAATGAACTTGCTTAAGTAACTTGTTTTTCTGAATTCTGAAATAAAAAGCCAGCTAAAATGTATCAGAATTAAGGCACTTCAGAATTCTGCATTTAAAACTGAGCATGCGCTATGCATTTGCATTTCAGTTTCTGTTACTACTACAATTTGGGATATTCCTGGAGATTTGGTGTGGAACATGGGGAGAGGAGGGTTTGGGAAGAGACATTATCAGGTATAATGCTGTAAAGTTCATCCTCCAAAGCAGTTATTTCTGCTAGGGAACTGATCTCTGTCATCTGGGGATCAGTTGCAATTCCAGAAAATCTCCTGGCCCCACCAGGAGGATGGCAACCTGGACTAGAAAGAGATTGAATAACCTGAATTAGATCTTAGTTTCTGCTGAGGAAATATGGAATATGCATATGTTTTAATATATAAATGATTTGTGTCCTCTAAAGCTCTCTAAAGTTCTCAAACTTCCTGAAGTAGGACTCACTTATACATTTAGGGTTAGATTTTACCAAAAAACTTTGGTTAAGTGGGAGAGCAAAGTTGGCCAGTTTGTCTTTCCTACTGCAAACCTCTGATTTTCTCCTCATGCTGTTCCTATTCTTCAGGAGCAGCGTTTCAATAGGCAGTTTGGACTGAAGGGGCTGGGGAGGTGAGGAAGCTCCAGGAAGGGGTTTCTGTCCATAGAGATTTAGAGTGAGATCCAAAACTGTCTTTACTTTTGGAACTCATTTGCAAACTAATGTCATGGATACTTTCTTCCTCCCCTACATAAAACTCAATAATCTTCCTTAACATTAAATAAATTGGTCGGGTTTTTTGGAGGGAGAGGTATTTATTACTGTACAAGAAAACAGCTGTACTTAATGGTACTTAAGCACATTATGCAGCTGCTGAGCCAAATTTGTCATTAAATCACCGGCAGCCTCCTCTCCCAGCTCACCCTATTTTCTGTCCTTATGACCCACCTGTGAGAGAGATGGGATCCACTTTTGAGTCTAGAACCACTGCTTTATATTACAATGTAAGAAACAAAGAAAATCTTTATCATCTCAATTACCACTAGTTTGTTTGTTGGGGGAAACCATGGGAAATGTGAACCAAGCATTCCAAAGATGATTGAGACAATGAGAATGAAACTTTCTGTAAAAACAGAACATGAGGGAGCCATGCGATATCCCCTGAACACCATAATTAAGGCATTAATTTCTGGTAAAAAGGCTAAGCAATTTATCAGGCTTTTAAACTCAAAATCAGTTAAAAATGCATGGACTTAAAAAGGGTAGGATATGGTTATTTTAAGAAGGGTTGCAACTGATTTATTTATACCAGAGAATACTGTATGTGGGTGTGGGTGTGGGTGTTTGCACAGAAGTTCTTACAGAAAACTTTAGTTAAAGTTGCACTGCAACACAGGGATGTAGACTTTTGAATTTCCCCAGGAGGCATGGGGCTGAACATGGCCCAGGCCCATACTTAGTAATCTATATTAAATTATTTCAATATGAAATTATTTGTATTTCTGAAAACCTTATGACATCAACAATTAATAATATGGTTTTAAAAATATGATTTTTTTTCGACTTGCAGAAGAGGGGGGAATTTACAGTTCATGGGGAATCTGCCCCCTGCTCATTTCCACAATGCCTAAAGGCTGCAGACACTACCTTTTTACTAGGGGGCTTGATGAAATAATTTTACCAGCTGGATGCTGATCACAATTTACCAGTTTGTACCCCTGTTCTTCAGGAAAGATTATCTACACACACAGAGAGACACACATACACACATATACATAGCAAATATTTCACAGATTGCTATTGTGATCCTTTGGAAGGAAATACAACAAATCACAAGAAAAATGTCAGACAATGCACCAGTATCTTTGTTAGAAGTACAAATCTTTAAAACTGCAAGGATGGAAAGAAGCATCAAAGCTTGTATTCAGAATCTGTATCGTATATTAACCACATGGTGTTGTCTGTCTACAGCCTATTATGTATGCACAGCTTGCTGCAAATTTTCCAAGCAGTAAGCCTTTAAGCTTAACTCCAGATTCTGTTCCCGCCTTATGCACCATTCTTTTTCCTCTGGTGTATTCATTCTGCAGCTACAACACCCCCCCCCCCCACGCACACACAGTTTTTCCAAATTGGGGTGGAACATCACTTGCAATATGGGGGTGGTGGTGTCCAAAAGTTTTTTAAAATGTATGCAATTGCCCTATTGCAGCTGTGCAGTACTGTCCAACAAGCACCTTCCATTTAGGTAGGCCAGAGACTTCAGTTTTTGGACCTTCGTTGCGTTCAGTTTATCATTTTCACACTAGAAGCCATACTGAATTAGTAAGAATATGATAATCTTTACAGCCTTTGTGTTTACTCCTTCCTCTGTGACAAGATATATATTATACCAAGCTCTGTGCAGAAGCAACTGTAGAAAGCATTGTCAAGAAAGGCAATCCAGAGGTCCCCACATGCACAGTGAGCCCAGCTGGGCTGAGCTCTCCTGCCACCCAGTTTAAACTGGGAGGCAAGATAGGTCAGTCCAGCAGGGAGTCATTTTTTTTTTTTACAAGCAGCATGCTGCTTGGAAAAAAAAATAAAATGTGGATGGGGGAGTGGCCTATGAAGGAGTGGGGACAGGGCGGGGGGAAATCTGAGGGAATCTGTATGCTTTCAACTTAACTTTGGCTTGTAAGTGAGGCAAGGGAAAAACTGGCACAAAACCACTCTCAGGAAACCCAGGGAAACAATGAATAGGAAGCAAACTGAGCACTGAAGGGGGGAAAAACAATGCAGGACCAAACCAATGGACATGCATGGTGAAAGCAAGGCAAAACACCCACACATGACAGGCCTTAGTTTTGTGTTGGCCAATAAAATTAAAAGAAAATAACAAAATACAGCAACAGAATCTGTGCAAAAAGCAAAACTAAAGAAAATAAATGCAGTCTCATCCACTGTGTAAAACAGCATTCCAGGAAAAAAAGAAAAATGACACCCAGATATAAAACCACCACCACAGATGAAAATATTCAAATACTAACTGAATTATTAACTCCAGATTCTTGCTTAACACAACTTTTGTAAGGATTTGAGCATATTTGTGTCCAAATTATATTGCTTTTGTGAAGATCATTGCTGTGTCTGAGTCAGCCACATTCATTAAATGTAGCAAACACACTAGCAGGACATTTTTTTGAAAACCTATCCCATACCAACCAACACGAGCTGCAACAGGCTTCAGTCCAATAATCTGGGCAGCAGGTGTGAAAGTGCTGAAAGGCTAAAATATTCTGTAGTACAACCATTGTAAGTGTTCTTCCATATTCTTGGTATATTCCACTACACTTTATCTGCATCGTTTACTTATAATAAAAGAAGCACTGAATCACCAGTTTTAGCATAAGACACACTTTTGCATGTATGCATTTTTACCAGAAGGAACAAAGAACAATCACTGTTTTTTATTAATACCTTCTTGAAAGCATATTACAGTGTCAATGACTACCTGGGAAAATAGATAACAGGTACATTGTTGCTAGCTAAAAAGGTAAGCAGTTTTGCTTTCTGCCTGTTCTCAAAACTGGTGGCAACCACACCAACAATAGGAAAATTATGTATTTTGTTGGAAAGTTAACTGCTGTCCCATATTGGATCTGAATAGAAATGACAGCCTCAGAGCTCACACTATTGCTCCGTCGTAGTAAGATTGACTTCCATTTTAAGTCAATAGCCATTACTTATTTCTTGACAAGGCAAGTAAATTACTATTTTCAAACACTCACTCAATGCATTATTGTGTTCTCATGCTGCCTCTCCGTGGTGCCTGCCTGCAAACAGCCCTACATGTTGTGATCTGCTAGATAGATAAGTAACTCAAAATATTTGAAAGGCTGAGAAAATGTTAGTGGCTCTATAACACTTTGGTTTGGCAGAATAGTAATAAAGCAAGGGTTATATTATTGAAGTATCTGATATCACTGAGAAATATTGTGCTAACATTAAATGATAATTTAAATTATTAGTATGGTTTAAGAAATATTAGGGTGGAAAGTGAGGAAGGATTTGCCTAGAATGGAGTAGTAGATCAAGGGAGAAGTTGTGGCTCAGTAGCAGAGTGTCTGCTTGGCATGCAGAAGCACATGTTCAGTTTGGTCTCTTCCGCAGAAAACAAACAGGTAATAGTTGATGGACATGCAGAAGAAAACTGTCATATTGACAAGCTGTATAGCAAGTGTTCCACAATTACTCCTTCCTTACCTGACTCCTTTTGAATATAGGTGATTTGGACATATTTTTTTTCCTTATCCCTTACCATGTTCTCTAGCTTATACTTGTAGAATTATCCACCAGGTATAGGAGCAGAGGGGATAAAGGGATTTACCATGTAGTTAACTATGTTGAGCACTTGCCATATGTTCAAGCTAATCAGTTGACCTTATTTATTTATTTATTTTGATTTATATTCTGCCCTCCCCGCATGGGCAGGCTCAAGACAGTTTATAACAAATTAAAATACAATTCAATAAATATAATAAAACATAGATGCATTAAACAATGCAATAATATAAAATTCAGACAAACAGTCAAATTTATATATAAAGTGCTGTTGCATGTTGACAGTGATAGCATCTTATAAGACCATTTTATGATGGTACTATGTAGACATACTGGTATCATTAGCTGTTCTTACTACTATTAATATAAGGGCCTTAACAATTCAGTTGTTGGCAATTCAAATGTTGTCGATGTGTTAGCGGCGGCTCCTAATCGAAAGCCTGATGGAAAAGCTCCGTTTTACAGGCCCTGCGGAACTGTAGAAGGTCCTGCAGGGCCCTGATGTCTTCTGGGAGTTCATTCTCAGTGTGGAGCCACCACTGAGAAGGCCCTAGCCCTGGTCGATGCCAATCTGGCGTCTTTCAGACCAGGGAGAGTCAGATGGTTTTGTGACCCTGACCTCAGTGCTCTCTGGGGAACATGTGGGGAAAGGCGGTCCCCTCAGGTAGGCAAGCCCCCAACCATATAGGAGGATCAAGGTTAGTAACATAACAGGTGTGATTAATGTAGATTGAGATAGTATATAAGCCCTAAAAGTAGTCCCTGATGGTTGAACTTCAGTGTAGACTGAGACCGTGAAGGTGCTATGTGCTGGCTATTTGCAGAGGGTCTGTCTGTTGTCATTCTTCCCCGAGGGTTCCTGATAGCAGAAAGGACATAAGCATTGTGATCGTCTCTATGTAAAGTCTTTAACCTTTACTCTACTTGTGTGCTTATTACCTCTAAAACCTTCTGAGGCATAGAACCATTGCCTTACTTGGTGACACAGTGTGAAAGACCTCCACTCAAGTCCCTGAGAGCTGCTGCTAGTCAGATAAGACAATACTGACTTTGATAGGCCAATGGTCTGACTCGTGTAAGTCAGCCTTATGGGGAAGGAAACATCAGACACCCACATGTACTTAAGCTGAATGTCTATTTAAAACAGACCAATTCCAATACTATGGCCAAATTAATTTTTAAAAACTTTAACATTTTAACATACAAAATTGCATATGTCTTCATGAAAAGAACTAAACAGTATAACCTTTCTGGCATTTGTATTATTCATCTTTTTATGAAGAAATAGAAAGAAAAAATGAATTTGCCCTGCAATGTGAATGTCAAAAAGAAGATTCCTTACAACTGGTAGCTCACCTTAATGGAAGGCTGTTGTGTATCGTGGAAGAAGGCAATGCTAATTTTGAAGTAGTGATAAACAATTGGAACAGCCAGCTGTCAAAAACCTGGCTAGTCAATGCCTACCATGGCACATGCAACACCACAATTTCCCTCAACATATATTTATTGTGAGGGTCTGTGCACTGAGAACACCAGAGCAAATTTGATTCTAACATATTCCATACATGCTTCTGAAAATTCAAAATATTAGTGAGATGTTTGGGAAGCTGGTCACTTCTGGCAGGAGCTATTCACACATATCTAATCAGCTGTTGAAAAAATACTGTGGATTGAATGCTAAAAAATATGAGAGCATGGTGTTCAAGGAGACATCTCCTTCTTTAGCATCTTCCAACAGACCCTACTCCAAAGTCAGTGCCTTATGGTCAAAACACCACAAGGGCATTGGATATTCAAGGATCTTAGGGGATTAGTGGGGGAAGACGAGGGTAGGGAAAGATCTGCCTCTGTGAACATCTTGATTTCATACTTCATAAAATCTAAGACTGTGACAAAATATTCTCCGCAGATAAGAAGTACACAAAACAATGGAAATAAACTATAGGCTACCCAGACAGAATCCTAGGGATTCCATGCATGAAGTTACTGAATATTAAGTCAGGCGTAAAGAATTTGAAGGCTGGGAGGTCATCTAACTGATCTCCTAGCCAGTATATATGGAAAGAGATTTCAAAGAAAAGTCAAAGAAATATTGCATTCAAGTTCATGCTATGGACAAGGATGAAACCTATACGACTACTATTTTTCACTCTAGGGACTTCTATTGGGTATCTGTGTTAAAAAATGTATTGTGAAACAGCATCAACATTTGACATTATGTGATCATTTATGATTGAAAAGGTTCCAGTTCACAGCAAACAGTAATAGTGGTAAATTCATTTGTGCTTTCCCTATCATCTTTAGGCAGAAGGATTATAGTGAAAGAAATATATTTATGCCTTATCTACAGGCTCACAGGGCGATGATTATGGCAGACCTAATTACATTCACAATGAACTCACAGAAAAGTGCTAGTGAGGAGAAATTTTCATTAAAACAATTACTCATATCTTCATACTTCAATTCATACAAGGAGTCTAAAGTGTGGAGCGGGGAGCTTTAAATGTATCAACTCCATTTGTGCAACAATGAATATCCTGAATACCTCACATGAGAACTTGAGAAGGTATATACTCAAAACTTGGGGGAAGGAGAGTGTGACAAATGGAAAGGCAAAAAAAAAAAAAATCATTTTCCAAATTAAATCCAGGGCGATTCTAGGGAAGAAGCCCACAGGGAAAAAACCCACAGGAAAAAAGCCCACGTGGAAAAATGCTCATACGGAAAAATGCCCATATGGAAAAATGCCCACATGGAAATAAGCCCACATGGAAAAAAGCCCACATGGAAAAAAGCCCATAGACATAAAAGCCCACATGGAAATACGCCCACACGGAAAAAAGCCCACAAGAAAAATACCATGTATTTTTTTAACTTTTTTGCCATTTTTAGGCCATGCTTTCAGTAAGGAAATCGCTGGTAAATTTGCTACCAAACACATTTTTGTGTGTACCGAACACATTCCCCCTCCCCAAATTCAGCGTTAGCCAATGCTGTCATTATTTTAAAAACAGATTGTTATTTTACCTTTTGTGGGTGGGTCTTTACTTTTAAACTGACTACCTATTTAGGGGGAAAAAAAGAAGTTTCTGCTGATGGCTGTTTTCCTATTTAGGTCAGGGTGGCAGCATCCAAAATGGTGGTTGTAAGCTGGATACTCCCAAGCCCCAGTGTCACAAATGTAAAGGAGGAAAGGCAACTCTTCAAAGCTTATGGAAAGCTATGAGGCACAAACGCACTCAGACTGGTAAAAACATTTGAATTTACAAGGAGTTTTGTGGTGTTTTCACAGTTTTGTGTGGGTGGGGTGTGTTAACAATTACATTTCTAAGGAATTTAATTTCATTTTTCTCTACTAACAGAGCACAACTCTTTGCAAAAAGCCTCAAACCAGAGCTGGGTACTGCAAGGCCCCAGTTTGGGCCACCAATCTGAAAAGCCCACTTCCTCTGCCTGTGAATCTGTCTGCAAAGCCATGGCACAGCAGCACATGCAACAGACCTGTATTACAGGATCATCAAACCCACCCATCCCATGTAGTAAATACAAAAGAACACACACACACCAAAATGACTGTAAATGGAAACAGAAGGGGGCTCATTTCACAAACAGAAAATTGACATTACTGGTTCTGATGCTGCATTTAAAGCTTTGTGTGAGAACATGACAAGGCTAATAAGTCAGATGGACCACTTCCACACTGTCATTTTTGTCACTTGTTTGTCCTTATTGCTTCAGGATTCCCCCCCCCCATGTGCTTTGCTGTTTCTAGTAGTCCCAGAGGGAGCAAAACACATGTGGAAAGGGGGGGGACCCAAAGCAATAGGGACAATGTTATCTTATGGTTTTATGTTATGGTTTTAATAACAAAATAAGTAAATAATATTAATCATTTAAAGAATTTAAGCCATATAGTTGTTCAAAAGCTATGTATACTAGACAGTCTCTATATAATTTAATTTAATGCCTTTCTGTCTTTACTTTAGAAATTACTTCATCCCAACATTATAAAGGTTGATGAATGGTAAATTAATAAATTTAATTTCATTTAAAAATATTTCTCTATAGAGTTTAATTTACATTTCTGTTGTTATTGTTTTTCCTTCTTAATAAAGTTTGTTGATAACAAACTGGTCACTTTTATTTCCTGTATTTTCCCTTCCAAGCCTTTACACTCAAGAGCATTAAAGCCCTCTTCATAAGGCTACTTTTATATAGTAATGAAGTAATTTACTAATAACACAGCAAAATTATTATTTAACTAGGCATAAGGCCCATTGTGGGAATAAATACAATGAGTTCTAGAAAGAGGCTCTGGGAAAGTACCCCAGCCTTGGGCATTCAGCATCAATTTGCTGTGGCGACCTCAGCAGGGTATAATGACAAGAGTCCACCATTTTCCCAACTCGGAGCTGGCAACCGTAGTCAGGCCTGGCCCCTATGAGTTCCTCATAACGGCCTGGAAAGGGTTTCCTTCAGCCAATGGGAGAGGTGGAAATGGCCAACGTGTAAGACAATTATATATATAGGATTATACTTGATAAAATCACTACACAAATTGTTGCTATGGCTCTTTACATGGTATTTTTCCACGTGGGATTTTTTCCATGTGGGCATTTTCCCATGTGGGCTTATTTCCATGTGGGCATTTTTTTCCATGTGGGCATTTTTCCACATGGGCTTTTTTCCTGAGAGTATTTATGTCCGTGGGTTTTTTTCCATGGGTTTTTTTCCTGTGGGCTTTTTTCCGGTCATCATCCAGGGCTTAACACTTATCTTCTAAGGCAGGGGTGGCCAAACTGTGGATCAGGAGCCACATACGGCTCTTTCACACATATTGTGTGGCTCCTGGCAGGGCGGCTGGGGAAACAAAGGGGAGACATGACTCCCCAATCAGACTTCCCTTTCCCAGCCTATGTTTCCCTCCCTGGGTAGGCTTGAGATAGGGTGGGAGCAGAGAAAGAAAGCAACTTTAATGTGTTCTCAAAGCCCCCCCCCCCACCAGCTGATTTGGAGAAGGCATTTGTCTCTTTGAATCTCATCTCCAAGCCAAGCCAGCTGGCATTGGGGGGGGGGTTGGAGAACACATTAAAAGTTAAAGTTGCTTTCTTTCCACCTCTCCCTCCCTTCCTGCCCCCCATTTATTGGTTTTATTTCCATCTCTTTCTTTCCACCTTTCTCTCTCTTTTCCTCCCTGCCTTTCTCTCTCTCTCTCTTCCTTCCTTCCTCCCCTCCCTCATCTATTTGCTTTCTTTCTTTCTCACTTTCTCTCTCTTCTCTCCGCCCCCTCCCTCCCCCATCTTTTTTGCTTTCTTTGTTTCTGTTTCTCTCTTTCTCTGTCTCCTTTCCACCTTTCATTCTTTCCACCTTTCTCTTTTTCCTTCCTTCCTTTCTTCCCTCCTTCCTCCCCTCCCCCATCTTTCTTTCTTCCTTCCTCCCTGTTTGCTTTCTTTCCATATTTCTTTCTCTTTTTCTCTCTTTTTCTTCCTTCCTTTCTCTCTCTTCCTATCTTCCCCTCCCTCCTTCCCCCATCTATTTTCTTTCTTAGTTTCTCTCTCTCTTTCTTTCCACCTCTTTCATTCTTTTTCCCACTTCTTTTTTTCCCACCTCTCTTTCTTAAATCAATATTATTAGCAAACAAATAGACATCATTGGACAAATAAGCATCATTATCAAGATCTGCTTTTATCCCTTTTGTTTTTATTTTTGACAGTCTCACTGGATGTTAATAAAAAGCAAATCTGCAATTTTTTCAATAAAAATGTGTGTGTGATATTTGTTCATGTCTTGCGGCTCTCAAATATCTGATGTTTGTTCTATGTGACTCTTATGTTAAGCAGGTTTGGCACCCCTGTTATGAGGCCTCATAAACACCATTACTTGCAGGTAAAGGGAAACAATAAGATCAAACCAGAATGGACTCTAAGCACTGATGCTGCATGGGATAGTGCCAGTTATGCCAGAAAAGTTACTGTATAGAATATACATATATGTTCAGAACCCAAACCTCAAAAAACTCTCTTAGGACAAATGCATGAATATTTCCTCTATCCTCACCATTCTATACAAAAAACAACTTCACTTCACACAAGGACTTTCCAATTTCCCAGAGGGGGGGCTGGGGCTGGGCCAGAGGCATTGCTATGCTAGGTCCTTAAAAGAACCGAGGCCCAGTGACATCATAGGGAGGACCCAACTTTGCCTTCAACATATGAGTGTGACTGAACACCGATTTATAAAAATATTTTTAATCCAAGAACCTTTCATTCCATAACAAGCAGTTTTGGCATCCCGTTGGAACTCAACAAGCTATTTATCTGTTACACATCTGATTAAGGATATCTGCACTTCAGCTAGCCATCTTTCTGTGATGGAATAACAGCACTTGGTATTTATATTTCCTGTTTATTTATCTGGACATTAATACCCTATTTTTATGAAGCACCTATCAAATCTATTAAAATATTTATATCCCTTTCTTCTCCAGAGAGTCAAAGTAATTAACAATATGGCAGAAAGAATATAACAAAAAACATAAACGACATCAATACAGGTATAGCTAGCCAATGATAGGTTCATTTTCTTTATAATGCAGCCCTCAACATCAGACACGAAGAACAGTCAAAAAGCCCACGGGAAAAAATGGCCTTGCACATCATCCTAAAAATAGGTAAGGAGGGTATCTGCTGAACCTCCATGCCAGGAAATCGGCCCCATGACCAAGAAAGATCTTTCTGCAGCAGTAAAGGACACCATGAGCAAATGCTAAGCACTGATAAATTTCACATAGAGATTGCAAAGCAAATAGTAGCACTCATTGTCTGTATATATATTCAATAACAATATTTATCATTTGCTCCAGCTTGCCCAAAGCAGCTCAAACCAGATGGTTGGTCATTGTACACCTACACAAGGATCTGAAGACTCCCTTAGACCCAGTAATCCATCAGTGGAAGGCACTAACAGTCATAGATCTTTGCATGTGTTTAAAATGCTTTCTCTGGATACAACTATGATCTGACTGTAATTCCATTTCATTGTCTGACGAAGAATGAGTGCACATGAAAGCTCACACCTTGAATAAAACTTTGTTGGTCTTAAAGGTGCTACTGGACTCTAACACTGTTCTGGAGCTGGGAGGGAGAGACGTTTGTTTTGCTCTGTTTCCAAACCCTGCCTTCAATGGAGGAGAAAGACAAAACATTCTCAAGCATGCGCAGAACACCATATCCTGAAAAGCATGCCCTGAAGCAAGACTTCCCTTTAAACTTTAACACTGAAACCGGCCTCCGTGAGGTCCCAGACTCCTCTAAAGCCTTAAACTAGGCACCATTTAAACTTTGTTTTTGTTAACGCCGGGGCGAAGCTTCACCCAAGTGCACATTGCCAACACTAAAAAAAAAATGGAGGACGAAAAGTGGAAGCCTTGGGCTTCCGAGCAGAAGTGGCTCTACGCTGGCGGAGAGCAATCAGACAGAGAAAAAGTGGCTAGAACCGGAACACTCAGGATAACACCACTTGGGTACCTAGTGGCAAACTACGCTGGTTTAAGGGGTGTTTGCGATGATTGGCAACGGTTAGGGATGGAAGGCAGATGTTGTGCGTGTGATTGCTCATAAGTACTCCATTTCTAACCAGCTTCTATACTGGCTTAAATGCCCCGTCTGAACGCACCCTTAGAGCAGCTAAGCTTCCCAAGAAAAACTTCCCTGCTTTCACTAGTAATCACTAAGTGAATTGATGATGCAGCAAGGCTATGTCATCATAGATTCTTGAGGGATGATATAGTATAAAAATATAGTTTAAATGAAATCACATACAAGCCTTTATTAGGCATGATACATTTGCACTTCTTTCTGAAAATCTAAATCCACAGAGATCCTCCATCCTTACAACGCTGCTGAACATTAACATGAAGTACTGGGAGAGATCATCAGGGGATCTGGAATGAGGTACAACCAATATGCTGATTACATCCAGCTTTGTTACTCCTTGACAGCTGAGTTGGGTGGGTCCGTGAATGGAAAGAAGGTGACTGGAGAAGGGATGGATGAAGGACAATAAACTGAAGCTGAATCTGGACAAGAGTGAGGTCCTGTGTTGTCAATGACAAAGTTTCACAAGGTAGGGTGGACCCTCCTGAAGGAGCAGGTTGGTAGTTTGGAGGTGGTAGTTTGGAGGTGGTAGTTTGGAAACTCCAGCCTGGGAAATTATTGGGGATTTGGGGGTGCTGCCTGTGGAGGGGAGAATTTGGGGGGAGGATTACACTTAGAATATATAGTATATACCATAAAGTCTGATCCCCCACCCCCAAAGCTGCCATTTTTTCCAAGGGAATTGAACTCTGTAGTCTGGAGATCAGTGATAATTCTGGGTGAACTCCAGATCCCATTCAGAGGTTGGCAACTTTAATTAATTAATTCATTCATTCATTTTATACCCCGCCCTCCCTACCAAGGTAGGCTCAGGGCGGCTTACATAAACTGCATATATAAAAATATGGTTAAAATATACATAAAACATACATAAACAATCAATTATTCATTTCCCTAAAGTGTTGGATCAATTAAAGGGCAAGAGCAAAATTCCTAGAATAGACCATACTACTACTTTGGTGTTAGTCCTGATGGCATTCTCACAACAGCTCAGTTTGATTGACTAATTTATGCAGCAAGCCAGACTGAAGGTGGGAAAGCCAGAGCACAGGGTCACTCCTCGGTGTTTAAGGTAGCTCTGAATTGAAGGCCTGGTAAAAGAGCTCCATCTCACAAGCTCTGTGGAACTGTGAAAGGTCCCGCAGGGCCCTGATCTCTTCCAGGAGCTCATTCCACCGGTACTGAACTGCCACCGAGAAGGCCCTGGCCTTGATTATCACCAGCCTGACATCCTTGGAGTCTGGGAGGGCCAACCGGTTTTGGGCTCTTGAATGCAGTGCTCTTTGGGGAACATATGGGGAAAGGCAGTCCCTCAAGTATGCCGGACCATGACCATAAAGGGCTTTAAAGGTCAAAAACAGCACCTTGAAGCAAATCCGATATGCTATTGACAGCCAGTGCTAAGCTTTCAGCAGAGGCTGGATGTGCTCCTGCATAGAAAGGCCCATCAACAGCCTGGCTGCAGCATTTTCAACCAGCTACCGCTTCCGGATATGGGATAAGGGTAGCCCCATGTAGAGAGCATTACAGTAGTCTAATTTTGAGGTAACCATTGCGTGGATTACTGTTGCCAAACTGTTGCATTCGAGGAAGGGAACCAACTGTCTGATCACCCAGAGGTGGTAAAAGGCTGACTTGGCAGTGGCTGCAACCTGAGCCTCCATTGTTATAGAGGCATCCAGGAGCACACCCAGACTCCTAACCTCCAGCGCTGGCACCAACTGCACCCCATCAAAGGTCAGGAGTGGGATCTTTACCCTCGGGCCACCCTGATTCAGGCACAGGACCTCTGTCTTTGTCGGATTCAGTTTCAGTCAACTCACTCTAAGCCAACCAACCCTGGGACACTCAAGGAGGCCATGGTCCATCCCTTCTTGAAAAAAAACAAAACATCTTTGGATCTGACCTTCCTACAATTGGAGGCTCAGGTTTCTTCTGTGGCATGTAGCACCTTTTACCAGCTTCAGCTTCCCCTGATATGCCAGCAATAGTCCTTCCCTGAAAAGCAAATCTGGTAACTGTGACCCATGTTCTGCCTACATTTGGGTTAGATTATTGCATTTTTAAAACTCCCTTTAAGATCCTCCATTTTTAATAGTGATTTTTTGGCTTTGAATGGGTTTTTGATTGCTAACCATTTTTAATGGATTTATCTTATCTTTTTATTGCATTTTATGTTGTAAGCCATCTTGAGCACCTTCTCTGGAGAGGCAGCACAGAAATTTCTAAATAAATAGATACAGATCTAAAAGCCCCCTCAAGCTGTCACTCTGCTCATTAAGGGGAAGCACAACCCTATCCAAAATAAGATGGAGTTTATCATCAGCCAATTGTCTGTCAGTGTTGTCTGGACTGAGCTTCAGTTTACTGGTCCTATCCAACCCATAACTATCTCCAGACCATGATTCAGGCTCTCCACTGTCTCTCTTGATTTACATACACATTCACACAATGTTAAACAATAGAGTACAAAACAAGGCAAATTATAACCACATGACAAAACACTGGGATTACCTTGAACTTGATGAAAAATAACTATCACGATCCTAACATGAGAACATACCTTTCCCCCCATACCTAATATTGTCACACAACTAAGAGACATAAGTGGATTCCTACGCTGTTGGCAAAAAGAAACATAATCCTCACTCTGGCTGTGGTCACATGGGAAGCGTACCATGATTTGTTCCCACTGTAGATTTCATCAGGGATATTTTTAAGCGGGTTCAGATGATCACACATCCCTTAGCCAACTGCTTGCATTGTGTGGCAATGCTCCCGGCACCATCCAGACAGCCATGCTGCCCAAGTGGTGGCATAGCACAATTTTTCTTAAAAAAATTCTTTGCACGTGCACATATGTGTATATGCCCATGTGCACATATGGGCACAATGGTGAAAGCCCCCCCCCAAAAAAACCCCCACAAACTATCCAAAGAAGGACATTCAGACAACCTAATCATAATCATTGTGAGAGATGGCTGTCCAGATCGGCAAAATCGTGGATTCAAAGCACAAATACCCAGAAAATACTTGATTTTCCCAGTGTCGGAAAACTCACTAGGGGACTGGGAGGATCGTGTGAGTTAGCCCACTTTGGTGCGGGAGACGGATGTGGGCGTCTGATTAGCAATTTTAAATGTGAGAAGGAACAGTGGTGAAACCCAATCAAAATGACTGTGTGACCATGGCCTCTGAGAAGGAGGGTATCTTGATAAGGGATGGGCATGAACTGGGAAAATGCAGTTCGCTTCATGGTTTGTGATATGCGTGATTCGTGAACCAAGGATCGTCAGTAACTTTTTTGAGCTAGATGAATTGATTCAGTTCATAAAATTTGTGATGTGGTAGAATGGCCCCCCAGTGTGCTATAGACACCAAACTCACCAGAGATCTCTGGCTGACTCTCCTCTACCTGCCCTACATCTTTGGTATGGATTGGATTCATGGGGTCCAAATTATGTCCCCCCAGGCACAGGTTCATGAGTATATAGAATGGATCCTGTGCAAGTTACAGACACCAAACTCACAGCAGATATCCATCTGAATCTCCAAGTTTGGTGATGATTGGATTTATGCAGGGGTCTTTTTGTAGAAAAACAGCTGCAGGAGCTCATTAGCATATGGTATGCTAATGAACTATTAGGCTATTAGCATATGCCATGCCCCCTGATATCACCGGAAGTGATGTCAGAAGGGGAAGCAAAAGGGGGGGAGGCATCTTCAAAAGCCTCCCCTTCCTTTCCCCAGCTGGCCTGGGTGGGGGAGTGAAGAGAGAAGGGGTTTAAAGTTTAAACTCCTTCTCACTAGAGTTGGGCCATAGAAGGAGGAAAGAGGGAAAGAAAGAGAGAGAGTAGAGAGAATGACAGAAGGAAGGAAAGAGGGAAGGAAAGAGAGGGAGGAAGGAGGGAAACAGGGAAAGGAGGAAAAAAGAGAAGAGAAGAAGGTGGGAAAGAAAGAAAGAAAGAGAGAAGAGAAGAAGGAGGGAAAGAGGAAAAGGAGAGAAGGAAAGGAGGGACTGAAAGAAATTTGGCGGCAATTTGGCCCCATTATATCCTATGGGCCATTGAAGTCAATGGTGAAAACAGGGTATATTCTGGGGGCTGGAGGGAAGGGGGTTTGAGGGAGAGGCTCCAAACTCACAGAGTAGCTGATGGAGCCTCTCCCCAAGATACCCACTAAGTTTCAAGAACATTGGACCAGGGGGTCCAATTCTATGGGCCCTCAAACAGGTTGCCCCCATTCCCTCCATTGTTCTCTATGGTGGGGGAAAAGTTAATTTTTCCCACCATAGAGAACAATGGAGGGAATAGGGGCAACCTGTTTGGGAGCCCATAGAATTGGACCCCCTGGTCCAATGTTCTTGAAACTTGGTGGGTATCTTCGGGAGAGGCTCCATCAGCTACCCTGTGAGTTTGGAGCCTCTCCCTCAAACCCCTCCCTCCAGCCCCCAGAATATACCCTATGTTTTCACCATTGACTTCAATGGCCCATAGGTTATAATGGAGCTGAAATTGACATTCAGCTGCCTGAAAGACTCCCCAGGACGCCGGCTGGGGGCGGGGCTTGGCTCCTGAGCTCCCGGAGCTGCGCTCCAGTGCTTTCCCCCCAAAAAAAGTCCCCTGGATTTATGGGATCTGAGTTACAATGCCCCCCCCGAAGGCACGCCATCCTCCATTTTTTCCAATAGACTAAGGTCAAACCAGAGAATCTCACAGTAGTAGCTGAAGGTGGAGGGTGTTTTTGCAAGACCAACAGAACTAGTGCCACTGTGGCAGTGCACATTCAACAGGATTAAGGTCAAGCCAGGAAAGTGCTTTTAAGCACAGGTTCAAAAGTGTATTGAATGGACCCCCCACAAGCTATACACATCAAACAAACAAGTAAACCTCACCCTGCCACCTAGTCTTCTACAATCCCTCCAAGTTGGCCAGGTCCAGGCAGGAGTGGTGGGGGCTGAGAATGTCTCCCAGGTGGGAGAAAGCCCACTAGTTCTGGACACTACTGAGAGTGCAGGAGAGGAGACTCAAGGCCACGGAAGACAGGTCAGGCCAAATGGCAGCCTTGCATGACCAGTACTCCAGGGGATTGGTGGGGGCAGGCTCAGGGGGCTTGGTAAGGTACTCCCTCACCATCACCACTTCACACCTGGCATCCCCGCCACTGCTGATGTCCCAGTTCACTGCTTCTTCCTGGTTGGGCTTTTTGAAGCAGAGATGCTGGGCTGTGACTGCTCCTCCTTCTCTTCCTCTCCCCCACCTCCTCCACCTACTGGTCCCTCTGGCCATGTCTGCTGGTCTGTAGCTTCCACACTTCTTTGTAGAGCTCACACTTCCATTGCATGATCTCTGCATTCCTTTATTTGGGGGTCACAGATACAGGCCAGCTTGTACTCCCCTTCCTTGCAGAGAGTATGCCACCTGGTGGTGATGCCCACCTGTAACCTCTCTGTCGAGGCCCTGATCCATGGAAGAATAGGTGTCCCCTCCAAACCCAGCTGCAATGCAGACAACAGTGCCCAGTCCAGCCTTTGAATCAATGGGATAACTTGACCCAGGCTGGCCATACGGGTACAGAGCAATGTTCCCTCTAAGCTGAGTTAGTGTGAGCTAGCTCACAGATTTTTAGCCTCCAGCTCACCGATTTTTGTCTTAGCTCAGGAAGGATAGCTCCAGAGCAAACTAATTTATGCAGTAGCCAAACAGCTTGCTCACAATTTTAATGCCAGTAGCTCACAAAGTAGAATTTTTGCTCACAAGACTCCACAGCTTAGAGGGAGCATTGTACAGAGCATGTTGGTGGTGTTCTGGAAGGGTTTGAGGACATGAAGGAGAGGGTCAGCCAGTAATTGGAGTTGATGCTGAGCTCATCTTCCCCATGTAGGATGGTTATGGAGGAGATGACATCCTGCAATGCACTCTTCTGCTCCACCAAATGTGCAATCATGGTGTGGGTGGAGTTCTAGCAGGTGGGTAAGTCCTGGATGAGCTAGTGCTTAAGCTTATCTCCTCCCCCATCTCTTGCACAGCAGACAGGTAGACTTGATACTCTGTGAGAAGTGGGCAGCCAGGTACCAGTTGTTCTCCAGCAAGGACCACAACTCAAGAGTGGCAGCAACCCAGGTGGCTTTGACAGTGCTCCCCATCCCCAGAACATCCTTCACCACCAGTTGAAGTGAGTGTGCCAGGCAGATGATGCCCTTGAGGCACACAGCCTTCATTGCTGCCAGTATGCTGGTGCTGGCATCCATGACCATGTAGTAATGGACAATGTTGCCGCCACTGCCCACTCCCTCAGGCTACTTGTATCACAGGGGCAATGTTTTGCAATGTGTGGTCTGCATCCATCCCCTGTGCATGGCACAGAACCACCTTGTGGCCCAGTAGCAGGATGGTCCACTCCTGAGGCCTGGTCCATGCCCAACAGTCCAGACAGGCAGGTGGCAGTGAGGGAGGGGTAGCTTTGCTGATGGCAGCTCCAGAGATCTGCCATGAAGTGCACGGTTTTACATTGCACTCTGGAGCGCTGGGCCTTGATCACTGCCACTGCGGAGTGGTACATGACAGGCAAGATTCATTGGCTCATGGTCCTCCACAACGGGATGGAGTACCTGGTGAAAGGCTACATCTTATACAAGGGAGAAGGAGATAGATAGATGATAGGTAGGTAGGTAGGTAGGTAGATAGATAGATAGATAGATAGATAGATGATAGATAGATAGATAGATAGATAGATAGATAGATAGATAGATAGATAGATAGATGATAGATAGATAGATAGATAGATAGATAGATAGATAGATAGATAGAGCATTCTGATCCCATAGAGTAGAATAGGAATTGTGTTACTGGCAGCCAGCAGTGCTGTTAAGCTTTGGAGGGCTCCTATTGGTGTTTCCAAGGCTGGAGCTTCCCCCCCGGTTCCCTTGGAGTTTTGTAAACAGTTTAATTGAGCGGAGACAGTCTGTCTGGAAAATGTATCCATTCACAAACTGCCTTGAACAGCACCAAAGTTTGTGAATGTTTGTGACAGCTACCCTTCCATGAACATCACTTTGCAAACCACGAACTGGCCAAAATTTGTGACAAACTTAAGTTCGTGAGTCAGTTTGTTCCCATCCCATTGATATGGGAGATTCTGACCAATTGTTCAGGGAGGCAGGACTAAACTCTTCAACTTGTTTTCTCTCGGGTGGGTATCACCCTGGCTCAGTTTGTTTCCTGCCTCATTAGGGAGAGCAGCTTTGCACTTCTTGCTCTCAGCTCTTTTTTATCTGCCTTTCTCCTAGAGCAATTACACACCTGAGGAAGAATTTCCTAACCTCTTCAACCTATCCCTCTTTCTATTCACACCTTCATTTCACACCTCCCCTTGGCTCTGCTGCTTCTTTTGTCTTCTAGACTTTTCCTCTACTCTCCACTCCTCCTTCTTAATGGCCCTGAAAAAGGCCCCAGAGACTTTGGAGGAATGTGGAAGGAATGGTTTCCTTTCTGAGAATGATGCAGACCCTTTTCTTCTGCCATCTTTTTCTCATCGAGAGAGCTGTCCCAGTCAGAATAGCCAACCAGGAAAGCTCTGAGTCAAAAGTGAAAATGCTTTAAAACGCACCACTAAAAATGCAGGGAAATGACTCCTCAGGTACAAATGGCTCTCTCAGCAGCCAGTTCAGCCCCTGAGGGCCACAATGGTATTCCAGGCTTTTCTGTTGGAACCCCTATGACCTTGATGGAGCCCTTGACCACCAGAACAGATCTTCAAGGAGGTAATGTACAGTCCCTCCCCACCCCCATGAGGCAGTAGGTGGGTTGAATCCTTGCTTGGCTGAGCTTATGGAATTTTTATGGAGAGCCTCGAGGGGGAGAGCTGCAAGGGATACAAGGGTGCTCTTCCCCCACCCCATCTCTTCTGTTTGAACGAAAAACTGACGCCTTTAGGAATTTCCCATCTATATCTTATGCCCTCTGATTTCAGCTTGTCAATCAGGTCTTTAAAAAGTCGTCTGTCCTGAAGCATCGCTCTGGGTAGTTCCTTTAGGACCATGATTTTCTTGTTGCCAATTGTGAAGTCGTCCTGAAATTGTTGCTTAAACAAATCCTCCTTCAACTTCTTAGATATAAACTGGACAATTACATCTCTAGGTAATTTTTTCCTTTGTGCAATCGCAGAATTGACTCTGTATACCACATCAATCTGTGCCGCCACTCTCTCCTCTTCCATTTTCAAAAAATCTGCAACAGCATCTACCATGACTGAATGGATGTCCTCATTCTTATCTTCAGGGATCCCCCTGAATCTCATATGATTAATCATTGCATTGTATTGGACCATCACATTCACTTTATCTGTTTCTAAAGTGACCTCAGCTATATTGGATGCTACTCCCTTCACCCTTACATCCATCTCATCTGCTCTTTTGGTCAGCGTCTGTATCTCTTTTGTAATTCCAGACATTTCTTTTTTCAGCTCTGTTACCTCTGATATAACGGTCTTTTCAAGCTTCAGAATCGCGTCCATCACTCGTTTTTCCATAGCTTCCATCATGCCCTGTAGCTTTTTTTCCTCTTTTCCAGCCATTTTCGGGGAGGACCAGGTATTTGCCCTCTGTTGTTGCCGCAGGTCGTACGCCATTGTTCACAATCTTCCCTCCAACACACTCTAGATCAAAGTCCTTCTTGTGCCCACCTAAATCGCACTGGTTTCACTTTTTTATATTAAGTCTTTTGTTTAAAATCAAAGAAAATTTTTCTGACCTTCCCAAAATGGTGGGCGCAATTTCTCTATGATAAATGGTTCTTCCGGGTACTCACTTCCTGTCCGGCAATCTTAATGGTCCCCCTTGTTCCTGATTTCTTCCCTTCTTCCGGCCTCCTTGGTCTTCTCTAGGATGATTACTTGTCTGTTCTGAAGTCACTTCCTGTTTTGCCGATTTCTGCTGCAGCAGCTCCAGTACTTTTCCACTGCAATTCTCGCGGAGTTACTGTTAGTTTCTATTTTAAAGTCAATAATTTAACCGCAGGAATGATCAACAATTCGGCTTTTTGGCCTTTTTTAGCTGTTTAACTGCACTTTTTCCGCTCCAATGTTAGTACAACAGATAGTGCACGATCATGCGCTTCATCGGATGTTGTTTATTTTCGGCCAAAACGCGTCTCCGGTGAGCAATTTTAAAAAGTTACCTTCAAAGTCAGTGTCTTGTTATAGCAGTGTTTCCTTGATATCAGTTTCCGTAGAATGTCTTGGAGGTCTGGGTCATGCGTTCTTATGTTGAGAATCCAACTCGGTGGGGTCTTGTAGAGATTTTCCGAAGTGCCTTCTCTGGGGGAGGGGATCAAGGCTGGTCGCGGCGCTCTTTAAAGCCCCGCTATCAGCCGATCTCAACTCCTCTCTCGGGCCAGGCTCTCTGCCAGTCACCCCCCTGCCTGGGGGGATCTGCGGTGGGCTATTGGAAGCCCACCCTGTCGTCAAGACCCTCCGTTTGCTCTGGGAGCTCTACGAGCAAGCCAGAGCACGTCAGGACGCCATGAATCCCAGACCGGAAGCCAATCCAATAAGACCTTTTAAGAACACTCACTTAGTTGCAATAGTACTATTTGACGTCTTTGCTCTAATTTTTCTCGCAGCCAAGGCAAAGAGAGCCAATCTTGAGGAGATGAAGGGGTCCTCATCTGAGAGCATAAAGACCATCTTATCATGATCAGACCAGGGGTATAAGGCTGTCAATATCTTTGCTAAAAAATTGGCCCTAGGTTCTATGTATAAAGGACAGGCCAGAATATAATGGAGAAGGTCTTCCACTGACTGCTCACATATGCAACTATGTTGGTCTACTGGGGTTTTCTTATAGCGACCAGCTAGCATCTCCGAAGGCATCATTTGAAAACACACTGAGGTAAGGGATCTCCTGAGATTATATAGGGTTATGTTGTTTAAGTAAGAGGCTCTGGAATGATCCTTTTTAATTATTTTAAACCATGGAGCAAACATCGATTGGGAGATCAAAGTGGCGTCTATTAAAGCATCATCTCTAAACATTCATTCGCGTAGGTTAGTATTAGTCCAACAAGGAATTTTGTCCCCTAGCACTCCCTTCTCAGAACAGCCAGTTCCCTTCCCCAATTTTTGCAGAAGGCTGATGGAGGGAGAATGGGCTAAGCCTGTATCTAACAGGCAGTTCCCAAACATTACCAGAAAGCTTTATTCTTTGGCTCCTCATGCTATGAAATTGTTGCAGGTTCTCCTAATGGCTGCTCTGGTTGCAGCATTACAGTCTACTGGTCTGCTCTCCAAGAACAGTGTCAGATTCATAAAGGACAGATTGGACAGAAAAGCATACTGCTCTGTGGAAATCCCAAAAGGCCACAGCAATGTCAATCAGGGCAATAGCTACCTTGGCTGTAATCTCTAGAGCAGCCATTGTGTGGTCCTGGAAGCTTGTCCAACTCATTCCCAGCAACAATAGAAGGGCAATAGAGTGTGACAACCATGTTCTCAAGGTGGTCACCTTCTTGGCAGATGCTTCCCTTGATGCACTGACTTTCGCATTACACTCTACAACGGCCACTTCTACAACCAAGTGCACCTTATGGTTTTGCTTGTGGCAAGCAGATCAACATTCTGATAGTAATGGCATACCCAGTCTAGGGTAGATGGCTGTTTGGGGACCATTTTGATGAGATCTTTGTGGAGACTAGAGATAAAGAGAAGGCCATGCCCAGAAGTCTGTGTAAAGATGTCAGAAGAACCTTCCCTTCCCTTTCCTTTTGTCACCACCACACCTTATCATCCCAGACTAGACTAGATCAAAGGAAGTCCCAGTGGTCTAGCACCAGAGGCTGCTTTCAAAGAGGCCCCTACACCTATAGACCATCCCAGTTTCAGCCCTACAGGTCTGACAAATCCAATTGACTGGCCAATCAAGGAAAACCATGACACCTGAGATCTTCTGGTCGGTGTTCATTACTAGGAATTCCAAACCCAGTGGCTTCAATCCCAGCCAGACTGCTGGGTTTTGCAAACCATCCACTCTGGCTGGTTTGCAGAGTTTCACAGCTTTCTCCTAGACCACTTCCTGCAGTCCCCCAGATCTACCTGAAAGGAAAAGCACCTAAGGACTACAGCCACCATCAATCACCTTATGAAGGTACAGGCAATAGAGCCAGTTCCTTCCAGCAAACATCACTCAGGAGTTTACTCCATGTTTTTCATGGTGCCCAAGAGAAATGGGCACTGGAAAGCCATTCTCAACTTGAAATATGTGAACAGATATGTGGTCCAGAAGTGCCACTGTATGGAGACCCTATGATCTATTACTGAAACTTTACTTCCCAAGGCCTTCATGACCTCCATCAACCTCACAGAAGCCTATTTGCACATTCCCATATTTCCAGGACATTGTAGGATTCTCTGGTTTGTTTACAACAGTTGGCATTTCCAGTTCAGGGCTTTTCTCTTTGGTCTGGCATCAGCTCTTCAGATTTTTTCCCAAGGTTCTCTTAGTGCTGGTGGCTCTGATCTGTTGACAGAAAATACAAATCTACCCTTATCTTCATGACATCCAAATCTTTTCTCCAACTCAGGTGAAACATTCAGCTCTTGGAAACCCATGGCTTTGTTCTGAACAAGAAGAGCAGCCTTACCCTATCACAGAAGCTAGAACACCTTGTCATCATCATAGGCACACACAAGAACATGTTGTTCCTCCCAGAAGACAAGGCTTTCAGGATATTGAGCTTAGCCAAATAAATGGTCAAAGCCAAGACCACCCAACTGATGTCTGGCACATCTCCAGGTTTAAATGGTCTCCTGCACAGGGTCAGTCTCGTGGGCCCTCTTCCACACCAGACTACTTCAATGGTTTATCTGGCCATATCAACTAGAGATACTGCAAGGAAGCAACAATACACTGAGCCTAACACTGTCTCTGAGACAGAGCATGGTCTGATAGGCCAACCCCAACAAACTGTGACAGGGCCAATCTTTGGAGCACATCATGCAACTCTTTACAGACATGAGTCTATCAGATTTGGGATCATCACTGCTCAACCATCCTATCCAAGAAACATGGGCATCAAAAGAAAAAAAAAGTGAACATCAATGCATTGGAACTCAGAGACATCAGAAAAGTGCTCACGCACTTTCAGTCAGACTTCAGGAGCCAGCATGTTCTTATAAGGATGGACAATATTTCAACCAAGGCCCAAATCAACAAGCAAGGAGATTCCAGGTCATCCACTCTACACACAGAGGCCCACTTCATTCTTTCCTGGGTGGAGAAGCATCTTCGCTCCATCTCAGCAGAACACATCAAAGGTTTCCTGACCATCCTGGCAGACTGGCTGAGCAGACAGACAATTGACAAAAACTAATGGTCCAGCGAACGAGAGCTGTTCCTACAAATTGCAGCCAGGTTTGAGACTCCAAAGGTAGACCTGTTTGCCTTAGCATCCAATAATCAAGTACCAAGATTCTTCTACAGATACCATTACCCTCAGTCAGAACGAGTGGATGTGCTAACCGTTTCATGGCCCAGGGGCCTTCTGTATGCCTTCCCACTCCTTCCAGTGATCCCAAAAGCTCTATGGAAGATATGCCAGGAGGAAGAAAGGTGATCTTCGTGGCTCCAGATTGGCCATGCAGGCCATGGTTTCCATCATTAGTGGAGCTTTCAGTAAAGGCCCCTTGGAAGATCCCAGTAAGCACTCATTAGACCTCCAGAGGACCCTCAGAATTTACCTCTGACATATAGAGTTCATCAGAAAGATGGACTCTTTTTTCATTTCATTAAGAGCCT
Organism: Gekko gecko; assembly: GCA_029375565.1. Classification (NCBI taxonomy): domain Eukaryota; kingdom Metazoa; phylum Chordata; class Lepidosauria; order Squamata; family Gekkonidae; genus Gekko; species Gekko gecko. The sequence continues at coordinate 119,652,371 of JAPDNY010000004.1, forward strand.
TGAACTAGAGAAAGAAGATGTCCAGATCGGTCATTAGCTATGCCATTCACCAGCATACGTCTCATGCCTACATGGCAAGCAACATTCCAGTTCCAGCAGGGATCACAGCACACACTGTGAGAAGTGCAGCCACTAATGCAGCCTTTGATCATCAAGCCTCAGTGGAGGAAATATGCAAGGCAACCACATGGTCTTCAACTTCAGTATTTGTTGGACACTACAAACTTAACTCCTTCTCCTCAGCAGACACCGCCTTCAGATGTGGAGTGTGGCAGCATGTGGTGGACGCTGAGCTAATTCCCACCCATCACTGGAGCACTGCTATTGGAAGTCCCATATCAAGATGCCCTACTCCTCAAAGTGAGAATGGAACCTTGGATATTCACCATTAGGGTTCCTTCTGCTCCACTGCCAGCTCGCCCACTAGGCAAGCTAGGCGCTCGCCTAGGGTGCTGGGGTCCACAGGGGCGCCAAAGCGCCCCCGCCCCGCCCCCGTGAAGCCGGCGCTGGGAGGGAAGGGGCGCCCGTTCAAACGGGCGCCCCTTTCCTGGCTTTCCTGAGCACTCTTCAGCCGGCGCTGGGGCTGGGAGGGAAGGGCCGCCTGTTCAAAGCCGGCGCTCCCCCCCCGTCTTCAGCCGGCGCTGGGGCTGGGAGGGAAGGGCCGCCTGTTCAAAGCCGGCGCTCCCCCCCGTCTTCAGCCGGCGCTGGGGCTGGGAGGGAAGGGGCACCCGTTCAAATGAGCGCCCCTTCCCTGGCTTCCCCCCAGTCTCCAGCCGGCACTGGGGCTGGGAGGGAAGGGGCGCCCGTTCAAATGAGCGCCCCTTCCCTGGCTTCCCCCCCGGTCTCCAGCCGGCGCTGGGGCTGGGAGGGAAGGAGCGCCCATTCAAATGAGCGCCCCTTCCCTGGCTTCCCCCCGGTCTCCAGCCGGCGCTGGGAGGAAGGGGCGCCCGTTCAAACGGGCGCCCCTTTCCTGTCTTTCCTAAGCACGCCGCTAGTGCGGCGTGCTCAGGAAAGCCGGCGCTCCCCCCCGTCTTCAGCTGGCGCTGGGGCTGGGAGGGAAGGGGCGCCCCCTCCATCTCCAGCTGGCCGTGGGGCTGGGAAGGGGCAGCCGTTCAAACGGCCGCCCCTTCCCTAGCTTCCTGAGCACGCCGCTAGTGCGGCGTGCTCAGAAAGCCGGCACTCCACCCCACCCCCGGTCTCCAGGCCCCACCGGGAGATTGGCATCCCCGTGGGGTGGGCGCCCAGACACCTGGGGCCGGCCCTGTTCTGCTCTGAAGTTAGGAGGGTATCTTGCTCCATCAGAGAGAGAGAGAGAGAGAGAGAGAGAAGGAAGAAAAGAGAAGAATGTCAACCCCGCCGCCCAAAAAATGGAGTTCTAAGTCTGATCTATGCTATGGGCTCAAGCAACAGGGGGAAGGTGCTTGCTTGCTCTAATCCTTCCTTAATTGCACTTATACCCTTCCTCTGGTTATCAGTTGTTTTGTTTCTAACAGTGACTTACCTGTTCTGCTTGCCATTTTATCTCTGTTCTGTTCCTTCCTGTTCCTTGGTTCATTAGCTCATGATGTAACCAAACTGAGCTGGGGTGATGCCCGCCCAGGAGACAGAAAGTTGAAGATTCCTGCCTGCCTGAGCAATTGGTGGGAATCACCCATATCAAGATGCCCTCCTAACCTCAGAGCAGACTGGACCCTCATGGTGAGTATCCAACGTTTCGTTTTACCACTCTGTTTTTCCATACATCTACTAATTGTACCCTTCACTGAAAGTAACTCTACCATAGCAAAATGTGTCTATAGGCTTGATACACTGTGAGGCTGCTGAACAGGGGCTTATCAGCAGATATGAAATAATTTCTTTTGATGACTCAGACTAATTAAATCACTGTATACTGTAGGCATCTTGGATGTGGTTAGTGCAATCTAAGCATTAGCCTGAAAGGGTCAGGTCTTGGGTGTGGACCTGTCTATGTCTATGGGGTAGTCATTTATCTACTATTTATTTCTACTTTATGTTCTTCATTTTTAAAATCTCATTTTGCGTAACATAACATTTTGCCTTTTTCCAAACAGTGGTGAGCCCATCTATGTAGCATCCAAAGCATCTTTGCCTGCTAAAGCTCATGTTACAAAATGTTTACTACACTTCAAGTAACGTAAAACTTGCTACTGGTAAATTGCAGGAACATGGCTCTTAATTATTACACATTTTTAAAGAATACACATCTATCTTTAAATTATGATAGTCACAAATTGTTAAATCTTTGAACAACAAAGAATGTCTCCAACTGAATAAGAAATGTCTTTATAATCACTTATAATAAGACTTTTTATATATTTCTTCTTTGCTTGCTCTAGAACTTATTCTTTTACATGACAATTAAATGTCCATTATTCACCTTCTGATAATACTGATAGTTGATGATGTTGGTTAAAATCGGTTTGCCAGTAATTCAGCAAAAAATAAATGATGGAACTTGCTGCTTCTTGCTTGATATACTCAAGAAAAAAAAATGTATTTCATTTAGTACTTCAAATTTCCTTTACACAGAAACACTCCACAGCTTTTAGCTATAGATACCTGATATAATTTAAATTTTGAGCCGATTTAAGAGCTTCACCATTACACAGTAGTCTCTGTGGGAATATTCAGAGTACTCTATTATGGGGATTTATCATAGGACTGGTTGAGGGTTGGTTTGCTGCTGAACTAGCTCTGCAGCTCCATTAAAGTTGGAATAGTATTCTGAAATAGCTGGCCTGTTTCCCAAAATATGCAATTTTGGATTGAATCTATACCACATTAATTTATCCAGGTGTCACAGGAATCCTTTTTATACAAGTGAAATGCATGACATTTCACAGAAAAAATATTCAGAGTATGCAGTGGACCCTGAATATGTTCTGTTCTCCAGGGGAAACAGCATAAATCCTTTCTCCATCATGCAAAACTGAGACAAATTGCTAAAATTTATAGCAGGGACACAGTGAAAGGGAGTGAATTAGAGTTACCAACCTCAAGATGGGACCTAGAGTTCCCTTGGAATTATGCCAAATCTCCAGACTACAGAGGTCAATTCCCCTGGAGGCAATGGAAGTTGGAATAGTTGGAACGATGTTCTGTAATAGTTGATGTATTCCCCCAAAAATGTGATTTGGGATTGAATCTATACCACATTAATTTATCTAGGGAATTCTATCATAGGAATTTTTTGATACAAATGCATGATATTTCACTGAAAAGATCAGAGTACCCTATGGATCCAAGTGTATGCTGGGTCCTCCAGTGGAAACACCAGGACCAGTGACACTGACCTACCTGCTCTTGTTCTCCCCCTACCTCATGCTGTCAATGCAGGCCACAGCCCCAGCTCCTGTTAGCCTCACTCTGGGGCACCCATTCCCACTCCAAGGGGGGGTATGAGAATGGCAGCCAGCTTCCTGGCTCTCCACCCAGCCTGGCTGTGGATGATCTTGCTTCAATTTCTTCTTTCCTCTCTGACCCTTTACTTGGCTGCAGAAGAAACAGGCAGTGACACCTCTAGGTGTGCAAGCAGAGCCAGCACCAGAAGATTGTAGCATGGCCATAGCAGCAACTTTGCACCTTGACCCAGATCTTTTGGATGTGCCATGGCTAAAGTAGGAGTACCTTAGTACGGGGCAGCTCAGCTTTAGCTTTTTTCCTGTCCCTGATAAGCCCCATGCTCTAGCAGCTGCCCAGATGACCTATATGTTTTGGTAGCGGCAGAAAAGCTCAGGGGTGCTACAATTTCTACCCAAATAAGCATGTTTGAAAAAGATTCAGGGGGTTCTTCTTTACAAGAGCAATATATTGTTGAAGGAACAGCTGTGCAAATGACACAGAATTCAAGCAAGAATATTGGTTTTATGCAAAAAGTCCACTGTTTTGGACTAAAAAAATGGGTTTGAAAGCAGAATTTCTGCTGTTAATTTTGCACGTTTTACACACTGTTAAGGAGAACTGACTGAACTATGTTCAAGGGATTATATACTTTTGATTTATGAACTATGTGCTCTTTTCCAATCACAATTCACACAAACTGGAACGACATGCAGCTTTGCACAGACATGTGCACATTCATGCCTACATCCCGTGCCCTTAGATTTGACCTGTCTGCTAACTATGTAACGTTTTTAAAAGGATAGGGAGGAACTGAGAGACAGGAAGTAACTCAGGTTGACTTCGTAAGGCACAATAGCAGAATGAGAATGGATTGCCAGTTCCTCTGTTTAAAAGGAAGGGCTCGATTTGAGACTACTTTAATTGGGGCCACAATACTGATAAAGTGCAAAGCAGCATGTTCCTTCTTGAATAAGATTTGGTGGTGGAGCAATATTAGAAGTTTTTGTTCCGTCTCATACTTTGTTACTTAGGGAACATAGGGGATGTGGGGAGCTGGTGTCACTATGGGGAACAGATTCTGGATTCTCTAAAAGCTCTCTCCAGCAAGCAGTATCACAACATCAATGGCTGTATAGTTTATTTGCATACAAATGGTTCATATCTGTGGCTTAATTTGTAAGTAGCATGAAGAAGTGCAAGGTTGTTCTCAGCCTCGACTGGATGTGACAAAAATTCTTTAGAGAGTTTGACAATGGAAAAAATTCCACAAGAAAAAAGGACATTATTATGGTATATGATTACATCGGCGAGAATGGCTTTTGCTCAACAATGGAAAGTGGAGAAGGTGCCAGATATACAAGACTGGTTAAGAAAACTGCTGTTTCTAGCCAAAATGGACAAAATGACAAAAAAACTAAATGGACAAATGGCAGAACAATATCTAAAAGACTGGGAAGGCCTGAAATTCTACATGGAAACTGAATATAGAATGAAAGGGAAAATGTACAATCTTGATTCGTATTGACATTGAATGAGAAAGGAAACAAATACCAGGTTGTATTGTACCTTTTGGAAACTAGGTTTGAAAGAGTCAGGTTTTTACATATTAGAATTGTGTTACCTGGTTTGTCGATTGATATAAGTTTAAACTTGATTACCTTTTAATTCTTTTTTTGTTATTAGCAGTGTTGGAAGCCTATTAGGGGTGGGTGGGAGGATAGGATGCATTTTTTTAAATTGTATTGGTAACGATGTTTAACAATGTTGAATGTATTCCAATAAAAAATTTTGTTTCAAAAAAAAAAATTCTTTAGAGAGAACATCTGGCACTCTTGCAGTGAATCATGTCACCCTGTCCTACAAGCATGAAAACACGCAAAAATGCAGTGTTGCAGAACAGGACAAGTGTGTGCATTTGTTCTTTCTTTTGCTTTTCCTGTCACCATCCAGGGTTATGATAAGAACAGACAGATGGACCAGGCCACAAGCAAGGTTGTAAGTTCAGTCTGTAGAACAATACTTTCAGTTGAAGGAGTGTCAGCAGGTAAAATGCAATAAAAAAATCCCACATTAAACTTCTTGATGTTTGAAAATCCTACAGAAAATTGTTTCAGGCTGACAAGAAGAAAAGCAGATGCAATACCAGAAATGCAAAACCCCGTTCTAGGCTATAATATACACAGAGAAACATTCAAAACAATGTATGTCAATAAGGAAATGTCACCAGTAGCATAATAACCCTCTTATCATTAAGACTTTTTCTGTGAAATAGTACAAAATATAGAATATACTATTATAACAACAACAAAAAAGAATACCGTATTTTTCACGCCATAAGACGCACCTGACCATAAGATGCACATCATCTGGAAGGGAAGGGGCGGGAGTTAGAATGCCTGCCCCTTCCCTGGCTTTCCTGGGCACACCGCTCGTGCTGCGCGCTCAGGAAAGCCGGCACTGGGGCTCGGAGGGAAGGGGCAGGAGTTAGAACACCCGCCCCTTCCCTGGCTTTTATGGGTGCGCTGCAGCTGTGGCATGCTTAGGAAAGCCGGTGCTCCACCCTGTCATGCTCAGCCTGCGGGAGGGCATTGGGGTCCCCGGTGGCTGTTTTTTGTCAAGACCCAACGACGGGATGGAGTCCTGGGTGTGAGGTAATCCGAAAGGAGGGGGGCTGGAGGAGCCTCAGAATGGCAGGGGACAGGGTTCGAAGCACCCTCAGCGTCCCTCTGCCTCAGTGCCCAAGAGCAGCTACTGCCTTTCTCCTTCTCTCTCTGCCTTTGCTCGCAGCTCACCAGGTCTCGCCAACACCATCCTCCTCCCAGGCTCCTCTCTTTCCCCCGAGCTTTATTCCTCCCCTCACTCCCAGCACTCCCCCAGTGCTTCCTGGGCCCCCTCCCCTGTCCTGGCCCTACCCCCTTCATGAGGGACAATGCTGGGGCTCGGTTCTGCACTCCGCCATCCTCCACCCTGTCCTGCCTGTTGGGGAGGGATGCGGCCCGCGTCTGACTCCCTCCCGTGACTGACCCGGTCCCCTCGGTCGCCTGCCACCTGCCGTGGCTCCAGGGGCCTTGCAGGTACGTGGGGTCGCAGTTGGTCGTCTGGGGGGGGGGTGCCCAGTCCCAAGCCCAGGAGGCTGGGACAACCCCCTCCCAACTTTTGCAGTGTTCGCTCCATAAGACGCACGCACTTCCCCCCCCACTTTTTTGGAGGGAGAAAGTGCGTCTTATGGAGCAAAAAATATGGTATATATTTGACGAATGAAGTAAGCTGACAGGAAGAAGGTTGCTTCATTTGAAATACGGTGTTGGAGGAGACTTATACCCAGGAGCTTATACCCAGAATTAAACTTTTTTGGTCTTTAAGGTGCCACTGGACTCAAACTTCCTTCTGTTACTTCAGACAAACATGGCTATCTATTTGATTTTATCGATCAGTAACTGATCTTTAGTACCTTGGGATTTTCAGAAAATTCCTTTTTGTTCATGTGGTAAAACTGAATTGAGCAGTAGATATTCTTGAATACAATTGACTATAATTACCGTCAGTGGTTTAAAAGTTGTTGGGAGGCAGGTAATTGGGCAAAAGTTGCTTGGTACTGCTCTTTTCTCTTTATTCTCTAGAATGAGAAATGTCCTGTCAGTTATTACCCAGTCTTATATTACTTTGGAATGGAGCACATCATTAAGCTGTTGCACCAATTGTGGATGAAAACTTGCCAGTTTTTTATGCCAATTGCCATGGACTTCATCTCTTCTAGGCGCTGCAGAGTTCTTCACTTTCTTCAAAAAATTTTTGCAAACTATCCAGGGTTATTGTAAGATCTTCCATTTGCTTTCCTTTCAGTTTGTTTTCCACATCGGTGATCCAGGTGGCTTTTTTATTGTATTATTTTGAACTCTTCTCAGAGTTCTTTCCAGAACATTGTTGTCTTTCCTGTCTTTGGTTAGTCTGGAATTGGAAGTTTTGTCTGTATTGCTGGATCCTACTGTTGTACCTCTTGATCTTCTTGGATAGTGCAACAATTCTTTGTTTGATTTCTTCTGCAATCTGGGCTATTGTTTTTATACAACTGATATTTATTTAATTAATTCCATTTCTATCCCACACTCCCCTACAAGCAAGGCTCAGGGCGGCTCACAACATATATAAATACAACAATTAAAAAACTTAAACATTATACAATAAAAATCAGTTCAATATAGCATAAAGCTATAGGTTACAGTGTATTACCATCTAACTAGCTTCCTCAGGAGGCATTTGAAATCCCAGAATAGCTTCCAGCGATCCAAGACAACAAAATACACTATTGCTTTTGTTATTAAATAACTGTTAGTGATTGTTGACAGTGGTCTCCGGAATGTTCTGCTGTTTCGATAATCTCTCTTTCTCCAAACGAAGATAAACACTGAAGAACAAAGTAACATTCATGAGTAGCGTCCCGGCTACTATGGAGCCTTACAAACACTTGTGTCTGGTTAATATTCTTTGTCAGTATTACATCAATGGTCAATTTATGGTTGTATCACCACATCCTCATGACAGGTTTACAAGATCATCTCAGACAGGCAAAACAATTGATTCAACAAGAGTGTATACAGTCTTTGTGATTTGTAAAATCATAGATAAAAATTGGCTTAGCTTATTTTCACAGTATTTTGTTATCTTGGATAGCTGGAAGGTGTTTATGTTACTGTGACCATCTTTAGAACTCACTGACATCCTAGAATAGCTGCCATCTTAGATCTGATTAGTAAATTTGTTATTATTTGTTAATCTAGATTGTTATGGGTTTTAATGTTTTAATTCTATTTATTCTATGTATTTTACTGACATATTGTGACCCACCCTGAGCCCACTTGTGGGGGAGGGTGGGATACAAATCCAACAACAAAAAAATATATAAAATGCAAGATGGCTCCAATGTGGTTGAATTACTTAAATTCCCATCGTATGTGAGCTCAGGTGGTTTGATAGTTTAATGAGGTGGCTTGATAGTTTAATGAGTGGCAAAACTCCCACCAGTAATAAGATAAAAGTAATGCCTGCAAATAGCACCAGCAGATGAAACAGGTGGGTAGAGTGGGAGGCATTACAGTTTGGTATCCATTGCCTCAACCAGCCTGGTGGAACATCTCCATTTTACAGGCCCTGTGGAACTGTGAGAACTCCTACAGGGCCCTGATTTCACTTGGGAGACTATTCCACAAGGCTGGTTGAGGCTAAGCAGACATCTCTTGGGCCGGAGATCACCAGTAGATATTGATCTGAAGAAAATGAGGCTCTTTGAGGGATATAGTAGGAGAGACAGTCCTGCAGATATGCTGGTCCCAGACTGCACAGGGGTTTAAAGGTTAATACCATAACCTTGAACTTGATTTGGTACTCAACTGGAAGCCAGTAAAGCTGGCAGAGCACTGGTTGTATATGTGCTTGTACAGACATTCCAGTGAGGTTTCTTCTTGAGGTTTGCTTTTCTTTTGCGGTTCCATGTCTTACTTGGGACACCGAGGTCGTCTCGCCTTGTGCACCTGCCCCCCCCCCTTGAAATGAACTCACACGACCGGTTTCTTTGGAAAATAAGGTGGATAAAATTTGGCCACAACTTTTATTGGTTACAGCTATAGAGCATTGGCACAGCATGGGTCCACCGGATCATACCTATCGGCTGGCCCGTGTGTCAGCCGAGTTAACCGTTCCCCAGCCAGCCGGCATGGGTAGAGAAGGCGGGAGGGTAGGTTATCGGAGTTCACGTGGACGCTTGCCCCTTTGTGAGCTCCCCTGCCCTCTGGCTGTGAGGGCAAGCACTGTTATTCCTTGAGCTAGCCAGCTCCATTTAGCCCTCACGCCAAGACCCTTAAAGGGGTCCCCCCACTTCGGAATTGGCACGCAGGCCGAATTCCGCCAAACAGATCCGGCCCCATGCTGTTACCGCTGAAAGTTGTGACAAATCGTGCAATGAAAAAACGGTAAGGAAACACTAACAATATCATGACCTACAAAGACCCAATAAACCCCCCCTTTCATTCACTCAAATTCCAAATCCCAACCCCAGCACCCTCATACTCAGGGAGGGATGGGTGGGCAAACCGGGCTTGCCTTGTGGTCGAGTGGGGAGGGGGAGCAACCTCCCTTCGGCCTTTTATGCCTCCCCCTCCCCGACCGCCCCCACTGCCCTCCATTGGCTGAAGAGGGGGGAGGTGCGTATTTTCCCGCTGCGCACCAGCCCCCCCAAAACCGGGCTTGCCTTGTGGTCGAGTGGGGAGGGGAGCAACCTCCCTTCGGCCTTTTATGCCTCCCCCTCCCCGACCACCCCCACTGCCCTCCATTGGCTGAAGGGGGGAGGTGCGTATTTTCCCGCTGCGCACCAGCCCCCCCCCTTCTGGCCAGCCGACCTCTCTGTCCCAGCCCGTCCCCGCAAATGGCGGGCCCGGCCTACCCGGGCCCTTTCTGCTTCCTGTTCTGGAGTTTCCTTTGATTTTTTAAGGCACAAGTCTGAATGACATTTGTCATTCATTTGCCAGTTTGGTTTTGCCTTAAAATCTTTAAATGCCTTTTTCTTAATGTCCATTCCCAGATCTCTTAATTATTAATTAGTGGCCAAGATGATGATGATGATTTGTCACAGTCAGATATTTGACTGGTAGATGGTTTTCTGCAATTCAATACCTACGTAAGTTCTTGGGAATTGCAAAGGTATCTTTTGCTGTTCCAAGCAACACTGTTTTTTGGAGCTGAGCTGGTGTTTGTTCAAAGCTCAGAATGTCCAGGTGTTTCTCAAGACTTCTAGGCACTATTCCAAGGGCTCCAATGATAACAGGCAGAATGGTAACTTCTTTTCCCAGAGGTGTTCTACCTCTATTAGTAGGTCTTGGTATTTCATGATTTTCTCCTGTTCTTTCTTTTCTATTCTGCTGTCTCCTGGCATTGCAATGGTAATGAGTCAAACTTTATTTCTCTCTTCTTTTTTTACAATTGTGATATTGGGTGTTATGATCCAGGTGTTTATCTGTTTGCAATCAGAAGTCCCAAAGTATCTTTGTTTCATCATTCTCTATGATCTTGCCTGGTTTGTGCTCCCATGAATTTCTGGCTGATGTTAAGCCATTCTTCTTGCAAAAATTCCAGTGCAACAGAGCTGCAGTTCTATCTTGGCATTCTTTATGGTCAGTTTGAGCAATTTTACTGCAGGCACTGACCACGTGGTCAACTGTTTCATCCTTTGTCTTGCAAAGTCGACATTTGCTGTTATCCCTTGTCTTCTGAATCTCAGCTTTCATACTTTTCGGTTCAAGTACCCGCTCTTCTGAAACTAGAATGAGTTTTTTTTCACTTCTTCCTTCAAGTGCCCATTTTGGAGCCACTTCAAGGTATCTTCACTATCAACTATTCTCTATGTCTTTCAATTATTGCACAAGCAAGTACTTTTCCTTCCATTTGTCAAAGTGAGTTTTGATTGCAATCTTTTTGTAATTTTGTAATTTGTAAACCCCAGAGTGGAATTCAGTCCTTAACAACTCTTCCACAGGGCAAACCAAACACTAGGGAATTGGATACTGGCTGTGAGGCATTTGCAAGCTATTTTGTGGATAAAGTCTTGGCACTCCACCGTGACCTCCCCACCACAGTTGAACATGAGGCCCCTTGCATGTCTTCCATCCCAGGTTTGGATTGTTTCAGCCCACTCAGCCTGGAGGAGGTTGACAGATTGCTCATGACTGTACACATGCAGCCTTGATCTGTGCCCTTCCTGGCTCATTAAAGTGGGCCATGAGGGGTTTCGAGGTACCCTGAGGGAGATTATCAACAAGTCCCTCTCTGAGGGGCAGTTCCTGGGGGCACTCAAGGAAGTGATGCTCTGCCCTGTCTTGAAAAAACCAACTCTGGATCCAGCTGAATTGGCCAACTATCGGCCGGTCTCCAATTTGCCCTATTTGGGCAAATTAATCAAGAGGGTGGTGGCGATACAGTTACAGGGCTTTCTGGATGACACTTCCATCCTAGATCCCTTCCAGTCCGGTTTCCACCTGGGACACGGAACGGAGACAGTGCTGGTTGCCCTTACTGATGACCTCCGAAGACATCTGGATCGGGGTGCCTTGGCAGCACTGTTGTTGTTAGATCTGTTGGCTGTATTTGACACAATCGACCACCAGTTGCTGATCCACTGCCTTGCTGACTTGCTTCTTTTCTCCAGGGTCAGGAACAAAGGGTGGTTCTAGGGGAACAGCAGTCCAGGAGCCACTTGCTTGAGTGTGGTGTGCCTCAGGGACCGGTGCTTTCCCTGATGTTATTTAACATCTACATGCACCCTTTTGCCCAGATTGCCCCAAGGTTTGGGCTGGGGTGTCACCGGTATGCCAATGACACCCAGCTCTATCTGATGTTGGGTGGCCGGTTGGACTCCAGTCTGGAAGATCTAGGCCAGGCATTGCAAGCTGTGGCTGGTTGGCTTAGACTGAGCAGGCTGAAACTAAACCCGGTGAAGATGGACGTCCTGTGCCTGAGTCGGGGTGGTGTGGGGATGGGGATCCTACTCCCGACCTTTGATGGAGTGTCATTGGTGCCAGCGCCAGAGGTGAGGAGTTTGGGAGTGCTCCTGGATTCCTCCTTAACTATGGAGGCTCGGGTGGCAGCCACTGCTAAGTCGGCCATTTACCATATTCGGCTGATTCAGCAGCTGGTTCCTTTCCTCAACTGCAACGACCTGGCTACAGTTATCCATGTGATGGTCACCTTGAGGTTAGACTACTGTAACACTTTCTACATGGGACTGCCCTTGTCACAAATTCAGAAGTTGCAGCTAGTGCAGAATTCTGCAGCCAGGCTTTTGATGTGCCTCCCTATATGGGAACACATCTTGGCTGTGCTGAAGACACTGCACTGGCTGCCAATAGCATACCGAATTTGCTTCAAGGTGCTGGTACTTACCTTTAAAGCCCTATACAGCCAGGGTCCGACATACCTGAGGGACTGCCTTTCCCCATATATACCCCAGAGAGCACTACAGTTGGGGTCACAACATCATTTAATCATTCCAGGCCCCAAGGATGCCAGGCTCACTGCTACTAGGGGCAGGGCCTTTTCAGTGGCAGCTCCTACCTGGTGGAATGAGCTCCCAGAGGAGATCAGGGCCCTGCAGGACCTTGCACAGTTCCGCAGGGCCTGCAAAATGGAGCTCTTCCACCAGGCCTTCAATTAGGAACCGCCCACCACTACCACCAACTAGTACTATTATTAATATCATGGTAATAGGTTGGCCCTTTATTGAGATTGAGCCACAGCTTCATGGGTGGCCGGTACACTGCTGAACTGGGATTTAACACTATGTTATCTTTAATTGATCGAATGAATGGCCAGTATTGCAAGCACTTTAATTGTGTACTGTATGATTGTTTTACTCTGTTTTTATATGTTTTATGTGACTTGGCACATGTTGTCACTGACTGTGAGCCGCCCTGAGCCTGTTTGCGGGGAGGGCGGGATGTAAATCTAAATAATAATAATAATAATAATAATAATAATAATAATAATAATAATAATAATAATAATAATAATAATAATAGATTGGGATAAAGTTTCCCCTTAACTATAAGGTTTTTTTAAAAAATCACTACATTTCTGTTCCTGTTGCCTCACTTCCATAGGAATGAGATGTGAGAACATTAATTTCAGCAATGAGATTATGCAGTCTCTAGTCCATATTGTCAGTTTTATTTACATAGCTTCAGTTTCATTTACATAGCTTCAGCACTGAAATATCTTTTTTTTTAATTAAGTATTCACTTCTGTTTGTGGAACTGTCTACAATGCAAACTTGTCAGTGAAAGGTTAATGCCACAGCCTTCTAATTTCTGTAAACTGTAACAATTAATTTAAAATTTTTATGCTTGCCTGAAAATAAAGTCCAGACAATTCCAAAAACAGTTTGAATTGAACTTTTTTAAGGGTTTGATACAAAGCCAGCAAATACAATGAGAGAAAGAAAGAAGCAAAGCTTGTGCTAGTTTACAGAATCCTTGCTGCAATAGTCTAACATGACCATCTCTCTGAGATTTTTTTAAATGTTAGGGATTTGAAAGGTGAGGGGAAAGAAATTCTGTCAATGGGTGTGTGTTTGTGTGATAACTTCATGAAAAACATCTAAAACCTCGCAGGGAGCTCCAGCAACTCAAGCCGCACAACTTGAGAGGAGGACCTATCCAGGGTGGTACCACAGGCAGTGTGCATTCCCCGCCTAGAGCTACATAACCCAAAGGCTGATCCTGACAGACCCCTTGTCCCCCCAAATGTGGGGGTGCAAATGGTGCTCACCAATCCACTTTCCCTTTTCCCCACACTAACCTGCCAAGTGACCAATTCTATTTAAATGGCACCACCAAAGTCAATTGTCCTACTCTGCAGACCACAGTGCAACGTGGGCACCCCCCCAACACTACTCACATAGAGCCAATCAATAAGGGCAAAAAATTCCTACCTAGCCCCTAGAAATGGAGACCAGCAAAAGCCTGCCCTGCATACTGGGCAGGAGCGTGGGCCAAGCACACAGTCAACACTGAAGGTGGGGGTGGGGCCATCCATAGGACTCTGGTGGCTCCGCCCCCTGCCATGGTTCCCAAGCAGAAATGCCGCACTGTCCTTCTACCCCTCCTCTCGGGTGGCAAAAGGGGCTTCTGGCCGCATTCACAGCCAGGTAGAGCTGGAATATCTAGAGACTTAAGAGTAAAAGGAAATTAAATGACCTACTATTAAGTGTGTTGGGGGGGAAGAGTGTTGGGGAAAGCTCTTTTTCAGCACTCCACATTACTTGGTAGACTTTGAGGGGAAGGGTGTGTGGCAGCAGAACTTGAAAATCCCACATATACCTATAGTCCATTAAAAATGTGTACAAGGATTGTCAGAAAACAAACATTATCAGTATTACTGAAACATAAAGCAGCATCATAGCCAAAGTGGGTGGGTAGATGGGCTCCATCTACCCAGAAAATTTGGGAACAAATGCAGCCATCCGCCTACAATCCAACTGTGCTGTCAGCATATTTGCTGCTTTAACATTTCTAACAAAATCCATCCTAGGATCTTCTCAGTTCAGTCAATTCTCAACTGATTTTGCAACACATAAAAATTTATTGAAAGCATGTTCACTTATTGAGGTACACTTTGATATGTTCTGAAATCACTGTCAAAATCAGTAGTAATCAGGAGCTATGCTGGATATAGCTCATATTTGTATTTTTTTAAAATATTGGATTACTTTCAAAGCTGCCTGCATTGATTCTGCAAAGGTTTAGCAGTGCAAATAGTGCAAAATGGCTAAACCTCCATGTATTTTAGCTGCAACATTACTTTCTTCTTTTGTGTACTGCTGCCCATAGTAATTAACCTTGACATCTGGTTCACATCCTTCACTTGAACATTGGGGGGGGGGAGTTTAAAATCAAATTGGTGTCAACTACTAGTGGAAAAGACTATAATAGGAAAGTCTGCTTGCTTAATCAGACAGTGGTTCTTTGCTGTTAACCTTTGATTTTTCTAAACTCTGCAGGATAACTCAAAAACAATCTTAACATAGCATAATACATCAATATGTTTATGAACTCCATACTATAGTATGGTGTAGTGTAGTTTGGTGTAGTGGTTAAGTGTGTGGACTCTTATCTGGGAGAACCGGGTTTGATTCCCCACTCCTCCACTTGCACCTGCTGATGTGACCTTGGGTCAGTCACAAGCTCTGGCGCAGCTGTTCTCTCAAGGACAGTTTGTGTTAGAGTTCTCTCAGCCCCACCTACCTCACAGGGTGTCTGTTGTGGGGAGGGGAAGGGAAAGGAGTTTGTAAGCCGCTCTGAGACGCCTTTGGGCAGTGAAGAGCGGGGTATAAATCCAAACTCTTCTTCTTCTTCTTCTTCAGACATTTTGAATTTATGAAGCAGCATTTTAACATTAGACCACACCGAACTCAGAATGGCTTACTATGACTGACAACATAACTCCAGGACTTCTCCAGGCAGAGAAAAATCTTTGCCAACATTTGCTACCTGAGATTCTTTAAGTGGAGATGCCAGGGACTGATTCTGGAGCCTTCTGAGGGCACACTATGAGGGGAGAGAAGGAGCTTCTGGTTTTGCTCCCTCCCCACTTTTACCAGCAGAAATGGTGGCAGGATGGCTTTTTGTTCCCTGTCTCTGGATCTACATGTCCCAGGAAGGACATGTGAGGCCAGAGGAAAGGGCTGAAAAGCCTCATCACCACCCTTTCCACTGATGAAAGCAGGCTGGGTGGGAAGCCTAGGGTGTTGGGAAACCAAAAGCTGAGCGAATAAGCTCTTTTTAAGGTTAGTTTCCCCCAGTGTATGTCTGACTGCAAAACCAGTCACATACCCATAACCCAACATGTGTCAGGTGTATTGTGTAGTTATGCCATGAGCTACAGGACCTCATTTTCTGATGTCCCACCTTAGAAAACAGGGGATCTTGTTCATCATTGTAGTTGGGTGGGACTAGAACAGATAGAGGTGGTCCTTTTCAAATAGAAAATACTTCCCACTAACTAGTTCAGCTATGATATACTCTTTTCTGTATAAACAGCTTGCGGGGAGGGCGGGGCATAAATTGAATTAAATAAATAAATAAATGTTTATGAAACACCAGAATGGAGATGAGTCTCCATCTCAGTCTGATATTCTTAATTCATAGTGCTGATTTATGTGGTGCCTTATTTTACTAGGATTGGTAGCAATATCTCATTATAGTTTCTTTCAATCAACCAAAAAACAAGGAACACTCGCTCCTTGGAACATTAGCCACTGAAACCAAATTAATTTTTCCTCCCCAAAGTGCATGTCATGGTTAAACTACAGTAACTGCATAACTGGTGCCAAAGTAGCCCCCTTTCTCTCATACAAGGAATTATATGGGAACCACTTCTCCATGTGTGACTATTGGTGGGCGTATTCCAGAAAGCATGGGTGGGGTTGACCACAAATGACCTCAGAATGCAGGATCAAATGGCAGAGATGCTTAATCCCAACAAAACAGAGGGGCTACTGGTGTGTGTGAGGGAGGTCTGACCCTGGAACAGGGATATGTCCTGTTTCAGATGGAGTTATATTCTTCCTAAAGGAGCAAGTTTGCAGCTTGGGGATGCTGCTGTACCCAGACCTCCTGCTGGATAAACAGCAGGTAGCAGTGGCCAGGGGCACTTTTCAGCAGCTTTGCAGGTGACCAAGCTGGAGCTGTTCCTGGGCAGGAAAGAACTTGCCACTGTGTGCATGCCCTAGTAACAATTATTTCCATATAGTCCCAATATTTCCAGAAGTTTTTGAAACTCATTTACCAGTATTCCAGAAAATCCCAAATACCATCCAGATACCTGGATATATCTGAAAAATACCAATAACATATTTTTGGGATATATATTCAGACCAGAACTATCCACACACACACATCCCCAATGTTTTTAAACATTTTGTGGTTTTATACTTGTATTCTGGCCTGAACAAGCTGGCATTGAACTTTCATGTATCACTTACATGGGTTTTAGCTAAGATAAACAGTTTGCAACATGAGAGTTGGACCATAAGGAAGGCTGAGCACCGAAGAATAGATTCTTTTGAGTTATGGTGCTGGAGAAGACTCTTGAGAGTCCCCTGGACTGCAAGGAGATCAAATCAATCAATCCTAAAAAAAATCAACCCTGACTGTTCCCTAGAAGGCCAAATACTGAAGCTGAAGCTCAAATACTTTGGCCACCAAATGAGAAGGGAGCACTCACTGGACAAGACCCTGATGCTGGGAAAGATTAAAGGTCAAAGAAGAAGGGGACGGCAAAGGATGAGATGGTTAGACAGTGTTATCGAGGCAACGAACATGAAATTAAGCAAACTCTGGAACATGACGGAAGACAGGAGGGCCTGGCATGATGTGGTCCATGGGGTCGCAAAGAGTTGGACTCAACTGTGTGACTGAACAACAACATGCAAATTCAACCAGTTGTTTGTTTTTGTGTTTAATGTCAGCTCAGTTTGAAAACATGCCTCTAAATGCACTGTGTGAAATAGTTTATGATTCTCAATGACAAATGAGCCTCCAAGGCAAAGAGCAGAAATTCTCATAGATCCTTTCCGCACTAGATTTAAATTCTGGTTCAACCCTGTCCCCAAACGTACATTCTACACTACATGCGAGTTCACCCCGGTAATTATCTCAGGGTATTTTTACATTCTACATTACACTGGAGTTCACCCCTGTAATTTTTTGTTTCCACATTACACTGAGGTCACCCCAGGTTTGCCTCACACTTGTCCTGGGATAAACGAATGCTGTTATAACCAGGGATAAATGCAAGGTATTGTATCACGAGTTGAACTCTGATAAAACCAGGGATGAGATCCAAGTGCAGAAAGAACCATAGTCAGGCGACAAGCCTGAATACCTGGGTCCATAAAGGCTTTCAATATAAATGTGATGGGGATTCCTTAATTAAATTTTAAATCAGACATCAAGGCAAGAGAGAATCTAACACATATGATGCTATGATGCTTCATGGGTTGTCTGTATTATTTATTTAAACTATATTCTAAGAATTCACTAAACTATAGTTATGCCTGTACACACTGGTCATCTTTTCTTTTCTTTTTTTTTTGCAACCTGCTGCACCATAACTTAAATGCAAAAGGATGTTAAGAGGATACAAGAGTTTGTTCCCATCAGAACAAGTGCCTTTTCCTTTATGAGCGCTTATGTCAAAGATACATGAAACACCAAATAAAATATTTTCAGATTGAAAATGAAGCGCCATAACTATACAGCACAGACCATCTGACAAAATATTTAAATACAAATAAGCAGTTCATTTTTGTTTCTTTCTTCATTTTTAAAAAAGTGCTGGTACTCCTATATAAAGTGCACTGATTTCCACCAACTCCCCCCCCCCCAAGACTTGGGATACCCCCGAGTGCCGGTACTCAGTACTGATGAGCACCACCACAAAACAAGCCCTGCAAGTAAGCAAGAATATTTGGGTTTCCACTCCAGAGTCCGGTGCTAGAATAAAAGTGGAAGAGTAATCCCAGGGAAAGTGCTTAGAACTGATGCAAGTTTTGTCCTCATTGTATGTGATTTAGCTACAATCCTTTAAATACCTGAAAAAATTCTTTCTAACTTCTAGGAGCTAACTCAACTTCAATGACCATTTCTAAGCATCAGTGTGGTAGGTCAGTTTCTGTTAATAATTCCATTTTCATTTTTCCAGCAAGGATACCAATAAGTGCTAAGTGTATCATTTGTCATAATGGAATGACATTTGTCATAACAGAATTGGAACAGAGCAGCAAAGTGAATGTTTTAAATAGAAGAAATGTCATCCTAAAGTAATGTATTTTGGTCACTATCAACTAGGTTCATTTATGAACTCATGGCTTGTAGCTGAAAAGCTCTTTTTCCTGTTACTTAAAGTATCTTCTTTCTGAGATTGCAAGCCATGTTGCAATCTCAGAATGTATCAATCACAATGGAAACAAGGACAAGAATACCCATGAGTGATTTATAAATCATTCCTATACATTGTATGATACGTATTGCTCCATGCTATAGTAGTTAGGGTTTTGGACTAGGATTCGGGAGAAATATGTTCAAATATCTGCAGTACCATGGAGCTTGCTGGTGTTATAGGTCAAAACACAAGAGACCACTGGCTGAAATCACTTAAAGTGAATATATATATATATATATATATATATATATATATATATATATAAAATATTTAATGCCGAGTTCACTATCAGTATAACCTAAGTATTCTTACAAGGAACAACACTAATGCAGAAAAATAAAGTCACAATAGTACAAAGAAGTAAAGTCCCAAAAATTTCAATGTGTCTCACTCCTGTTGTATTATAATTTCATAGTCCAACTTGACATTAATTCATCATGGACTCATATAGTTCCAGGAGGATCCAAATAATCTTGATGTCCATAAGCTATAAATGACGCGTAGTCCGGATGCAAGCTGCTGTGTTTTGAATAATTCTTTTTCAAAGCTGAAAGGCTATAGTGGGACCCGATCTCAGTAGTAACACATACAGACATCAATTTAATCAATCACAAAGGGCCCATGAGAAACTCCTGGAGATTCTGCAGTGAAATCTGAGGAATTCAGAGTTTGGGGAGGGGAGAGGCCTCAGCTGGATATAATGCCACAGAGTTCACCCATTTTCTTCTATTTTCTGGAGTTCAGTTGTAATTCTGAGTGCCTAGCAGCACTCTCTAGGTCTCTTGATTCCACCTGACTTGCATGATTTAACTAGGCCTGGCTGCTTGCTACTGTTCAACAGCAGCCACACTACGGAAGTTAATGTAATATAATGGTCATAGTAGGGTTTGCGAGACCCAAGTTTAGATCCTCATCTTGCTGTAGAAGCTCACTGGGTGATTTTGGACCAGTCACATACTTTCATGGGGTCACTGTGTGGATAAAAAGGAGGAGAGAGTACCTCATGGACTGAGAAGGCTATGGCCCCGAAGACAGGTCTTGGGAACCCGCAGACAACCTCCATGCCCCGACCCTGGTCTAGCACTTCCACAAGACCTACCCGGACAAACCAGACCCGTCTGCTGGGGGGGGCATGGGGGGGATAGTGCCATTAGTACTGCCAAGGATGAGCTCCCAGCCCAAGCAGAAATCCTGAGTACTGCTGAGGATGAGCTCCCAGCTCCGGCAGAATTTACACCTGGCCCCAATGAAGCCTCGGAGTCCGCTCTGGCAACAGCTGGGGTGGAACAACACATGCTGGACAGCCCCCTGATTCGCCCCCAATGGTGGCCAGTTTGCAAGACCAATGCTGGTGGGACTTGGCATCCCGGTGGCAAGAGGCATGCCTGCGAACAGCGGTCCCTCAGCCCTGAGTTCTAACAGGAGCCGGGACACACATGCTGGCTGCCTATTAACAACAGCCCCAGAGGGATACTTAGCTGCTCACTCTCTATTGGTTCCTTGTGCCAGCAACTAGTCAGCTTGATGATGCTCTGCACCCACCTCACCCATGTTCCCACTTTTGCTTTCCTGCTCTGAACTCTCAGCTCCTTGACTCTGGCTTTGACTACTATGCTTTCGGTTTGTGCTCTGGACTCTGTTATTTGGCTCCTGCTTCCCTCAACTCTGGCTCTGAACGACTACGCTTTCGGTTTGTACCTCGGACTCTGTTACTTGGCTCCTGTTTTCCTGCCTCCCGGTTTTTTACCTCGGATTGGACCCGGACTATCCCTCTCTTGCTCCACCCGCACTCCAGCCCGTGACAAAGAGGGGAAAAAGCAGAGGTGGAAGGAATGGGATAGTCACTCCTGCAAGTTCCTTGTGGGTCCCCATTTGTATCTAATAATTTTGCTGCCCCAGCTTTATGATATTTTAAGAATATTAAATATCATTTAGCATCCAATTTAATAGAATTTTTGAAATACAGTCCATTTCTATAGGTAGAAATATGCAGTTGGGTATAAAATAAACTAATTTATTAAAGAAAAGTACCTACTTAGTTTGTGGTGATCAAAATCAAACATGTGATTTTGCCACATAGGATTTTTAATGTTAAATCTTGCTAGACTTTTGCTAACATGCAGAAATATTTGACACTATGTAATTCATTATTTTAAAAATTCAATGAACTTATGTTTCCTTACCCAAACCCATCAAGTACCTGGTAGTTACTGGAAATGCAAAATATCAAAAGGCAGGATTTTTCTTAATATGTGAAATATTGTTTCACATTTATTTCATTTTTGGTTTTCTAAGAATCACATTTAGACTGCTACACATTTATTTTGTATTAAGGCTGAAGCCGCATACAAGGAATCAAAATTGTCAGGAGAAAGGAGGGAGTTGCTATTTATTTTCTGTTACTATCAATTAGACATTTGTAATGGCTTGTTCCAAGAAATTCAGAATGGTGTACATGTTTCTCACCATCATTTTATCCTAACAACAGCCACATAAGGAAGTTTAGGCTGAAAAAGAGTGACTGGCTTAAGGTCACCAGTGAGTTTCATGGCACAATGGAGATCTGAAACTCAGTCACCCCAAAGCTAGTTCAACGCTCTCAATTAATCTAATTGCTACCCTACACTGGCTCTCTGTTTAGGTCAAATGTGAATTCCTGAACTACTGTATTCTTTGAAGTGCGATTTTTGTAATTATAAATACACATGAAGCTTAAAAATGAAAAGGTGGAAGGAGTTTTTTGGAAGATACTTCCTCCGGTCTTAAATGGGAAAAAGAGACAGTAGTGAGGAGGGGGCCAGGTAGCTAGCTGAGATGAACTCCTATGGGCCTGAGTTGGACAGAAAGCATCACTACACTCCCTGAATTTCACAGAGCATGCTGATGTTCACCCAGAGCTTGGCTAATCAGTCAGCTGAGCTTCAGCCTGGAGATGACCAGTGGCAACTCTTTCTTTAAGGATTAAAGAAAGTGACAGATCACTCACCTTCATCTTAACATACTGTAATTGTAATGTCCACAGTAGCACTGGTGCATACACCCAGGTTTCCACTACTGTGGACATTGATGGTGGATTGAGGAATGCATTTATTTATTGAGAAAAGGTATAGGCTGCCTCTCCAGAGACCTTCCCAAGACCGATCATAAAATAAAGCCACTAACAATAAAATCCAAAATCATAAAAAACAATAAAACCCAAGTAATGTAAGCTGGTTGAAAAAGGCAGGAAGAGTGATATGATATGAAGTGGGAAATTTAAATGTAAAACTTTAATTTTCATGGAATAAAACATCCTCACAGAGGGGAAGAGTTTTATTAGCTAACATATGACCTGAATGTGAAATCAAAGGATGCAATCTCACAGGGTGTGGTATCAGATCCCAACTGAGCTCATTCTGCACAACACAGGTCCCTAGCTTTTTGTGTCTGTGGGCACAGGATGCTGCTGGACACAACCACAAAGCGTTTGAAGATGAAGTGCAGGGGAAAAGAGGAGTAATTAAAAAAAACACACTGGGAAAGAGAAAAGAATAAAACCAACACTGTAGTGGCAGCTGCCTTTGAAAAAAAAGTATTGTAATCTGCGCAGGTAATCTGATCTCCAGTGTCCAATGAGAAGTCCTACTGTGCAAGAGCTCCATCTGGCCCCAAGTGTTTCTAAAAAACCCTTGGTGAGCATCAAGAAAAGCACTGACAGACACCGTGGCACTCACAGGCATCATGTTGGGGACCCCTGCTCACACTCTGACTTCTAAAGGCCGTGCTCCCAAATCTCTAGAAATTTTCCAAGCTGGAGTTAGCAACCCTACAGACATGACATAATCTATACATAAACCCCTCTAGAATTAAAGACAGTAATAGACCCACTAGGACAGGAGTCCCCAAATGTGGTGCCCCATGGTGCCCGCCAGCTCCTTTCCTGGGGCCTACCAGGTGCTTTTAGAAAGTGGGTGGGACTATGTGGTGCTTTTGCCTAGCAGGGTTCTGATTGGCTGTGTAGATTAAACAGGTTTCCTGCCTGAAATATTGAAGTATTACTATTAGAGTTATATATAATCTTGACACCTGATAGTTTGCTGTTGGCTCTGCCTCCTGCAGCCAATCACAAAATGGCTGCTGCTCCTACTGTGGCAGCCATTCTTTGGCTGTGTGCACCACCCTGTGTCAGAATTCCAAAGGTGTCTGCAGGCTCAAGAAGATTTGGGAACCCCTGCACAAGGAGCATAAAAATAGCACAAGGCATTGTTTCTTTTAAAAAGGTGTTACACAGCACAAAAATCAGTAAAACGATTTTAGCAGTAAACATAAAGTGACAGCCAAGTAAAAAAAAAAATGCAGCCACAAAAATATCAACCCAGCTGTAGGCATGTACAACTAAAAGCCTGGGTAAAGGAAAAAATGGTCTCATGTCTAAGTGACAGTAAGATAGAACTGAAGGGGAGGAAAATGCCATGAGTGGGGCACCATCGCCAAGAATCTCCTCCTCCTAGACACCACCCGCCTCATTTCTACAGGCAGTAACACAAAGAACAGGGCTTGAGAGAAGAACCTTAAATTGCAAAAGTGTACAGTTTGGGATGAGGCAGATACCCTAGCCCACAAACCAATTAATTTCTTGGAGTATATATTAAGAAATATAAGAACCAGTACATTGGATTATGCCTGGAAACAAACAGGCAGATCTTCAGCAAAGAAGTGGTATGATCACAGTATTCAGCCCTGACAGTATGCTGGCTGTCCAATTTGAATGCTCTGGAGTTGCACATGCCTCTCATGTGTGGGTTTCATATTGGGAGTAATGGAGAAAAGGATATCCCCCCCACCACAAGTCTACTGTTAGGCTCTTGATCACCTCCCAGTTTGTGCCTTCAGTGGCTGTCCTCAGATCTTGAAGTTTAAAAGTAGATAGGCAGACTGTGTATTATCTAGTCTAGCTTGGCATGTATTTTGACAGTAGCAGCAGCTATTTTATTGCTGACAGAGAGCCTACAGTATAACAGAGACAACTGTCTTTGCCTCCTCCAGGGTCCCCTTCAGCAATGATCGTGTCATTGACACAGATTGTGACAAAAGGGGTAGGGCAAGACCTAGTTTAATTCCAGTTGCTTGCCTCTTGGGCATCCTGGAGAAGGGATATAGCTGTTCATTTTCTGCAAGTCTCACCAATTCACCATCAGATCACTGAAATACTTATGTACTGATTGGCTGTTCTGTTCATAAAGCTGAGAAAGGTAACATCAAAACATTAAAGACCAATATTGTGGTGTAGGTGTGCATATGTTTCAAGAAGGAGGAGGAAGAATGGTTTTTATACCCCGCCCTTCACTATGTGAAGGAGTCTCAGAGCGGCTTACAATCGCCTTCCCTTTCTCTTCCCACAACAGACATCCTGTGAGGTATGTGTGGGGACTGAGATTGCTCTAAGAGAACTGTGACTGACCCAAGGTCACCCAACTGGCTGCATGTGGACCAATGGGGTAATCAAACCTAGTTCTCCAGATTAGAGTCCGATGCTCTTAACTAGTACACCACAATGGCTCTTTAAGAGAACGTTATGGGAAGAGGTGTATGTATGTCGGATGTAGGAAATGGGAGTGAATGCAGCTGTAGGAATGTATTTGGCTGAGACCTTAAACAGATTTTGGAATTTGACTTGGAGACATGATGAATAATAATTATCATATGTCCTTGTGTGTAGTATATCCAGGAGATCCCAAGACTGTCTGGCAGCCAGAAGTTCTAGCTCTTTCAGCTCTTTCAGCATTATGCACCACTAGGTGGCAAGCTAGAATTGTTTTTTAAGGAAGAGACATTTCAGAAGTGGTTTGCCATTGCCTGCCCCTGTGTCACAACCCTGGTATTCCTTCGAGGTAGACCTTCCAAATACTAGCCAAGGTCAACCCTGCTTAGTTTCCACAATCTGATGAGATTAGGCTAGCCTGAGCTATCCAAATCAGGGTGGAAGCATTATTGAACAGATATAACAAATACATCAAAATTCATGCTGCAATGCATTTATAGAAGCTTGCAAACATACAGAAGCTTGCAAACATTTGCAGTTTCCATCTACTAAGTATCCCAAATCAACACATTAATTCCATGACCTTTTGGAAAGTGGTAGTGAATTGCAGGCAGGGTATAAATGGAAAATAATAAATAAATAAATAAATATTAAATAACACTGGGGAGAGAATGGCTCCCTGTGGCACACCACATTCCAGAGGTTGTTGCTGAGATAATCCCCCCAGAGCCACCCTCTGCCCCTGACCTTGGAGAAAGGAGGTCAGCTATTGCAAGGCACGCCCCCTTATCCCCACATTGGCAGGGCGGTGGGTCAACAGATCATAGTCAGCTGTATCAAGTGCCACTGACAGGTCAAGAAGTATCAGCAGCACTGACCTGCCTTGATTCAGGTCTCTCCGGAGGTCATCCACAAGGGCAACCAACACGGTCTCCATCCCATGGGTAGGGTGAAAACCAGACTGGAAAGTGTCCAAGATACTAGCATCCTCCAGGAAAACCTGGAGCTGTTGTCACCATCACCCTTTCCACTACCTTACACAGGAATGGTAGATTAGATACTGGGCAGTAGTTAGTAAGGAATATAGGGCCCAAAGAATTTTTTTTTTTTTTTTTAGGAGAGGATGGACCACTGCCTCCTTCAATCCCCCAGGAAGGTCCCTGTTGATAGGGACAGGTTGATAACCTCCCTCAGTGGGGTCCATACCTCATCACTGCAGGCTTTAACCAGCCACGACGGGCAGGGATCTCGGGGGCATGTGGTGGGCTTTACAGCAGCAAGAATTTGTGAAGTATGTCTCTATCTACTCCCATTGCAGAGATACAAAGAGAAAGGCATATCTCCACAGTGGAAAGAGCTAGACAGAGACTAACTTTTTATAAAAAAATGAAAGCTGGGAATTCAAAGAGCCTGATAGATATGGGACTTGAATTTGCTTCTCTCCATTTGGTGGCCCTGCCTTGAAGATTAAGAAACTTATTGTGGCATAAACTACATGAGCCAGATCCCACTTTGTCTGAGGCATGTATATTACATTCAGTGTGTTTGTGCATGTGTACGTACATACACATCGAATTGTTACAGAACATTTGAGAGAACAAAAAACAAGATCCTCTTTAAAAATGCTCCAGTTGTGCATTGGCAACTCTGTGACTGTCTGTTCTGAGAGACTGCTCTGAGGAAGTCTCGTCCACTCTCTAAATGATATCTCAGTGTACTCATTACGGTAATTATGTCTTGGCCCTTTTCCCATGCTCTTTTCAAAAGAGGTGTCTCTCTCTGTGTGTATAATCTGTATTCATTGAATTTAGCAGTCCTGATGAAGAGGTCTTCGGCCTGTAAAACCTTACACTGCAAATTTCTTTATTATCATGGAGAAGATATCACATGTAATTCATCCCTAATCTACTAACTGTTTCCTGGATCTGAATATTGAAGTCCCCATTTTAGCTTTTGGATGTGGTGGAAAGTGCCATCAAATCACAGCTGATTTATGGCAACCCCGTGGGTTTTTCAAGGCAAGAGATGTCCAGAGGTGGTTTGCCACTGCCTTCCTCTGCCTCCCAACCTTGGTATTCCTTGGAGGTCTCCCATCCAAATACTAGCCAATGCCAACCCTGCTTAGTGTCCAAGATCTGACATGATTGGGCTAGCCTGGGCTATCCAGGTCAGGGCTAGCTTTCTGATATGAGTCAGTTAAAAAGAAGTCCCATTGGCAGACCTATACTCTACACATTTGTCTGTTGTTGTTTTGAAAGCCAGCTGTATGCTGGTAGCTATCACAGAATTTTATAACAATGTATTCTGCAAGTCAATTATGTATTTTATATTTAGCTCAATCTCCCTAAAGTACTATTTTTGTAGCAAATTGCACTAACATACCTTAGCTATGTCAGTAAAACAGAGGCAGCAGTAATAATTTAAGTTTGTTAAGCAAAAATAATGCATTTGGAAAGATCCTCATATTGTCTGACTGAAACCTTGTGATATAGCTTCAGATCCCTGAATTCTTGTTTTCCAATCTCACTTTGTATTCTAAAGTGATTACAAAAAAAAAAAGCAATGGCAATGTTTGATTACTATTCTTTTCAAAAGCCACCCATGTCATCATCTGTCTTTTGTTTTACACAGACTTCTTCCTTACAAATTGTAACTCTTTCACTTGTGATAGAATGTAATTACAAAACTTAATCATAACATCGTAGAATCATAGAACTGGAAGGGGCCATACAGTCTAGTCCAACCCCCTGCCCAATGCAGGACCAGCCTAAAGCATCTCTGACAAATATTCGTCCAGCCTCTTCTTGAAAGCCATCAGTGAAGGGGAGTTTTCCACCTCCCTAGGCAGCTGATTCCACCTTTGAACCACTCTGACTGTGAAAAAGTTTTACCTAATATCCAGCCGATACCTCTCTGCTTGTAATTTAAACCTGTTGCTCCAGGTCCTATCCTCTGCTGCCAACTGGAACAGCTCCTTGGCCTCCTCCAAATGACAGCCTTTCAAATATTTAAAGAGAGCAATCATGTCCCCCCTCAATCTCTTCTCCAAACTAAACATTCCCAAGGTCCTTAGCCTTTCCTCATAGGGAAAAGAATGTGTTTAATCATGTTTTCATATTGTTCATCCGTGTTATAAGATTTAGACGTGTTTGTGTAATCCATGCATTTACATATTTATGGTATATTCTTAGGGCTGCCAGCTTTGGGTTGAGAAATACCTGGAGATCTAGGGGGTGGAGCCTGGGGAGGGTGGGGTTTGGGGAGGGGGAGGGAGCTTAGTTGGGTTTAATGTCATAGAGTCCACCCTCCAAAGCAGCCGTTTTCTCCAGGGGAACTAATCTTGGTTTTCTGGAGAGCAATTGTAATAGCAGCAGATCTCCAGGTACCACCTGGAGTTTGACAACCCTACAATATTCTCCTTTCATGAAAGCAGAACCAAAATATATACTGAGCAACAGTGCAAAAGTAGACTAAACTCTGGATAAGAACATGTTACATACTTTGCTTATTAGAATACTATGTCCTATTACCCTATTAGGAACAGTCTAAATTCTGCATAAACCAATTCTCTTAAGTTTTCTACAAAGGTGAGGGAAAATAATAAATGATTCTGAAAGGACATTGCTCTTGAGTTTAATATACTCCAGGGAAACATAAAACTAAAGTGAAATTTTCTAATTCTGCCGCTATAATAGAAACCATTAACATCAAATGTCATTTAATTACATTTATGAAGGATAGTTAATAAGCATCCTGGGTACCTTCAGAAAGGATTTATTTAATTTTTTGAAAATCTTGCTCAATGAACAGGTTATTAGCTAAATGTATATTCTGCATTTCACAACACTTGGCTGTTCAATAAACATCTCCAGCAATCTACCAACCTTTGCTCACCTTCGGAATGAATCTATAAATCTAATTCTTACCACACACACACACACACACACACACACACCTTTGAGTAAACATCAAAAAAATATGCCCAATAGAGCCACGTATAGATAGAACAGAATATTGTATAAATCAGAGGGAACTCCTCAGTTTGCAGAGAAAAATATGAATACAGAAAAAATATAGCTGGCCGGTGGCAGGCAGGAGCCCAAAAAACTGGGGGATCCTCTGCCCCCAACTGGGGAATCCAAACAAGAGGGAAAGACTAGTGTCACAGGAGTCCCAAATATACAAATTCCACTAGCAGAAAACACCATCAAAGATTGCCAAAACAATGTATTAAATAATTATAAAGTTGGTGGTGTCACAACAACAACAACCGGCAAACTGAAGAAGTCGAAGGAAACACATCTTCCAAATATCTAGAACGGGAGTTTTTGCAAAGGCTGTTTGGAATATGTTATGACTATGTAGACTCCTCCTATCAAGTTACACTGAATACATGGACTTTACGTCTTATCTTCAAAGGAGGAAATATTGTACCTTATGCCTTAATATAGTTACAGTATGCATAAATGTTTTTGTTGTGACACCATCAACTTTATAATTGTTTAATGTATTGTTTTGGCAATCTTTGATGGTGTTTTCTACTAGTGGAATTTGTATATTTGAGGCTCAACTGGGGAATGGCATCCCTACTACCTACACTTCTCTCAATATGCAAATTAAGTAGTTACATTGCTCCACCCAACAGCCTGTATACCCAAAGCTCTACATATACCTGCAGCACTTCCATGACACTGAAGAAAGGAACCTCCTTCAAATGTTTTGACATTTCATAATGACGTATTTTGACATTTCATAATTATTTCAAATATATATTGGTTCAGAACTCACTATCGAATTATGTATAATCTTGGGAGTGTGAGGGCCACCATGTGCTCTGGACCTGTGCCCATCCTGTCTTTTAAAATCTTAGCAGAAAAAGGTGTTAGAGCCCTTTGTGAAAATTGTTAATTCCTCCTGATAGAGAGGCTCTCCCTAGGCCTTTGAAAGACTGTTTAGAGATCTCTGCTTTTTTTTAAAAAAGAAAAATGCTTAATTGGCTGGGAATGAGGTGGCCAATTGCAGGTCAGTCTTCAATTTACCTTTTATAGGGAAGGTTATAGAGCATGTGATAGCTTTGACCCATTTCAATCTTGTTTTGGTACTGAGGTGTCTTTAGCGTCACTGGTGGATTATATTCACTTAAGGTTGAACAGAGATTGATTTCCCACCATCACTAACCCACCGCCCCCTTTTCCATGGAAAGTTATGTGACAGAGAAAGATTGGCCTCCCACCACCATCACCATGTCTTCCCCCCCCCTCTCTCTCTCTCTCTCTCTCTCTCTCTCTCTCTCTCTCTCTCTCTCTCATTCCTTCCACAGCCTGGCTGGGAGGATGGGGAAAGAATGGGAAGCCACCCTGCAGCTTTTGGTCAGTTTCACTTCCTCCAATCAGCTGTTAGGTTTAAAAGTTAATGGGAGGGAGTGAAACTGACCAAAGGCAGGGCAGCTTTCCTTTCCTTCCCCAGCTCCCAGCAGCAGTGGGGAAGCTGGGGAAGGAGAGGAAAGCTGCCCTGCTGCTTCTGGTCAGTTTCATTCCCTTCTGATAGGAGGGAGTGAAATTGACCAAAAGCTGCAGGGTGGCTTCCCATTCTTTCCCAGCCTTGCTGCCACTGCAGGACTAGGCACACTGGGGTGGGGGTGTCTGGCATCATCAAATGGTGGGGCAGGGCTCATGGGTGGTGGCACTCCACCCCCAAATGCCCCACCATGGCTACACGCCTGGAGAGGTTCTTTGTTTAATATACTTCAGCAGTAACACAGGTTCTTAACACTGTTTTCTGGAGAACAGCATTTGCTTATAGTTTCTAGATTTCTCCCACCAGAGGTTTTCCCTTTAGGTATTACAGTTTTTCACTAAAACCTGAGGTGTCTAAGCTTCTCCCTTTTATCATAGACCAGGGTTCTCTTCCCAACCCCTTCCACTGGCAGGAAGTTATTCTCCTTGTCCCTAAGAAACTATAACTCATTTTACTATTTGGCTTGTATGGGAGTTCTCTCTGACTACCCAGACCTTCTGCCAAATCTTTCTCCAGTATCCATTGTCTGTATAAAGCTGTTCTGTAGCTTTCTCAAATGAGAATCTAAATTCTCCCTCAGAGTAGTTCTCATATATTTAAGACAATGAGGTCTCTCTTCTCTCTGTAGAAGTACTTTTCTGACAATTCCCTGAAAGAAACCACTGACTCCCAAAGTCTCTTCCCTCAGAAGCCGCTGGCTATTGATCCAGATGTTAGATTTCAGAACAATACCAAAAGTGTCTCAAAAGGCGAATTCATCCTTTCCCTCCAGATGGTCTGCTTTTTCAGCTGATGCTGGCCAATCACAGAGTGAGTAGAGCAGCCAACCACATAAGCTCTTTTCTCCAGGGAAGCTTAACTCCTAACCTTCATGACTCTCTGTCCCAAGCAGCATTTTAAAAAGCTTGCTTTTCTGTGCAATCCGTCACAGATGTCATAAGTATGCAAATTATACCCAGCTCTATATTTCATTATCCAGCCCCTCAGATGCATCTGTCTTGGTTCTGAATTGGTGCTTTCAGGCTGTGGTCAGATGGCTAAAGCAGAACAAGCTGAATCCAGACAAGACAGAGATAATGCTGGTCAGGAAGGCTGATATTCGGCTTCCGGTCTGGGATCCTGACGTGCTCTGGCTTTGATCCCAGAGCATACGGAGGGTCTTTATGACAGGGCGGGCTATCTAGCCTGCCGCAGATCTCCCCAGGCAGGGGGGTGACTAGCAATGAGCATCGGCCCAAGTGGGAGTTGAGATCGGCTGATAGCGGGGCTTTAAAGAGAGCCGCGACCAGCCTTGATCCCCTCCCCCCAAGCGGGCACTTCGGAATTTCTCTAAAAGACCTCACCAAGTTGGATTCTCAACATAAGAATGCATGATCCAGACTTCCAAGACATTCTACGGAAACTGATACCAAGGAAACACTGCTATAACAAAATACGGACTTTTAAGGTAACTTTTTAAAATTGCTCACCGGAAACACGCTGATCCCGAAAATAAACAACACCCGATGAAGCGCATGATTGTGCGGCATACTGTGTACTAACACCAACTCCGGGAAACGCGGTTGAAAAGCAAAAAAAAAGCAAAAAAGCCGGTTTGTTGATCATTCCTGCGGTCGGGATATTGACTTTAAAATAGAAACTAACACCAAGTCCCACGAGAAGCAATGTGGAAAACTACTTAAGCTGTGACAGAAAACACCAGAACAGGAAGTGATCTCAGACCAGACAAGCAGCGCTTCCTAGAGACGACCGAGGAGGCCGGAAGAAGGGAGGAACCAGAAGACAAGGAGGATGACTAAGACTGCCGGACAGGAAGTAAGCAACAGGAAGAGCCATTTACCATAGAGAAATTGCGCCCGCCATTTTGAGAAGGTCGAAATGATTTATTCGGATTTTGGCTAAAAGACTTAACAGAAAAAAGCGAAAATAGAGCGGCTCAGCTGGGCACAAGAAGAGCTTTAATTTGATATAAGTTTTGTGACAATTGTAAACAACGGCTTACGATCTCCGGCGAAGACAGAGGGCAAACTCTTGGTCCTCCCCGAAAATGGCTGCTAAAGAGGAGAAGAAACTACAGGGCATGATGGAAGCCATGGAAAAACGGATGATGGATGTTATGCAAAAAATGGAAAAAACTCTAGGTAAAGTGGCTGATGAAGTAGCTGATTTGAAAAAGGACCTGGCTGGAATCACAATGGAAATACAGACGCTGAACAAAAGAACAGACGAGGTGGAGGAGAGAGTGAAAGGAGTGGAAACTGGCGTAATTGAGGCTGCTAAAGAAGCATCAAAAGCCAATGTAATGGTGGAATACAATGGAATGCTTAACCATCTGAGATTCAGGGGAATTCCTGAGGACAAAAATGAGAATATCCACTCAGTCATGGTGGATGCTGTTGCAGATTTTTTAAAACTAGAAGAGGAGAAGGTGGCGGCACACATTGATTTGGTATACAGAGTCAACTCTGCGATTGCCCCAAAGAAAAAAAATTACCCAGAGATGTGATTGTCCAGTTTATATCCAAAAGATTGAAAGAAGACCTGTTTAAGCAACAATTCCAGGAACATTTCATAATTGACCAAAAGAAAATTATGATACTAAAGGAACTACCCAGAACGGTTCTTCAGGACAGACGACTCTTTAAAGACCTGACTGACAAACTGAAAACAGAGGGCATTAGATACAGATGGGAAATTCCAAAAGGTGTCAGCTTTACATTTAAACAGAAGAGAGTCACCATCAAGTCAGTAGAGCAAATGACCAAGTTCATTAAAGACAATTTTAAAGACTCTGATAAATAAATACAAAACCAACATGGAGAGTCAAATTATTTCATGGAATGTTAATGGACTTAATTCGCCCCAAAAAAGGAAAAATGTTAGGCTATGGTTGGAAAAACAAAAATGTGATATTGTCTGTTTACAAGAAACACATATTAAAAAGACTGATGCTAAATTTCAGATTCAAAGTAGACTAGGAGAGGAATTCTATTCCCTCTCCTCGCAAAAGAAAAAAGGAGTTGTTACATATGTAAAAAAAGAGTTGGAACCAAAAGAAATTTTTAAAGACAAAGAAGGAAGATTCTTGGCAGTGGAAGTTATGCTTCAGAATAAAAAGACCTTAATTTTAAATCTCTATGTCCCGAATGGAGCCAAGGAAAAATTCTTTCAAGATTTGTGGGAACAGTAACAACAGTTAACCTATGAACAAATGATATTGATGGGTGACTTTAATGGTACTGTTAATAATGCGACTGACAGAAAATCCAAAAAAGGAAATGAAGGTATAGGTAAGCTTCTGAAAGTATTTTTTCAAATGGCAAAACATGAACACCTGGAAGATGCATGGAGAGCTAAAAACCCTAAAGACAAAGACTATTCTTTTTACTCATCAAGACATGAGTCTTTCTCAAGAATTGATATGATGTGGATGACTGAGAACTTGATTATGCAAACACGTAAAATTGAAATATTACCTAGAATTCTTTCCGACCACAGCCCAATAAAGTGGTCAACTTATGCTAAAAGAAAGAAATTTCAATGGAGACTCAATGAGGATTTACTGGACAAACAAAACATTGTGGATAAAATAAGGACGGAAACCAAAATGTATTTTCAACTAAACTTAAATAAAGAAGTACAGACGCAAACGGTATGGGAGGCATATAAGGTTGTGATGAGAGGACATCTAATTGCAATTAACAACAATGAAAGAAAACAACAATTCAAAATAGATAAAGAAATTTTGGAAAATATCCAAAAGAAAGAAGCAGAACTTAAGAACAGACCTGGCAAAAAGAAAATTTTGAGAGAACTGAGGATCCTAAGGGAACAATATGATGCGAGGTTAAATAAAGAAGTTTATTGCAACTTGAAAAAATTGCAACAGAAGTCCTTTGAAGGAGCGAATAAACCTGGGAAATATTTGGCATGGCAATTGAAGAAAAGAAGAGAGAACAAAACAATAATTAAATTGAAAGATGGGAACAGAGAAATTATGGACCCAGGAGGGATCCAGAGAGAATTTTACAAATACTATGCTACTCTTTTTCAAGCAAAACAGGTGGATCAACAAAAAATCCAAGATTACTTATCTAAGGTGAATTTGACACAACCAAGTTCAAAAACAAAAGGATTGTTAAACGCTGTGATAACTAAAGAAGAAATCAGCAAAGCAATAGGAGAAGCAAAAATCTCCAAAGTTCCAGGACCAGACGGATTTTCAGCCAAATTTTATAAGAAACTTCAAGAAGACCTGGTACCGATTCTAGAGATTCTTCTAAATGAAATTAGAGAAAGTGGGAAGGTTCCAGATTCCTGGAACGAAGCAGCAATCACCTTGATACCGAAAGAGACCCAAGATTTAACTAATGTCAAAAATTATCGACCAATTTCACTTTTGAACAATGATTACAAAATTTTTGCAAAAATTCTAGCAGAACGCCTCAAAGAGTATTTGAAAGACACTATTGCCGAAGATCAGGCTGGGTTTTTGCCAGGTAGGCAAATAAAAGACAACATGAGGGTTGTTTTGGACGCAATAGAATATTATGATAAGCACCCGGAAAAAGAGGTCGGCTTTTTATTTTTAGATGCGGAGAAGGCATTTGATAATTTGAATTGGGAATTTATGTTTAAAGTGATTGAAAAATTACAGATGGGCGTAGAATTTACAAAAATGATTAAATCAATATATAAAGAACAAAAGGCCACGGTGATTGTAAATGCAGAATCAACGGAAGCGTTCCGGGTCAGAAAAGGAACTAGACAGGGCTGTCCCTCATTGCCATTGTTATTTATCTGGATTTTGGAAATATTGCTGCAAGTGATGATAATAATATAAAAGGTTTGAGTATCAGAGGTTTCTCATATAAATTAAGAGCGTTTGCTGGCGATATTATGTTTATTGTTGAAGATCCTGTCAATAATATGCCATTGGTGTTTGAAAAAGTAAAAGAGTTTGGTGATCTCGCAGGGTTCTATGTAAATAAAAATAAATCAAAAATATTGTGCAAAACCATGAATGGTATAAAGCAACAAGCTTTACAAAATATGACAGAATGTGAAGTGGTTAAAAAGGTCAAATACTTGGGAGTTGATATTACAATGAAAAATATCGATTTGTTTAAGAATAATTATGAAAAATTGTGGGTTTCGATAAGATGTGATTTAGAAAAGTGGGAAAAACTCAGATTATCTCTTCTTGGAAGAATTGCCGTTGTCAAAATGAATGTACTGCCCAGGTTAATGTTTTTGTTTCAGACAATACCAATTGTGAAAGATGTGAAAGTGTTGATGAAATGGCAAAGAGAAATCTTTAAATTTATCTGGGCAGGAAAGAAGCCGAGAATTAAAATGAAAATAATGTATGACGTTAAAGACAGAGGTGGCTTCCAAGTTCCGAATTTGCGTTTGTATCATGAAGCTGTATGTATGTCTTGGTTAACTGACTGGGTTAATTTGGAAAATAGAAAACTTTTGGCCCTTGAGGGTCACGATTGCAGATTTGGCTGGCATGCCTATCTTTGGTTTGGGAAAAATAAAGTAGACTCAATGTTTAAACATCATTATATAAGGAGAACGTTGTTTTAGGCATGGACCAGATACAAGAATACAGTTCCCGATGAGAGGCCTTTATGGATCGTTCCTGCTGCAGTTATTCATCCTTTTTCAGAACATAAAGGTAATGGATGAAATACCAAGAGTTGCTTCAAAAGGAATGGAAAAAATATGTTTTAAAACCAAATAATGAATTAGCATTTGAGTATGGATGGTTACAATATTGCCAAATACAGGACATTTACAAAAAAGACTGTAAAGAGGTTGGTTTTAGAGCTAAGAACGATGAGTTTGAAGATATCTGGTTGAAAAAAGGGTGAAAAGGGATATCTAAGTTGTATAAAACCTTGTTGACTGTATATACTCTGGATGAAACTGTTAAAGAGCAAATGATAAAATGGGCCATAAATATGAATAAGGAAATTTCTATGGAATCATGGGAATTTCTGTGGAAAAAAGCTTTTTAAATGTCAACCTGTGTTAATATAAAAGAAAATTGTTATAAGATGATGTACAGGTGGTATATGACTCCAAAAAAGATTGCTAATATTAGTATGGATAAGAACTTGAGTAATAAGTGTTGGAAATTTAAAAAAAATAGAGGGTTCTTTTTATCATATGTGGTGGTCATGTGATAAAGTAAAAGTATTCTGGTCAAATGTACATTGTGAGATGCAGAAGATATTAAAAATTCCTATCAGGAAAAGTCCGGAGCTTTTTCTCTTAGGTTTGACAATGGAAAAAATTCCACAAGAAAAAAGGACATTACTATGGTACATGATCACATCAGCGAGAATGGCTTTTGCGCAACAGTGGAAAGCGGAGAAGGTGCCAGATATACAAGACTGGTTAAGGAAACTGCTGTTTTTAGCCGAAATAGACAAAATGACGAAGAAACTAAACGGACAAATGGCATCACAATACCTAAAAGACTGGGAAGGCCTGAAACTGTATATGGAAACTGAATATAGAATGAAAGGGAAAATGTACAATCTTGATTCGTATTGAAACTGAATGAGAAATGAAATGAACACTTGATTGTACTGTACCTTTATTGGAAACTATGTTTGAAAGAGTCAGGCTTTTACGTATTAGAATTGTGTTACCTGGTTTGTCGACTGTTACAAGTTTAAACTTGATTACCTTTTAACTCTTTTCCCCCCCTGTTATTAGCAGTGTTGGAAGCCTATTAGGGAGCGTGGGGGGATGGGATGTAATCTTTAAATTGTATTGGTAACGATGTTTAACCATGTTGAATATACCCCAATAAAATTTTAAGTAAAAAAAAAAAAAAGGAAGGCTGATATTCTAGAAGTACTGAATCCATTTGTCCTAGTTGGAGTAAAGTTGGCTTTTTCAGTTCACGTTTAAGATCTTGGGGTTACTCATGGACCCTGTCTTGCTCTTTGAAAAGCAATTTGGCATGGTGGCCAGGAGCACCTTCTATCAGCTGCATCTGGTGCACAACTCTCTCATTACCAAAATTCAAATATATATAAGGACAGGAGATAGATAGATAGATAGATAGATAGATAGATAGATAGATAGATAGATAGATAGATAGATAGATAGATAGATAGATAGAGATAGAGATAGAGATAGAGATAGAGATAGAGATAGAGATAGAGATAGAGATAGAGATAGAGATAGATATCCTGTCCTTATATATATTTGAATTCTGGTTCCACCGCATTCTATGCTTGCCATAATTGATTCGGCTCAAGAACTGGCAGTCAGAAGACACAGGCCAGGGCTGACTGGCTGCTTCGCAAAGTCCCGCCCACATCAGCCCCGATCAGTGTTTTCAGCACAGTCTGCTGCAGTCCTCCAACAGGAGAGGACCATCTGGAGTGTGAGCGCAGGGACAGGCCCTCAAGGCTGAGGCAAGTGAGAGAAGCCCTTTTCCACCACCACCCATCCCCTGGGCCTTCTATGAGGGGACTAGGCCCAGAGAAGGCCTTTTCCGTCCCCCACACCCCATCCCCTGGGCCTTCTATGGGGCACTAGGCCCAGAGAAGCCCTTTTCCGTCCCCCACACCCCATCCCCTGGGCCTTCTATGGGGCACTAGGCCCAGAGAAGCACTTCTCCGTCCCCCACACCCCATCCTCTGGGCCTTCTATGGGGCACTAGGCCCAGAGAAGCCCCTTTCCGCCCGCCACACACCACCCCCTGAGCCTTCTATGGGGCACTAGGCCCAGAGAAGCCCCTTTCCGCCCCCCACACACCATCCCCTGAGCCTTCTATGGGGCACTAGGCCCAGAGAAGCCCTTTTCCACCCCCTCACATGCCATCCCCTGAGCCTTCTATGGGGCACTAGGCCCAGAGAGGGCCTTTTCCGCCCCCCCACGCCACCCCCTGAGCCTTCTATGGGGCACTAGGCCCAGGGAAGGCCTTTTCCGTCCCCCACATGCTATCCCCTGAGCCTTCTATGGGGCACTAGGCCCAGGGAAGGCCTTTTCCATCCCCCACACTCCCTTCCTTTCCCCCCTTTCTTTTCCTCTCTCCTTTTTTTCACTCTTTCCCCTTCCCCCTCTTCCTTCCTTCCTTCCTTCCTTCCTTCCTTCCTTCCTTCCTTCCTTCCTTCCTTCCTTCCTTCCTCCCTTCCTCCAACCCTCTCTCCCTTCCACCTCCCTCTCTTCCTTTCTAGGGCCCGTTGTCTTCCACCACAACGGGCTTTGCTCCCTAGTATATATATATATATATATATATATATACAGCATATTGGCACTTTCCAGCTCTCCCATTGGCTGTGCTGTGTGTTCCATCAGCCATTGGCCTATCAACCATGACTCAAGAGTACTCACATGCCATGGGCTGAATGCTGAGTCTCCTCTTCTCCCCTGCTCACTGCCATTCCCTGTCTGAATAAACTGCTAAAACTGCTTGGTGGCTCACTTTCCCCACAGTGGCTGTTGCTAGGCTATCAAGCCTGGCAAGGCAGGAGGCTCATTCTAGGCCTACTTTGGCCTTTGTGGGGAGCTAATTGGGGCCAATCTTGACAAGGCTGTCAGTTCCAGGTTGGGAAATTCCTGGATATTTTGTGGTGGAGTCTACAGAGGCCAGAGTTTGGGGAGGGGAGAGGCCTCAGCTGAATAGAATGCCACAAAGAATGCCCTCCAAATCAGTTATTTTCTCCAGGGGGGAACCTAGGTTCTTGCTGTGGAAGCTGAGTGAACCAGTCACAGACTTTCAGCCTAACCTACCCCATAGGGTTGTTGTGCAGAACAAAAGGGGAAGAGGAGAATGATGTAACCCTCTTTGGTCCCTACTGTGGAGAAAGAGTGTATTTTTCCTCCTGAGGAACCACCGTTGCCAATCTCCAGGTGAAGGCTGGAGATCACTCAGAATTACAGCTGTTTTCCAGATGGCAGAGATCAGTTCCCCTGGAGAAAATGGTGGGCTCTGTATCATTATACCCTGCTAAGATGACATGACAGTCAGTGTGATGTAGCAGTTAGCACTTCAGAACAGGGTCTGCCAGACCCAGGTTCTTCCCGTGGAAGCTGATTGTTATTTCAGACCACTCACAGACTTTCAGCCTAACCTACCTCACAGGGTTGTTGAGCAGATTGAAAGGGGGAGAGGAGAATAATAGGAGCTGCTTTGGTCCCAACTGCAGAGAAAGACTGTACTTCTCCTAGGTAGAGGGTGCAGGGAGGGGGGAAGAGATTGAAACCTTTAGTCAGAGGGGTAGATAATGGTGTGTTGATGATTGGCTGGGAAGGAGATGGGGTTGCCACCTCCAGGTCGAGAAATTCCTGGAGTTTTGAGGGGTAGATCCTGGAGAGGGTTGGGTTATTACAACTGCTCTTCAGATGACAGAGTTCAGTTCCCTTGGAGAAAATGGTGGACTCTGTGTCATTACACCCTTGTGAGGTCACCACAGCAAATTGATGCTGAGTGCCCAACGCTGGGGCACCCGCCCAGAACCTCTTTCTAGAGTTCACTGTATTTCTTTCCCCAATGGGCCTTATTTCTACTTTTAAATAAGCCACTTTAATTATAATCTTGTAGAATTCTTAAATTCAGGAGGTTCAGTCTGAATCCAGTACTTTAGCCCTCACTGGCTACAGCTACCAGAGTAATTGTTTGTGAAACTTGCATTGAATGTGTCCTACCTTGCAAGGGTGAATTTCTTGACTTTTGTTCCAGGAGGGCCTGGGACTTCATACCTTGGTCTCTGGTTGTCTGGATAGTAGAAGGGGACTGGTGGCAGAACTACCCTGAGTGTGAGGACTCCCACTTCAGCCTTTTTATTATCGCTTGGCCAGGCCCCCATAAAAGACTTCTGCCCTGGTTTGGTTGGGCTTAAAGTCTTATGACACCACCTAGCAAGCATACCAGCTTTAGATCTGACGTCAGATATAGATGTATCATAACAGAACCAATGCTATCCTTCCTTCCATTTGACAGGCAGAAATCTATGGCATCCTAGATTCTGTCCCCTTTTTTCCTATTTCTATATGGATATAAATGTCCCAGAACAATGCACAAATGTTTCCTAGTTTAAAGCTTAAAAAAAATGCTACAATTTAAAATATATATAGACATTCTGACACAAAAAGATTTTTGACATGGATCCTTCCCATGGACTTCCTTGTTTTTCCCTTCCTACAACAGCCCAAAATCACTCCCCCAATCCTGCTCCAGAGGGACAGAAGACCACAGGAATAACTAGGGGGAGAGCTAGAGGTTTTCTGCAGGAAGAGGAGATGGTGAATCCCCCCACATGTATAGAAATTTTAGGCAAGATTCAACCCAACTACTTCTCCAGTTTTCTCACTGCTCCGTCAAGCGGGGGGGGGGCTCCTGCTAAAAATGAGTTAACAGGTAGAAGATAATTACTTGTTGAAAAATACCCTTAATTTTCATTGTGTTCATAGTGTCAATATTACAAAGATTGAATAAGAGATTCACATAATGAAAAACAAAGTATCTTTTCAGTGAAAAATCAGGCATGCAGCTCCACAGGACCTTTCTGTTTGGTATAACTGTAACACATATTTGTTTGATACACTGTCTGAGAGACTTTTATTACTATTTCCATTGTATCATGTTTCCAGTCCCTGAGACGGGATTAAGCATTGCAGATAAAGATGACACAAATTTGCTTTTATAGCTGCCTAGCCCCATTGGAATATCTGGAGTACTGAATGTCTTGATCAAAAGGAAGCTTTTGCAATGGCCATTGTAATGCTGCTCATTGGGGGTGGGGAAGAGGAAACAACAGTGTCCAAGAACAATGCTCCCAGGAATGGAGAAACAAAAGGAGAGTTATGGAGGCAATGAAAAGACAACATTTAAATGCTTAGTTCACAGAAGTTGCATGGGGATGGATATATAAAGCTGGACCAGTCTTCAAGGAAGAAGAGAAACACAATAATGAGTGTTGTACTAGAAGAACGAAGTCTGAGTCCAGGGGCACCTTTAAGACCAGCAAAATTTTATTCTAGGTATAAGCTTTTGTGCGCACGCACACTTCTATTTATACACTGAACCAGAAGTCCCCAACCATTACATATAGGTAGAGAGTGGGGAGGGTGTGGCAAGGAAGGGCTAATTAGAGCCAAGATGCATAAGTAACGCAGCAATAAATATAGCTAAGACTGGACAAAGGCAATTGGTAAGACCTGTGAATAGCAGCAAATTGGCATACAGCATAATGAGTTTACAAACAGATGCAAGAACTCAATGATGTTAGCATATGTAGTGAGATAAGATACTGAGGAGGCCTTGCTGTACCTAATTTTAAGCTGTATTATCAAGCAGACAGCCTAGTTTGGATTTCCAGTTGGATCAAAAATCCGAATGAAAGATTGATGAAATTGGAAACAGTGGATCTGACTGGATTACATAGTTATCTCTAGAGAAAACAAACAGGGAAATCATCAAAAAAGGCAATGAATCGCCATGCAATTTTAGATGGTCTATAGAAAATTTGGCGGTCTATGAAAACAAGAATTAGCCCACCAATCTCACCAATAATTTCTCCAATAGATGCATAGTATGATAAATTCAAAACAAAAAGCTCTGATTGTATCATATACCAAGATATGATCAATTCTCAAGGCAAAACTAAATCCTGGCAGATAATGAATGAAGAAGGAAAAAAAATATAATGGCTAACTTATCTTCAACTTACTTCAAGGCATAAAGAAGCAATGCATGCAGGAAAAAAATACACTAAGGGACTTCTTGATGGAACTTGAAAACATGATAATGTATAAAAAAGAACACCTTTTAGGTCACATTTATAAACTTCTGTTTCAATATGATACAGAAACAGAACAGGTTAAGACATGCGTGGTGAAATGGATGAAGAATTTTGATGAAAAAGTTTCACTTAAGCAGTGGGAAAGCTTATGAATGAAAGATATAAAGTTTACAGTGAGTCAAGCACTCAGAGAAAATTGGTACATTCTACCACTGGTATATT
Organism: Gekko gecko; assembly: GCA_029375565.1. NCBI lineage: Eukaryota > Metazoa > Chordata > Lepidosauria > Squamata > Gekkonidae > Gekko > Gekko gecko. The sequence continues at coordinate 119,694,254 of JAPDNY010000004.1, forward strand.
ACTCCGAAAGATATTGAGAAGATGGATACAAATTATAAAGGGAAGTGTTGCAAATGTAAAGAGATGGATGGTACCTTTTACCATATGTGGTGGTCCTGCAAAAAGACCAAAAATTCTGGGTAGAAACATATACTCAAATGCAGAAAATCTTGAATTTAAGATTTCCCATGAAACCTCAGACCATGCTATTAGTAATTTTACAATCTAATATAAATAGATCAGAGCATGAACAGATATATGTTAACTGTGGCACAACCAGTATTTGCAACCAAGTGAAAGTCTGAAATCTGCCCAGATCTTGAGAACTGGACAATCAAAATGGAAGAACATGCTGTTATGGTGAAAAGGACAAACTATATAAATAAAAAGCTGATCACTGAATTCAAGAATAAGTGGAGAGCCTTTTATAATTACTGCATAGATTAGATGTTTCCTTCCTCCTGCTTGTTTCACAAGGAACAAAACAAAGATTTTGCCACCAACTATCAGATGAAAGCTACTGGAGTTGGGAAACTATTGGGAAGCCTTTCGCTGTGTCAGATATTGCCAATCCAATCTGCTAATGGAAAAAAATAGATATTTTAATGGTAATATCCAACTGCATACCCCTGCTAAGTAGCTTTTTCCGTAATCTGAGTGATCATAGTTCTGTTATGCTGATGACTGGATAATGTTTACTAAGTGGTTGCACATTAGGAGATAAGAGTGACAGATTGCAGAAATGCAGCAACTTGAAAATATTTGGTTTGGGATCTATACTGTAAAGTGATAAACTTTACTACCTCATTTTCCCCCACATTAAATTTAGGTAACAATTAAGAGTGATAAGAGTGATTCTGTCTTCATTGACCACATCACGCTAACCCCTCTCACGAAAGGAAATAAGACCAACAGCTTGGACAATTTAGTTTAAAGGAAAGCACCTTGCAGTTGGGCTTGGACTTTCTATTCTTAAAGCAATTTGCTGCCATTAGCAGACTTCGCTAACACAATTTACACACTAAAAAAACCACTGCAATTTATTAGAAAAGTGCAAAATACTAAGGATTGGGTGTTACACAGTATTAAAAATAAAACAGTTATATTGTAGTTGACTAAACTATACTGAAACACTAAACTATTTTTAGCATAATAATTTAGGCAGGAAAAACTACACTTCTTGAACATGAGTGAACCCTAAAAAAATGGAAAATTTCTCAATTTCTAATTTTAATCTATTTCAACATATTTCTGGGATATATTTAGGAATTAGAGAGTCTAGCAGATTGCTATGGTTAGAAATACTTACCAGATACAGGTAATAAGAACTAGTCATTTGGATGTGAAGTGCATATCCTCTAAATCTGATGCTTTTGTTTTCCCTCTGGAAAGACAAGACTATCGATCATGTTACTAATGCCTCATATAAGATGACTCTTCCACACCAGGGATGACCAGAATTAGATTGCTTTAAGACTAGATTAGGGTTGATAATATTTTCATTTCAAGTGGTGCATTCAAATAGCACTTTCCCTTACAAGTAAGGTTTTTATATTCCCCATAAGGACTGATAATAAAAGACAAATGACTGTATATTGCTTCAAATCTCCATAATTTCATGTCCTGTCTCATGACACCAAATTTTGCTTATAGCAAAAATACAAAGTAAATGTTCAGGTTATTGTTCAGACAACCACCGGAATCATTTGTTGATTTTACAACCAAAATCTAGTGTTGTTATGGGGGAGGGGAAATCACTTTTGTAGATATAGCCACTGATTATGTTTATTCCCTTTTCCCTCTCTTTTAAAAGAGCAATTTCTTTTTCATTTTCCTTTTATCTTTCTTTGGAAAACAACAACAACAACAGTTCAAACATCTGTAATTCAGCCGTTGCCATGGTTTTATGTTACACAACACTGGATGGTGCTCTAGCAAGATGATAGGAAGGTTTGGGAAGACAGTGTCTGAATCTGAACATCTACAGAGTGAAATTCTGAAATTATGCACCCCCTGCCTCTACTCTTTTTTAAGCTTATCTTTCATCAAAACTAAACCAATTAGAAACAGACTCCAAATTCCTAAAAAAAAGAGGTGAGAGGGATAGATAGTTGAATTTCAGGGAGAAACTGGTTCAAGAGTATGCCCTTGCCAACCTCTCTGCCTCCCACAATTAACCTCTCTTCACACAGGTTTGGGTCCAAAACCTTCAGGAAAATATCAGATATGAGAACACAATATTGTTCAAATAATTCAGGTATGTGATATGTGTGTATCTTTAAGTAGGTGGCTTTCCATTCTATTGTGATGTATTTGACCTGATAGAATGGGGAATCTTCAATCACACTTAGCAATATAGCTATCTGTCTCTTATCTGAAACATTAAATAAAACTGGAAAGCTTGCTCCCGCGTCTTCCAATTTTCTGCAAGATTACCAGTCAAAGCAAGTGGAGGCGGTGGCCAAAAATAATCCCACTTCTAACACCATGTAGTGTTCTGTGGCGATATGCCTGGTCTGGTAAACAACAACACCCAGTCGTTGTTTATAGGACAGCTTTATTCGCTTGAAGAAGACACTATTGCTGAAGATCAAGTCGGATTCTTACCAAATAGACAAATAAAAGACAATATGAGGGTTGTTTTAGACACAATTGAGTATTATGATAAACACCCGGAAAAAGAAGTTGGCTTTTTATTTTTGGATGCAGAAAAGGCATTTGATAATTTGAATTGGGAATTTATGTTTAAAGTGTTTGAGAAATCCCAGATGGGCGCAAAATTTACAAGAATGATTCAATCAATATATAAAGAACAAAAAGCTACGGTGATTGTGAATGCAGAACCAACAGAAGTGTTCCGGGTCAGAAAAGGTACTAGACAGGGTTGCCCCCTGTCACCATTGCTATTTATCTGGATTTTGGAGATTTTGCTGCAAATGGTTAGAGATGACGATAACATAAAAGGTTTGAATATTAGAGGTTTTTCATATAAACTACGAGCATTTGCGGATGATATTATGTTTATTGTTGAAGATCCTGTTAATAATATGCCTAAGGTATTTGAAAAAGTAAAAGAGTTTGGCGATCTCGCAGGGTTCTATGTAAATAAGAATAAGTCCAAGATATTGTGTAAAAATATGATAGGTACAAAGCAACAAATGTTACAAAACGTGACAGAATGTGAAGTTGTTAAAAAGGTTAAGTATTTGGGAGTTGAAATTACAATGAAAAATATAGACTTGTTTAAGAATAATTATGAAAAACTGTGGGTTTCGATAAAGAGTGACTTAGAAAAATGGGAAAAACTTAAATTATCTCTTCTTGGAAGAATTGCCGTTGTCAAAATGAATGTACTGCCCAGGTTAATGTTTTTGTTTCAGACAATACCAATTGTGAAAGATGTGAAAGTGTTGGTGAAATGGCAAAGAGAAATCTTTAAATTCATCTGGGCAGGAAAGAAGCCAAGAATTAAAATGAAGATAATGTACGATACTAAAGATAGAGGTGGCTTCCAAGTCCCGAATTTGCGTTTGTATCATGAAGCTGTATGTATGTCTTGGTTATCTGACTGGGTTAATTTGGAAAATAGAAAACTCTTAGCTCTTGAGGGGCACGATTGCAGATTTGGCTGGCATGCCTATCTTTGGAAAAATAAAATTGATTCAATGTTTAAGCATCATTATGTAAGGAGAACATTGTTTGATGCATGGACCAGGTACAAGGATACAGTTTCCGACGAGAGGCCTTTGTGGATTGTTCCAGCAGCAGTTATACATCCTTTTTCAGAACATAAAGGTAATGATTGGTTGAAATACCAAGAACTGTTGCAAAAAGAGGGGGGGAAATATGTTTTAAAACCAAATAATGAACTAGAATTTGAGTATGGATGGTTACAATATTGTCAAATAAGGGATATTTACAAAAAAGATTGTAAAGAGGTTGGTTTTAGAGCTAAGAATGATGAGTTTGAAAATATATGGTTGAAAAGAGAGCGAAAAATGATCTCAAAGATGTATAAAACTTTGTTGACTGCATATACTTTGGATGAAACTGTTAAAGAGCAAATGATAAAATGGGCCATAAACATGAACAAAGAAATTTCTATGGAAACATGGGAGTTTTTGTGGAAAAGATCCTTTAAAATGTCTACCTGTGTTAATGTAAAAGAAAATTGCTACAAGATGATGTATAGGTGGTATATGACACCAAAAAAGATTGCTAATATTAGTATGGATAAGAACTTGAGTAATAAGTGTTGGAAATGTAAAAAAACAGAGGGTTCTTTTTACCATATGTGGTGGTCATGTGAAAAAGTAAAGGTATACTGGTCTAATATACACTGTGTGATGCAGAAAATATTAAAAATCCCAATTGGGAGAAGACCGGAACTTCTTCTCTTAGGTTTGACAATGGAAAGAATTCCACAGGAAAAAAGGACATTATTATGGTATATGATTACGTCGGCGAGAATGGCCTTCGCTCAGCAATGGAAAGCGGAGAAGGTGCCGGATATACATGACTGGTTTAGAAAATTGCTGTTTTTAGCGGAAATGGACAAAATGACAAAAAAACTAAATGGACAAATGGCAGAACAGTATATAAAAGATTGGGAAGGTTTGAAATTGTATTTGGAAACTGAATACAGAATGAAGGGGAAAATGTATAATTTAGATTTGTATGGATACTGAATGAGAAGTGAAATGAATTCTGAATTGTATTATACTGTTATATGAAAATATGTTGAAATTAGTTAGGTGTTTTATATATTTGAAATGTGTTACCTGGTTTGTCGATTCATATAAGTCTAAACTTGATTACCGTCTAATATATACTTTTTTGTTATTAGCAGTGTTGGAAGCCTATTAGGGGGTGGGGGGATGGGATGGAAACTTTTTCAAATTGTATTGGTAACGTTGAAAATGTTGAGCGCATCCCAATAAAAATTTTGTTTAAAAAAAAAAAAGAAGACACCAAAAAAGGAGAGCGAAGAACAACTTTCACAGATGCCTGAGAGTCCCCTGACCTCCCCATTCTATCAGGTTAAATACATCACAATAGAATGGAAAGCTACCTACTTAAAGATAACACACACATCACATAAACATTACACGCAGCATTGGCTAGGTGAGAAAGTAAAGATTCAGTCATTCAGAATTCTAAATTAATTCCTGATCCTTGTTCAATAATCCTTAATGTTTTCCCACATCAAGAGAAAAATATAGACATAGGTTTAGATACACCAGCAGATAAGGGCAGCACAATTTGCCACCCATTTCATATGCCTTTAATAGGTGCAGACCCCTGCCCCCTTTTCAAACATTGGATCTCCTCTCCACTCACAGAGCTATTGGAGTCAGGGAACTTGCTACACACTTGATCTTAGCCAAAAGGCCGAGAAGCGAACTTGTTATATTTCTTTTCCTTATTTGCTGCCACCATATAGTTAATTAAATCCACTGGCCATGTGCACTAAGGTTGGAGTGTACGTGTGGTATTTTCCTTGAAACATGAGACATCCAGTCAACAGGGTATAAACAAAGAAAAACAGAGTTATTTTTTATTAACAACAACATAGAATGACTTGAACACAATACATTGTTCCTAATAATTGAACTTATGATCCCAGATCACTCTACAATAGAAGTATCAGTTCTCAGAAGTCAGGACTGCTTCTCAGAAGTCTCAGAAGTCAGTTCTCAGAAGTCAGCGCTACCAAAAGCTTAGAACTCTCCGTTTCCAGCCTGCTCTTACTCCTTATCTTCAACTGCCAGACTCCCCCAATGTTCCCTCCAGTGTTCCCTCTAAGCTGAGTTAGTGTGAGCTAGCTCACAGTTTTTTAGCCTCTATGTTAAATACTGGGTTCAAGACACATTGCAGTGAAACAGCTCTACTTTATTAAGTGATTTCAGCAACAAGACTAAAACCCCAGGGAAATAGACCTGTTTAAACAACATGCAAAACCCACACCCCACTCCCCATGATAGGCTATTTATATAACATTACTTCCTCACTGGTCACCTCCAGAGTCCTGGTGGGCTATTGTTATGGATCTCCAAGCTCAGCCAGTTTCTGGTAGACAGTTCTGGAATGTTCCAGCCCTAATACATAACACTCTAGCTCACAAATTTTTGTCTTAGCTCAGGAAAGATGGCTCCAGAGCAAAGTAATTTATCCAGTAGCCAAATCACTCACTCACAACTTTAATACCAGCACCTCACAAAGTAGAATTTTTGCTCACAAGACTCCACAGCTTAGAGGGAGCATTGGTTCTGTCAACTGCAATTGGCTGCCTCTGGGAAAGGCAGAACTGGGCCCATCCATCACATAGAGGAACCAAGAAAATTTCCTTAGCAACCCTATTAAGAGGTCTAAAAAAGAACAGCAGCAAGTATAAGTACAAGAGCTGGAAAGGCAATAGTGAAAATTATAGAAGGTAGAGCAAGGAAGTTCAGAAGCAAAAGATAGAAACTGTGATTAATATTGACTGTTGGAAAACCAGCATAAAAACTGTAATGCTTACAAATCTAACCCAGGGTGACCTGAGAATTTTATATTATCACTAGGTATCTCTCCTTATATTATATTTGCCTTTTGAGGTGGCAAGATTCCATGCACTCCAAAATGAATTGGTTTCCCCCTGTGCCAATCACAGGGTGTCGGTATCCACTGGCTGTGTTCCTTGCGGCCTGCCCACCGAAGCTCTGCCTGCCAAAATTCCCTCACAACACAGCTTCATCTCAGGAGGCACTCCCTAGCGTGGGAGTGGCTCTGGACTGCACTGATCAAACCATGGAAGAAGTAGACGTGATTCTCTTGTATGAGAGTATTGTGGAACAGTTAAAATCTCTATTTTTGAAAGAGAGCTCCGTTAATACTTCTTCCAAGTCGAGAGCTAAGTGGTTTGACAGAGAGTGTGCGCAATCCAAGAGATATCTGTTGAAATGTATTAGGTCAGCTAGAAGAGATAGGGATCTGGAATCCTATAGGTTAGTAGGTACAGCTAGAAGACAATATAAAGATCTTTTAAAGGAAAAGAAGTTAGCATGCACTGCCCGCCTATGGGCAGAGCTCTAAGAGGCGGTTAGGAGTAGGAATGAAGGTAGCTTTTGGCGCCTAATCTCAGCTGGCTTCAATGGTAAATCAGTGAGGAGGGGTTCTAATATCCAAGCTGAGACCTGGTTTGCCCATTTCGCTAAGGTTTTTAGCTGTGATTGTGAGAATAACCAGGCAATCCCCTCTCTTCCCGTACTACCACATTGGCCTGAGGTAACAGAGTGCGAGGTGAGGTCATTGATCGAATCCACACCCAGTGGCAAATCCCCTGGCGAGGACCTAATCCCAATTGAGTGTTTTAAATCATTTATTGATTGGTGGGCCCCAATGCTAGCTAAGCTTTTTACCTTGATCGATAGAACTGGCAGACTCCCTAAGGGTTGGACCACAAGTATTATTGTCCCAATTTATAAGAAGGGTGAAGAGTGTGATCCATGTAATTATAGGCCAATCAGCTTACTGCCAGTTGCTTCTAAACTATATAGTAGTCATCTAAAAAATAAACTTGAAGATCAAGTTACAGAGAATAATTTAATTCATCCCCTTAAAATTGGTTTTAAAAAAGAGCACTCAACTATTGAACACTGACAAACCTTATACACACTGGCCTCCTTGGCTGTTAGGGGCCCCACAAAGGCCCTTTACGCTGCCTTATCGATCTAGCTGCAGCCTTTGATTCTCTAGAAAGAGGCAGGCTATGGCAGAAACTCCGGAACATAAATATTGATCCCCGGTTAGTTAAATTAATTGGCTTGATGTATAATAACACCACTGTCAAGGTCAAGGTAGGAAGGGAGGGCCAGCTTACTGAAGATATACTTGTGCAGAAGGGAGTGAAACAGGGCTGTGTGCTAGCTCCCACCCTGTTTAACTTGTATTCGAACGATTTAATTGCCAGTTTGGAAGGTAGTGAATTTATGCCACCCGCTATAGGGCAATATAAAGTTCTAATTCTTTTGTATGCTGATGACATGATCCTTCTATCTGTAACCAAGAATGGTTTGAGGAGGTTACTTAATAGATTGGGCGAGTACTGCAAGACCGAAGCCCTACAAATAAACTATGCCAAATCTAACGTTCTAGTTTTTAGGAAAAGATCCAAGAAATCCGTTTGGAGCATTCTTGGTACACCAATTGAATAATGTAGCACAAATAGATATCTGGGTATTATTTTTTCAGAAACCCGATCTTGGTGTCCCCATATCACACAATTGAAGATCGCTGCCATGAACAATTTAGGGGCCCTGTTGAAGTTTTACTTCTCAGGGGGTGGAGGTTTGATTGACCCGGTTGTTAAACTATACATGAGTAAGATTCTTTCAGCAATGTTGTATGGGGTAGAGATTTGGGGTTGGGACGAATTGCTGCTGTCCCTGATTGAAACCGTGCAAAATTACTTTATGAGGCAGATTTTGGTTTTACCCAAAGGTTCCCCTGCGGCATTGATGAGGGCCGAACTGGGTATGGTATCTCTGAAAGCCAGGGCAAATGTAAGAATCCTCTCCTATTGGAGGAAATGTTTAGAACGACCTCAGGATATCCTAGGTGTTCAAAGTTTCGGGTTGCTGTTGAAATCCTCGAAAAGACTAGATGAACATTTGAACTCTATTTTATTGAAATACTCCATCCCCGATGATTTACTGGACAGTGAAAATCAGAAGTCTAAATTGAAAGAATGGGTATTTAGTAAGGATGGGCTCTTGAACCGCCAGGCGGTGGTAAGTTGCCGTACAGCCCCCTTGTATAAGAATTTTAAGAGAGACCATTGTAGGATGGTATATCTTGAGAAGCTAACTACTCTGGAGATAAGAAGGGCTTTTACTGCCCTAAGATTCCATGCCATACCTTCAACGGTTTGCATTGGACACTTTTTGAGTACCCCTGCCGCCTCTAGAATATGCCAATGTGGTGTGGGTGAGGTAGATGATGTCAAGCATTACATTTTGAGATGCGTATGGCACGAATCACTTAGGCAAAGGTTTATTTATCCTATTGTACCTCTGCATAATGGAACCTCAGATCAGGATCTGGTGTTTTTTTTGCTCTCTGATACAGATGCACATGTTACCAGCAGAATGGCTTTGTTTGCACTGGCGGCAAAAAAAGATAAGAATGAGTTTAGGACTTACTGCAAGTTATTGAAGGGTCTTCCCCACTTTGATGTATAATGTTTGTTGTATTTTGTTTTATTTTGTGTTGTTATGGCCAATGGCTAAGACAATAAACTAAAACTGAAACACTGCCATTTGCCTCACCTCAGGAGAGACGACGCTGTTTGCCTGTCGAGGCTTTCTGTAGAGGGGGAGTCTTCTAGCATTGAGGTTCGCGGCGGCAGCAGCCCTGCTCCAGCAGCCACCATTAGTGCCTGCCTTCTGAGGCCTCCAGTATGGCTCTGGGAGGCACAGGTACCTTAGGGCCTCCCCTTTGGTACCACAATGTCCATTTTGTGCCCTTCTTCACTCCCCCCAACTTGACGCAGAGGCCTCAGATGCAGGAGAATCACTCCCCTGGGGTGCCGTGAGGCTGGCAGGTCCTGGACTGGACTGTGGTGAGATTCTTCGGGGCCATCATGCATCTGTCCCGTATTGCTCTGCCCTTCCTCGATGCCACAGCCCTTTGGGAACAGGGAGTCAGCCCACCAAGGAGGTGCCAGCCCAGCGCCCACTAAGGACTCTGCTCTACAGTACTGCCTTCTCGTTTGCTGCTTGGACCACGGTGGCTGGCCGCCGCCACCACCGAGGCCCTTTACCCCACACTGGAGGCCCTTCCCCACCCGCGGGCTGCCCTCAGAGCCAGAGTGGGCCCAGCAGCCAGGGCCACATGCTCCTCCTCAGTATTTGTTTTTTGTGCATGGCAGCCAGCGGCTGTCACCACCAAGGCCCCTTCCCCCATGCCAAAGGGCCTTCCACACCTCCGGCCTGGCCCTCAGAGGGAGCACAGCCCCAGCAGCCAGGGCCGCACACTCCTCCTCAGAATTTGATTTCTGTGTGCGCCAGCCGGCCAGCGCCACCAAGGCCCCTTCCCCCACACCAGAGGACCTTCGCCAGCTCCGACCCGGCCCTCAGACGAAGCATGGCCCCAGCAGGCAGGGCAGGACACTGCTCCTCACCCTTTCTTTCCTGTGCCCAGCTGGGACCATGTCGGACGAGCGAAGTGCATCAACAGTATGTTTCTTGCCTCCCCTCTTCTAAAATTGTGCCCTTTTGGGTTACTGGGACCCAGGGACATTATTGGAGTCACAGTGGATTTGGGTTCCACTGGCTGAAAATGGCACAATTTTGGGGGGACGACAAGACTGCCATAGAAGAGGGGAGTCAAAAAACCCACCTTTCTCTACAATGGGGACTTAGGGTTGCCAACTCTGGGCTGAGAAACTGGGTTTGGGGCTGCAGAAAGAGGGGGCATTTGTCAAAAATCTCCTCCCCCCTCTTTTGTAAGCAGAGGTGCCTACTGGCAACAGAAATAGCACTTTGGACCCAAGCCAAATGCGCCTGGGATGCATTCTCTTCCCAGGGGTGGAGGGAATCCAGACACTTCTGCCACTACAAAAATGCCCTCCTGCACTTTTCTGTGCATGATTTGTGGAATGATGGCCTTGTGGGCATGACATCTTCAGCTAAAAAAACCCAATATCTCAGGCTGCATTCATCCTTCATGCCAGACATCACTTACTGCTTTCCTTCCTACAGACCACACTTCAGATTCAGAAAACCTCAACCTCATTGGAGAGTGACACAACTGTGAAAACACACACTGTACACGCTGCAGGATGAGGTAAGTGGATCCATCCTTTGTGCCAGACATCACATAATGCTCTCCTTTCTACAGACTTCAGACTCAGAGAACCTCGACACTCACTGGACACTGACACAACTCTAAAAAGACACACAGTACACATTGCAGGACCCGGTAAGTAGACAAGACATAGGGAAAATGTTACACTTCAAGAATGCCCTCCTGCACTTTTCTGGGCATGGGTTACATAACAATGGCACTCTGGGAGATTTCCTGGCCTTCTCAGGCATGCTGCTCCATGAAACAGGAACTCTCACAGAGTATGTACATGACTGGAACATTGCAGATTTCCCCACTTTGCATCGAGGACCTTCTCCTAAAACTTCTAAAGGTCCTGAGCAGTTGCCTAGAGTTGTCACCATGCAGTACAGTACACGACGCACTCCTGCAGCACTGTGGATCACACCCAGTTAGCTCTGCAAAACAGGAAAAATTAAGACACACATTGGCCGCAGCACACAAGATCTTTAGACAAAAAACAGCCATGTCTCTTGGCTGCAACAGCCATCCTTTGTGCCTGACATCACTTAATCCTTTCCTTTCTACAGACCAGACTTCAGACTCAGAGAACCTCAGAACTCACTGGAGAGTGACATGACTGTGAAAAGACAGGCCATACACGTTGCAGGACCAGGTAAGTAGACAAGACATCCTTTGTGCCTGACATCACTTAATGCTTTCCTTTCTACAGGCCTGACTTGAGACTCAGAAAACGTCAAAACTCACTGCAGAGTGACAGAAGTGTGAAAAGACACACCATACACGTTGCGGGACCAAGTAAGTGGACGAGACATGGGGAACATGTTCCACTACCAGAATGCCCTCCTGCACATTTCTGTGCATCATTTGCAGAATGATGGTCCTGTGGCCACGAGATCTGTATTCAAAAAAACCAGTGTCTCCTGCAGGCTGCATCCATCCTTTGTGTCTGGCATCACTTAATCCTTTCCTTTCTACAGACTAGACTTGACTGAGAACCTAAAACTCACTGAAGACTGTCAGGAGTGTGAAAAGACACAATGTGCACATTGCAGGACCAGGTGAGTAGACAAGACATGGGGAATATGTTCCACTACAAAAATGCCCTCCTGCACATTTCTGTGCAATGTTTGCAGAATGATGGTCCTGTGCCCACAAGATCAGTAGCCAAAAAAACCCAATATCTCCTACAGGCTGCATCCATCCTTCATGTCTGACATCACTTAATCCTTTCCTTTCACCAAACCAGACTTCAGATTCAGAGAACTACAAAACTCACTGGAGAGTGACAGAAGTGTGAAAAGACACAGCATTGCAGATTTTCCCACTTTGCATGTATGACCTTTTCTTAAAACTTCTAAAAAAGTCCTAATCAATTGACTAACATTGTGACCATGTGGTACAGTACAACATGTGGTCCTGCAGCACTGCGGATCAACTCAGTTCGCTCTGCAAACCAGGAAAACTAAATACACACTTTGGCAATAGCACATGAGATCTTTACACAAAAAAAACATAATGTGTTCTGGCTGCAACATTTATCCTTGGTGGCTGACATCATGCTTTCCTCTCTACAGAGAACTCTCCAAAATCAGAGAACCTCAAAACTCACAGGACACTGAGACAGCTGTCAGAAGACACACCGTACACATTACAGGATCAGGTACATTGACAATACATGGGGAAACTTATGGAACAATTGGGAGACAGGAAAGTGGGAAGTCTGGATACAATGGAAAAATTAAGAGATGCTTACAACAGCAGAGTAGGGAGACGATTGAGACAAAACTAGTCCTGGACTCATATTTACAACATCAACCCTCCCTTGCTAACATGAGCTCACTCTTTACTTTCCAGAGACTACCCTTGACACAGACAAAACCTCAAACACGAGCATAAATGAAGGGAGAACTGGGAAGACACACAATCCACACGACTCAAGAAAACACACACTCTACACAACAAAACCAGGTAAGCCTACAACTATAACCAAGGTGATGGCAGGCTGTGGGTACCTGTGAAATGCAGGGAAGCAAGGAAAGGCCAGACCCTTGGGTTGCCAACTTTCCAGGGATCCCCCAAAGATTGGGGATTCCATCTCCAAATAGGAAGATTTGGCCAGAGGGGTCTCACTATCCCTCTAAAAAGGCAGTGACGATTCAGTAAGTTGTGGCAGCAGATTTAAGGAGTGAGATATGAGCATGGGATGAGGGTGGGAGGCAAACAGCTGAGTGGTAAACTGGAGCCCATTTCGCCACAGTTGGCAACCAAGCTTGGTTCAGACAAAGGAAGGAAACCCTTTGCAGGCCTTTGTGAGAAACTCATTGGAGCCAGTCCTGAGTCTAGGGCAGCCAGCTCCATGTAGGGATATTCCTGGAGATTTTCCGGAAAAGTCTATGGAAACCAGGGTTTGGGGAGGGGAGAGGCCTCAGCCAGGGCCGGATCGCCCATAGGGTGAACTAGGCGCCCACCTAGGGCGCCCCGGTCTGAGGGTCGCCAAATGGCGCCCCACTCCCCCCCCGAAAAGTGCTGCCCCGCCGCCCTAACCCGGCGCCCCCGAAGCCGCCAGACCCCTGCCCCCTTCCCAGCAGCTGTGGGGCCCCCAGAAAAGCCGGTGCCGGGAGGGAGGGGGTGGAGGCTGGACCCCCCGCCCTCTTCCTGGCTTTTCTGGGGGTCCCGCAGCCGCGGAGCCCCCAGAAAAGCCAGCACCGGGAGGGAGGGGGTGGAGGCTGGACCCCCCCGCCCCCTTCCCGGCTTTTCTGGGGATCCCGCAGCCGTGGAGCCCCCAGAAAAGCCGGCGCCGGGAGGGAGGGGGCGGAGGCTGGACCCCCCACACCCCTTCCCGGCTTTCCTGGGGGTCCCGCAGCTGCGGAGCCTCCAGGAAAGCCAGCGCCCCGCCGCCGCCCCCGGTCTCCAGGCCCCACCGGGAGGTTGGCATCCCCAGTGGGGGCGCCCCAGGCTGTCCTGCCTAGGGCGCCCAGACACCTGGAGCCGGCCCTGGCCTCAGCTGAATAGAATGCCATACAGCCCACATTCTAAAGCAGTTATTTTCTCCGGGGGGGGTGATCTGTTGTCTGGAGTTCAGTTGTGATACCTGGTGATCTTCAGGTTGGCTGCCCTAGGCGTAGCAGTCAGTGCTTCAAAGCAGGGTCTGCTAGATCCAGGTTCTTGCTGTAGAAGCTGAGTAGGTGATTTTGGACCAGTCACAGACTTTCAGCCTAACCTACCTCACAGAGTTGTTCTGCAAGTCAGAACGGGAAGAGGAGAATGATGTAAGCTGCTTTGGTCCCCATTGCAGAGAAAGACGACTTTTCTTCCTGGGAAACCATTGTTGCCAATCTCCAGGTGAGGGCTGGAGATCACTCAGAATTACAACTGCTCTCCAGATGGCAGAGATCAGTTTCCCTGGAGAAAATGGTGGACTTGGTGGCAGTCAGGGCTTTGGAGCATGAAAATGATGGACTCTGGCAGTCAGGGCTTCAGAGCATGGGAGAGGATGCAGGTGTGTGTGGGGGGGGAAATGGAACGTTGAAGAGAGAGGGGGAAATAAAGGAAGGTTGATGATTGGCTGTGAAGAGGATAGGGTTGCCAACTCCAGGTGGGAAATTCCTGGAGATTTGAGGGATGGAACCTGGAGAGGGTGAGGTTTGAGGAGGGGAGGGACCTCAGACAGGTACAATGCCATAGACTCCACCCTCCCAACCAGCCATTCCCTCCTGGGGAACCACTGTTGCCAATCTCAGGAGAGGGATGGAAATCTCTCAGAATTACCACTGATCTCCAGGAGGGAGTGGGGAGGAGATGCAAAGCTGAAATCAGAGAGGCAGATAATGGCAGGTTGATGCTTGGCTGGGAAGGAGATAGGGTTGCCAACTCCAGGTTGGGAAATTCCTGGAGTTTTGGGGAGTGGAGCCTGGAGAGGGTGATGTTTGAGGAAGGGTGGGACCTCAGACAGGTACAATGCCACCATCCAGACCAACCATTTCTTCCTGGGTAACAACTGTTGCCAATCTCCAGGTGATGGCTGGAGTTCACTCAAAATTACAACTGCTCTTCAGGTAGCAGAGATCAGTTGCCCTGGAGAAAATGGTGTACTCTGTGTCATTATGCCCAAGGCCTTGGCACTCTCCCAGAGCCTCTTTCTAGAGCTCATTGTATTTATTTCCACAGCAGGCATTCCTAGTTAATATTGCATTTATAACTTCACAGGGCTTTTTTGTAGAAAAAGCCCAGCAAGAACTCATTAGCATAATAGGG
The DNA here is from genome assembly GCA_029375565.1 of Gekko gecko. Classification (NCBI taxonomy): domain Eukaryota; kingdom Metazoa; phylum Chordata; class Lepidosauria; order Squamata; family Gekkonidae; genus Gekko; species Gekko gecko. The sequence continues at coordinate 119,709,317 of JAPDNY010000004.1, forward strand.
CACACCCCTGATAGTGCAGCTCATTAGCATATTAGGCCACACCCCTGACAGTGCAGCTCATTAGCATATTAGGCCATACTCCCATGCCTTCCCTTGGGGATCCTGGGCAAGCCCCCCCTTGAAGGGAAGGGAAGGCCTCCCCGATCCTTCCAGGCCCCCCCCAGCCCACCTGCCTTGGAGTCGCCGAGGGGGTCGCTCTCCAGTCCTTCCCTCTGTAGCCATGCACACAGAGAGTTTGACTGTAATGGACATGGCCAACTCTAAAGCCAGCCGGAACTCCGTTTCTGTGCATTCCTGCCCAAAAATAGCCCTGCAACTTCAGGAGTGTTTGTAATTTATGATACCCAACCTGCAAACATTTGTCACATGCTCACAACATATAATTAAGAGAGCCACATTTTTTTCCCCAGTTAGGATTATCATTTGATAGCTGTGCATGCTATTGTCGTAGAAAAAAGAGAATCCTTTTTTTTTTACTAGAGCTTTTCTGTTTCCTTTTTGAAAGTGCGTAAACTACTGTGACATTTAATGCAGCACATTTAGGCAACATAATATGTAATAAATGGAAAGTGATCTTTTAAAACTCATACAAGTTAAATACAACTGTATCTTCCTGAAGTCATATTGTTACAAGTCATCACACTTTATCTTTCCCATTTACAGTTATGACTACTGTTTCTTTAGTGAGAAAGCAATATTCCTCTGCCTTAATAGTGTAATTTATTATCAGCCAAGAAGATTTCAAGGCAATCTGAATTTTATTATGCTTTCAATATATTTACATTAAAGATGCCTTGATAGCATGCTGCTGTAGACAAGTAGCAATGTATTATCATCAGGAGGAGTGGATACCATTTTTTCTTCACCAAATATATGTTAATACAACCATGCAGCATACTGAATTTAGCCATGTGTGTGTGTAAAGTGGGTCCTACTTAGTAGACTGAGTGTGTGAAAGGCACCTCATGTGAGTTTAGATAATATAAATCCAACACCTGTAGGCAGCAGAAAAGTATAGAAGCCTAGGAATGAATGTGCAATGGTTTCTTCTAAAAGCAAGCATGGCGTGGACTCACCTAGGCTCCACCATTTGCCAATTGGGGGTGGGCGAGTCAGGGGAAGGTGGCCAGCAGCATTAGGTTGCCCATCCAGTTGGTTTTGGGATCAGCCGTGGGCTGGCCAGGCCAGCTGCGTCAGCTGGGGCCCACCTTGTGGGCAGGAGGTACCATCCTCTTTGACTATATAAGGCCACACAGCAGCTGACTCACTCTCGGTGGGAGTTATTTCAGTGCTTTTTCTCAGTGAAGAAGCAGTGGAGCATTTTAAAGGACTGCCCCTTTTATTTTTTCAGGCTGTGCTTGGCTGGCATTGCCATATCACCAAGGCCTGACTCTGCTTTATTCCACTAAGGCATTCATAAGCTACCTTGGGTGACCAGGGCAATTACCATTGACTCGCCAATTTCATTTCAGCTAGCCACGTGCTGTGCATGGGCTTGTGGCTCATGGTGACCTGTGTTTGGGTTTATACATACATACATACATACATGTGTGTGTGTGTATGTGTATGTATGTATATATATATATACACACACACACACATACATACATGCTTGTGTTGGCCAGTTGATTTGGCTTTGGTCATAGTTCTTTTTAGGTTGGGGGTTTCAGTTCTTATATAGTATCCTTGTTGAGTGTTTTAATTTCAACATATTTTATACAGCAGTTATTAAGTAAAGAATAAATATATAGACATTTGAGTAGTGATATTTTGTTAAATTTATGCTGGTGTACTGCGTCTGAGAGCAGTCCATTGTGTTGGTTATGCAAAACGGGTATATTAAGGGGGGAAGGGGCATAAGTGCCTTGACTGATGGCTGTGATTCCACTTGTGTTTGTCTCATAATGTTCTGATCATACCTCTTAAGAAGGCCTTGGGGGGAAAGATGTGCATGACTGGATCAGCCTAGTGTGGCCAAGCACAGCACGGTCACATTGGGGAGGCCCGGGCTACACTGGCTGCCCCCCACAGTAAAGGCTCCTCTCCCGAGGATGCCCCTTATGGCACCAGGGGCTTATCCCCCTGCCAAGGCACATGCTGGTCAACCAGTGCCTCATGTTCCAGTGGATAACACTGTTATTTTATAGGGCATTATGTACACTTTAGTTCAGCTGTCGGAACAGCTGGAACAGCTGGAGTCACATGGCACCTCCTCTGAACTTCCTGTTGTCCCACTTCTTGGGGGAAGATGGAGGCTGTGTTTTGCTGGAAGAATCCAATTCACATAGCACATCTAGGAATGCCACTCTAGAGTCATCTCCACATAAGTCTAGAAGGTCAACACGGTCCTGGGATCTGTCCAGCAGGAGTGGTTTGGGTGAGTCATCCTCAGATGAGGATTCCGCACAAACAGAAGAGAATTATTGGAGGATGGGTGCATACATTCTGGGGGTTCCACCATGGATTAGAAGGTGCAGAGCTGAGGATGAACACAGTCTGGCTACTGTTTGGGGAGTTGAGAACCCACACCCCACCCTCTCCCACTACAAGGATTTTGAGAACATGTAAACCATAGGAAAATGTCCTTGATAGTTACTTTGTTGATGTCCTCACCATTCTTAAGCCTGAGGGCAATGTGAGCAAGATGAGTCCCCATCCTGGGGGGAAAAAAGGTCCCTCAAAAGGCAGCACTGAACATACCTTCCAAAATTGGATGATGTGTTACTCATTTTATTTGAGCCGGGTCTCTTCTGCTTATCCTGAACTTGATTGTTATCTGGCAGACCACAAGGGTAATGTTCTTAGGGCTCAGGTGCTGGCGAGGGATACACTTGCCATAGATGATGATGAAGTGTTTAGAAGAAGGGCATCTCACAATGAGCTGTATCACTGTGAATTTCTCAATGACAAAATTTGGCTATTGATGGTGTGGCCATATTTTCACCAAATCTTAGGTTTGTGTGAATTCCTTTTGCTGCATCACCCATTTCATCCCCGCCCAAGACAGCAAGTAGCAACCAAGATGTTTTGATATTTACAGGAGACAATTACCACAGATCGTTAGAAGCCAATTAGAACAACTGCTTTTCTCACAGTAAGCAGTAAAGAAAAAGCCTTATAGACATCAAAGAAGCTGCAATTATTGCATGTTTGACTTCTTATAAAGGATTCCTGGTTCATTCTAGAAGATCCCTGTTTTACCCTCTATGTACATCATATAAATGTAGTTTTCAGAACAGGGAGACCCAGCTGCACAAATCGTGTGGCACATTCTCCCAGACTCATGAATAAAACTGGCACCATGATGACCTCACTGAAAGGCTTGTGAGGATAAACAAGAAGAATCAAGTGATATTTGTCCTTCAAAGTATGGAAAAGAATTTAAATACTATCACTACAATTTGACATGAAAAACAGCACAAGAAACATTTTGTTTACATCACTGTACATACCAACTCTGAACCCTTAAAAAAACCCTACAGATTATTTCCAAGCATTTCAACAAAAATTATCATTGCTTAGCTTACTATGCACTGGTAGTGAGAACAGCCTAGGTAATTTCACTGCTGTGCAAATTTGTGCATCAATTGCATGCTGCTGAACAACCACACTTAAGGCAGGCTGAAAGGACTGTTGGGGTTATTGTTTTATAGTCTGTCCAAAATTCAGAGAATTGCCAGCACAAGGTCATATCATACCTCAGTGTTCCAGTGTTCACCTTGACACAGAGAGTACTCCATCTTTCTGTGTTATACCTCTGAGGATGCCAGTCATGGCTACTGGCGAAACGTCAGGTCCTACAATGCCAAGACCACGGCCACACAACCCGGAAAATCTACAGCAACTAATTCAGAAGTCTGTTTAGTATTACTGTTCTTTGAATTGAAAGTTATGTTGCAATAGAGCAATCAAGAGGGAAAGGATAAAAGACTGAGGCATTTTATGAAAATTAATTTTCTGTTGCATGTCATATTAGGTTTCAGTTTCTTTACTAGACAAAAAACTTAGATCTGATGTAAAATGAGATACTAGTGAACAAGAGGAACTTATCTGTGTCCAGAACCTCATTTAGATAGGGCTATCAGAAACTACACATGCAATGTTGGTACACCAGAGATTGGAGTATTGTGCCAATGTACAAATGTTTTACGTGTAGTAGCAGTGTCACATGGGTAAATTCTTCTGCCTCACTAGCACCACATTTAGAATATTTCCAACACAAGCTGTAAGCTATTCCCCATTTCTCCAATGTTCAATTTTGTCAATAGGAAGAAAAAGTTTGAAATACATAAAATTCTTCCATAAAGCCTGTGGCAGAACATGACTTCTCTGGCCTGCAGGCCCTTGTCTGCCTTGCCCTCCTAGGTGTTTGTCAATACCTAGAGGGACTTTTCTTCCACTCTCCAGTAGCCCACCGCCACCACCTGACCTGTATATGGAATTGCCCACTGGGAAGGTCAGGATTCCCAGCTTCCCTTTCAAGTTCTGAGGCCCAGCCTCAGTGTCTCACACTGCCTAATGCCTGGTCACCATGGGGACAGTTTACTGCCTTGCATGCTCTTAGAGGAACAGCCACTTGCCAACTGCCTGCCTTCCCCCAGCTCTCCTTTTAAAATAGCATGTCCAAGATGGTGGATGCCTATGTGGTACAAAGAACCACTGCCAGCATCACAATTTGTAACGTATTTATTAAAAAAGAAAATGCTTACAAGCATACTTTTAGCACAGCAACAGACTGAGCAAGGAATCCAAAAGAATTTGGTAAAACGCAAATCCTCTGTCCTTCTCTCTACACATGCCCTATCAGATGTTAAAACAGGACAGACTCCTTCAGCTTAGTATGTTACAAATCTCTACAGAGTTGCCTTTATCTTAAAGCTTGTTCCACCTCTTTAGGTGAGCACATGATCAAAATGCATTTCTTCACAAAGCCTGTTGCAGAAGATTTCATTCATATCACTTCACATCTCATACATAAACACATCAATCTTACAGCACCTTTTAATTCACATTAAAGACAGTAACGTATTTTCAGGTCCTGAAAATGCATTCAAGTCCAAATGTGATTCAGAATGTTGTAGAATCACTGTGCGAAACCAAGCAATTACTTTGGCACATCTACCACTGAGAACACAACCGATAAACATCAAAAAACCTTTGATTGTGACCATAAATATCACCAAAAGAGTAAAATACCTAGTGCAATACTTTTTTTGCTATGTCAAAAAGCATACAGAGAACCTGTCATTACCTGTAACCGTTAATTCTGTAGTTCTTCTGACAACAAACAATCCATACTTCAATTCACAAGTATAATTTCCAATATCATCTTCTCTGACCTCCCGCATAACAAGAGTGTCCTTTTTAAACAGAATACTTGGCCTCCAGGTTCTCACTTGGCATTCCTGTGTGAAGACAATTACAACACGTCAGTGTCTAGTGTCATTGTGATTAAATCTGCCCCTTAGTGATTTAATCCAAGAATGATTTATTTTAAACATTTTACTCAACATTTCAGTTAAAATTTCAAGGTTGCTAACTTAAAATATAAACCCACAGTAGCAGCAAGAACAGGTATTAAGGCTGTAATGGACATTGAATGGTTAATGCTTAACCTGGTCTAAGAACCTTGATTGACAGGGAGGTCAAATGTAATTCTACAGCTGAGAGTGGCAATTAAGAGTGGCAGTTAAGAATGACAGCTGAGAGTGGCAGTTAGTTCAGTTGAGTTAAACAGAATCAAGGCTCCGGAGAGAATCCTGAAATAGGGAAGTGGGAAGTCCTTCCTTGAGGGAAAACTCCTAGTAATTGGGGGGGAGGGTGATCCCTGTCAATTGTTAAAAAAGGAAAATTGGAACTTGTATGTTCTAGCCTGCATAGACATTAGAAATTTAATGACAAATAAGCTGATGCTTGTTTATTTAAGCAATGACTTCCAAGAGATCTCTCTCTATGGTTTTAAAGACCTGTCTGTAGAACCAAACAACTACTTTATTATGACAAACTATCATTCATAGTTATACTAAGATACTACATTCCTATTGCCTGTTCTCCTGCCAAGTTCCAAGCCTGATACCTACCTGATCATTTCCCCATAGAAATGAAATAAAGCAGTTTGTTTGTTTTGAATTACAGTCAGCCTCTCTTGTGCCATATACAAATGAAGGATTTTTGTTGGTTCCTCAGTTCCCTAGGCTAGGTCAGTACGTATCTATATTAATTTAAACAACTGAGTGGGGCAGACCAAAAAAGGAAGAAGAAAAGGGCCTGCTCAGCCAAAGAGAATAAATAGGGAAGTTGGTGAAAATTTTATAAAGGGACACTATAATAACAAAACAATATTAACACCTAACATCAACACAGCAAATCAATCATTAGAAAGTGAGAACAGAATAACCTTAACCTTGGTGCCTAGAAGACAATAGATTAGGTTCTAAGTATCTCTGAGAAGAATATTCCACACCTAGGTTGCCCCCACAGAAAGGTCATGTCTCCAGTCACCACGTGTCAAGTTCAAATGTAATTGGACTATCAGATGTTAAAAGGACCTAGAATACATGTTCTACAGATCTCAAGGAGTGGGCAAGTTCATATGGGAGTAGGCAATCCTTTAGTTTCCCTGGTCCTTAGCTAAACAGAGTTTCACTGGTCAAAACTCAATCTTCAAATTGTGAAGGAAAAACTGGAATCCAGTATAAATGTCAACATGCCAGTGAGGTGCATTTCAATCAGGAAATATGTTTCATTTTTAACTACTTGAAGTTTTTAAGGCAGATGTATCCAAATGGCTTTCTAATGGGTCTAGAGAATTTTCGTGTTGATATGGCTTATGCCTCTCTTTGTGCCTTAGCTGACCTCTGGAATGACGAAATTACCCAAGCAGTAGACATGAATGATCTAGGTGCCCTCTCCCAAGTGTTAGGACCCAGGTAGCCCGTGGTTTACTGAGGGGCTGTGGGCAATGAAAAGGCAATGGAGACAGCTAGAATGAAAGGGGGGAAGACTTGAGATAAATCCAATAAGACACAGGCAAAAGCTCATTTTAAAGCATACTCCAAAATTGTGAAGGAAGCAAAGAAACAACACTTACCCACTACCATTGCATCAGCACAGTGCAAGTAACAGGAACTGTTCTGGGTGGTCAGGGGCCTGTTGGGCTCTGACCTACAGGAGGAAGCTGACTTCTCAGCAGCTTGCTGTGACCATTTTGCTCAACACTTCACAGATACAATCTCTTGCATCTATTCCAGCTTGGACTCTATATCAGATGGTGCCAGGGTACTGACTTGTCCTGCTGTTTGGGATACTTTTTGGTTTATTCATTCAGAGGATGTATTCAGAATCCCTGTATGGTTGAGGCCTACCACCTGCTTGTAATGATCCTTGCCTTCCAGGCAGTGTTCCCTCTAAGCTGGGTTAGTGTGAGCTAGCTCACAGTTTTTTAGCCTCAGGCTCACACATTTTTGTCTCAGCTCAGGTAGGATGGCTCTGGAGCAAACTAACTTATGCAGTAGCCAAATTGATTGCTCACAACATTAATGCCAGATGGGGTGGCACTCCTCTTGAAAGAATAGGTCTTTAGACTGTGGGTGCTGTTGAACCCAGGACTACTGCTTGGATAAGCAGGCGGCAGCTGTGGCCGAAAGTGCCTTTTACCAGCTTAGACTAGTTAGCAGGCGGCAGCCTTTCCTGAGCAGAAAGTATCTTGCCACTGTGGTGCATGCTCTGGTTACATCTAGATTATATCTCCACATTGAAATTTATTTGGGGCTTTTCCTGAAAAAAATGTTTGGAAACTTCAATTGGTGCAGAATGCTGCAGCTAGGATGTTGACTAGAGTTGGTCAAAGGACCATATTACTTTAGTCTTGACCCATCTGTGCTGACTCCCAATTTGTTTCCAGGCACAATTCAAAGTGCTGGTGTTGATCTTTAAAGCCCTATGTGATTTGGGTCCAACATACCTGAAGGACCACCTACCTACCCAACCACTTCTGAGGCCCTGTTTATAGTGCCCCTGCTTTCCTTTGGGTAAGGACTTTTGTGTTTTGTTTGGGATTCCCTTAGTGATCACTTCTTCCTGCCCAGTGATTTCATTGTCATTTTATGTTTTCTATGTGCATTTTAGCTCTAGCTTTAATTGTTTTATTGATGTGTTTTAATAGTTTTTTTAAAGATGAGATTTTATTATGCCTGTTTTTTAATTGTTAGCCACCTTTGTGGCTTTTATGAGGGTAAACACCCAACATATAAATTTTGTAAAGCAAAATTGTATAGCTTCTGAAATTACAGTTTCTGAATCTGAATAACCTTGAAAGGCATTCCCATATAAAGCACATTAAAATAATGAAATCTAAAAATCACTGTTGCATGTGTCAACATGGCTAGATCTCCAAATGGGGGGGGGGAGTTTATAGGCCAAATGTAGTGGGCCACAGAAGACACCAATTTCCCCAGTAATACAGCTGGATTAACAGACTTTTCATGGTGTCTGTCAAATCGGATTGCCAGTTCCCCTTGCCGCACCAGCGGGGGGAGGGGGTTTGGGGAGCGTTCCGGAATGTTCCTGATACAATAACATCACCTGGAGGTGACATCATCGTATCGGTGACAACTGTCTGGTTTGAGGGCAAAACTTAATGGGTTTAGGCCAAATTCACCATAGAGTTTTGCCCTCAAACCATATGATGTCCCTTCTGGGTGATGTCATTGCATTGGGGATGTGGCTGTTTGGGGGTGGGGAAACTTCCGCTGGGACCTAGGGACTGGCAACCCTACAGTCAAAGAAAGTTGGACCCCCCATCTAAAATGGAGGGTAAAACCTACTCCAAAGTCGATTCCTTCCCAATCAGTATCATATCTTTCTTGCCAGGATCCCATTTCAAATTCAGAAGGGCCACTGAAACAAACCTTATAATGGGCGGATTTATAAAGCGGAAGGCTTTCAATAAGGTAGCCAACCCAATCTTATGGTCTGTACATTTATCACCTCCTAAACCTAATGAGCTACTATATTCCCTTCTTCCTCCATTAAATTAAACAACCCTAAAAGAGCAAAAGTTAAGCAAGCATGTGGTAGGCTATATCTATCCAAGCACCCTCTTGACATTCTCAGGTAACAACATTTGCAATTCATTCAAACAATGCTGCAATATCATTCCTCAGTAACATCTAGCAATGGTTCTATAGTTGAGGCAAACACAAATGACATTATCTACATAGACCTTAGCAAATAAATCACAGCAGGCCACTGATGACTCCATAAGGTTTCCCTGGGGCTCTACCTGATGCAGACTACTCAGAACAACTCTGTTAGATGGCACTACAAAGATACAATATAGTCAGAAAATAATTTATCTTCACCATAGCCACAGAATAGGCTCTAAAACAAACTTCAGTTTTAGTAAAGAGGAAGAGGAGGAGGAGGAGGAGAGATTGGATTTATACCCTGCCCTTCACTCAGAGTTTCAGAGCAGTTTACAAACTCCTTTCCCTTCCCCTTCCCACAACAGACACCCTGTGAGGTAGGCGAGGCTGAGAGAGCTCTTTCCAGAACTGTCCTTGAGAGAACAGCTCTGACAGAACTATAGCTTTCCCAAGGTCATCCAGCAGTTGCAAGTGGAGGACTGGGGAACTAAACCCGGTTCTCCCAGATTAAAGTCCGTGCACTTAACCACTACACCAAACTGTGTTCGTTACCTTGCATCCAATATATATATCTTTCCACCAAGTTCCTCACTCTAAGTAAATTCACCACTTTATAGTTCTGAACAATCACCTCAGTTCTGAGATGGAGGAAAGTCAGGGTTATCCTTCTATAATTAAATAAATTTATCAACCCCCCTCCCATATCTAAGTACAAAAAAGTCCTCAATTTTAGTTTGTTCAGTAACATTCCATTTGTCACTCAATGTTCTAATCTGATTTGTTTCATCATTCATTTAGGCAACTCCTCAGTTTTCCATAAATATAGGTCTGGACTTCCCAATTTGACTCATAACATTGTTAGACTGTGAAGCAATCTACAGTTATCATTAGGCTACAACCTATAAACCTTCCAGCCTGTGCTTGATCAGACTCAGCTTATGTTATTTCCAACTGCATTCTAATCATCGTTATGGTTGCCAGATGGTGGGTGGCATGCAGTGGGAAATGGGAGGCCGGGACTTGGGGAACACCGTTATCATACACACTTCTGGTGAAAACCTGGACATGATGTCACATTGCTCTAGGAATCAACAGAAAAGCTATATTAAAATCAGAGTTTTGGTGATTCCTGGTGTTTTGACATCAGTTCCAGGTTTTCCCTGAAGTGACATTTTGTCATGCACAATGACAGTGATAAAAAAAAAATAATAATCTCCCATTGTACAAAGGAGCGATAGCAGAAAGCACAGGTTGCTGGCAGGAGGTCTCCTGACATAGCAGGAGATCTGACAACCCTATCCATTGTCCCTGCTGCTTCATTGCCTTCAGCTGCCCACTATACGAGAGTGCTACTGGGCTTTATTAGGCTTTTGAAAAACAGCACCAAAACAGGACATATATCATTATATTTCTGAACAAAAGATACTGTGGGTCTTCCTTACATATGCTGAAATCACTTGTTTCTCATGAGGTTGCATGTAAAAATACAGAGAATAAGGAAAGCTAAAGGTGAAGGTGAAAAGGACAGATTTACCTAACTGAATACAGATTTCCAGAGAAGAGCAAGGAGAGATAAGGAGGCCTTCCTGAATGAACAATGCAAAGTAATAGAGGGAAAAAATGGAATGGGAAGCACTAGAGATCTCTTCAAGAAAATTGGAAAAATCAAGGGAACGTTTCATGCAAAGCTGGTCATGATAAAAACAGTAGAGAGAATCAGAAGAGATTCGGAAGAGGTGGCAAGAATACACAGAAGAACTGTACAAGAAGGGTCTCAATGTCCTTGTCAACCATGATCATGTGATCGCTGACCTCGAGCCAGACATCCTGGAGTGCAAAGTCAAATGGGCCTTAGAAAGCATTACTAACAACAAAGCTAGCAGGGATGACAGTATCCCAGCTGAGATATTCAAAGTCCTAAAACATGATGCTGTTAAAGTACTGCACTCCATATGCCAGCAAATTTGGAAAATGCAACAGTGACTACAGGATTGGAAAAGGTCAGTTTACATTCCAATTCCAAAGAAGGGCAATGCCAAGGAATATTCAAGCTATTGTACTATTGCACACATTTCACACACTAGCAAGGTCATGCTCAAGATCCTACAAGCTAGACTTCAGCAGTACGTGGATAGACAACTGCCAGAAGTACAAGCTGGGTTTCGAAGAGGTAGAGGAATGAGAGATCAAATTGGCAACATTTGCTGGATTGTGGAGAAAGTAAGGGGGTACCAGAAGAACCTCTACTTCTGCTTCATTGACTACACTAAAACCTTTGATCATGTGGACCACAACAAGCTGTGGCAAGTCCATAAAGAGATGGGAGTACCAGACCACCTCACATGTTTCCTGAGAAACCTGTAAAAGGGGCAAGAAGCGACAGTTAGAACCGGACATGGAACAACTGATTGATTTAGAATAGGAAAAGGAGTATGGCAATAATTGTCATCCTGCTTATTTAATTTATATGCAGAGTACATCATGCAAAATGCCAGCCTGGATAAATCACAAACCGGAATTAAGATTGTCGGGGAAAACATCAACAACCTCAGATATGCAGACGATACTACTCTAATGGCAGAAAGTGAAGAGGTCCTAAAGAGTCTCTTGCTAAGGGTGTAAGAGAAAAGTGAAAAAGTTGGCTTGAAACTCAACATCAAAAAAACTAAGATCATGGCATCCAGTCCCATACCTCCTTGGCAAATAGAAGGGGAAGTCATGGAAGCAGTGACAGACATCATGTTCCAGGGATCCAAGATCACTGTAGACAGTGACTGCAGCCATGAAATTAAAAGATGCCTGCTCCTTGGGAGGAAAGCGATGGCAAACCTAGACAGCATAGTAAAAAGTAGAGACATTACACTACCAACAAAAATCTGCATAGTCAAAGAGATAGTATTCCCAATAGCAATGTATGGCTGTAAGAATTGGACTGTAAGGAAGGCCAAACGCCAAAGAATAGATGCTTTCAAATTATGGTGCTTGAGAAGACTCTTGACCCTTGGACTGCAAGGAGATCAGAGGAAATCACCCTGACTGTTCCCTGGAAGGCAAGATACTGAAGCTGAAGTTCAAATACTTTTGCCACCAAATGAGAAGCGAGCATTCACTGAACAAGACCCTGATGCTGGTAAAGACTGAAGGTAACAGAAGAAGGGGATGGAAAAGGATGAGATAGGTAGATAGTGTTATCGATGCAATGAACATGAAATTGAGCAAACTCCAGAGGATGGCGGAAGACAGGAGGGCCTGGCGTGATGTGGTCCATGGGGTCGCGAAGAGTCAGACTCTACCATGTGACTGAACAACAACAACAACATAATTAATAGGATGTATAAATACATAGGAACTCTTATGGAGCAAATTTTGTCCCACACATTTATGCCTTCCTTCCAAACATGTATTAGGCAAGAATGTAAACAGTGTTGTGTAGTGGTAAGAGTGTTAGGTTAGGACCTGGAAGACCCACTCAGCCATGAAGCTCACCAGATGACTCTGGACTGGTCATTCTCTTTCAGCCTGACCTCTACCTCACTTTGTTGTGAGGACAAAATGTGGAGAACCATGAACACCAACTGAACTCCATGGTGGAATGGCATGACAAAAATGTATAGATAGATATTTTCATAGTAATCTCATGTCAGTCTGATACTGGGCCACAAGCAGTATGATGAACATGGAAAGGCTAGCTAGTAGTCTATGGAGAGTCACTCCATTAAATGGAAATGCAGATTAAGGGACAAGTGTTTGAAAGCATCCTGAAATTGGCTTTGGTAGTTCTTCCTTTGGTGAAGTTCACCTAATCTGTACTGATTATGTAATGCTTGAAAATGCCTTGAGATACTTATGAATTATGAGATATGCTGAGCCACAATAAAGTTCATTTGTTTTTGCATTAGATAGAAAAACCTCAACAAATTTATCGCTATGACAACTGCTTAGATTCTAGTCAGAGATTTCATTCCATTGAGACACTGGAAAGTTATTTGTGCATTAACATCACGCTTGAACTTCAGTATTAAAATGGAAAGGATTATGCTTAAAAATTATTGAACATTAACAATGACAATTCCTTTTCAGTCAGTGTTTCTATCCCTTTACTATTAGCACAAGCAAAAAAAAAAAACAATTTATAAAGTTTTTGCTATCAGCAATGGGAAAAACTTCTCCAAATGAATGTCTGTTGATTGTGAATCCATTAAAGGCAGTGGTGATATTCTGGAGGAAAAAAAACACAGCAGTAGCAGTAGCAATTGCTAAGGAGAACAAAGGAAAGCATCCAATTGGAAAGTATTTAATTATCTTAATTTGTAAATTCTGTAGAATGGTCGATGTCATAACAGCTAATCCTACAAAATGCTAGATGTCATAAACAAAATGCTAGATGTCATAAACAAAATGCTAGATGTCATAAACAAAATGCTAGATGTCAATTTATGAAATTGAAAACATATTGGAAGTTAGACTCATCCTTTGAATACAAATAAGAATATTGAATAGTTCTAATATTTTTAGAAGTTAAAACTAGTATAAAGTTGAGCAATACTTTAATGAATATTAACATTTTATATTCTGAGCCTTTTTAGATTTGCTGTCTCTTAGAGATCAAAAAAATATATAAAAATGTTGCATGAATCTGGGTGCATTTATTTATCAATATTGCAGTAGCCTCCAATATCACTTAAAACCAGCAAAATGTAAGTGATACGCTGGTTTAGAAGACAGTTTTGCTTTGTGCTGGAATAACACTAAATAGCTTCTTTACTTTTTCTAGCACATCTTGTTTCCTAATATAGTTTTATAAGACACTACTAGAGATACAAATAATACTGCACGCACAGGAGAAGAAATCTATATAATCAGAGATCCACAGGTTTACAGGATAAAATGATAAATTAATAGTCTTCTAGTACCCTGCAATTTAAGCAGGATGACTTCTTCTAAACCGGCAGCTTTATTTTAAACACTCAGTTCTCAGCGTCAGAGGGGGCTGCCCCTTGCACACACAAAGGGAGACCACATGCTCAAACAGAATGCCTGGGATGTTTGCACAGCATAATTAACAGTGATAATGTTATTCCTGGCATCGAAGAGACCTGCATTGACAAGATTGGCAGAAGGTCAGGATCAATACACCAAGTTACTGATTACCAACAGAAGTAGGATGTAAAGAGATTAAGACTGGTGTGCCAAGATCGTTAATCTCCTACCTACATACCAGCCCTGGATTTCATTGCTGTTAATTGTCATCATATTGGGATTGTTTCTGAATTCTGATTAGATTATAAATTTGGGGTAGGGCTTTTTTATGTTACTGTTTGTTAAGTGATCTAGAAATAATAAGTGAAGATCCTGGCAGTTATTTATTCATTTACTTTATTTATATCTTGCCTTTCTCCCCAAGTGACTTAGATCATTCTCTCATTCTCCACTTTATCCTTACAAAAATCTTGTGAAGTATGTGGAACTGAGAGTGTGAATGGCCCAAGGTCACCCAGTGCTTTCATCTTTAATTCAGCTGCGTCCATATATAGTGATAATAAAGCTGAATTGGTTGCCATCTCACTTAAGGCAACTTTAGAAAAGAGGACCAACAAAATATTCATTCCCTAAATTATACATATTCTGTTCTTCTTTCAGCTTCACATGTTTACAAAATCTTGTACTATATTATTTCCACCTGCTGTCTCCAAAAGTTGTACAGATTGTCTCTGTTATGCTTAATAGCACACAGTTTAAATAGCTTCTTTAGAGCTTCTGAAACACAGACACTTTGCAGTAGATGTTGTAAGTCTTTAAACATAGAGGAATTCACAATAAAAATAATAAACCTAGTGCGGTGGCAGAAGGAAGCATTGGTGCATGCAATGTTTAGTCCTTTTCCTGAACTTTCTAGATATTCTGACAGCTGTTTTTCCCTTTTTTTACCGGGCCAGCAGTAACTGAAATAGTACCCACACCCAGAAATATGTAAAGAAAAAAATGACAGGTTTGTTGTCTGGGAGTGCTGCTAGATGTTGTCATTAGCTGATAGGTTTGGGTTTCCTCAGTGACATGTAGCACCAGTTATCTGCTTTAGCTGATATGCCAGCTATGACTTTTCTTCGAAAAGTGTGATTTGACCATGTTCCAATTACATCCATGCTAGATTACTATAAAGTAATTTACGTATTTTGAAAAATGTATGGAAACTTTAACTGGTTCAAAAGTCAAGAGCTAGGCTGTTGTCAGGGGCTGAATATAAGGATCATATTACTCTTCAGCAACAATTCAAAATGTTGATTCTTAACTGTAAGTCCCTTGGGAATCAGGGAAACTGATAGGTAGCCCATCTCGCTATCAAGCCCTGCTAGAGTTTCCAGCCAGCGGAAATGGGGGGCAGACATGTGGAGGGGATCCAGTGTACAACATCATTACATCACTTCAGCGGAAAAGTCAGAAGTGGCACCATACAGTCTAGGAATTTCCTGAAATTTTATGGTAAAACCATAGAGTTTTCAGTGATTCTTAGAGCAGTATGATATCACACCCAGGTTTCCTCCAGAAATGATGTGATGCCATCATACTGATAACAGTTTTTATATCTTTTTTCTCCTGACATCTGCCAGATTAGTGGCAGGCAATTGGAGCTGAGGGTGGGATATCACCCACATCCAGCAGAAACCTGTCATCCCTAAGCCCTACCCTCTGTATTCCTGCCCACAGAAGTGAGACAGAGCATTCTCAATGCTGGTGCCTCACCTTGGAATACTCCTCCCTCCTTGAAGATTGCTTGCTTCCTACTAGGTCCAGGCCAAAACATTTCTTCAGTCACACTTAGCTGGCTTGGTTTTATAATCTGTACGCTACTGTTTTTATAACTTTCACTCTTTTATGACTACTGCTTTTAACTTTTATGGATTATAACCCCTAGGGAACATGATCTCTGACAGTTGACTTTGTCACCAAACTTTACCATTTTGTTCTCACCCATAACCACTTTAAATTTGGTGACTTGTTCCTACAGATCAGTGGTACAGCCATGAGCACCCATATGGCCCCACAGTATGCTAACATCTTTATGGCCAATTGGGAGCAACACTTTTTAAACTCCCACCCACTCCTACCTCTCTTATACCTGCAATACATTGATGATATCTGTCATGGATTTCTCCTCTCCCACCCCAGTCCAGGGATGAGAGTTAGAAACCCCAAGACTTCAGTAAAAATTAAACAAGCCCCCAGGAGTATGTCTGCACACGCTCTAGGGTATCAATAGTCACTGCCACCAGGATCTCTTACACAAAAGTCCCCCACCAATGATCAGGAGTAGAGATACCAACTCCTGCCTGGTCTCTGGGATGTAGCAACTTATCAGCTCTGTATCAGGGCTGCAAACAATTAATTAACACACAGTGGTAGCCTTTTTCGGCAAACTGCTTAGGCACAAGACTTAGTTTTAGAGGTCAAGTTGCAACAGAGGAAACAAATCCAGATAATATTGATTACATATTATATTTATTCAGTGCAAAAGCATGCATATATAATGAGACTAGCAAAAGGTAAATAAAAACAAATAATGCCTATAGCATAGTCAGCTCTAACTACACATAGAGGTATTCCATAGTTACCAAGCTTTCAGAGGTATCAGATGGTTCATTGTGCAAATAGTCCAAAGTCTCACCAAGGAATCTTGTGAAGGAACCACATGATTGTTGTGGGCAGTTAAGTCCAGCTTTGCTGCCTACTAGTAAAATTCCATGTTGCAAGTATACAGTCCAACAAGGAACTCTCCTCCAAAAAGGAACTCTCTTCCCAAGAAAACTCTTCCCCTCTTCCCATAGGGTGATCACAATTATCCCCCTTCTCCGTCACTATTGAATATGGCCATTATCCAATCGTGAGGGAGTGAAAGGGTGTGCCCAAATCTCTGGGTCTACGTGTGACATAACATGTCAGGAAATGCTTTTGATGTGCTAATCATACTGGGCCTAGCTTTGTCAGGCTTGGGAAGGCGCCTGCATGTCTTTGTGCTCCAGCAATGGTGTCAAAGTGTTTCGTATATGGATATGAGGCTTGGCCATCTGTGCGGGCCATCTGTGCAGGTGACAAAGTCACATGGAAGTGTTAGCAGCTCAGGCCATTTGGCCCTGGCAGGGATTTTTTCTGTACAACATCTTTATTGTCTGGACACATAGTAAAGAAGCCCTGGTCATATTCCACAAGGCATTCAACTATTTTCATCCCACCATCAACCTGACAATGAAGCAATCTATGCAAGATAAAAAAAATACTCAATGGACACATAGATATCACCTTATCCCAGAAACCTACTGAATGACAAACATCTACATGCCTTCAGCCACCATCCTAAAAATACCAAAGGTTATATGCTACAGCTGCAACTTTTCCAATCCGACAGACAGAGATATTCACTTGAGAGATCTACAACAAATCTTTTTGGAACAAAAATGTCCACATGATGAAGTCAAGAAATAGATTAACAAAGCCAGGATGGTACCCAGAGAAAACCTGCTGCAAGACAAGACCAAAAGAGACAGTAACAGATTACCTTTAGTGGTCATATACAGTTCTAAACTCAAAACAGTTCAATATATTACCAGTGACTTACAACTTTTACTGGATAATGACAATACTCTTTCACAAATAGTGGGGGACAACCTTTTCTTGCACACAGACAGACTCCCAGTCTCAAATAACTCCTCACCCACGATAATACAACACCTAATTTGAACATGGACACTGAGCTTGCAATAAACCCAGATGCCAACTTCGCTGTCACATACACCTAGACAACACAATCACTGGACTTAACTACATTAACTACACCATCTCACTTGCTCATCTTCTAACAATATATATACCATTAAATGCCAACAATGCCCTTCAGATCTCCACATAGGGCAAACAAGTCAAAACCTAATCCAAAGGATAAATGGACACAAATCTGACTTCAAGAATCACAAAACTGAGAAACCTGTAGGAGATCACATCGATATTCCAGGACACTCAATAGGGGACTCAAAATAGCTGTTTTACTGCGAAGGAATTTTGGAAACAGATTAGAATGGGAGACTGTTGAGTTACAAGTTATTACAACAGTCAGGACAATGGAACCCCCAGGGCTTAACAAATATATCAGTTTCTTTTTAAAAAATTATCATTTAAGGGATACAATGAACCCCTCATGGCTTAACAGAGATATTGGTTTCTTATCTCACTACACATGCTAATGCCATTCAGTTTTCACAGTGGTTTGTAAACTCTTTTATTATACTGTGTGTTAATCTGCAACTATTCACAGGTTTTACCAATTGCCTTAATCCAATTTTAGCTATATTTATTGCTCAGTTACTTAGGTATCTTGACTTTAATTAGCTTTCCTGTCAACATCTTCCCCACCCTCTACCGATATGTAATGGTTGGTGACTTATGTTCTAATGTATCTGAAGGAGCATGCATGCACTCGAAAGCTTATACCCAGAATAAAATTTTGTTGGTCTGAAAGGTGCCACTAGACTCAAACTTCATTCTGCTTGTAACTTTTGTTTATGCTATTATATTTTCCTTCTATTTTATGATCATTTTTATTGATGGTTTTCATGATTCTATGTTTTATGTATTTACTGTCATTTTTAATTTGTTAGCCACCTTGAACAATACTATGGAGAGGAGGCCTATATGTTTCTTATATAAATACATGTAAAAAGTAGAACTGTTAAATTGTAATATTTGTCATTACAGGTATTGCTTACAGAAAAAGATTACAGTCATTATTCTGGTCAAGCTTGATTCAAAAGGGACTAAAATCTTCAATTTTACACACTGCCCAAACCCTCCCTAACCATTGCCCCCATTAAAGCTAATGGTGGTGGGGAGAGGCAGCATAGACTTCAAACGTGGATGTTGTTGTGAGCATTCTTGCAACAGGATTTATTTGCAACGGGGAAGAATGGAGAATATAGGTCATGTTTTCCAGCTTTTCTGAATTCTGGCAATCTTGCAACTGTTTCAGGCTTTAAGACTCAGGTCTATACTGACTTTTTGCCTAGGTAGTTTGGGAAATGGGCAGACCTAGTAGATAGAGTTTCCAGTTCTCCTGATACAGCAAGAGACCTCCTAGCAACCCAGTTTGTTGCTTTCTGGTGCCTGAAATACCAGCAGGGGGAAATGGGGTGGGGGAAATATGGGCACGCACCAGCATCAAGCTGGTGTAGTGATGTCATTTCAGTAGAAACTGGAAGTCATGTCATGGATGTTTCAGGATTTGCAAAAAACACTAAGGCTGCGTTCAGACGGCCAGTCAATCGCGCCATGAGCCCTCCTAAAATTTTATCCCGATTTTTTTAATCCAGCCTAGCACGACCAGACGCCCCCCCATGAAATAGCCTCACCGCGCGTTGTTCCCGCCGTGATTTGTCTACACGGCATCCACCGAGGATTTTTTTAAAAAAAGTTTTGTACATTCGCATAGGCAAGGCTGCGCCTCCTTGGAGAACTGAGGCGATCGCGGAGTGTTTTCAGCAAAGTCCCGGTCCTCCCCCTTGCCATTGCCATCATGATCAATGGAGGGACTATTTTGCAAGTTAGAACAGTCCTTCCCCCCCTCCATCTCCCATCGCGGTAACATCTTGTCCCTAAAAGAAATAAGCATGAATATTACATTCCTCGTAGCGCTTATCGCTGAATGCGTTTCCTTGTTAAAGTGCACATGGGGTTTCAACTTTTTAAAAATTGCGCCCCCGTCGGCTCGGTCTGACGTCAGACCGAGCCGACGGGAGCATCGCGCGCTAATGGAGTTACCAGACGGAAGAAAGTCAGCAGTTGTTGCGCGGGTAAGCGAAAACCCTACATTGAAACTGCTGCTTTTTAAATCAGGATTGGAGGCGCAGCAGAACGGGATGCCTATGGGACCGGAATATTTCCCAGATGTTTCTGTCTGGTCGTGCATTTTTGATCCGCAAGGGAGTCGTTCCTATGGCAGATCAAAAGATCCGTCTGAACACACCCAAAGTGCCTGTCCCCTAAACACTCACAGGGGTAGCCAACTGTGGCCTAACAACCCTACTGGTACATCTTGAATGAAATCATAAAATCATACTAGTTTCAAAGCTGTACCAAGGTCTGGTTCCTCCTTAAGGTGAGTTTAGATCAAGCTGAGCTTCAAAAATTCACTATTCAAATGGCCTAATTACAAAGTTTAGCATTAATATTATGATGCATGTATACCTATGTGGTGGCTCAAGTGGTTAAGATGCTGAACTGCAGACCGGAAGGTCAGTAGTTCAGCAGTTTGAGACCCGAGTGCTGCATGATGAAATGTGCTCCCGTCTCTGGTCCCAGCTCCTGCCAACCTAACAGTTTGAAAGCAAGAAATTGCAAGTAGATAAATAGATACCACTTCAGTGGGAAGGTAACAGCGTTCCATGCGCCTCGGCATCTAGTCATGCCAGTCACATGACCACAGAAATGTCTTTGGACAGTGCTGGCTCTTCAGCTTGGGAACAGAGATGAGCACCGCGTCCCTAGAGTTGGATTCAACTGGCTTTCAAGCAAAGGAAACCTTTACCTTTATCTATACCTATACCACACGCTGAGGCCAATACAACAGAGTACTCTGTGCAGATAGTAGGTGGGCTCTGTTTTATATTATGTTGGTCAGATAAAGGATAATTTTCATTGGCTTCCAGACAGCTCAGAACTTGGCCAGATTAAACAATTTTGCACTTTACTCACTGTAATTTTACACTCACTCACTGCACTTTACTCATTGTAATTTCACACATTACTCACAATTTTGCAGTTTACTAACAGGGAAATGTATTATAGTTATTACTTTATGTCACACATGAAGATACAATGACTGGGGAGTGTTTCATTCATTTTCAATAAAATATAAACAGTGACACTTTATAAGACTGGAGATACATGAAGAAGGGGTCAATTTTAATCATTAGCTAACATAGGTAGGACTGGCGTGATATGGTCCATGGAATTGCGAAGAGTCGGACTTGACTTTACAACTGGACAACAACAATATAGTTCTCAGCCATATGGATTAAAACATTTCCCCCTGTAAATATCCTATTGCCTTCCTCTGTCATATACCCTTGTTTGCCTTTTCTTATTACAGTTTCCTAAATCTCACCAAGCTGTATATAATGTTCAAGTAAAATGTTCAGATTACTGAAAATGCAGCAGAACATGATATATAATATTTTGTTGGAGGAAACCAAAGCCTTTCATATTTCTTACCTTATACCACAGGATTTCAGGGTCTCTATATGGTATTAAAAAATCCTGTATGTCAGGGCATGAAATTTCCTTGGTTTTGCTAAGTTCAGCTTTTTCAAAGTATTTCATCTTTGAATTGTAGCAGAGGCCTGTGTCATTTTCACCCACTGTCAGCGAAATGGATACTTTCATACAGTAAGTAGAGTTTCTGCAATACAACAAATAAAGATAATGGTTTAGTGAAAATAAAACAACAGCAAAATCAATGTTTTCTGAATTTTACAAGAATATTAGGTGGAATAAACAAGGAAGCAGATCTATTACAGATTATCTGCAGCCATTTCATTTTCATTTGTTATTATCAACTAGTACCATCCAAGAATTCCTTTATTTATATATTTTACATGGGAGAACAGCTTCCTACAAAGACAGTGTCAGTGTTAAGAGCTCTATGCATTAGCCAGAAAGACCATAACCATCCTGCTGACAGATGCTATTGCAGCTGCTCCCAGGCCTGAACAAATCTGTTTAGTGCAAAATATTCCAGCTCCAAATGGGAATCTGAAGTATCACACCATGAACTGGAGTGTTAACCAAGCTATTTGTCAGGTTTAAACAGTTTTTAGCAATTTAGACCAAGGCGATCAGTTTGTTTACTGTATAGAATGATCTTATGTACATTTACTTGGGGATAAATCCCATAGATTTCAATATAATTTTCACTTTAAAAATTGTGCATAGGAATGCAACACAGGTCAATCTTCTCTACGTTTATTTTCTAGTATGTCCCATTAAGTAAGATTGGCTGGTTCTTCCCCATCATCCTCTTTCTACAGCAGCAGCATATAGTTTTTAAAAAGTATTTCTGAAGATCTGGGGATTCTTATAGACAAAAAGCCACATGGCTAGGGTTGTTAGCCCCAGACTGGGAAATACGTGGAGATTTTGGGGATGGAGCCTGAAGAGGGTGGGGTTTAGGAAGGGGAGGGACTTCAACAGGGTATAATGCCATAGAGTCCAACTTTCAAAACAGCCATTTTCTCCAGATACCTGAATCTCTGTTGCCTGGAATTCACTTGTAATCCCAGGAGATCTTCAGCCACCATCAGGAGGTTGGCAACCCTACAAATGGCATGGATGGGAGCAATAGGAAAGGAAGTCAAGTGAAATAACTCCCACTCAATCTGTTTCTGTTGATGCAAGTCTTTCTTGCTGCAGCTCCCTTGTATCCCTTTTTGTCCATAAGCATCTCACAACTCCTGGCAATGCCATTTCAGGAGCCTTAGCAGGCTCCTATAGGAATGAGATGGCAGGGAGAGATCTGCATCCATTTATGTGTTATACTCATGATCTGTAGGAGGTAATCTGACGGGGTTTATTCTTTTTTTTTTTTTTTAAACAATTTTTATTAGGATATATAATACTTCACAATTTTAGCTAAGATAATATAAATCATATCCTTTTCTTCAGATTCCCCTCCCCCCTATTGGCTCCCAGCATTGTTTCCACCATTTTACCAATACATAATGCCTATTAATTCACTGTTATCATATAAATTCTACAGGTAACGCAATTTACTTATTTGCAACTACTACTAATACTTATTGATTATATACCTATTACACATTTCTGATGGGGTTTATTCTGAAGCCTGGTAACTGGTGGTGGATGGGGGGACTTACCAGGAGCAGAGGACTATCTGACAAACAGAGACATGTCCTTAATTACTTCAGGGTGATACTCTGTTATTTGGGAAAAAACTCTATAGTAATTTGACTTCTACTATAGAGTTTTTGCCCAAATATCAGAGTGTTGCACTGAGGTCCTGGATGTAATGACATAACTTCTGGGTTAACTGGCAGTGACACAGACACGTCCCTGCACATTGGATGGATCTCCGTCTTTTTCAGAGTAAGTCCCCCCCACCAGCCAGCTGATTGGAGGCAGGGAGGTGGGACCTGGCAGTGGGAGAACTACCAGCTTCACTGGGGGAGTCTAGCAACCCTAATTCTCCTTATCCCTGCAGTTGAAAACAAAATAATGTTAAACTATTTAAACATAATGACATAACGTAAGAGAAGCCATGTTGGATCAGGCCAAAGGACAATTCAGTCCAACACTGTGTCACACAGTGGCCAAAAACCAGGTGTCATCAGGAAGTACACCAGCAAGGCCAGAATTCCAGAAGCCCTCTCACTATTGCCCTCTAAGCACCAAGAATAGTATTCCCTCTGTACATTATGACTAATTGCCACTGATGGGCCCCTGCTCCATATGTTTATCCAGTCCCCTCTTGAAGCTATCCATGCTTGTAGCCACCACCATTTCCTGTGGCAGTGAATTTCATGTGGGTTTTTTAGAGAACTTATCTGAATTATTGTGCATAAATACAAAAGACAGGATAATGTAAACATCTGGAACATGGAACAATATAATATGAGAACAAAGCAATATGGTATCATTGGCACAGAACCAGTGTAGGGACAGCCATAAATACAATGGTGATGGGCCATAATCATAAAAGAAAGACCAAATCTCAGCAATCAAAAGGAAAACAAGGGGACAGGAGAAAGGGTTATTAAGGTGAGAACCAGAAATTGGTTAGCATAACGTGACATCAAGTGTAGAAGTGTTGCCAAACAATTCCCAATTACAAGCAATACAAGATATAACAGGGAACCAAAAACCAAAGTAATCAGAGAAGAGAAAGTATCAGTTTGCAATACCTGATCTAGAATTTTTTCCATGGTGAGGAAGTTCCAAATAGTCTATACCACGCTTTGAGAGAGGGAGGGGAGGGATTTTTCCAAGAAGCTATGACTGATTCAGTGGCAGCACATAATAACATAATCAATTTCTTCCAATCCTGAGGTATGGAGAGGGGATCCCACAGATTTAATACCATTACTTCAAGTTGCAAAGGGATAAAATAACCCATAATGATATGGATATGGTCCCTAATTAAACTCCAGAATGTTTGGATAAGGGGGCAATACCACCAACAATGTTGAAAAGAGCCTGATGAACCACAATGTTTCCAGCAAAGAGGGGAGTAGGAAGGGTTCATATGGTGGAGCCATAAGGGGGTAAAGTACCAATGGGCCATGATCTTTAAATATTGGGGTTTAATATTGATCACTTTAGAATGATTAATACTGGACCACCAAATTATATGCCAGTGGGCATCAGTAAGATGTGTAAGGTCAACCACCTTGCCATGATTTCATGTAGGAAGGAAGAGGGGGTCCTACTGGAAAAATTAAAGTTTTGTATAAAATGGAAATCAGTCCGTGGAAGCTCAAGTGTTCTTTAGAACAAGTTTGAAGTTTGTCATTAAAAATTAGAGAATCTAACAAATGTTTAATTTGCAGGTTCTGAAACCAAGGAATTTTTGCGCTTTTACATTCCAAATCAAGTTTGTCTAAGATTTGGCCATTTTTAATGATGACTATAAATTTCTTCAGATTGGAGGATCACCAGACTTCAAAGCAATTAGGATGGAGCCCAAGGGGGAACCAAGGCTGACCAAGGTAAGTAGCTGTAGGTGAAATGGGGTAGTTTCTTTAAATCTATGATCCCAAATTTGTAATATGGTAAGTAAGAATCTGTTAGTGTTAGTGGTGAATGGTCTGTGGAAGCAGTCATTCCAAAGTACTTCAGAAAAATGAAAAGGAAAAATGGTTGATTGTTCGATATACATCCAGTTTGATGTATTAATGGGGTGTAATAATTTAACCAAATTTGCAAGTAGTGTGACTTCATAATAAAGTAGAAGATCAGGATAGTCAAACCCCCCCCCCCGAATCTGAAGGCCATCACATGGTGGAAAAAGTTATTTGAGGATTTTTAAAATTGCAAATAAAGCTATTCAGAAGTTCTTGCCAATGCTTAATCATTGCAATAGGCATGGTTATTGGCAAAATCCTAAAGATATAAATAAATTTAGGAAGGACAAAAGTTTTATCAGAAGTACTTTCTCATACCAACAAAGATTCAGACCTCACCACTTCTTTAAGGGGGTTATAGTGTAGAGAATAAAATTCAAAAAATTACAGCTTATAAGGTTATTTAATCAAGGAGGACTATTAACCTCCAAATAGTTCCAAGTTTGGTAACCCACTTATAGGGGAAAAGATGATTTATAGCCTGGGTCAGAAACAGGATCTATGTGAACCAGATAATTCAACATTTTCAAATAATTAATTTGTAACCTGGAAATTAAACTAAAATGATTAAAGACCTCATTCGCTGCCTGTAATGAATTATAAAGGTTAGAAAGATATAAAACAAGATTGTCCATGAACAAACCAAGTTTGTACTCTTCGTCACATATCACTATTCCCTCAATGTCCGAAAACTGATGAACTGCTGATATCAGAGGTTCAATTGATCTGGCAAAAATAAGTGGGGAGAGGGGGCACCCCATCTGGTCCCTCAGGAGATAGAGAAGTCTGCAAAAAAGAATTTCATTCACACTAACCTGGATCCTAGGGTTCTCATAAAAAGCTTGGACAATGTGAGTAAAGCCTGAACCAAAGCTCATATGACAAAGGAGAGAAATTAAATAATTTGGTTTCAAATTATCAAATGCCTTTTCAGTGTGTATAGCTTGGATTAAAAGGGTCTCTTAGGAACTTGCGCACACTGAATTATATTTAAAGTATTCTGGAAGTTGTCAGCAGTATTGCATTTGGGGATAAACCCTGATTGACCAAGGTGAATGTATTTGTGTATAAAAGTGTTCAAACAGAAGGCTAAAATAAAAGATTTTTAAGATCTTGGTTCAATAGGGAAATAGGATAGATGGAGCCTGTGTCTGTAAGGTCTTTCCCAGGTTTGGGGATAACAACAATATGCCCATGAAGGAGGCATAGTTACAAGAGATTGCACCAAATTGCAAACATTAGCTATGGGTTTTGCTAATTGAGCGGCAAAGGTCTTATAAAATTCAGATGGGAGGCCATTCCGTCCCAATGTTTTGTTATTCTTAAGTGATTTGTTGGCCTCAAGCACCTCTTGAGAGGTAATAGGATTATCCATGAATCTTTTATGTTCTAACAATAATTTACAAAAAAAATCATGAGATGAGATGAAAGTACTGAGAAATTGAAGATTGCGTGGGAGAGTCAGAATGATACAAAGTTTCATTATTGGACAAAACAGATAGCAATTTGATGAGAATCTGTAAGAAGGAGTCCTTTTGAATTTCTGATTGAGAGTATAATTTTGGTTGAGAGTTTAGACCTAATTCTCCAGGAGAGAAACCTCCATGGTTTAGGAGAATGGTGCCAATACTTTTGCTTGAGAAAGAGCTTTCTCTCCCTAAATGTGGGGGATTTCAAGGGATTCTATTGCTTTCCTTCCTCTAACAGCCACTTATAAACTCATTTACTGCTTGTCCTTGTACTGAGGAGATCTTCTGTAAAAGATCGTTTTTAATACCTCTCTTTGTTTTTGTAATAGGAGGCCAAGGAAATGAATTTGTCCCAGAGGACCGCCTTAAGTGTGTCCTATGTTAATAATGGAGAGACCCCACAATTTGAATTCTCCTTGAAGAAGTGATCAATAGCAGTAGTTATATCTGTGACAATCTCTTACTTCAATAAAAGAGAAGCGTTTAAAGACCATGCAATGTTCCAAAAGTTTGTTTTATGATTAAATAATGTACACTCCACCCATGAGTGATCAGAATATGTTTTAATACCGATGTTCAAGTGGGGAACTTAATTGACCAGAGTTTTAGAGAGCAGTAAATAGTCTATTCTCATATGAATGTTAAATCAAGATGAATAATATGTGAAATATCAGAGGGGTCAAAACTCATGCAAGTCAAATTGATCAAAAATATTTTGTAGTTTGAGGTGTTTGTCTTTGGATTCAAGATGACAAGAGTTGTGGGAAGATTCATTAAGGGATAAGTTTGCAAAGGTTGAGATCTCCACCAAGAACAATATCACCAGTGAAAAATTTTGTTGTTGATTATCTAGATGGTAGACAAGGTGAGATTCTTCCTATTCAGTTGACCATTCAGAAATAGAAAATGCCCCGAGGTCAGAGTCTAAGGAGCAAAGAGTAAAATGAACCTGCTTAGAAATAAGGATATCAATGCCACGTGACTTCGAATTGGTGAGGAAACCAATTTGATTATAGGATCTGTCAGGTAAGTCTCTTAGATAAAGAGAATGTCAGGTTTGAGTTTAACAAGTGTAGAAATGATATGCTTCCACTTGACTCTTTTACTAATACCTGAGACTACTTTTTTTTAAACAATTTTTATTTTATATAAGACAAACAAGAAAAAAGAAACAACAAATATACATACAGAGAAGGGGGAGTTCCATTAACAACCTTATTTTGTCTGTTAAGCTACCATACATTAGCAGGTTATATATATTTTTTATTTTTTTCCACCTTGTATTTTAAACTAAATCTTTATTCATAGCTAAAAAGAAAGTTATAGTTCATATTTCCTTGTATTTTGGTTGTATGTCCATATGATTTATTTATTATACTTTTCCATCCATTTATAAAACCTTGACCATGTATTCTCAAAGTCTCTTTCATTTTGTCCTCTCAAAATTAAAGTTAGTTTGTCCACCTCTGCAGTTTCAAGTACTTTATTAATGATTTCTTCTTTTGAAGGCATTCCATCCCCCCCCCCAATATTTGGCATATAATATTCTTGCAGCTGTCACTGTATAATAAGATAAGAGTCTTGCTTTTTACCAGGGATCTTTTTGTAGCAGGAACTCCTTTGCATATTAGGCAACACACCCCTAATGTAGCCAATCCTCCAAGAGCTTACAGAACTCTTCTTACAGGGGCTACTGTAAGCTCTTGGAGGATTGGCTACATCATGGGTGTGTCGCCCAATATGCAAAGGAGTTCCTGCTACAAAAAGAGTCCTGCTTTTTACAATTTTCTGGTAATATATTCAATAAAAACAACTCTGGTATATAAGATATAGTTCATTTTAACATTTTTTGTAACAATTCATGAATCCAAGACCAATATTTTTAACTCTATCACATGTCCACCACATATGAAAAAAGAGCCAACATTTTTTGACACTTCCAACAATCATTTGGTAGTTCAGGATAAAACTTTGCTAATTTGTCTGAAGTTATATAACATCTATAGAACATTTTATAAATATTTTCTTTAAATGAAGTTGCTTTGGTAATCTTTACATTTGTTTTCCATACCTGTGACTAATGGTCTAAATCAATATTATGAACCAAATTTTGTACCCATTGGACCATGCAATTTTTAACAATTTCCTCTTTTGTTTTATTTTCTAACATTATTACATATAACTTTTAATCAATTTCTCATCAGTATATAACAATATCTTGTCTGTTAATTTTGAATAAAAACACATTTGCTTATCTTTGATGTATCTTGATTCTATTTGAATTCTTTCCCATCAACTTAAGTTGAATTCTTGTTTCTTAAGATTTTCTGTTGGTTTTAATTCATTTTTGTTATCCAACAAATCTTCATATCTTAACAGTGCATTTTTTAGGAACAAGTTTGGGTTTGTAAACGCTTCTAGTGCTGAAACCTATGTTGGTATCTTAGTATAAAAAAGTCTTTTAACTTCTTCCCGTACCTCCAATGAGGCTCTCCTAATAAAATGTTGTTTGAAAGATTTATGAGTATCAGCTTTTCCATAGCATATAAATACATGCCATCCCAATAATAATTCCTGCCCCTCTAATGTTAATAGTCTGGTATTTTCTAATGCAATCCATTCTTTTAACCACATCAATGATGATGCTCTATAATATAAACACCAATTTAATAATGCAAATCCGTCTCCTTCTTTTGCATCTTGTAGCACTTTCATTAAAAAAAATAGAATAAAGCTTACTGAGCCTACTTCTAAAGGGTTAACGTGTCATCTTTCCATGAAAGGTAAAAGTAAGAAGAAATATCACACCAAGAGAATGAATTCAAAGCAGGAGAAGAGACGGTTGACAATGATGTGCTGGAAAGGGAAAAAGTGCATTAAAGTTGGGCTAAAGTATCGCATGGGACCAATTGGAATGAAACACATTGGGGGAAGAATGATGTAGGTACAAGGGTCCAATTAAAAACCAGAAAAAAGTCCCAAGATGATCAATAAGGGTATATAAGGAGGGCCACAAAACACAGGTAAGGATGACACAAATAAGGTAAAGGGTTCAAGTAGTTCCAGTTATAACTTTTCAGTTACCCCCAGAAGACCAACAAACGTATATATGGCCAAGTATGTGTGTCACTGTCACAGCCCAGAATATGGAGAACGTGGATTGTAGTAAGGACAGAATTAATACAGGGACAGCCTTTTTAGTATAAAATATATAAATGAGGAGCTCGAAGTGGGACCAAGAAAAGTAGAAGGAGAAACTGAACAGAATCCCCTTTCCAACCCCTCCCAACCAGCTCTCAGCCATAAGATAACAATTGGAATCAGGCAATCTATTATAATAATAACTACAAGAGCACCGAGTATACCAACATAAGAACCATATCAGGAAGTAGAACAACAGAGAACAAAGTTGAGAACAACCTCCATCCCTCCATTCCCCTGTAAGTAAAATACAAAACATAGCAGGAGCCCAGTCTGAGCACATAAACCCTTTCATAAGAGACAGAGAGCAAACAAAAATCCCAGCTAGAACCTTAGAAGAAATTACAGAGACATGAGAGAATCCCCACCCCCAACTGATATAACCGAAAAAAGTAATTGAAAACCAATGGATTCCACACAAGGAGTCATCAGAGATCTCCAAAAGGAGAGATGATTGTTCTTGAGAAGACAGACTGCAGTTGTGGTAGATTGTAAAATCAATAAAAGAGGGGGGGAAAAACCCTAAACATAAAACAAACAGAGAAACGCCTGCGGTGCCTACAGGGAAAAAAATGCCTGTAGGAAACAGAGTAAAACTCCATGACTGCAACAGAAATGCTAAGAAGGCTTTAAACCCTTGTCTGCCCCCCTCCCCACACCTGTTAAGGTAATGTGGTAAAGCTTGGAAAGTATAAAAAGACTGTAATACAAAATGCTAAGGGGGTATTGCAAATGAACATAAAGAAAGCATAAGAAAACCATTTCATGAGGATTGTCTCACAGACATTTTATTCCACTTTGGAGGAGTGATAGAGAAGCCTGTTTTCTTTTGTGGGTCTTCTTTGCAGAATCAGAAGACGGCTCCAGATTAAGTGATTGTGATAGTGGCCACTATTGATATTAGATGCTGTGAGGGTGGCTCCTTGGTGAACCACAATTATATTGCTGGAGGGAGACCAATGGAATCTGATGTTTGCTTCATATAATCTGGTAGAGATGGGCTTCAAGAGGTGTCATTTATCCAAAACTTCAGGTGCCTGATCAGGGAGAACGAGAACACATCTATCCTTGTATATTAAAGAGCCTTATGCTCTTGCCACTTGGAGAATTATTTTTGTTGTTTGGTCATCCAGGAATTCTGCAGTGATGCCGTGGGGGCCTTTAAAACGTTGATGGTTTAACACTCCCTGAGGGTACATTTTAAGTATGGTTTCTAGATGTAGGGCTGAAGACAGCCAAGAGGCTTAAAATACTGGGAGGTCAGTAGAGGATTCTTCTCCCTCTGGGATGCCTCTAAATTTTAAACAACGTTGGCAGAGAGTTGTTCTCTAGCTGGAGTATTTTATCCCTCACCCAGATGCCATCATGCTGAAGTTGATTAATGTCTTCCTGGGCAAAGAGGGACATTTCCATAGCTGAGTCAGCTGTATTAACAGCCTGTTGAAGCAAAATTCCAATCTCATCCAGCCTCTCAGGTATGGGCTTTAACATTACATTGATTTTCTCCAGTGGATCGGTTTCAAATGAATGAAATGAGTCCACCAGATCCTGTTTGGTAAGTCCCACATTTTGTTCATCAGCAGTTTTTTTTTGGGGGGGGGGTTTCAAGGTCCACTGAGACGATAAATTCAATGCAGTCTTGCTACCACCCAATTTACCCATGCCACTTCAGAAAAAAGGGTAAGAATCATCAAAAGGGGGTCAAAAGAAGAGGGGAGGGAAGACGGAGCATAGAGTTAAGTGTCTACCTCCATCACCCTCAATGCCATGCCCGATTCAATTCCACATGTTAATTACTTTTTGAGTGAAGAAGTACTTCCTTCTATCTGTTCTAAACCTACCGCTCATTAATTCCATTAAGTGCCCACATTCTTATATTGTGCAAAAGGGAGAAAATGGCTTGTTCTATCCCACGAATAATTTTGTAAACCTCTGTCTTGTAATCACTCAGTCATCATTTCCCCAAACTTAACAGCCCTGACCTCTTTAACCTTTCTTCATAGGAATTCATAGGAACTCATTTTAGTTGCTCTTTTCTGCATTTTTTGAATGCTATAATATCTTTTTTGAGGTACAGTGGCCAGAACAGTACAAAATATTCCAGTGAGGCTGTACCATAGATTTATACAGGGGCATTATGATACTGGCTGATTTGTTTTCAATCCCCTTCCTAATAATTCCCACCATAGCATTTGCCTTTTTTATTGCAGTTGCACAGAGTCGATATTTTCAGGGAATTATCTACTATGACTCCAAGATCTCTCTCCTGGTCAGTTACAGTTTGGATCCCATCTAAGTATATTTATAGTTAAGACTTTTGGCTCCAGTATGCATTACTTTGCACTTGCCCAGGTTGAACCTTGTTTGCCACGATGATGCCCACTCACCCAGCCTTGATAGATCCCTCTGGAGTATCTCACAGTCCTCCCTGTTTCTCACCGACTGGTTCTTAACGTGCCATCCACAAATGTAGGCATTTCATTGCTCACCCCCAACTCCAAGTAATTAATGAACAAGTTAAAGAGCACATGTCCTAGAACCAAGCCCTGCGGTTCCCCACTGGTAACTTCCTTCCTCTGTGAAAACTGACCATTTATACTCACTCTGTTTCCTGTTAATAAATCATTTTTAATCCACAAGAGGACTTATCCTCTTATCCCATGACTGCTGAGTTTACTTAGGACCCTTTGATGAGGAATTTTATAAAAAGCTTTCTGGAAGTCTTCCTGGAAGCTTTGTACCCTGAGCTTTTAGTTTCTGAATGTCAAGGACAAAGGCACCTAAAACTGCAAAAGGTAACCATACCTCTCTTAGTTCTGTGCTGTTTATGTCTTAAAAATAGAATATATGTAGAAAAGTATTTTTTAGTTTTGGTTTTCTTTTCTTTGTGGGTGGCACAAGAGCCTGTTGTTCAGAATGTACACTGGTACAGTTAAATGCCTTCTGACCTCCAGTCTGATAAAAGTGTCTCTTGCAGTGAACACACAGAATTTATTTTGTTACTTGCCCTTTCAGATGCTGGTAATTCACATCTGTTTGGTGTAGGAGTGTGCACAGAGAAAGTATCCCCAGATTTCCACATATAACTTGTCACTGGTCTACACTTTGTCATTTAAATGGAAACAGAAAGAGATAGAATGTCTTCTCCAGAAAATAAGAAACGTCCTGTTTGAAAATGAACAAGCAATGTGAATTTGCCACTAATCTAGTCAGCATTCCATTCTAACAACCTTGCTGGGAACTACTGGATGGTTTAAGGCAGAGTTCTATGGGTGGGGGGGAAGCATTAAATGTTTTCAGATTTCTTGCCCTCTAGGAATGTTAATAAATGCCTTTATTTGCCAACTATGGCCATTCCTGCACTCTCCTTTTAATCCATGTTCACTGCGGTTTCCTCAAAGTAAGTCTGCACTAAAATTGAATTCAATCTTCTTTTTAATCCAGGTCCCCCCCCCAATTCTGCACTAAAATCGAATGCAACCTTCTTTTTATTCCCCATTCTGCATTACATTACCTCCCTTCAGTGGTCAGCCAGGTTTCAGCTTGCTGTTGCCCTGGATTATTTGGATACTGTTTAGCCGTTGACTTAAATTGCCTTAGCTCAAATACTGAGAAAATCCAGAGTGGCAGGCAAATGTGGAAAGGACCACAGTATGTTCCAAGGGACTTTCTACATAAATACATGTGTTGTGAAATATCACTGTGGCTTGACAGAATTAGTTTTAAAAAACAGGGGTCATGATGGTTAAAAGCATCAGGGTCAGTATTCTAGGACAAATGCTAGAGTCTAGCACTGATTTAGGGCTGCCAACCTTAAGGTGGGGCCTGGAGATCTTCCAAAATTACAACTGATCTCCAGACTACAGAGATCAGTTCCCCTGGAGAAAATGACAGCTTTGAAGGGTGAACTGTTTGGCATTATGCACCAGTGGAGTCCCTCCCCTTCCCAAACCCTGCTCTCCTCAGGATCCATCACCCCAAATCTGCAGGAATTTACCAACTTGGAGTTGGCAGCTCTACAGTGACCCTTGGTAAATTGCCTCTATTACTTTCTCGCTGTAAGAGAGGAAGCCATCATCTCCTTCTGGGAAATAGCAACAATTGGGTTACTGTGGATGACTGGGACCTCTCTGTCCCACCCTCTCCCTGGAATCATGAAGCTCCGATTCTCTTTATGCCGCCTAGGGAGAAGCGGCAGACATAAGCTGCTGCCCCAATAACACCTGGCTGGCCCTGTGCTCATTCAACATTTTGCCCATTCTCCTCTCAGCAACCACTTCCTCTCCCTTGGTGTCACATGCTCCTCAACACCATTATCTGGCTATCACCCTCTTTGCTCATCATCTTTCCCATCTATGGTAGGCATCTGCTCCTCACTGGCTCTCATTCATCCTCGTGTCTGGACAGCAGACTGCAACAACCACCTCTTCTTCCTTCCCCACTGTCTCCCTCTGGTTTCTGGTAGCAGCCCCTGGGCTCTGATGTCTGCTTGCTTCCTTAGCAGAGGGTAAGGTTGCTAACTCTGGTTTGGGAAATTTCTGGAGATTTGGGGGGTGGAGTCTTGGGAGGGCAGCCATTTTCTCCAGAGGGACTGATCTCTGTCATCTGGAGAACAGTTGTATTTCTGGGAGATCTCCAGCCCCCACCTGGAGATTGGTAACTGTAGCAGAGGGGCAAAAGTACCTGCCCTATGTGGCACATTGGGGAAAACAAAGAATGGAGTGGTGGAGGTTCCTCACTACTGGTGGGGGATGAAGAATTAGGCACATAATGGAAGAGGTCCATAGACATTTTGCCAAAGCCCCCTAAACTCAGAATCAGCCCTGAGAGGGAAAATGAATATTTCTCCAATATACCTTCCTTTTTTGTTTGGTGTTATCAACTGTAACTATATCCTAGGCATTATGGGCTTGTGCAGCAAAGAAGTGGGGACAGGAATAGTTCAGCTTGATAACCCTGTGTGAATAAAGACACAGGTTCACCAATTAAAATTATTTCTGAATGAAGGATGAGAAGAATCTCTGGGTGGTACCTTAAATAACTGCAACCAGTCAAAATGAACTATACTGGAAGTCTGGCTCATTGTAATAAAGCTGCCTGTATCCAAGTGCAAAGACTAAGCTATTAGAAACATTTCTAAACATTCAGTATTAGTGTGAATGAATATTCCTGTCCTTCAGGCTCTCTCAAGCTTCCAGTGAATCATAAACAAAATCTAAGATGGATTAATCAAGCCTAGTATTCTGGTTGTGCTCTTTGTGTGTGTTTTTCTGCTGAAAGATTTATTTATTTATTTTTAAAAAAACACTTTTACCTTCACATGCCTTAGGAAGCATTTAACAACTGAATTTACATTCACTTTTCATATAAATGAAGAGGAAATTATTGCACTTTGACTATATATTCATTTAAGGGGGGGACTTTTGAAAGTGTCTGAAGATAAGTCCACAAAAGCCTGCTGCCAGAAAGAATAATCTAAATCCAAATGTCTTAAAATGCTATAGTACATACTTCATATGCTAATATGTGAAGGACATTGCATTGCTAAATCTGAGAAATATTATTCAGGTCACAAAGTTTCTGTTGCATCTGAAACAGATGCTGAAGTACATATTCTAGTTTTCAGGATTTCACTGAGCATGAAATTACTGCATGGGAGTGAGCGACATTCCATGACATTTTTAGGACAATGTTATTTCCCTATATTTTGGTATCTAGTTTGTGGTGGTCCAACTTTCTCTTATAAACTATCAGTAATTCTTCCCATTAAAAGGAAATCAGTACTGAAGTCACATTCTGAAGACAAGCATGAGCACTGCACAATGACACAGACAACCTGAGGCAATCTCACTTTGGCAGACATATCTTGGAAAAAGAATGCTCAGCAACTGTTCCCCTCCCCCAGCTAGTAGTGTTTTATTCTCAACAATGAATTCAGCTAAACTATACTAATACAGTGCAGGACTGATACTTTAAAAATATGTATTAAGTTCTGTTAATAAATGCACTAACTGCTTCATTTGCCTAAATGACAATGAGATATTTAGGGGCAGTTCATATGTACAAAATTCTGCAAACTCTGTATCTGGGATTTTATATGGTCTCTTTCAAAGAAATGGAAGACTATGAAACCTGGAGTACAGCCAGTGTGGATGTATACAGTAGTGTCATGCACTGCATACTAGACTTGGGGTGGCAGTCTGGGTCCCGCACCCCCAACACTGCTCAACGGGGCAGATGGAGGTGATGGGGAGATTTTATGGTTTAAGCAAGAATTTTGGGTTAATCCCAGATCATTGCCCGGACACGATGATGTACTGGAAGTTTTGTAATAGAGATGATGTGCATTAGTATGATGCCAAAGACCTGGTCCCCCCACCCAAATTCTTCCATTCTGGTACAAGCCACATCTGGATAACTCTATCTTAAACATTATAAGTATGTGTATGAGCCCACTACACATGCCATTTCAATTCACATGGTATATAAATCAGAGGAAGAGAAGGCAACATTTTCATGCTGAGATCATCCCTCCCCTCCCTACTTTGCAGTCCTATGATGCTTCTGCTTTCTGTCTGACTTACAAGCTGAAGAATTTATTAAAAAAAACACTTTCTTGACTGAAGTCTCAGGTAGCTACATGCTGCCTACGGCCCTCAAGGCCCTGCCACAGAATACATGAAAGTTGATCAAGACGAGCAACTACAATTTATATCCATAATTATTATATCCTCTTCCAGATAGGTTTGAAAATGAAAACAAGAAGTACTTGCCCTTCCCAGTTTCTGGGGGTGCAGAACTGAAGCTCTAACTGTGGCTATTCATTTAGTAGTAATACAACCATCATACAATAGGAATTTTGGTGAAAAATATTTTAAAATTACGAGAGCATGTTTCCAATGTTGAGTAAACCTGAAATCTTCTCCTATATTCATAACTGCAGGAATTTAAAATAGTCTAATATAAATCTCACCAAGGCTGTGTTCACACAGGCAGTTTAATCCACTGTTGCCCCACCTCAAATTAAGCCAGGTTATTTTGTGGCTGAGAATTCTAACCAGACTCACCCATTTTAGCACACTTCAATGCCATTTTACCCCTCCTTGCATGAACAGAGGGCAGACACCAGGGAGTCAGCTCGTCAATCATTTTTTTAGAAGTTTAGAAGCACTCAGCATGCTGGGATATGGAGTTCACGGGGCTTTCAGCCATTTTCTTTTAAAATTAAGTCCACAGAGCAATGGCACAAGTGGTGAAGAGACTGCTGGGAAATGGAGCCCCCTGCCATCCTCCCTCTAATCTTTTCCGTTTACCTCTTCCCCAAACAATTTTTTAAAAGCTGCAGAGAAAGGGGTGTCTTTCTTTAAGAGTTTTTCAAAAGAAAATGAGGTTTTCCTGGGGGGAGGTGCATATATTCAGTCATGCGATCCTCACTAACTGGGGGGGGGGAATGGCGTCCAGAAAGCAAGAGTTCAGTGAGACCTGCCTGACTGCTTGGCTGTGCAACAGAGTGACTAGATGACAGAAAATCCATTTTTGAAGTGGCTCAGACCAACAGGACCGGACTTTATCAGGTATCAAAAAAACACAGGGCAAAGGGAGTCGGGAATGGAACTCAGATGACTCAGGAAAGTAACCAGTGAACCATGACACTGTCAGGGAGTCCATACCATGTACAGAGAAGGGAGTTCAGAATTTCTTTCTCAGATCTTAATGTGTAATGGGCAATTTAATACAACATGAGAAATGGATTCAATAGCACCCAGGCTACAGGGGCATCATCTAAATTCATAGGGGATTTTTTGACATCTTCCAGAGAAGATGGCCGATGACAATACATTGAATCTGGCCAGCATAAATGCCCTTCTTTGATGGAGATCAGTTAAAGAGCAGAAATAAGAGGCTATCTGGCCAGGTGTCAGAGATAGTTCCAGATGAATTGGAGAGCAAGTTTTCCTAGCTGCCTCAGTCAGGCACTGAAATTGGATATCTAACAGCCTGCGTTTAATTATCTGAAATACTGTTGAGACAAATGATAAGTAAAGTGAATCTAGAGGTATACCTATAGACCTATAGACTCATTTCAACCAGTTCAATTAATGATAATCTGTCAACATTAAGAAAGTAAGAGAGTTTGAATCAGAATTAAACAAAAGACGAAGCCAAAATTTGATCATCAAAAGCCAGGTCCAAATTTCTAGCAACATCTGGCTGGTTTCAAGAAAAATCACAGTGTATGAAATACAGTTAGGAAAACCAAGGATTTTCCAAAGAAAAAAAGACTGTAGCCCCTCAGCTGATTGATTAATTGCACTTATCCATATGGGAGCTCTATACAGGAATTGTTGGCTGGATTTTGCATTAAATGCTTTTAAAGCCATGGGAACACACCTATTGCCTCTCAAACAGAAAAAAAAAAAATGGGCAATGGTAGTAGCACCGTTCCTTGCTAACATTTATGGTGTATAGCCCAGCTCCCACTGTAATAAAAGTTGATCCCCAAATATTTGAAGGATTTAACTTGCTCAATGGGATTTCCCTGAATTGTCCATACAAACTGTTTTCAGGATTTAACAAAAAACTAAGATCTTTGTTTTTCTATGGTTCAGTCTTAGCCTGTTATTATTGCAATAGGTCAAACATTGATGTAAAAGATGCCTCAGTCCAATTCGGGAACATAAGAGTAAAATAGTGTCGCTCACATATAAGAGAATTGCAATATGGCATTGACCAATATTAAGGAAGTGTCCATTAACTTCTCACAAAACTTGGACAAGGTCACTTAGAAACAGAAACGAAGGGGCAAGGATGCAACCCTGTTTTACACCTTTACAGATTGGTATTTTTGGAGTTAAATTTCCCTGGCAATTGAATTTGACCTGACAGCTTGTGTGTGTATAAAGTTTTTTAATTAAAAAAGGAAACTGGGCTCCATATTCATGCTGGCCATCTTATCCCACAAGAGATCTCTAGGGCTTGAGTCAAATTCCACTTTAAGGTCTAAAAAGGCAGTGAAAAGCTTATTACAGGGCCTCCCACT
The DNA here is from genome assembly GCA_029375565.1 of Gekko gecko. Taxonomy (NCBI): domain Eukaryota; kingdom Metazoa; phylum Chordata; class Lepidosauria; order Squamata; family Gekkonidae; genus Gekko; species Gekko gecko. Next base: position 119,748,072 of record JAPDNY010000004.1, read on the forward strand.
GTATTTTGGCAACTAGATGTGACAATACTATACAATGATCCAGTGTACATTTTCTGCAACAAAACCCTATTTGTTCTGGGCCTGGTATATTATGGTCAATCATCCATCCTTCTAATTAAGTTAGAAGATGTTTGGCATAAAGCTTGCCGATTGGTTGATTGGTTTGTAATTATCAGGTGAAGAGGGATCACCCTTTTAAAAAATGGGGATGATGATTGTGTTTGTCCACGATTGTGGCATTATTCCTGTGGCATTATCATGGTGAATAAGACAGCTAATGGGGGGCACTATTCAGGGTGGAACTTCAATATTTCTGGAGTAACTGCATCAGGGCTGGGGGCTTTTTTGATTTAAGATGTATGAACAAAATAATGATATCCTCAGGAGACACAGGTGGCCACTCAGGCATAACAGGGGTATAAAATTCAGTAGAATTGGGAAAACTAATACCATCTTCATTAAAAAGATTTAGAAAATATGAAACCCAGGTTAGAGATGGAATTGATGGTGATGAGAATAATTTCACCTGTGAGACATCTGAGATTAAGGCCCAAAATTTACCACCGTAATTTGACCTAACTGCCTTGATAAACAGTTCCCACTGGTCCCTGGCATACTGGAGCCTCTTGGCCTTGACTATGTCTGATAACTGTTGTTTAACAAGGAAATATTCATTCAATAAGGAAGACTTTTTTTGGTTCCAAAAATAATGATAAATGGAGCAAAGGGTGGACTTCAGGGATAAACATTCTCCATTGTACCATGCATTATGCTTGGGTTTATATTTGGAAACCGAAATGGGAGCAGGATTGAGTAAAGAAATAAAATTTGAAACTAAAGTTTCATATAAGGATATAACTTCTGTAAGATTTAGAGCGGTCATAAGTGAGGAACGCAAATCCTTAATTGCTTGATAAGTAACTAGTAGCTGGGCTCTCTCTGTGAGATTATGCAACCAAATAGATCCAGGAAGGAACTCAGGGGGCAGATCATTAACTGGAGGGGCCATATCAGATTCAAGGTGTATCTGAGGAATGATTGAAAAAAATGAGAGGAAAATTATCACTCTCAGCTCAGACATCAATATAAAAGAGGTATATATTAGCTTTAAAGGATGATAGGATTAAAATGTAATCCAGTACACTGCAACCTCTGCTGGATGTGAAGGTAAATTCCCCAAAGATGTCACCATGATGAGAACCATTCAGAATCAGTTTATCAAATTGCATACAAAATTTTGTAAGAAGCATGCCCACTTGATTAATATGAAAAACTTTGGAAGACGTAACAAGACTAAAAAAAATTGGGGCCTTCTATTAAGTTCTTTTCTTTTAAGAATAATAATTACCTTAAACTCGGAGCATTTGTCCCCTTTAAAGTGGTAAATTTATATTTTACAAAATAAAAACCACCTTCAACCACAAGGAAAGGCAGGGTATATATAAATGTTTTAATAAATAAATAAAAAACTATTGCTTGGATCCTATACAATGTGAGCAGAGCTGTACAGCACAAACAACAACTTTTTCCTCTCCCACTACAATCTTCTGTAGCCCCTAAAATCATACCTCCATGGGACAGTGGACTCTAGAAGCAATACAGGTGTCAAGGTAGGGGCTAAAGTGAAAGGGAAAATCATCAAAAAAATGTCCTCCTCCTCTTCCACCAGCAGAATTACCTACTGTATGTGGAAAAAGTGTTTAGGATCTAAGCCTATATTTGCCAATATGGCATTTTTCATCAACTAAGCCCATGCTGAATTATTTATTTCAATAATTATAGAAGGTCCCTCCCCTCCCCAAACCCCATCCTCCCCAGGCTCCATACCCAAAATCTCCAGCTATTTCCAAACCCAGAGCTGGCGACCCTAGTCCCTCCCACTAAGTGACTCTGCTGCCAGAGAATAATATGGGAAGGAAATGACTTTTGACACAGTCATTGCAGCAGGCAGTATGAATAATCATCACAGCAGAGTCAGAAATTGGGTGAAGATACATTAAGTTCCAGTTAATAAAGACAAAAGCAAACAGACTATGAAGCATAATGTTGTTAGTAGTATGGAAACAAAAAGGCAGGCAACCTTGTGGAACAACAAGACACATCAGCATGGAGACTCGCTATTTCGCCACTGCAGCCCCACTCTTCAAACAGGCTGTTTTGGGAAAATCCCCAAGCTGTCTGAAAGTGGTGTTGGGGGCACTTGGGGTTACAGGCAGGGGGAAAATTGGAAACAACCTTCTCCATGAGTGGAAGTGTCTTTGGTGTATGTAGAGAAGTTTTATATATCTAAGCCTCTAAATGTGGCTGAAACATGTACCATTCACTTCATGACAAAATGCAACAAAAGATTCCTGAAGGAAAGAGTAAAAGATATGAGCATTATTCTCCATGCTTTTTTGCCTGGTTTTGTGAATAACATAGTTACAACATGTAGTGTTTAATAAATTAACAATCATTATGAGTAATTTTCCTTCTGCTAATTGGAGGCTCTGATTCAGGTGGTTAAAACTGAAATGGAATTTCCCTGTGAGACTTTCATTGTGTACCACAAAATTGGTACAAACCTCACAGCCAGTGCCCTTTTCAATATTTTACTATAACTAATGCAGCAGAGGCTCAACCAGCCTATTAACTTCCCATGTTTATAAATTGGAGAGAGAGCAATTAATCTGGACGAACCTTAGTTCATTAAAGATATGGATGGATAATGAAGATGAGTGTCTCAAAATGCTATCCATAATGCTAGCTAATGTTCCAATGTATACTTCTTGCTCATTTTACTTCACAGTGGGATTACGTGAAAGGAGTACTAAGAGAAAACTTAGAATGTGACACAAAACTACTAAATCTGAGGCAGTGAAAATAAAAAACCTACTGTTATGTCCTCAGAGACATAATGGACAAGCATAGTGAGCTAGCCTCATTATGCGGATTCAGAAACTGTATAGTATTGCCCAATCAGAGGGCTAGTACAGAAACAATTATGATTGGTTGTTAACATGCAATATGATTGGTCCTTATAACTGCATTATGATTGGCTGCCTGTTCAAATGTTATTGGCGCGTTTTACATTCTGTGGGTGTGGCTACTACAGCCAGAACTGTATTTAAACCCTTGTGTTTGTGGACTATTTTGTCTAGCTGGTCTAGTCCTTAGCTGGTCTAACTTGGAGCTGAAATAAAGCTGAAATCACTTTTGAACTGACCTCCAGTGTGCTGTCTCGTACTTATCACCTACCAAGTACTGTACTTTTAGCTTTGGGCATATTAAATCCAATTTAATTATCTGCATTGGCTGAAATAGTGGGGGAGAGATGCCAGCTACGTTACTATGGGCTGAAGGGGTGTGTACTGAGGGGAAGAAAAATGTCACTCAAATTTTGGAGCTAGGATGGGGGTGGCTTTACAGTGATTGCTGGTCTTCAGATAGGATATTACCGATTCAGGATTCAAAGCCTTGAGTTTTTTCAGGTTCCAGAATTTCAGGGCCATTATTATTTTCCAAAGAGAACCAATTTGATTGTCTAGAGCAGCTGTTTTCAAAGATAATGACATCAAATTTGCACAGAAGATAGTTCTCCCTCTATTCTAAAGACCCCTTAAGTTTCAAGCAGAATGGACAAAGGGCAGGGCTTTTTTTCTGGGGAAGCATGCCAGAACAGAGTTATGGAACCTCTTCAACAAAATTCCTTTAAACATGTTTAAAAGTTCATGAATTTTCAGTATACAGATTGAAAACTTCTTTCCTTTTTGAAAGTTCTGGCAAAGGGTTTGATGGTACAGACTTCTAAAGTCAGTGCCTTTCAGCACAGGTGCATTCTCTCCACTGATTCCTATTGGGGAGAACGGTGCATGACACCAGCATTTTTTTTTTTTTTTTGGGGGGGGGGAATCCTGTCTGCACTTATTTTTTTTAACAATCTTACAGTAACCAACAGTCTTTTTTAAAAAACCTTTCCTATGAAAACTCTGCATTTGACATCCTTCCTTCTTGTTGTCCATTATTCCATTTCACAAAGAAGGCTTCCTTTGAACAAAACCTCCCCTGCCCTGTCTGTCTAATCCTTAAAAATAGTTCATATTTTTTTAAAAAACACCAGCATATGTGGATGTGACTGCACATGATGAATAAATCATCCAATTGCTATGAGACACATCTCCACTGTGGGTGTTTACTCCACCTTTCCAAGTTACAGCCAATTTATCTGGTACATTTTTATTCCACCCTTCCTCAGAGGAACTCAGGAGGCCACAGGTTGCTCCCCCCTCCTCTATTTTACCCCTGCAACAATCCTCTAAAATGGATTATGTTGAGATATAGTAATTGACCCAAAGTGAGCTTCATGGCACAGTAGGGCTCTTGGCTCTAACAGATCTTAGTCCAGCACTTTACCCACTACAACAAGATATCTATCTAGTGCCTACACTGATGATTTTTGGAATCAGGTGAAGACAATTCAGAATAGTTAATGATGGTATTCAATTACTTAATGGATCACCTGACTGAAAATGGGATATAAATAAACAGAATCACTATTAGGTAATCATTTATCCCAAGACTGAATAAAGATAAGTCTTCACTCCTCTCTCTCTATCATAATTCTCTTATTTTCTTTACTTTTATCAATTTAACAGGATTACAGGGGGTTGATAATTCCAGTATAACTGATTGTTTGAATAAACCATTTGCTTATTCTGTGAGATAAATGTACTTATTGTAATGTACAAGGAATTTATTTGGCTTTCTCCCTTTACAAGTAAATCAACTTTAACAAAAAAAGAAGTTGCACAGCACAACAAAGTATGTGCCATTAACACCAGATTTACAAAAGCTTAGCCAAATTAATCATGTTAGAAAATAGGGATCTGGTTCATTGCATGCTTCAATTCTCTGAAGCAGTAACTTTTAAATTATATCTCATTCTAACAAAATGAGTATATTTTATGAGTCCCAGGTTGTCTTGACTATACCGTATCATCTGAAGGGGATGGCCTGTTTAAACTCCATCATCTGTCACAGGACTAGTTACTGCCGGCCAAGCCATGCACATCAGCTAACTTTATTTTTCCTTTTAGTTGCTTGCCTTTAACAGACCTACTTGTCTGTGATACAACTAATGCATTTGAGAAGAAAATGAGCCTTTTCAAAGATGAACAATAATACAACATAGTGTGTACATGAAGGAAAAGGAAGGAGAATCTTACTAATTTTCCCCAGTAACTAAGCCAGGAGAGTTTTGCCTCAGTATTACGTAAATCTGTCTCATTTTAGATCTTATTAAAAGTCAGAGTCAAATCCATTATTTTGAAGGTATGAAAATCAATACTGCATTGGCATGTTCCCACATCTTAATCCAATTCAAGCTTCTCAATAAAAGAAATGCTAGAGCAATTTATGGCAACATACCTTACCAAGCAGCGGCACTTGCCTGAGGCTCAAATGAATAAAATGAAGTTCTATAATATCATGACCACACTTTAAAAGAGAAAGCAAGGTTTATTATAAAAATCCTGAAGCAAAAATTCCAGTTCCTTAAATTAGGTGGAGTTTCTCTAAGGTACAGTATAGATGCTCAGTGAAGCTTTTCAATAAACAAGAAGGGTCTGCAAATATAATAGGATGCACCATTTTAGTTATCCCCAAGTGTACAGCAAAATACTGTCATTGTGGAAAGCATGTACATTTGTTAGTGCTATTGGATCAGGACTCAAAAACTTTTTTTCCTTCTGGTAAATTCAGTATAACTGATTTGTGGATCAGAGTTATGCAGGGGAAAGCGTACACACTGTTTCACACACTGAAGAAGAGAACAATTCCCCAAACAGATTGCCATCAAAAATGTTTCAGTGGCAAATGGCTTTGGGGGATTTTAGCAGCATCTGAGCAAACAAAATGTTGCAGCTGGTCTTAACCACACACACCGTATTAATCAGTAAGCACACTTCCCACGATAGCACCCATTTATAACTCAATGGAATTTGACTTGTGATGTCTGTTAACAATTCAACTAATCACAGTTTTGGGTTATTACAAGAACATTTCACCAGGAGTCCTCATAATGAAGGGGGAAAAAACGTTCAGCAGTTTGAGTCTGTATTTTTCCTGAATCTCAAGCAACTGCTTTCCACAGCAAATGTTTGTCAAAAGAAAAAAAAAAGTGTAAACTGTTGTGCTACATAGTTTAGCTAGGACATGGCCACAACCCTTGCTGAACCAAAAATTCCACTCTGCCACAAGAAACATGACTGTGAAAACACCTTCTCATATGTTTTTTCCACAAACTGTTTCCTTACCCATCAATTGTGCAAGAACACAACTAAGATGTTGTGTAGCACAGTCCTCTTTGGGCCTCAGCAATTAAGCTAGTGGAGGTTTTACCCCAGGTCTTCCTCCTGTTTTAAGTAACAACAGGAGAAGGCTTAAGTAGGCTCTACAGCCGTATGCTCCCTCTGGATCCAAGAAAGGGCTCCCTACATCAACTGAAAGCATTGTGGTTGGTTGCTAAGGCAGCAGCAGGACGGTGGCTATCTCTGTAAGGCTCTTGGTGGTATGTAGCCAGCAGTGCCAAATATGGGCCTAGAATGTTATGGTCCAGAGGAGGCTACCCATTTGCAAATCTCCTGCCACTCTCCAACTGGCTCCTTGGGCTGCTCCCTGTACCTCAGGTAAGGCAGCCTGGAGTCCCTGACAAATGACACCCTAGGAAAAGGAGTCAGAATCATTTTTGTATTCCAAAGAGAACCCGGAATGTGGAGCTGTGGAGTTAACACCCACCTGCCTGTACCAGTACATAACTATCAATCAACTCCACTGAGTCCTGTGATCCAGATGCACAGCACCCACTATCCCATGCTTCCGTTTGCTCACCAAAACATGACTTCCAAGGATCACCCCCAAGCCTCCAGCAACAAAGACAGCAGTGATCCTAAGTGGAAGTGTGCTTGCCTTGCAGCAACCAACCTTACAGCTCTCAGCAAAGACCATTCCTGAGAACAGCAAAGATCTTGTACTTAAGTATAACTGGGAGAGGACCCTGCTAATGCACCAAGAAAGGATGGAGCTTTAGAGCCAGCTACATAAAGCCCTTTCGTACATACCTGGACCTTGCTGCTGCAATAGCTCTTTCAATCAGCTCCTTGAATTTTGCCTCGAGCAACCTGTTGGGACAACTCCCCTACTGTTTCAGAAACCATGACTTCCTAAACAGTTCTCCTCCTGTTTGGGTGGTAGATGGTTATTTTAAGCTTCTGTACTGGTTGCATGGATCTTAAGGGGTAATTACTCGTGCATCACAGAGCTCACTGACATCCCAAATAATGCCTGGTTAATGGATAAGAAGGCATTTGTTGGGGAATGTGGATATCCTTTTAAAAAACAAACAAACCCAAACACCCTGTTTTGATATGTTTACCTAATATCTGCTCAGACTTCTAAAGTCTGAACCTAAAGTTTTCATTAACACCTTCTGGAAAGGGAACAGGGCTAATACACTTGTGGTTTAGCCAACATACGCTATGTTACAATATTCAGTTCTAATGACAAACAGCATGTGATATTCTGCCTCTGAGCTGTTGCTTTCATCTTACAGGAACAAGTTTTCATTTGCACTAAGGTCCCTTTTCACTGCCAGAGTCATGAAAAAATAAACCCTCACTTGAAATGACCAACACTTCCACAGTGTCCAGCTTTTGGTCTATGAGAAAATATATTGAGAATTAAGCACAAAGGACAATAACATGCCTTGTACAATATTAATTCTTTGAAATTCTTCGTCACTTATTATAGAACTTGATTTTTAAAAATCCTCCTCCCAACTATATATTGAGATTGGGATGACTCAGCACCTTACTCAAGCAACGTAATTTTCAACTTAAATTAACTCAGTTGTATTTACAAAGAGAACAGGCTTTAGAATCATCCAACATACATACCATATTCTTCCACTTACAAGGGATACATGTGTTTTTGATCTACTATCTGCCCATGATTTCAAAACCAATCTCACAGAATACTGGAGAAACTAGCCATAGCTATTTAGCATAGAAAGCTTGCATACAGGAAAAGAGACGCTCAGTTATCCAGATAGTTTGGTTTGCTGTCTGTCTGCACATTATAATCAACACAGCTGAACATTCGACATACACATAGGTCCGATCTGCATCTAGAATTTGCTCCGCTGTTTTACCAAATCCACACTGGAACAGAAATTCCCATCTACATTGCATGCCACTTTCACTTTGATTGAGTGTCGCATTTTATGGCAGCATCCAGACTTCATGTTGCTTTCACTTTGTTTGATCTCTGTTTTACAGTGGCTGTCTGCATAGATTTATGGCCGTTTTATGGCCATTTGGGGGTTACTCTGCAGTCACTACAGTGTTGGCTCGGATAGTTGAATGTGGTTTTGAACTGCATTTTTTTCTGTTCCAGTGTGGGTTTGGTAAAACAATGGAGCAAATGCTAAATGCAGATTGGCCCTTGGTTTGTGTTAAATAGTGGGTTCCATGGATGAGCAGGCTTGAGTCTAGTGATCAGTTCAACTTTATTTGTGATTTCAGCAACAGCAAGACAAGACTCCAGAGCCTCAGCTCTGTTAAATAGCATGCAATTGCCACACCCAAACACACCCCACTCCCAGTGATAGGCTATTTACATAACATTACTACTAGACTGGTTACTTTCAGAATCCTGGCAGGCGATTGTTCTTGTGCTTCAAGCTCAGCCAGTCTCTGGGGTGATTCAATCAGGAATTATTCAATCCCAATATATAACAATTTGTATTTGAACAACTCACACATGCCCTTGGTTGTGCAAAAAAGTTGATTGTGCATGTACCTTCCTATGTACTTTCTTACAGCTTCCCCCTCCCTGACTGCTGCTGTCACCTGTCCTCCCCATACACTGTTTGTCATATTCTTAGGTACGTAAAACATTTACATTTCAAAGTGAGTGACACACAGATGTGAGTTGTCTGCCTCTGTTCCTTGTAGCTGCCTGGCCTGCTGTTAATAGGAACATCAAATGAATTGTCTGGATTATGAATAATTTGGGAATGTGCAATGCTCGGTTGTCCCCATCCTGAGGCCAGCCCTGCAGATGCTATTGCCTCTGCCTCAGATATGCTCACCTCTGCAGTTGTACATCCCATTTCCCATGCTGCTACCGAAGCAAGTAACTAAGAAGAGGCCAAGTTAGCTGCAAGACTTGATTATGTGTGTGCCTGGGATTGTGCACTCCAGGTCCTCACCCAATGCAATCAGTTCAGTAACACTGAGCTCTTCCTGTTACAAAATGTCATCGTTTTATGTGTTGGTCAATGACTGTGAATAAAACTTATCTAGCTAACTGAGCTCTTTCTAACAACTACACCACGGGCCACATGTGGTGGACATTTAGCCAAGCTCCCCTCCCTTTTCTTCTGGGCTTTCTTTGGCACCATTGACCTACAAGATGCTTATGGTCCAACTCCAGCAGTCAAAGTTTGCCAACCACTTCTCCCCTTTCTTGGTGTGTGCATGACTGATGGCTAGTTCAAAGAGGAGGTATTTGAGAGTCTGCTCTCTTAAACAGGAAATACTTTATTAATCACAATTTAACAAACTAGAGCACAAGACAAGGGAAAATAACAGTCATACACACCAGCTATTGAAGAGCTAGGAAAGGGAAACAAACAAACAAAAAATCATATCTAAAATATCTTTAGTATTACATATGTGACCTCAGTATCTCCCTCCTTGGATGATCGTGGAGCAAATGCTGATTCTGGTTCCCCATCTGCTCTGTGCCTGGGACAGAACAATGTTAACAGTTTGTTCAGAACTTTTAACCTTTCCTGCCCTAACTGGTTGTAAATTCCTTACCCAATCCAGTTGGAGGGACTCTTAAATATAGCAGGAGAGAGGGAGAGGGGCAGTTCTGGGCCACAAGCTTGGCTTGCAAAAAAGCCCCTCCAGCTGGTCAGTGGGTCATGTGGGCCAATCAGCTAAAGGCCTTTAAATCGGGCAAGAGGGGAGGGAGAGGGGTGGCCAGGTGGGTGGTTGCTGTTGGTGGCAGGGCTTGGGGGCATCCTCACCCACCCCTGGAATCATCAGAGCAACCAAGGGACCTGGTAACCCTAGCAGTGCCTGCTGCTGGACTGGGCACAGTTGCATAGTAGTGAACCTGAAAGGACTTGTGAGGGGTATCCCACTTATTCCTAGATCCACCTTCCCACACTATTTCTTCTTTCCTTCTTCCAAGCAGTGCCCATACCCTCACCTTCCCTGTTTCCTTTTCTCCTTCCCACACACCATCTGTCCTACCTCTTATCTGTTCATCATCTTCAGCTATATTATTGATTTACTTCACTTATACCCCGCCTTTTTCCCCAAAGCATCCTACATCATTCACCTCTCCTCAGGTGTTTTTTTTCTTGACACCAACCCTGTGTGGTAGGTTATGCTAAGAACGTGTGACTGACCCAAGTCAGTTCACTCAGTGAACACCATGGAAGTATGGGTATTGGAACCTGAGTCTCCTAGATCCTAGTCATAACTCTTTACACCATACTAGCTTTCATGTGGCAGCAGCTGTTAAAAAGTAGGAAGCAGCCACTTCTGGGTGAGTCATGGAATTCACGTGAAATCAAATCACCCATGGTTGATTGTGGATCTAGCACAAATGAACAGGCCTGCCAATAAGTGGGGATTGCAGGGACAAAATTCCCTGGGCACAGGTCAGCTGGAGAGCTCCTGAAGCTAGCATCTTCCTGCAGTCATCAAATACATATACTTAAAAAAAAAATCTAATGCAGCTCTTCACTGAAGCCACTGGGGGGGGGCAAAGAAGGCAGAGCACAGTCAACAGAACTTGTTCTTACTCTGCTGGCCAGGCCTTTTTGCAAGTTGCAAACATTTACTAGGACACCAAGGAAAGCCTTTGCTTCTCAGATCCTGCTAAACTCATCAGCCAAGACAACACTGAAGCAAGGCAAGACCAGCCAGGACAAGCTACAATAATTGCCAGGATGCAACCTTCTGAAAAATCTTCAACAGTCTACGGTTTTCCTCTTTCCTAGTTCCACCCAGCTCCATAGTTTTGTCTGCAGATCTTGCAAAAGGGCAGCCCCGTTATTGCGAAGTAACAAAAAATGTTTAACAAATTTAGAGTCCAGTGGCACCTTTTAGACCAACAAATGTTTATTTAAGGAATGAGATTTTGTGTGCAAGGCACACTTTTTTCAAATACATTGGACTGGTAGATGAAGTTCTAAATTTATAGACAGGAATTTAATAGCAAATTAACATGTACCATGATGATGTTTAAGTTATGCAAAGTGCAAAACTAAATAACAAGTTAAGCTCAACAGTTGTAAAGCAACAAATATGTCAGAATAGCAGATACATGTCTAAAGGTGGTTTTTTTTCCTAATTCTGGGAAGTAACAGAATCTTGAAGTTTGTTGTCTTTCCTTAAGTTCTTTAACTTTTTTTCTACACTTCTCTCTTCTTTTGTTTTGCTCTCTTCCTTTCATGATCTGCCATTCCTCTACACCATTTCTACCCCCCCCCCATGTTTCAGTCTTGGTCTCAACTCCTTCTCATCCACCCTGGTTGGTAATTTAGGGCCCGGTCACACTGACGTTTTGATCGGGATTCGCTGCTATTCCCTTGCACATGTCAGTTTCACATTCACAAGCACCAATCCGCCTCCCGCCCCGAAGCAGGCTCACTCCTGCAATGCTGCCGGGTTTTCCTGACCCCTGGAAAATCAGGTGTTTTCCTGGCACTTGCGGTTTGAATGAGCGATTTCGCCCATCTGGACAGCCCATATTTCACAATGATTGCAATTCGGGCCGTCTGACCGCTCTTTGTGCATTTTTTTTTAAAGCTTCCGGTTTGAGCGCTTGAGCAAACGTGTGTTTAATAAATCCATTTAACGTTTAATAATGGATTTATTAAGCACATGTTTAGTCAAGCGCTCAAACCGGAAGCTTTTTTTAAAAAAATGCACAAAGACAGCCCTGGAGGCGGGAACAAGAGGCAGGGGCTCTGGCAGCCTGGACAGGTGGGCAAGGAGGATGGCGGAGACGGTGGAGCCTTTTTTCGCGGGGCCATGGCAGCAGCAGCAGCAGTGCCCCCCCCCACAGTGGCAGCAGGAGCAGCAGCCACCCGAGCCTCCCCCGTGGCTGGCAGGATCACCTGGAGGGACAGCGCAGCAGCAGGTGAGCAGGTGCTGGAAGAGAGGGGCTGGTTGCATCTAGTCAGCCCAATGCGAAGAAAAATGTTCCCTATTTAAACAAAGCGGGAACAAAGCACAATTACCTTGCCGTGTGACCACGGCCTTAGAATATACTTAATAGTAGTATAGCAGCAAACCTTTATTAATATTATGACCAGAATGGGAGAGTTAATATTTCCCCATCATCTATCAAAGTAGTAAAATGATGCCTCCCCCACCCTTTAAAAGCATGCTAACAGAATGTTAATCTGCCTTGGTGATAACAACTGAGGAACAGAAGTTAGAATATAGTTTAGCTTCTATTGCAAATAGCAGGGGGGGCGCGTCTGGAGACAACCTGTGCCAGGATATTCAAATTTCTTTCATTTTGGTCCCTAGAGCTACTATGATCATCCTGAACTTGGTGGCCAGTTTTGAAATTCCTAATTTTATTTTCTGATCAGTTATGCCTGCCACGAATGGACAGATGGATGGACATGTGGACTCTTTTATTATTAAAGATGCATGGTAACAGCCAGCCAAATGATTTGTTTTGTTATGATATTTGGTTTGAATCAGGATCATATGGGGTAGCCCAGATGGAATTTTTGTCCGAGGGCCCATGGTGGCTCTCGGCAACCTTGGCGCCCCCTCCACCCCGCTCTTTACTGACAGAAACTATGCTTCAACTGGCAATACTGTTGTGGTTACCTAGCAACAGCCACAGATGGCAATTGTTTCTTAAAGCTATAGGTGCTGCTTTTATTAGTTGCAGTTTTTTCAAACTGAATTAATAAAATGTATTCTTTTTCTTTTCTCTCTGTCTCTCTCTTTCTCCCTCTCTCCTTAAGATTTCAGATTCTTCTGCAAACCTGGTTCTTCTGTCAGGCTTGCAGGGGGGGGGGGGAAATCTGTCTTGTCTATTCATGGTTGCAGTTTCCAAATTAAAAAATATCCATGATCTGGCCACATTGAGAATTAGATAGTTGTTATGATTAGTGTCTGTATGGTCAAAGCAATGGTATTCCCAGTAGTAATGTATGGCTGCAGGAGTTGGACCATAAGGAAGGCCAAGCACCAAAGAACAGATGCTTTTGAATTATGGTACTGGAAAAGACTCTTCAGAGTCCCTTGGACTGCAAGGAGATCAAATCAGTCAATCCTAAAAGAAATCAACCCTGACTGTTCCCTGGAAGGCCAGATACTGAAGCTGAAGTTTAAATACTTTGGCCACCAAATGAGAAGGGGGCACTCAATGGAGAAGACCCCTGATGCTGGGAAAGATTGAAGTTTAAAGAAGAAGGGGACAGCAACAGATGAGATGGTTAAACAGTGTTATGAATGCAATGAACATGGAATTGAGCAAACTCTGGAGGACAGGAGGGCCTGGCATGATGTGGTCCATGGGGTCACAAAGAGTCAGATTCGACTGTGCGAATAAACAACAACATGACTTGTGCTGGTCTATGACTGTTTTAATAAAGATTGAGAATTAGATAGATCAGAGGTGTCAAATTCATTTGTTACGTGGGCTGGATCTGACATAAATGTCACTTTGTTGGGCCGGGCCATGCGTGCCATACAATGTAGCACAAGGTACTGAAGATATAAACTTTATAAAGATAATTTCAGATGCTGATTGGCAATAGCAGGCTTGATTGGATTAGGTGTGAATACAGAGGGGTAGTAGGCATGGAGTTATCAGCATTGGTAATGAGACAGGAAACCTAGGTCTCAGTTTGGTCCAGGAGGATTCGGTCCAGGAAGATACAAAGAATAAATGGAAATAAGTCTACGGAAGTGAGCAGTGACTCATGAAAGCTCATTCCCTGCCACAAATTTGGTTAGTCTTTATGGTGCTACTGGATTCTTCCTTTTTTAATGTCATTAGAAACCACAACATTCAAAAACCAGTGGGGAAACATTTTAACCTTCCAGGACATGCAGTTGCTGACCTAAGAGTAGCAGCTCTTTTACAAAGGAATTTCAAAGGTAGATTAGAAAGAGAGTCTACTGAATTACAACTGATAATGATGATAAAAAAATGCATCTGAACTAAACTGAGGCCTGGGTTTCTTCTCTGTTTACCAATGCCTGCTATTGTCATTTGATGTCTGAAATCACTTCACTCTCCAAGATATAAGGACAGATGGACTCACATTCTAGCTGTATCTGAAGCAATGAGCTGTGACTCATGAAAGCTCATGCCCTGCCACAAATTTTGCTAGTTGTTCAGGTGCTACTGGACTCTTCTCCTTTCTACTAATAAAATTGCAAGCTGTGCTTTTAGGTTTCTTCCCCCCGTTAGAACTAGGAAGAGGGATCTCTCCCCCCTGCTCTCTCTGGCTCTTTCACTCCCCCTCCCTCCCTCCCTCTCTGAAGAAATGTGTGCACATAGAAAGCTTATACCTGGAATAAAACTTAATTGGTCCATAGCCCCACCCCCGCGTCTCTGGCTCATTTCCTCTCCTTCCTTTTCATCCCAAAGGAGGAGGGGGAGGAACCCTCAGCCAATTGAGGTAAGGGAGGCTTGGCTTTCTTCTCTGTGAAACAGAAAGCAGGAGAGGAGAGAACTGGGCAAAAGCAAGCTGTGATACAGGCAGGGCCGGCCCCAGGCATTTTTGCACCCTAGACGAAGATACCTTCTGGTGACCCCCCCCATATTGTTTCTGATTTCCAATCGCACCCTATGCTGACAGACAATGGAATTACCTACCCCCCCTCCCTAGTAGAGGTTGACTGGTTTGAAGAAGGCAAGGTCTGGGCCTCAAATCATGCTGAGATGCAACAGACAGCCTCTTTTGTAGGTGGGTGCTATGAACCCACGGGGCCTTAAATTAATTCCCTCTCAGTATGCTAGGAAATCTTGGCACACAGTTTGGAACTGACTGTGATCATCTGATCCAGGATGGTAATGCCCAGTTTTATTCTCAAGGAATGGGTTGTGGGTTCCTTTAAAAAGGAATAGGTTCATAAGAACAGAAGAAAGAAAGAAAGAAAGAAAGAAAGAAAGAAAGAAAGAAAGAAAGAAAGAAAGAAAGAAAGAAAGAAAGAAAGAAAGAAAGAAAGAAAGAAAGAAAGAAAGAAAGAAAGAAAGAAAGAAAGAAAGAAAGAAAGAAGGAGGGAGGGAGGGAGGGAGGGAGAGGAAGGAAGAAAGGAAGAAAGGAAGAAAAAAAATTTGTATTAACAGGCCTTCAGTCATTTTAAACAGTTTTGCCTGTCTTCAGATGTTTTTCAGTTTAGGTGGGTAACCGTGTTGGCAGAACCAAAGTTTGAGTCCAGGGGCACCTTTAAGATCAACACAGTTTTATTCAAGGTATTAGCTTTCGTATGCATGCATACTTCTCCAGATACTTATACCTTGAATAAAATTGTGTTGGTCTTAAAGGTGCCCCTGGACTCAGACTTTGTTTTTCAGTTCAGTTCATTGCCCTCCTTTGATATTTTGTTTTTGTCCCCCACCCACTAGCATCTTAGAACCCAACATTTGTTTTCTTGTTAGGAGAGATTCCCCCCCCCCCTTTCCAAAGCCTGAAAGTTTACAGAGCCAAGTAGGAGCTCCAGGAAGCTGGAAAAGAGAAAAAAGTTTCCCATCCCCTCCCACCTGATACTTCCAACCAACGATGCTGCTGGGGACTGGGCTTGGAGCTTCCTGCCCACCCAGGTCCCTCCTTTACTACCTGCCAGGAAGGCAGCGGGCAGAGCCCTCAGGGGGAAGGAAGAAGAGCAGCCAGGACGCCACCCCCGAGAGTGGCTGGAGGTGCACAGCTGCTGGGTAAGAGCAGGGAGGAGAGGGGACATGCAATCAGGGTGCGCTCCTTCATCTGCTACTATTGCAGCATTGCTTGCCTGCCACGGCGATGGTGGCTGCAGCCTCCAACCCAGCCCCTTCCCTTCACAATGGCTGTGCTTCTGTCCGGCTGCACCCCGGCCTTTGGAGAGGGGGTCCTCCAGCAGCGCATGCCATCTCTGGTACCCACAGGAAGAGACCAATATGGTCCCCCACCCCCATCCTTGCACACGCCCCGGCACCTGGAGGCGTCTCCCCGTGATTGCAAATCTGCACTGCTCAGCTTGGCTGAAGGGGGGGGGGCTTATTGTATCCTCCAGGAGCATGGGGGGAGGAGGAGGCACACTTTCCTGATTGGAAGCGGGCACCCAGCGTAGTCAGGGGAGGAGCAGTGGGGCAGGCAGGGCAAGAGAAGAGCCGATCTATGCCGAGGCGAAGTAAGCCAGTGGGAAAGGGCGCGCTGTGGAGTGGGCACCCAGAAAGCCATGTTGGGGGCAGGCATGCGGCAGGGGCCTCACTGCACCCCTTGGAGATCTGTGCCCTAGGCCGTCGCACTTAATGGAAGAGCCGGCCCTCGATACAGGAACAAAGAAGCAGGAAGAAGAATTAGGAAGCAGACAAGAGCCAGTTGTTTGCAGACCAGATAAGAATCCTGCTTGGGCTGGTTCCAGCCCACAGGCCGCATGTTTGACACCTCTGAGACTGATGATATGTTTGTGTCTGCATAGACGCATATTTGCATCACACTAGGCTGGTAGCTATTGAAGTCCTCAAAATCATGAAAAAGGCTGCATGATTGCCTAGGCAATGTAATCCTTTCCCCAGCACATAAACTGCAAACTATTGGCTTAGAATACTTGCTTTAAAAAAAAAATCATCTTAAAAATATTCAAGGTTGCTGCTTGCAATCCACAATCCAATTATTATTCAAGTGGAATTTGCTTATCACACTTTAGAAATAGGATGGTCACAGACAGGGGTCTTTTTGGGGGGGAGCGCACCGGAGCAAAGCTCCGGGAGCTCAGGAGCCAAGCCCCGCCCCCAGCCGGCGTCCCGGAGAGTCTTTCAGGCAGCCGAATGTCAATTTCAGCTCCATTGTATCCTATGGGCCATTGAAGTCAATGGTGAAAACATAGGGTATATTCTGGGGGCTGGAGGGAAGGGGTTTGAGGGAGAGGCTCCAAACTCACAGGATAGCTGATGGAGCCTCTCCCCAAGATACCCACCAAGTTTCAAGAACATTGGATCAGGGGTCCAATTCTATGGGCCCCCAAACAGGTTGCCCCTATTCCCTCCATTGTTCTCTATGGTGGGGAAAAAGTAAGTTTTTTTTCCACCATAGAGAACAATGGAGGAATAGGGGCAAACTGTTTGGGGTCTCATAGAATTGGACCCCCTGGTCCAATGTTCTTGAAACTTGGTGGGTATCTTGGGGAGAGGCTCCATCAGCTACCCTGTGAGTTTGGGGCCTCAAACCCCTCCTCCAGCCCCCAGGATATACCCTATGTTTTCACCATTGACTTCAATGGCCCATAGGATATAATGGGGCCGAATTGCTGCCGAATTTCTTTCATTCCCACTTTTCCTTCTCTCTTTTTCCTCTTTCCCTCCTTTTTCTCTTCTCTCTTTCTTTCTTTCCCACCTTCTTCTCTTCTCTTTTTTCCTCCTTTCCCTGTTTCCCTCCCCTTTCCTTCGCTTTCTTTCCCTCTTTCCTCCTTCTGTGGCCCAACTCTCATGAGAAGGAGTTTAAACTTTAAACCCCTTCTCTCTTAGCTCCCCCACCCAGACCAGCTGGGGAAGGGAGGGGGAGGCTTTTGAAGATGCCTCCCCCACTTTTGCTTCCCCTTCTGACATCACTTCTGGTGATGTCAGGGGGCGTGGCATATGCTAATAGCCTAATAGCTCATTAGCATACCATATGCTAATGAGCTCCTGCAGCTGTTTTTCTACGAAAAGACCCCTGGTCACAGAACTGAATTGTATGTAAACTTTCATTTTGTTCATACAGCTGGAAAGCAGGCTTAGAATAACCATGGCACATTATATACTTTGTGATACAATAAAACTATGATTTTAAGTATGCAGATATAATATTTGAAACTGGTAAAGGACATATGGGTTTGCAAATGACACTGATTAGAATCTAATCAGCTCTGTGTACCTTCTATGGAAATTCCATGGACCAACCAACTTGAACAGGGGAATCTTACCTGCAAGTTTTCTGCATCTTTGAATTGAATAGATACCTTGCAGATATTGGTAGATTATCTTAGAAATAACTAGTCATTTCACTATTTACATTGAGAGGAATGCAGCTGAGGGAACTGGTTTCTTACAAGTGACTCTGAAAACCATTCAAAGCTCATTCCCAAAGCAGTAGTCCATGATTTGTTGTCAGATCTGAACCACATTATATAAACAATGACACTGGGATCAGACTAAAAATAGTAAGCATAATAGGAACTGAACCTCCAACCTAGCTATTGGCTCAGTCCTAGACAATGAAAGTCAAAACAAATAATACCAGGTCTACAGATGATGGAATTTCCATTTGGAAACTGAGATTGTTTAGTGTTGCTTTTTATTGTTTATATACACAGTAACCAGGGGTCTTTGGGGGGGGGGAGCGCACCAGAGTGCAGCTCTGGGAGCTCAGGAGCCAAGCCTCGCCCCCAGTTGGTGTTCCGAGAGTCTTTCAGGCAGCCGAATGTCAATTTCAGCTCCATTATATCCTATGGGCCATTGAGGTCAATGGTGAAAACATAGGGTATATTCTGGGGACTGGAGGGGAGGGGGTTTGAGGGAGAGGCTCCAAACTCACAGGATAGCTGAAGGAGCCTCTCCCCAAGATATCCACCTAGTTTCAAGAACATTGGATCGGGGGTCCAATTCTATGGGCCCCTAAACAGGTTGCCCCTATTCCCTCCATTGTTCTCTATGGTGGGAAAAAAAATAACTTTTTCCCCACCATAGAGAACAATGGAGGGAATAGGGGCAACCTGTTTGGGGGCCCATAGAATTGGGCCCCTGGTCCAATGTTCTTGAAACTTGGTGGGTATCCTGGGAAGAGGCTCCAACAGCTATCCTGTGAGTTTGGAGCCTCTCCCTCAAACCCCCTCCCCTCCAGCCCCCAGAATATACCCTATGTTTTCACCATTGACTTCAATGGCCCATAGGATATAATGGGGCTGAATTGCCGCCAAATTTATTTCATTCCCTTCTTTCTTTTTCCTCTTTTCCTCATTCTTCACTTCTCTCTTTCTTTCTTTCCCACCTTCTTCTCTTCTCTTTTTTCCTCCTTTCCCTGTTTCCCTCCTTGTTCCCTCTCTTTCTTTCCCTCCCCTTTCCTTCTCTTTCTTTCCCTCTTTCCTTCTCTCTACTCTCTACTCTCTCTCTCTCCTTCCCTCTTTCCTCCTTCTGTGGCCCAACTCTCATGAGAAGGAGTTTAAACTTTAAACCCCTTCTCTCTTAGCTCCCCCACCCAGGCCAGCTGGGGATGGGAAGGGGAGGCTTTTGAAGATGCCGCCCCCCCCCCTTTTGCTTCCCCTTCTTATATCACTTCTGGTGATGTCAAGGGGCGTGGCATATGCTAATAGCCTAATAGCTCATTATCATACCATATGCTACTGAGCTCCTGCAGCTGTTCTTCTAGGAATAGACCCCTGACAGTAACATGAAAAAATAAGTATATGGCAGGTTCTAGTCTAGAGTACTCTCCTGCAGCATTTATGAAAGTGCTGAAAAATAAGGGCTTGTGGTAGAAAGGGTGACAGACTTATGTGGCATTATCACTTGCCCTCATTCCCTTTTTAATAAGCTCTCTTGGTTCCCTTGTCTTTTTATGTTCACTCCACAGCAATTAAACAAAAATGCAAATGTCATCCCTGATTTTATAACAGAGACTTTGTATAAAAGTGCATTAAAGTCAGCAAGTAATATACTTGTTAAATGATCTATATACTTCTGTTATACTTTGAATAAATTTTATGTAACATCAGCACATATGCATTGAATATATGCATGTGTTTGCATGCTAAATGCACAAGGAATGATTATCTATTATAATTCCATCACAAGTGCTGAAGAAGCAATAACATTTGAAAGGCATTAATAAGGTTTAATATGAAGGGAAAGGGAACACTGTTTGAATTCTGAATAGCTATTTTAAATGATCTCCCAGCTGAAAGGAGGAGAAACACTATTTGCAAATACTAAACCAATTGAACGCTGTTAAATAAAGTGGGATTGCATTTATTTCTTCCTATAACTATTTATATTCTTACTTGAAGGTGACTAAGTCCACAGAGTAGGGACTGCTTTATGCATATGGGTTTGCATGTGTCGAAACCAGGCCAAGTAGGACTTTTGATTTTTTCCCCCATTTAAATAAACAGTCACATATTTTGAAAGACAAACAACATTTGAAACTCTTCAGAATTTCAATGAATGCTTATCAAAGGGAGAATAAAATAAGTTTTTTTTTTTAAAAAAAAATAGATTTAAAATACTAAAAAGGTATCTTTGAGGTGAAATGCGCACATTTCTCCTTATAAATAATTATCTTTTGGTTTTGCAAGATTCCATGCGCTCCCATTGGCTGTAAAATGCCCTCCCTCAGACATTGGCCCATCAGCCGCCACTCAAGAGTACTCGCATGCCATTGGCTGGGGGCTGGGTCTGCTCCTCTTCCCCACCCACTCCCCCTGGCAGACAGCTCTCTCTCCTGAGGAAGACAGTTCTCTTGACTCCTGTGAGGGACAGTCCCCTCAGTGGCTGTTGGTAGGCAGCCAAGCTTGGTTCTGTGAGTAAAAAAACAAAGGACTTTCAGCATAACCCCCTCCCCAACGGCCACTTTCCTGTCAGAATAAATGGGAAAAGGCTCTCTCTCCTGCTTAGCTTCAGCATGGCTGGCTGGCTAACGAGGTGGGCCAGCGACCATCAAACCATTTTCTTCAACTCCCCGCTGTGCGGCTGACTTTCCCCTAGGGCTGCCAATCTCCAGGTGGGACCTGGAGATCTCCCACAGTTACAGTTGACCTCCAGATGACAGAGATCAGTTCCCTGGGGAGAAAATGGTTGCTTTGGAGGGTAGACTCTATGGCATTATACCCTGCTGAGTCCTTCCACACACACACCCCCAAATGCTGCCCTCCACAGGATACACCCCCCCAAATCTCCAGGTATTTCCCTAATCAAAGTTGGCACCTGTACTTTCTCCTCTGTCAGTAAAAAGCCCTTTCCACACCTATGTTGGCCTTTGGGAGAAAACTCATTGGGCCCAGTCCTGATCAGGTTGCCAACTCCAGGTGGGCAATTCCTGGAGATTTGAGGGATGGAGCCTGGAGAGGGTGAGGTTTGAGGAGGGGTGGCACCTCAGACAGGTACGATGCCATAGACTCCACCCTCCAATCCAACCATTCCCGGATGGGGAACCATTGTTGCCAATCTCCAGGTGGGGGCTGGAGATCACTCAAAATTACAATTGCTCTCTAGGAGGGAGGGGGGAGGAGATGGAAAACTAAAGGTAGGTTGATGGTTGGCTGGGAGGGAGATAGGGTTATCAACTCCAGGTTGGGAAATTCCTGGAGATTTGAGGGGTCGAACCTGGAGAGGGTGAGTGTTGAGGAGGGATGGGACCTCAGACAGGTACAATGCCATGGACTCCACCCTCCAAGCCAGCCACTCCCTCCTGGGGAACCACTGTTACCAATCTTGGGGGTGGGCTGGAGAGCACTCAAAATTACTACTGCTCTTCAGGTAGCAAAGATCAGTTCCTCTGGAGAAAATGGTGGACTCTGTCATTTATACCCTGCTGAGATTGCCACAGCAAATTGTCACTGAGTGCCCAAAGCCGGGGCACTCTCCCAGAGCCTTTTTCTAGAGCCCGTTGTATTTATTTCCACAACGGGCCTTATTCCTAGTATAGTTATATAGCAAATATTCTTGAATTTGCTAAAGAACAAGTATGTCCTACTCAGATGTGGCACTTTGCACACTTCAGGTGCCATACCTATTTGCTCATGGCCAATTTTCTGTCTGTATGAGGACCATCCAACCTTCATACCAGTATCCAAAATCAGATGGTATTTCTGAGTGACCCGTAAGTGTAAATCCCTGCCCCAAAGCCTGGTATTTATGCCTGGAAAAGGTTACACCCAAAACACACCCCACTCCCAACCATAGGCTATTTATACTCCATTGTCTCCCAATTGGTTGTCTAGAGTTCAGTTGTGATACCTGGTGATCTTTAGGCTCCATCTGGAAGTTGGCTGCCCTAGGCATAGCAGTCAGTGCTTCAAAGCAGGTTCTACTAGATCCAGGCTCTTGCTGTAGAAGGTGAGTGGGTGATTTTGGACCGGTCACAGACTTTCAGCCTAACCTACCTCACAGGGTTGTTGTGCAAGTCAAAAGGGGGAGAGGAGAATGATGTAAGCTGCTTTGGTCCCCATTGCAGAGAAAGACAACTTTTCCTCCTGGGAAACCATTGTTGCCAATCTCCAGGTAAGGGCTGGAGATCACTCAGAATTACAACTGCTTTCCAGATGGCAGAGATCAGTTCCCCTGGAGAAAATGGTGGACTTGGTGGCAGTCAGGGCTTCAGAGCATGGAAAACAGTGGACTCTGGCAGTCAGGGCTTCAGAGCATGGGAGAGGATGCAGGTGTGTGTGTAGGGGAAATGGAAAGCTGAAGAGAGAGGGGGAAATAAAGAGGGGTTGATGATTGGCTGGTAATGAGATAGGGTTGCCAACTCCAGGTGGGAAATTCCTGAAGATATGAGGGATGGAACCTGGAGATGGTGAGGTTTGAGGAGGGGAGGGACCTCAGACAGGTACAATTCCATAGACTCCACCTCCAAACCAGTCATTTCCTCCTCAGTAACAATTATTCCCAATCTCAGGAGAGGGGTGGAAATCACTCAGAATTAGAACTGAACTCCAGGAGGCAGGGGGGAGGAGATGCAAAGCTAAAATCAGAGGGGCAGATAATGGCAGGCTGATGCTTGGCTGGGAAGGAGATAGGGTTGTCAACTCCAGGTTGGGAAATTCATGGAGATTTGGGGAGTGGAGCCTGGAGAGGGTGATGTTTGAGGAAGGGTGGGACCTCAGACAGGTACAATGCCATAGACTCCACCTCCAAACCAGTCATTTCCTCCTCAGTAACAATTATTCCCAATCTCCAGGTGAGGGCTGGAGATCACTCAAAATTACAATTGCTCTTCAGGTAGCAGAGATCAGTTCCTCTGGAGAAAATGGTGGACTCTGTGTTATTATATCCTACTGAGGTTGCCACAGCACATTGATGCTGAGTGCCCAAGGGCTTGGCACTCTCCCAGAGCCTCTTTCTAGAGCTTGTTGTATTTATTTCCACAGCAGGCCTTATTCCTAGTAATAAATATAGCTGAAGATGGAAGGAATAAATAAATGTTGGTGGATGGGTGGAAAGAACAGAACAAAGCAGAGAAGGTTGATATGTGGGTGTTGTCAGGTGGAGGAAAGAGGAAATAGTGTGGGGAAAAATGGGTGCCCTTCATAAGTACTTGGAGTTTCCCCACAGTGCAAATGGACTCCCCTTGGCAAACAGCACCACACAACTGGCCCATAGTTTTCCTGGGCAAAGTGGGCCAGGGTGAGGGTAGGGTGAAGATGGATGCCTGATAGATGGGAAGAAGTCAAGGCAGGAAAGAGGGGAGGCTATGGGGGTTTTCAAGGCGGAAAAGAAGGAAATAGTGGGGGAGAGGAAAATTCACCCTGCAAATTGTTGCAGGTTCCTGCTTGTAAAATATTTAATAATAATGAACAATTAGCAATAAAAACCCAAATCAGTTCTAGCATACTCAATCAGGCCAGCACAGATTTGTAAGCTATGGTAATAAATGGTCCAGTGTGCTTATGCAGTTTGTTGGACATGAGATTTAAGAGGTCAAAGCTGGTTCCACCTTACTCAATGGATCTGGGCCAAGTATTTGAGCTTCAACTGTATGCTGCAAGTAAGTGTAACCTCTCGCACAGTTTTAGCAAGGAAGCCCCTTCATATTTAGAGTGGTACATATATAATTAGTCACAGAAATATTAAATAACATCCAACTGAAGAACACAAACTGTTCCACAGTTCAGGGTTTTAATTTTTCCATGTTGTTTTCCCATGTGATAACACCTGGCATTTATTATGTGAAGGAAAAGGCTGGAGAAACAAAGTGCTCTTTGATGTGCTTGCTGACATTCTTAAGGAGATAAAATAATCTTGTCGTTCATAAGAATAATGTATGCCTGAGCTCTCAAACTACTTTTTACTTTTAAACTACTTCCTTCTTCCTTCCAAGCATTTTACCTACAGAACTTCAACGATCCACAGCAAGTCTCCATTAATCATTCTGAAGCAGCAGAAATGGACAATTTAATTCTCCAGTTACAAGGGAAAAAAGAAGGTGTTGTGTATTAAACTGTAAATCAAGCCTATACTTTGCAATGTTAAGCTTGACGCTGAATGTGGCTCCTCAGCTATTGCATTACTATTGGTCGGTTTCTGTGAAACCTATGCAAGTAGCCAATCACTGTGTGATAATGTATCTAAGAGGGAATGTCTCTGATTGGACTTTATCCCTGCAATATTATTGGTTGTTAACTTGTTAACTTTGTCAGCCCGGGAGAGTTTAAAAGAAGGAGCTGTGCTCCGCTTGTTGTTGTGTGTTCCTGACTTACAGTTGAAGTTTAATAAAGCTGAAATCACTTGTTGAGTCTCATACTTAACAATTGGCGATGAAGGTGGGATACTAGAGTGGGTAGGCAGCCCCGCTGAACCAAGACAGCAACAGCGGACGAGGACACACACCCGGTCGAGTCGGCTGAGGCTCCACAAGGAGTAGTGGCAGCACTGTCAGCCCAGATGGCCATAAATGCGGCGTTTGAGGCGTTCGACCTGGCGACGGAGGACTGGGACTCTTACCTGGCATGATTTGAGTTTCACCTCCAGGCAAACCAGATCATGGATGAGGCGAGGAAGAAGGCGACGCTACTGAGCTCCTATGGCAAGGCCATCTTCGACATCGCTCGGTCCCTAGTTGCGCCCACCGAGCTTAGCACAGCTACATGGGCTGATATCACGGCGAAGCTCAAGGGCCATTTCGCACTGCAGCTGTCAAAGATAGCCTGCAGGAACGCTTTTTACAAGCGGTGCCAGGGTTTGGCTGAATCGATAGCCGAATTCGTCACCGCCTTGCGGAAGGCGGCCCGGCCTTGTGGTTTCACCGATCTGGAAGAGGCCCTCCTCGACTGACTGGTGTGCGGCCTTTGGGACGAGTGCCTCCAGCAGCACCTGTTCACCCGTTCCGAGCTTATGTATGCTGTGGCCTACGCTGAGGCCATCGCCACTGAGGCCGCCGACAAATCGACCCGAGAAGTGCGACAACGACCGCCACCGGCAAGTAAAGAGCCTGCAGTCCACCATTAGTCCACCAGTGAATCCGACGGCAAGGCTGATGGCGTATGCAGAACCAGGGAGACACGCCCACCGTGGACCAGACCGAAGACTCCAGTAGCACATTTCTGTACCGGCTGCGGAGGCAAGCATGACAGAGACCTCTGTTGGGCCAAGGAGCCGATCTGCCACTCCTGTGGCAAGCGGGGTCATCTGGTCCGAGTCTGTCGTGCCACCAAAAGATCTCCACCGTCTTTGCGATGTGCAGACCCCAGGGTTCGTGTTCGAAATGACGACAAGGCATCTGGCTATCATCAGACCGACTCCTGCTGCTGCCCATCAATGATCCTGGCCACCAGAGGCAAGCCCAGCAAGAAAATCTATGTGACGGTTCATCTGGACAGCATTCCTTGCATCATGGAGGTGGACTCCAGATCATCCGTCACCGCCATCTCTACAGAGACGTGGCAACGCTTGTTCCCAAGGTGAAGCCTCTGCCGTCTGGCACCAGTGTCGACCCGCCTGACCAACTTCCAGGGATGGCGCATTCCATTGGCAGGAAAGGCGACCTTCCACGTTGAGTTCAAAGACCGTAAGGCTGAGCTGTCTCTCCTGGTGGCAGAGGATGAGCGGGTTAGCCTGTTGGGCCTTGACTGGTTTGAGGCATTGGGGATCGCTATCACTGGTATCAACAAGATTTGTGTAAATAAACAGGACTCATTGTATAGTGAGTTTCCTGAAGTGTTTGGTGAGGGGCTCGGCATGTACACTACCCCGCCAGTTTCTTTTGATTTGGACCCTTCAGTTCGTCTGATACGACTGAAGTATAGGAAGGTCCCACTTACGCTCAAAGCAAAAATTGAGTCAGAGTTAGATAAATTGGTCAGTCAGGGTGTTCTTGAACTGGAACCCTACAGGAAGTGGGAGACTCCAATTGTGATTCCTGTCAAGGCCGACGGGTCTATACGAATATGCGCAGACTACAAATGTACAGTTAACAAAGCTCTGCAGCAGCATTCTTATCCGGTGCCGGTAATCAGCCATGTACTGGCGTGACTGGGAGGGGGAAAAGTCTTTGCCAAGCTTGACCTGGCTCAAGCTTACCAGCAGTTGCCGGTGGACGACGCTACTGCTGAAGCCCAAACAATCGTTACCCATAAAGGGGCTTTCAGGGTAAAATGATTACAATTTGGAGTAAATGTCGCCTCGGGCATTTTTCAAGGGCTAATGGAGGGGCTCCTGCATGGGCTACCCGGTGTCGTGCCCTATTTCGACGATGTTTTAATTGCAGGCACAGATGATTGTGAACTGGTGGCTTGCTTAAGAGCAGTGTTGAGTCATTTTAAAAATGCCGGGCTGCGGGTTAAGCATTCGAAATGTGTTGTCGGGGTAAAAAGAGTTGAGTTCTTGGGGTTCCTCGTAGATGCAGATGGGGGTCCACCCCACACCCAACAAGGTGGTGGCAATCCAAAACGCGCCTCCACCCCAGTCCAAGAAAGACCTCCAGTCCTTCTTGGGAATACTCAACTTTTATGGTGCCTTTCTGCCACACAAGGCATCGGTCGCTGAACCTCTGCATGCTTTGTTCCACAAGAACGCTAAATGGGAGTGGGGTGAGCGGCAGAGGCCTGCATTCACTTCAGTGAAGGAACTTTTGTCATCGAGTGCAGTCCTGACGCACTTCGATGAAAACAAACTGCTGGTGCTTGCAGTTGACGCGTCTCCTTATGGGGTGGGTGCCATTCTCAGCCACCTGATGCCGGACGGATCTGAGGCACCGATCGCATTTTATTCCCGATCTCTCATTAAGGCAGAAAAGAACTATGCCCAGATCGACAAGGAGGGCCTTGCCCTAATCACAGGAATAAAGAAATTCCATGACTTTGTTTATGGGCGGCAGTTCCTCCTTGTGACTGATCACAAACCTCTCCTGGGCATCTTCTCGCCAGACCGGCCGACACCAAACATTCTATCATCCCGGATGCTAAGGTGGGCGGTTTTTCTGTCGGCATACGATTTCGAGCTGGAGCACCGTCCGGGGAAGGCTGTTGGGCACGCAGACGCCCTTAGCCCCTGCCCCGCACCACTAACTGACTCTGACGAGGAGCCAGAACTGGACGTTTTGGTGCTGGAAGAGCTCCCGGAGGCACCGGTCACCTCCACAGACATTGCCGCTGCGTCGGCAAAGGACCCTTTAATTGCCCAAGTTCTCAATTGGGTGTGGAGGGGTGGGTGTGGAGGGGGTGGCCGGCCGGGAAAATGGAGGCAGATTTCAAACTGTTTGTTTCCCACCAAAATGAATTATCTGTGACTAAGGGCTGTCTGCTTTGGGGAAGTAGAGTTGTAATTCCCTCTAAGCTACGGGAAAGAGTCCTGGAGGCCTTGCATGCAGGCCATCCAGGAATGGTTCATATGAAGGCCCTCACCAGAGGGTACATGTGGTGGCCAAACATTGATGCGGACATTGAGGTTTGGATTCGGAACTGCATGTCCTGCCAACAGTCCTGGCCAGAAACACCTCATGCTCCTGCCCAGCCCTGGGAAAAGTCAAGGAGGCCATGGTCCCGCTTCCATATTGATTTTGCAGGCCCGTACCATGGGCAAATGTTTTTCATATGTGTAGACTCTTACTCCAAATGGTTGGAGGTTGTAAATATGAGATCAATGAATTCCGGGGCTGTGATTCATGTCCTGCGCAAGCTGTTTTCCATGCACGGGCTGCCAGACTGTGTCGTCTCCGATAACGGGCCACAGTTCGTATCAGCCGAGTTTGAGGGGTTCCTCAAAGACAACCTCATCCACCATGTGACTTCTGCGCTGTTCCATCTGGCCTCCAATGGCCAGGCCGAACGGATGGTATGAACGGCAAAGGAGTCACTTGGGCGCCTGACGTGTGGGGACTGGAGCCAGAAAATTGCCTCTTTCCTCCTGAGGCAACATATCACCCCGTGTTCGGCTACGGGGCGGAGCCCAGCTGAACTTTTAATGGGCCACAAGCTGGCTACCCTACTCGACCGTTTGCACCCTGACTTGGACCAGTCCAAGCAATGGTCAGAGGCCCCAGAGCAGGGGAGAGTTTTTGTTGTGTGGGACAAGGTTTTTGCCCGCAATTATGCAGAGGGTCATCGGTGGCTACCTGCCATAGTCACCAAAATAACAGGATCCAGGCTGTATGTGGTCTGGCTTCCCAGCCAACAGGAGATTCGCTGCCACATAGACCAGCTCAGGGAGCGCTGGGCAGACTCAAGTGCTGAGTCGGTGCCAGAACCTGAGCTGGTCCCCGAGCAGGAGAGGCCTCCCGCTGAGGAGGTGAGTGCTGCAGAAGGGGATTCAGAATCTGGGCAGACCCCAACTCCAGAGCCTGTGGTTCCTGTTTGTGTTCCCCCTGACTCTCCTGAGAGAGAGGTTACCAGGGCTCCAGAAGAGTGTGCCGCTCCAACTCCAACGGAGCAGAGACCACTGTGCCGGTCGAACCGAAGCTGAGGTGCCCCCCCCCACCTGAAAGATTATGTTTGGCAGGGTAATGCTCCATCTTAGGGAGGAGGAATTTGTTGTGTATTAAACTGTAAATCAAGCCTATACTTTGCAATGTTAAGCTTGACTCTGAATGTGGCTCCTCAGCTGTCGCATTACTATTGGTCGGTTTCTGCGAAACCTATGCAAGTAGCAAATCACTGTGTGATAATGTATCTAAGAGGGAACGTCTCTGATTGGATTTTATCCCTGCAATATTATTGGTCGTTAACTTGTTATGGGTGTGGCTTTGTCAGCCCGGGAGAGTTTAAAAGAAGGAGCTGTGCTCCGCTTGTTGTTGTGTGTTCCTGACTTACAGTTGCTGTTTAATAAAGCTGAAATGACTTGAAGCTGAATCCTTTGTTGAGTCTCATACTTAACAGAAAGAACTTTTGAAAATCCATGGTTTGAACTTTATAGATGGATTGAGGACTATCTACAGAAACTATGAAAATTTAAACAACATGTTTTACCATGTAAAATTGTTTATATAACCAAGGAAAGATGCTTAAAATAAGATGAGATGTAAACACATTATACAAAACTAGGAATAAAGCCCATTGTGGAAATAAATACAACGGGCTCTACAAAGAGGCTCTGGGAGAGTGCCCCAGCTTTGGGCACTCAGTGACAATTTGCTGTGGCAATCTCAGCAGGGTATAATGACAGAGTTCACCATTTTCTCCAGAGGAACTGATCTTTGCTACCTGAAGAGCAGTAGTAATTTTGAGTGATCTCCAGCCCACCCCCAATATTGGTAACAGTGGTTCCCCAGGAGGGAGTGGCTGGTTTGGAGGGTGGAGTCTATGGCATTGTACCTGTCTGAGGTCCCACCCCTCCTCAACACACACCCTCTCCAGGTTCAACCCCTCAAATCTCCAGGAATTTCCCAACCTGGAGTTGACAACCCTATCTCCCTCCCAGCCAACCATCAACCTACCTTTAGTTTTCCATCTCCTCCCCCATCCCTCCTAGAGAGCAGTTGTAATTTTGAGTGACCTCCAGCCCCCACCTGGAGATTGGCAACAATGGTTCCCCATCAGAGAATGGCTGGATTGGAGGGTGGAATCTCTGTCTGAGGTGCCACCCCTCCTCAAACCTCACCCTCTCCAGGCTCCATCCCTCAAATCTCCAGGAATTGCCCACCTGGAGTTGGCAACCTGATCAGGACTGGGCCCAATAAGTTTTTTCCCTAAGGCCAACATAGGTGTGGAAAGGGCCTTTTACTGACAGAGGAGAAAGTACAGGTGCCAACTCTGATTAGGGAAATACCTGGAGATTTGGGGGGGTGGATCCTGTGGAGGGCAGCATTTGGGGTGTGTGTGGAAGAACTCAGCAGGGTATAATGCCATAGAGTCTACCCTCCAAAGCAACCATTTTCTCCCGGGGAACTGATCTCTGTCATCTGGAGGTCAATTGTAACAGTGGGAGATCTCCAGGTCCCACCTGGAGATTGGCAACCCTAGGGGAAAGTCAGCTGCTCAGCGGGGAATTGAAGAAAATGGTTTGATGGTCGCTGACCCACCTCTTTAGCCAGCCAGCCATGCTGAAGCTAAGCAAGAGAAAGAGCCTTTTTCCATTTATTATGACAGGAATGTGGCCGTTGGGGAGGGGGTTATGCTGAAAGTCCTTTGTTTTTTTACTCACAGAACCAAGCTTGGGTGCCAACCAACAGCCACTGAGGGGACAGTCCCTCACAGGAGTCAAGAGAACTGTCTTCCTCAGGAGAGAGAGCTGTCTGCCAGTAAATCTGACATGCAAAAGGGGGAGTGGGTGGGGAAGAGGAGCAGACCCAGCACCTGGCCAATGGCACGCGAGTACTCTTGAGTGGCGGCTGATGGGCCAATGTCTGAGGGAGGGCTTTTTACAGCCAATGGGAGCGCGTGGAATCTTGTGAAACCAAAAGATAATTATTATAAGGAGAGATAGTTGGATAATAAGTATGAGCTCCACTATTGTAGTGTGTGTTTGTGTAGTCGTTAGGATGTTATGTGTTGTTGTTGTTTCTTTGTCTCCTTGTAGTATCTTCTCATCTTTTGAAAAATAAAATGGCCCAGCTTTCGCTGGGTTTAAAAAAAAAAAATCATTCTGGGATCCTTATTCTACATGTACTACAGAAAGCTGTCAGCACAGAAGGAAAACCCTGCTTTTCAGAAAGTAATGCTGTACTGGTCAGAGCCCTAAATCTCAATAAAAAGAGAAAAGTGCAGGGCTATTTTTGGGCAGGAACACACAGGAACTGAGTTCCTGCTGGCTCCTGAGTTGGCCACGCCCAGCAGGAACTCATTAACTCATTAGGATTGGCTACATTTGGGGTATGTGGCCTAACATGCAAAGGAGTTCCTGCTACAAAAGAAGCCCTGGGGTTTTGACAACAAACAAGGTAAACAGAATAAGAAGCAAAAGGTGGGTGTGGCTGGATGACCATACTTCTGGTTACATGGGGTTGTGGCCTACTATGCTAATGAGCTGTGCTGCCAGGGTGTAGCCTAATATGCTAATGATTTTCTGCTGTTGGGTGTGGCCTATTATGCTAATGAGTTCCTGCTGGAAAAGTGTCACATATACGAGCACTGTAGCCATCCAATAGCATCATGGAAGACTTTCAGACAAGATCTTTGCTCTATTTACCGTTGAATTTAAATTGAAAGTTGAAAGTAGCTGTCCACCACATGCCATAACACTTTAACCATATTTCAGATGACAGTGAATTTAGAATGTGCAGTGTAATGGTAACTGGAAACAGCAGCCTAAAGTTTCATGAACTGAAAAGGCATTTTCATTTATGGAATGGAAACATCAAAATAAAAGCTCTGCTGGATAAAACAAAATATTCTGGTAGTCCAAAATCAGGGTACCTACAGGGTCAAACATGTCCCAGATGGCCTACTACTGAGTCATTGAGGCAAAAACCTCTCACTGTTGTTGCCCCCCCCCCCCCAGCTGGCATTCAGAAGTTCCTGGCCTCTGAAAAGGGTCGTTTACAACTTGTTCATGGATCTGTCCTCCATATATCTTACTGTGTTTTATTTCCTTTTAAAGCTATTGGCCATCACTACAAAGCTCAGCAATGAGTTCCATAAATGGATTATGCATAATGTCAACTCACAGTTGTGTCTCTCTTCAATTTACTGCCTACTAACTTCATTGGGTGCCCTCTGAATTCTAGTATTGAAATAGAATATGAGGAGTACACAATATAAAACTGTGTATAGTCTACATACACCTGGTGAGTGCAGTCTACTCTTCCATAGGCATGTAGACTGTACACAGTTATATAGATATATAGATATATACACATACTGTACATACTGTACAGTGCTTTCATTAGTGATAACATTTGTTAGCCTTGATGCAAATAATGTGTTACACCATGGTTAAGAGTTTGATAAGGAAAAAATTAGGGACTTTAGCATGGGGGAGAAAAAAGCACCAGCCAATGGCTGTATCCATACAGCATTATGGTAATCATTTGCAACAGGATTGCCCTTGCCACACAACAAAATCCAGTTGCAAACAACTGCTATAGTGCAACATTCAATGATGTGTGGATGCAGCTTAAGACTGCCTCCTAATTTGCAAACCATAGTTTACAAGAAGTCAGTGTTATGTCTGCAGAAGGCAATGTTGGGATGGAATTCTATTCTTTCAAACATATGGGAGAGAAAAGAACTAAAGCTATTTACATTATATTAAAAATGCACCAGGGGATTCTAGCTTTGCCTTTACATGTGTAAAAATAAATTTGTGGCTCTATCCTTTCTAGAGGTTTATGCTCTCCCAGACCTGTCTACCTTTTTGTCATATATCTGGAAAGCAGGGTTTTTAAAAAACACTGTATATTTTTAGACTACATAAGGAAGGGTAAAAAGCATTTGGCCTTTGGTCCATGCAAAGAAAAGTGCATGATATAAAAAGTTCCATCAGTGTCAACAAAGCAGTTGAACTAGAAAGTGTGCTGACAAAGATCAAGGGCTTTCATAACGCCTACAAATAGCTTGCTTTGCCTTTTCATTACTTGACAACCCTTCCAAAAAAAGAGTAGGCTAGGGACAAATCCCTCTTAGATGCACACCTTAACACAGTGAGGCAGCTGGTACGTGTCAGTGAAGCTGAAAGCAATACCATAAGGTGTTTAGACTCTGTCAAGAGGCTATACTCCTTGCAGAGTCACTCAAGGCAGAATGATCATAGGTGAGACACTAGACTAAGATGCAGGGCTATTTTTGGGCAGGAATACATAGGAACGGAGTTCCAGTTGGCTCCCGAGTTGGCCATGCCCAGCAGGAACTCATTAGCATAATAGGCCACACCCAACATCAGAAACTTATTAGGATTAGCTACGTTAGGGGTGTGTGGCCTAACAAGCAAAGGACTTACTGCTACAAAAAAAGCCTTGGGTTTTGACAACAAACAAGGTAAACAGAATAAGAAGCAAAAGGTGGGTGTGGCTGGATGACCACACTTCTCATAACACGGGGTGTGTGGCCTAATATGCTAATGAGTTTCTGCTGTTGTGTGTGGCCTGTTATGCTAATGAGTTCCTGCTGGACTTTTTCTACAAAAAAAGCCCTGCTAAGATGTATCCACCCCTTTCAGGTATCACTGGCTACATTAGTAGAAGAGAACAGAGAGTTCCAGTGGTGATGGGGCAGATGAATCCTTGAAAGGTAGTTATTGGGCAGCAGCAGTAGTAGAAGGTGACGCTGGTGGAGGATCTATAATAGACAACCACAACGACACTTCAGTTTAATTGATGCTGATTAGTATGGCACAGATGGCAGCAATGGTAAAGCACTTCTGATTATCTCATACCTTGAAAAATCCACGATGAGATAATAGAATATGAAAAAAAAGAGATACAATGCTGGAAGACAGCCCCCTCCCCCCATTGGAATCCACTTAATCAGCTACTGGGGAAGAACAGAGAACAACTACAAGTAGTGCTGTTCTTAATGACACAACTGGATTAAAGCCAAAAGGCTTTTTTGTTGATGTGAATGTATGCAAAAGGAAAGTCCAAAGTTGTTTAGCACTTAAAATAGGAACAGAGGGCTCTTTTGGT
The DNA here is from genome assembly GCA_029375565.1 of Gekko gecko. Lineage (NCBI taxonomy): Eukaryota > Metazoa > Chordata > Lepidosauria > Squamata > Gekkonidae > Gekko > Gekko gecko. The sequence goes on from JAPDNY010000004.1 coordinate 119,782,051, forward strand.
AGCAGGAACTCCATTGCATATTAGGTGACACCCCTAATGTAGCCAATCCTCCAAGAGTTTACAGAGCTCTTCTTACAGGGGCTACTGTAAGCTCTTGGAGGATTGGCTACATTAGAGTTGTGTTGCCTAATATGCAAAGGAGTTCCTGCTACAAAAAAAGCCCTGATGGAACATGACAAGTATGGATCTAGATAAGCTCGAAATCATAAAATGAGAAATGGAGTGTTTAAACATTGCAATCCTAGGAGTGAGTGAATTGAAGTGGACTGGATTAGGACTTTTTCAGTCTGAAAATAACAAAGTATTTTACTTGGGAAATGACAAACAGAAGAAATAGTTGCTCTAAGAGTGAGATGAGATGCAACACAGGCAATCAGGGGTTTTACTGCAAAGACTGATCAAATAATATCAATCAGACTTAATGAAAGGCCTATCAACATAACCACCATTCAAATTTATACTCCAACTATAGATGCTAAAGAGGAAGACATTGAAAGCTTTTGTGCAAGTGTCCAGGAAAAAAATGATCATACACCTAAAGAAGATGTGTTGTTAATCATAGGTGACTAGAATGTGGTAAACAAAGTAGAATGAAATATTGTTGGAAAATTTTGTGAAAACAACAATTTGTTCATTGCAAACACATGTTTTGGGCAACGAAACAGATGATTATATAAGTGGACAGCACTGTCTAGCCAATATAGAAATCAAACAGATTGTATAATTGGAAGCAGACGATGGAGGAGCTCTATCATTTCTGATAAAACAAAACCAGGAGCTAATAGTGGTACATATAATGAATTGTTAATATCAAAAATTAGAATAAAGGGGAAGAAAAACATCTAAACATTCACAGTGTCAAAATACAATCTAAACAACATTTCTGAAGAATTTAGAAATGTAAAGAACAGATTTGCATTACTAAGTTCAAGTGAATGGGAACTGGAAAAAGTGTTGATTGAGCTCAGAGATAGTATCAAGGAAGAATGTGCAAAGTCTAATCCTGTAGCCAAAAGAAATAAAAAGCCTCAATGGATGACTGATGAAAGCCTTAAAATAGTTGAAGATAGACGACTAGCAAAAATAAAAGGTGACAGTCAAGGAAGTCTAAATGTAGCATTCCAGCAACCGGCACACAGAGATAACGAGAACTATTATATTAACCAGTTTAAAGAAATAATAGAGAACAACAAAAATGGAAGAATAAAAGGTCAGTTCCACAAGGTCCAAAAAATCAAGAGGAAATTAAATCTAGGTTAGGCATGCTGGAAAAGATCAACATGGAAGCACATTAACTGAACAAGACAAAAGGAAAAAAAAAGATGGAAACACTCCAACTGACGAACTATACAGAAGAGATGAAAGGATGACATATTTCTTGTAAGAAGAACCTTTTGAAGAAGAACCTGCAGTGATAGAAAGTGAAGTGCAAGCTGCACTGAGAGCAATTGGGAAAACAAATCATGAGAAGTAGCTTAAATATCAATAGAACTATTTCAAGTCACAGAAATAGACTCCATCAAAATCCTAACAAGAATATCCCAACAAATATGAGAAACGAAGTGATGTCCCACAGACTGGAAACACTCAATTTACATTCGAGTTCTGAAAACAGGACACTTCCAAGACTGCAGCAACTATCAGACCATTGCATTAATTTCTCATGTGATTCTCAAAATCTTACAAAAAAAGAGTATTTCCATATATGAGATGAGAAATTCCAGATGTTCCTGCTTGATTCAGAAAAAGCAGAGGCACTAGAAATCATATTGCAAATGTATGGTTACAAAAGAATATGAGGGCAATTCAGAAGAAAATCAACTTGTGTTTCATAGATTACGGTAAAACTTTTGACTGAGTGGATTGTGATAAGCTATGGTTGGTTTTAAAATAAATATGTGTGCTACAGCATCTGATTGTTTTGATGTGCAACCTATACTCTGGACAAGAGGCTACTATTAAGACAGAACATGGAGAAACAGAATGGTTTCCATTGTCAAAGGTGTCAGACACAAATGTATTTTATCACTTTATCTCTTCAATCTGTATGCAGAACATATCATAAAGAAAGTTGAATTAGATTTAGATGGTGGAGTGGAAACTGGAGAAAGAAACATTAACCATTTGAGATATCCAGGTAAACGACACATGTTTAAGGTTGACAATGAAGAAATTTTTCAAAATTTTGTATTCCTTGGCTCCTTCATCAACCAAAAGGGAAACTATAACCAAGAAATCAGAAGGAGATTGAGACTGGGAAGGGCAGCCATGAATGAGCTAGGAAATATCTTGAACTATAAGGATGTGTCACTGACAACCAAGGCCAAGATAACTCATACTATAGTATTCTTCATTACCAGGGCTCTTTTTGTAGCAGGAACTCCTTTGCATATTAGGCGACACACCCCTAATGTAGCCAATCCTCCAAGAGCTTACAGTAGCCTCTGTAAGAAGAGCTCTGTAAGCTCTTGGAGGATTGGCTACATTAGGAGTGTGTTGCCTAATATGCAAAAGAGTTCCTGCTACAAAAAGAGCCCAGTTCATTACTATGTATGGATGTGAAAGTTGGACAATGACAAAAGTTGACAGGAAGAGATTCATTTGAAATGTGGTGTTGGAGGAGAGTATTATGGATACCCTGGACTGCCAAAAAGACAAATAAGTAAGTTCTAGATCTAATCAAGCCTGGATTCTCCCTAGAAGCTAAAATGACAAAACAGAGATTGTTGTAATTTGTGTCACATTATGAGAAGACAGGACTCAATGGAAAAAAAAAATAATGCTACAAAGGCAGCAGGAAAAGAGGAACACCGAACAAGAGATCGATTGAGTCTATAAAGGAAGTATTGGCCCTCAGTAAGCAAGACCTGAGGAAGGCTTTTAACAATAGGACATTTTTGGAGGTCATTAATTGATAGGGTCACCATAAATCAGAAGCAATTTAACAGCACTTATCACACACGGGGCCAAATTAAAAAACAATAATTCAAAAATGGTATCAAAATTATACTGGCTCAAATAAGGATTTAAACAAGCACATTCCTAGGACTATTTAGTCTAATGATTATACTTGAGTCAAGAAACTATAATGTCATTTATTTGATCTAGGCAAACAGAGCTTTTGCTGCCTGACAGACAGTATACATATGCCGTCAGGGTGTGCAGCAAAGTTCCACTGTGGAATTCCCAATGTAGTGCCCAATGAAGTTTAGTACATGCATTAGGTCCATTCATTACTATCATGGCACACTCTTCTTCCCCATGATAACACCACATGCTGCTGTGGTATCTATATTTCTAACTTTGAGCATGACCTGAGAATGCAGGTCAAAAAATCCACATAATGGAATCAGAGAAAGAAAGGTGAGATGTTCCAGCAGTCTGGGGAAGTCCCAAGGTTTGCATTAAAATCTTATTGTTAAAAATGAAGGGACTGGCTAAAAGAAAATATAAATTATTTAGAGGGCTTTATAATATCTCAGCTCTGGTAATCCAAAATGGCTGTTGCAGCTTCTTCTTCTTCTTTTAATTTTTCTAAGGCTGTTTCTTTTTTTTTTTCTTTTTTTCTTCATCTTTTTTAAATTTTAAGTATTTATTGAAAACATTTCAAATATACACAGGGCCGGATCGCCCTTGGGCGAACTAGGCGCTCGCCTAGGGCGCCCCCGGCCTCAGGGGCGCCAAATGGCACCCCACTCCCCCCCAAAAGTGCCCCCCGCCGCCCTAACCAAGCACCCACTCTCGCTGCCGCCGCTAGACCCCCGCCCCCTTCCCGGCTTTCCTGGGGGCCCTGCAGCTGCAGAGGCCCCAGGAAAGCCAGCTCTGGGAGGGAGGGGGCGGCGGTGGCGGCTAGACCCCCCCCGCCCCCTTCCCACTTTCCCAGGGACCCCGCAGCCGCGGAGGCCCCGGGAAAGCCAGCTCTGGGAAGGTGGGGGCGGCGGCGGCGGCTAGACCCCCCTCCGCCCCTTCCCGCTTTCCCGGGACCCCGCAGCCACGGAGGTCCCGGGAAAGCCAGCGCTCCGCCCCCGGTCTCCAGGTCCCACCGGGAGGTTGGCATCCCCAGTGGGGGGCGCCCCAGGTTATCCTGCCTAGGGTACCCAGACACCTGGAGCCGGCCCTGAATATACATACAAGCCAATGCATTCAAACAATATGACATAGTAAACAATATAATACCATGTACAGTTACAACAGTGTGTATACCTTAAGCAATCAGGATTCCTTAACAAAACCATTGTCTCATAGCACTGTTTTGTGACTCAAAGAAAATGAAAAGAATTAGAAATGAATTAGAAAAGAATTTGAAAAGAGTGCTCAGCTTCTTTTTGACACTGGAGGAGAGCTCGAGAATTAGGGTTGCAAAGCCCTAAATTTTTGATTCAAAAAAGATTAGGAGAGGAATTCTACTCCCTCTCCTCCCAAAAGAAAAAAGGAGTTGTTATATATATCAAAAAGGAACTGGAGCCAAAAGAAGTGTTTAAAGATAATGAAGGGAGGCTTCTGGCGGTAGAAGCCGTACTGCAAAATAAAAAGACTTTAATTGTTAATCTCTATGCCCCAAATGGTGCGAAGGAAAATTTTTTTCAAGATTTGTGGGAACAGCTACGACAGTTAACCTATGAGCAAATGATTTTGATGGGTGACTTTAATGGTACTGTTGATAATGTTGTTGACAGAAAATCCAAAAAAGGAATTGAAGCCATGGGCAAACTTCCGAAAGTCTTTTTTCAATTGACTAAACATGAACATTTGGTAGATGTTTGGAGAGTTAAAAACTCCAGGGACAGAGAGTATTCTTTTTACTCATCAAGGCACGAATCCTTTTCAAGAATAGACATGATGTGGATGACGGAGAATTTGATCTTGCAGACACGCAAAATTGAGATGTTACCTAGAATTCTTTCTGACCACAGTCCGGTGAAATGGTCAGCATATGTTAAGAGAAAGAAATTCCGATGGAGACTTAATGAAGATTTGCTGGACAAACAAAATATTGTGGATAGAATAAGGACAGAAACCCAAACATATTTTCAACTGAATTTAAATAAGGGTGTACAGACACAAACGGTATGGGAAGCTTACAAGGCTGTGATGCGAGGACATCTGATTGCAATTAATAATAATGAAAAGAAACAACAACTGAAAATAGATAAAGAGATCATGGAAAACATTCGGAAAAAAGAAATGGAACTTAAGAAAAGGCCTGGCAAAAAGAAGATTTTGAGAGAATTGAGGATTTTAAGGGAGCAATATGAGGCGAGGTTGAACAAAGAAGTATATTGGAATTTGAAAAAATTGCAACAGAAATCCTTTGAAGGTGCAAATAAACCTGGTAAATACTTGGCATGGCAATTGAAGAAAAGAAGAGAGAATAAAACAATCACTAATTTGAAAGATGGAAATAAAGAGATTTCAGACCCAGGAGGGATCAGGAGGGAATTTTACAAGTATTATGCGACTCTTTTTCAAGCAAAACAAGTGGATCTGCAAAAGATGCAAGATTATCTATCCAAGGTTAATTTGATACAACCAAGCCCTGAAATGAAAGCATTCTTAAATGCTGTAATAACTAAAGAAGAAATTAGTAAAGCAATAGGAGAAGCAAAGATTTCTAAAGTTCCAGGCCCGGATGGTTTCTCAGCCAAATTTTATAAAAAACTTCATGAAGACCTGGTTCCGGTGTTGGAGATACTTCTAAACGAAATTAGAAGGACAGGAAAGATACCAGATTCCTGGAACGAAGCTGCAATCACCTTAATTCCTAAAGAGACTCAAGATTTAACAAATGTAAAGAATTATCGGCCTATCTCATTATTGAATAACGATTATAAGATATTTGCAAAAATATTAGCAGAGCGCCTTAAAAGGTTTTTGAAGGACACTATTGTTGAAGACCAAGCTGGATTTTTACCAAATAGACAAATTAAAGACAATATGAGGGTTGTTTTAGACGCAATTGAGTATTATGATAAGCACCCCGAAAAAGAAGTTGTTTTTTTATTTTTGGACGCTGAAAAAGCATTTGATAATCTGAACTGGGAATTTATGTTTAAGGTGTTTGAGAAATCCGTGATGGGCGCAGAATTTATAAGAATGATTCAATCAATTTATAAAGAACAAAAAGCTATGGTGATTGTGAATGCAGAACCAACAGAAGTGTTCCGGGTAAGAAAAGGTACTAGACAGGGTTGTCCCCTGTCACCATTGTTATTTATCTGGATTTTAGAGATTTTGCTACAAATGGTGAGAGATGACGAAAACATAAAAGGTTTAAATGTTGGAGGCTTTTCATTTAAACTAAGAGCATTTGCGGATGATATTATGTTTATTGTTGAAGATCCTGTTAATAATATGCCCAAGGTATCTGAAAAAGTGAAAGAGTTTGGTGATCTCGCAGGGTTTTATGTTAACAAAAATAAATCTAAGATATTGTGTAAAAATATGATTGGTACAAAGCAACAAATGTTACAAAATGTGACAGAATGTGAAGTGGTTAAAAAGGTTAAATATTTGGGAGTTGAGATTACAATGAAAAATATAGATTTGTTTAAGAATAATTATGAAAAACTGTGGGGTTCGATAAAGAGTGACTTAGAAAAATGGGAAAAACTAAGACTATCTCTTCTTGGAAAAATTGCCGTTGTCAAAATGAATGTACTGCCCAGGTTAATGTTTTTGTTTCAGACAATACCAATTGTGAAAGATGGGAAAGTGCTGGTAAAATGGCAAAGATAAATCTTTAAGTTTATCTGGGCAGGAAAGAAGCCAAGAATTAAAATGAAGATAATGTATGATATTAAAGACAGAGGTGGCTTCCAAGTCCCGAATTTGTGTTTGTATCATGAAGCAGTATGTATGTCTTGGTTATCTGAGTGGGTTAATTTGGAAAATAGAAAACTTTTAGCTCTTGAGGGGCACGATTGCAGATTTGGCTGGCATGCCTATCTTTGGTATGGGAAAAATAAAGTTGATTCTATGTTTAAGCATCATTATGTAAGGAGGACATTGTTTGATGCATGGACCAGGTACAAGGATAAAATCTCGGATGAGAGGCCTCTGTGGATTGTTCCAGCAGCAGTTATACATCTGTTTTCAGATTATAAAGGTAATGACTGGTTGAAATATCATGAATTGTTGCAAAAAGAAGGGAAAAAATATGTTTTAAAGCCAAATAATGAACTAGAATTTGAGTATGGTTGGCTACAATATTGTCAAATAAGGGACATTTATAAAAAAGATTGTAAAGAGTTTGGTTTTAGAGCTGTAAATGATGATTTTGAAAATATATGGTTGAAAGGAGAACGGAAAATGATATCAAAGATGTATAAAACCTTGTTGACTGTATATACTTTGGATGAAACTGTTAAAGAACAAATGATAAAGTGGGCCATAAATATGAACAAAGAAATTTCTATGGAATCATGGGAATTTTTGTGGAAAAGATCTTTTAAAATGTCTACCTGTATTAATGTAAAAGAAAACTGTTATAAGATGATGTATAGATGGTACATGACACCAAAAAAGATTGCTAATATTAGTATGGATAAGAACTTGAGTAACAAATGTTGGAAATGCAAAAAAATAGAGGGTTCTTTTTACCATATGTGGTAGTCATGTGATAAAGTGAAAGTATACTGGTCTAATATACACTGTGTGATGCAGAAGATATTAAAAATCCCAATTGAGAGAAAGCCAGAACTTCTTCTCCTTGGTTTGACAATGGAAAAAATTCCACAAGAAAAAAGGACATTGTTATGGTACATGATTACGTCGGCGAGAATGGCCTTTGCTCAGCAATGGAAAATGGAGAAGGTGCCAGATATACATGACTGGTTGAGAAAATTGTTATTTTTAGCGGAAATGGACAAAATGACAAAGAAACTAAATGGACAAATGGCAGAACAGTACTTAAAAGATTGGGAAGGATTGAAACTGTATCTAGAAACTGAATATAGAATGAAGGGGAAAATATATAACTTGGATACGTATGGATATTGAACGAGAAGTGAAATGAATTTTGAACTGTATGTACTGTTATTTGAAAATATGTTGAAATTGTAGAGGTTTTATATAATTGAAATATGTTACCTGGTTTGTCGATGCATTTAAGTCTAAACTTGATTACCTTATAATTATTTTTGTTTGTTATTAGCAGTGTTGGAAGCCTATTAGGGAGGGTGGGGGGTTGGGATGGGGATTTTCTTTTTCAAAATTGTATTGGTAACATAATTGGAAATGTTGAGTGTATCCCAATAAAAATTTTGTTTAAAAAAAAAAAAGAGAGAGAATTAGGGTTGCAAAGCCCAGCTGGAGAGACTACTTGGGATACCTATGGCTTATTCCAAAACACCCTCTTACATTTAATTAAACTCTGTATGATGACTTCATAATATGAATTTAATAAAAAAAGGATTTAAAAACTAGGGATGGGCAGAAATTAGTTCACAAGCCAAAATCCGGGCCAAATTTTGGCTGGACTGGGACTTGGAATGTTACATTTGACACTCACATGTCCCCAAAGAAAACTCTGACCTTTTGGGCATGCTCAGGGCAGTTTGGGAAAATGAAACCTACCCAGAGAAAACTGGTGTGGAAATGCTAGACAACAGTGGGAGTGGTGTTTACAAGACTTGGAAACAGCAACAGGGACCCTCCATACCTGACAGGAACTGCTGCCTGCCAAAAACAGAGCTCCCATTCATCACAATGAGGTTCAGATGCTATATAAGTCCAAGAGAAGCTCATATATCCTTTGTTGGGTGTTGGTCAGAGTTGGAGAAAGAGGGAGAGTGTTAAATGAAGACCTTTGCTGGGCGTGGGGGGGATTACACTCAGTTAAGGAACAGGGGAATTTGTTTTCCCCATGGTTCCCTGACCATTCATCTTTTTAATTTGTTCGTTGTGAAGAGGGAAAGAATTAAAATTGTTCTCTCATTTTCCTGCTGTGGGTTTCCTTCCTTTTTTCACAACGTCACTTTGCAGTTTAAGCCTTCATGGAGGGGGACTTTAATGACAAAGTTGAATCATAATGAAGAGCTTTGCTAGGCATGGAGGGATTCATTGCACTCAATCAGTGAGCTTTGCTTTGCCCTGGGTCCTTTGGCCATTCATCTGTTTGTTTGCTTACTTGCTGTGAAAGGGGGAGAGGTATCAGAATTGTTCTCTCATTTGTCTGCTCCCTTCCTTTTGCCTGTTCTCATTTGCCTGTTCCCTTCCTTTTTTCCATGGACCATTTTATTTCACATTGCCACTTTGCAGTTTGAGAGGGAGAGGAACACTGTACTTTAGTGACAAAGGTGAAGAGCTTTGCTGGGCATGCGGGGGGGATTCAGGGAGCTTGGCTTTGCCCTGGGTTCCTTGGCCATTTTTGTTTGCTTGTTTGCTGGGGGGGGGTCGGGATTGTCCTCTCATTTCACATGGGCTCTTGTTTGGGGGCCTCTTCCTGCTCTCTGCTTTCCTTGGTAGTTTGATGTTCCTTCCTTTCGTCATTAACAAATGCGATATTACAGTATACAGCAAATAAACAAGTACTGCACAAATAACGCAGACCACAAGTGCTCAAAAAGTTATGCACAAAAATCAATTTATATAAGAGGACCACATATATCAGTGAAACCAAAATTACATCATATAGTGTGCAGGTCCAAAAATAGTACAGGTCTATAAATGGTATACAAACAAAAAGGGTAGTACAAGTCCATAAATGGTACACAGACAAAATGGATGAAGACTCCGGATTTTGATCTTTGTTTCAATAATTCTTCTTCAATAAGTTCACACTACTTCATACAGTACTCATAGTGTACAGAAGACTCTTAGAAGGAAAAATCCTTAGTATAGCACTCACAGTGTATAGAAGCCTTCAACTCAATATTACAGGAAAAATTCATTCCTATTATAATCATTCAAAGCCGGGCATCCGATCAACAATAGCACATGCTCTGCAATAGTCGGTAAGCCTTTTTTCCCCACTTAACTTCATACCCCTGCTTTGGGTTGCAGTTCAACCTTGAGGGATTGCTCCTTTATGTTCAGACTTGGGGGGGGGGAGCTTCTCTGTCATTTTTTCAACCACCCACCCACCCACACTGGGGTGCTTTTCTTTTTGGGGTGATCTCTGCATGTCTGCCTGGTTTCCTACACACATCCTGCCTTGGGGGATTAATTCCTGTCTCAGAAAGTAGGGTGACTTCACTGCCCAGGGTTTAGTTCAGGATTAGCTCCAAACCCAAATAGGTTTTTCTGGTTTGTGCCCATCCCTATTTCAAATTCTGTTCAGCAAGTAAAGTTCACAATGATGGGATATACCATCAGATTGAAGTTAAGGCATATTCATATTTCACTTTAACTGCAGGGAACAGTAGAGATGCAAACTATTTATTATTTAATAATAAGAAAGAGATAGCTGCTGCTGCTGAAGCACTGGGTATATTAACAGATATACTGTACAGTTTGTAAATATAATGCTTATTTGGTGAAGACAAAATTGATCAGGGATGCTAGAACTCATCCAAGAAGCTCAGAATAATATATTGATCTATGACTGTTATGAGCAACATACAAGAGTGATGAGGCATAATTAACACATCCTGCTGCTTATCTACCATGTGGGTAACCATGCAACCAATTTGCACTTCTGATGTCTGGAATTTTTAAAGATGTCACAGTCAGCTGTGAAGAGGCAGCAGAATGGGGCACAAGGCAAGGCATTAAAAATGGTTTTGAAAACTTTGGGAGGGGTCAAATTGTAACATAGCAATATGTTGTTGTAAGAGTGTTATAAATCTAAACAAGGATATGATGGGTATGTAGTCAGTCCACAGCAGCTTTTCAAACTAGGGATGTTGCCAAACTTGTTGCTAACACATTTAATGATTGAATTCACCATGTTTGAAGATGCTGATCAGATGTGAGCCAATCACTCAGTCTGTTTGGTTCATGCAGAAGAGCCATGAATGCCTACTTAACTGGTCTGCATCAGGTTTTCCCCAAAACTGCACATGAGCAGACATGCTACCTATTCAGCAGCCATTAATATCAATTCTAAGAAGATAACAGAGATAACAGAGACCTAAAAAAATTATATATAGATCTGTTATTTGACAGCGTTCCGTGCACCTTGGTGTTTAGTCATGCTGGCCACATGACCACGGAAACGTCTTCGGACAGCACTGGCTCTTCGGCTTTGAAACGGAGATGAGCACCGCAACCCTAGAGTCGGATTCGACTGGCTTTCGAGCAAGGGAACCTTTACCTTTACCTTTACTATTTGACAGTGTATTGTGTATTGAAGAGGCCATAATGAAGCTTGGCCTATTTCTTGACATGAAGTATTTACATGCTAGGTCCTATATAATAACACTAAGTAATATTACCATAGGGCCATGGTGGCTCAGAGGTTAAGACACTGAGCTGCAAACCAGAAGGTCTGTAGTTTGGCAGTTCGAGACCCTAGTCCTGTGTGATGGAGTGAGCTCCTGTCTCTGGCCATGGCTCCTGCCAATCTAGCAGTTCAAAAGCAAGAAATTGCAAGTAGATAAATAGGTACCGTTGTCACACCCCTGGTCTAGCCTGGGATGGCGGTGGTGACACTTTGGGGTCAGTCCAGCCGAAGGGCAATGCCGAGGGGTCACGCCGTGAGCCTCAAATGTAGGAGATGGCTTGTGGTTGCGTCACCACCAGCAGCCTACTCTCCTGGAGTATGTACAAAGAAGAACCCCCTGCGTCTCACTGGGTTGGCTGGTTCTCTTCACACTCCTTCTTCTCTCCTCCCTGGCTCTGGTTTTCACCACTCTTTTATTCCCTTCCACCAACACCTGACCCCTCCCTACCCCCTTAACCGCCATTCCATTGGCCCCCATCCCCGTTCATCTTCCTGTCTTCTGGCTTCCATTGGCCTGGGTGTTCCTTCTTTTAAAGCTGGCTGCTGGCCCTGCCCCTCCCAGAGAGGCAGCTGCAGACTTGCTTTCTCCTCTGGCGTGGTTTGGCATCAAAGAACCTGTGGTAAGGAGTTTTCCCCGGGTGCAGGCATTTGGGAGGGGCCACAGAGACTGTGGGGTCATTGTCGGGCCCGCCCTCGTGGTGTGGCTCTTGGGTTTTCTTCTTCTGGTGTCTTCCTGGACGGCTGAAGATGGGGGTTTCCCCCCCATCGCCCCAGATACTCCCCCTCGTGGCTCCATCGCCCAGACTCGTTCCCATCCCCGAGTACTGGGCGGTGGGGCCAGCACAGGTGGGCTGTCGCTGGGTGGTGGAGTGGCCGGGGCTTTCTCCGCTGGCGTCCTGGTTGGCCCAGCACCGCTCCTGCTTTCTGTGTTCCCCAGGCAGGGCGGGCCTCCTGGTGGAGCCGTTCACGGCTCCTCCGGCGCGTGTTTGCTGCCCCTGTCCGTCCCGGCCCGCCGCCGCCCCTCTGCAGCCGGGGCCGGGCTGTCGGGCAGGGGCAGCCGCGGCGACTCCGGGCGCGGGGCCGCGCTGTCGAGTGGCCTCTCCCCTGCCTCTCCAGGGCCGGGAGGCTGCGCGGCTTAGGGCATAGCTGCCCCCCCTCACTCGGGGCCCGCCGTGGCCATGGGCTGCGGCTCAGGGTTGAAGCAGAGCAGCCCCAAGTCGGGACAACCACTTTGGTAGGAAGGTAACAGCATTCTATGTGCCTCAGCATCTAGTCATGCCAGCCACATGACCACGGAAATGTCTTTGGACAGTGGTGGCTGTTTGGCTTGGAAGCGGAGAAGACCACTGCCCCCTAGAGTAAGATTTGACTGGCTTTCAAGAAAGGGAAAACTTTACCTCTAATATTACCAAAACCAGTCAGTGATCATATTAATTGCTGCAACACAGAAACAACTTAAAGAACAGAAGTAAAAAGAAACCACATCTACATCACCAAGTCCATCTGTTGGTTGATGATAACATAAGAATGACCACCATGAAAACTGTTTTCTTCTACAGTAAGAATGTTTAGGTTTATAAAAGCTTTGGAATCTCACATGAGAGGTGCTTCTGTAGCAATGTGATAAAGGCAATATAAATAAGTATATTTATTGTAAACTGGGTGACTTGCTCAGATCATGAAGGCAACAACCCAGATCACTTACAGAAAAGATGGGTGTTTCTACATATCCAGGAGAGTCCCATTATAAACCCAAGCATGTAACATGGCTTGGGTTATAGCATCATATAGCCAAATCTCAACTCAAATACAAAGGGATGCATTTGTTTGTGTCATTACAACATTACTACTGGTTAAAGTAAAGTACCCTGCTTCCCATTCCTACAACAATTGCAATACTTTATAATCTCTCATAATAATAAATAAGCTTTGAGCAGTATTTTTGCATATGCTTAAGAACAAGAAGATGCATTTTTGCCCATGAACATGCCTTCAACCTCAGTAGAAAATTTCCAAGGCACATGGGTTATTGCTAGGGAAGGAAGATAAGATTTTATTATAGTAGTGTTAGACCCCTGGAGCGCTTAACGTTTCTGTGTTAGAACTGGGGAAAAGTGCACAAAGCAAGCAATTATACCTAAATCAAGTAGGACCCTAATGGCCTGGGGCCAATCACACCTAAGCTAAAGGTGCCCTAAATAACAGCCTATAGTTCCCAGGGGGAAAGAGGATACCAGTCTTGACAGGGGCTCAGGGTTACTTGTCTGAGCCGAGGAAGATAACAGCAAAGCGGACAGAAATGAAAGTATACATTCTTCTCACATCCCCATGGCAACCAAACCCAAGGGAGAAGAGAAGTTGACAAGTAGCTGCTTCTGCTTGCTCATCAATAGGATGCAGCTCATAGTTATTTGCCCAATGCCATCCAGTGAGCTTGGTAGCAAAGCAGACATTTGAATCTATGGTTCTCTCATACAAGCTCATTCCTTTTACTACACCCCACTAGTTCTTTTTGCCTAGATGTCAACAAGACATTCAATGTATTGTGAATATCTAGATCTTAGTAATTTCCTGGGATAATATATATGAGAGGGTCCAATGGTAGCAAAGGTCAGTAACAAAAATGTCTTCTTGGCAGGAAAATTATCTTCAAGAGGAAGAGCACTATTTGGACAGTAAAACTATGAATGAAAAAAGGAGGAAGAAATATAACAGGAAACAAAAGCAGTCAATAAAGCTTATGAAAAGGGAAGATCCTATAAGCTGGTGTTCCAAGTAATTTTGTTTTTCAAAGAAGTTTGTTTTTGAATGTTTGTGTGTGTGTGTTTAATTCACTGCATTGGCTACAGATGAAAATTTCTGTATGCATAATGGAAACTTCCTGCTTCACCCTTTCACTGCAGCTCACTGATATCCACAAAATGCTGCTCCAGGGGGACAGGGGACCCCAAGGAATAACACAACTGGGGTCTACAGCAGGAAGGAGGGGAATCAGCAGAAACTATCAGCTTAGTCTGGATCCAAGTGCTGAGGCAAAACCCCACTTTATTATTTATTCATTAATACTTGTTGGCACTGAATTAGCTAGTTATTGTGACTATGTCCCAATGAAACCAAAGGAATGGTTAATCATCTAATTTGCATCCTATTATTTTCTAGGCAATTACTCGCAACCACCTTTAACTATACCAGAGATACAGTCAGTGCTGTCCCAAAGCATTACAATTATATGATGTGCTGACAAATGGATTACAGTAATGATTAGAATTTTTTTCATTCACTTGTTAGGAAGCTGGCTACTTACATGAGACTCCGTTAACGTTTAAAAAGTGAAAAAGAATGCTAGATATCACGTTATACTGAATCCAGTCTGCTGTTTTAAAAATCAATGGTATACTCCTTAATCAATATACAAGCATATTCTACTGGGAGACAGCAATGTAATAAAAAAAAACATAGCATCACAAACTCCACCATTACTGAACTGAAAACCAAGTATTAATACATCTTCACATGTAAGCAAAGGTAGCAGGAAATAAGTATACTGTAACATGAAACTCAACAGCATCACATGCTCTGGCAACAAGCCCTTAATCCCAAAGCTCTTTCAGCCTTTATCATGGAGCATGGTCTCCTTATCCCCACCCCCCCATGGGAACAGACTATTCATTCTTTCTAAACCTTTTAATTATTTTTATATAAAAGTGATACGTAAATTGAATGCAAATATTTATCCTGTCTTCCCTTTTGCTGGCATATCAACAAAAGAAACATTTCACTGAATAAGCCTACTGGTCATCCAGCTCAGTATTGTCTATTTTGATTAGCTTCAGGTTGAGAAAAGACTTCCCCAGCTCTTGATCCCTCACAGTCTTTATCTGAAGATGCCAAGGACTGAAGGTGCTTTATGCCTTACAATCGAACCTTTCATTCATTTTTGCAATAGTACTGACAACTCCCATGTTATTACATTACTACCTATGGATATCTAGGAATAAAAGTAGTCCAGTTCCACTAAATGGCGATTGAAATGCAGTTATGCTACCTCAGGAGTGTAGCTGAATCCAATACACCTTTAGTGATATCTGAAACTGGAAAACCAAATAAGAGGTTTAGAGGATACGGATTGCCCTATGCAAGCACCAGTCCATGGGGGTGCTTTCACACACTCTAAATAACACAGTTTCAATCCACTTTGCAACCGGATTTTCTACTCGCAAGTGGATTCAAACTGCATTATTTAGCATGTGTGAAGTGTGGAAAACAAAAGTATATTCCTAGGATTGTTTACTCAGAGGCAAGTACATGGTTAGAAAGGGGACAAAACTAGATAAGATGCTGGGAGATCTGTGAATGGATATCATCAGCATTTTAAAAAAAATAGTTTTAAAAAGAGACAGCCACAATTTGAATCATAGATGTGGAAATGGATGAGGGGATTTAAGTTTTTCTAACTGAAACTGAGCATCCCACAGTGTTATAATTTTAAGGGGGGGTTCTCTTTAAACTATTAAACATAGCCTAAGTTTAAACTGTGTCCAAAAAGGATTAAGACTGATGATGAAGAATTGTGATTTCTGTCATGACTGTTTTGGTCCTAAGTACCAATCACCTAGAACAGAAAACATGCTTGACTTTCTGAGATGGCCAACTATTAATGCCACATATTTGCCATAGGACCACAAGTCTGTGTATGCTCTTGGACCCAGCCTACTATTTGATAAGCAGGTGGCAGCTGTGGCCAGGATTGTCTTTTACCAGCTTCGTATGGTTAGCCAACTGGGACCTTTCCTGGGCAGAAGAGATCTGGCCATTATGGCACATGCTCTGGTTACATCTATATGAGATTACTGAAATGAGCTCTAAATAGGGCTGCCTTTGAGAAGCATATAGAAACTTCAACTGGTACACAATGGTGAAGTCAGGATATCACTCCAGTCTTGGCCCATCTACACTGGCTCCCAATTTGCTTCCAGGCACAATTCAACATGCTGGTCCTGATCTTCAAAACTCTACGTGGTTTGGGACCAACATAGTTGAAGGACTGCCTATTCCATTACACACTTACTGACCACTACAGTAATCTTTGGATACCCAGCTTCGGGTGCCTCCACCTTCAGAGGTTAAATGGGTGGCAACCCAGGAGAGGGCCTTCTTGGTTATGTCACCAAAGTTCTGGAACTCTCTCCCCAGGGAGATTCATCTATCCTTTTCTGTTGACATCTTCCACCAGATGGTGAAGACTTTTTTGTTTCATTTAGCATTCCCTCAGTGATCTGTCCTTCCTAATCAATGTTTTGATCAGTCTTTTTATGTTCTGAATGTATTTTAACTCTGTTTTTGATAGTATTAATGCTATGTGTTTGGGAAGGTTGACTTTAATGGTGTTAAAATGCAATTTTATCATATATGTTTTAAATTGTTAGTTCTCTCGATGACCTTTGTGATGGCAGAAGGGAGGGATATAACTTTTGAAAATGGATAAATAAATCAATTGAATTAGGAAGATATTAAATTAGGAAGATATTGAATTAAAAATGCTTGTCTCCTCAAGGACATTTGAAGACATTTGAGTGATTTGTCTAATGACTAGACAGAAGTACGTATCGTTTTGATCAATGGCAGAAAATAAAATATATCAACATTTCAATAGGAGGAAATTCTGTACTGAATTTCTTCAGGTAATCCGTTATGTTAAGATTCTTGAGCTCTAGAACAGGTTTCTATTCTCCCATTCTTTTATCCAACAGGAAGTAGGAGAGGAGCCATCAGTAGTAGGGGAGGTGCTGTGGCTCAGTGGAGGAGCATCTGCTTGGCATGCAGAAGGCCCCAGGTTCAATCCCCAGCATCTCCAGTTAAACAGATCAGGTGGCAGATGATGTGAATGATGTTAACCCAAGCCCTTGAGAGCTTCTGCCAGTCTGAGTAGACAATACTGACCTTGATGGACTGATGTTCTGATTCAGAATAAGGCAGCCTCATGTATGTTCATGTGTGCAATAGCAGACCTTCTTGTAGGCCCTGAGACTCAGTATAGTTCCATTATCCCCTTGCACATCTCTCCTTATAATATTTGTCTTTTTGCTCTGCAACGTTCGATGCATGCCAACAGTGTTTGGCCACTCAAACTGTCAATCAGGCCTCCCTCACTCCTGCCCCTCCCACCCGCCCTGGAGAAAGCCGGCCGCGCCGGCCAGGGAGCTGCTGCGCCGGCCTCAATCCTGCCCAGGAGAAAGCTGGCCAGGGACCCACCGCGCTCCGGGATCAAGCCCTCCCCCCCAGGAGACAGCCTGGCCGGCACTGGCGGCAAGGGAGCCGGAGCGTGCCCCCCCTTGTTTCTCCCCCTCCCCGCAAATCCGGGCACACGGGAGAAGCTCCCGCAGGCCCCCCCCATTCTCCCACCAATCTGTTCTCCCCAATCCCCACCCGCCCTTCACAGCCAACCGCAGGTGGGGGGAGGTGAAGGCTGGCGGCGGCGCTGAGCCAGCCGCTGCGGCCCCATTCTCACCGCTCCCCCCGCCCTTCAGAGGCAATCGCAACGTCGATGGGTTAAGGCCGGCGTCGGCACTGCGCCACCCACTGCGGGACCGCCTTCGGCATTCCTCCCCGACATTTAGCGGCAATCACGAAGGGGGGAAGGTGAAGGCCACCGCACAGCTGCCGCCACTGCCCCGTTCTTGCCACTCCCCCCCCCAGCCTTCACAGGCAATTGGGAGGGGAAGGTGAAGGCTGGTGGCTGCGCTTGCCACTCCCCCCCCTTCAGAGGCAACCATGGGAGGGGGGAGGTGAAGGCCAGCGGCAGCACTGAGCCGGCTGCTGCAGGTCCGTTTCTGCCGCCCCCCCAAGAGGCAATCGCGAGGGGGGCAGGTGAAGGGTGGCGGCGCTGCAGGCCCGGCTGCCACGGCCCCGTTTCCGCCACTCCCCCCCCACTTTCTCTCTCTCTTTTGGTCTCTCTCCCCCGTCTTTCATTCTCTCACTCCCCCCTCTACCTTCCTTCCTACCTTCCATTCTCTCCTCCCTTCCTGTTTTCCTTCCTTCCATTCTTTTTTCCTCTCTTTCCTCCTCCTCTTTCTTTCACTCTTCCCCCTCTACCTTCCTTCCATTCTCTCTGTCTCTCTTTCTCTCCCCCCTCTTTCTTTCTTTCTTTCTTTCTTTCTTTCTTTCTTTCTTTCTTTCTTTCTTTCTTTCTTTCTTTCTTTCTTTCTTTCTTTCTTTCTTTCTTTCTTTCTTTCTTTCTTTCTTCCTTCCTTCCTTTCTTTCTTTCTTTCTTTCTCTCTTTCTTTCTCTCTTTCTTTCTCTCTTTCTTTCTCTCTCTCTTTCTTTCTTTCTTTCTTTCTTTCTTTCTTTCTTTCTTTCTTTCTTTCTCTCTCTCTCTCTCTCTCTCTCTCTGCTCTCTCTTCCTGCCTCCCTCCCTCCCTCCCTTCCTTCTACCCATCCATCCTCCCACCCTTCTTACCTTTCTAGGCCCGTTGTCTTCCAACTAGGCTTTGCTCCCTAGTTATTAATATTTGTCAATATCAGGCAACCAGGAAGAGAAGGAAATTCTATTGCAAATTCCATATACATTATGATGAGTACCTACAAACCAGAAGTAATCCTAGTCCATTGATATGCAAAGATCACAAGCATGTTTTCAAACTTCACTCACATTTGAACCTTTCATGTAACCAGAAATGTTACCTGCCATAACATAATCTAACTTTAGGAGAATCAGGGTGTCCTTACCCTTTTGATGCTAGAACCACCATCTAGTCCTGGACTTCTGCAATGTGATCTTAGTAGTATGATTCTAGCCATGCTGTTATTTCAGGTTTTTCTAAGACAAAGAAGGGTTAGCAGGAAATTTGTTGATGTAATTGATGACTTGGAAAGAGGACAACAAAAAGGCAAACACCAGTATTTGTCTATTTTGTTCTCATCAGCAAATGATCCACATTCTGATTCAATAATTCATTTGGGAGAGGGATTTTTAATTACTCTGTTTGGGGAGAAAAACATTCTGTAGCAACGAAAGCCTCTTTTACCATCACAGCAAAAGTCACTATCATGGTTTCTACAGTGCCAAGTATGTTTTACCATGCTGATCAAATTTCCTTACCAACTTTATTTCCTCAACATGCATCTTAGCAGTTGTCTCTTTTCTTCTGCAGTCCTCAAAGAAATAACATCTTACCAGTTCTATTTGAATATTAGCCATTTTGTATGGCAGCCTCAAGGGTAATATACCCAATATGGCAAAATGTCCAACAATATTTAAAATATAAACATCCCTAGGAATCCCACAACCAAGGCAAGGAAGTAACAGCTTTTGTTGCTTAGTGTTCTGAGATATACCACACCTGAACATGGAAATTCAATTTTATTATCGTATAATACACCGTACAAGTGGTCATCCACAAGAAAATAGTGGAGAGGGTATATGCCTTCCCTCCCCCTTGCTTCCTCCCCTCTTCCCCTTTCTTTAACAATCTCCCCCTTTTTCTCCCCTACCCCCATTTCTTTTGCCTCACTCCTTCTCTGTCAATCTACTCCTCCTCTCTGTCAACCTATGCCCTATTTTCCCTTCTTTCTCCCCTCCCTTTATCTGCCAGTCTACCCTTCTTTACCTTTTGCCCCCACCCCTTCTCCATTAACCTACCCCTATTTCTCCACCTTCCTCTTCCTCCCCTTCTGTCAACCCACCCCATTTCTTTCCCCCTCTTTTCTCCTTCTCCATCAAACTACCCCTCCCCTTCTCTGTTAACCTATCGCCCATTTCCCCTTTTTCTCCCATTTCCCTTCTGTCAGCCTACCCCCATCCCTTTTGACCTCCCCCTTTCTCCATCAACCTATTCCACCCTTGCCATTCTCCTGATCCACCCCAAACTCTTGGCATTCCACTCACCCACCACCCTCATGGTTCTCCTCACCCAGCCCCACCTGTGGTACTTCACTCACCCCATCTTTGGTGGTCTCCCAACCTACCTTTCAGCAGGTGGGCAGCAGGCTTGCTGACTCGTTGTGGGGAGGGGGTGGGGAGGACTTCCTTCCTAGCTAAGGATGGCTCCTGGGCAGTACTACTAATACAGCCAGTCTTGCCACAGCTCCCAGGTTGCACCACCACCACGGCTGTCAAGCCCACTGTTTTGCATTTGGGAGGGGTGTTCCTCCAAGTGTAAACACTGCATTCTGTGCTTTTTGTGTTGGAAGGAGGCCATTCCGAGCTCAAACATGAAGCAACAGCCTCTGCTGCCTTGCACTTGAGCTTGGCATAACCCTAGGTCCAGTGAGGTTCCCAGCTTCTGTGGCTAAGCCCACAGCAACATCCTCCTCACCATCGCTGCTACTGCTGCCCCAGGCTCACTTTGGCTTTCTCTCCCCTTCCAATGATACCACTGCTGCCCTCGGGCCCTCTGTGGCTTTCTCTCCCCTTCATTGACACCACTGCTGCCCTCAGGCTTGGCGAGTCTCCTGGCCTCTATTGCCACATCTGCTGTGGCTTTCTCACCCATTCCATTGCTGCTGCTGCTGCTGCTGCTGCTGCTACCATCCCTGGGCCTGGTGAGGCTCTCAGCCTCTGCAATGGGGCCTGCCACAGCTCCTTGCCCATTGTTGCCACCACTGCTGAATCGGAGGTAAGTTTTTACATTGTATGCACATGCACAGACAACGCTTTTTATTTGAGGGAGAATGGTAAAAAAACCCCATTTATTTATTTATTTTTAATTTTCAGTATTTTTTTTTCTGCATACTTAGGGTATCACCCAAATTTACAGAAAAAACTTTTTTGGGGTAAGTTTACCCCCTATGTGCAGATTTAGGTATCCACAAATGGGGGCACACTTGAGAATCAGATATAGAAATTCCAATCTCCTTCCATCAGTTAACCATTTAAGCAAGAAGAACTTACAAGAAATTGTCACAAACCTATAACTATCATTAGGGATCTAATGAAGCTTTTGGTTCTCACTACATTTTATACCAGTATTCCAGTTATGTGTTGTATAAATATTTTTGTCTATGCTCAATCTATCTGTAATCTCATTAGGTGATCCTAATTACTGGCAATGAATTTATAAGACTATTGTGATGATAATTGTGGGGTGAATTTTTCTCCATGTAACCCCTTAAATATGTAATGGTTCCACTCCACCTTTGATTTGTTTGCTATGGTGATGCCCTGTACCAAAAGCGAGAGAATGTGCCACCAAAAGCTGGCGGAAATGCACTACAAGGTTACTTTTACTTAAACAACACTTTCCTTTATTAAAGTTATCAAAGCTAAAAACACCAGGCTTGAAATTCAAACAATACACTGAATATACTTCCTAGAGAGATATATATACAGAGAGTCCCCCCCTCCCCCAGCATGCACGAGAATTCCCGGGCAGATTCAATGATTCTCAGGAGCAGCAAAATCTCTCCGAGTCTCAAGGAATAGGTCATGAAATGGTGAAAGGCATGTGAATTTATACAAAACTGATCAAGTGTTTTACAAGGGGCTATTACATGTGTAAATTACGACAGCTGACACAATTGCTTTGATAATGGTGGGCTCTTCCTGTGCAGAGGATGTCCCACAGATCTCAAATTTTACACTGTCAAAATATTTGATTACAAAACAACATAAGATAACACTTTAAATTCTGAATGACACTGTGAATTTGTTTATGTTTCCTTGATGTTCAGAATATTCTTTTTGTTCTGGGTACTTGAGATACACCAGACATGGCGCTTACCTATGCTTTGTAGCCAGGATTGTGAATAACTGCATTCTTGGAGTCATTAATTTGCTAATAAGAAAACCTCCTTGGCTAGATGGTTGCTCTATAGGAAAGTTTTATAGGTAGATGGCCCTAAATCTTTCATACCTATGTGCCATTTAGATTGATATTAACTATGGAAAAGGAATGCAAGTCCTTTCCTGCATATGTGACACAGAGAGGATTACTTGTAGACAAAGAAAAGAAACATTGCATTTTGGGAGTTTGGCTCTGTGAGCTAAAAGCTGTTTGCCAGTTACAAAGACTGAGACTACATAAAATTATTTCTGTCCCAGTCCCGAGGTCCTGGGATGCGACCACCACCACCTGAGACCCCAGAGACACCCCACTCACCCACCAAGAACCAGAGCACACTGGGACCATCACCGCCCAAGATGCTGCGGCGAAGAAGTGGGGAGTTGAGGGGCGTGGAAACAGCCACCATGGCAGGGAGGGTCCCGCCTGGACATGTATGGACCCAAGTCCAAGGGACAAAGGGGACTGCCAACCGAGGGGGAAGTGCTGGCCAAGGCGCACCCCCCTCATGCGGCAGGGGAGGGAACAGCTGAGGAACTCCGGGTGGGTGTTGTGCCGCTTGGAGGGAGCAGCTTGATGTTGGGTGGCACTGCCACCAGCCTGCTGTCTGCCGAGTCAGACCCAACACCACACAGGATGCCAGGAGCGCATCCTGGCATAAGGAAGGGGGCAGGGCCCGAGGGGAGGATTGGTGCTGGAAGTGGAGTGGGATAAAAGGCAGAGGAGGTGAAGGAGTCAGAGAGGAATAGTAGTGAGAGCTGAAGCCAGGGCGAGATGAAGAGAGTAAGAGAGAATGAGCTCAGCAGACATCCTCTTCCCCGCAGGCTCGCCTGAGCAAGTGCTGACGCTAATGCTGGCAGAGGGACCTTCAAGGTGACATCAAACTCGTCCCCTACTGTTCTTAGACTCCTTCTCCACCTCACCCCCCTTTTAGCACTCCTCGGCCACTGGTGTCAACCTTCCCAACCAGCAGAGAGGCCCAGGACATCCCAGCCACCGGAGGCGGGAACCCAGGTGGGAAGGCGGAGCACAACAATTTCTTTATATAATTGGTTCAATTTTCTGATCAAAACCCAAAAATTTCTTACAACAATAATGTTGGTTTTAGTTTCATAGTATGGTTATTTTAAAAAACAAAACAAGAACACAAACATCATAAGGTACGCTTACTGAAGTGTTTCAGTTTGTTTTTAAAAAGTGCTGACCCATTTCCAGACTGACTTTGTTTAAACTTATCTTCTGTTTCCTGCACACTATTAGACACATCCAATAAAAACTAAATAGCTCTGGTATTATAAATCCTACTTCCTTTGCAAAAACTGATCATAAGACTTTCCCCCACTTTGGACCTGCTCTCTTGACTACTTTACAGTGGTCCCCCCCCTTTTCTTTTACATACACCCTTATTTGACTCCTTTTTAAATTCATATCTTCCCCTAGCACTTCTAAAAAGAGGATTTACCCACCAAAAAGATCATTCAGGAGTTTATTCCATTAGCAGCGGCTTGATGGAGTCATGTAAAGGTGATACTGCCCTACTTTTGTTTGCTAATTCCATTTTATATGTACAAATTATTTTAGCCATAGCTATAACAACTTACAAGAAGGTCATGTTTAATCGGTTATCTACCATGACTTATGAATCCCTTTTAGAGTAATGGCTTTTTAGGACAGATAAAGCCCCTCTATCTTGTAATTAATCTTTGTTTTCAGATACTTGATCTCACATTTGCCCTTATTAAAATGCATTGTGCTCAAATGAGCTTACCAAGTATGCAGATCAGCCTGCCCTTTATTACAGAGCTGCAGGAACAGCTCTACAGTGAAGTCATGTTACATTTGCAGTTAAAATCACAAAAATCCTATCCCTTATAAAATCAAGACAATTTGTGCTATCACTTGCCATTCGGTATGGAGGATTTCCTGGGTGATGGATACAAGCTTCTCCAGCTCCCCCCACAAAAAAGGATGAAAAATGGCTGTTTTAGCAGCTTAAGTTATAGGGTAGGGGAGTTATTTTTCTTGGGTGCTAAAACCACTTTTTTTTGTTGACAGGACAAAAATACTTATATATCATTCTAGAAGTGCTGTTTAAAAAATGAAAGCATACAACAAATGTTGCTTTTGCTTACTTTTTGAAACTCTAATGTGGACTTTTAATGTTATGCTTCTTCTCTAGCTCCTACAATAGTTAATGGAGAGGCATTAAGACGGTGTTTTATCATATTGTCACATGTTTGGTGGAAGTTGCTTCTAGGGAGCACACTGAGTAACTAAGTGTTCCTTGGATTTTGATCAGCCTTGAATTCTCTCTCCAACCCCCCTCCATTTTCTGCCCTTTCAAAATAGTTTCATTTAATAAAATCAGCCAGGAAGAAGCTGCTTCAATATTGGTAGCTGCTGCCAGCACTTCAAGGTTTTTCAGCTTGTGCAAAATAGTCAGGGTTCAAGCAATTTTTCCTACTTCTTTGAATACATTCATTACTGCTGTGAAGCACACAGATACTCCAGAGCAGTGGTAGTGGGCAATATGAAAATGGGAGGTTCTTCTTGGTCCCCTTCTCTTATTTCTAGCTGTGTGGCACAGGGTAAAGATTAGGGATGAGTGTTTGGTCTGAAAATGTATCCCCAAAATCATAGAATCGTAGAACGTTCAAGTTGGAAGGGACCTTGCAGGTCATCTAGTCCAACCCCCTGCACTCTGCAGGAGCATAGCTGAAAGATAGCCCTACAACATACCCGAAAAATGATCATCCAGCCTCTGCTTGAAAACATCCAGCGAAGGAGCATCCACCACCTCCCGAGGCAGGCTGTTCCACTGCTCAACCACTCTTACAGTTAGGAAGTCTCTCCTGATATTTAGCTGGTAACGACTCCCTTGTAATTTCCACTCATTAGATCTAGTCTTGCAATCTGGAGCAAGAGACAATAGATCTGCTCCATCTTCTATATGACAGCCCTTCAGATATTTGAAGACTGCAATCATATGCCCTCTAAGCTGTCTTTTTCCCAGGCTAAACATACCCAACTCTTTCAGCCTTTCCTCATAAGACTTAGATTCCAACCCTCTCACCATCCTGGTTGCCCTCTTTGGGACACGATCGAGCTTGTCAACATCCTTCCTAAAATGTGGTGCCCAAAACTGGACACAGTACTCCAGGTGAGGCCTGACCATAGCAGGATAGAGCGGAACTACCACCTCCCGTGATCTGGAAACAATGCTTCTGTTAATGCATCCTAAGATTGCATTAGCTTTCTTCACAGTCACATTGCACTGCAGGCTCATGTTTAGCTTGTGATCAACCAGAATACCTAGATCCCTTTCACATGTGCTGCTGTTAAGCCAAGTCCCTCCCATTCTATATCTGTGCCTTTGATTTTTTGTACCTTAGTGTAGGACTTTGCACTTATCTCTCTCTCGCTCGCTCTCTTTAAAAAAAATATATTTTGCTTTTCTAAACTACAAACCTACAGGGCCTGGGGAGTGGATACAAGCTAAAAGAAAGAGTAGCAAGGATCATAATACAATTATTTTTAAAAAAAATTATACTCCCCTTTTGCCCACATAGTAAAAAGTGAAAATTAGTTATAAAAAAATATAAAGCAAGCAATCACAATCTTGTTCCGCTGTAGTGTGTACATCTTAGCTTTAAATTTATGTATTAAGGACAAACATCAGGCTATAAAAAATAATCTTTTTTCCTTTTTTCTTTCCTCTAAACTTCTTTTTGTCAAAATCCAGTTTAATTTTTAGAGGTTTAAGGACAGCAGCCCCTAATTCTGCTTCCAAGTCAGATGATTCTGCCGAGCTTGTCAGAACTTTCCTCTTCTTTCTCTTCTTCAGCTTCTGTATCTTTGTTGCTCAAAGAACCGTTTTGCTTTAAAACAGTCTTTTCTTTTTTTCCGTTGAAGTTGAAGATGAGCCCTTCAGGTATTATCCATCTGTATGGTGCGTTATTTTGCTGTAAGAACAATGCCAAGTCTCTGTATTGTCTCCTCCTTTTCCTAATCTCAAATGGAATGTCTTTTAGTACTTTAATTTGTTCTACTTTAATTTTCAGGGTTATTCTATTTGTCACTTTCAAGGTTGTATCTCTTGTTCATCTTTTTTTGAGAATTTCACATATACTTCCCTGGTGTCTCGGCTCCTGTTGAGTCTGAGCACACGGCTCCAGTGGAGGAGCTAAGTGCTGCTGGGGATGAGCTCCCAATGCCAGAAAATCCCGCATCTGACCGCTGAGAGTTTGGAGGCTGCTCCAGCAACAGCTGAGGAAGATTTCCGCCTGGTCAGCACTCCCCCCAATTTGCCTCCACCGGTTTCCCGTTTGAAAGAACAGTGCTGACGGGACATGGCAGCCCAGTGGTGAGAAGCACGCATGCACAACAGATATTATTTTAGTCCCAAGTATTAGCAGGAGCCGGGACGTGCTTGAGGCACGCTAATTGCCGGCAGCTTAGTGAGCTATTTAGCCCTCGCACTCACGCCAACAAGTCATGCCAGCAACTAGTCACTTTGATGAAGCTTTGCACCTCCTCGCTCCTGTTCCTGATTCCTAGTTCCTTTGTCAACGTCCTCAGCTCCTTGACCACAGCTTGCATGACTACGCTTAGACCTGCGCCTCAAACCTTTGACTTCCTGATTCTTGACTCTTGGGAACTCTGGCTTACTGACAACGCTGATGGTTTGTGCTTTGGACTGTACCCTGACCACTCCGCTTTTGCCTTGAGCTTTGGACTTGACTTCCCTGGTTGGTTGGTTTGCCTGGCTCTTGACTGTGGACTGTACTGTGACCACCCCGCTTTGCCTTGCATTTTGGACCTGGTTTTCCCGGTTGGTTGGTTTGCCTGGCTCTTGACCCCGGACTGTGCCTTGACTTCCTCACTCTTGCGTGGCCCCACACCCCGATCCGTGACACCCGGGTAGTTTTTTTATATATATAAATTCTGGATACATACGGTAAACCAGGTCAATATCATTTTGTAGAGCTTCTGCTGTTAAGCCCACCACAGGAGCCAATTCCTTGCTTAAAATCTCTGCTCCGGGATACCTTGAAGTCTCAAGACATATGCTGATTTTTCCATTTGGAGAAGAAGCAGTTGCTGTTGTCCAGAGATTTTTTCTTTTTCCGCTATCTTCAATCTTTGTCCAAATTCTTTGGATTTAATGTCAACTTTTTCCAGCTTCTTTACTATCTTCTCCGTTCTTGTTGAATTTTCTTTAAGCTCTTTTTGCAACGTGTCAAACTTATCATTGAGGTTAGTCATCTGGTCCAGCAGAGGGCACAAAGCAGCAGTAATCATTTTAGGAAAGTCTGTAGTTGCTTCTGGTTTAGTAGCTGGAGATGATGCCCTGGCAGTTCCTGCTGCAAGTTTCCATTTAGCCTCCATTTTTTTCTGCTCACTACATCATTGTTTATATTAAGAGAAAAGTTTTTTAAAAGTCTCTGAAAGCCTGAAGATTTATTGCTTTCTTGCTGATTAAGCCACACTAAGTCAAATATTCGCTCCCTTCAAGTCGCCTTCTCAGTCTCCACTTCAAACTCAGTATTTTCAGGATTGGGTATTCCACTCCCCCTTCCGCTTGTTTGGGGCTTTGGTGCGGCTTTACTACTATCGTTTAGGCAGTTGTTCACTGGTACATGAATCAACTCACATTTTTACTCACGCTTCTTCAAAAGGTAGGGAAGATCATTTTTCTTTGGATCGCTTGTGCACTCTGTCCGGTGTGCACCTCTTGGTGCCATAGCTGGCTCCGTGCTGGGGAAACCTATTGGGGCAAAAAGGAGCCTCAATCCCTTGGCTACCACCTCGGGAGAAGTCTCCCACATGCCCCAGGCTATGACTCCCCTATAAGGAATCAAGAGGGCCCAAGTCAACTCTATTGAACTTCATTTTGTCTCAGCCCACTGTTCCAGCCCATCTAGATAATTTTGAATCCTGACTCTGTCTTCTTCAGAATTAGCAATCCCACCCAACTTCGTGTCATCTGCAAATTTGATAAGCATCCCCTCTATGTCTTCCTCCAGGTCATTTATAAAACCATTGAACAACACCAGGCCCAGGACCGAGCCCTGTGACACTCCACTCAAGACTTCCCTCCACGTAGACACAGAGCCATTTACAAGCACTCGGTAACAATTTTTCAGCCAACCATGAATCCATCCAACAATTACACCATCCAGCCCACATTTAACCAGCTTATCCTCAAGGATATCATGAGAAACTTTGTCAAATGCTTTACTGAAATCTAGATACACTATGTTCACAGCATTGCCAGAGTCAACCATTTTAGTAACTCTTTCAAAAGAGGAGATAAGTTTGGTCTGGCATGACTTATTCTTGATAAATATCTCAGTGGTAGTTTTCAGCATATCCAGGATCCAGGAACAGATTAGAAAATCCCAGACAATATGGTATCCCAATCCCAAATATTCTCAGATAGGCTTTTAAAGATCCAAAGTTGAGTTTGCTTGCCTGCTTACTTGATTTTTGCAGATTTATGAAGCAACAGGAAGGGGGTGGTGGTAGCTGTCATAGGCAAATGGAATCACACTTTAGGAGGAGCTTGCCAGGTTGGTTCTGCTCAGATTCTCTGGATTGACATTTGTTGTATTGAGTTTGCCACACTGGCCTGTTGGTCTGCTGGGATTCTCTGGTTGATTCTGTTGGGCTTGTTGATTCAGTTTGCATTGGGAAGCTGTCTGTGGAAAAGCACCTGTCCTGTTCTTGGCTGTGGCCCCTGTGACAAAGTCAGGGACTTCTGAGACACCTGCAGCAAAAATGGGGATTTCTCTGAGAAGCCACCCACCTCTCTCACACCCCATGCAGCCACTGTTGACTTGGTCAGAACCCCCAGGATGGGACCCTGGACAGCAAGTAGCCACAGCAGCTGGACATTGGCTTTGCCACTTCCTTCCTGGGCCCAGAGCTTCAGGAGTCATTTGATGTCATCTTCCTGTGACAGGAAAACAAAGATGACACTGGGGAAGAGCGAGCCTCAGAGGTCATCAGGCTGGCCAATGAGCATGGAAGCAGCCAGCAGAAGCCCAATTGTGACAGCCTGGGTGGAGCATGGGAGGGGTCCAGCCATGCAAGAATCTGGGAGGAGTCAGCCAGGGGAGGCCTGGCTGAAGGCCTCCCAGGAGCTGGGCAATGAGAAAAAAGGGGACCACCAGCAAGGATGGAGCAGGAGAGCAGGGGAGTGGTGCTTCAACCCCTGACCAGGATAATGGCTCAGACCATGGAATTTGGGCCAGAGGATAGGGTGGGGCTGATTGGTGGAGGCAGGGAGGTAGTATAAACAGTGGCTCCACAATCAGGCCAAGGAGGCATAGAAAGGAGAACTGTTCTATACTTTGGAAGTACACTTTTCCAGGAAAGAAGGGGACTTGAATGGTGCAATCCTGAGATCCCACCTTTCCTATTCTGTGGCCTGGCAACACCCTAGAAAAGTGGCTCAACAGCCAAAGGCTAGGAGGCAAAGCCAGTAAGGGAGGAGCCTCACAGTGGTTTCTTCTTCTTGCTGTGGAGAAAGCATAGGATGGTTGGGGTAACTTTGTTCAAGGGCCCACAGAATTGGACCCTTTGGTCAAATTAACTTAAAACTTGATGGGTCTTTAGGGGAAAGGCAGCACTAACTCTGCTGCAATTTTGGAGTCATTTGCTCAATAAACTCAATAAACACCCCAAGAATAAGAAATCTGAATAATTTCCACACACCCCTGCAAAAACAAACACAAAACATAACACCCTCAAATTTCCAGATACCCCTGCAAAAACAAACACAAAACAAACCCTCGACCTGAATATCCCACAATAGTGATAATTATATCATTTCCAATATATGGATCAAAAAAATATTTCCTCCCCTTCCCCTGATGCACATCCGTAGTGAGTACTGTAGCCAGGATGAAGGATTTTTGACTCAGGCTGAGCCCAGTCTATGAAGAATTTTCCCTTTTCCTGACACTTGTTTCTACTGATAGTAACATCAATCAGGAAAGGGTCAGGGAGATTTATATCATCTTTAGAAGGAAAAAGCAACACATTTATTAATGCTCTGGGATTTTAAAACAAGTTTGTCTTCTACTTTTTTGCTGCAGAGCTGTCGTGGCAGTTAGAGTGTTAGTCTAGGACAGGGGTGGCCAAACTGTGGCTTGGGAGCCACATGCGACTCTTTCACACATATTGTGCAGCTCCTGGCAGGGCAGCTGGGGAAGCAAAGGGGAGGCATGTCTCCCCAATCAGTCTTCCCTTCCCCAGGCAGTGTTCCCCTCCCTGGGTAGGCTTGAGGTGGGAGAGAGCAGAGAAGGAAAGCAACTTTAACTTTAAATGTGTTCACAAAGCACCCCCCCACACACACCGTCCAACTTGGGAGAAGGCATTTGTATCTTTAAATTCCTTTGCCAAGCCAGCCAGTGGGGCGGGGGCGGGGGACTTGGAGGACACATTTAAAGTTATATCTTTTTATTATTATTATTGGCAGTCTCATTTAATGTTAATAAAAAGCAAATTTGCATATTTTTCAATAAAAACATCTGCAATATTTGTTCATGTCTTGCGGCTCTCAAACATCTGACATTTATTCTATGTGGCTCTTGCATTAAGCAAGTTTGGCTATCCCTAGTCTAGGACCAAGGAGATGAGGGTTCAAACTCCTGTTCAATCATAAAGCTCACTGGGTGACCTTGGGCCAGTCAGTTTCTCTTAGTTTACCTGGCTTGCACAATTGTTGTGAGGTTAAGAAAAAGGAAGGAAAACCCAGATACGTCACCCAAAGCTCCTTGAAGGATGGCTGGGACAATAAAATAACACTGTTGGGTGATTTAGCCATTTGGGCTTCCTCTTTCTAGCTGTGCTTTCCTTTTGAACTCCTGAGAATTGCTTTAAGAGCCAAACCAGACGGGAGGAAGGTATTCTTATTTATGCATTTTCCTGTTTGTGTGTAAATGGGGAATGGCTCTATAGGGGGGAGGTTCAATGCTTGGATAAAGGTACATAAACCCATCTCCTTCTTTATTTCAATGAGTTCCATTGCTGGTAGCATACATCTTCCAGAATCAGAGCCAAGGTTTATTTATTTATTTATTTATTTATTAGTTATTTGATTTATACCCCGCCCTCCCTGCCAGGGCAGGCTTAGGACAGTTTACATAAAATTCAACAAATAAAACAACAATTTTAAATATAGCCATAAAAACAAGACTTAAAGTGCTAGTTATCAGCTATACGACGATGGTGAGGTAGTAATAGCAGCAGACATACTAAAAAATACAGTCAGCAGTTGTTATTACAGTTTAGCGAAGGGCAGGCTATTGATGGTGGTACTAGGCACAAGGTCTTAGTTGTTGGGTGTGGCTCCTTAACTAAAGGCCTGATGGAAGAGCTCCATTTTACAGGCCCTGCGGAACTGTAAAAGGTCCCACAGGGCCCTAGTAACTTATGGGAGCTCATTCCACCAGTGTGGCTCCCCCCCCTCCAAATAACAAAGACCCGCAAGGTAAGGAGAGGAAGAGGACAAGATTTAGCTGTCCTTGCCCATTTGTTATGTTTTCTATATAAATAGATCTCTGTGGTACCATTCAAAATTTATTTCAGTTAAAAAGACACCCTTCCTACTTTATTTTTAATATCTGAAGCATCGTCCAAAGAATTTTAATGTGGGCAAGTAAAACTATTTGTGAAAATGTACATAAGATCATATATGGAGAACAGAAAATGGCAAAAACTAAACATTAGATACTGATGAGGCACAAGCAGCTTAATTACTTTATGATTATGATGATCTGTTTAAATCACAGAGTGCAGTTCCAACTTTTATTCATCTGAGACATGGGAATGCCATAATTACAAACCAAATAATCAAGATATTTGTCATAAAAGCTGTACAGTTCCATTCCATTCTTCAAGAAGAAATTATTGAGATAATTACAACTATAGAGCAGAAGAATAAAAATTTTCTAAGGAGCTAGGATGGAAATTGTCTGGCTGAAAAATAATATATAAAATAATGAGAATGTCATGGGATGGGACCTGCTTCTTCATTGTTGCTTTTTTTTGGTATGCAAATTATAAACTGAGTATGATACTTTGGTGAACTACACAGTATCTTCCTGATCCTTTGGTCATAGCAGCTATGACAAATATTAGTTTTCATCATCATACCAAAGCTTTATCCTGTAATAGGTATCCTGAGAGCTTTGCAGTGAAAAAATTTGGCAGGTGAACATATCATTATTTGGTATTTTTTAAATATGTGCATGTGTGTGCATTTCTACAAGGAAATGGATTAGAATTGTCCACTGAGACTGTGGCTAATGATATGGACTGCCTGGCAAGGTCTCAAGGCAGCAAGAGGAAGGTTGTAGGCTTAACATGCATGGGGAACTATAGATGTTTATATACAAATGCTAGAAGTGTCTGAGGTAAAATCGGGGACTTGGAATACTTGGTGTTGGGGGGTGGAATAGACATTGTGCGTATTTCAGAAAATTGGTTGGATGAGGAAAATCAGTGGGATACAGTGATTCCTGGTTATAAATTAAAAGAGGGTACTCACAACAAAATGTTGCATAATGTATCCTGGCCCTACCATAGTCTTCATTGCAGGCAGTCCTCGTAAGGAACTTTTTCCCCCTCTCTCCCCCTTGTTGTCAAAGTGCCCTCCTCTTTTGTTCTGCAAGCAGCCCTTATCTACTAATCTACCCTCACCTCCCCTTTTCCTCTCACCCCTTCTATGTCAGCTTTCCTCCCTACCAGTTTTCCCTCTAAGCTGTGTTAATGTGAGCTAACTCACAGTTTTCTAGCCTCTGGCTCACACAATTTTGTCTCAGCTCAGGAAGGATGGCTCCAGAGCAAAACTGATTTATGCAGCAGCCAAATCGTTCGCTCACATCTTGAATGCCAGCAAGCTCACAGAGTTTTTACTCACCAGACTCCACAGCTTAGAGGGAACATTCTCTAGCAACCCTTTCTTACCCCCTTCTCCTCTCATCCCTTGCATGTCTTACCCCCTCTTGCTCCAGCCCTTCTCAATGTCCTCCCCCCAACCCCTCAGTCTGCCCCTCTCTTTCTCTCCACTATTTCTCTACCCCCCAATCTCCCCTTCCTCTCCCCCTCACTCAGACAATCTCCCATTCTTTCTTTCTCCCCCCCCAACAGACAACACCCCATTTTTTCTCTGTCTCTCTCTCCCCTCTCACAGAACCCCACTTCTTTCCATTTTCCTCCTTTTGCAGCTGCAGGACAGCAAACGTCCCCAGCCCGGTTGCAGGAGGGAGGGGGGCCGACAACACAGGCTTTGCCTTCTCGCACTTCAACTGATGCCGGGACACAGCTGCCCTCCCTCCCTCCCTGGGGGAGCCGCCGGCTGCCTTTACTCCAGTGCACAAACTTGCTGGTTGAAGCTATATCTTCATTGCCAGTGGTCCTGGTGGGGGCTGTCTCAACAGCGGGGCATACAGCAATTGTGGTTGCAGCTTCCGTCGTGGCTCCAGTGGCTTTTCCCTGCGACTCAGGAAGTCTGTTCACTGCGCTTGCGCAGAGTAAACCGTTTTACTTTTACAGGGATTTAAATATCCCTGTATACTTTTAAAAACATTTTAGATTTTCCTGCAAACATGGGGACTGCCCCAAGTTTGCTGAAAGATCTGTTTACCCTGTGGTTCTAATTCTCTTGATTCAATTGATCACATATTGTTGGATTGTTTGTGGCATGTATATGCCAGGGAAAAATGGTTAAACACTTGGTTGCATGGTAAACATCACCTTTCCAATGAAATAAAATGCCAATTTCTACTGAATGATATATCAGCAGAGATTACCGTGGCAGTGGCTAATTTTTTAGTTGACGTGATAAGAATGAAAAATTTGGGAAACTACGTTTTATGATTTTATAAATTAACTCTGACTTCTAGCTGATTGTGTCATTTACTGTCCTTGTTTTTTTGTAATGTTTAATATTTATATGCCATTAAAGGTTTATTGAATTGAATAGATCTGTTTACCCTCCATGGGACCCAGATCCACGGAAATAAGTATCTGCACACAGAGGGTACCTTGACTATTAGATATATAGATACTGGAAGGATGGGGGGGAAGGGTTGGAGGTGGTGTGGCTCTGTATGTCAGAGAGGGTATACAGTCAAGTAAGACTGAAAGGGTAAGAGAACTGGATTCACTTCTTGAAAGGTACTGAGTCAGATGCATTGTTGAGAGATTTCAGCTCATACTTTAACTCTGTGATTTCAGAAACTACAGACATACAGGGCAAGCCCGCGGGCTGCTTAAATGCACAACAACAACTCCACCCATACACCCGTGACTGGCCACCCACAAAATCCCATCTCTGATTGGGCTCCTTTAGGATCCTGGACAGCCGATAGGCAGTTACCAGAATCCTATGTGTCCATTGTTTTCTAGATCGAAGCTCTGGTCACCTCGCTGACTGCATGCACAAGAAAGCCACATGCTTGGTCTAAGTTGGTACACAACACTCCTCCCCCCTTAGTCTTGATCTTACTCTAGCATGCATAGTCTCATAAATATTCAGGTTGCTGCCACGTCCTTGCTGAGCATCACAACCCTGGATCTTGAGAGGGGGTCCCTGGGACCGGACCCCCAGGTTCTCCTGGAGTGGTTGGAGTTTCCAGCATGGTAGGCACACTCTGCAGGTCCAGGGCCAGCTCCTGGGGTGAACCACTGCTGCCTGATTTTGCCATTGGGGTTTCTGTGTGCAGTGATGTTGGGACGGGTTCCTCCGGCTCCTCTGGGATGCAGTCCCCAATTCCATAGTCCTGAGTCGTCTCGGGATCAGAATTTAGGAGGCAGTGCCACAGTTGGCTGATATGTCTCTTGGACAGCTGCCCGTCCTCACAAGACACTTTGTATGAATGTGGACCTGTGACCTGGACTATTTTTGCAGGGATCCATGTGGGACCCTGAGCGTAGTTTCTTGCATATACCGGGTCCCCGGGGAAGAACCCTCTGGTGGCTGCCTGGTCCTGGGTTGTTGCATCGTGTTCCGGGGCTCAGTCAGGGTGGAGGTGGTCTAACCTCGTGGTTAGACATCGGCCCATGAGGAGCTCTGCAGGCGATTTCCCGGTGGTGGAGTGAGGTGTCATCCACTGGCCAAACAGGAACCTGGCTAGCTTATACTCCCAGTCCCCGTGCTTCAAGCAGCAGAGTGCTTCCTTAGTCATCCTGACCATGCATTCCGCCTGGCCATTAGTTGTGGGGTGGAAAGGGGCTGATCATACATGCCGGATCCCGTAGTATTGGGTGAACTCTTGGAATTTGGAGGATGTAAATGGAGTCCCATTATCGGTCACCAACATGTCCGGTATCCCGTGAGTACTAAAAATCTGCCACATAGCTTGGATGGCGGACCAGGATGAAGCGGAAGCTACTGGAATTACCTCTAACCATTTGGTGAACACATTGACTAGAATAAAAAATGTTTGCCCCTGGAAGGGCCCAGCAAAGTCCAGGTGTAGCCTGGCCCAGGGTTTGTGTGATGATTCCCAGGGCCTAACGGGAGCTTTTGGTGGCTCAGGTTGCAACTCCTGGCATTTCTGGCACCTTTGCACACAGTTCTCTATTTCCCAGTTGAGCCCCGGCCACCAGACGTAGCTCCAGGCTAGTGTCTTGATTTGCACAGTCCCGGGATGTGCTTCATGTAAGGATTCCAGAATCCGGTTTCGAATCGGCAGGGGCACACCCCCTGCAAACACCCCTTATGAGATCAGAGCTCCTCCTTAGATGTGAAAGCCATGAACTCTGGGCCCACTGAGCTGGTGGGCCAACCCCTTCCCACCCAATCTAAAACCCAGGACAAGATGTGGTCCCTGGTGGTGTGCCGGGAGACCCTGGAGACCAGGACTGGCCTGTCAAGTAAGTCTTCAACCAGGGCAATGTGATGGGCCAGGGCCAGATCCAGAGCACATGACAGTAGGGGAAGGTGGCTGAGACCGTCGGCATGGCCTTACCGAGCCTGTGTGTGAGAGTATACTGGTAGCCCGATAGGAAGATCAACCATCACAGGACATGAGGGTACAGCATCTGGGGGTGTTGACGATCTGGGGCCAGCAAGCCCAGCAAGGTTTGTGGTTGGTGACGATCGTAAATGGGCATAAGTAGAGGAAGCTGTGGAATTTCTTGACTCCTGCCACGATCACTAGGGCTTCTTTATCAATTTGTGCATAGTTGTACTCTGCCTGAGATAGCATCTGGGAGTAGTAAGCAACCGGTACCTCCCGGCCGTCAGCCTGCACGTGTCCCAGAACTGCCCCAACCCCGTACGGGGAAGCATCATACACTAACACCACTGGCAGTGGCTCATCAAAGTGTGCAAGAACAGTGTTAGACGCCAAGAGCTCTTTTACAGCTGTGGATGTGGCTGTGTGTCTGGTGCCCCAGGACCAAGGGGCATGCTTGACTAAAAGTCTGTGGAGTGATTCGGCTACTGCCGCCTTGTGGAGCAAGAAGGCGTGGTAGAAATTCAGCAGTCCGAGAAAGGGGAGGGGGTTTGAGGGAAAGACTCCAAAATTGCAGAGTAACTGCGGGGGTCTCTCCCCATGATACTCACCAAGTTTCAAGAACATTGGACCAGGAGGTCCAATTCTACAGACCACCAAACAGGTTGCCCCATCCCCTCCATTGTTCTCTGTGGTGGGAATAAAAGTTACCTTTTCCCCACGGTGCTGTTAGTGGCTGTGGGGGGGAGGGGGCTTGAGGGAGAGGTTCCAAATTTTCAGGGTAGCTTCGGGAGCCTCTCCCCACATAATCCCCATGACCCAAAGCAATTGGACCAGTGGGCCCAATTCTATGGGTACCCAAACAGATTACCCCCATTACCTCCATTGTTTCCAATGAGGAAACCCACCAGCAGCACTTAAGGCAGGCAAGCAGGCAGCACCTAGCAGTCAGACTCTCCCAGGGAATCTCAGGGAAAGTGAACTGTCTTGGGAGGTGCTTGTTTGCCATAAGAACAAGTGGTACATCCAGAAAAAGTGACACTGTGGCAGTGCAAGCATGCCACAGTGCCACACAGATACCCTAAAAGACCAACAGGAACAATATTTATACAGGCCTTGCCCTGTATAAATTGATGGTGCAACCACATTGGACCACTCACACCACACACACAAATAAAAAAGAATATTTATAGCTCCCTCAAACTCTCTCCCCTCCAGAATATATCCTATGTTTTTGCCATTGACTTCAATGGCCCATAGGATATAATGGGGCTGAAATTGACATTTGTCTGGCCGAAAGACTCCCCAATGGGCTCCTACTGCCGAAACTGACATGCAGGAGTCTTTCTGCCGGCTGAAATGGATTCTGCTCGATTCGGCCAAATCCCAATCGGGATGAATTTATTTTTTTTGCACACCCCTAGTGGGCATGAATGTGGCAAATGGGGTTCAATGTGGCCAAGTGCAAAGTGATGCATATTGGAGCCAAAAATCCTAACTTTAAGTATATGTTGATGGGGTCCAAACTGGCAGAGAGTGAGCAAGAGAGAGATCTTAGGGTTGTAGTAGATAACTCACTTAAAATGTTGAGACAGTGTGCGACTGCAATAAAAAAGGTCAGTGCTGTGCTGGGGATTATTAGGAAGGGAATTGAAAACAAATCAGCCAGTATCATAATGCCCCTGTATAAATCAATGGTGCAACCTCATTTGGAGTACTGTGTACAGTTCTGGTCACCACACCTCAGAAAGGATATTATAGCTTTGGAAAAAATGCAGAAAAGGGCTACAAGAATGATAAAAAAAGGGTTGGAACACTTTCCCTATGAAGAAAGGTTAAAACGCTTGGGGCTGTTTAGCTTGGAGAAATGATGTCTGAGGGATGACATGATCAAGGTTTATAAGATTATGCATGGAATAGAGCAGGTCGAGAAACAAGTACTTTTCTCCCGTTCTCACAATACAAGAACTTGTGGGCACTCAATGAAATTGCTGAGCAGTCGGGTTAGAAAAGATAAGAGGAAGTACTTCTTCACCCAAAGAGTAATTAACACATGGAATTCACTGCCACAGGAGGTGGTGGCAGCTACAAGCATGGACAGCTTCAAGAGGGAATTAGATAAAATATAGAGCAGGGATCCATGAGTGGCTATTAGCCACAAGGTATAGATAGGAACTCTCAGTCTGGGGCAAGTGATGCTCTGTATTCTTGGTGCTGGGGGGGGCAACAGTGGGAGGGCTTCTAGTGTCCTGGCCCCACTGCTGGACCTCCTGATGGCACCTGGTATTTTTGGCCACTGTGTGACAGAGTGTTGGACTGGATGGGCCATTGGCCTGATCCAGCATTGGCTTCTCTTATGTTCTTGTGTGTGTGTGTGTGTGCATGTGTGAGTGTATACCTGGAAGTCATGGTGACTTCTGGTGACTAACCCCTACTGGAGGCCTGGAGGATATTCAAAGAGGTGGTTGAATAAAGCCTTCCCTGCTGGTATCCCAAGGAGGTCTCCCATCCAAGTACTTGCCAGAGTCTACCCTGCTTAGCTTCTGAGATCTGACGTGATCAAGCTTGCCTGGGCTATCCAGGTCAGGGTGTGAACATGCCATTTTTGACTGTTGTGATGACTTGTCCATACTGCTTTGCATTGCCTTGACCCCCAGCTGTCTGTTTTTAATAACAGCTGCAGCTGCACAA
Organism: Gekko gecko; assembly: GCA_029375565.1. Classification (NCBI taxonomy): domain Eukaryota; kingdom Metazoa; phylum Chordata; class Lepidosauria; order Squamata; family Gekkonidae; genus Gekko; species Gekko gecko. The sequence continues at coordinate 119,820,876 of JAPDNY010000004.1, forward strand.
TATGTGAGGTAGTATATTTTCATTTCTATCTGCCTTGCAGGGTCATGGAAGGTTTGGCAAGCAGCTGGAGAGCTGAGTAAAAAGCACATGTGCAAACTGCTGAAGACATTGGCCTTTCTGCATCTGAATTTTGCCTCAGTTTCTGAGTGCATGCTATTTTTCCATTCTACATTCCCTCCTGCTGTCACTTCCAGTTTGTGTCGGTGTCATGAATACTGCTGAGGATGAGCTCCCGGCCCCAGCAGAGCCCACACCTGACCTGGATGAAGCCCCAGAGTCCACCAATGTATCCTTACCACCCATCTCAGCAACAACTGAGGAAGAACAACGCTCGGCAGACAGCCTCCCTGATTCGCCTCCACAGGTGGCATGCTTACAGAGCCAGCTCTGCCAGGACTTAGCATCCCAGCGAAGGGAGGTGTGCCTGAGCAGCAGGTGGTCCCTCAGCCCTGAGTTCTAGCAAGAGTCGGGATGCACATGCTGAGCACTAATTAACAGTGGCACCTATGGGATATTTAGCTCCCCACCCAATGCTGGTTCCATGTGCCAGCAACTAGTCACCTTGATGACACTCTGCACCTACCACACCTGTACTCCTGATTCCTGATCCGTGCTCTGAACCCCTGGCTTCTCGACCCCGGCTTGGAACTACTATGCTCTTGGTTTGTGTTTTGGACCACTGATACTCGGCTCCTGTTTTGCTACCCCTTGGCTCTGACTTCGGACTGGGCTTGGACTCTCTCTCTCTCTCGCCCTGCCTGCATCCTAGCCCCACCTGCATCCCAGCCCCACCTGCATCCCAGCCCTACCTGCATCCCAGCCCATGATAGTGGGGGCTTTTTTTCTGATTTTGTTTTACAGGAATCTGCATTCAGACTGCTTCCAGCACACTGTTGCCCCAGAGCTACTAAAACTCCTTTTGCTGAGATTCTTTGTTCTCATTGGCTTTCAAATTGCTAATCCTTTCTAAAGTAGAATTGTTTGTGCGGGTATTTAAGTGCTGCCCACTGTCCTCTCCCATTTCTGCCTCTCTCTCTCTCTCTCTCTCTCTCTCTCTCTCTCTCTCTCTCTCTCTCTCTCTCTCTCTCTCTTTAGGTTGACACTCCTCCCTGTTCTGTTTTCTTTCCCTCCTTCTCCAATGACAAAAGAGGATGTGTCCTCCTGCTCAGGCAAGCTTTTAAAAAGCCAGGGAGAGTATAAGAACGGATCAGTAAATATAAAGGACTCAGGGATTCCCTACTCCCATATGTGTCAATATTGCATGTAGGCCTGGATTCCCCCCCCCTTCCCCTTTCTTTTTGCAGAATCATGGACGGAGGGAGGGGTTGGGTCTGGAGTTAGAAATTTTGAAAGATGTTTGCCTTTCTTTTCATCTTAGACAAGCAGCCAGTTAGCTAAAAAAATGTGGGCTTTGCTTGTAGATCAGAATGCATACAGAATACACAAATAAATAAACTGGAGGAGGAAAAACCAGAGTAGAGGGAATGCATGTGATGGCGAAGTCAACACTTAAGGCTTGACTCCTTGGATTCTCCAGAGCAAGCTGTCAGTGCAGAAAGGCCCATAGACAGATTGGTAGCTATTAGTGTTGATCAGACAGGGAAAGATAAAAAACAAATGGCAAGATTTTTAAAATTACACAGTATTTATATATGACTGTCTGTTTTTGCTTATTCTTCATTTAAGCAATTAATGGTGAATTTCAGCAGCAATGGGTGTGCCTGTGTGTGAGGCGGCTATGTTCACTGTGTATGCATAGAAAGTAACTTGGGGGGGGGGCTCAAGTTGCTTGTGAGCAATTTAAATTGCATGTCCTGAGAATCCCTATTCTGTAAACTATAAGTTTGACACAATAATTGTGTTATTAAGCCATGCCACAGGAAAACTAATGTTATAAGTCAGAAGACCCCAACCTTTTTGAGCCTTCAGGCACCTTTGGAATTCTGACACAGGGTGGTGACCAAAACCACAAAATAGTTGTCAGGAGACATCCACAAAATAGCTGTCAAAAGAGGTGGAACCAACCACAAAATGTCAAGGAGTTAGATTACGCATTACTCTGATCGTAATTTTTCAACATTTCAGGCTCTGATTAACAGGATGCCTTTTTGTGTGGATGTGTTTTTTTTTAAATATATTCTTGCATGCACACAAGTTACCTTCAATCATGTAGTGAAGATCCTTGTGCCGTGTGGCAGCTGCTGCCAAAGAATCTTTGTTTGTTTGTTGAAATCTGCACAGCCAATCAGAAGCCCTGCTGGACAAAAGTCCCACCTGAGCCTGCCCACTTTCTAAAAACAGGAAAAGTCTTGGCAGTACGCTGGGGACCCCTGGTACAAGTTGTTACATAGGTTGCTACATGTATCTGAACACTGTGGCCAATAAAGTGGACATCAAAGGACTGACAGCAACTGCACTTCAATATACTTCTTATAGAATAGAAAGACTCCAGGTATTGGTCAACAGTGTCAATTGCAAGAAACCACCCTTACTCAGTGTTTTAAACACATGCAAGCTTTTTTTAAGGAGGGGGGCTTTGCAAAATACTGAAAAGCTTGACTCCATCTGTAGCATGGTTGCTTTCATGGTAACAAAGAGGGAGGCTTCTCCTCTATGAGAATCCTTCCCTATTATATAAAGCAGTAGTGGTCGGCCAGCTTGCCCAAATATGGCTTGCCCAAATAAGGTAAAAATGTGCAGCAAAACTGGTTGGCTGCGGGGGCTGCCATTCAACGTCGGGCCCTGGCCATTGGCTGCCGTCCTGTCCCGTCCCTGCCTGCATGGGCTTCGTCCCGTCCACGCAGCCACCAGCCAGTTGCTTGGCTGCGGGGGCTGACATTCAACATCGGACCCTGGCCATTGGCTGCGTGCAGTCTGCCACCAGCCGCTGGACCCATAGATGACGGGGCCACGATGCTGCTGCGGTGGCTGCCAACCACCGCCCGCTGCCTCGCCCGCCAGCCCAAGGACGGCCTCCCTCCTTCACCGATGCGTCCACCCCAAAGGTAGAGCACTCGGTCCAACTGCGGCCAGCGCCGCCCCGCTGGGCCCACAATCCCAAAATGGCCTCCCACGCTTGCCGCTCCAACACTGGGTAGCCGTGGTGGGGAGTGGCGCCGCTGGCCAACAGAGGGACGGGGCCTCCGCCAGGACTCCAGCTAGTGCCTGTTGCATCTGGACACACAACAGGCCTTGCAGCTAGTTTATAATAAACCATAATAATCTGAATGTGGAAATGGCCTTCCCAGCACTGGCAGAAAACCATGAACACCAGGTACTATAAATTAAATGGCTCAAGAACCACATTTCTGCCAGATAGTGCCATCTTGCACCCATCCCCCTCAGAGAACTGGAGGCATCAGACACTAAGGATAGGGAAAGAGGAAAGGCTGCCCATGAATTTCAGCTAATGGGAGGGCTGAGAAGAAAGGGCTACTGCAAGCTATTCCTTTATTGTTTGGAGTGCCTTTTACACAAAAGCTTCCCTCTTCCCTATGACAACAATTTTGGATTAGCTGGCTGCTTCAGGGCCAAGCAAGTAATTTTGGGGTCCCAATCTTTATTGACCTTGGGAGGGAAGGCAGCATGCTATAGCCTGATCCCCTCAGAAGCTAAGCAGGATCAGTATTTGGAAGGGAGACCACCAAGGAAGACTCTGCAGAGGAAGACAATGGCAAACCACTTCTGCTTTCCACTTGCCATGGAAGCCCTGCCATGGAAGCCCCAGCTGCAACTTGATGACACTTCATACACACACATACATCTTATTTACTAGGATAAGGGACTTTTTCCCACCTGCTTCACATTTGTTGTGGGGTTGGCTAGAAAATGTGTCTGTCTGTCTGTCTGTCTGTCTGTCTGTCTGTCTGTCTATCTATCTATCTATCTATCTATCTATCTATCTATCTATCTATCTATCTATCTATCTATCTATCCTGGTTTACGTGGATTGTAACATGACAGTACTCAAAACCTACAGGTTAAATGAATAATATCAGTTAAATAAGTTGTGGAGTTGGGTTTTATAAATAGGCCTCAGACATTGGCGAGAGCCTAACTGGGGTTGGCAGGATTTGTGCAGGTGAGATGTCCATTGGTAAATGATATTGACGAGCACCATGAGGCATCCAAGGATGAGGGGGAGAAGGTGCCCAAACAAAACACTGATGGCTGCATGGTCCAAGAGGGGTAGTGGAGGTTAATCCTTCAGTGCTGTACACCTTTACACTGTGTGGTGTGGGGGGATAGGATTGATGGGCAACATCTCTCTGCACAAGTTTGGTGCAGGTGAGGAAAAACCAACATGTCCTGTGGCACTGATGAGCTTGGAGCCAGGGTGGGTTGCCCAAATGCTGTCAAACCCGATGGGCAGCCTCTTATGGAGCCCACACAATGTGGTGTGTGAGTTTAATGCACAGTTCATATTGCAATTAATGAACCCTAGTTTAACCCATTCTTTTTGTCTGGAGTATTTATTTCAGGGTATGGGAGCAAAAGATGCTTACAAATTATGCTCCAGTGAGAATGGTGGGTTTTAGCTAGAGAAGAACAATTTCTGATGGGCTCCAGATCTGGTTTATTTACTTATCCATTCAAACATTTATATGCTGCATTTCTCTGATTAAGGACACAAGGTGCTATTAAGGACTCAAGGTGACTGGCTCATAAAAAGAATGCAAAATCACATCTATGGCCATTGGCAATATTTACCCATCAAGGGGTCTCTAAGTTTCTCACATTAATAAATGATTTTAAAAACCTTTCTCAAAACAATAATTTTATAAAATAATGCCTTTTTTCTCAAAACAAAGTAAACAAAACAAACACAAAAAACACAATGTCATGCTTCTATCAAACAGATCAATATCTTGCTTTGGGACGTTCAGCATAATCACTCCTGAGAAAACTTGTTAAGGACATCATTATCTGTGGCACCAATCCAGCCTTGACAGCCTAAACATAAAAGAAATCAGGGAACAGAAGAGGCAGTAACCTTGGCAAAATAGTACTTACAGCTGCAAAATAATGAAAAGGAAAACAATTCTAAAAATGTAAACATGAACTCAAGGAACCAACCACACTAAAATTAGTTATACAATTCATTCATATGTGGTATGATGAAAGTAAACATGCAAAAGCCTTAAGTAATCTCAGGAGGAATGGAATCAAAACCCCTTTCATTTCAAGTAAGGCAAAACCACAAAAAGTAGCTGTGGTGAAGTTATTATGAGCACAAGAATAACAAAAAAAAGTAACACTAAAAGAAGAATATCTGACCTCATTCTGTCAGAGTGATTCATTTTGTCAGAAACTCAGAAAAATGCTTCTAAGTCTGGAAAAATATGTCAAATTATTCTATAGAAATGGAACTTGTTACTGAATGTATATCATTGTGTGCTATATATGAATTAACTAAAAAAGCAAAAAAAAAACCACCCCAAAACCTCTTAGTTTTATTTAGGTCACCAGACAAATAGAGAGTGTTTTCTTCTCTCCCATTTCACTATCGTTTCCAAGCTAACCCTCCATGTCCATCTACCCACCATCTCCTAGCTCTCCCTTTCTCGGCCAGTCTGCCACACTACCCAGTCTTCCCATTGTCTTCACGTCTGGTTAGAGACACCCTTCCTTCCTATCCAGATTTCCTTCCCCATTTATCCTGCCACATCTTTTGGTTCCTTCACAGCAACCTCTCTATCTCCTTCATATGGGCTGGTTTATTCCAGGATAGCCATCTGGAAGAAACTTTATTTGGACAACAGTAACTTTTATTGGGCATTTAGCTTAAAAACAACATAACAACACATTGCGTGTGTTAAGTGTTTCAAGTTGCTTCCAACTTATGGCAACCCTATGAAGCAATGGCCTTCCAAACATCCTAGCATTAACAGCTTTGCTCAGGTCTTGCAAACTGAGGGCCATAGTTGACTCCACTGAGTCAATCCATCTCATGTTGGGTCTTCCTCTTTTCCTGCTATCACATTATGATTGTGCAAATGAAAATGGTTTTATTAGATTGATATACAAAATTGCTGTGGTGCCACTGGAATGGCTTACTGTCCAGTACTTTTACCTTGATATTACCCCTCTCTTTTTTGTAAGTTGGATAGAATAACAAATTGCTGGTTAAGTCCTTGTTCCCCTTCCATATTTCCTTCTGGAGAAATTATGCTAGACTTGGACCCATGTATATGAACAGTCCCGTCTTATCCCTGGACTAAATTTTTTATGGTTTTCATGTGCCAAGGACACTTTCCACATGAGAGGCCTGACACACGGATGGATCTGAATAACAAAACTAATAATAAACCTCTGAGTTACCCATTGTCTCAGCCATAGGCACTATCACTGTGGGGGTATCTGGATACATGGATTCTGTTCTAAGACCTCAACACTCCTAGTTATGTGTGCGACACCACAGACTTTCTGAGGAAAATACACTCTTTGAACAACCTTCCAGAGAATACTATTTTAGCCAGAATTGATGTGGAGCCTCTGTTTACCAACATCCCACACAAAGATAGATTACAAGCCATGAGGAATATGATTTCTGACAACAACACAGCTGAATTTGCCACCAAACTGTGTCATTTTGTTCTCACTCATAACCACTTCACATCTGGTGACAACCTATTCTTCCAGATCAACGGTACAGCCATGGGCACCTGCATGGGCCCACAGTATGCTAACATCTTTATGGCTGACTTGGATCAACATTTCCTAAATTCCCATCCACTCATACCTCTTTCATACCTGTATTACATAGACAACATTTTTAATTGTCTGGACATATTTCACCAGGCATTCAATGACTTTCACTCCACCATCAACCTGGCAATGAACCAATCTATGGAAGAAATACATGTTCTGGACACTAATGTAAAACTACACAATGGATACATAGACACCACCTTTACCAGAAACTGACCAACAAACATACCTGCATGCCTCCAGCTACCATTCTAAACATAACCAAATGATCCACTGTACAGTACATCCACATCTGCTCCAATCCTACAGACAGAGATTCTCACCTGAGGGATCTACAACAAACCTTTTTGGAACTAAAGTATCCACCTGATGAACTCAGGAAACAGATCAATAAAGCCAGAATGGTATCCAGAGAAAGCTTGTTGCAAGACAGGCCTAAAAGAGACAATAACAGAACACCACTGGTGGTCACATGAAGCTCTCAACTCAAAACAGTTCAACACATCATCAGCGACTTACAACATCTACTGGATAATGACAGTTCTGTTTCACTAGCCCTGGGGGGCAAACCTTTTTCTTACACATAAACAGTCCCCAATCTCAAACAACTCCTCACCCACAATAATGCAATCTCTAATTTGAACATGGACACTGGTACCAGAACTTGCAATAAACCCAGATGCCAACTTTGCTGCCACATACACCCAGACAACTGGCCCCACTGCTGGACCTCCTGATGGCACCTGGTATTTTTGGCCACTGTGTGACAGAGTGTTGGACTAGATGGGCCATTGGCCTGATTCAACATTGGCTTCTCTTATGTTCTTATGTTCTTAACACAATGACTGGACCTAACAATATCAGCCACACCATCTCAGGCTGCATGCTAACTTGCTGTTCAGCCTCTGCCTATATACATGAATTGTTAACTTCCATTTCAATATATCTGAGGAAGTGTGCATGCACGTGGAAGATTATACCTTGAATAAAACTTTCTTGGTCTTAAAGGTGCCCCTGGACTCAAACTTTGTTCAGTTTGAATTACTGTATTTCTCTGACGTTTTTGTCTGTTTCTGAAACAATCTACAGCACTAGTCTTCAGTCCTTTGGACAGGACCTAAGGTTGGTCACAGAGCCTCATTTAAGAACATAAGAACATAAGAGAAGCCAATGTTGGATCAGGCCAATGGCCCATCCAGTCCAACACTCTGTCACACAGTGGCCAAAAATACCAGGTGCCATCAGACTGGTAGACAGTGCTGTTAAACAGTGCTGGGGAGGAGCCAGTGGTCGTAGTGCATGTCGGCACCAACGATGTGGGGAAATGAGCTCTGAGAAGGAGCAAGGTGTTCTGAGCTGCCAGAGGGGTGAGTGGTATTTTTATTTATTTACTTTCAGCTGAGGTGCTTTAGCTGAGAAGGTACTGTGTGGGGGACTGTATTTGGGAGTGTGTGGGTGAGTTGTAAGAGACTCTTGGCTGCTGGAGTTGGGGTGTGAAAGGTCATTGTTTGCCTATAATTAAGTGCCTGGGTGAAACTGAATAGCAGACTCCTAGCTGCTGGAGTTGGGGTGTGAAAGGGTCATTGTTTGCCTGTCATTAAGTGCCTTGGGTGAATTTGAGTAGCTGCTGGCTACACCCTCTCCTGGGGGGCACTTCTATTTAAGGCAGGAAGCTTGCAAGAGGCACGAGCCTCTGGCACGAGCTGAAGGGTGAGAGCAAAAGGGTGAGGCTCTTGGCCTGTGGCTCTTAGCCTAGGGGCTCTGTAAGAAGCCCAGGAAGAGCCAGAAAGCCAGGACCTTGGCTCCTTGGGTTCCCAGTAAGGTAAGTAGAATCCTACAACAGGAACCATATAAATACAAAGGGTTTTAAAAGGGGGTTATAGAAAAGTATTTGTTTAAAAACAATTATGAAGCCAGAATGCCAGCAGGGGGTTGGGAGCTATCCAGTGTTTGGCTTGGAGTGACACATGTATGACTATCTGCCCACTGGTCAGAAGTCTTGGGTGTGTGCTCGGTGCAAGGAGCTCCTGGTTCTCAGGGAGCGAGTTTGCTCCCTTGAGGCCAAGGTGACTGACCTGGAGAAGCAGAGACAGTCAGTTAGGTGCACGGGGAAGACTCTCGGGGACTTGTTAGGTATGTCCCACTCTGGATCTGGTAGCCCAGCTGCTGACAGGGAGCATGAGGGTCAAGGGGAAACAGGGCACCATGCTGAGGATAAGGGGAATGTGCCCTCAGAAGGGACCTCTTCTTCAGCTGGTGAACGGGTATCCTTTCGTACCAAGGAATCATCCCTGGGAAGGGTGGGAGGGGGGCTCTTGGTAGTTGGTGATTCGATCCTTAGGCAGGTAGACAGCTGGGTGGCGAACCCGCGTACTGACCGTATGGTGACTTGCCTGCCTGGTACGAAGGTAGCGGACATTACGCATGTTTTAGATAGGCTGGTAGATAGTGCTGGGGAGGAGCCAGTGGTCGTGGTGCACGTTGGCACCAACGATGTGGGGAAATGCAGTCGTGAGGTCCTGGAGGAGAAATTTAGGCTGCTGGGCAGGAAACTCAAGGCCAGGACCTCCAAGGTAGCCTTCTCAGAAGTGCTACCTGTTCCACGCGCAGGGCCGGAGAGACAGGCACAGATCAGGAGTCTCAATGTGTGGATGAGACGGTGGTGTAGGGGGAAGGGTTCAAGTTTGTTAGGCACTGGGATGCTTTTTGGGACAAGAGGGAGCTGTACAAAAGGGACGGTCTCCACTTGTCACGAGAAGGAACCAGACTGCTGGCGATCAAAATCAAAAAGGTGGCAGAGCAGTTTTTAAACTGAATAACGGGGGAAAGCCGACAGGAGATGAAAAGTCTCTGGTTCGGGATGGCTCATCTCAAAGAGATGAAGGGGTAGCTATTACTTTTGTACAAGGAAATGGATTACAATTGTCCACTGAGACTGTGGCTAATGATAGGAACTGTCTGGCAAGGTCTCGAGGCAGCAAGAGGAAGGCTGTGGGCTTAACAAACGTGGGAAACTATAAGTGTTTATACACAAATGCTAGAAGTCTCCGAGGTAAAATCGGGGAGTTGGAATGCTTGGTGTTGGGGGGGGGAGAGAGACATTGTGGGTATTTCAGAAACTTGGTGGGATGAGGAAAATCAGTGGGATACGGTGATTCCTGGTTATAAATTATATTGGAAGGATGGGGGGAAGGGTTGGAGGTGGGGTGGCTCTGTATGTCAGAGAGGGTATACCGTCCAGTAAGATTGAGAGGGTAAGAGAACTGGATTTGCTTCTGGAAATGCTATGGGTTGAAATAGTGGGTCGAAAAGGAAGCTTAACAGTGGGAGTTTGTTATCGCCCACCAGATCAAAACATAGAGGAGGATTATAAAATGATGAATGAATTAAAGATAGCGGCTAGACGAAATAACTGTGTCGTAGTAGGCGACTTTAACTACCCACACATGGATTGGGTCAATATGAGTTCTAGTCGGGAAAAAGAGATCGAGTTTTTAGACACTCTCAATGACTGTGCTATGGAACAGATGGTCACAGATCCTTCTAGGGGAGAGGCGATCCTGGATTTGGTCCTAAGTAACACCCAAGACCTGGTGGGAGATGTAAAAGTGATTGCACCACTTGGGAACAGTGACCATAATGTCACTGAGTTTAACATTTGTACAGATAGGGAGTTGCCCAAAAAGACTGATGCAACCACTTTTAACTTTAAAAGGGGTAACTTCTCTGGTATGAGGGGACATGTGAGGAAGAAATTGAAAGGAAGAGTGGAGAAGGTCAAAACCATTGGGGAAGCCGGCTTCCGGTCGGAGTTAAAATGGCGAATTGACACACTTTGCTATTTGTGCAGGGTGCACAGCGGTATCTGACGACAGTCTGGGCTCTACCTGGCCCAGCGCAGCACTCCCCAGGCGGGGGGTGGCAAGCAAGCAGCCAAGCCTGAGAGGGAGTTGAGATCGGTGTGAATAAGCTTCGGAGGAAGCTTGTTTACACTTTGATCTCCTTCCGCGAAGAGGGCAGTTGCAAATCAGCACTACAGATACCAGCTGGGCTGAGAATTCAGCATAAATTCGTCATCTACCGACCTCTTTAACATCAAGACTAACATCGCTTACAGAAGAAGCACTGCGAAACCCCGAGATTACAAGCAAGGTAACAAATGAGCAATTGCTTACCGGTTTAAAGAAGAACGTAAAATCGAAACGTACGGATAAGCATAGAAAGTTTCAATGAACTATTCCGCTTGATTTAAAAGTAAAAAGAAAGCTTTCCTTTAGAGAAAACGGCCGAAAATTGACTTTGTTTTGCATTCCTGTGGTCAGCTAAGTCTAAACTTTGCGTAGCAGAAACGAAACAGACTGTGATTCTATGATACAGGAAGTAGGCTAGAGTGGATGTTTTCGATGTTGCTGTGCCGGAAGTAGACGGTTGTTTTAGTGTGTAACACCACCACCACCGGAAGTTGGATTACAGTGACGGACAGATAAACAGGAAGTTCGGAAGGAGCCTACTCTAGCCAGAAAATCATAGAGAAATTGCGCCCGCCATTTTGAGGAGGACTAAATTTTAAAAAGTTATTTTTAAGCCGAAAAAGCACTGGAAGAAGTTACAAAGGTGGCGATTTGGCTTGAAGATTGGTAATATAAAGATTGATTAGCCTTGAAGTCGCTTCCAAGACGGATTTGAGGTCAAGACCAAGAGCTGCCTCATCACCCAGTCCAAGAATGACTGCAAAGGAAAAAAAAGAGTGGCAGGCTGCCATGGAAGCGATGGAAAAACGGATGACTGAAGTGGTGCAGAGTTTGGGAAAGCAAACAGAATCACAGCTGCAACAACAGCTGCAAATACAACTGGAGCAAATAGAGCAAGTACAAGTCCAAGTACAGAAAAAAAATATGGAAGAATTGAAAGAACTGGTACTAACAGAAGTGGCAGGGATAAAAAAAGATACAGAAGAAGTTAAAAAAGAGGTTAAAAGTCTGGTGACAAAATCAGAAGAAATGGAACAGAAAGTTAAAAGAACCCTGTCAGAAAACACAAGACTGGAGTCCATGATGGAATATAGGGCCACTCAGAATCATCTGAGACTGAGAGGAATCGAAGAGGTGGAAGATCAGGATTTACGGGCCCTGGTAATTAATACATTGACAACTTATATAGGGGAAGATGTTGCAGACTTGGATCCAGACTTCGACCTGATTTACAGAGTAAACTCAGCTTATGCCAAGAGAAAGCAATTACCCAGAGATGTGATTGTTCAATTTGTGACTACAAAAATGAAGGAAGACGTTTTCAAGAAGCAATTTACACAACCGCTGGAAATTAATGGGAAAAAAAAAATAATAATTTTGAGAGAAATTCCGAGATCGATTTTACAAGACAGAAAGAAATTCAAGAAATTAACAGATAGATTAAAAGAAATGAGTATCAGGTTTAGATGGGAGATTCCATATGGATTATTATTTGTATACAATTCGGTGAGATTTACCCTTAAAACGGAAGGAGACATGTACAGATTCAAAGAGAACAACTTTGATGATTTTAAAGACATTTAATTCAAAACAACTATGGATTACAAATTTTTATCTTGGAACGTAAATGGACTAAATTCACCAAACAAAAGAAGATTAGTGAATCATTGGCTAGAGAAACAAAAATGTAACATAATTTGTTTACAAGAAACACATATCAGAAAACAAGATAATAAATATTTGATTAATAAAAAATTGGGAGAAGAATTTCATTCCTCAGCAATTAACAAGAAAAAAGGAACAGTGATATACATTACAAAAGAATTGGAACCTAAACAAATCTTCTCAGACAAAGAAGGAAGATATGTTGGCGTGGAAATAATGATGAATAGAAAAAAGACACTGCTTGTAAATATATATGCACCCAATGGTGCAAAAGAGACCTTTTTTAATGATTTGAGTAAAGAGTTGGACTGTTTAAATTATGATCAAATAGTCCTTGCAGGAGACTTTAATGGCACAGTGAACAATGTATTGGACAGAAAATCCAAAGCAAATGGAGAGACGGTTGGAAAGCTGCCAAAAAATTTTTTTCAGCTAATGAAGCAAGAGAAGCTAGAAGACGTTTGGAGGAAGTGGAACCCTAAGACAAAGGATTATACGTTTTATTCTAACAGACATAACTCCTTTTCTAGAATCGATATGATTTGGATGTCAGAGGAGATGGCGCAAAAAACCTACAAAATACAAATCTTACCGAAAACTAATTCAGATCATAACCCCTTACTTTGGATATCTAAAGAAAAACCCAAACAATTATATTGGAGAATTAATGAGGACTTATTGGATCAAAAATTAATTAATGAAACTTTAAAAAGAGAAACGAAAAGTTTTTTTGAATTGAATTTAAATAAAGGTACTGATATACAAGTCGTATGGGACACATACAAAGCGGTAATGAGAGGCTTGCTTATCTCTCTGAACTCTAAGGATAAAAAACAAAAGATGCAACAACAAAACGACCTTCATGAAAAAATTCGACAAAAAGAAAAGGAATTAAAGAAAAGACCAGGGAAGAAAAAGATTATCAAAGAGATCCACTTTCTGCAGGATCAACTGAATGTTCTACTAAATAGAGAATTATACTGGAATCTGAAGAAATTACAGCAAAAAGCATTTGAGGGTGCAAATAAACCAGGAAAATTTTTAACGTGGCAATTGAAAAATAAAAAAGAAAGGAATTTTATAAGTAAGATTACTGAAGATGGAAAGGATGTTATGAACTTGAAAGGCATAAAAAGAGTCTTCTTCAAATACTACGCCAAACTGTTTAAAAAGAAAGGAATTGATCAACAGAAAATTAAGAAATATTTGGAGACTATTGAAGTTCCAGAGCTGGGAAAACAAATTAAAGAGTTATTAAATGGTTTAATAACGAAGGAAGAGGTGACAATGGCGATAGAAGATGCAAAGTTGGGCAAAGCTCCAGGTCCAGACGGCTTTACAGCAAAGTTTTACAAGAAATTCAAGGAGGAGCTAACCCCTATCTTAGTACTTTTGTCGAACGAGATAAGAAAGACTAAACGGATCCCAGATTCATGGAAAGAAGCAAATATTTCATTGATACCCAAAGAAGGTTTGGACTTAACTCAAGTAAAGAATTATAGACCAATATCGCTATTAAACAATGATTACAAATTATTTGCAAAAATAATTTCGGAAAGACTGAAAAAATATTTGAAAGATACTATAGCGGAAGAACAAGCTGGTTTTTTACCAAATAGACAAATTAGAGACAATTTAAGAGTGGTGATTGATGCAATTGAATATTATGACAAACATCCAGAAAAAGAAGTTGGATTCCTCTTCCTAGATGCGGAAAAAGCTTTTGATAATTTAAATTGGGAGTTTATGCTGCAAGTTATTGAAAAAATGGATATAGGACAGTCTTTTTTAAACATGATTGTGGCAATCTACTCAGAACAGAAAGCGGCTTTGAATATAAATAAAGAAAGAACAGATTTCTTCCAAGTCCAAAAGGGAACACGCCAAGGCTGCCCGTTATCCCCGTTGTTGTTTATTTGGATACTGGAAATATTATTGACAGCGATAAGAAAAGATAACAGTATTGAAGGACTTACAGTGAAAGGTTTTGCATATAAATACAGGGCATTTGCAGACGATGTAATGTTTATGATTCAGGATCCAATTGAGAAAATACCACAATTGATGGAAAAAATTGAAGAATTTGGATCAGTTGCAGGATTTTACGTTAATAAAAGTAAAACTAAAGTGATGTGCAAAAATATGACGAAGCAAAGACAAACAGAACTCCAAGAGAAAATTCAATGTGAAGTAGTTACAAAGACTAAATATTTAGGAATTGAACTAACTATGAAAAATATTGATTTGTTTAAAAACAATTATGAAAAGGTGTGGTACAGGATTCAGCAAGACATGAAGAAATGGGATACCTTGAATTTATCATTACTGGGAAGAATCGCAACTGTAAAAATGAATATCTTACCGCGTTTGATGTTTTTATTTCAGACTATTCCAATATTAAAACAAAGGAAAGTATTGGATACGTGGCAGAAAGAATTATCCAAATTTGTATGGGCAGGAAGAAAGCCAAGGATTAAAATGAAAATTTTATGTGATGCAAAGGAAAGAGGAGGTCTACAATTACCAAATCTAAGACTGTATTATGATGCCGTCTGTTTAACATGGTTGGAACAGTGGATTAATCTTGAGAATAAGAAGTTATTGGCTTTAGAAGGGCATGATAACAAGTTTGGATGGCACGCATACTTATGGTATGGAAAAGTAAAAATAGACAAATTCTTCAAACACCACTTTATAAGACGATCACTGTTCGAGACTTGGATGAGGTATAGAAAATTCTTCTCAGAAGAAAGACCACTTTGGATAGTACCAGCAGAAGTGATTAACCCATATTCAAGAAATCAAGGGTTAGATTGGCTACCTTATAAAAGTCTTTTAAAATCAGAAGGGAAAAACTTTGTGTTAAAAGATAGAGTTGATGTGGAATTTGATTACGATTGGTTGAAGTATAGACAGATTTATGATTTATTTAAGACCGATAAAAGAGAACATGGTTTTAGAGAAAATAATACTGAAATTGAAACTGTATGGCTTGAGAAGGGAAAAAAAATGATTTCTAAACTGTACAAGGTTTTATTGAAATGGTACACTGAGGATGAAATTGTAAAAGAGCAAATGATAAAATGGGCGGTAAATGTTAACAATGAGATATTAATGACATCTTGGGAATATTTGTGGAAAAAGTCAATGAAAATTTCAACATGTGTAAATGTTAAAGAGAATTGTTACAAAATGATGTACAGATGGTATATGACGCCAAAAAAAATTGCTATTATAAATGAAAGTATGTCTAACAAATGTTGGAAATGTAAGAAACATGAAGGGTCTTTTTACCATATGTGGTGGACTTGTGATAAAGCAGTATGTTATTGGACTAAGATCCACAATGAGATACAAAAAATTCTGAAGTGTACTTTTAAGAAAGACCCACAGATGTTATTGCTAGGTCTTAAAATGGAAGAAGTAAATGTAGCCAAGAGAACATTATTATGGTACTTGACTACAGCAGCTAGATTGACTTTTGCTCAATGTTGGAAACAAGATAAAGTACCTGAAACATGGGAATGGATTAAAAAGACGTTGTTTATGGCAGAAATGGACAAACTAACAAGAAAGCTAAACAACAAAGAAGATGAAACTTTTTTTGAAGACTGGAAAGACTTTCAAGAATACTTGTTGAAAAATTGGGATGTTAAACGTGGTTTGATCTGTTTTGATAGCTATTAAGAAGAAAATGAAAGAGAGTTAGACTTTTGAATTGTTACCGTTAGTAAGAGAAAATAAGTTTAGAAGTAATTGTAATAGAATAAGAGAGACATTAATGGGGTTGGAGCAGTGCGGGAAGCCTTGTTTGGGGGGAGAGGGAGAAAGAAAAAATGGATATGTATTGGTTTGTTGAAATTGTATGAACATGTGATATATCCAATAATAATAAATTGTATTTACTAAAAAAAAAAAAACCATTGGGGAAGCTTGGAGACTATTCAAAAATACAGTACTAGAAGCTCAGAAAAAAAATATACCGCAGGTTAGGAAAGTCACAAATAGGTATAGAAAAAAGCCTGCATGGTTAACAAATAAAGTAATGGAAGCTGTAAAAGGTAAGAAGGATTCCTTTAAGCGGTGGAAAGCTAGTTTCAGTGAGGTTGATAAAAGGGAACACAGACTATGGCAAATAAAATGCAAGTCTGTGATCAGGCAAGCAAAAAGGGAATATGAGGAGCATATCGCAAAAAACATAAAGGCCAACAATAAAACTTTCTTCAAATACATTAGAAGTAGGAAGCCAGCCAGGGAGCCAGTGGGGCCCTTGGATGACCAAGGGGTAAAAGGAGTAGTGAAGGATGATAGGGAAATGGCTGAGAAGCTGAATGCATTTTTTGCCTCTGTCTTCACTGTGGAAGAGGAGAAGTGCTTGCCCACTCCAGAAGCACCGATTTCAGGAGGGTTGTTGAAAGACCTGAATCAGATTGTGGTGACAAGAGAGGAAGTCCTCCGACTGATGGACAATTTAAAAACTAATAAATCACCAGGCCCGGATGGCATTCATCCGAGAGTTCTGAAAGAACTCAAATGTGAACTTGTGGCTCTCCTGACAAAAATATGTAATCTTTCTTTAAAATCTGCCTCCATTCCTGAGGACTGGAAGGTAGCTAATGTCACTCCCATCTTTAAAAAGGGCTCCAGGGGAGATCCGGGAAATTACAGGCCAGTCAGTCTGACATCGATACCGGGTAAGTTGGTGGAAACTGTTATTAAGGAAAGAATTAGTAGGCACATTGATGAACAAAAACTATTGAGGCAGACTCAGCATGGGTTCTGTAAGGGAAGATCTTGTCTCACTAACCTGTTAGTGTTTTTCGAGGAGTGAACAAACATGTGGACAAGGGGGATCCAATAGATATTATTTACCTTGACTTCCGGAAAGCTTTTGATACAGTTCCTCATCAAAGGCTCCTAAGTAAGCTCAATAGTCATGGGATAAAAGGACAAGTCCTCTTGTGGATCAAAAACTGGCTTATAAATAGGAAACAGAGAGTGAGTATAAATGGGAAACTTTCTCAGTGGAGGGTGGTAAGCAGTGGGGTACCACAGGGATCAGTACTCGGTCCGATGCTTTTTAACTTGTTTATTAATGATTTGGAATTGGGAGTAAGCAGTGAAGTGGCTAAATTTGCAGATGACATGAAGTTGTTCAGGGTGGTGAAAACCAGGGAGGATTATGAGGCACTCCAAAGGGATCTGTCGAGGATGGGTGAGTGGGCGTCAACGTGGCAAATGGGGTTCAATTTGGCCAAGTGCAAAGTGATGCACATTGGAGCCAAAAATCCTAAATATAAATACACGTTGATGGGGTCTGAACTGGCAGAGACAGACCAAGAGAGAGATCTTGGAGTCGTAGTGGATAACTCAATGAAAATGTCTAGACAGTGTGTAGCTGCAATAAAGAAGGCCAATGCTATGCTGGGGGTTATTAGGAAGGGAATTGAAAACAAATCAGCCAGTATCATCATGCCCCTGTATAAATCATTGGTGCGACCTCATTTGGAATACTGTGTACAGTTCTGGTCACCACATCTCAAAAAGGATATTACAGCATTGGAAAAAGTGCAGAGAAGGGCAACTAGAATGATAAAAGGGGTGGAACACCTTCCCTATGAAGAAACGTTAAAATGCTTGGGGCTCTTTAGCTTGGAGAAACGACGGCTGAGGGGTGACATGATTGAGGTTTATAACATTATGAATGGGATTGAGCAGGTTGAGAAAGAAGTACTTTTCTCCCGTTCTCACAATACAAGAACTCGTGGGCACTCCATGAAATTGCTGAGCAGTCGGGTTAGAACAGATAAAAGGAAATACTTCTTCACCCAAAGAGTGATTAACATATGGAATTCACTGCCACAGGAGATAGTGGCAGCTACAAGCATGGACAGTTTCAAGAGGGAATTAGATAAACATATGGAGCAGAAGTCCATCAGTGGCTATTAGCCACAGGATATAGATGGGAATTCTCAGTCTGGGGCAGGTGATGCACTCTATTCTTGGTGATGGAGGGGGCAGCAGTGGGAGGGCTTCTAGTGTCCTGGCCCCACTGCTGGACCTCCTGATGGCACCTGGTATATTTTGGCCGCTGTGTGACAGAGTGTTGGACTAGATGGGCCGTCGGCCTGATTCAACATTGGCTTCTCTTATGTTCTTATGTTCTTAAGTCTGTGATCAGGCAAGCGAAAAGGGAATATGAGGAGCATATCGCAAAAAGCATAAAGGCCAACAATAAAACTTTCTTTATATATATTAGAAGTAGGAAACCAGCCAGGGAGGCAGTGGGGCCCTTGGATGATCAAGGGGTAAAAGGACTATTGAAGGATGACAGGGAAATGGCTGAGAAGCTAAATGCATTTTTTGCTTCTGTCTTCACTGTGGAAGATGAGAAGTGCTTGCCCACTCCAGAACCACTGATTTTGGGAGGGGGTTTGAAATCAGATTGAGGTGACAAGAGAGGAAGTCCCACGACTGATGGACAATTTAAAAACTAATAAATCACCAGGCCCAGATGGCATTTTTCCAAGAATTCTGAAAGAACTCAAATGTGAATTAGTGACTCTCCTTACAAAAATATGTAATCTTTCTTTAAAATCTGCCTCCATTCCTGAGGACTGGAAGGTAGCTAATGTCACTCCCATCTTTAAAAAGGGCTCCAGGGGAGATCCGGGAAATTACAGGCCAGTCAGTCTGACATCGATACCGGGTAAGTTGGTGGAAACTGTTATTAAGGAAAGAATTAGTAGGCACATTGATGAACAAAAACTACTGAGGCAAACTCAGCATGGGTTCTGTATGGGAAGATCTTATCTCACTAACCTGTTAGTGTTTTTTGAGGGAGTGAACAAACATGTGGACAAGGGGGACCCAATAGATGTTGTTTACCTTGACTTCCAGAAAGCTTTTGATAAAGTTCCTCATCAAAGGCTTCTAAGTAAGCTCAATGGGATAAAAGGACAAGTCCTCTTGTGGATCAAAAACTGGCTTATAAATAGGAAACAGAGAGTGAGTATAAATGGGAAACTTTCTCAATGGAGGGTGGTAAGCAGTGGGGTACCACAGGGATCAATACTTGGTCCAATGCTTTTTAACTTGTTCATTAACTATTTGGATTTGGGAGTAAGCAGTGAAGTGGCTAAATTTGCAGATGACATGAAGTTGTTCAGGGTGGTGAAAACCAGGGAGGATTGTGAGGCACTCCAAAGGGATCTGTCAAGGATGGGTGAGTGGGCATCAACGTGGCAAATGGGGTTCAATGTGGCCAAGTGCAAAGTGATGCACATTGGAGCTGAAAATCCTAAATATAAATACACGTTGATGGGGTCTGAACTGGCAGAGACTGACCAAGAGGGAGATCTTGGAGTCGTAGTAGATAACTCGATGAAAATGTCTAGACACTGTGTAACTGCAATAAAGAAGGCCAATGCTATGCTGGGGATTATTAGGAAGGGAATTGAAAACAAATCAGCCAGTATCATAATTCACCTGTATAAATCATAGGTGTGGCCTCATTTGCAATAGTGTGTACAGTTCTGGTCACCACACCTCAAAAAGGATATTATAGCATTGGAAAAAGTGCAGAGAATGGCAACTAGAATGATAAAAGGGTTGGAACACTTTCCCTATGAAGAAAGGTTAAAACCCTTGGGGCTCTTTAGCTTGGAGAAACGACGGCTGAAGGGTGACATGATCAAGGTTTATAAAATTATGCATGGGATAGAGCAGGTTGAGAAAGAAGTATTTTTCTCCCTTTATCACAATACAAGAACTTGTGGGCACTCAAAGAAATTGCTGAGCAGTCTGGTTAGAACAGATAAAAGGAAGTACTTCTTCACCCAAAGAGTGATTAACTCATGGAATTCACTGCCACAGGAGACGGTGGCAGTTACAAGCATGGACAGTTTCAGGACGGAATTAGATAAACATACGGAGCAGAAGTCCATCAGTGGCTATTAGCCTCAAGGTATAGATGGGAACTCTCAGTCTGGTGCAGGTGCTGGGGGGGGCAGCAGTGGGAGAGCTTCTAGCCACTGCTGGACCTCCTGATGGCACCTGATATTTTTGGCCACTGTTGGACTAGATGGGCCATTGGCCTGATTCAACATTGGCTTCTCTTATGTTCTTACATTCTTAGGAGGTCCTAATGTGCTAGGTTGCAAGCCCCAGACAGCTGCCATATTGAAGGACTTGTTGTTAGTATGCATGTATAGAAAGCAAAGGGAAAACGTCTTCTGCCTATCTATGCATAAAAGCTGAGAGAAGCACCAGGACAGTGAGCCCACTCAATGGCAGAGAGAAATCTTCCAGGGCTTGTTCCTTGTTATGTTTCATTCCCTGAAGCTTAGCTGTTCTGCTTCCCACTCTCCTTGATTTGACATCCGTACACCTATGAGGTCATAATTCTAGCGCCTCTCTAAATTGGGTCCTGGGTCTGGAAAGGTTAAAGACCACTGGTCTGCAGCTTTGGCAGCCAGGTAGAGAATCATTTCTGCTTTCTTTAAAATAAATAAACAGAAACAATAGGAGTGATTTATGCCTAATGCAACCTCAGTAGCATAAGAAACCCAAGCAGTCATTTGGAGCAGCAACACTTGGGGCAGCACAATGAAACAACATATTATTAGAGGTCTCCCAAGGTCTCCTACAATGACACAAAGAATGCTGTGGAACCACTTCTGGATTATATGGCATTTGCATGCAGCTGTTTGTTACGTAAATTTTATAGTACTGCATCATGCATCTGTGTTTTATTGTATTTATTGTATTGTATTGTATTTTAACTTGTTGTACGCCACCTTCAGCCTGCCTGTACAGGAAAGGTGGATTATAAATCTAAATAAATAAATAAATAAATAAATAAATAAATAAATAAATAAATAAATAAAGAGCTGCAACCCAGTAAGCCACTTGTACTGTACAATGCTGCCACTTGGGGATATTGGACCACCCTGACAAATATTAATATGATCTTGGTATATTTAACTTATAAGGGATTGCCCTATATTTATTTAGTTGAAATAAAACATTTGTCAGTTTAAAAAATCAAATAGATAAGCAAAGCGGTTTTTTTTAGAAATATAGGCTTTTTGGGATGGACATTCTGCAATTTGAAAATCAAGCAACACTTTTATAGCATTAAAGCTTGTTCCAGCCCAAGGGGTTAGAGTCTTCTTATTCCCACACAGACACTTCGTAGTCTGTATGAGGGAAACAATTCAGAAAGCTCAAAAGCTTCTTGTGCAGCCATTTAATCACCTCCAATCTGAGAACAGTCTTCAAAAGGAGCTGGATTAAAAATCTCTCCCTATTACAAAATACAAGCATTAAATATTAAGCAACCACTTCCAAAGTACTTATCCAAGAGCAAAGGAGAAGTGTTAATGTAATCATTCTCAGTCCCTGGACTCTAAAAACGGGGAGTAAAAGCTATTAAGTCAAAATCAGGAGCAAAGAACCTTGAAACAAAGAATGCAACAGTTGAAGCTGTACTATGAGGAGACTGGTTGAACCAAATGCAATATGGCCTGACTTGCCAAGTCATTCCTACTGTCAGTGGCAGTGGTCACATGAGCAGTCCGCTCCAATATAAGTCGCATTACTGTTGTGGATTTAAAGAGTACAATCCGACAACAACAACTTCTGCCTTCCATGCCTCAGTCATTGGCACCCCACCTTGCCTCATTTTGGAAGTAGACTAATCAGACATCAGGGAAAGTCCAGTATTCAGGGATTCCAATGCTTCCGGCTGTCTGAACTCCCCTCTTACAGAAGTCAAGCCATTTGGGAAGTCTGAACCTTTCATTTCTGCCTTCTTTTTTTTGGATCAGGTAGCAATGTTCGCATAAGCATGTAATCACTGCTGGCATTGTCAATTATGTCAGCCAACTAGTCATTCTAGATTGGGAATCCCCAGGGAAGTTGTTTTTGAGTGACAAATCCCCCCAATCCCTCTCTCCTGTTTCTGCATCTGAGTCTGAGAGCATTCCATGATTGACACAAGGGTAAATGAACTGAAGTCAACAGGACTATTCTCATGTAAATCTGCACTCCCCCCCCCCATATTCCACAGAAGAGAGGCAAAGGGAAGGAGGCTGAGTGGGGCCAGACTACTTGGCAGAGAAATTGTGGAACTGTCATAAAGGAACCAGAGCTTCAGATACACGCTTAAGTGCATGGGTGAAACACACAAAAAATGCTGCAACAATCTGAACAATGGACCCTGGGGTGAGTGCACAGTGGCCAGTTCAGGATGGGATGTCTTCCTGCAACTGTTTAAACCACTGTAAATAGAGGTGCAGTCTGATCGTGCCAAGCCTCCAGCGTGATCACGGCCAGTATGAGACAAAAGCCAGCTTTTCTTTGTGACTACAGGTGTCAATTTTGTTCCATGTGCTGCATTCCAAGTGAGAAAAACAGCTGATCACCACTGCCTCTACTGTCTGTGATAGCCTAGCACTTGTAGGGCACACTACTTTCAGTAAAGAGCAGTGTTTCAACAGCAGTGAGTCTACCTCTTAACTGTTATAACGATTACACTTTAGGCGGGGGAATACAAACTTTTCATCAGTTGGCCTTGTTCTGGCTAACAAGTCTGATCATCTGTGCCCTGTTATTACTATATTTTTATTCTGCTTTTCAGCCAAAAATTGACTTCCCAGGGAGCTCCCAGGAATCTAAATGATTTTCACAACGACTAGCCAGCCCTCCATCTACTCTGGCAGTTCCCTGTCACTGCAGTCAGGATACAGCTGCAGGAAGTTTTGATTATTAATTTTATTAATTCTGGCTCCAAAGGGCAGTGGCTCATAAAGGCTGTTTCTCTTGCCAACTGCCCATTTTATTCAACATCTAGGACAGCTGAATTTGTAATAAATGCAATGAATATAAAATAATCTTGAATACTTTGGACAACTGTTCTCAAACAAAGGGAAATAATACTGTTTCATAAGGACCAAGCATAAGGCTTATTAGACGATAAGTTAAATGTGAGTTGGGTTGAGGGAAACCCCAACTCAACTTGAGTTTAATGCACTGAGACTCATGTTAAAAATAGTGTGTGTGGGGGGCAAATTGTCTCCTGAGCACAGCTGTGTAGCAGAAGAGGGTTCATTATTTCCTCACTTCCACCCTATGTGTTTTTGCTAGCAGAAAAAAGCTGTGAGGGTGGGCTGTTTGTCTTACTACTGGTTCACATTATCTACTTGGCAGACACATGAAACCAGTGGTGAGACATACAGCCCCCATGAGTGAATGGAATGAAAGGGAAGGGATGATGAAGCTCTCCATGCTGCCCTGCCATGTGCAGGAGATGAGTCTCCACTCCCATTTTAAAGGTGGCCCTGACCTGGATGGCCTGGGATAGCCCAATCTCTTCGTATCTTGGAAGCTAAGCAGGTTCGGTCCTGCTTAGTACTTGCATGAAAGACCGCCAAGGAATATCAGGCTTGCTATGCAGAGACAGGCAACAGCAAACCACCTCTGAATGCTTCGTGCCTTGAAAACCATATGGGGTTACCATAAGCTGCTCACAGCTTGATGGCACTTTGCAACATCATCAGGGCTTTTGATGGGGGGAGGGGGAAGAGGTGCTGGAACTCTCAAGAGGGAAATGATGTTTTCAATCTGTATACTGAAAACTCATGAACTTCCAGTGCATTCCCCCAGAAAGAAAGCCCTGACCATCACCATTTTTAAAATGAGTCCCAGGTCCCATGTTAAAGATGAGTTGGGTTGGTGTTTATCTAATCAGTCCCCAAATTGTCACATATCAGTGAGCCAACTTTGTAATACCCCAAAGGCATTACCAGATTGGATATACTAATACTAAACAAGCAAACAAACAAACAAACAAAAAGATGGGTGAGGGGTATGAGGAAAAAGAAAACTAGATTCTATAGCTTGCAGCTTTTTGGAAATGGAAACCAGGGCATGTTGCAAACTTAATTCCATTACATGGCGCTGTAAGCAAAACACATTTCTAGATGTACCAAGGGCTATTTCGATAGAGAAAGAAAAAAGGCAAATGTGCCCTGACAATCTAAAAACCAACATTAATCAGATCCACAGCACTAACCAGATGTACAGCCTCTTATTTTTTCCCAGTGCCCAAACATATCTACACTTCGTACAAATGTATTATTGAAGATGTGAAATAACACCATATGAATTAAACTATGATTTATTAATGACCAATCATCAGATTTTTTAAACATTTATTTTCCCTTTTACGGCAAGTTACCTCCCTTATGGGCAGCCACTGAACCTCACCATAGCTCTATACACAGCCTGTGTCATTCCCCCATACAAAAATGTCTATACGGTAATGCTGCCACTCAAGTAATTTTGACAAATGTATTTCAACTGCAAAATCATTTCTTCAAAATACACACTGCTCCTCTAATTCCTATTGCCTTCCCACCAGCAGCACTCCATTATTTAATTCATTAGACATTTCAGCTAAGGAGATCAGGGCCCTGTGGGACCTGATGCAGTTTCACAGAGCCTGCAAGATGGAGCCCTTCCACCAGGCTTTCAACTAGGAGCCGCCTACCACTACCACCAACTATTACTGTTATCAACATCGTGGTGATAGGTTGGCCCTTTATGAGATCGAGCCACAGCGCTGTGGGAGGCCGAAGCACCGCTAAATTGGGACCTGAATGTCACACCTTGTTGCACGCCACCTCAAATTGACTGAAGAATGGTCATCATTGCGAGCACTTTATTGTAATTAATTGTATTTAACTATTTAATGTACTATTGTTTTAGCTGTTTTTAAATGTTTTATGCTGATTCTGGCACATGGTGCCATTAATTGTGAGCTGCCCTGAGCCCGTTCGCGGGGAGGGCGGGATATAAATCCAATAAATAAACAAATCAAAGCTCTCAAAGAACTAAATTTTATAATATATATATATAAAATATATTAAAAATTATAAAAAGAAATTTAAAATAAAATAAAAGTGTAATAGCATTAGTGAACATTCTTTAATACCCTCAGGTGGAATGACTGGCTGTAAAATGTTCAGGGAAGTCATACCTTCCTAATTCCCATGGAATATGGAAGCAACAGAACCTCCTGTAGTTGGGATTTACAATATTTCTGAGTGTACAAATAAGCATTACCAGCTCAAGGAATGACTTAAAACAACTTTAATAATACAGCAAGTAAAACATCCCTGAAACTTCTTGTTCGAGAACTAAGATCAGGTGATCTTAGGGTAAGGTTTCAAACTACCAGTTCTGTAACACTGTTAAATATAAGGAAATGTCTTTGAATTATAATTTTTATCACTTATAACACCATTCAAACAGTTCACAAGTCGCCCAGTGGCAGCAGATAGATTGCTCAAATGTCTCACTTTCCAAAAGGGTATTCTACCCATCTCTTCCTTGAGATTCATCAGGAGAAGAGCTCCAAACCACTTTTCAATCTCCAACCACAGTTTTAGAACTCCTGGCTGGAAGAATCATTCCACTGTAGCTGGAGAGGCAATTAAAGGCTAAGAGGTGTTTCCCAAAGAAGCCAACCCAAACTTCTGGACTGATTATTCTGAATGTATGATGTTTAAAAATCTGAACAAAAGCATTGTTATATATAAAAAAGAAACTGAAACCAAGTAAAGTATCTCTACACATTGCTAAAATTTGTCGTTTAGTGCTTCCTCTACAACCCACATCATTGTCAATCTAATATTTTCCATCCATTGTCAAAGAATCCCTTTTTAGACCAACCGTGACATGTTACAAATTTTCCTCTTAACTTTTTCCTTCACTCTACAAAGATAACTTAACTGTTGTTAAAATCATCCTCTTCTCTGCCTACAAAAGTCACCGCCATCCCATTACCAGCTCTTTACAAAACACTTTTCTCAAAGTTTCCATTCTCAAAATCTCTGCTCTCATTTCTGTCTTATCTTCTGAACAGACCCAATACAACACTTTGTTTAAACTGCAAATAGAGACAGTCAAAGCCATTTGAAATTTCTAACAGTCCTGGGTACTACACTGCAGCTAAACTGAGGAATCAAATATTCTTTCCATCTTGACATCTCTCACAGCTTTTTCACACAAATACTATGAAACCATTGAGAAACATTGCATTGACAACGGCAGCTGACGGGACTGTGCTTCTGCTGTAAGAAGCACCACAAATAAAGGCTTTTCCTCCTGTATCATCTGGGATTCTGCCCTCCAGTCCTGCAAACCTGAATGGTCCAATTCCTAGGAAAGAAACCAACTGAATGTATTGCTCATGCTGAAAGAGTCATAAACATTATAAATACTTATCATGATTAAATTAGGACTACATCATATTTTTGTAGATCCAGGTGGGCAGCTGTGTTGATCTGAAGCACTCTGGGAGAGTTGCCCTGGGCTTGGGCATTCAGTGTTAATTTGCTGTGGCAACTTCAGCAGGGTATAATGACACAGAGTCTGACGCGCAGACTGCGTAAGCAAGGTGTAGCCACCTAGAGCCACCAGGATGGTGCAGCAACTCCAGCACTTTAGCAAAGTAACTGCTATATAGCACCACACAGAGTCAGAGCTGTGGAAAACTATATACAGTGTTTATTCACAATATACTCCAACAAACTGCTCCGCCAGACACACACTTTGAGAGAAGAAGAACTGTACAGTACAAGACATTTACATTTATACATATGACAACCAATCAGCATCATGCTGAGTCATTGCCCACTGACCTCATACCTGGGCCGGTCTGAACAGGTCAGGACTTGTTCCAAGCAGCTTGCCAGCTGTCAGTTAGATCATGCTGATCTAGCTGCTGGATATTAACAACCAACACTCCCCCTTAATATACAGCAAAGTTAGATCAGATGCAATTGCTTCCTAAGGGTCAGGAATTTGGTTTCATCAATACTCTTTGTAAACATATCAGCAATGTTTTCTTTTGATGAACACTGTTGCAAACTAACAAGTTTTCTTTGTACAGTATCTCTCACATTTTGATATCTGATGTTTATATGCCTGGACCTAGGCTTAATCCCTTGGGAATCAGCTATTTGTGTTGCAGCCGCATTATCACACATTACAGTCATTGGCATATTACATTTCACATCAAAGTCATCCAATAATTGTTTTAGCCACTCCAATTGAATAACACATTTGTTAATGGCTGCAAATTCGGATTCACACGTACTAGTGGAAATAAAATATTGTTTCACTGATTTCCACATAACCAAGGATCCATTTACAAATATGACATAGCCAGTAGTAGACTTGGCATCACTGTTTGTACCCCAGTTGGAGTCACTGTAGGCCAGAACCTGTTGAGAATGGTTCCCTTCCAGTACCAACTTGAATTTGGATGTGCCCCTTAAGTATTTTAAGACTCTTTTGGCAGCATTCCAATCTCTTACATAAGGCTTTGAGCTCTTTTGGCACAGTAAATGGACTGCATTGCTAATATCAGGGCGAGACCATGTGGCAAGATAGGTCAACGAACCCACAAGCGATTGGTACAATTGTTTTTGCTCAAACAGCTTATCATCTGGCTCCCTAACATAGCCAGTAGACATAGGCGTTGAGACAGGATTTGCATTAGCCATCTTATATTTTTCTAACAAGGCTTCAATTTTGTTTTCCTGGCTAATGGCAAAGTAGCCCTTTTCATTTCTGGTAATTTCCATACCCAAATAGTACTTGATTTCACCCAGATTCTTCATTTTAAAGTGCTGTTTTGTAGTTTCCTCGAACCAAACCAACTGTACATTTCGTTTGTACATAAAGCAGATATCGTCCACAAACACCATTAGATAGCATTTATCTCCATTAATTGTCTTGTGGAACATGCATGGGTCAGCAACGCTTTGTTTAAACCCCATGTTGGTTAAAGTACCAGTGAGACATACATTCCATAAATGCCCACTCTGTTTTAAACCGTATAATCCCTTTTTCAACCTTAATACCAGGTTGGGATTTGTACTTTCAAAACCAGGTATTTGTTTCATGTATAGTTGCTCATCCAGAGCTGCATTCAGATATGCAGTTGTGAAGTCAAAATGCTGAACCTTCAACCCTTCTGCACCTGCCTTTGACAATGCTACATTCAAAGTATTACTTTTTACTGTAGGAGCAAATGTTTCATCATAGTCCACCCCTAACTCTTGAATATACCCCTGTGCTATTAATCTAGCCTTCCTCTGTGGCATTTCACCTTGCACAGGTTTCAGTTTGTACAACCATCTGCACCCTATGACCTTTTTCCCCTCAGGCAATTCAGACAGTTCAAACACTTCATTTGTGCATAGAGAATCATACTCCACTTGCATTGCTTTTAGCCATGCTTGCTTTTCAGTTTCCTGCATCATAGTTACATCATTGTAACAAGTAGGTTCTTTTACACACACAAAATTTGCCACTTGTGTATCATACCCATATCTTTGTGGCGGAACACCTTTTGTACTTCTCTCAGACCTCCTGGGTGTGGTGCTTTCTGTTTTAACACCACCTGTTACACTAGGCTGAGAAGAACTTGCCTCTGGAACCTCAGAACTTACATCAGTATCTGTTTCACCAGTAACAGGCAACACTGTTTGTTCAGGTAGAGAGTTTGCATGAATATTGTGCCAATTCTTGCCCTCAGAAAAATTGGCAGACCTGCTGAAAGTGATTTGATGGTGGTCATTAGAGAACCTGTAGGTTTTCATACCTGATTGATATCCCAAAAAGAGCATCTGCTTTGATCTGGGACCACCTTTTCTGCGCTGATCTACAGGTATGTTAACCCACGCTTTAGACCCAAACACACGCAGATAATTCAATTTTGGCATTTTTCCATGAAGTAAATAGAAACGTATGCTATTCAGAACTCTTGACCAAGTCCTATTTGATACATACACTGCACCTTTTCTCCAGGGGAACTGATCTCTGCCATCTGGAGAGCAGTTGCAATTCTGAGTTATCTCCAACCCTCACCTGGAGATTGGCAACAATGGTTTCCCAGGACAAAAAGTAGTCTCTCTCTGCAATGGGAACCAAAGCAGCTTACATTATTCTCCTCTGCTCCTTTTGACTTGCACAACAACCCTGTGGAGTAGGTTAGGCTAAAAGACTTTGACTGGTCCAAAATCACCCACTCAGCAAGATCTGGGTCTAGCAGAGCCTGCTCTGAAGCGCTGACTGCTATGCCTAGGGTAGCCAACCTCCAGGTGGAGTCTGAAGATCACCAGTTATCACAACTGAACTCCAGACAACATATCTCTCCCCCCTGGAGAAAATAACTGCCTTGGAGGGTGGTCTCTATGGCATTCTGTTCAGCTGAGGCCTCTCCTCTCCCACACCCTCACTTCCGTAGACTCTACTATAAATCCTCCAGGAATCTGCCTACCTGGAGCTGGCAACCCTAGTCAGGACTGGCCCCGATGAGTTTTCTCCCAAAGGCCAAAATAGGTGTTGAAGGGGCCTTTTACTGACAGAACCAAGCTTGGTTGCCTAGCAACAGGCACTGTGGGGAAAGTAGGATTGCCACCTCTCAGTAGGGAAATACCTGGAGATTTGGGGGGCGGATCTTGTGGAGGGCAGCATGGGGGGAATCAATTATCATCTGGCAAGAAGAGCAAAGACAGTACCCATGTTCACCAGACCGAAGCAACTGTCTTCTGAGGAAAGTTTTGGCAGGTACCACTTCTGTGGGCGGACCTCAGGCAACGCAGCCAGTGGGTAGGGACAGCTTCTGAGTGACACACATGGAGCCAACTGGTTTAGGAGCATGTGGAATGTTCAGGAAGTGCCACCCTGCTACTCAATTATATATAAGGAGAGATAGTAAATATATAATATATATTCAGGATCAAAGCAAAATCCTTTCTAACACCTAGGAATTGTTAGAAACCTTCCAATCAGATGGCTATTTCAGAGGCTGCAGGAAAGGCAATAGGCAGCCTGTCTAGGAGGACATAATGGATGAGGAAATGGCTTTCACTCCCTTGTAACAGCCCATCTGGTTTGCCAGAGACAGAGGCAAAGGCTTGGCTTGCACATAATGGCAGGCAAGTAGCAGCTTCTGAGGATCACTTGTAGGACTGTCAGGAGGGTAAGAATAATTGCAGTCAAGGACTCGAGGATCAGAGAAAGCAAGCAAACCTCCCTGTCTAGCCCCACTGAGCCCATGACACCCTCCAGCTGTCTGTCAAATGCTAAACATGACATACTCAGGGGTCTTTTTTGGGGGAAGCACACTGGAGTGCAGCTCCGGGAGCTCAGGAGCCAAGCCCCACCTTCAGCCAGCATCCCGGGGAGTCTTTCAGGCAGCCAAATGTCAATTTCAGCTCCTTTATATCCTATGGGCCATTGAAGTCAATGGTGAAAACATAGGGTATATTCTAGGGGCTGGAGGGGAGGGGGTTTGAGGGAGAGGCTCCAAAATTGCAGAGTAACTGCGGGGGTCTCTCCCCATGATACTCACTAAGTTTCAAGAACATTGGACCAGGGGGTCCAATTCTATGGGCCCCCAAACAGGTTGCCCCTATTCCCTCCATTGTTCTCTATGGTGGGGAAAAAGTTATCAAAGAGGCCCGAATAGACCATTTTCAGGGGTGCACATCACTAGCTGCATCCCAAAGGGACACCACAGGGGCCACACAGTAGTCCACAGAAGCTCACAGTCAGTGCTGCCACAAGGTGCTATTACAGGGACCCTTGGCAGAGAGGAAACATCCCAAACACATCCAGCACAGGAACAGAAGCCAGAAACGTGCCTGAAGACTCCTGTACCCTTCCCTTTCCAGGTTCAGACTCCCATTGCGCAACCCAGCAACCAAGCAGTGATGAGGAGGATGGCAGTGATGTCGCAATGGCACCTCCAGCAGACCAAGGCTAGTCACAAGGGCATGGTGGGCACCATCGCAGGCTACCATGACAGCATCCCATCCCTGGCCACAAGGCGGCCCAAGTGGCATTGGGCTGGCCACCAGGGCTCAGTGGCCCCACATGACATCCATCGGTCTCTTCCCCAGGGACACCACAGGAATCACAGGATGCTGAGGAGGAGGATGCAGAGCCAGTGGAGGCTGGCCAACGAGATCTAGAATGTGAGTGGCAGCACGGGACGGGCCTGGGAGGAGGGATTGCATGACATATGGGAAGGCTCACAGCAGCTGAGCCACAGTGGTGATTTCCATCTTGCCATGACTCCTCAGGTCTGCCACCGGACATCAATATGGGAGATCTGATGGCTGCTGAGAGAGCATCTCTCACCACGGCCAGGAAGAAGTGGGTCTCTGCCCTTCAGCACGTTGGGAACCACCTCGCAGCCCAGGTCAGGGAGGAGAGAAGAGAGGCCAGGAGGGTGGAGCAGAGGCAGCATGAGGAGGTCCTGGGAGAGCTGAGGGCTGGCCATGCAGAGGACCAAGAGGATTGGGCAACAATGTGCCAGTCAATGGACACATCCACCAATGCCATTGTTGACCTGACATGCGCAGTCACCCTGTTGGTTGACACCTTCCAAGCCTGTGCTCAATTGGCCAAGCC
Source organism: Gekko gecko (assembly GCA_029375565.1). Taxonomy (NCBI): domain Eukaryota; kingdom Metazoa; phylum Chordata; class Lepidosauria; order Squamata; family Gekkonidae; genus Gekko; species Gekko gecko. The sequence goes on from JAPDNY010000004.1 coordinate 119,852,720, forward strand.
CATGCAGTCGGGCGCCAGGACTGCAGCCACAGGGGATCCATTGCCCAAGCCCGTACAGCTGGGCACCAGCACTGCGGCCACAGGGGCTCCATTGCCCAAGCTCAGGCAGCCAGACCCCACCAGTGCAGTCACCCAGGCATCTGGCAATGGCGGGAGGCCACCTAGGAAACAGAAGAAGCCACAGCCCTCCACAGTAGAGGACGCACAGTCCCCAGGTACCAGCTGCAGTGCTCTGTGCCACAGGCCTCCCCTCCCTAGCAGTCTGTGGGCCACCCAACACCAGCTGCCATATACAACGTGCCCACAATGTGGTAGGCCGTGGGTCATGGAGAGGGACACGGGTGTCATGGCTAATGCTGGTGTTGGGTGGGTCACGGTTGATGCAGTTGTGGTTTTGCTATGGGGAGGGCACACAGCAGCTGGCCTGGGTGACAGTCCAGAGGAGCCGGACAGTGCCAGGATGCTTCCTCCACCCAGTACACTCCGGGTCTGTCCTGCTGCCATGGCCCTCCAGATCCAACAGCTGCAGGTCTTCCGCTGTACAAAGCCACCATGCAAAATAAACGTGCCTTCATACACAGCAGCACACATGTCTCGGTGCCATTTCATGGGGGGGAGAAGGGGGACAGAGCCAGTGGCGTTACAGAACACAACTTTATTGCAAACCAACACGTAGAACAAACACACAGCGAACCAGTAAAACCAACCAACACGCCACAGCTAGTCAGAACTATCATCCCCCTCCACACCTCTGTCCTCGCACTCCCCTGGGTCCTGCACAATGACCTGCTCCGGTCCCTCTGTAGTCACCCTGGCCGCCTCCTCCTTCCCTGTGTCCTCTTCCTCCTCTTCCCTCTCTCATCTCCCCTCTGCTTGCTGCACAGGTGCCCATGTCAGCCAAGCCCGTCAGTGGTCCCTTTCTTCCTGTTGCTGCTCTGCCAACACATCCTCCAGCCGCATCTGGATGAGGAGGCGTCGGAGCTGGCCCATCCCCCACTGAATGAAACCCAGTCAGTAGTTGTGCCAGTCAACTGTGGGGCAGATCAGACAGAGGCCAGCACATCAGTGGTGAGAACGCCGGGAAGAGCACCCACAAGGCCAGACATGGCCAGCCAGGGCACCAATCTGAGCCTTCAGCACACCCACACAGTGCACACTGATGGATCTTTCACTGCCAGGGGGCTAGGGCAGGCTGCACAACCACCAGAGTGCCATCAGTCACCTGACTAACAGTCCCCCGTGGCCATGGAATGCCCACCTGTCACCCGCATATCAGCCATGTCTCCCTCAAGGGCATCCAGCCACTAGGACACCGTTTGGTGGGATGACCCTGCTGTTAGCACTGGGCATGGCCTCTCCCCTGAAGGGATGACGCAATGGATTAGCATCCAGCAGCATTGCTCCTGTCAGGCCACAAGGGGGGAAGGCCTACCTGCATCTGTCTCTGTTGCACAACTAATGACCACCACGGTCCCTCCCGTGGCCACTGCTGCATCCTCCCCTGCCAGGTCACTTGCAGGGAACAAGGAGGGTGTGATGGGGTCTGGCTGTCCATGAGAGGCCACCATGCCACCACAGGCCCCTGATGGGAACCACACTGACAGGCGCTGGTGTGGCTTGCGTACCACACAGGGCCCATAGCCCTCTGGGTACCCACCCCCTGGGGGTTGCAGTAGGTCCTGAGGGTGCTCCCATCAGCACCCATGTGACCTAGCAAGCCATCTGACTCTCCAGACCACATATGCGAAGGGCGCAGCCCAACACCAGCACACGGCAGGTGACACCCTGGCAGCCAAGACCACCAGGTCCTGCCAAAGGCACTTTCCTGGCCCCTCAGCCCCCCCCCCTTATGCCTGAGAGGCCACCACACGTCCACCAGCATGCAGTGGGCCACCCAACAGCTGCAACTCACCTGCCTCAGGCCCTCCTGCATGGCCCGGAGTCTCCTGCGGAGAGCTCACCACCACTGGCTCTACAGGGGGGGAAGCAGCCACACGAGGCCAGTGAATTACATGCCCCATGCATGCCTCACACCTGGTGGCACAGGTGTTTGGCTGTCACCCAGCTGTCAACACTAGCAACCTTCCGTGGTGGCCTGGCAATTGAGCCAACAGCCATGACCATCAGGATGGTGGCTAACCACTGCTAACCACTGCTGCCATGTGGGATGCCCCCAGAGCTGGCCCGAGGTTTCGTTGCACACTAGGTGAGGCTACCTTCTAGCACCCCCCATGCACCCACCAAGTTTCGAACATAAATGCATTTTAGGAAGCTGGTTTGCATAATAATTTCCTTTACTACTGGGACTCACACTCCAGTGCAGCATAGGGGTAAAGCATGGAACTGAGCCTGGAGAGATATGGATTCAAACCCCCATTCGCCATCAAACTAACCAGGTATTCTCTCATAGACTTTATCACCACTAAGGGTTGTTTTGAAGATAAAAATGAAAGAGAACACACTTCATATCTAGTAGCACAAAGGAGTATTTGTCCCCCAGGGTATAAGCTTTCGTGAGCTTGTCTTGGGCACTGGGTTAAAGCATCAGAGAAGGGGGTCCATCCACAGACACTCAGAGAGGGAGGGAGTCCTTATTCCAAATGGAAACCTCCTTTTGTGCACATAAGGGAGCCTTGCATAACAGAAAGGGTACCTGGCTGGATCCAACTTGGGAAAGGAGGGGACGTTGCCTCGTGGTATGCTGGGGGTACCTCATCCCACAGCATAGGCTAGGTTGGGCAGTGAGGGCAACTGCTTTCCCCCTCCCTGCAAACTGATGGGGTGCCCAGGACCCCAGGACGCCCAGATGATTGTTAAGGAGGAGGGGTGATATTAATCCCAAATTTTTGGCTCCCCCCCAATTATACTGCAGGCACTTAACCAACCATGGCTGCCTGAAACTGGATGTGGGAGGTGAAAGAGGCTGACACAGGAAAAAACCTTTCAGGAGTTCTCTGGAGTTTCTCTTCCTCTCCCTCTCTTTCTCCTCTCCCTCCACCCCCCCTCTCTCTCACACACACACACTCCTAAAATGCCCCAGGCAAACTTGAGAGGCGGTGGGGATTCCTTGGGAGGAGACGCTATGCCCCCCACCCCACCAAGAGGCAGCCACTGGGCCCCGGGAAGGGGACCCGAGGTCTGCTCCAATCATTGTTTTCCTATGTCTTTGCTCGCTGTCACCAGGCTGGGGATGGGGAGACAGCTCGTTTGGGGGGAGGGAAGGCGACTGGATGACTACAGGAAAGACAGGGGTGGCCAGAACAAGGAGAGGAAGAGAGGGGGAGGCAGAACAGTTCCTCGAGGAGATCTTTGGTTTCTGCCCACCTGCCCACGGCTGCCTCCTCCTCCCCTCGATCTGGGAATGAAGTAGCTATGGGCAGGGGATGCCCCAGGTTTTCCTGCCTACTAGGCGAGGCCACCATCTGGGCCCCCCCGAAGGGGAGAGAAAACTAGAACCTAGCAGATGGCGTTGGCCATGGGTGCAGTACATGGCTTTCAAGGGGGATCTGGAGGATTCATACGAGATGGGTCCAGGAATGGCTAAGAGCTATGGATCCTCCACATCCAGAAGCAGGTGATCTCTGCATACCTGTGCTAGGAGGCTGCCACAGATGGTGGACTTGGATGTAATGTTCAGTTTGTTGGCCATCCAGGGCTACACATGAACCTGCAAGCACAAGACAAGTTTGGACTGGATGGGCCAGTGGTCGGATCCAGCAAGGCTCTGCCCATGTTTCCAATCATGGCCTGTCTGACCAGCAGGGGCAGACCTCCTTGGGGGCTGTAAGGGGGACTGCCCAAAGGGAGGGGGCCTCCCTCCTCCCTGGGAGGGAGCACTGTGCCGGGCTTGGACTCCTCCAGCTGCCCTTGAGAGTTAGGCACTCCAGCCAGAGTGTCCTGGTGGGGGGCCCCCACCCCCAACAGCTGCCCAGGTTGTCCAAGCAACATCCTGAGGGGGGGGGCACCCTCTTCCTGTCAGGCTTTGCCCACAAGGCAGACCGTTTGCCCAGTCTGGCTTCTCCCACCAGCGGCATGCCTTGATGTGAGGAGCTGCAGCCACCGAAAATCCCCCTCTCCTCCCCTGGGCTGGCACCGGTGGCCCCTCAAGTCTGGGAGCAGCCACCATCGCCTGCCTGCCCATCCTTCACCCACCCTCAGCCAGAAGCAGTGCAACGGTGGGAAGGACCCCAGGCTGGAACCCCTCCATGGCATTCGGGCAGTCCCCTTGGTCTGTGGGGGCGCTGGAGATCTGGGCCTGGCCAGGGGGGCCCTTCATTTGTGTGGCAGCCTTGGGAGGGGGAAGTGGAGGGGGAGGACAGGGCTGTGGGACAGAAGCCCCAGGGGCCAACAGGACAGCATTGTGCGACAGCAGGACAGGGGAGTCCCAGACCTGCCTTCTGAATGTGGCAAGGGACCACGAGTCTTCACCCGCCCCTAAGCATGTGCAGAGTGCCGCCTCCCACTACACCTCTGCTGGAGGTGGCACCCTGCTGGAGGCGGCACCCGGCCAGCTTGGCCCTGTCCTTTGCCCACCTGAGGGGCACACCTCCAGGGGAAGAGCCAATACTGGGTCCCGGAACCTGCACTGGCGCCTCCCCCAGCCCCCCAGGGACCATGCGGGTCTGGAGATGGACCCCCCAATGTTCTGGATCAAGCGCCGGTGCAGTTGAGCGCATCCCTGAAGCCTTGGACATCTGGACATCTGGGACAGCAGGTCTCGGCCCAGGCAGGCTTGGGTGCCTCCTGGAAGTCAAGCAACCAGGGGACCAGTCACCCGCCAGGGCAGCTCTGGGGGCCTTGCATTGTTGCCCATGCCCCCCCTGTCTTGGGGCTGGTTGGGCCCCTGGGGTATTTGGGAGAATGGAGATGGAGCAAAACATCAGCAGATGGTTTACTGAAACATCATACATGTGTCATGGGACCCCGAGGTGCCAGGGAGCACTGGGACCAGCATTTGGGGATAGAGGATGGGTGCAGTCAGAGCTGGATGGTGGGGGGTGTATGGACCCCCCCAGTGGATCCTGGCCAGCCTCCAGAGCCATGTGCTTAGGGCTTCACAAACCACCTTGCCTGCATCATCCTCCGCATGCAGCTCAGGCTCCTGTGGGGTTTCCTCATACTCATGGAATGCCCTTCGTTCCCCCTCTGCAAGCATTTCTGGGACTGCATGCCCATGGTCCTCACACACATTGTGCAGAATGACACAGGCAGCAATTACATGCTTGACATTCCGCAGCTCCAGCAGCACCTGCAGTAGCAGACACCACCACCGCACCTTCAGACAGCCAAAGGCTTGTTCCACAACATTGCAGACCCTGCTGTACACCTTATTGAAGTGTGCCCGCCATGCATTCAGATGCCCTATGTAGGGAAGGATGAGCCAGTGTCACAGGGGATATGCCGCGTCTGCTAGTATGAGTGACGGCACCTCAACCCCCTCAATTGTGCGGGTTGGGTTTCCGGGAATGAACTGTCCCGCATCCATGGCATCCACGATGTTGGAGTGCAGGAGGATGTGTGTGTCATGACTCTGGCCGCTTTGCCTCACAATGATATCCAAGAAACGACCCACATTATCCATGGTTCCCTGCAGGAGGACTGAGCAGTAGTGCTTGTGGTTCATGTAGTACTTGGCTAGGTGGACTGGGACTCACACACAGAAGTGGCATCCATCCATTGCGGCAATGCACTGCAGAAAGGCCCTGGCAACGAAGGATCTCATCACCTGTGGATGATACACAGATAGTCAGAGGTCTAACAGTCACTCAGGAACCATGGGAGGCCACGCAACAGATGTTGCCTCCTGTGAAGCTGCCTGTTTATATCACAGTGGCCTCCAACACTCCCATCTCCACAGGGTGTGGTCCCATCATTCCCCCCAATCCATGTTGCAGCCCATCCCCTCCTGTCCTCACCCTGTCTGGGTTCCATAGGTAAACCACTCTATGGAGGAGCTCCTGTGTGATGGCCTGTGTGACCTCCACCATGATGCCAGCCACGGTGGAGAGCGCTAGAACGAACTGCTGTCCAATGTTTCTATAGGACATGGTGTCGGCCATCCACCACACGCTGACTGCAACACATTCCTCCACTGACACGGGATCATGCATCCTCATCTGCTCGCGCTGAAGTCTGTCCCGGAGAGCGTCCACCAGCCACATGAATGTTGACCTGTGGGGACATCAGTGTGTCACAGTGACTTGATCAGCATGTGGTGGCCATGAGGCCCGCTTGTCCAACCCCCTCCCTTCTCCGTGGCATGTGGTGACTGCAACACCACAGTTCCACCAGGCTTTGTCTACAGCAGTGCCACCATGCCTGCATTCCCAGCATGGCCAGGGCCATGGGGCAGTACGTGCTGCACTGCGGCCAGGGCTCCTAGATGTGGGGGTGTATGTGCCCATGTCATAGCTCCACCTCTGTCTGTCTGCAGGACGGCTGAAGGTTGCAGGCCTTGCTGGGATGGCACTGTGCCTGGCTGACTGGTTGGTGTCTGTGTGCCCTTGGCCACAAATCCCTCTTGTGCAGGGGGCCAGGGGTGGTCTGTGCCTGCCCCACACTGCCACTTGTACCCAGCATGCCATGGCCCATGGCTGGGGTTGCTGTATGCCCTCCGTGCCTTACCTGGACATCCTGAAGTGCTCAAGCCACTATGCATTGCCCCAGACATGGGTGATGAAGGTTGCCCACCATTCCTTGGGCCTTGGATACACCCACCAGCAGCGGGCTGGGCACTCCTCTGTGAGATGAACTAGCTGGAGGGTGCCCCTTGTTGTACTGGCCTGCCGCCGCCTGGACCAGCGTCAATGGCTGGCTACTTATCTTGTGGCCATGGCATTTCTCCGTCTCCTGCCAGCACCTGTCACCCTGTCCCACTGTAGCCATGCTTGCCACCTCCAGAGGGTGACTGCACCCACTGCTGCACAGGCAGATAGGAAAACTGTGACCAGAAGGTCCACCTCTCTCTCCATTGGCAGCGGTTCAGTGGTTTCTTCGGGGTACAGAGGCGTCTGTCACCCTGTTCTCAGAGCCGTGTGCCCAGCTTCTACGTCCCCGTTTGGATCAGGTGTCCGCGGTCGGTTTCTGGTTGGGCGCAAGCCCAGTGCTCTGTGAATCTGCTTCCGCAATTGTGCACATGCAGAGACTCCGTTGAGGAAAAAAGTGCCCATCTGATCCGGAAGTGGTGGCTTGCAATCACCGCTTGTGTGATCAAGCCACGCCACTTGTTTGCCACACTGCAGCATCACCGTGTGATCGGTACCTAACAGCCTAAGAGCAGAGACTTGGCGGACCATGTGATTGGGCTACCATGCTTTATTTTGCTCCAGGGTGAACAGCCATGCCTCCCCCCCATGTTATCTGGCCCGTGTGACTGGGGCCTAAATGAAGTTTCCAAGGTTTTTATCCATATCCATAATGGTTTGGAGTGGAGGGTGATCCTTAATTTGGAGAAGAGTAATTTAATAGAGGGTTTAGGTTGCAGGTTACCAGACAAGAACACCTCTAAGATCCCTACCTGTTAGTTACAGTGGTGGTGGTGGGAATCATATATATGGTTGAGGATACGGAATAAAGTTGGAGATGTGAACTCCTCATTGAGACCAGGCCAGCTGAGTAAATGCTACCTAGTGGTAGTACAAGGACCCATTTTACCAGTCAAAATATTCAAATTGATCAAGTCCTTGAAGGGACAAAAAAAAAAAACTTCATTCCTCGATAGCAATAAAAGTTCACTAAAGGGAGAACCAGAAAAATAAATAAATACATAAATACATAAATAAATAAATCCTGGCAAGAATTTGAACTTTGATGTAGTTTTCAATTTAATTGGCTCTCCAAAAGTACCAACTACATGGAGTCCAGTAAAGAAATACGATTGTTCTGTTTGGGATTATTTCAGCAGTAACTGAAATGTCAACTAGTGATTGGTTGAGAAAATCAGAAAGAAAACGGTCTATATTATAGGTTTTGTCAGCACTGTCAACAGAACCATTCTAGATAAGGTTTTGCAGTGCATGACTGAGGCAAACGGACCTATTCGAGTGAAAAAAAAGGGATTTCTGCTACCCAAATCACATTTGAACACATTACCTCTAATAAACTAAGTAGCTTTTTGACCAGGAAGTATGGATGAGTATAAGTTCTCTTGGGAAATAAGAAACAAATAGCCAGTTCTCCGGGGGCAAACACTTAATTTATAGATGAATCTGAGACTTGCAACTCTTATCAGTTGTTTCACACCAGTAATATGGGTCATTTCCACACATTTTTGCTACTGAATAACTAACTAAAAAAAAAAGCATAACTACGTGGCTCACTTGAACACATCAATAATCCTTTAGAAGAAACTGAGTTTGTATATGTGCAGTGATTGCCGTGTTTTAAAATTTATGTGCTTATTTTCTTTCTCATATGTGTACAATATACACACCATGCAACATAGTTCTCTGCATGTTTACTTGGAAGGAAGTCCCAGTGAATTACAAAACTTTAAGATTGTCTATGAAGAAATTGGAATTGTTAAACCTTTTCTATTCTTTGGCTCAATCATCAACCAAAAGGGAAACTGCCAGCAAGAAATTAGAAGGAAATCAAGACTGGAAAGGGCAGCCATGAAGGAGCTAGAAAAGATTCTTAAGTGTAACATGTGTCACTTGTGATGAAGATCAAGATAATCCATACTATAGCATTCCCATTACGCATGGGTGTGAAAAGCTGACAGGAAGAAAGTGGATTCATTTGAAATGTGGTATTGGAGGAGAGTTTTACAGATACCGTGGACTGCCAAAAAGACAAATAAGTAGGTTGAAGATCAAATCAAGCCTGAACTCTTCCTAAAAGCTAAAATGAGCAAACCAAGACTATTATACTTGGTCACATTATGAGAAGACGAGTCACTGAAAAAGACAACAATGCTGGAAAAAGTTGAAGGCAGCAGGAAAAGAGGACAACCCAGCGTGAGATGAATTGAGTCAATCAAGGAAGTCACAGCCCTCAGGTTGCAAAATCTGAGCAAGGCTGTTAACAACAGGATGTTTTGGAGGTCATTAACTCATAGGGTCACCATAAGTCGAAAGCATCTTGACAGCACTTAACACATGTGTAAGTCCCTGTGAGCTCAATGGCACTTAGTCTAAGTAAATGTCCATACGACTGTAGCCTTAATCCAGGAAGGTGCATCAAACAGCTATTGTGCTGCATTCAGAATAAAGACAGTTCAAATCAAGATTTTTTTTGTCTCGTAAGGGGGTGGCAAAAGCAGCAGTGAGTGCACCTGGTCGATAACCTCCTCACTGTGCCCTCGCTCTTTAAATATAGCATGGCAAGCCACAGAGTCTCCTGAACCCTCATGGAAATCCTTTTTCTCATGAGAGTTTCAACATCATTTTAGTTGCCCTGACAACAGGAAACCAGAAATGGTGGCCAAACTCTTGGAAGAAGAATGAATCATTCAAGAGTTTGGGAAGTGGCCTGCACAGCTTGCCAAGTTATTTTTGTAAAGGCCTGAAGGAGTGAGAAGATAAGGAGATTTTCATCTGCTCTGGCTCATGGTCAAGGGTGGCAGTTGGGCAACATGCAAACAGTGAGCAGCTGATAGACAACAGGAGACAGGCAGCAAGGAGGTAGGCAGGCGTCTTAAGTGACCCCTCCAGGTTGGCCAATTATAGCATTTGCCCTCAAACAGTCAGTTAGTTAAAACTTCCCAATCAATATTTTCCTAGAGGGGAAAAACTATAAGCCTGTTTTCTTTTGTTCATTTGTTTGTTTACAAAACTTCATAAAGCCATACCAGTTTCTGTTACAGCAAAATAAACAAGTAATATTGTTTTTCTTTACTTACTTTTAAGGGTTTTTTTTAAAGGAAAAGAAAAGAAAAGAAGAAGCTTTCAGAACAGATGGAAGTTGCAAACTGCCTATTTAAAATATCCTGATTTGACTCATTAGGATCAATTCCTGCAATTAGCAATCTAGCAGAGAAGCTACATAACCTTCCATGCCACTATATTGTAGAATTGTTTTATTTTTATTTTCTTTTAACAATAAAGGTGTTGGTTCACCAATAAAGAGGCATTTAGAAGTGAAGTAAGACAGCAAAGAGGAGTTAGAAGTGTAGCAGTTAAGAAGATAAAGAAGAACCTTCAACTGATGGCCACAACCACTTTAAAATCATAGAATTATAGAGTTGGAAGGCACCTCCAGGGTCATCTAGTCCAACCCACCACAATGCAGAAAATTCACAACTGCATCCCCACCCCACCCCAGTGTCCCCTGCTCCATGCCCAGAAGATGGCAAAGAAAAGAAAAACCTTCCAGGATCCCTGGCCAAACTGGCCTAGAGAAAACTGCTTCCCGACCCCAAAGTGGTGATTGCCCTGAGATTTCCCTAGGCATGTAACGAAAGGGTCCATGTCATGTTTTTCTTTAACATATATTGGATCCAAGTTATTAGGAGATTACTGTTAAACTGGAAACAGATATCAGCTCTCCTTGTTTCATATTTCATATCATTGTTTTGTTCAGATGACAAATGATTCCCACCACATTAAGCCTACCTTTATTGAGGGGTTTCTTGGAATAGTTCATATAATCCCTTGGTTGTTTGTTTGTTTTATGATGGCGGAGACATGTGCACAAACTTCTTTTATGCTAATATGGTAATGTACAATCAGAGGACTTTACGCACACAGCTGTAAGCATGTAGTCTGGGTTTACTGGATTGTTACCATTCAAAACAGAAGACCATGTAAATGTGACTTAACATCTGTATAGTAGCAAGTACAAAACAACTGCAGTACCTTATGTGCAGGGCTTTTTTTGTAGAAAAAGCCCAGCGGGAACTCATTAGCATAATAGGCCACACCCAACAGCAGAAACTCATTAGAATAATAGGCCACACCCCTGACAGCACAGCTCATTAGCCTATTAGGCCACACCCCCATGTTACCAGAAGTGTGGTCATCCAGCCACACCCACCTTTTGCTTCTTATTCTGTTTACCTTGTTTGCTGTCAAAACCCAGGGCTTTTTTTTTTGGAGCAGGAACTCCTTTGCATGTTAGGTCACACACCCCGAATGTAGCCAATCCTAATGAGTTTCTGCTGTTGGGTGTGGCCTATTATGCTAATGAGTTCCTGATGGGCATGACCAACACAGGAGCCAGCTGGGTCTCCATTCCTGTGCGTTCCTGCCCAAAAATAGCCCTGCTTATGTGTATAACATAGTAGAGTCTTTCACCTGGAAAAGAATACACAAGTGAGTTATGCAATAGCAGAAATTCTCTAGGCCTTTGGTTGTTGAAAGGTGTCAAAATGGCTTCCTTTGCTGCCAGCAGATCTTTTTCAATACTAATGTTGCCAATTTCAGAATTGTAAGTCTGTAAATTTGGGTTGCCAGATCCACACACACCCCCCCCGTGAAGGTAGATGTCTGTTGGTTCCAGGCCCCACCATCCCATTGCCAATCAGCTGGCTGGAGGGTGGGACTTACCCTGAAAAAGAGGGAAAATCCTCCCAGGTGCAGCAACACGTTTACATGCATCCTACATGACCCCTCTAAACTGAGTTAGTGTGAGCTAGCTCACAGTTTTTTAGCCTCTGGCTCACATATTTTTGTCTTAGCTCAGGAAGGATGGCTCCAGAGCAAACTAATTTATGCAGTAACCAAATCACTTGCTCACAATTTTAATGCCAGTAGCTCACAAAGTAGAATTTTTGCTCACAAGACTTCACAGCTTAGAGGGAGCATTCCCCAGTAGGGATGCTATCACTTCTGGGACATCGAGGGCATCACTCTGGTATCTGGGCAAAAACTCTACGGTAGAAGTCAAATTTGCCATATTGTTTTTTCCCAAATACTAGAGTGTTGCCCCAGCATCCTAGAAGTGAAGCATAACTTCTGGATCACATGGCCAGTGATGTAGACACGTCATTGTAGGTTGGATGGGCCTCCCTGCTGCTCCCGTTAAGTCCCTTCCCCATCCCCATCAGTTACCAGGAAGGACCTGGCAACCCTACTGTAAATAGACTGCTTCAGTTCAGAACCCCTGGACTACTTGCAAAGGCCATTCCTACTATCCCAAATGCTCAGACCCAGCCTGGAATGGGTTTTCTACCACCATAACCATGCATTTCCAAACATCTCAACTTTGCAAGGGGGTAATCTGTGCTGGTAAGGGCTCTCTGACACAGGAGGAGTCCTGTAGGCCTTGCCCTTAAAGTTTCAGTTATTCAGGAACACAATTTGTTAATAGTATTTTTCAGGGCTCTTTTTGTAGCAGGAACTCCTTTGCATATTAGGCAACACACCCCTAATGTAGCCAATCCTCCGAGAGCTTACAGAGCAAGGATTAAAAGTTTACAGGAGCTGCTGTAAACTCTTGGAGAACTGGCTACATTAGGGGTGTGTCGCCTAATATGCAAAGGAGTTCCTGCTACAAAAAGAGCCCTGGTGCTTTCCAGTGTTATTCATTAACTCAGCAGCATTCAGAGACCACCGCTTCTACTCACTACAGTAGGACAGCCAGGCTGTATGGATGTTCAAGGCTTTTACTGTCTCCAGCCAGCCTTGTCATCAGTTTCCCCAAACTACACAGGGGTAAATTTGTTCAGGAAAAAGATGCAGCTGGTAGTAGGAGATTGTCTTGGACTTGGATTTTTCATTCATTTTTGGCAAAAAAGATTTTTTTAAAAAAGAACTCTTCAATAAGGTTTGGAAAAATCCAATATCAAATATCACGGAGGCAAGCCCTGAAGACTTTTTAAAGCTTTCTAACCATGCCTGTGTCAGCTTGCTTCTTGCTGCCAGCCTCTTCCAGTTCTACTTTCATGTTGCTGGTACTTACTGCCTACCTAAGTGGCAATGAAAAATACATGGAGCACCTTCCCTTAAAGCCCTAGATACAAAATACTTTCTCTCAAGGTAACAACATTCTAAAGTGGTGTTCCACCAGACAAGGATGCTCAGAAATCAACCGTTGTTTAAACAGACAGCTACAGTCTTTCGTCACCCTTTAAACCTCTTCCAGGGGCATTTCTGCCTAAGAGCATGAATTCAGTTAAGTGATCCAAAATCTCACATTCATGCTTGGTTAAGCATAAAAAAAATACAGATGCTTGCATAAAATACTGAAATTTCATGAGTTTGTTAAAATGGACTGAGAATCATATTTCTTCTATTGTATCAGTCACCTTATTATTACAAAGCTATAGAGAACCAATAAATCAAACATTTTATAAAACTAGAATAAAATCCCAAACTTGAATCAAACTAAAATATTGGTCATTTCAATGCAAAGTGGATATCTATATGTCCACTTCCCTGACCCCCAGTTCACATTTGACAGATTGCTCATGACTGTACGTCCAACCACATGCAGCCTTGATCCGTGCCCTTTCTGGCTTATTAGAGCTGGCCACAAAGGGTTCCGAGATGTCCTAAGGGAGATTATCAACAAGTCCCTCTATGAGGGGCGGTTACTGGGGGCACTCAAGGAAGCAATGGTCTGCCCTCATCTAAAAAAAACATCCTTGGACCCGGCTGAATTGGGGGATTACCAGCCGGTCTCCAATTTGCCCTATTTGGACAAATTAATTGAGAGGGCGGTGGTGACACAGTTACATGGCTTTATGGATGACACTTCCATGTTAGATCCCTTCCAGTCTGGCTTTCATCCAGGACACGGGACTGAGACAGCATTGGTTGCTCTGACTGACGACCTCTGGAGGCATCTGGATCGAGGTGGTTTGGCAGTACTGTTGCTGTTGGACCTGTCGGCTGCGTTCAACATGGTTGACCATCAGTTGCTCGCCGACATGGGAATTCAGGGGCTTGCCTTGCAATCACTTGCTTCTTTTCTCCAAGGTCAGGGACAAAGGGTGGCACTAGGGGAACAGCAGTCCAGGAGGCACCCGCTGGAATGTGGAGTGCCTCAAGGGACAGAGCTTTCCCTGATGTTATTTAACATCTATATGCGCCCCCTTGCCCAGATGGTCCAGAGGTACAGGCTGGGATGTCACTAGTATGCTGATGACACCCAGCTCTATCTGATGCTGGGTGGCCAGTCGGACTCCATACCGGAAGACTTGGACTGGGCATTACAGGCCATAACTGGTTGGCTTAGGCTGAGCCAGCTGAAGCTGAATCCGGCAAATACGGAGGTCCTGTGTGTGGGTTGGGGGGATACGGGGGTGGGGGTCCCACTCCCAACCTTTGGTGGGACACCATTGGTGCCAGCACCAGAGGTTAGGAGTTTGGGAGTGCTCCTGGACACCTTCTTAACAATGGAGGCACAGGTAGCAGCCTCTGCTAAGTCGGCCTTTTATCATCTCCGGCTGGTTAGGCAGTTGGCTCACTTCCTTGACTGCAATGACCTGGCCACAGTGATCCATGTGATGGTCATCTTGAGACTAGATTACTGTAACAGAACCAACTGATCCTCCCTGGCCCTAAAGATGCCAGGCTCACCACCACCAGGGCCAGGGCATTTTCAGTGGCAGCTCCTTGTGAATGAGCTCACGGAAGAGATCAGGGCCCTGTGGGACCTTGTACAGTTTTATTTATCAAATGTATTTATCAAATTTATACCCCGCCCTCCTCGCAAGCAGGCTCAGGGCAGCAGTTCTGCAGGGCCTGCAAGACAGAGCTCTTCCACCAGGCTTTCGACTAGGAGCCGCCCTGATTATTACCACCAATGAGCCTAACACCCTTAGCCTAACACCTGGCCTAGACCATTGTATGACTAAGAAGACCATGATCTGGATTGTCTACTATAACCCTCTCAGCATGACATCTCAATTAACTAATGATGGATAACTAGCACCTATGATTTTATGATTCATTGTATTTGAACTGTTTTAATGTGTTTTAATGTGATTTTATACGGTTTTACTGGTATTTGTACCACCTGTGTTAGCCGCCCTGAGCCTGCTTGCGGGGAGGGTACAAACTGAATAAATAAATAAATAAATTGTCTTGAGCTTCATTATCAGTTGCAATTCAGCAGTCTCTCTTTCTAATCTCCCTCTGGAATTCCTTTGTTAGAGAACTGCTACTGTTAGGTCAGCAACTGAATGTCCTGGAAGGTTAAAATGTTCCTCCACTGTTTTTAAATGTTGCAGTTTGTAATAGCAGTAGAAAAAGTAAGAGTCCAGTAGCACCTTTAAAGAGCCCATGTGGAAGGGCAGCATATAAATTGAATTAACAACAACAACAACAATAATAATATAAACAAAATTTTGGTAGGGTATGTGCATTTATGAGTCACTGCTCACTTCTTCAGACTTATTTCCATTTATTCTTTGCATCCTCCTGGACTGAATCCTCTTCTACCAAACTGAGACCTAGGTTTCCTGTCTCATTACCAGTGTTGATATCTCAACTCCTACTACCCCTCTGCATATTGCACCCAATCCGATCAAGGTGGCTATTGCCATTCAGCATCTGAAATCATATCAGTCCTTGAACAGGTATGGGGTCTGTCAGAAAATTAAGTATAGTCCTTAACCCTGGGTGTCTCCACCCACTTTCAATATAGCAATAGTCAGACTACAAAGCCTCTGTTGAGCCCAACATACTTGCTGGGCTCCAATTTACATTTTTTGGGGAAGTGTGTCTCTATTTTATTTTACTTGGGTCTATATATTGAGAACAATTGTGGTTTTTTTCCATGGTGGGGGGGCTGCTTCAACCACTCCTAAGCTCTTCTTTCAATTTCCATTTCATTTTTAAATGGTAAGCCCATCTGCATGAACAAGATTGGGGGTAACATGCAGATCAGAAGCCTTTTAAAATTTCCTTTTGCCCTGTGTGCAGCACAGAAAGAACATTGGCAAGAAATGTGCACTCTATGTATGTTCATGCTCTTCATTTTGCTGTTACTTGCTCTTCATTTTGCTATTACTTAAAATGGTGTGGTACAGTTTCAAAGCGACAACTAACTGGGATGTATAAAAGGAACAATAGGATTGTCCATTGGAAACAATGGGAGAGACTTGAAGGCCCATTAGAGATAATAGGAGCCAGGAATGCCAATTGACTTGCAAGGACTCCACTGAAATACATTGCAGCACAAAAAAAAAGTTGCAAAGAAAATGTGGAATGGTTTTTCCATTAAGGTCTTCAGGCCCAGATAGGCCACTCTGGGATTAGAATGACAGCCCCCAGACTGGAAAGACAGTCCCTAGGAAGAGAATCTGTGTTCTGATACCGGAATGACAGTCCCCAGAGTGGAATGATGATCCCTAGCAATAGAATCTGTGCTGTGGGACTAGAATGACAGGTCACAGAGTGAAATGACAGGACAGCCCTGAGAATAGGCTCAGTGCTTTGGGACTGGAATGACAGGTTGCAAAGTGGAATAACAGCCCCTGGGAATAGGCTCAGTGCTCTGGGACTTGTACTCACTTGTAGGATATGAGTTTGAAGTGAGAAGATTGCTGCTACTCTGAACTCTGTACATTGCTCAGAAATTGAGTGCATAGCAAATGTTTGGTATTCTGGCTCAGAGGCTCCAGCCCTGCATTTAACAAACAAAGGCATCTGTGATGCCATAATTTAGTAAATGTCAGTACAAAGTCACCCTTGTGAATAAGGAAGAAACAAGACTCCTGTAAATGAATGTCCAGGAAAATGTTTAAAATGTTCCCCTACAGGCTTTTCTGTATTACCCTCCTTACTTTCAAATTTGTGACCATTTGTTTGTCTTATGCACATGGTATGTATATTTGCAGATCTTAAAGTGACTATTCTAAATGTGAATTTAAATAAAGAACACAGCAGGAGACAGCTGAGATACCACTATAACCACTGGCCAACTCCCACCTTTTCCTGGGTTTAGCCCAGCCGAGTGGCATGACTAGGGGGGTTCCCAAGCCCCTCTAAATTTCTGGGGAGCCCCTTCCTAAATCCCACATAAGTCCACCTCTATAGATGGTGACAATGGCCTGTGACATCACTGGCTCTTCTCTATGATGTCACTGGGTCTAAGTTCTTTTAAGGATTTTATGGAGTTTATGGAAGTCTGTAAAATGTTGCCTATTAATGTTGTTTATTGTTTATGAGTTTTATTGTAAAAATGTTTGGTCTAAATTATCTTGTAACTATATGTAATATGTTTTATAGTAGCTGTTTGTACGTTTGGCTTAAGACCTCTGGTTAATGAAGCTAATAAAGAAAGGAAGGACCTAGAATAACAATGCCTCTGGCCCAACCCCAGCCCCCCCCGGAAATTGGAAAGTCTACACCCTTGATGTCTAGCCAACTTCATAAATTCCTGAATGGAGTGGATTGTTTACTTCCATTCCCATCTGGTTTCAGGCCTGGTTATGGGATGAAAATGGCCTTGGTCACTAGGGATGGGCACAAAACAGCTCATGAACCAAAATTCATTGAACTTGAGCTGGTTTGGTTTGGCTGTTTGGGGCCAGCCATTTAAACCTAACAGCGGAGTGGGGCATGTTCTGCTGCTCAGCTGTTGGGTTTAAATGGCCATTTGGCAGCCATTTAACTCTTTGGTTTTGCTCCCCCACCCTTCAGAGGGGGGGAAGCAAAACTAAAGGGTTGAATGAATCAAAGCCATTTAAACCAAATAGCTCAGCTAGTCCACCAGTCAGTTGTTAGGTTTAAATGGCTGGCAGCCATTTAAACCTTTCCAGGTGATCCCCACCCCCTTTCTCTTGGCAATAGCAAGCTGTGGACAGGAGAAAGCGGGAAAGGAAGGCCTTTCCTGGGTAACCTCCCTCTTCCTCCTGGCCCCAGTGAACCTCAGCTGAGAGAAAGGTGGAAGGGAAGCCCCTTCCATGGTGGTCCTCACCCCACTTCTCCTGGCTGCAGCAAGCCATGACTGGGAGAAAGGGGGAATCAAACTTGCTGGACT
The DNA here is from genome assembly GCA_029375565.1 of Gekko gecko. Taxonomy (NCBI): domain Eukaryota; kingdom Metazoa; phylum Chordata; class Lepidosauria; order Squamata; family Gekkonidae; genus Gekko; species Gekko gecko. Next base: position 119,870,591 of record JAPDNY010000004.1, read on the forward strand.
AGTTCAATTCAAGGAGGGCTCATTTGGGTGTGTTTGATTCGGGGTTCAGTTCATGGGCCTCTTGAACCACAAACTGGGTTTGTGCCCATCCCTACTGGTCACTCTAGTGGATGACATGCTAGGAGACTGACAGGGGGAATACTGCCCTGTTGATATCTCTTAGCAGCTTCCAGTACTATCAATTGTGGTATCATTCCAGATTGCCAGGACTGGGACAGTATGGCATTGTTCTGTGGTAGTTCCAGCCCTACCTCAAAGGGTAAATTTCGGAGTGTGCTGTTGGGGGCCTGCTTTGCCACTTGGCCTTTGGCATTCCCCAAGGTTCCATATTTTTTCCCGTCTCATGCTTTTCAACATCTATGTATAATCACCGGGAGAGTTCATCCAGAAATTTGGGCTGAGTATGCAGATGACACTCAGCTCTATCTTGCACTACCAGCAGATTCCTATGAACTGGTGCCTGTAGGCAGTTTTGGAATGGATGAAGGCTAACAAACTGAAACTTAATCTCAGCAAAATGGAGTTGCTATGGATGGGGGGAAGGTCTGACCCAGGAAATGGGTTATCTCCTAGTCTAAATGGGGTTGCACTCCCCCTAAAGTAGCAGGTTTGTATCTTGGGGGTGCTCCTGGACCCAGGCATCCTATTGGATAAGGAGGTGGCAGCTTTGGCCAGGGGTGCCTGTAACCAGCTTTGGCTGATGATCCAGCTGTGGTCCTTCCTGTGTTACCCCAAGACAGCTTTATTAATAAATATCTTGCCTTTGCTTTGACTGGGGAATTAGCCACAAAGGCAGAACTATCAAGAGGCTGGGGTATAGCATGGATCTGCTATCAGTTTTTACAGAGATAGTTCCCTTTAGACCCTTAGTTTAAGGCAATAACTAGTCCAAATTGTAACAAAAATGGGTTTTATTTAAATAATAATAATCATCTAGATATTTACATTCAGGTCAGAGACTGCAGGCATACAGAAGATATAGAAAATGGTTAGCAGACAAATGTTGGGGAATATCAGGACAATACTATATCTATCCTGAAAAGATGAAGGAATCCAAGATATGATGAGAGGAGATGTGTGGACCGATCAGCAAGACCACAGAGGACCTGAGTTGTGCTTTGTGCGCACCCAGCTAAAATCACACTGGGCATATGCAAGACTTTATTTATACCCCAAAATGTATCCTGAAGGTATGTTAAAGTGTGGTAGCTATTTTCACAATTGATTAATGGGATTCCCATTGTGGAATAATAGGGTGATCTGGTGTTTCTCTGGTACCAGACAAAGGAGGAGAAGATTCTTAATTTTGACAGGATGAAGCTGAAGGGATCATCATTCTACAGAAATACAGAGTCAGTGTTTACCTTGATGGGTCTGGCATACCTGAGATAAATGCAGATATCTTGGACAAACAGATAGTTGCAGAAATGTAAGGATTCCAGGGTGTGAAATGATTTGAGATAGGAAATTTACAACATATTCCATTCATGACAGAGACACAGTGACTAGTGGTTTATCGTGTCTGCCTGCCTGTGCATTTGACAAGTAAAAGACTTGGCATCTGGTCTGGAGAAGGTGCTTGAGGTGAGATCTTAGGTTTGTCCATCCTTTGTCTTTATGGACTGAGTAGATAAGAGTGTTGTTTTTTTTCTTGCATGTCTGACCATGCAGCTAGCCTGGCACTTGGCCTAAGTTTTCCTAGCTAAAATGTGGTTCCCCTAGCCTCCCAGCAAAAGCCACTGTTTGAGCCAGGCCTGGCTTTATGAGGGCACTGCTTGTGGAGGTTCAGAAGTCATTTTGGGGTATTTCTCTCTTGGGAAAAACCACCCCAGGTACTGGGTCTGTGCTACTGGTTACACCTGGGGAAAAAAAAATCTTGCCACTGGAGTGTGTGCCCTGGTAATATGTAAATTAGATTACTGCAATGTGTTCTACATGAAGTGGTGACTCTCACTCAGCTGACTCCCCCAGGATACACAGTCCTTAATCAACCGTGAACAGGGAGTGGGCAATTCTTATCCGAGATTTTTTTTCTCCTTAAAAAGGCTTCGTACATCAAATATCATTTAATGTGTAGGCCTGGCATGGTGTGCCAGGGAGAGGGTGGGGGTTTTGCTGCTTTACCCTCTGCCCAGCTTACCAGCTGACTCCCTGCTGAGGCTGGGTAAAGCAGTAGTGGAGTGGGCCAAAACTGATAGTTTTGGAGGACTTCAATGTCCATGCTGAAACTGCCTTGTCTGGTGCATCCTTGGACTTATGACCACCATGGCATCATTAGGAGTCTCCCAGGTTGTATTGTCCCACACACAGAGAGCAGGCCACACACTGGATCTGAGTGGTGCTTTGTGAACCGGTGCCATGGACATCATTACTGTGTGAAGGTCAGTTTGAGATTTGCCTCCTCCTTCTGCTTATTTATGCTAGGCATGGATTTCAGAATGCTCTATGAGATTTGTCTGGCTCTGCCAGAAACTCTCTCAGTGAGCTCACTGAGGCCTGGAGTCTGGACCTTCAGGAGGCCTTTGACCTAGTTGCGCCCCAGACCCCTCTTCACCCCCATACTACCTTGGCTCCCTGATATTCAGATGAACTAAAGATAGTAAAAAGGGGACTTAGAAGGCTAGAGTAGCACTGGTGACAAACTCATGATGAGGGCCTATGAAGAGGCAGTGAAGGCAGCAAAGTGCTCTTACTTTTCTGCCTCCATTGCATTTGCTGTGTTGCCTCCAGCTCAATTATTTATTTATTTATTTACATTTATATCCCACCCTCCCTGCCTTCCACCAGGCTCAGGGCAGCTAACAGCATACATACATATACATTAAAATTCCGTTAAAACTATCAACCAATATAAAATCATACATCAAAACATAACTTATATTAAAAGATGGCAAATCTTCCAATCACTGTCAACTGAACAGTGTCCCTAAGTTCACACCCGGCTATAGGGCCTCAATTTGGTAGTGCTGTTGACACTGGCAGTACCAATGATGGTACAATTGTTGGCATAGTTGGTAATCGTTGGTAATTGGGGCAGGGTCATACAGTCAAGGCAGCACCCTACTTAAAAGCCTGGCAGAAGAGCTCCGTTTTGCAGACCCTGCGGAACTGTAAAAGATGCTGCAAGGCCCTGATGTCCACTCGTGGGGGGGGCACCACAGAAAAGGCCCTGGCCCTCGTTGTAACCAACCTGGCCTCTTTAGGCCCTGGGAGAACCAGGCGAGTCTGGGAGCCTGATCTTAGTGCTCGCTGGGGTACATGCGGGGAAAGGCAGTCCTTCAGGTAAGCAAGTCCCTAGCCATATAGGGCTTTAAAGGTAAGAACCCGCACCTTGAACCATATTTGGTATACTATAGGCAGCCAGTGCAGGGTTGTCAGGGTGGGTTGGATGTGTTCCCACAAAAGGAAGACACAGCAACAGCCTCACCACTGCATTCTGCACCAGCTACAGCTTCCAGATTTGGGACAAGGGCAGCCCCATGTAAAGAGCATTGCAGTAATCCAGTCTTGAGGTGACCAATGCGTGGATCACTGTTGCTAGGTCATTGCATTCAAGGAAGGGTTATTGAGCAACTGATCACCCTTTGGGGGCTCCAAAAGTAGATTTTAAAATTGGCTATTAACTGTGACACTTTTGTGATGTTCTTTTTGAATAAATTCTCATTCCTCCATCTGGTCTTAGCCATCAGATTTGGAGTCAGTAGGAATCTCTGTGCTCAGTTTGTGCAATCAGGTCCATTTTTGGACTCCTTCAACTCACTCTCCCAGGCAGATATTGACAGGGTCATATTGGCTGATCAGCCTACTACCTGCTTCTGGGATCCCTGCCTTTAATGGCAGGTGAAAGTCTCCAGGGAAGTGGAAGGAGCAGCCTTGGGAGATATTCACAATCTTTCAGTCTCCCAGGGCTCTTTTCCTAGCTCCCCCAAGGAGGAAGTGGCAATGTTATTTAACGTCTATATGTTACCTCCGGCAGAGATCAGCAGGAGGTTTGGAGAGAGGTACCATCAATATGCAGATGACACCCAGCTCTACCTGTGTGACCAGTGGCTGATATTCCAGTCCTGGCCTTCTTTCTGGATGCATTGGTGTAATGGCTAGGTCAGAGTTGGTTGAAGCTAAATCCATCTAAGACAGAGATCATGTGGCTGGGGAAGCCCAGAAAACTGGGGTAATCACTTCTACTGACCCTTGATGGGGTCCGACATTCTGTGGTTGACTCTGTGAGGAGTCTGGGGGTGTGGCTCGATTCTTTACTTTCCATGGACAAACATGTGTCTTTGGTGACAAAGACTGCCCCCATCTGTCTCAGGCAGACCTCACCATTGTCATTTCCACAATAATCAACTTGAGACTGTACTACTATGCAGGGCTACTTTTGAAGACACTTTGGAAGCTGCAAGTGGTCAAGGATGCAGCTGCCAGATTGCTGACAGGAATGTTCTGGTCAGCGCATATAGCACCTATCTCATCGCAGCTGCATTGGCTCCTGTTTCTGATCCCAATTCAAAGTGTCAGTACTTATTTTTAAAGCCCTAAGTGGCCTGGGACCCTCATACCTTTGGGACTGCCTCTCCCAACATGATCTTCCAATCATCATCATTGAAGGTCCATGGTCCACAAACTAACAAGGGCCTTCTTGGTAATGCCACCTGTGTTGGATAGTAAATGGTTAATACCGTAACCTGGTCTGAGGACCTTAAGTGACAGGGGAATCAAATAGAATTCTTCAGTTGAGAGGATCAGTTAGAAGTGGCAATTAAGAACTAACAGTTGACTGGGAATAAAGACTAAGGGAGTGAGAGGATCAAGAGGGATCCCTATTCAAACCTGAGGGAAACAGCTCCTAGAAAAGAGGGGTGATCTCTATCCAGTCTGACAAAATAGCTCCTAGAGAAGGGGGGTGATCCCTATTAAGTGATTAAGAAGGGAAATTGGACTGGTGGTAATGTTCCTGCCTTCACCCACTTTTGTGTCTGTGAAACCTAGAAGCTTATCTTCATTTATGTAAGCAGAGACTGCCAAGAAATCTCTCTCCTCAAGTTTTAAAGACCTGTCTGAATAACCAAAACAGTTACTCGTTTGTGTCAAATTATCTGGTGTTTATTTTATACAAAGTTACCTCATTCCTGTTGCCTGTTCACCTCACAAATCCTGTACTTGATTCATACCTAGCCCCCTCAAATTGAAATAAAACCGTTTGTTAGTTTTGATATACCATCAGCCTTTCATGTGTATTGTCAAACCAGGACAAAAGGATTTTAGTCTTTCCCCTCAGTTCCGTAGGCTGGGTCAGCATTTACAAACATACATTTGAAGAACTAGGTGGGACAGCCAGAGAGAAACAAAGAAGAAAAAGAAAAAGGGGCTGCTCAGCCAAGATCAAGGAAACCCTGTGAGGGAGGATGAGATTATCATAGACCCCAGCCTGTTGAACCAGTTGCCTGAAGAGGTGCATGGCTTGCAGAACCTCCCTAGGCAGCTAGTAAATTATGTTCCAGCTGTGTCTTTACTAGCCATGCATCTACCCTGCTTGATAGTGGAAAGATTTTAACCAATATAGATTATTAATTGTTTTACATTTTGAAAAGTTTATTTATTGTATTGTTGTATTGTATTAGCAGGTGTATTTGATATGTTTTTAGCCACCTCAAGGCTCACTCCGGGGAGAGGAAGTTGGATATAAATTTGATAAATAAATGCATACTTGGGGCTGCCCTTGAAGACTGTTCACAAGCAACAGCTGGTACAGAATGCTTCGGCCAGAGTGTTGAATGGAGTGGGTCATAGGGACTATATCACCTCAGTCTTCTTCCATCGATACTGGCTTCTAGTTTGTTTCTGGGTTCAATTCAAGGTGCTGGTATTGCCCTTTCAAGCCCTGTACAGCTTGGGACCAATATACTTTAAGGAGTGCCTTCTCCCATATGAGCCTACACATATACTCTGATCATCTTCAGAGTCTCTGCTTCGGTTGACCCCACCATCTGAAGCTATATGTTTGCAACCCAAGAAAAAGCCTCTTCCATCATGGCACCAAAACTCTGGGGAAGCCTTCCTCAGGGAGAATACTCTACCAATATCTTTCACCAGCCAGTGAAGACTTTTTTGTTTCATCTAGAAAACTCCCAATAACTGTTACTGGCCCTCCTTCTGGTGTTGTTTATGTGTTTGAGCCAGTTTGGTGTAGTGGTTAAGTGTGCAGACTCTAATCTGGGAGAACTGGGTTTGATTCCCCACTCCTCCATTTGCAGGTGCTGGATGACCTTGGGCATGCCATAGTTCTGTCAGAGCTGTTCTTGAAAAAGCAGTTCTCGGGACAGCTCTCTCAGCCCCACCTACCTCACAGGGTGTCTGTTGTGGGATGGGGAAGGGAAAGGAGTTTGTAAGCTGCCCTAGACTCCTTCGGGTAGTGAAGGGTGGGGTATAAATCCAATCTCTTCTTCTTAATTCTTTTATAATATTGAATATATTTTTAATTGCTCATTTAAAAAAATAAAAGAAATGTTTGCTGCCTTGTGGACCCTGATCAGGTGGAAAGGTTGCATAAAAATGTTTTAAATAAATAAATGAATGAATGTGATTAGAAACATTTTTCCTTTTTTTTACATGCATTTTATTTTTGAGACCGCATTATGCTTTCTGAGTTGTATCACATGCTCCTTCAGTGGAAGATGTTAATATTTGCTGATTTCCCCAGCTTTCCCTTCCTATTTACAGACCCCATGAAGGCTGATTTATGGTATCACAGGACTTGCATGATGTAACAGCTTGCTGGTGGGGCGGAGGGGAAAGCTAGGAAGCTTGGCAAGGGGAGCGGTGGTGCAGTGGGTAAAAGCCCCTGCATAACTATAACATCTGAACTGCCAAGCTTTGTCAGTTCTAGCCCCGTGCTGGTGTGAGCAGCCAAGCTCATCGTCCACCCAGCGATTCGAAAGCTTCGGCGAGTAGATAAATTGGGGACCACCCACTAGGGGTGGGCACACCAACCCCCTCGGGAGGTGTTAGCTGCTGTGGGAAGACATCTGCTGCGTTGTGAGGCCAGAAGGTGAAAAATCTGTGTTGGCATTTCCTGCAGTGGAGTGAATTGGCCAGGCGGTGGCAGTGTGACAATGCAACATCACGAGTCCTGATGTCATCAGCCAGCTGGCAGAAGAAAAATGCCATTGGTTCACTTCTGATTCAGCCTGCAGACAAATCCTCCCAAGTGGCTACAGTGTGTGCTTAATAATTATATGTGTGTTGTCTCCCCTATTCCCCCATGAATATTGTTAGTCCATTGTCAAAACTGAGTAACTGTGAATCACTTTGAGCCCATAAGTGTGTGGGAAAAAGCGATCAATAAATCTAAAGTATTATTATTTATTTATTATTATGCAGTCTTTGTGGATTCTTGTGCTGGATTTAACTCTCTGCCTGCCAAATAATTATAATACCACTAGTTAAGTAATAAGAACAACTGTTCTCAGAATGCAAGAGAAAATAAGCAAAGGTTGCATTCCTACAAGTAGAAATGAATCAGGATTTTAAGAAGCCTACTACTTAAACAGGAATGGTACATACTCCTGCATGGTGAAACAAGCCCCACTTCAAGCATGAGTGTCCAGGCAACATGATAACTTTATGGATTGCCTGGCTACAGGAAAGTTTACTCTTCCATAACAGTAGAGAATTCATGAGTTCCTATATATCTATATTTTAAAAAAGTTTGTTAGATTGAAAATGAAATATGATGCTACAGGCATACTGAAAGCATAAAAGGTTGTTCAAGCAACCCCAAAAATTCCTAGAAAAATATATTCATTTTGCAATACCTTATCTAGTCAAACTAAACACACCAGTATGTCTAACCCAAGCCTTTATTTTCAAATGCCATCTCCTCAAGCCTGTAATGTACTATTTGCCAATCCAAACATACGTCTGTTTTTTAAAAACCGTTTATCTCACGGAGCTTCTGGTCTATGGCGACTCACAAGCAGACGTGCCTCCCAGTCGCTCTGGGGGCACGAACTGCACACTAGCGGTCTGGAGGGGGGGTGCTCATCCGCCCACCCCGGAGCCTTTTGGGTAAGGCTCCTAGCCATGGGGCTTTTGAGAGGTGGCCTCTTCACCAGTGCGATGCTGGGAAATTGAGGCTCTCCTCTGCCCCGACGGTCCTGCCGCTATGCGACCATATGGTACCAGAGCTGCTGACCAGGACAAGCGTTTGGAGGTTTAGTGATTTTCTCTGCTTAGCGTGATCCCAGGGGCCGTTTCAGGACCTGTTGGATCGATTCAAGGACTGATGAGTGAGTTTTTGTTGAAACAAGACACCAAAGCCTAGATGTGAAGTCTCCCTACTATAAGCAGAGGGGGGGAGGGGACACCCTTTCTCCCGATGCTTAAGCGAATGCAAAAGCATGATTGGAGGGACTGATCAAATTGCAGCGATGGACTGTAGTGGAGAGTTTTTCTGAAAGAAAATTGAGCGTTTAAACAGACCTTAGAGACTTTGGCATTCTTTCTTGGCTAATGTAAACATCCCCAAAAGATGGCGACGAGAGGCAAAGAGGGAGGCGGGACCAATGCTTTCTTCAGGAAGGAGAACAGTGGAAAGCCAGGTCATGTGACCTAACCATAGACTCTGTCTTCAAAGTAAATTGTGGGCCCCCTAGTGGCTAAAGTGGAGTAGTGACCTGAATCTGTACTAAAAGCAGCTATACTTTTAAAGGAACAATGTTCGGTGTGCATTTTTGATCATAGAAACTTATGGATGGTAAGTGGATCGTAAAGCGGTTCTTTTTTTGGAGTAAAGGGTTTGCTACGTCAACTTCACAAGATCTGCTTACTAAGAGAAAGGCTGGATTCTCCAATGAGTGTGCTTTTAATGCAACAAAAGGAAGACCTCTTATGATTCAAGACGTTTAAGGAAGCGAAGATGTCCCTGGAAAAAGGAACTTGGTTTACATCATGAATGGACAGATCCGGATTTATAAAAGCTAATGGAAAAAGAAGATACATCTAAGACGGAGGAAGATAAATTGTTGTAATGTTCTTGCTGAGAGAACATTGGTTTTAAATATTTTGCCTATGTGGGGGGAGCAAAGTGTAAAAGCGTAAACAGAGAGGCCAATTTTTCTGAAGGGCTGTGTTTATGGGTGTTTTAGCTTTGGAATCACTTTTTGTCTAGTCTGATAAGCAGGTTTTGTCAACAGAAGTGATGATTGGCGGGCATTCTTCATGTTTCAAAGTAACTGAATAAGAGTAACAACTATTTTATAAGCATTGTACAACCTCCACAGTTGGGTTTTTAGTTAGGTTCTTTCTACTTTCTCCTTTAGATTGTAGAATTTTCCCTCCCCATTTTCTGTTGTAGTTTTATAGAAATGCAAATAAAAAATTCCCCTTTGGGGGGCCAAAAAAACCAAAAAACTGTTTATCTCACTTATTTCTTACAATGAAAAGACCAGGGCTTTTTTTGTAGAAAAGCCCAGCAAGAACTCATTAGCATAATAGGCCACACCCAACAGCAGAAACTCATTAGCATATCAGGCCACCCCTGACAGCACAGCTCATTAGCATATTACGCCACACCCCCATGCCTTCCCTTGGCTTGCCTGGGCACCCTGCAGCTGTAGGGAGCCTGGGCAAGCCCCCCCTTGAAGGGAAGGGAAGCCCGGACAAGCCAGCCCTTGGACGGGCTGGGGAAGGCGCAGGGAGGCATTTAAATGCCTTGGAGTTGCCATGGAGATTACTCTCCAGGCTTTCCCTCTGTAGTCAGGCGTGGAGAGGTTTTGGCTGTAATGGGCGTGGCCAACTCTGAAGCCACTCCAAAACTCCAAACCCTGGGCTTTTTTGGTAGCAGGAACTCCTTTGCATGTTAGGCCACACACCCTTAATGTAGCCAATCCGAATGAGTTTCTGCTGTTGGGTATGGCCTATTATACTAATGAGTTCCTGCTGGGTGTGGCCAGCTCAGGTGACAGCCGGAACTCCGTTCCTTTGCGTTCCTGCCCCAAAATAGCCCTGGTTATTTGAGAAAGTTACAGTCCTCATAATGATGCTTCCTTTTTTATTATTGCTAACATTCAGTCTTCACTATAAATCCAGGACCTGTTGCCTGTTAGAAAGATTTTTACAGCATTTATGGAAAAGAAGATTAGGGGTATGCTAATGCAAAACTTTATTACACACATGACATGAGACTCGGCTAAACTATTACAAGTATGGATATGTAGCCATTGTTACACATTTGGAACTATGGTTGTCAGACTGAAACCTTGAGATTCACCCTACAAGCTGACAGCCCACAAGGAACTGTGGGAGGGGAAACAATTTGGAAATCTCACCCCTCCTAACCTCTGGTCCCAAGATTTTCTAAGGAGCTGTGGGAGGGGAAACAATTTGGAAATCTCACCCCTCCTAACCTCTGGTCCCAAGATTTTCTAAGGTTTCAGTAGCTTGAGAAGGCTGATTTCTTTGTATCCGTCCCCATTTTTTAACTAACTCTGCTGCTCTCAACACTCTGCCCCTTCTGGAGCATCAGAGCAATTTTAGTTCCCGCCCCCTCCTGATTTTGTAAATGATTTATATAGAGAGCATATGTGTGGGCTCCCCTAAGAAGATAGCAACCAGTCTATTGATGGTTCTATTGCACAACTTTTATCCTGAAGCTAGCCTATTTGCCTTTTGATCCAGTGATACCTTTCTATCCTCCATAGAAACTCATAAGCAGCCACAGCTTCTACTATCTGGTCTTTATAATCCCTTTCGCTTTCCCACAAGATTACAAATATGCTGCACAAGAGGTATGGGAGGGATCCTGGAAAGACTGCAGGAGGAGAAATTAGGGGTAGAAGCCATAGTTCCTGAGATCCCCACATCTCTGTGGAATGTAAAAGGTGTAGTGCTACCTTATCTTATATTTTTAAATGTTTGTGATATTTATTGTTAACATGTTTTTATGATGTTAGCCGCGGTGAGCCTGCTTTGGCGGGGAGGGCAGGGTACAAGTCTAAGAAATAAATAAATAAATACATATTCCTTGAGTAGGAATGTTGGCTGTGGCTTCCAACACTCATATTTAGAAAAAGAGATATTGCACATGCTGAACCACTTTATAAGGAAACATCTGCTTCTCACCTTAACCCACATCCTGACAACAATGAAGTCTAACACAGTATGAACCTGCCTTCACTACCCTGCTTTCTTTTCCTTCACTCTCTCAATTTCCTCTCCTTTGACAAAACTTAAACAGTAAGAAGACCTCTTTCCTTTTTCCTTGTCATTTTGTAAAATATCTCATACATGAATGTTAATAATAGTATTACAGGTAGGGTGTATACATTGGCAACAGTGATTGGAAGACCATATTTCATATTGTTAGTCCTTTTTGCAAAGTGGTAAGGCTGGCAGGAATGACAAAGCCATCTTAAAAACACTGTTCAGGTTAGAGGGAAAATATTTGGGTCATTTACAAATCCTACTGGATGCATTGTAGTGAAACAGCTCTACTGTATTAGGTGATTTCAGGAACACTACAAGACAAACTCCAGGGCAGCTGCCCTGTTTTAAAGCAGGTAAACACCACACCCCAAACACACCCACTTCCAATGATAGGTTATTTACATAACACTATTTCTCTGCTGGTCTACTCCAGGATCCTAACAAGCTATTGTTTGGGGGAAACAAGCTCAACCAGATCTTGGTACTAGTTCAGGGAGGAGTCATACTCAGTGCACAATACCTACAATGCACTAAAGAAGAGCTTGGTTGTCAGCTTATGGCTAGTAAATACAATCAGCTTAAAGTTGCAAAGAGGCCAGTAGTTTAGTATATTCGTATCAGTCATTAATAGTATAGCTCACACAACATGTTAATTTCATTAAATATGTCTTGCAGTCCAACTGATAGTCTGGCAGTTCACAGACAATGCATTGGCTGAAAGCTTGAAAGAAGTCTGAAGCTGTTAATGGTACACAGAGGTGGATGGAGAAGCTAAAGTATTTATCTAAAATGACTACAAATTGTTACATGAATTATCTGTGTTAGGCAGCACTTTCAGCAGAGGGAACAAATTGTGGGATCACAGATAAAACTGTGCATAAATTGGCTCTAAATGCTGTTCTTTTAATATAACTCCAGTCTAAGCCATTAGTAGATGCACTTGACTTTATTCACCTTTAGAGTATGTCCATGTGTTCTATTATTTACGTGGAAGTGAATATAATAACAATCTATGCCATTAGGATGTGCACTTGACTTTATTCACCTTTAGAGTATATCCACGTGTTCTATTCTTCATGTGGAACGGAATAACAAAAAGAAAAAATGCTTATCACTATGGAAAATGGAATCCATCATAAAGCGCAGATTGGAACTGGGAATAGGAAACTGTAGAAAAAAGGAAATCATGGCAGTCATTTCAATAATGTGCCTGATCCGTGTGGACTTTCTCTGGTTACGAAACAAGACTACCTTAATAACAGGAGTGCTGACTTTCTAATCACGTTTGCAAGGCTGTAATTTATTATGGCTCCTGCAGTATGCAGGTAACAGAAACATATTTTCAGCTATGTATCAATGAAGAGCTATCGGAGCTTTAACAGTCTTTCTTCATAGGGCAATAAACAAAATGTTACATCCCATTTAGCAATAAACTGTGCATTTTCCCTGCAAGGCTCTTCCTGCATTTTGTATTTGCATCATTTAACCTCTCTCTAAATTTAATTCTATATTCTCTGGTAATTTTCAAAAACTAAGTGAGAGCCCAGATGGTCTCTGTTTTCTCCATAGTCAGGAGAGTATATCTGAGTATGAATCATTTTAGTGATACAGAAGGAAGTGGAATAGAAGAATATGCATTTCAAAAGCCAGAACTGTAAGAAGTGATATGCTGTACCGGAGCTTGGGAGTATTTATGTCATTTAGATAGGTACTGAAATAACCTCAGAGCTGTTTGCAGGAATCAGCAGGAAAATGGTTATAAAAGATATCTAAAACAAATTGCCCCCCATTCAGGCAGGCTTTCCTTCTGATATCATTTCCATACATATTCTGATGACTTATTGGGATATCATTGCAGAAGTCAAATAAAATCCAGGTAGAAAAAAAACCTGGAATGTGCTAAACACACCCAGGAGGCAGGGCAATACAGTACAAAATCTTTACTTCCTTGGAGGACATTTAAGTCATGAATATGGCTTATATGTCTACTCAGAAGGATGGCCTTCCAAAGATAATATACTCAAAGCAAATGCATTCGAAATGTAAGCACAGTGGGAGGATTTCATAGAACACAAACAGTGTTTGGCTACCAGTAACTCATATGACTACATATATATAATTATTTTCAATCAAACTACGCAGCAGCTGTGAGTAACTACACTACACAAGTAGAAATACTGGTTATTCGCAAAAATTTCAGAAATCAGAATCAAAGAGAAAACAGTTCAATGACAAGATTCAATGCATGTTTTAGTCTATATAGATCCTCTTTCATTTATGATTATACAAAACAAATTAAGCAACGTACCTTATGACACATGCATAAAGTCCACTGTCTTGTGCTACTGTTGGGCGAAACCAAATGGCATCTTCCTCTTTGCTCATTCTAGTTCCATCAAAAGCTATAGGTTCCTCAAAGTCCCCAGGTCCAGAGCTTTTGTACCACATCAAACTGAGTCCAGCACTTTGTGCTAGGGTGTAATTTGCTCTAATATATCCATAAAACAATGCACATTTTATACGAACAGGTTCTCCCACTAAGACTTGGTATTTCTTGTAATCCACTGACCAATCAGTACATCCATCAGCTAAAAGAGAAAAGATAAGAAGAAAAAGATTACAGAGTTATACATCACTGGAAACATAGCACAGTCACTCTTTAAATTTTGGAATCCTGTTTCTGAACTCACCATGTTAGAGTTATTGCTTAAAAGCTACTACTGTTTTTTTTTTTTAATATTGACTTTATTTAAAATATTCATACCTTGTGCTCCAAAGAAAAATATTTCCAAGAATGGAATATGCATCCAAGACTGGCCACAACACATTTTTTCCCTAGTGACACCTTGGCATGGAACAAGTAACAGGTGTGTAGATAGGGTTGCCAACTTTCAGGTGAAGCCTAGCGATCTCCCAGAATTATAACTGATATCCAGACAGCAGGAAATCTGTTTCCCTGGAGAAAATGGCAGTTTTGGAGAGTTGACTCCGTGGTATTATACCTTGCTGAGTTCCCTACCAAAATTTTCCCTTTACAAGGGTCCTCTCCCAAATCTCCTGTAATTTCCAAATATATAGATGGTAACGCTAACTGTACAAGAACTTACATACTTAATTTCAGTGATTATAGATTTAATTCTGATTTTATCTACTTTGGGATGAATTATTTTAAAATATTTGATTGAAATGCTTGTAAAATAAAGATCAACTATCCCAGAAGGTATAATAATCACTGAATAGCATTAATGAAACACCTTCAAGATAAATGAAAGAAGGCAGTTATCTGTCTCAGAAGATGTCACGGTAGAAAGCAACGGCTGAAAGCTAAGACTGGAAAGTTGAGGTTAGATCTTGAGGTGATGAGGAGAGTTCATAATGTTAAGCCTGATTGCACAGCAGAAGAGAATGTCAAGATAAATTATTCAGGTCATCATCACTGTATACTCAGCAGAAAATTACTTTAGGCCTTACTGGAAATATCTGTCCCTCCTGCCTTACAAACTACTGGGGGGTCAATGTGGTGTCTACTGTTTCTTTTAGTATAGATTTGACTGCAATTCTTTTAAAGGTGTTAAATACCAAATTAATTCTCACATATCATACTGAAGGAAGAATTGCACAACAGCTTCAAGATGGGGCCTCAAGGTGGAGCCTGGAGTTCTCCCAGAGTTATATCTGATCTCCAGACTACGGAGATCAGTTCCCCTGAAGTAAATGGCAGCTAAGGCATCACATCCCCACTGTACTCCCTCCCCTTCTTCCAACTCCATTCTCCCCAGGCACCATCCCGGAATCTCCAGGAAATTACAAAGCCAGATTTGGCAACTGTCAGAATAGCTCAGCACCATGGTACAGCCAAGGGGTATGTCAGCTGCTTAATCTGTCCCTCATTTGGTAAGCAATAACTCAGAAATTTGTCTTTGAACTTTCACTGCAGCAAGAAAACTTCTGTGGCCATTGGAACTGAAGGAAGATAGTTTCCTTCATGGTACTGCTGACCTTTTGCAATTGATATAATTAGCATGAATAGCTGTAAGAAGGCGATTCATCACAATTACATTTGGCCCATTAAATAGCACAGTCACAATTTTGTTGGGGTCCAGTGCAGAATGAGAAATGGAGAATTAAGAAAAAATAAATAGATGAAATATCAAAGAGCTAGAGCAGCCTCAGGGGACTACACAATCCTCCTGGGTTAGCATAACTGTCAACTAACAGAACCCCAAGAATTTAGGAATGATGATGTGTGTCAAGTATTCCCTGTAAACCAGGATTTTATGACTTCAGATTGCCCGTGCCCTTGTGACTTGACAGGAGTCGCTTAAATGGCCACACTAGTTTTGATAGTGATAATTTATTCTAACTGCAATTTTTATCCAGCATTTCTAAACTTACACACTATCACCTATTATTGTTGTTGCTATCGTTGCTGTTAGGAGACTAAGGGACAAATCATATACCCACTGGAAATTTAGGCTGCAAACATGAGTGAAAAAGTTCATTATCAAAACAATTGTGCAAACTAGTCCTTCAGAACAGTTTTAGGCCTACAAGACTGCAGTGCTCACATAAGTTAGAACTGGCCTGTAAAAAACAAAGCAAACCCTTATCTACTATAAGCATGAACAACTCACAAATTAGGACACATCAATCTCCAGTTCTAACATATGTATTACCAATGTTGTGTGTCCCCCCATTTGAACCAAAACAGATGATAACCAGGAATTAAGCTTGTCATTCCTTTGATCTGTTAAAAAAATGTGTCCTCGCTATTTTGTAATACCAAAGTGCTGATGAGGGGGCCAAGCAAGAAACTCTTTTCCAACTTTTGTCCAAAAAATAGAAGTACAGATTATTGATAAAATATAGAAAGAAAGAGTACTCTAGAGAACTGTGGCGAGAGCTTATCAATGCAGCCAAAAGTAAAAATACATCCCTTTTCCGGAAGCTAGTCACTTGTAGAGTGGCAGGTGCTAAGTCACCAATAACTGCCTGTAATCCTGCGGATAGATGGATCTCCTTTTTTAGAGAAATGTACAACGATGCTGTTCATTCTCCATCGGTGGTAACATTAGAAAATACCATGAAATGGTCCCCCATAACAGTTGGTGAGATTGAATCACTTATTGGGCGGCTGAAAAATGCTAAGGCCCCAGGATCAGATGGTATTTCACCAGAACTTTTAAAAGAAGATAAGGATTGGTGGGCCTCTTTCTTAGTTCCCCTCTTCACACACATTGATAACACAGGTCATGTTCCCAAGTCTTGGGGTTTAGCCATCCAGCTATAGAACAATCAGTCTGCTAAACATCATAAGTAAACTTTATGCAGGACATTTATTAAATAATTTTTTAGATTGGCTAGAACAAGAAAACATTTTGGTTATTGAACAGGCAGGCTCCAGACCAGGTAGGTCTACACTTGATCACTGCCTGACATTACAGCACATTACTGAGAAATCCTCAGCCAGGGGAACAACATCGCTATATGCTGCATTTGTTGATCTCAAATCTGCCTTTGATTCTGTTTCTAGACCTCAGCTCTGGAATAAGCTTTTAAATTCAAATATTGATAAAAGACTTTCGTTTCTACTACAGACCCTGCACCATCATACTTTTCTAAGAGTCAGATGCAGTCGATTTGGCCATCATACTGATCCTATTAAAACCTCCAGAGGTGTCAGGCAAGGATGTCTATTAGCCCCAGCTTTGTTTATTTTTTATATTAATAATATAGTAAATTGGCTTAACACCTCTGATCTTCATCCACCTTAACTAGCTAACCGGCATATATCTGTTTTACTGTATGCCAATGATGCTGTGATATTATCTTGAACCCAGCTGGTCTTAAGTGAGCCCTAAGGAAGTTCAGCATGTTTTGTGAAGATGAGCTTCTCACAATTAACTATCAAAAAACTAAAACTGTAGCCTTTGGGAGTAGATCAAAACCCAGGAATTGGGCAATAAACAGCCATCAGATAGAACAAGTTGATAGTTTTAAATACCTGGGCGTATTTTAGAGGCCTCCAGTTCTAGGGTTAAGCACAGCAAATATGTTGCCGATCTAGGAGAAAGATTCGCAAATGCCATACTGAATTTTTTTTGAACTCATGGTGGACACTTTGTTCCTGCAGCCCTGAAGTTATATAAGGCCAAAACATTGGCACAACCGCTCTATGGAACATTCTTAGGACTGTCTTCCACATGCTTTACGCCGCAAGAAAGAGTCCAGTCAAAATTTTTAAGAGCTGTTCTGCAAGCTCCTTACTGTGTATCCAACAACTGGATACAGCTGAAGTCTGGGAACCTTAGAATTGAAGCTAGAGTATGCAGTCTATCCATCTATATGTGGCTGAAAGGTCATTTCAATCCACAAGGCTTGCTTCCCCTAATATTTCAGGATGATTTCCAATCCAGTTGAATCAAGGCAGTTCACTATCATATTCATAGAATTGGCTTCTCACCTCAGCTAGTTTTATCCTATGGATTTGAACAAGCCAAAGGGCTAATTAAACAAAGAGTTGAGGATATCGAGCAACAATCTGACATCTCTAAGGCTTCCAAATTCAGGGTGTTGTTAAATATCAAAAGCACCATCGAGCCAACAATATATTTGACTTCAGTGGAGAGAAAGAATTCTAGAAGGGCATTTGCCCTAGGTAGATGTTCTGCCCTCCCATCTGTGGTTATTCAAGGCAAGTACAATAAAAACCCCTACTCTGAAAGGCTATGCCTGTGCCTTTTAAGCGAGATTGAATTGGTAGTGCATATGTTCTTCAGCTGTCCATTTTACAGAGAGGCTCGTCTTAAAATTATTACCCAATTAGTCGATAGGACACCTGGGCACATTAATATAAACAAAGCAAGGTTTCACTGGCTCTTATCAGATAAGAATATAGAGATTACACATTCAGTCACTGAGTTTTGTGCATTAATTCCTAGATTGCGGGAATCACATTTTAAAAGTTCTTAAATTCAGATTTCTATTTTTGTATATTATGACTATTTTTTCTCTCCCTCGCATATTATGCTTACTCTGTATGTTGGTCTTAAGACTGTATTAATAAACTATACTAAACTCCTATATATACAACTATGATATGTAATTCCATTTCATCGTCTGATGAAGTGTGCATGCACACAAAAGCTCATACCTTGAATAAAACTTTGTTGGTCTTAAAGGTGCCACTGGACTCTAACTTTGTTCTGTTGCTTCAGACCAACATGGCTACCCACCTTGATTCAACTATCCCCCAGTTATAGCAATACCCATTATGGGTTCAAATCTATATGGAAGACTCTCACTTCCATTATCTATTCCTTTTCATAACTAATGGAAATTTGGCTATGCCTTCAATTAGTTGGATGGGAGGGAGCCACTACTAGGTGAAGAGAACAAGTGCCTGTATCTTAGAGGGGAAATTGAAACAGTGATGAAAGGGCTCATGGTGTGCCTATAACAGCCTGCAGCTGGTCTTTGAAAATTCCCAATTCTGAAACATTGTACCATTCCTGTTCCTTTCTAGTCTTCCTTTTAGCCTGACTACATATTACCCTACAAAAAGCACTGAACTGTCCATTTCTGACTGGTAAGAATTCTGAAGGTTCCCCCTGAGAACAGAGTAGAGCAGCAGGCTGTAAGAACATGGGATACATTTGTTTAGCTGTCTTTATTTTATTTTCTATTTATTTACACATTCTTATCCTGCCTTTCCCCTTGGTTCAAGGTGACTGACAATAATAATTAAAACATCGCCAGCTAAAACCAAAGATAAAATAACAAGACTCCAAACTCTCTATCCTTAAAAAAGATGCCTGCTGTTCAAACCCTTCAAATGCCCTGGCAAACAGGCAGGCTTTGTAGTGCCTCCTGAAGATCTCTAAGGAGGAGGCCCCATTCACATTTCCAGGAAGCCCATTCCACAGAGCCAGAGACACAATGGAAAAGTGCTGGACACTGATCAATGCCACATGGGCCATCCTAAGTGGTTGGATAGACAACAGACAGCTGCCTGATTACTGTAGTTGGTGCACTGGGACACATGGTATGAGATGGTCCTTTTGTAGTCTCAAATTTGGTTATGTGTAATCTGTGTTAAGTGATCATGCGTACACACAGAAAGAAATTTTCTTTTCAAAAAGATCTGTTTCCCTAAGATATTACTGCAAGCAGAAAAATAGTACTCAAAAATAATCAGTGGATAATCATTTTTATATCTAGTACTTTTCAACATACTCATTAATTACTGAGATGGAGAGGGATAGGAACCTGCCTGACCAGTAGGGTCATATTTGGAGGCCCTGCTTCGGGTGCTCCCGCCTTCTGAGATAAAGCAGCTGCCAACCCAGGAGAGGGCCTTCCGATCTATGCACCAATGCTCTGGAACTCTCTCCCCAGGGACACTTGTCTGCCTGACAGAGCTCTGATTTTTTTTTGCTTTGTTTGGCATTCAGTCAGTGATCTCTCCTTCCTAACCAATGTTTTAATTGCTGTTTTTATGTTTTATATATATCTTAACTCTGTTTTAAATTGTAAACAAACAAAGAAACAAATAAATAATAGCAATAAATAGCAAGTAAGGTAGCTAGAATCAATAAAAAGAACTTCTGACTGATTGGTACTGATTTATACTGTCTTTATATAAAGTACTCTTTCTGCAGTTAAAGGACTGCCTACTGATTTTCATTTGTTTTTTAGCAAGCTTCATTTTGTCTGACCTTTCTGTCTCCCATTTTTCATTCATTCATGGAGTAAATAGTCACAATGATGACAAACTTATACATTTGCCATTCTTTAATCTCGCTCTGTATAGGTTCCATTACCACACCTTCCTGCTGTCAATCATACTTCCTCCTTTTTGAATCATTCAAAAGCATGAAACTTCAGAGCTATACTCAATGAAGTGGCTGTAGTCCATAATCTCTATTTTAATATGCAACCAGTTATTGCAAATGATACTAGCACAATGCAAAGAATAAGATGAATATCAGTCATCTGTTTCCCTGAATAGCTTCAGGGGATGAAGTAAACCACAGTACATCACTGTCCTCATAATGAGATCGTTCTGCCGGATAAACAAGCTCCTGCAGGCTATACCTGCTGATAGGACTCAGTGAACCAAATACTTAACCATTCTGAGGTGTTCTGCCTCCCATTCTTCAGAACTCCATAGACTGTTTTCAAGGGAAAGTTTGATTCAGAGAAGTAGAAAATTGATCTACTAATTCCCAGATCTGTTGCTGCAACCTGGCTGAATATCAGAGCTTCAGGTCATGCACATTGCTCCCATCCTGCAGGCACTTCACAGGCTGCCCATCAGTTACTGGGCTCAATTTAAGATATTAGCTATCACATACAAAGCCCTTTGTGGCTTTGGACCCTCATATCTGCAAGACAGCCTATCTCTCTATGCTCTGCCATGACAGCTTCACCCATCGCAGCAGGGTCTTCTGCAGGTGCCAACCCACAAATAGGCACTGTGGCCCACACCTTATGGAATGCCATACCTGAGGAGATCAGGAAGGCTCCCGTCCTCCCAGCTTTCCACACACAATGCCAAACTGAATTATTCAAGTGGTCTTTTCTATGCAGGTAATGGAGTCTCCCAGTAGTAAATTGTTCACAAAGTTATTTGGAAAAATTATTAGGGACTGTGGTCTCCATGACTTTGTACAGTTTGCTGAAACTAGTATCCTAATGTGTATTTTTTGCATCATTTAATATACTTATACTTTGCTTCAGTTCTGTTTTTAGACTTCTGGTTGGTTCTACAACCCTAATCCTATTCCATTGTTCATTGACTGTCCCATCCTGCCAATTGTATTGATTCACCCTGTACCTTGAGTGCAAGTGGAAAGGCAGACTTTAAATAATATAAATAATAAAACAAATAAAATAATAAAAAAAACAATAGTCCCCTCTTCCTGGCAGCCATGCTTGTTTTTAAGGCTGCACAGAACCTGAACTTTATATATCTTAAAAATCACCTCCTCTTCTAGGAACCATCAAAGTGTGTTAAATGTCCAGTAAGATCCTGCCCAATTATTCTCATTCCATGATACCAAATCAGTGGCAGCTAGGAGTGGGGCATTATGTAACTAGGGGTGTGCATTTAGGTTTACCCAAATTGAAAATATGTCCCAAAAAAACACTTTATCAGTATTTCTTAGGTATATTTCAGCTTCCCTGAAAAAATCCTAGATATATTTGGGAATTGCTGGGAAAATTGGACTGCTCAGCAGAGCCCCAGCAGAGCTCTGTTGGGCAGTCTGGTCTAAACTGGTCTACCCAGCCGAGCAGAGCCTGCAGGGAGAGTTCTCCATGCAGGATAAGCTCCTGGGCAGACTTTGTCAGGCAGTCTGGTCTAAACCAGGCTGCTCAGCAGAACCTGGAGGGAGAACTATCCCCACAGGATTGGTTCCTGGGCAGGCTCTTTTAAGCAGTCTGGTTTAAACTAGGCTACACTACAGAGCCCCAGCCAAGCCTGTGGGAGAGTTCTCTCCACAGGATCAGCTGCTGGGTGAGCTTTGTTGGCAAGTTTGGTCTAAACTGGGCTGCCCAGCAGAGCTTGTGGGGAGAACTCTCCCCACAGGATCAGCTCCTGGGCGGACTCTGTTGGGCAGTCCAGTCTAAACTGGGCTGCACTACAGAACCCTAGCCAAGCCTGTAGGGAAAGTTCTCCCTTCAGGATCAGCTCCTAGGCGTCTCCATTAGCCAGTCAAGTTTAAACTGGGCTGCCCAGCAGAGCCCCAGCAGCACCTGTGGGAGAGTTCTCCCTGCAGGATTGGCTACTTGGGCAGGATCTTACTAGACATTTAACACACTTTTATGGTTCCTAGAGAGGCAGCTTAGCTGGTGAGCTTTTGGGTGCCTCTCAGCTGTTTTTAGCAGCTTTGCTGCTACATTTTTCTTGGTGTTTTCCAGTTCACGTCTATTGGACCCGAAAAAAAATGGGATTTCCAAAAAGTCCCAGATCCAAATACTTTACTGTTCTTGGGATCTGGGTTTTTTCGGGAATCCCATTTTTTTTTTCCAAATCCAGTGAATGCGAACCAAAAATACTGAGAAAAATAAATTGCACACCCACACATATATATAACACAAGGGCACTCAGCCTATGAAATGAATTCTTTATGGAGGTCTGAACAACTCTGCAGTTATGGCTTTTAAATAAGGTTCAATTTCTATTTGGGCAGCTTTCTGGAATATTATTGGATGAGAAACTTCTCCAAACTGCTATCTTCTGTCTGCTTAAAGCAATGTGTTTTTTTACTGTTTTTTTGTTTTCACTGTGGTTTCATATTCTTTTATTGCAGTTTATGATGAGCCACAGATGGACTTCCCTGTGTGATCACTCCATCACTGATCCCTTGTTGGAGCACATCCGGAAACACACAGTGGAGGAAAAAACCCGATTCACCTGCTGCTGTGTCAGATCATGCTGTGGCGGGTCAAATTGATGCAGCACAAAAAGTCTCCCCCCCACATTATCCAGTATGTGTGACCGCACCCACAGTTATGAAATTCAGCATTATTTTTTTTAAGAAAAGTAAAATAAAAGGAAGCTTCTGAATTATTTCAGCAGCTAAAATCTGAATGCTTTAATTCTGGAATTTTAAATTGCATACCTTGTGTCCCTCTTAGTGGCTGTCTAGTTCAACAAGCAAGAATTGTTTTTTCCACACTCTTAGGAGAACTATCTCCTATATCTTTTACCTTAGCTAGAGACAGCACTTAGGACAATGCTTGCATTGCATGAATGAACTCCACTCAACAGGGAATGTGGAAACTCCTCCAAAATCTCCATAGTATTTACGTTTTTGTTTAGACAGCTGGCCTTCACCATACCAAGGGAATGGCACAAAGCAATAAATCAAAACAAATACACTTGTGCCTGTGCTTCTGTAGGCCATATGGTCTACTCCCTGAAATCAAATGGTACTTCAAAAAATATCTATGAGATTGTGGGAAAATGTTATTCCATAGTTCAAGGGCAGCTATTGGGGAATGATCTCTGCAAATTCTTGTGTATGGCCTTGATGTATGGAAATACTGAGACAAGAAAGCATTCTAATGCTTTATTATTGGGATCAGACAGAAGGAAGATGAGATCCTCTGGCTATCTGTGGTAGAAGCTATAATCTTAACTCTACAGTGACTTTAAAAAATTATTCTGAAATGAAACTAGATGAAAGAGTAAGGCATTCTCGAAGCAATTCATTAAATTCATATCCTATGCACATTGTATGGATATATTGTATCAAAAAGTCTAACAGATGCTCCATGACATCTATTTATTTTGAAAGTTCAGAAATGTTTATGACTTGCTGATTCTGGATGTATGCACATATAGTGTCAAGCATCTTCATATGTAGACAGATTTTCTCTGAACCATCTTTTACATTCCTTGTAATAGTAGACACGCTGAAGCTAATGCTCTCTACTGTTATTCAAGAAACTTCAGTTTGATCTGCACTGCTGCTCTTTCCACAACCACACTCCACTCTCAAAAAATATCTATTATAGTAGTTGCTATCAGCTGCTAAACAAACTTGTACAAGGTCAGGTCTTCAGAGAAAGATTGCCAAAGGCTGTCCAGTCATTGAAATAAACATGCATAAGTGTCTTTTATATGAAACACAGAAACCTTGTATAATGACAGCACCCATCTCATATGGCCGTTGTCTATGTTAATCCTGTTGTCTCCTTCTTTCACTAGTGGAAAATCTGGTTAGATCCAACCCCGTTTTTTAAAAAGAAGACAATCAGAAGGAACAATTTTTCAAAAATAGCTGAGGGAAATTGTGTTTATTCTAGTTATGTACATGCATTCTCTAAGTTACTTGTCTACATACTGATAAAGGCATCTGCTACTAAAGTGTAAACTATAATTCTGTATGTTTAACATGGAAAGGGAAATTGCTGAATTACAAGTTATCACAACACTTGGAACAAAAACCTCCTCAGGACTCAACAGGGACATTGGGTTTTTATCTCATTACATATGCTAACTCATTCAGTCCTCACAGATGTATTCTCAACAAGAAGGACTATAAATCCTCTGTATTTTAATGTATTTTAGTGTATTTCTTTTTCAGAATAGTATATTTGAATGTGTGCAAGGGATATTAGGATGTCTGCTGACATAACAGCATTTTTTGGAGGCGGAGGCAGTGTTAAGTGCCCTCCTCAACTGACAGTAGAGAATGAAGATTTCCAGTCACTTCCCACAATTAGAAAAAACACCTTTAGACATTTATCTGGTAGTTTGACATATTTATTGCTTTACAACTGTTGACCCTATAACCTTAACTTGTTATTTAGTGTCACTTTGCATATCTTTATCATCATCAAGTTTCATGTTAATTTGCTGTTCATTCCCTGGCTATAAGTTTGAACCTTGCCTGCCATTCAAATGTATTTGATAAAGTGTGTGTGCACACAAAAGGTCATATCTTGGATAAACCTTTGTTGATCTTAAAAGCATCATTGGACTCTAAATTTATTGTATGGCTTACTCAGTGAGTAGTACAACATACCCACAGCCATGCTCTGTACCACATAACATGCTGCTTTTGAAAAATGGGTGAATTTTAAAAGCAATTAGCAGTATGGTGTAAGATAGGGAGTTGCTTTTCAAAGAAAAGAAAATCCTGTCAGTGGCCAAACTATTGGGTAAAACAGCTCTCTAAATTGTGATGAATGATTTAGTTGCCAAGACAAAGTGTTTGTTTGTTTGTTTTAAGAGCCATTGTCCTTGTTTTTAGTGTCTGGAGGTTGAACTCTCCACTAGTTCCTTATTTTTACAACAGGCACATAAAAATGGAATCTTTTCATTGACTGGTTCAATGTAGCACTGTTATTCTGAAACAGTGATCTATAGTATATCAATAAATACAATTAGCCAAATAAACTGTGGGTTCAGTGCTTCATTTTAACATTCTCCAAATTATCATGTTGCTCTTGTGTCTTTGGTGACAAAATACAATATTTGCAACAGTATGAAACTGACCTTGAAAAGAGAACATTCCTTTAAGAAGATCACTAAGACAAAGATTCCACTTGGGGACCCTGTATGAGTCTGATCCAAATCAAATACCATAACAAAACAAATTACTTGGCTTGATGTTACCATGAATCTATAGTAATAAAAGAATTAGCCTATGCATACATTTGCCCATTTGTGGAAGGCATAACTCATCAGAAAATAAAGCTAGGAGACTCAAAATAGACCACCAGCTTCAGGATTACTGTGGAAGTTCCAGGGCCAAAACCAAAAGGCACGACAATATCCTGTCCCAGGTTATCTCCAGACAACTTCCCTGTGCTATTTCCAATGGAAACTAAGGGTCTCTATATGTGGCAGGTATAACTCATCAGAAAATCATGCTACAAGTTTGAAAACTTCCCATTCCCCCCAGAATGACAGTGGGAGTTGCACTGCCAAAAATGAAGGGAATCAGAACATCCTGGACCAGGTTTTCTTCATGATAGACAACACTTAATCAGCAATTCATGGTCCAGAATGTTGCCAGTTCTTTTGGAACTCTGCTTCTCAATGTTTCACATAAAATCTCACAAGACCTGGATACTGCATATAAGAACATGAGAAAGATACAGGGAAATGAGTTTCCACAAATATCCTCAAGCAGGAATTACAGTTCAGAGTCTTAAAAAAACAAACAAACAGTGAATTTGCAGCCTGGGCTAGGCAGGCACCCTAGTCCTTGGGGCCCCAGTAAAGTATTCCTCCTCCATACTTGAACCATGCACAGCACTCAAAAACTTATAAGGATGGGGTCACCTTCACTGACTATGTCAGTGTGTTCCATTAATTATAACACTGTTTCTCTCTTTGCCGGATTTTATTGCATGGTGGTTGCCAGGAAACTATGACCATTGCATGACATGCTTTAGAGCTTAACTGCTCTGTGTGTATTTAAGAGAAATGTCCAAAACAGACAAAAAAATTCCTTTACCATGATGGTGCTTTTGAATATTTAAAAGTTCTAAACAGAATTTAGCAGTAGCAGAAATAGGGCATTGTATTTCATAAACAAACTTAGAGTTACACCTGTAGGGATCACACAATATGCATTAATGCTAAAAATACCTTAATTGATAAACTACTGTCATTCTAAAATTTATCAAGTAAAGTCAATAGCCTTTCATGATACATTCTAACAGTAGTTTAGTGCTAAAAGGTTCAAAATTGCAACTTGACTATCATTACACACACACAAATGTCTCCAGGTAGCTTTTTGTCTACAGGAGTCACCGAACAACAGTGAATGTCATTTTGGAGATCACTAGACGTTTCTGAAAGAAAGAAAAAAAGTGGGGGAATGTCTGCTTCTGCAGACTTGCAAAATCCAACTCTTGTGTGTGTGTGTACTGAGTACACATAGAAGAAGAAGAAGAAGAAGAAGAAGAAGAAGAAGAAGAAGAAGAAGAAGAAGAAGAAGAAGAAGAAGAAGAAGAAGAAGAAGAAGAAGAAGAAGAAGAAGAAGAAGAAGAAGAAGAAGAAGAAGAAGAAGAAGAAGAAGAAGAAGAAGAAGAGGAGGAGGAGGAGGAGGAGGAGGAGGAGGAGGAGGAGGAGGAGGAGGAGGAGGAGATTGGATTTATACCCCGCCCTTCACTGCCCAAAGGCGTCTCAGAGCGGCTTACAAACTCCTTTCCCTTCCCCTCCCCACAACAGACACCCTGTGAGGTAGGTGGAGCTGAGAGAACTTCTGACAGGAACTGTCCTTGAGAGAACAGCTGTGCCAGAGCTCGTGACTGACTCAAGGTGGCCAAACTAGACACAACAATGTTTTGCTGTAAAATTCCACAGCTCTCAATATGAGCGAATTTTGTACTACAACTAGCAGTCTGAAGATCAAAAACAATGAAATAAAGCTGTCATTAAAAAAGTTATACGATGGATTGGCATTACCCAGAAAACAATACAATTCTTCTGCAGAAGGTCAGCAATGAATATTGTAAAGCAGGGCAACTTTGTGTTTTATATAGAAGCAGGGTAAAGAAAGGCACAAGAGAAACCTGTTGTGTTTCTCCTGCTTCTCTGCAACAGCTGAAACTACCCTTATTGAATGAAGGATATGTAAAAAGACAAGAGAAGACCATCATGGCAGTGAGGTTCAAAATGAAGGGGGTGGTAGCAATTCCTATTATTGTACAGTAGGAAAAACAGGAAGGTCAAATGTATAACATTGTGTGAGTGTGGATGACTATAGACTATCAAATCAGAAAGGCAGCTGGGAGCAAAGAAGGGCACAAGGTCAAAAAACTAACAACTGAAAAGGTGGAACTTCAAACATCCTGGTACTTGCTTGAAGGATAACATTGTAAGAAACATGTGAACTAAAAGTTCTTGTTATGGATAGGGGGCACAGTCTGTTCTTGAATGCTGAAGAGAAGGGTTGAAGAGACAAGTGAGGCTAATCTTTTATAGACTGTGATCTGACCTACAGGAAAGATACAGCACAGAATAGGTAGGTGATAGACTCTCTGGGAAGGGAAAACGAGATTTTTACAAGTTCAGACTGAAGAATAAGAGTCTCCTAGAAAAGAAAAGAAAAGATGAATGAAGCAAGCAACTCAAGAGACTTTGTGAAGAGACAAACACTGGATACAATAGTAGTATCGCATGGAACAAGTATAACAAAAAACCCAAAATTGCCTGAAAATAAACAACAGCAACAAAAATGTTTGTGGGAAGTGGAAGAAAGGATTTATTTGTACAAATTGGTCTATTACTGTTGTTCAAATATGGTCTGTTAGGCTTGGGGGAAAAGATCGAAATGATTAGCAAGAATAACTAGAAAATGTTTAACATAGAAAGCATTTTTTCCCTTCTTTGGGTAGGGTCAAACTACACATTTCTTTTTTATGAGTTGGGTACTCTGTATAGTCTCAGAGACTATAAAGGACTCTTTGCCTCCTGGCAAAGGAAAGATACAGGAGGATGAGTCACTTTTCAAGCACAGTTTCAGTGCTATGCAAATGCAGGTAGCTGTAGCCTGAAGAGGACAAAGAGCTACCACCTCACACCTCAACCAGACTGTCACACCTAGGATGCAGAGCATGGAAGGCCAAATGGTAGAGAGTAACTCTTCCTTCAAGACATGAAAAGACAAAAAGATCTGCTGGGGTGGGCAGAGAGCCAGAAGTGATGAAAAATCCGGGACACAAGGAAGAAGCATTCATTTTTTGGTGAGGTCACCTGTGTGGCTCCTCCAAGCAGTCAGCATTCATGGAACCATGGTAATGGAGCAATTCTCAGTGCTGGCAACTCCAAGAATCAAAATTCTATCCTTAAGTATGGCAAAATAAGATACAGAAGTGGCAGGGGAAGAGGATTTGTTGTTTATTTTATCCTTGCTCAGTTTGGTGCTCTGCCAAAGAATGTGTGTGCCTTTTATTCTCTGTTTAAATTCCCTTCCACTTTGAGCCTGCTCTGACTAGTCTCTGCGAACTATAAAGCCCTGATCAATCAATCATGTTTACCAAAAGAGACAAGGGCAGGGGACAGCTATGATCCCTATCCCAATTGAATATACAAGTGCCTAGTCCCTTGTTACAATGGCAGCTCAGTAAGGAAAAATGGGAGACATGCCAAAGTGGGGCTGAGCCTGTAGTGGCTGCTGCATGTGCCTCTGGGATGTTGTGGCTTCATTAAGGTTAGAACATCCTGGTGGAAATTTCCCTTAGTTCACCATTGTGGTGGCGGTGGTGAAAGTTTACTCAAGGAAGATACAGATCTCAGGTTCAGAGAAAAGGAAAGGAAGCAGAGTAGCTTGCAAGACATGCTCTTTCATCCATTTTTAGCTATTGTTTTATGCTTGTTTTAGCTCTTGTTTTATTGTTATTGTCGAGTGCTTTACCATTTGATTATGATGTCTCTTGAAGTTTCTTGATGGGCACAAAAGTAAATGAGAAAATCTGAAGATGATTACTAAATGTTTTTCTTTCCCCAACATTTCCAAACTGTGGAATGTAGCTGGGAACCTTCATTTATCTCTTAATTTACAATCATTGACAAGACACTGGCTAATTTTGAGCTTTCAACATAAACAGGAATAATAATCAACTTGTGGGGTACAGGTTGAAAAAAACAGGCTGCTTTTTAAATCTAAATAATTGCTGACTGCTCAGAGAATTCTGGATAACAAAGTCAAAAACTCCCCTATCAAAGGTACCTTGGAAATCTTTGCTTCAGATTTTCTATTTTTGGAATAATTTGGTGCCTTCTAACACTACAAGTTTGCATTGCTTTAAAATCAACATTTTCAAACCATGCAATGTAGCCTGGAGCTTTTATCTATCTCCTAAGAAGAACTATACACAGAAGAACTATACAAGAAAGACCTCAATGTCCTTGACAACCATGACGGTGTGAAAAAGCTAGTGGAACTGCCAGAAGTACAAGCTAGATTTCAAAGAGGTAGAGGACCTAGGGATCAAATTGCCAACACTTGCTGGATTATGGAGAAACCAAGGGAGGGCCAGAAAAACATCTACTTCTGCTTCATTGACTACATTAAAGCATTTGATTGTGTGGATCACAACAAACGATGGCAAGTCCTTAAAGAGATAGGAGTACCAGACCACCTCACATGCCTCCTAGGAAATCTGTATAAGGGTCAAGAAGTGACAGAACAAGATATGGAACAACTGATTGGTTTAGCATAGGGAAAGGAGTATGACAAGGATGTATATTGTCACTCTACTTATTTAATTTATATGCATTGTACATCATGCAAAATGCTGGCTTTGATTAATCACAAGCCAGAATTAAGATTGCTGAGAAAAACATCAAGAACCTCAGATATGCAGACAATACCACTCTAATGGCAGAAAGTGAAGAGGACCTCAAGAGCCTCTTGCTGAAGGTCAAAGAGGAGAGTGAAAAAGTTGGCTTGAAACTCAACATCCCAAAAAATTAAGATCATGGCATCCGGCCCCATCATTCCTTGGCAAATAGAAGGGGAAGCCATGGAAGCAGTGACAGAATTCACGTTCCTGGGATCCAAGATCACTGCAGATGGTGATTGCAGCCATGGAATCAAAAGATGCCTGCTCCTCGGGAGGAAAGCTATGACAAACCTAGACAGCATAATAAAAAGTAGAGACATCATCCTGCCAACAAAAGTCCATATGGTCAAAGTGATGGTATTCCCTGTATTGTGATGGACCATAAGGAAGGCCAAGGGCCGAAGAATAGATGCTTTCAAATTATGGTGCTGGAGAAGAGTCTTGAGAGTCCCTTGGACTGCAAGGAGATCAAATCAGTCAATCCTAAAAGAAATCAACCCTGACTGTTCCCTGGAAGGCCAGATATTGAAGCTGAAGCTCAAATACTTTGGTCACCAAATGAGAAGGGAACACTCACTGGAGAGGATCCTGATGCTGAAATTAAGCAAACTCCAGAGGACTGCAGAAGACAGGGTCTGGTGTGATGTGGTCCATGGGGTCGCGAAGTCGGACTCGACTGTGCAAGTGAACAACAACAGCAACAACAATAGACATTGACTAAGCATTGACAATTCATACTGAGTCAGTGTAACAACATAAGAAAACAACAACCCTCATCAGCTAGGATCAGTGCCAGTCAGAAAAAGAAAAGGTACTTAACCCCAAATCCTAAACAACAAACACCAGCAAACATATATATCAATGTTTATTTTTCCGTTAAACATGTACAGCAGCTGCCATTTAGCCCCTTACCTTAAAGAAATCTCTTGATACAACCAAGTTCAAACTGAACCAACAAAGGAAAGACATTATTTTATATTACTCAATTAGAGTATGTTTCATCTGGGTTGGCTACATTTTCAGATTTAAAAAATAGGGCATTCTCAGCTCAATTCTTTATCACATTCTCAATTAACATCCTTAATTTTTTTACCAAAAATAACTAGGTTTGACACTCAGCTCAAGGATGAAGTATCAGGAGACAGGCATCCCAAAAGCACTAAGCATTATTAGCAAAGAGATAGACACACATATCAACAGCAGAAATATTATATCTAAGAAAAGCCAGAAAATCTGAATGCATTCAACCTAGTGTGACATGACAAAAGTAATACCAAAATCCAGAAGGAATTGGATAACTTCCAGAACTGTAGGTACCAGTGTGCATTTTCTTAGTGTGCTGGGCACGGTCACCAAAGAAAAATGTAGTGCCACTCAATAAAGGAGAAACTGACACTCAAAGGAATAATAGTTCTTTAAGATAACTACTAAACAAGTACAAATATCTCAGTAAACAAACAGTAAAACTATAAGTACTAACACAGCAATTTATCAAAATCAGGAACTAGAAGCTTGAAACCTCTAGAACTTGATGCTTCAGAAATGCATTTCACAGAACTAATTGCAAACCCCTTGAGAGATATTCAAAGATACAACATGAGTCAAACATGGGCAGGACTTCTGTGAAGCATCAGCAGTAGATGGTAAACACTTTGTTCTGCTTAGGAGAAGCAGAAGAGTGGGAATGTAGCAAAAAGAGGATGCAGCGTGATGCTCTGCAGAAGTTGTTGGAAGTTCCAGATGTGATGTCCCTCTCTCAGACCTCCAGACTGAGTGGCAAGAGAGGCTAGATGACTAGATAGGCACACTAACCATTCTTCCTGTTTTTACTCTTCTGCCACTGTCCCCTTTGAAATGCAGGTTGTGTTCTCAGTGACCATTTACCCTTCCTTTTCTCTCACTCTAATGAAGACAAGCTCTTTTCCTGCATGAACCAAGAGAGAGACATGTGGCACCATGAGGCAGATGTAGGGTTGCCAGCCTCCAGTTGGGGCCTGGGGATCTCCCGCTTTTACAACTGCTTTGTAATGGCTGCTTTGAAGGGTGGACGCTATGACATTGTACCATACTGAGGCCTCTCCCCTCTCCAAACCCCACCCTCTCCTGGATCCACCCCCAAAGTCTACAGGTATTTTCCAACCCAGACCTGGCAACCCTAGGAAGATAGACCTCTCACTATCTGCCTCCGTTTCCTATCTTTCCTATCCAAAGTGTACTTTTCAAATAAAGAGAGAAGAATTTATCTTGTAAATTTCCAACGTGACTCTGTGAAGGTTTGTAAACTGAGTAATCTGGTAAAGTGATGCTGCTGCATTTGTAGCTTTATTTAAGCACTTTGCTAACCAATGGTGACTGGACTAACCACACCAGTTAACCTCAATAGAAGTCCCCTACCTTTTGAGCCTGTTGGCACCTTTGGAACTCTGACATAGTGTAGTGGGCACAACCACAGGATGACTTCCAAAGAGGCAGAACCAACCACAAAATGGCTGCCATGGGAGGAGGATCTAACCACAAATGTCAGGAAGTTAGGTTATTCATAAGTCTAATAGCAGGGCTGGTGTCAGCATACCCTCAGGTGGGGCAGCTGCCAGGGCCCAGTGCTCCTGTGATGCCCACTGTTGCTGACTTGCATGCCCTTCCCCCTCCTGCTTGCTTGCAATCACTCCACCATCGATGCTCCCAGCTGTACACAGTGCCCAGCATAATTAAGTTAAAAGGTATATAGGTGGTGCAGGCATCTGTGAATATGGGTAGTGAAATGGCATAGGAGGGGAGAAGGATGCACATGCATTTAGATTGGTGGCTGCAAAGGGGCATAGGCAAAGGAGAGGGAGGGGACCCTGGGCAATCTCTGACTGGGGACTTCCAAAACTTGGAACAAGCCTCATCTAATAGTAAATCTTCAACATTCCAGGCAGAAACTCTGCTTACAGGATGCCTTTTAAAATCCCTGTTCCCAATCGGTGGCCAGGGGGGACACCTGGAAACCCTAAAATGAACATATAGTTTAAAATATTTTCTTGGATGCACACAGCTTACCTTCAGTAATGCAATGAAGATGCTTGTCCTGTGGCAGCAGCTGTTGCCAAAGCAACATTTTTTTTTAAATCTGCACAGCCAATCAGAAATCCAATGGCCAATCAGAAGCCCTGCTCGGCAAGTCTCACCTGGCCCTGCCCACTTAGTAGGCACCAGGAAAGGTGTTGGCAGGTGTTATAGCACCCACAGGGACCACATTGGGAACACCTGCTCTGAAGAATCAGACAAAGCCAAGGTAACAGTTATGAGGCCTAGCACCAGCTGGTAGAGGATGTACGTTCTAACATTTCATTGATAAAAATAGAGACACACTTGTACATAGGAGGGGCTGTGGCTCAGTGGAAAGGCCTCCGCTTGGCATGCAGGTTTCAGGTTCAATCCCCGGCACCTCTAGTTAAAAGGACCAAGCAGTAGGTGATGTGAAAGATCTCTGACTGAGACCCAGTCTGAGTAGACAATATTGAGCCTGATGGAACAAGGGTTTGATTCAGTATAAGGCAACTTCCTGTATGTTCAAGCTTTCCAGTTAAAACACAAGTCCCTACTCTTCCACAAAATATTAGTTATATGATTGTAATAGACTGTTTTATCTTGTTTTTAATTGTTTTGAGTATTGGCATATGTGCCCAGTTTGTTAGCCGCCCTGAGCCCACTCACGGGGAGGGCAGTCTATAAATCTAATGAAATAAATAAATAAGTAAATAAATTAGTGAAGGCTCTAAAGCCAAGAAGGTGCTTGTTCTTTAAATTAAGATGTGCTAGAAAATACCAATTGTCCTACAATCAATTTATTGTCAACAGTTTAAATTAAGCTTCACTGTCACATAAAATGACAAGGAGGGCACTTTCATATTTATAGGTGCATACATTTACAAACATATACTTTAGAGGCACAATTAATCCACCATAGCAACTGCTCCCTTCAGAGATATAACTTCTAAGGGTCAAGAAAAAGGAGTGAACCTCCAGGATGCAATTCTAGCAAAGCATACACAAACATAATGTACTCAGGTTTTCAAAAGTTCAAAACCAACTCTGCAAAAATAAGTAATCTTAAATGCATGCATTAGATAAGGTCCTGCAAGAGTGTCAGTTACTTATTCTAGAAAGATTCCATGGACTTGGATGGAAAATGTAGCTCAAAGATAAGCAGTTTGAAGAATGTCAAATCCGTTTTGAAGAAATGTTAAATGTAGCTCAAAGATAAGCAGTTGGAAGAATCTTAAATCTAAGGTTGCCAACTCCAGCTTGGAAAATTCCTGGAGATTTGGGAAAGTAGCCTAGAAAAGGTAGAGTTTGGGAAGAGAAGAGAGCTCAGCTGGAATGTTGTACCATGAACTTCACCCTACAAAGCTGCCATTTTTTCCAAGGGGACTGACCTCTGTAGCCTGGAGATCAGTTGTAATCCCAAAACATGGAGGTTGATAACCAAAGTGAAATCTGTGTAGCTCTCCACTCTTCACTTTCAATGTTAATTGTATTGTCTATCATAACAAAACTGTTCGGTGTTTGTGGATAATTTTACACAGTTGACTCGTGAACATCATGCCATGGGGGTAAATAGAGAGAATTGGTAAAGTAACCTCAATAGACAGAGTTAATGATAAATGCTTTATCTTTACTTGAAACACATTATACGCATTGCTGTTTCAATCAAAACATACTGTAAGGCATAATAAAAATGGTTTGGTTACAAGCAGAGCATTTGAAAACCAGGCTTGGATTTTCAAAAGAGGTTAATGAAGTTCAGTACTCAAATCTCATCAAGATTGGTAGAAATTAGATGAAAAACTCCCTTTGGCTCCTATAAAATTCCCAGACCTGGTTTATTTTAGAGCTTACAAATCTAGATAATTAGCTCTGACTCTACTAAAGGAAAGCAATCTAAGGAATTAGTAATCTCAAGCATCCCACACACATATAGTAAGAATATAATAAGAAATATTTCTTACTTCATAGAAATATTTTTTTTTCTTATTAGTAAAAGCTTGTTCATAATTAACCAGGTAATGGAAAGCAGAACGACTGGCCTGCATTTCATCCCTTCCTGCATCTGTTTTAACACAGAAATGACAACTTGCAAATTTAATACCACAGAATATTCCTAGAAATGGGTTGCTCATTTTTCACATCTATGAACTGGTCCTGTAGAGTTTTACACATTCCATTCCATGCATTTGAAGATTACATGTGATTGTCAGGCACCCATATACATTGTAACGTTTCCCACACAGCGAGGGTTTTATAGATTGTGTTTTGGCAGTGTCAATGTATATGATTATGCTGATTATTTAGATGTGAGTAGGACTGTCACACAGTTTTCTTTATTCATGTGACTTCTGAGTGCATTTCTGTAGGGATAGGATAGAAATTCTGTAACTCATGTCTGACTTAAAAGTAGTTGTTTTGAATAAGTTCTTATAAGATTCAAGTCAAGGCACAGTTTGGAGGCCTTAACAAACCTTGAGAAATATATAACATATTTTACGTACACCTTTATGACAGAAGTTTATGACAGAGCTCTGTGAGATAGCAGGCCTGCTCCAGTGACAAAGTGTCTCACGCAGGTAAGCCTTCTCACCCCCAGGCCCCGGTGGTGAGACCTGAGTGGCTTCCAACCTCTGGGCCTGTTGATCTCTCCCTGGGCACCAGTGGTGAGGCCTGAGTGCCTCCCAGCTGCTAGGCCGCTGATCTACCCCCCACTGATTTCCCCCCGGGGCACCAGCGGTGAGGCCTGAGCACCTCCCCATCCACCAAGTCTGCCACAGAGTTCCCAGAGCATTCTCTGCACATGCATAGGGAATGCTCTTTTTACTTTTGGGGAGATTTAAATATCCTCCATACAGTTTTAAAAATTTTCAGATTTTTCTGCAAACCTGGGGACTACCCCAAGTGTGCAGGAAACTCTCTCTGCCTCCCAAGTGCCCCTGATATGTGGATTTAGATATCCGCACAGAGGGGGCAACTTGGAAATATATATATGTAAAATTATATCAAGATAGGCTAAGTGAAATGGGTTAAAATAGTAAGAAGGGCAACAGTTAGAAATACCTTTAGTTACCAAGAATTGTGTAACTTCTCAGTGTTGTACCTGTTCAAACCACTAAGGTGTAGCTAATTTTGATTCAATTTTAGTTCTGTGCCAATTTTCTGGTCTAGTTGTAATTTTAGTTTGGTTGTAGCTTCTCAAACTACTCAGGTGTAGCTAATTTCAGCTCTGAACAGGATCAGAGGATCTTGGCTAGTTTTACTGCAGGATGGGAAAGGTTAAACAGAGAGTCAAAAAAAAGGACAGGGATTAAAACTGAAGGGACAGGGGTAGTTTAAACTCCAATATCACTTTGACCTCCAAAATCACTTACACCTATAGATTTAAGTAGTAATACCAGAGACTAGGACCACTGAGTTTGCAAATAAGGCTAAACTTTAGGCAGGTTTTTGTAGCAGGGAAAAGGAAAACAGATAACAAAACAAACTGCAGACAGTGTTTAAATACAGTTAGGATGTAAAAAACAAACAGGGGGGCAATTTTATTTTAAAGCTACAAATTTAAGCTAATTCTCACATTCATTAAAGAAGATTTTCCTACAATAAAACAAGCAGTGTCACAAGGTTTTGGTGTGACAAGAACGGATCGCTGGCTTCCTTAGAGGGTTTGGGGGCTCCTGAACTCCAATGAGTTCACCGTAGAGGAGCTCATTGCAAGGGGCTTGATTTGGACCTCCCAGCAAGTGGCAGCAAGCGGGTGGAGATCTAAATGTGTCCCGATGCAGGAGCCGGTTGAGAGTGCCCATGCAGACATGGCTGCGCACAGTAGTGACTGCTCTGATGGAGGGGGGAGAAGCTGGGACCTCACCCTTAGCACTGATGAAGCATAACACCATGAGTACATCTTAAAGCATCAGAAAATCTACTATCCATCGTTAAAGCCCCTTTAAAGTTTAAAAAGACAATGGAATGGAGGGGTGAAGAATTCACTTCTTGACCCCTTCTTTTCTTTCCAGCGGCTACGAAGAGAATTCAAAGCAACTTCTCAAATAGCCTCTTGGGCAAAGAAAATGAAGAGAAAGATCTTCTCTAAGACTGTATTTGGTGGAATATAAAATATAAAATTGGAGAAAAACTAGTTGAATTTGACTCTGACTCTTGGTGAATAGAAACGGAGTCCCCCCCCTTTTTTCCTTGTATGGAAATTTTAAAAAAGCAGTTGGAACAAGATGAAGATGCTGAAAGAAGGACTAAAGTTGTTTATACTTTAAATAAACTGGAATATGAAAACTTGATATCTCAAGGGGAAAAAGAAAATTGGACTTTACCCTGACTTTTTCTCTTATTATATTCCCATAACAATTTTATGTTTTCCTTTGCTGAAACCACAGATCTCTATTTTGTTCTGATCTCAATGTCTTGAAATGTAAATAATAGATAACATTCCTGACTTATGGTATGACTATAACAATTGTTGATATATGCTTATTATTGTTGGTTATATGCTTATTAGATGTGGTGCCATTGTAAAACTTTGTTGGAAAATATTTCTAGAGATTCTTTGGTTTTAACATGTTGTTGAGAAAATGGATGGAACAGATAGACTTTAAATAGTGCCAGAGGCTTTATTTTCAGATATAATGGAACTTATAAGCATTGGATTATTACAGGTCTCCTTAAAGGATTTGCATAGTTTAATTCAAAATACAGCTATAATAGTTGTAAAGAGGGCAGTCAAAGAATTTTTTTACCTACACAGGAGGAAACAGCAATGCTGATGCAACAAACTAAGAAGGAAACAGTTCAGATAGCCTGGAAAGACGAGGAAAAAAGACATGACTGCGTAGAGGATATTGAGGAAACCTGCAATCAAGATGACATGATCCACAGAATGGAATTTGCACCTATAAAGAGAAACAAAACTTCCACAAATGTGTACCAGAGACTTTATAAAAGAACCATTGGTGATGAAATTGCCAAAATAAGGAGTCACATCTCACCTCAGAGAGACAAAAGAAACCAACACTTGGTTTCTACATACTACTCTTTATTTTTATTTATTTATTTATTTATTTTTGTATTTATACCCGCCCTCCCCACGACTGGGCTCAGATTGAGTACAGATGTTTATACTCAGAAGATTTCTACACTTCTAAGGGAAAAAGACACAAAATTAAGACTTTAAAACTTAAGAGGAGAAACCAGAAAATCAAGAAGAAGTGGAAAGCTACAAGAGGGATAGGAAATTTTGAGGGAATTTCTGAGATTGTTAATAGCGTAAGACCATTACATTAATATCTAGAAGAAAATAAAGAATTATGCCTTTTTTGTATATCCAAAGAAAGAATTTAACAATATGTTTAGAAAACAACTATAATAGTAGAATAAAAGAAACTGTGTACTTTGCAAACATTATATGATAACAGTAGATGGAAAAATGATATAGACTTAGTGCATGAGGTAGAGGAAAAGAAAGATTGAAATATTGTACCCCAATTTTATGTTTGTTTGTTATGAAAATAAAAAAAATGTTATATAAAAAAATAAAACAAGCAGTATCTCTTGTAACTAGAGTTCCCTTTAATCCAAGACTAGAAGGGCTAAATTAACATTTGAAATTAAATTTGCATTTGAAGTAAAAGGCAGCCTGAGAAGTAGAGGAGGTCTAAGCATCTCCCTTTCAGCATGAACTGTTGTTAATCAACCAGAGCCTGACTCATTCATCCTCCTTTATTGGTTGGCTCCCAATCACTGATCTCTGTTGCTTATAGATCAACTGTAATAGAAGGAGATCTCCAGCCACCACTTGGTAGCTGGCAACCCTACCACTTAACTAGAATTGTCTGGGTTTGTTTACCTTCCCTCAAGCTCAGACTCTTGAGATACATACTAGTATCTTAAATTGAATTATTAAATTGAACTAGTATCTTAAATTGAACTCTGGATCTAATCTTTGAGATTTCTTGGAGTACTGGTGTTGTGCCAGAAGACTAGAGAAGAGTGAATGTTGTCCCAATCTTCAAGAAGGGGAAAAAGACCGCCCCGGGAAATTACAGTTTGACATCAATACCTGGAAAAATTCTAGAGCAGATTATTAAATGCTCTGTCTGTGAACACCTTGAACAGAATGAGTTAATTGGTAATAGTCAGCATGGGTTTATCAAGAATAAGTCATGCCAGACCAACCTTATTTCCTTTTTTGACCGAGTTACTAAAATGATTGACTCTGGCAATGCAGAGAAGGAACCAAGCTATCCCACGGAGGAAGAGATGAGTAGTGGTGGTTGGTGACTCCCTACTGAGAGGGATGGAAGAAGATGTATGCAGACCGGACAAGGAATCTCAAGAAGTTTGTTGTCTTCCTGGAGCATGTATCCGAGATGTGACTGAGAGAATTCCAAGACTGGGCAAGACCTCTGATCACTACCCGCTCCTGCTGATCCATGTGGGAACAAACAATATGGCCCAAAGAAACCTTGGATGGATCTCCAAAGACTATGAGGCTCTAGGCAAGAAGGTGAAAGATCTGGGGGCACAGGTAGTGTTCTCCTCCATTTTACCTGTTGAGGGCCATGGAACTGGAAGGGAGAACAGGATACTGGAGGTGAATGGCTGATTACATAGATGGTGCCATCGAGAGGGATTTGGCTTCCTGGACCATGGTATGTACCTCCAAGTTTGAAGGACTGGTGGTGACGGATGGGATGCACCTTACAAAGAATGGGAGGAATGTCTTTGCTGCAAGACTTGCGAACCTGATCAGGAGGGCTTTAAACTGAAGACATCTGGGGTGGGAAGAAAAAGCCTGATGTTGTACAGCATCCCCAACACTAAGTTTAAGAAGGGGAATGAGCAGAGAATAAATGAACGGGAGAGAGGTGAGTTCAGTAATTTTCACGTAAAATCAAATGGACCTACTGTAGGAAAGGATGTCTGTAATCTGAAATACAAAGAGTATTTATTTATTTATTTATTTATTACATTTTTACCCCGCCCTCCCCGCGAATGGGCTCAGGGCGGCTTACATTGGGGCAACCAAGTGCCAAAGACAAACAGCTTAAACCATATAAAACAGTTAAACAGATAACATTCCAAGAGGGTAACCACCATAGGTTGCTCAGTATGGGAAATAAACAGGAGGAACTTGAACTTCAACTATTGGAAAGTAATTATGATCTGATAGGTATCACTGAGACTTGGTGGGATGAGTCTCATATATGGAGCACAGCGATTGAAGGATATACCTTGTTCAAACGGAACAGAATAAACAAAAAAGGTGGCAGGGTGGCACTATATGTCAAGAATGAATACACTTGCACTGAAATTCAGGGTTTTGAGAGTTGCCCTGTTGAAAGTGTGTGGGTAAGGATAGAACAGGGGGGAAAGAAGGGGATATTGTTGTGGGGGTATACTACAGACCTTCCAACCAACCGGAGGAATGGGATGATGCATTTGTACAACAGTTTGCTAAACTTTCACAGAGACAGGATGTAG
The DNA here is from genome assembly GCA_029375565.1 of Gekko gecko. Classification (NCBI taxonomy): domain Eukaryota; kingdom Metazoa; phylum Chordata; class Lepidosauria; order Squamata; family Gekkonidae; genus Gekko; species Gekko gecko. The sequence goes on from JAPDNY010000004.1 coordinate 119,911,136, forward strand.
TGGTTATAGGAGATTTCAACTATCCAGATATTTGCTGGAAATCTAACTCTGCTAGACATGGGGCATCCCACAGATTCTTGAATAGTTTTCCGGACAACGTTATCTCTCAGAAGGTGGAGGTGGGAACCAGAGGATCTGCTCTCCTAGATTCAATTCTGACTAACAGGGAAGAACTGGTTGATGAGGTGAATGTTGTAGGATCCTTGGGGAATAGTGACCATGTCAGTTTGGAATTTGACATAGAGAGGGATGTGAAGCTAGGACATAGTGGGACTCTTATCCTGGACTTCAGGAAGGCTGATTTAAAAAAAACTCAGAGAAATATTAGGTAGGATCCCGTGGCTGGAAATGCTGAGGGGGAACTCTGCACAGGAAGGATGGGAGATGCTGAAAAATGAAGTGCTTAAGGCACAATCGCAAACTGTTCTGGTAAGAAAGAAAGGTGGGAGACAGGTAATGAAGCCGAGGTGGCTGAACAAGGAACTCTCTGAAGAGCTGAGACAAAATAGGGAAATGTACAGGAAATGGAAGGAGAGCCAAATTACTGAGGGTGAGTACAAGAAGCAGGCTCAAAATTGTAGGGGTGGTGTCGGAAAGGCTAAAGCGCAGATGGAGCTGAGGCTTGTGAGGGATGCTAAAAATAAGAAGAAAAATTTCTATGCATATATTTGGAGCAAAAAGAACAGGAATGGGGTAGACTCATGGTTAAGGGAAGATGGTCAAGTCTTAACAAGGGATGAAGACAAAGCAGAATTACTCAATTCTCACTTTGCATCAGTCTTTAACCATAATGTGAGCTGTATACAGACTGAAGAATGCAGGGCATATGAAGGAAGGAAGAGCTGCCAGTCCAGAGTAAGTAAGGAAATTGTTAGAGAGCATCTAGCTGCCTTAAATACTTTCAGATCTCCAGGGCCAGATGGCTTGCATCCCAGGGTACTAAAAGAAATTGCAGATGTTATTTCAGAGCCTCTGGCTCTAATCTTTGAGATGTCCTGGAGAACTGGTGTTGTGCCGGAACACTGGAGAAGAGCGAATGTTGTTCTGATCTTCAAGAAGGGAAAAAAGATGGACCCGGGAAATTACAGGCCTGTCAGTTTGACATCAATACATGGAAAAATTCTGGAGCAGATTATCAAATGCTCTGTCTGTGAGCACCTTGAATGGAATGAGTTAATTGGTAGTAGCCAGCATGGGTTTATCAAGAATAAGTCATGCCAGACCAATCTTATCTCCTTTTTTGACAGCGTTACTAAAATGGTTGACTCTGGCAATACTGTAGATATAGTGTATCTAGATTTCAATAAAGCATTTGACAAAGTTTCTCATGATATCCTCGAGGATAAGCTGGTTAAGTGTGGGCTGGATGGAGCAACCATTCGATGGATTCATGGTTGGTTGAAAAATCATACCCAACGAGTGCTCGTAAATGGCTCTGCATCTATGTGGAGGGAATTCTCGAGTGGAGTGCCACAGAACTCGGTCCTGGGCCGGGTGTTGTTCAATGTTTTTTATAAATGACCTGGAGGAAGATATAGAGGGAATGATGATCAGATTTGCAGATGATACAAAGCTGGGTGGGATTGCTAATTCTGAAGAAGACAGAGTCAGGAGTCAAAATGATCTAGATAGGCTGGAACAGTGGGCTGAGGCAAATAAAATGAAATTCAATAGAGATGTGCAAAGTCCTACACCTAGGCACAAAAAATCAAAGGCACAGATATAGAATTGGAGGGACTTGGCTTGATAGCAGCACATATGAAAGGGATCTAGGTGTTCTGGTTGATCACAAGCTCAATATGAGCCTGCAGTGCAATGTGGCTGTCAAATAAGCTAATTCAATCTTAGGATGCATTAACAGAAGCATTGTGTCCAGATCACGGGAGATGGTAGTTCTGCTCTATTCTGCTATGGTCAGGCCTCACCTGGAGTACTGTGTCCAGTTTTGGGCACCACACTTTAGGAAGGATGTTGATATACTTGAGCGTGTCCAGAGGAGGGCAACCAGGATGGTGAGAGGGTTTGAATCCAAGTCTTATGAGGAAAGGCTGAAAGAGTTGGGTATGTTTAGCCTGAGAAAGAGAAGACTTAGAGGGGACATGATTGCAGTCTTCAAGGATTTGAAGAGCTGTCATGTAGAAGATGGAGCAGATCTATTCTCTCTTGTTCTGGATTGCAAGACTAGACCTAATGGGTGGAAATTACGAGGGAGTCGTTACCTGCTAGATATCAGGAAAACTTCCTAACTGTAAGAGTGGTTGAGCAGTGGAACAGTCTGCCTCAGGAGGTGGTGGATGCTCCTTCCCTGGAAGTTTTCAAGCGGAGGCTGGACGACCATCTTTTGGGTATGTTGTAGGTATGTAGGGCCGTCTTTTGGCTATGCTCCTGCAGAGTGCAGAGGGTTGGACTAGATGACCTGCAGGGTCCCTTCCAACTCTAACATTCTATGATTCTAAGACAAAGTGAAGCCTGATACTATTAAAGGTGACATTTCTAAAGGAAGTCTTACAATAAAGCTATTATAGATGGCTTAATATAGTCATTTTATAAAGGATTCCAATGAAGTTAGAACTGTTGGTAGGACAACCTTATAACCTGGGAGTTCCTTTGAGACAGAATGTTACAGAATGATGCTTCAGTCTGCTTGATCTCTGTGCACCTTTGCAATACCTCACAGGCACAAAGGTAAAGAATGTGTAGAGTATATTTTAATGTTAAACCCGAGGACTGAAACAGCTTTTGATCTGTGATTATTTATATTGTTCTTCGGGGCTGAGCTTGTGAGCCTGTCTCCCTCAGCTTTTCTACTCTCTCTGTTATTATACATTGATAAAATAGTTTTAGTCTAGTACTTTATATAGGGAAAACATACCTCTGGCAAGTTTTGCCATTTCAGCATTCTTTATCTTACAATATGGGAAGAGACATGTGAAAGCGAAAATGTGACCATCTTGCCAGATAACAGTGTCCTTCAAATACATCATAAAGCCCAGCAAGACATGAGTTGGAATTCCTGTGGGTTTGTTGTTGTTGTTGTTATTGTTGTTGTTATTCGCCATCCTATCCCCCAAGTGGCTCAGGGCAGCTTACAGCATAAAATCCATAGAACAATAAAACCAATAAAAATAGATGGCATAATACACAATAACAGCAAACCCCGTGCCTCATACCAGGTGAATATAGATACCCTAGAAGGCTCCAGTGCCCAATAGTATTATTAAAACAGCTGGACATTGGAAAGGGACCATGAATGGGGGAGGCCAGAATGGTTGAACATCCACCACCTCAACCAAAAGCCTGGTGGTATAGGTCCATTTTAAAGGCCCTGCAGTATCCTTCTTCAGAACATTATCTCTCCTTATATATAAAGCTGACTTGGGGGGGGCAAGATTCCATGCACTCCCATTGGCTGTAAAATGCCCTCCCTCAGCCATTGGCCTGCCAGCTGCCACTCAAGAGTACTTGCATGCCATTGGCCAGGTGCTGGGTCTGGTCCTCTTCCCCGCCCACTTCCCCTTCAGCCACTCTTCTCTGTCAGAATTCCTAGCAAATGGCTTTGTCTCTTGACCAAGACTCTTCTCCTGCTTGCCTCCTGTGTGGGACTTAACTTTTCCCTCAGTGGCTGTTGGTAGGTGTAATGAAATGGCAGTTTCCTGTGTTTGTAAGATGGCTGCAGGGCTGCTCTCTGTGGTTGTTTGTTTAAAATTTTCCGCCATAAGGTTTAATTGAGCTGTAATTCCAGAGAGGGGCCTGTAGGCATATCACTCACTGGGGTGAATGGGCCTTCCTCATCTGCTAGACTACATTTCCCAGCTGCCTCAAGTCAGAAAAGGGCGGGAAAACAGGAAATGTCCCAACATGCAGACAGCATCAATATAGACTGCAGCCCATCCAGGGAGAAGGGCATCTTCGTCCTACAGGTTAGGAAAGGCTCCTGCTGCCTGTGCTGACCAGGCTGTCCAGGCCACAAGGTAAGAGACGTGGGTGAACCCTTGGAGGCAGCAGAAATTCAGCCACTCCACAGCCGGCTGGACTGGGGAATGAATGGGAGTTTCCTTGCTCTCTTGGGCCAGAGAGAGAGAGACTAGAGCAGAGAGCCAGAGGCCAGTGTGTAGGGAAAGAGGATGGCATTTAACCCCTGTGGGTTTATGACCTGCTGGTTCATAGTGTGTGCTTACTCCTACAGGGTGTGTGTGCCCCATAACTGTGTAAATAGTTAGATAAATTATTTTATTTGGGCTAATAATCTCTGTTGTGCTCTGACCACATAGTCTCCCCTACTCTGCACAATAACAAAGGGAAGGGGTAGCCCAAGGAGGCAAGGAAAGGCCAGACCATGGGGTTTCCAACTTTCCAGGGATCCCCCAAAGATTGGGGATTCCATCTCCAAACACGGAGATTCAGCCACAGGGGTCTCACCATCCCTCTAAAAAGGCAGTGATGATTCAATGAGTCGTGGCAGCGAATTTAAGGAGTGAAATACACACACAGGAGAAGGGTGGGAGGCATACAGCTGAGTGGTAAACTGGTGCCCGTTTCACCACAGTAGGGAACCAAGCTTGGTTCAGACAAAGGACGGAAACTCTTTGCAGGCCTTTGAGAGGAACTCATTGGGGCCAGTCCTGAGTCTAGGGTTGCCACTCCAGGTAGGGAAATTCCTGGAGATTTTCTGGAAGAGTCTATGGAAGCCAGGGTTTGGGGAGGGGAGAGGCCTCAGCTGAATAGAATGCCATACAGTCCACATTCTAATGCAGTTATTTTCTCCGGGGGGGGGGAATATCCGTTGTCTGGAGTTCAGTTGTGATACCTGGAGGCTGACTGCCCTAGGCGTAGCAGTCAGTGCTTCAAAGCAGGTTCTACTAGATCCAGGTTCTTGCTGTAGAAGCTGAGAGAGTGATTTTGGACCGGTTACAGACTTTCAGCCTAACCTACCTCACAGGGTTGTTGTGCAAGTCAAAAGGGGGAAAGGAGAATGATGTAAGCTTCTTTGGTCCCCATTGCAGAGAAACACGACTTTTCCTCCTGGGAAACCACTGTTGCCAATCTCCAGGTGAGGGCTGGAGATCACTCAGATGGTAGAGTGCTCTCCAGATGGTAGAGATCAGTTCCCCTGGAGAAAATGGTTGACTTTGTGGCAGTCAGGGCTTCAGAGCATGGGAAATGGTGGACTCTTGCAGTCAGGCTTCAGAGCACAGGAGAGGATGCAGGTGTGTGTGTGGGGGAAATGGAAAGCTGAAGAGAGAGGGGGAAATAAAGGGAGGTTGGTGACTGACTGGGAAGGAGATAGGGTTGCCAACTCCAGGTGGGAAATTCCTGGAGATTTGAGGGATGGAACCTGGAGAGGGTGAGGTTTGAGGAGGGCTGGGATCTCAGACAGGTACAATGCCATAGACTCCACCCTCCCAACCAGCCATTCCCTTCTGGGGAACCACTGTTCCCAATCTCAGGAGACAGGTGGAAATCACTCAGAATTACAACTGATCTCCAGGAGGGAGGGGGAGGAGATGCAAAGCTGAAATCATGGAGATTTGGGGGGTGGAGCCTAGAGAGGGTGAGGTTTGAAGAAGGGTGGGACCTCAGACAGGTACAATGCCATAGACACCACACTCCAAACCAGACATATCCTCCTCAGTAACAATTGTTGCCAATCTCCAGATGAGGACTGGAGATCACTGAAAATTACAACTTCTCTTCAGGTAGCAGAGATAAATTCCTCTGGAGAAAATGGTGGACTCTGTGTCATTATACCCTGCTGAGGTCACCACAGCACATTGACGCTGAGTGCCCAAGGTCTTGGCACTCTCCCAGAGCCTGTTTCTAGAGCTCATTGTATTTATTTCCACAACAGGCTTTATTCCTAGTATAAAAATATGTTGATTCAAATGGGCCAAAACAGTCATAGGCTTTAAAAAAAAAATGAGACCTTTCTTATATTGTGCAAGGAGTCTGAATTGTGAATGGAAACAGAATACACCACTTGCTGCACAAACATACCCATGAGATTTTATTTATTATTATTTTATTAGTTATAAATGACAAACCAAATTAATTTTTTCCAGTCATGGGTTTACCTACATATATGGGATGAACATGCTATTTCTTGTAAAAGGGGCAAAACATGGATTCTCAGGCTCAGTAGACATGCACTGAAACAGAAAATCCAAGTGTTATGCCTTTCATAAGAAATGTTGAGTGTGCGAACTGGGATATGCCAGTTATATTAATTGGCTACCATCCCAGCATGTGCTCTTGATCAACTTCTGGAGTTCTGTATCATTAAACATTGTTCCAAAGGCCTTCACATGGTTATGATGCTAAAGCTTTAACTTGGTTGGGAGTCAGCCTCATAAGGTAATTAATTTTTTATGCGGATGCCTTGAGGTAGCTGGGAATGAATTCACCAGGTCACTCCAGGCTAGCCGCTATCTTTCAGTCTTAGCTTACCCCTTACATTCTGTGAAGCAGTGGCTTACTTCATTGTTCTAAGGATTAGAGAGATAACAAATTGGACCCTAAAAATCACAAGTTCTCTGCTCACCATAAGGATCTTCCAGCTTCCCTGGATTTGGCAGCCCCTGTCTTTCATAATGTCCATAAAGCTATTCCTGAGGGTCAGGGGACCTCAAGAAGTGTGGGAGGAAATATGGAGGATTGGACAGGAAGACTAATCAAATCTTGAATGAATAAAAAGTATAACTTGGATAACCTTTGTATACAACTGTTTGCACTTTGGAAGAGTGCTATGTTAATGCAAAGGGAATGATTATAAATCATATTCTGGTTGCTTAGCAACCATACAGTGTTTGTCTTCCTCCTTTCGCTATATGGCAAAAAGACAAGCTGATACAATGATAGGTGAAAAGAGGGGGAGAGACAGATAGAAAGCAGGATGAAGCAGTTGGGAACAACACTGTCATTTTATCAGAATTCAAAGGGAAGGAGAAGTTGTAATATTAGTGGTGAAAGAAAGAAGAGACAGAGAGAGCATAGATTTGGAACACACATATAGGTATTCATCTAGATGGTTCTAAACAGGGCTTTTTTGTAGAAAAAGCCCAGCAGGAACTCATTAACATAATAGGCCCAACAGCAGGAACTCATTAGCATATTAGGCCACACACCCATGTTACCAGCAGTGTGGTCATCCAGCCACACCTACCTTTTGCTTCTTGTTCTGTTTACCTGGTTTCTTGTCAAAACCCAGGGCATTTTTGGTAGCAGGAACTCCTTTGCCACACACCCCCTAATGTAGCCAGTCCTAATGAGCTTCTGCTGCTGGGTGTGGCCTATTATGCTAATGATTTCCTGCTGGGTGTGGCCAACTCAGGAGCCAGCCCGAACTCCTTCCTGTGCATTCCTGCCCCAAAATAGCCCTGGTTCTAAAGTATCCACACACCAAAGAAATGTTAAATCTTTTTATATAAAAATTTCTTAGGCAGTTATCTTTGGCATTTTGCTTCCAGAGGTGTTGGTTCAAACTTCATGGAAAACAGAACAAAAACAAGGCAAGCAAATAATTTACTTGTATAGGCAGAGTATTCAGAGAAAAAATATATCCTTTGTGGTACCCTGCATGAAACTCTGATGGGATTAAAGCTCACTGTATGGAGCAAAAAGGATTATTTTATGCATATGACCAAATAAATTGGATGAGGCCCGTTAGTTTAATCATGTGATTCTCAGAGTCACTTTCACCAAGAATTTTCCAGTTTTCAGTTTTACAACCTTGGCTCCACTAGGGTTCATGTAGGAACTAGGGCAGGGCTGTGTTCTTTTGTGATTATGAGAATTTAAGTTCAATATTCACTGGAGGATTAGTGATTTTTTTTTTTTGCAGGATTTCACATGATTATCAATGTTTCCTGGATGACATGACATTTTATATTACAAAGACTTAGTTAAAGACTCTATAGCTAGGGTCGTATTGAGATTTGCACTTCAAACAGGATTAAAATCCTTCTATTTCACACTTCATTGATCGAATCTGGTTTTTTAGATTTAATACAATAACTTCGCAGAACACAACTGATTTACCCATGTTATTTTTGGCAAAATATTCATTAGTCTCTACAGGGGAAACACACATATGCTTTATACCTCTGTGATATTTTTTTTTAATTTCATCAGAGTATCACAATTCTTTCTCACACAAACTAAATGACCAGAAAAATTTCAACAGGAAGGAAAAAGCATTGCTACATCTCAGACAAGATAACCTTTACTGTCTTGAATTATTCAGCTTGTCATTTGCTAATTTATCATGGTAAACAACAAAAAACCCAGAGGGTCTGTTAACTACCTAGAGATGCTTAAGTCTTTTCCCCTCTTATATTTTGAGTGTTCAGTATTCATCATCATTTTGCTTAATGCTAAGAAAAGAATAAGTAGTGCATGGGCTGCATTCTTCAAAACAGCTTCCACGAGTGCAGTGTTTATTTGTGAATTAGGTTTTTATCCCACCCTTGCAGTTTCATCTTATACACAATCCTGTTTCCAACAGTGGCAGCCCTACATATGGTTCCAGGAATCTCACAAGCAGATTATGAAGACAACAGTTGTCCCCAACTGTTTGCTTCCAACAAACTGCTATTCAAAGGGATAACAACACTGAAGCTGGAGGAGGAAGCGTGGCTATTGATTGACCTACATTCTATTAATGTATTTAAATCTGTTTTCAAGACAACTTCTGGCAGTGAGTTCCATCTACTGTCAATCTGTGTCATTACTTTCCCCCCTAATTGTAGTTAAAGATGCCAAAGATGCCAAGGAGGAGTACTTCCCCCTTTTTTTCTTATATGTAGATTTGGGGTATGGAAATCACTGGATTTAAAAAGAGGTTGGACAGGCATCATGAAGGAAAAAAGAAAAAAAGAAGTGATAGGCAATCTTGCAAGTGGGTTGGAAATCACCAATGGGATTGTGATAAAGTCTGGATTCTAGAGTGGGGTGAGAATTAAATTTTATTTATTTTATTTTTTATTTATTATCAGACTTATACCCCACCCTCCCCACAATGCAGGCTCAGGGCGGCTTCCAATCATCATAAAATACAATAAATAACACAGTTAAAACCCAACAATTAAAACAATACAGTGCAAAATACAAGACATGAAATACAAAATACAATATACAAATACAAATTAATATATGTCTGATCCTAATTAAATAAAGCCAGTGAGAATCTCAAATCCCTAGCTCCAGTGGTTTCTACAGTCTACTTCCTATACATAATACATTATGGGTACATTCAGACACACTGTTTGAACTGCTTTCTGCACGCTTCAATAACGGATTTTATGTGCATGTTCACACACCCAATATCTGTGCACCATCCCCAGCCGTCGCTTTCCAGATCAAACCCCCTTTAAACTGAGGTATAATCAGGTCCCCAAGTGGTGTTTTCCTGATTCTCCGGTTCTAACCACACTTTTCTGACATCTGATTGCTCCTGCTATGTCGAGCCACTTCCGGATGCTTCAACCCCCTCCCCTCTGGAAAGCTGTCGTGGAAGCCCAAGACTTCCGCTTTTCGTCCACCATTTTATGTGTCGGCGGTGTGCGCATAGGCGGAGCTCCGCTCCTAAGTTAATAAAACCAAAGTTTAAATGGTGACTCATTTTAGCATTTAGATGAGTTTGGGATCTCACGGAGTCCAGTTTCGGGGTCAAAGTTTAAAGGGAAGTGTTCATTTAAAGTTTAAAGGGAAGTGTGAAAATCGCTGTTCTGCACACACGTGAAAATTTTAGTTCTACAGATGGCCATCTGTGTGCATGCTCAAACTGAGAGAAAAAAACCCACCGATACACACTCCCGTGTGTGGACGGTGGGGAGCAATGTGGTTGCGCAGCAATCCGGAACAAGGAGGTGAATGTGATCGCAATTCTATGGGCTAAAAAAAAAATGCATTGGGACTAGAGCAATTTAAACCACTCCCAGCAAGCCCTCCATGTACTTAGCAATTTTTTTTCTTCCCCTAAAGTCACGATGCTTTAATCTTCCTTCATACAGGAAGTTCTCCAACTCTTTCCTGCACTGTTTTTCAGGTTCCCAAAGGGTGCGGCAATCAGAAATCTACCTAACTTTGTAAATGCAACTATGCCACAGATGTGTATAAAGTATTACAAAAAGGATTATATTGTCAATGCTTCCTTTAATAATTTAATAATTTAGTTTCTTCATTACCACAGCACACTGAATTGAACTATTTTCCTGTCAGAATTAACTGACAGAAAGGACATACAATAAAAACTGAAATAAATGAAGTCAGGTGATCTTCAAAAATGGCATTCTCTAAAGTGTCTTTCTGACACAATGGGTCACAGACACAAAGAATTATATAATGTATTAACTGATTTACATTAACAGACAACAAAGCATAGATTTTATTGAAATTGTTGAAGGAGGGCAGTCTGGATAGCATGTCTGAACAAAGCCAATCTTAGGGTGTTGAATATAATACCGGACAAAACTGAAGGCCAACTTTTCATTGGCAGGGATCTTGACACATTTGTTATGCAAATATGCCAATAGCATTGTCTTAAACCTTCCACAGGGCACAGAATATTAAATTGGTCCAATATGGCTCAAAAACACAATTAGCTTTTAAAACTCTATACCCATGAAGAAAAAATAATATTGTCCAAATAATCCATGTCTGCCAACAGATTAATCTCCTATCATATTTTGACATAACCACATCATATTTCTTGGCTGAGATGTCGATAATACCTTTGGAGATTTGTTCCAGATAACATTTGTTTGGCAGTCTTTAATTTCCCATTTGTTTCAGCTTCTGCCAATATGAGACCAAAATCCATGCAGTGTTTGACAGTATTGGTTCCAGTCCCAGCTATTAGTGTAACTGTCAAACACAACAGGAAACTTGAAGGAGCAGCCTCAAAGCAGAGTTTGGCACCATCTCCAATTTTGATGAGCTCAGTTGTCTTCATATTTCAGACCCATGAAGTAATTGAGAATTTATTATTGTCACTTAGAATATTTTTATAGTTGGAGGAGTTAAACTATCTATATGTATACTGTGTTTTCTTTCTTCAATTATGACTGGCATACACAGTGAGTAGCTTGGCACACAATTAAGCATCCTGAAGTGCTCTAGAAGACCGCCCTACTCCCTGACCAGACTGAAGGCCAAACTAGATGTGAGAACAGCCATGGGGCCAACCTATGGACACCAATGCCATTTTTAGGGTTGCCGTTCCTTAGTTGGGGGTGGGGGATCCCCAAACAGCGACATCACTGGAAATAAATGTGATGTGCCTATGTCACCCAGAAATGATGTAGGCACATTGGTGACACTGAGGGGGATGACACTCTGGTTTTGGGGCAAAACTGTATGGTTTGAAGCTGATTTTATCACAGAGTTGTGTGACAATGCTTCCAGCTCCCGAAATGCCCCCCCCCATTCCCCTGCTGGTGTTTTCGATGGACCTGGCAATCCTAGCCATTTTAGAGGAGAATTTACACATCTAAAAATTGCCAGCAGCAAAAAGTGATCCTGTTTCCACCCTCCATGCTTTTTAAAGTTTCCACCCTCCATGCCTTTTAAAGTGCTGAAACAGCTCTCGGTGATATGTAGACAAAGAGGTCTTCCAACGTTTGCCCAAAGTTCAATGCTTTGGGGAACTGTGTCCTCCAGTCTTTCTCAAACCTACTTTTCTCTGAAGTTTTGGAAAATACTTCAGTAAAGTCTGAATGGCTGTATTCTGGGTTGGTAAATTCAGACTTCTTGGCCCACATAGCAGTCGTGATAGCTGACCCTGTTCCCATGACAGCCATTTCTTCCCCTTCCCACCAGGGGCTTTTTTAAAAAAAAAATACTATACCATTGTTAACAATAATTGCAGCAGGTTGTCTGAATTTTCACCTTTCTTTTTAAAGTAAGTCTTTGACTCTTCCCTTATAGAAGTATAGAGGGAAAGGCATATCTTTACAACTAAAGAGGATAGAAACTTACTTTTTTTACAAAAAGGAAAGCTGGGGTTGAGTGAACCTGCTACACCTGGTCTGGCCCCACTGCTGGACCTCCTGATGGCACCTGGTATTTTTGGCCACTGTGTGACAGAGTGTTGGACTAGATGGGTCATTGGCCTGATTCAACATTGGCTTCTCATGTTCTCTTATGTTCACCTATAGTGTGCAATGTATAGTGTACTTGGCATATCTGTATAACAATATTATAGTGCTAGGTATTTAACTGCAAGACCCCTTGGTGGCCCAGGGGAGTGGGGGTGGCAACGTTCAGGGACTGGGGCAGGGAGACTGTAGGGAAAGCTACCATGTGGAAGTCTCGTTGCTGGTTTATTCACAAAATCCCATTCCTATGTGGAAAACAGCAAACAGTTCAGCATTTAAAGTGCTTAATTCAAGTAAAACATTATTAGCATAGAAAATAAAAACCTTGATTTAGGATCAGTTCATTTATTGGCTTTCCGTGATATTTTAAAGTTATTAATCGGTCAAAGCTACAAGTGGATGGTCTGCTGCAAACTCTTTTTCCAATTCTGAATTTTTCCCTATATTGAAAAGTGATACTCAAGTTACCTTGAATATTAGGTTTTGTAACTTCCTTTTTGGAGAGTCCATAGCTAGCTACATAGCCAGAGTTTGTCAGAGCTAAGCAAGGTTGGCCATGGTCAGTACTTGGGTGGGAGATCACTAAAGAAGACTGGGGTTGCTATTCAGAGGAAGGCATTGACAAACCACCTCTACTCAATGTTGCCTGGAACACCCATGGATAAGGTTGCCATGAGTTCTTGGTGACTCAATAGCACATTCTTCTTCAGAGCTATTGCCATGTTAGATCCCCCCCCCATCTGCCATGGAAGCATGCTCGGGAATCTAACCTACCTCACAAGGATCCTGTGAGGATAAAATGGAGGACAAGAAAACAGTGTAAGCCACTTTGAATTTCATTGATAATAAACATGGGGTATAATGAAGTAAATGAATAAATTTACATGAATCTGTTTCTGGATTTAAAAGTTCTGTACCTTTTTGTATAATTAAACACGTCATGTTACACTCTACTGATGAACTGAGGCACTTACAAAAGGAAAAGGTTGTTTTCTAGCATTAATTAATATGCCCATTTGGAATAAAGGTAGCTAATTACCTTTTTAAATTTCATCTGAGGGTGCTATGCTAGGAGGTTGTTAAAAATGGCCCTTACTTTGTCATAGGGACATATGAGCCATCCTATAAGTAGATCCCCAAGGATTCAGAATGTTGGACTATAATCTGTGAGCATCTAAAAGACAACTTGAACTTGGTGATTCGAGGAAGTCAGCACGGATTTGTCCCCAACAGGTCCTGACAGACCAACCTCATTTCCTTCTTTGATCGAGTGATGAGCTTACTGGATCAAGGGAATGCTGTTGAAGTTGTTTACCTGGACTCTGGTAAAGCTTTTGACAGGGTTCCCCATGATGTTTTGATGGGTAACCTAGAGGACTGTGGATTGGACTCTAGGACAGTTAGGTGGATAGGGAAGTGGTTGGAGAATTGCACTCAAAGAATAGTTGTCAATGGCATTTCATCTGAATGGAAGGAGGTGTCCAGTGAGGTGCCACAAGGCTCAGTTCTGGGCCTGATACTTTTTAATATTTTTATAAATGATCTGTATGAGGGTATGAAGCAGCTACTCATTAAATTTGCAGATGACACCAAATTGGGAGGAACAGCAAACACACCAGAAGATAGAGAATTCAATGAGATTGGAACATGCTGGAAAATGTGATGTGAACTGGGCGAATGTGAACAAGATGCAATTTAACAAGTATAAGTGCCGAGTTCTACATCCGGGTAACAAAAATGAAGAACATGCATACCGGATGGAGGGTAAACTTCTGGGTAACAGTGTGTTTGAACAAGATCTTGGGGTACGGGTGGACTGTAAGTTAAATATGAGCAGCCAGTGTGATGTGGCAACAGAAAAGGCTAATGCAATCTTGGGGTGTATCAACAGAGGCATAACATCCAAGACACAAGATGTGATAGTCCCACTCTACACTGCATTGGTCAGGCTGCACCTGGAGTACTGTGTGCAGTTTTGGAGGCCTCAATTTAAAAAAGGACGTGGACATAATGGTGTGGGTACAGAGGAGAGTGACAATGATTGGGGGTCTGGAGACCAAGCCCTATAAGGAAATGCTGAGAAACTTGGGAATGTTTAGTCTGGAGGTTGAGGGGGAACATGGCAAAGTATTTGAAGGGCTGTCACTTCGAGGAAGGCAGGGAGCTGTTTCTGTTGATACAGAGGATAGGACTCACAATAATAGATTTAAATTAAGGGTGGGAAGGTACAGGCTGGATATTAGTGGGGGGGGAACATTTTTACAGCAAGTGCTGTTCAACAGTGGAATCAACTGCCTAGGGAGATGATGAACTCCCCTTCACTGACAGTCTTTAAGCAGTGGCTGGACAAACATTTGTCAGGGATATTCTAGGCTGATCCTGCATTGATTCAGGGGTTCAACTAGATGGCCTGTATGGCCCCTTCCAACTCTGTGGTTCTATGATTCTATGTTGTCAATCAAGTTTAAATCAAAATGTCACAGTGCATGGTTAAATTCCTAGACTGAACAATGTGTTATAACTGAATAAATAACCTGTGATTAATTTAGCTTTTCTTCATATAGTTCTTTTGCTATGTGAGAATCATTACAAAATGACTACATTTCATTAATCTCTGCTGCTCATGAAAACACATTCTAGCTATATTGTTATGTATGTTCTATCTTTTTGACTAATGAAAACATATGGCATATTAATGTAAGTAATACTTTGGGTAAGCAACATATTTCAAATACAATTACTGTATTAGTAGCATCGCAAAATGATTCTTTCAAAAGGACCTGTGTTCAAACATGATTAGGGATATTTATAAGAACAAATGTTATTCCTCCAGCACTCTGAATGTGAAAAATCTGTTTGTTCAAACACTTGCCAATGGCACATTACATGTGACACAAATATGGCTGAGTTAAACAGCTATTTAGAATATCACATTCCAAAGCATCACACTACTTATAATCAGAGTCATCACTGCCATTTCTTCAACAACCTTAATTCAATTAACAGTTGGTGTAATATAGTGGTTAGAGTGCTGGAAGATGACTGGGAAAAAACAGGTTCAAATACTCACATACCCATGAAGCTCAAAGGCTTCAAGGCTTGAGCCAGTCACTCTTTTCAGCCTAATTTACTTCATTGGGTTGACTTGAGGATAAAATGGAAAAGGAGAGAAATCATGTAGGCAGCCTTGAACTTCTTGGAAGAATGGCAGAATAAAAATGCAGAAGGAATTGAGATAGACTCATACTCTTTTTCTAGAATAGAAATTACTTGTAATTAGTTTATTTATTTTTATTTATTTATTTTTGTTTATTTATGAATCACCCAATCCCTGAATACACAGGGCTCTGGACTATTTACAGCAATAAAAGAATACATAAGTACATCATAATTACTAGAAGAGGAGAGAAAAGATTGGATTTATACCTCACCCTTCACTCAGAGTCTCAGAGTACCTTACAATCCCCTTCCTCTCCCCACAACAGATATCCTGTGAGGTAGGTGGGGCTGAGAGAGCTCTGACTGAGAACTGCTCTTGAGAGAGCAGCTCTAAGAGAACTGTGGCTTGCATGTGGAGGAGTGGGGAATCAAACCTGGTTCTCCTAGATTAGAGTCTGTGTTCTTAACTACTACACCAAACTGGCTCTACTAGTTAAAATACAATAAATATAACATTACAGACTTAAAATTAATCCCCAGATGGTGTTAACAGTTAATCTTTAAGCAGTTCTGAACCATGTTGCCATCCTGCAAGTAGGATAAGGAGGGAAGAAGAAAGAGGAAGGGGAAAAAGAAGAGGGTGCCAGCCATGTTATTGCCTGTCGCTGCCCTCAACCAAAAGCCTGGTGGAACATCTCTGCCTTCCAGGCCCTGCCGAATTGCATTAAGTCCCACAGGGCCCTGATATTGTTTGGCAGAGAGTTACACCAAGTCGGAGCCAAGGCCGAGAAAGCTCTGTCTCTGTTTCAGGACAGCCGGATGTCTTTAGGGCCAGGGATCACCAGTAGATTGTTCTCAGCAGTCCATAATGGTTTTCAAGGAACATACCAGAGGAGGCAGTCCCAAAGATACATGGGTCCCAGACTGCTCAAGGCCTTAAAGGTCAATACCAAGACCTTAAACCTGACTCAGTACTCCACTGGAAGTCAGTGTAGCTGGCATAGCACAGGTTGAATACGTGACCTCTGTGACGTTAGTGTCAGGACCTGCACCACCGCATTCTGGATCAGCTGGAGTTTCTGTGTCAGTCTCATGGGTAGGCCAGTGCAGAGCAAGTTACAGTAGTCTAGCCTGGAGGTGACCATTGCATGGCTTACTGTAGCTAGGTCAGGGTGTGACAAGAAAGGGGCCAGTCACCGTGCTTGGCACAGATGGAAGAATGTCAGCTTGGCAATGTTTGTGACCTGAGCCTCCGTAGATAAGAAGGTGTCCAGGACCATGCTCAAACTCTTGAGGGTTTGTGCCAGTGTCAGTGGTACCCCCCCCCCACCACAGAATCTTCATTGTTATTGGGTTCAGTCTCAACTGGCTCTTTTTAAGCCATCCCACCATGGCTTCCAAACCCACAGCCAAATTTTGTGGGACAGTATCTGGGCAGTCATCCATTAACAGGTATAGTTGGATGTCATCAGCATACTGATGGCACTCCAGCCCGAAACTCCATGCCAGCTGGGCAAGGGAGCACATATAGATGTTAAACTGCATCGGAGAGAGGACTGCACCCTGAGGCACCCCACATGTTGCAGGGTGCCTAGACGCCCTCATTCCCAAAGCCACCCTCTGTCCCTGGCCAAGGAGAAATAAGGAAAGCCATTTCAGGGCTACCTCACGGACTCCCACGTTGGCGAGGCAGTGGGTCCTGAGATCGTAATCAACCATGTCAAATGCTGCCATGATATCAAGTAACAATAGCAGCACTGACCAGCCTTGGTCCAGCTGTCTGTGGAGATTGTCTGTCAGGGTGGGGCAGAAACCAGACTGGAATGGAACCAATGCCACTGTGTCATCCAGGAAGCTCTGGAGCTGCTCAGCTACTATGCTCTCAATTACCTTACCGAGTAATGATAAATTTGAAACTTGGTGGTAATTAGAAAGATCTGTAGGATCCAAAGCCTCCCCCACCCCCTGAGCGGTACCATCATAGCCTCTTTCAGACCCTCTGGATATGTCTCCATGGAGATACTGATAATGTTCATCAGGGGGCCCAACTGTTATCATTTATTTGTTATTTATCATTTACAACATTGGGTACACCTGTGGTAAAAATTTACTAACAAAAGGGGAGTGTTTTTTGCCATTCTTTCTTCCTGCAGACATCCAGATCCATCTCTTATGCTATCCCTCAGGAGCAACATTGGAATGAAAAGTTTGGTCTTTAAGGTTAAAGAGTTAAGGAAATCCCATCTCACTGATGGAAATATCTTCACCATGGGAGGGAAAAAACTTCCTAAGTCAGATTCTACAATTCCTTCCTTCCTTCCTTCCTTCCTTCCTTCCTTCCTTCCTTCCTTCCTCCCTCCCTCCCTCCTCCTCCCTCCCTCCCTCCTTCCTTTCAAATTTATACCTCTCCCTCCCCACCGAAGCAGGCTCAGGACAGCTTACATGAAGATAAAACACATAAATAACAGTTATACAATCATAAAAAACTTCTCAAACCATTCAAAATTATAGTATTATAATATAAAGTGCTAGCAGGGTCTATAGTCGATATTGCTTAAAATGATGGTGACAGTCATATTAACATATCTGGTGATCTGTCTTGATGGTCAGCTCGTTGGTCTTTCCATACATACACAGCAAGCACAGACTGTAGACCAGGTACTACATCTTCAGGACTCTAGTTCTTCCAGTTGTTGTTGATGGTTGTTGTTGGCAGCGGCTTCTTAACTGAAAGCCTGGTGGAAGAGCTCTGTCTTGCAGGCCCTGCAGAACTGTAAAAGGTCCTGCAGGGCCCTGGTCTCTTCTGGGAGCTCATTCCACTAGTATAGAGCTGCCACCAAAAGGGCCCTGGCACTGGTTATAGCCAGTCTGGCATCTTTGGGATCCGGGAAGGCCAATCGATTTTGGGACCCTTACCGCAGTGCTTTCTGGGAGACATATGGGGAAAGGTGGTCCCTCAGGTATGTCAGTCCCTGACCATAAAGGGCTTCAAAGGTAAGAACCAGCACCTTGAAGTGGATTCGGTACTACAACAGAGCTTGAGAGCAGAACTGGGCTATCACAATTATCAGAGGGTTGAAGCATCTCCTCTAGGTCCTACTGTGTTCATCTATCACCTTGACCATTCAACCATCCCTTTTTGTTGAAATATGTCAGAGGGCAGCAAGTTCTAGTTACATGTTCTAAAAGGGTTTCTCCTTGTCTTGTCTGCAAAATGCTATTCTGGGGGGGGGTTCCTTCTAGAACAGTCTAAAACAGGGGTTTCAAATATACAGCCTGCAAGTTGGATCTGGCCCCTGCAGGGGTCCAGTCCAGCCCAGGAGCAACTGGCTTTCTGCTGCTTCCTGTTCCTGCTTCCTGTATCACAGCTCTTTTTGCCCAGTCTATCCTATTTCATACTTTGCAGAGGAGAGAAAGAAAGCCAAGCCTCCCTTCCCTGAGGGCTCCTGCTTGTCCTCTGGGGAGGGAGGGGGAGGGAAAGAGCCAGAGAGAGAAAGACAAAATGGACTCCCACAGCCCTTTTAAGTCCAACAATGTTTTATTCCAGGTATAAGCTTTTGTGTGCAAGCACACTTCTGTAGAGAGAAAGGGAGGGGAAGGTAGGAAGGGAAAGAGCCAGAAAGTGAGGGGGGGGGATGAGAGCTGGAGGCCCACAGCACTTGGAGAGTTGGAGAGATCCCCCTTTGTGTTTCTAACAGATGAGGGGGGAGAAACCTAACAGCACAGCTTGCATTCAT
This sequence comes from Gekko gecko, assembly GCA_029375565.1. Lineage (NCBI taxonomy): Eukaryota > Metazoa > Chordata > Lepidosauria > Squamata > Gekkonidae > Gekko > Gekko gecko. The sequence goes on from JAPDNY010000004.1 coordinate 119,930,124, forward strand.
TATAAGTGGAAGGGAGCAAGAGTTCAGTAGCACCTTGACAACTAACAAAATTTGTGGTAGTGCATGAGCTTTCATGATTTACTGCTCACTTCTTCAAATACAGCTAGAATGTGAGTCCATCTTGGAGAGTGAAGTGATTCCAGAAGCCAAATTACAATAGCAGGCATTGGTAATGAGAGAAGAAACGAGGTCTCAATTCAGTCCAGGAGGATGTATTTTCTTTAAATTCATTATCAGTTGCAATTCAGCAGTCTCTCTTTCTGATCTCCCTTTGAAATTCCTTTGTAAGAGAACTGCTACTCATAAGTCAGCAACTGAATGACCTGGAAGGTTAAAATGTTCCCTCTGGTTTATGAATGTTGTGGTTTCTAATAGCAGTAGAAAGAGTAAGAGTCCAGTAGCACTTTAAAGACTAACAAAATTGGTGGTAGAGTATGTGCTTTTGTGAGTCACTGTTCACTTCTTCAGACTTATTTCCATTTATTCTTTGCATCCTCCTGGACAGAATCCTCCTGTATCAAATTGAGACCAAGGTTTCCTATCTCATTACCAGTGCTGATATATCCACACCTATGAACCTTTTGCATATTACACCTAATTCAATGAGCATCTGAAATCATCTTTATAAAGTTTATATCTCTGGTACCTCATGTTATGTTTTATGGCACACCTGGCCCAGCCTGAAAAAGTGACAATTATGTCAGATCTGGCCCTCATAACAAATGAATTCGACACTTCTGGTCTAAAATTCTCTCTCAGCTAGTAAGGTGGCTAGTTTTATCACTTCTCTTTTCTATCCAGTTTGGATAGAATGTAAAGAAACAGAAAACACTAATAACTACAACAGAACTTCTCCACGCTTTTAGTCCATGGAAACCTATTGACTTTGGGATTCTGCCCTAGATACCAGGACTTGGTATTTCATATTAATAAGGTTTGTTTAAACAAAAATTAATTTTGAAAATGTAGGCACATTAAATATAATTGACCTAATGAAAAATAAATTAACATTTGCACCATCCTCTGTTCTTTCCTTTTAATTCCCATTTCAATTTAATCCTATGTTACATTACTACATCCCCTCCCCCAATTTCCGAATACTGAACCAGTAAGGGAACTTCACTATGAAATCTGTTTTCTCTATTCATGGGAAAGAATTAATGTTATATGGGAACTGTTTTGGGCCAGAACAGACAAACATTATACAGAACTAGGTGATATTCATTATTAAGCCTGTTCTGTATTTAATGGGATTCCAGAGCCCTGAATTCAGTAATAATATTATCTGTTATAGAAGATTAGGCAAATAAGTGCTAATTAAACTCTTGGATGGCAGCCAAATCATCACTGCTGACACAAACAACAGCTGAAATATACAGGTGTTATTGAAAGGCACTGGTATTAGTATTTTAAACACATTTCTCTATTTTGTTTCCACAAAATGCTAAGATTCTACCAAATGGTCAAAAAAGATGTTAACACAAGCTCTGCTTTGTGAATTCCATGTTGCTATAAAATAAAATCCATTTTTATTAATACTTATAGAGAATAGCAAATTCTTGAGAGAAATAAATTATTAAATAAACAGCTAAGAAAACTCCATGGTACTGCCATTAACATATATTTATTTTGTACTTTAGAATCAACTATATGGATTAGTGTCTACAAAGCATATTATGTGAAGGGTGAATTAGACATCATCAAACTCTTATCTATTTCTACTAGGAATGCTTCTTGCACAAGAAGAAGACCTGCTTACAAAGAGGGAGGAGTGTTACCATTCTGCACTCTACTCCCATACTATGTAAGTGCTGTACAAATGACCTCTCCATCCTCATGACTGGAGATGCTACTTTCTGAAGGTTGCCAGTCATAGGGAGAGAACATTCATGCAGACACTTCCTCTGCATGTAGGTGGTATGCTCATAAGCCAGTGATCAGAGATGGGGTGTGCAGCTATTGAATTCATGAACTCTCTTTCTCAGTATGTTGATTCAACATGTGGAGGCAGGGTGAATAAAAATCAATGTTTTTTTTAAAAAAATAAAAAGTCAGATTCTAAAATTTAAATCAGATTTTTTTAAATTAAAAACAGATTTTTAAAATTTCAATTGGATATTTAAATAAAATACTTCTTGAGGAAACATCTATCTAAAGATAGTTTTCTATTTAAGATACATTATAGTCCAAATCTAATTCATCATGAAATAAGGATTCATTTTTAATTATGTAGCATGAGGCTATATATCAATGCAATGTTTAAATTTTTTGGTAAATGAATTCCATTAATCCATTCACAATGTCATGCTCTGCCAGAGGTTTCTGTATGATTATTGGGCATTTTTTCTATCTAGATTATCACAAATGTTTGGTTTTACAGTTCTCAAAACTATGAATTTGTGTCTGCAGAGATCACATGCCTCTTCTTCACAGCAAAAATGTTATAAAATAAACATACAGAGTTGAGAGAAAAGACTTTAATCCTATTGCTCCTTTGCAAATCTATGTACACAGAATCAACCCCTTATCTCTTAAGTGCTGAGTTTCAAAAAATTCAATGAATAGAAGATTTTGGAGAGTCAAATAGATCTGCACAAGAAGCTAAGTGTGAGGAGGGAGGGGCAAGCAGAAAAATGAAAGTGAAACGTTTTGAGCAGAATACTCCACAAGTCTTTGAGTCCTGGCTGAGGTCAGACTGGCAGTTTGAAGCACGAGGGAGTCATGGCAAAAAGACCTGGAACAAAGTGTTCTGGGTTTTCCTGGTCACACCGCACCGACCGATGCGGGAGCATACTGGGGAGGACGTGCAAGGGAGCGTTCGCACTGTTGGCCCACCCTGGCAGAGGCGTGGCTGTAAGCGGGTTTTATTTTGTAATCCCGTTATATGCGCTTATGCACTCATGCGCATAAGCACATCCCTACCAGATCAGGTTGTTCACATCCACATGTCTGGGAAGAGGGATAAACATGCTCTCCAGGGTTTGCTACCACTTTCACCTGGTATTTTTTAAACTCGAGAGGGAAGCGTTACAAGACAGGTTGAGTGTGGCTGGGGAACGCCTGACAGATGTCCCTGTGTGAACAGGCCCTTTAATCCATTTGTGAAACATTTCTGAAATGTGCCTATATTGGGCCAAACTGCCAGTCTGAACTCGGCCTTTGTGTGTACAGCCTGAGGTTTATCATATTGTTCTTCCCCTGGAGGAGAAAACCCATAATGGCAGCAGGTCATAAAAGAGACTCAGTTTGGGAATATTTTAATGAAGTTCCTCTGCTTATGGGTAAGCCAGGCATGCATACAAAATGCAAACACTGCAACAAAGAAATGCAAGGCCTGGTGGCCTGCATGAAACAACATCATGAGAAGTGCAGTGATGAAGATGACAAAAGGAGCACGTTTGAACAGGCTGGATCTTCAGGTTGGTAAATGTTTTCACTTCATCATATTTCTTAAAGACTGCCTTTAGAAACTGTTGTGTTCCAGCAAAATTATATTTGTTGTTGTTGTTGTTGTTGTTGTTATTATTATTATTGCATGTTATAGTCATTTTGATACAGTTGTTATTAAGAAATAAAGAGCTGAAACAAACAAATATTCCTTTTTGGGGCAGTACTGAGTGGCAGTGAATACAATCAGAAATATTAAATAAGCAGAAATGGTAAAAATAATAAAATAACAGCACTGACTTTTTTGTTTAGGGGAATCCATCATCATCATAAAGGATTTTGGAAACTATTCACCTTTGAGATCATCATCCTCAAGTTCTACAGTTTCAGAGTTATCTGTCCAGGATAGTGTTTCAGTCAAATCATACACATCACACGTCCACAGTATACCACCTAAAAGAAAGGGGGGGGGCTAACCACCCAGGAACCACCATAGACATGTTTGTGGTAAAAACCAGAAGAGTAGGAAAGAGTTAATTGATGAAAAAAATTGCCCAGTTTTTATTTACACAACAAACTCCTCTTTCCGTCTGATTGAAAACCTACACTTCATTAATGTGGTTTAGTCACTGAGACTAGGATACGGTCCACCCAGCAGAGCACATATTATAGGGAAACTGCTGGATAAAGTGTGTGGCAGAGAAATGGAGCAATGTGTAACAGCTCTAGAGGGCAAAATTGTTAACCTAAGTCCTGATGGGTGGAGTAATGTTCACAATGATCCTGTTGTATGTGCTTGTATAACAACAGAAGAAGGGAATGTCTTCCTTGCAGAAACAATTGATATGTCAGGAAATGCAGAATACTTACAAGAAGTGGCAGCAAAAGTGATAATAACATGTGATCAAAAAATCAAATGTCTAGTATGCAGTTTGGTTACAGACAATGCTGCAAATGTATCCAAGATGAGAAGAAATTTAGAAGAGCAGGGAGGGAATATAAAGGTAATAACATATGGTTGCAGTGCTCATTTGCTGCACTTCCTAACCAAAGATTTCAGTGTTCTAGAAAGAAAGACTAATGTTGTTGAAATGGCTAAATACTTCTGTAACAAATATTTTGCATCAGCGACTCTGAAAAGAGCAGTATTTCAAGAATTGGCCTATTCTGATTACAGTTTGTGAACAAAATTGAAAGAAAATAGATGGCATAGTCACGGCCAAAATCCTCAACATTTAGCTTAAGAAAAATGTTGAACATATACTGAGCTTCCTGAAACCCATTTCTGAAGCTTTTAACAAATTACAGAAAAATAGCTGTTTTATTGGTGATGCTATTTAGAAGGAACTGAGTGAGCACTTAAAAACAGAACTACACATTGACAGAATTAAATTAAAAGCATTAAAAAATGAATGGGACAAGCACTGTCTCCAGCTGATTTCCTCACAATATTGTCAAGATTCGGTACCAGGGTCAAACCTTAGGTGCTGAGGAAGAGGCGATAGCTATGATATGGTTATCTAGCAATCATCCATCTGTAATGGCAACTATAGTAAACTTCAGAACTAAGGAGGAACCATTCAAGAAATGTATGTTTGCTGATGTTGTTTTAAAGAAAGTCACACCAGTGAACTGATGGAAGTCACTTAAGCACTTGGATTTAGGGACTGTTGAAGTAATGATTTCATTTTTAACAGCAGTAGCTTCTTCTTCTGGCACAGAAAGAATATTCTCTATGTTTTGGACTCGTTCATTCTAAATTGTGAAATTGTTTGGGACTTTATAAAGCATGAAAACTTGTTTTTCTATTCCAGATTATAAACAAGCAAGAAGATGAAGATGAAAATGAAAATGAGCTACAGAGGACAGTATTTTTAGTTTTTCATGCGTGGACCAGGCTGATAGCCTAAGGGCTTTTTAAAAAAAGATATTTTGTTTAAACACATCAGATATTTTGTTTAAACAAAGAATACATATGCTATATTGTTATTGTTTTAGTTAAATAAAACTATTTAAGCTATTATAAAGGTAACAAATATTTGTCTCCTTCCAATAAAGTACAGCAGAAAAATTATCCAAATATGAATGATTAACCTATTAAACTGGAGATAGTTCGCCTTACTATAATTTCATAATTATCTATGATGTGTTTCTAATAGTATAAACAAATTAGTAATTTAATATAACTACAAACTAATCTGAAAAGTTATTCTAAAAATGAAATTTTCATCTAGTTGGAGATATTAAGATTATACCAGCAAGAATGAATCTTTATGTAAAAAAAACATAATTTAAATCTAGTCTTATTAACTAGTGATTTAAATTGTGATTTAAATTGATTTGATTTACATCAAATCCATCCTGTGTGGAGGTTTTGCACACGGGGGACTATTGAGGGGTTAATAAAAGCTGCTAATAGAAAGGGAATTTATGAAGAATCATGCCCTCTAGGGTTGCCATTCTCCCACCAGGGGCAGGGGTTTGCCTGCTTTCAGGGCTCCCAGTCCACCAGCCCGGATCTAGCCGGTGGCTGTGGCTAGGTCTAGTGCTGTCACAAAATTGCACCTACAGATAAAGTTCAGGACAAAGATGAAGATTCCTTCCTGAACAATATCTGAGAGAAATTTTGAGTGAAGGAACTAAGACAAATAAAATTTCTCAAAGTTTCTACATTTTTGTGAATGTATACTCTATGGTAGCTCAGTTAAGCAACTCAGAAGTATGAAAAGACACTAGAAGGCTGATATGTGGACAGTACTTGTATGGATAAGCCATATGTGGAACTTCCGCACAGGGATTACTGTTAAATTACTCTACATGTCTTTTCAGAAGCATATCAGCACTCTAAGGAAATCAATTATAGAATCATGTTTTTAATTCCTGGAAATTTGCTGTAGTTGTTTAGGTTTGAACAAAACAATATACTTATCAACATCCATGTAAAGAATCAGATCTCCAGAACTGCCCTATCCATCATGCTCTGAATCAATGCATGTACTAAGAAACAAAGGGATTTTACAGATCTTTCCTGCAAAGCAACACTGAAACAATTTTTAAATTGAAGTTATTTTAAAAAATAGATAAAAAATAAAATTCACAACCTGATTTTTTCAATCTTTGATTAGAAATCCAAAAACAAAGTCTTGAATATTAACTATATTTTGTGCTGGTGGACAGCACTTCCATCAATGGGTGGCAGTTTCACTGACTCTGTAGAGCTGCCAGCTTCCAAGTGAGGCCTGGAGATTTCCCAGAATTACAACTGATTTCCTGACTACATAGATCAGTTCCCCTGGAGAAAATGGCTGCTTTGTAGAGTGGACTCTCTGCCCTTCCCATATTTCATCCCAAATCTCTAGGAATTTTCCAAGCCAGCATTGACAACCCTATTCCACACCCTCCCAGTGCAGACCCCTGACTTTATCACCATGTTGTTTCTGGGTGCCTATGACCTTAGAGAGCACAACTGACAGACTGACTCCCCGTGTATGTTCCTATTCAGTAGGTTTCCTCTTCCTAGCAAGGTCTATTGTCCATGTTTCTTTTAGGTGTCTTTAGCAATGGCCTACGGCTCAGGACTTTTTGGTGGCTAATCCTAGACAAGAATGCATTTTATCTCCCTATCTGTTCAATCTCTATGCAAAACATGTCAGAAAAAAAACTGGATTAAATTTAGATGAAGGGGACTGAAAATTTGTGTATGGAATATTAAAAATGTGAGATATGTAGATGACACCACATTACTGGCAAAAAACAGTGAAAACTTGAAATGATTACTGATGAAGGTTAAAGCAGAAAGTGCAAAATCAGGATTACAGCTGAACATCAAGTAAACAAAAGTGATGACTACTAAGGAATTACACAACTTTAAGATTGACAATGAAGAAATTGAGAACATTAAAGATTTTCTATTCCTTGGCTCCATCATCAACCAAAAGCGAGATTGCAACCAAGAAATCCAAAGGAGATTGACACCAAGAACGGCAGCCATAAAGGAGCTAGAAAAGACTCTTATGTGTAAGGATGTGTTGCTGGAAACTAAGATCAAAATAATTCATACCATAGTATTCCCCATTACTATGTAGGGGTGTGAAAGTCAATGAAGAAAGCAGGTAGGAAGAAAGTTGAATCATTTGAAATGCAGTGTTGGAGGAGAGTTTTACTGATACCATGGACTGCCAAAATGACAAATAAGCGGGTTGTAAATCAAATCAAGCCTGAACTCTTCCTAGAAGCTAAAATGACTTAACTGAGGCCATTATAGTTTGATCACATTATGAGAGGACAAGAGTAACTGGAAAAGACAATAATGCTAGGAAAAGTTGAAGGCAGCAGGAAAAGAGGAAGACCCATCATGAGATGGATTGACTCAATCAAGGAAGCTAGGGCCCTCAGTTTGCAAGACCTGAGCAAGGCTGTTAATGATAGGACTTTTTGGAGGTCATTAACTCATGGGGTCACCATAGGCCAGAAGTGACTGGGCACTTAACACACATGCAACCCCTGATTATAGAAGGAAGCAGGGCTTTTTTTTGTAGAAAAGACCCAACAGGAACTCATTAACATAATAGGGCACACCCAGCAACAGAAACTCAGCACATTAAGCCACACCCCATGACAGCACAGCTCATTAGCATATTAAGCCACACCCCCATGTTACCAGAAGTGCGGTCATCCAACCACACCCACCTTTTGCATCTTATTCTGTTTACCTTGTTTGTTGTCAAAACCCGGGGGGGGAGGTTTGGAGCAGGAACTCCTTTGCATGTTAGGCCACACACGCCTAATGTAGCCAATCCTAATGAGTTTCTGCTGTTGGGTGTGGCTTATTGTGCTAATGAGTTCCTGCTGGGTGTGGCCAACTCAGGAGCCAGCCAGAACTCCATTCTTGTGCATTCCTGCCCAAAAATAGCCCTGGAAGGAAGATACCAAGGGGGACTTCAGCTTTCTGGCAAGCTGTAAAATGGATTTTTTCCAAGAGATATTTTGGGGCAGTCTAACAATCCCGGTATAAGGGAATATTTCAGTGGTTGTGAACAGAGTGATTTAAGTACGGCTTGTGTTCATGCGTTTTATAGTTTGGGGTTTTAGATGTTTTTAATATATTTTATAATCACTGTTGTTACCTTCTTTGGGCCCCAAGTTGTATGACAGACAGACAGGCAGGCAGACAGATGTACAGGCACACAAGTGTGCAAAAGGATGGGGAAGGGCAGGAGATGAATTTTAGTAGGCAGTGCTCCACTGTGCTCATGCTAAGCACAAACTCAGAGGGTTGCCTAACTTTCTGTTGTGCAATTCTATCAATCTGTTTTTCCCCCATTCCAAGCTGAGTAAAGGTAATAGCAAGAGAAAATTATTATCCTACCCTTTTATTTTTATACCTTGCTTTTATGCTTTCTCTGTTGCACCTTATAATTGCCATCAGGTAATAAATGGTTTAATTTTAACTAAAGGAGAATAAGCTTCATAAAATTCTTAATAATTAGAAAATTGCACCATAACTGATATTTGCTATAAGGGATGGGGGCATGAAAAATGCAATAATATGTAGAGCTGTCAGCAGTAATGAGATAAAAAATGAGACAAATACATTGTTATATTGCTAGGTAGTAATTCTCCTTCTCTACTGATTATGGAATATAATAATGGCAAGGAAACGTGTCAGATATCTTGAATTAAAATTAAAATAGCAACAAGAAAAATTTCTGTCACTACCACCTCTCCACCCTTTCCCTAAACAATGCCAAGTATATTACCAGTGATTTCAATTTTTAATAACACTGTTTGGCTCCTTGAGTTCATTTAAGTTACAATAGCTAACAATTAGTTTTTGATCACAATAAAAGTACCTGAATTACCTATAAAGCCATAAACATTTTGTGATCAGGATACTTAAAGGACCACCTGCCACCGTACAAACTTGGCCATCAACTAAAAAAAGAGTGTTCTTTGTGATAGGACCTGCCTTAGGGTTGCCAGGTTACTACAGGTGATCCAGCGGGGTCCTGGCTGGGATCTTCTGCCATGTGCACAAAGCATGCAGGGTGCAATGCACATCATCTGGAAGTGCCTTCAAAACCATAGAGTTTTGCCCCAAATCTACAGTATCACCCCCCCAACACTGACAATATGATGACGTCACTTGCGGTTCCATGTCTTACTTGGGATACCGAGATCGGCCCACCTTGTACACCCCCCCCCCCACTTTGCAATGAACACGCACAACCGGTTTCTTTGGAAATAATGTGGATAAATTTGGCCACAACTTTTATTGGTTACAGCTGTAGAGCATTGGCACAGCATGGGTCCACCCGATCTGACCTACCGGCTGGCCCGCATGCCAGCCGAGTTGACCGTTACCCAGCCAGCCGGCATGGATAGAGAAGGCGGGAGGGCAGGTTATCAGAGTTCATCTGCTTTTGGGTGACATCTTTGCATTGGGGATGTCGCCAGGCAACATCCCTGTTCAGGAATAGGGTTTCCCCCACCAGCCAGCTGACTGGTGGTGGATTGAAGCCCTGAAAACTGGGGAAACCCCTGCCCAGACTGGGGGTCTGGCAACCCTACCCTGCCTTAGAACCAAAAGGAACCACAGCTTCTCATGATTTTAGAGAACCAGGTTTGTATTGAACTGTAAATCTTCCCCTCAGCTACAAGATGTTCTTATGGTAGGGTTGTCAGCAGTGTACCCTCTAAGCTGAGTTACTGTGAGCTAGCTCATAGTTTTTTAGCCTCCAGCTCACACATTTTTTGACTTAGCTCAGGAAGGATGGCTCCAGAGCAAATCACTCACAACTTTAATGCCAGTAGCTCATAAAGCAGAATTTTTGCTCACAAGACTCCACATCATAGAGGGAGCATTGGTTGTCAGGTCTGGGTTGGGAAATAACTGGAGATTTGGGGGGGTGGACTCTGGGGAGGGCAGGGTTTGGAGAAAGGAGGGACCTCAGCACAGCAGTTCACCCTCCAAAGCAGCCATTTTCTCCAGGGAAATTGATCTTGGTCATCTGGAGATCAATTTTAACAGTGGGAGATCTCCAGGTGCCATCTGGAGGATGGCAAACCTAATAGCAATTGTTAAGACTTGGGGCTCATTGCAATGAGGTAAGTTTTGCAGTGAGCAAGAAGAACACAGTGATTACTGAGGCATGAGTTGCAGGTAAAAAACAAATAAGATTTCTAACCTAGCAGTTCGAAAGCAAGAAATTGCAAGTACATAGATACTGCTTCAGTGGGAAGGTGTCAGCATTCTGTGCACCTTGGCATTTAGTCATGCCGGCCACATGACCACAGAAAAAAAGTCTTCGGACAGTGCTGGCTTTTCGGCTAGGAAATGGAGATGAGCACCACCCCCTAGAGTCAACTGGCTTTCAAGCAAGGGAAACCTTTACCTTTACTTAAGAGAATTGGTCAGCAGTACAAGTCTCCAGATAGTCAAAAGAGAAACCTGACTGAGGTATATAAACTTAAGCTAATTATGGCTTCTGAGTGTGGTTTGAATTCTCTTTCATTCTTGCAGGTACAAATAGCCTTTCCACCAGCCTGCCATTTCCCAAGAGTCAAAGTAAATAGTACATCACCATAGATGGGCCTCACAACTGGGTACTCTGTCATTTCCAAGAGGTAGAGTTAAAACACTCTGCCACACTACCAGGCAGAGCTACCCTTCAAACCGTCAGCTCTCTTGCTGAGGCAGACCCTGACTATCACTGCACTCCACCTGATGAAGACCCAAACTAACTGCTGCTCTGCTTCCCTCCCACATTCTATCCCCCCTCTGAAAGGTGACTGAATGCTGGAGCAGCACTCCTACGGGTTAAGAGATGGAAGAGCTGAGAGGCTGTTTTTTTCCCTTTCAAAGGCAGGACAGCCTCCTGTCTACCACAAATACCAAACAATTCTATTTTACATCATTTGTGGAATGCCAGAAGCATAGAAGACTTAGGCCAAATCTGCATTTGTCTTTCCCACCAGTATCTCGCCTTTTGACTCTGTCTTCAAAAAAGCTGTCCACATTTGGTGTCGTTTTCATACCACAACAGTGCTGGCATACTTTCACATGTCCACATATGTTTATCGTCCTTTCCACTGTCATTGCACCTCCACACTGCTTTAAAAGAATCTTCTCCAAACAACATTCAAACAAGCATAGAGAAAGATGGCATCACAGCAGCACGCAACTGATTTAAAAATGCAAATGCAGATTCAACCTTACTGACCTCCTCAGACAGGGCATTCTATAAAATGGGGGTCAACTATAGAGAACAGACATGTTTAAGCAGTTGTTGATCTTACTTATTTGCCGGGTGGAATATGCAGAAGGCTCTGCTTAAATAAGTGGAGTTTTCATGGTGGAGAGATAGTTCTGCAGATATGAGTGTCCAAGGCCATGTAGGGCTTTATATGTAATGGTCAGTATCTTGAATTGGATGCAGGTGATGGGCTACAAATGGAGTGACTTCAGAATTGGTGCAATGTGCATGTTGCAGCTTGCTCATGATGATAACTGAGCTATGGCATTCTGTACCAGCTGAAGTGTCTGAGTTGACTTCAAGGGCAAACATATGTAGAATGAATTATAGTGTTGTTGTTGTTCAGTCACACAGTCGAGTCTGACTCTTCGCGACCCCATGGACCACAACACTCCAGGCCCTCCTGTCTTCCGTTGTGCTCTGGAGTTTGCTTAATTTCATGTTCATTGCATTGATAACACTGTCTGACCATCTCATCCTTTGCCATCCCCTTCTTTTTTGACCTTCAATCTTTCCCAGCATCAGGGTCTTCTCCAGTGAGTGCTCCCTTCTCATTCGGTGGCCAAAGTATTTGAGCTTCAGCTTTAGTATCTGGCCTTCCAGGGAACAGTCAGGGTTGATTTCTTTTAGGATTGACTGATTTGATCTCCTTGCAGTCTTCTCCAACACCATAATTCAAAAGAATCTATTCTTCAGCGCTCAGCCTTCCTTATAGTCAAACTCTTGCAGCCGTACAGTACTACAGGGAATACCATTGCTTTGATCATACAGACTTCTGTTGGCAGGGTGATGTCTCTACTTTTTAATATGCTTTCTAGGTTTGCCATCGCTTTCCTTCTAAGGAGCAGGCATCTTTTAATTTCATGGTTGCAGTCACCGTCTGCAGCGAACTTGTATCCCGGGAACATGAAGTCTGTCACTGCTTCCACAACTTCTCCTTCTATTTGCCAAGGAGTGATGGGGCCGGATGCCATGATCTTCATTTTTTTATGTTGAGTTTCAAGCCAACTTTCGCGCTCTCCTCTTTGACCCTCAGCAAGAAGCTCTATAGATCCTCTTCACTTTCTGCCATTAGAGTGGTATCGTCTGCATATCTGAGGTTGCTGATGTTTTTCCTAACAATCTTAATTCCGGCTTCTGAATCATCCAAGCAGGCATTTTGCATGATGTACTCTGCATATACATTAAATAAGCAATGGGACAATATACATCCTTGCAGTACTCCTTTCCTTATGCTAAACCAATCAGTTGTTTATGCTAAACAACTTTTCCTATGCTAAACCAAACAACTGAATTATAGTAGTCTTGTTTCAATGTTACTGTGGCATGGATTGAGGTGGCCTGATCAACCAAGTTTAGTAGGGGGCCATCTTCTGACCCAAACTAAGTTAGCAAAAAGCATTTTTATGACTACATTAATTTGCTTCTCCACCAGTAATCCTGGGTCCTGTATCATCCCTAGGGTCGTAACTGATTCAAAAAGAGTTAACTGAACCCCATCAAAGTGGGACGTACAATGTCCTTCATGACCTCATGTTTCTGAAACATGATTACCTTCATCTTGTCAGGGTTCACACAAAGAGGAAGGAGGGCTAATAAAAGTTAGTGAAAGAATGCAAAACAATACAAAGAATGTTTTTACCCTCTGGTGGAATACAGGGAGACAAATTTTCCTGGAGAGGGACTTCTACAGTTTTGGTGCCACAATCAAGAAGCTCTTTCCTTTGGTTGCCATCTGTCTAGCCTCAGATGGTGGTAGTACTCAAAGCAGAGAGTCTAAAGATAACTGTAGAGGCTGGGTAGTTTCATATGGGAATAACTAATGTATAACATACACTACACCCAAGCCATACACAGTCAATACCAGCACCTTGAATTGAGCCCAAAAGCGAATTGGAAGCCAGTGCAGATGGAACAATACTGGAGTGATATGGACCTTGACTGGAGTGATATGAAGTGATATGGAGTGTCAAATCATATCACAATAATCTAATCTAGATGTTATCAAACATGCACCACAATGGCAAGATCTTCCCTCTCTAGGAAAGGCCACAGCTGGCTCACCAGCCAAAGGGGCACTGCTGGCCATTGCTGCTGCCAGTTTATCCAACAGGATGCCAGGGTTCAGCAGCACCCCCAAATTACAAACCCGCTTCTTTAAGGGAACCATAACCCCATCCAGAACAGAAGACATCCCAATTCCTGGGTCAAACCTGCCTTCCCCCAATTGCATTTCCATTCTGACATTATGTTGTCATTATGCACACCGTGGGCTTCCTGCTTTCAGATTTTTGGTTGTTAGCCTCTGGGTTGTCTTTTGAGATGATTTGCCCATTGTTCCCTTTTATTGAAGTAATAATTTAAAGCAGATTATGAGTCATGGTATAAATAAAACAAACTTGATATAACTGGGACTGAGGCATGATATAGCCCTATCTTGTCAGATCTCAGAAGCTAAGCAGGGCCGGTACTTGGAAGGGAGACCACCAAGGAAGACCCTGCAAAGGAAGGCAATGGCAAACCACCTAGGAGCACAATTCTATTCCCTTATAAAAATGACCTTCTGAGCAGTTCCATTATACTATAATTCTAATCCCTTTAAAAATGCCTTTCTAAACATTTATGCTTTGCACATTCTGTAAAATGACCGAAAATTGGAGGCCAGTCTGACCTCCTCAGGAAGGTTATTACACAAGGTGGGAACTACCACAGACAATGTGCACTAATTGGCAGTTGACAGTCTTGCCCTTCCAATGTATGGACCCATCTCTCTAGATCCAATATAATTTAATAGCTTTAGTCACTCACTATTTTTGTTTTCAAAAATGGAGAGGGGGAATGCTAGATCCAATGCTATACAAGAACAGTTAATTAAGCCTCTCTTTTTTTCACTTGACAAAAGAAGTAGAATCTAGGGTAGTTAATGGAGACCCAGAAACCTGCTTTGTGCTTAATGTAATCTTTCAGTTTAAAAGCCTTGAGATAGGACTCAGAACCCATTACCTTAGTATTCAAAGATGCATTAAAATTTTAGAAGTGGAAATATTTGCAGTGTTTTCAAATGAGAAGAAAGTTTCTTAATTAACAGTGCAATTACACAAGCTTTTCTGTGCTTTCTAGTCCCCATTCTAACCCTGATATGATTAGCTCAATTTTCATAATTTTCTCAGACAAGCTGTCAAACCTGCTTTTCTCCTCTGATTTATCTGCAAAAACACCACCTTACTACTATTAAATTATTCAACATCACTAAACAGAATATTTTGGTGACTCTCTTAAAAGGGAATAATGATTTGTGTCAAAGCTTTACATTATCTGAAGTTGCACAGCACTAATATTAATAGTTCATAAGGAAACTTCAAGCATATCATGAAATAATTCTGTACTTCCCCTCTGATTCTCTGTTGACTATTCATTTTGTAAAATATTAATGCTTACTCATTCCCAGAAGGATGCTAAACAGGACACTGATAAAGAGAAAATTTAGATATATCACTAATTTTATTTTTCTTTTCGATCAACATCTAGTAAATTCAGTGCCATCTTTAAAAGGGGTGCCATCTAAGGTTGTTAGCAATACTTCACCTCCACCTTTCTCATATCACCTCTGACCACTGCCTGAAATATTATCTATTTATTTTATTTATAGCTTGCTTTTGTCTCTAGTGGAAATTATCCAGTAATCCTTCTCTCTTCCACTCTATCCTCAAAACAACTCTGTGATGTAGGTTAAGCTGAAAAACTTGTCATGGACCCAAGGTCACCTCGTGAGCTTCAATGATGGACCAAGGATTCTAACCTACCTGACTGTTCCACTCTAAATGACACTCTCTTCCAATACTCTAGTCACTATGTCACACTGGAGCAGCTAAAACTCCTTCAGCCTTCATGCCCAGGCACTGCTGTGTGGCAAGCTGCACATGTCCAATAGCCCTTGCTGAATTCTTATGGGATTCCTTTAAGGTAGTGGTCTTTAGCCTTCATAGACCTGGGACCCACTGAGCTGTACAGTCATGTAACAGCAACAGTGAGACACTGAGACCTAGAGTTAAGACCTCACATATCAAGATTAGGACAGTGTACAGCTGACCAAGAGAGCCAAGGGCAGAAAACGTGAGTCAAGTACCAGGAGGCACATTTATAGTAAGGAACAAGCCAAGGGTCAGATATATGGAAGAATCTTCACTACCACTAGAAGTCCTCATCTCACCATCCTGCTCCTGTTTTCATTGTGCAGGTAAGAAAATTGGGAGTCATGGTACCCTTAAACTCTATGCATGTGCACTATTGTTAGGCCCTTCCAAAGGGGATAAGGAAAAAATCGTAGGTCTAAAGAAGTTTGTGAAACAGCAGGTAGAGCTCTGTAACCCATCTGAGGGACCCAGTCCACAGATTAAGAACATAAGAACATAAGAGAAGCCAATGTTGAATCAGGCCAATGGCCCATCTAGTCCAACACTCTGTCACACAGTGGCCAAAATATACCAGGTGCCATCAGGAGGTCTACCACTGGGGCCAGGACACTAGAAGCCCTCCCACTGCTGCCCCCTCCAGCACCAAGAATAGAGTGCATCACCTCCCCCAGACTGAGAGTTCCTAGCTATACCTTGTGGCTAATAGCTACTGATGGACTTCTGCTCCATATGTTTATCTAATTCCCTCTTGAAACTGTCCATGCTTGTAGCTGCCACCACCTCCTGTGGCAGTGAATTCCATATGTTAATCACTCTTTGGGTGAAGAAGTACTTCCTTTTATCTGTTCTAACCCGACTGCTCAGCAATTTCATGGAGTGCCCACATGTTCTTGTATTGTGAGAAAGGGAGAAAAGTGCTTCTTTCTTAACCAGCTCTATCCCATGCACAATCTTATAAACCTCGATCATGTCACCCCTCAGCCGTCATTTCTCCAAGCTAAAGAGCCCCAAGCGCTTTAACCTTTCTTCTTAGGGAAAGTGTTCCAACCCTTTGATCATTCAAGTTGCCCTTCTCTGCACTTTTTTCAATGCTATAATATCCTTTTTGAGGTGTGGCGACCAGAAACAGGCCAATCAAACCCATATAATTTAATAGCATAATTTAATATTGGAGGGGAGTCTAAACATGGGACAGTCAGTTCTTTGTACACTTCAGTCATGAGGTGAGCAAAGTATTACCACAGTCCTACAATGCCAAGACCACAGCCACACAACCCAGAAAATCTACAGCAACTAATATTACCGCATTCTAAGTGTTGCTCAAAATGGTTCTCCACAGGGTTAGCAAAGCCACAGAAAATACTTTTCAAGCAGAGGCTACACAAGTAGCTATATTACACCATGCAGGGAGACATCCACTGAAGTTACAGGCTTATACTTAATGTAATAATAACTAGTGTTCTATTTCACACTCCACTGAATGAAATTAAAATTTCAATTTAAATCTTTCATAAAAATTGATTAAATTTGGCCATATTTGTTATTTACTTTAGTCAACAGGTAAACATCTAAATATTTTTTTAAATCCATGCATGTATTGAATTTCATGACAAAATTTCTAAAGCATTCAAAATATCTGTTCCATGCAGACTTATGGTACAAATCTGGAGGAGCTCATGGACAGCAAAGCAATGACTACTGAGCCTTAATAGGCTACCCCACTCCTCGTGGTTCATCTGAGGAGCTGGAGGGCAGGCAAACACAGGCACCTGCACCATGAACAGGCACCGGTCATTTAGCTAGTCAAAGTTCAGGGCATAACTAGGACTAATGTTGAAGAGTCATCATATAATTTACAGATTATCAACTTTTCTTTAACCACAGATGTATGGGGTGATTTAAAGGGAGGCCATTGTACTGCAAATTTGGTCTCTTCATTGTTTCCCAAAGACAAATTGGCTCCCCTGATTTGCTGATTTTCCTCAGAGAAGTTATGTGGGAGGAGTTAAAACCACCATTTCCTATACCTTTAAGGAATGCTTCAGATGTTTCCATTCACAGATTTACTGTGTGTTGTCTCCCCCCACCCTTTCTTTGGTACACACAGTCCCAAGTATTCTAACATATGCAATCTTTGGACAAAGTGAACAACAACAAAAAAAACACTGGCAGTCACAGTAGTAAAGTGCCATTCCTCTATTAGATAAAGTGCTACCCATAATTTAGGAAGTGCTACTGACATATCTGTGTCTCAAAAGTGTACACAGTAGCTCTGGTCACATTTTATAATGAAAGCATATATGTACATTTGTCTCTAAGAAAGAGTCAACACTTTGCAACTGAAACCAGGGACAGGCACCTGGATAAACCTGGGGGTTGTATCACATATTCCACTGTACATTAATTGAATGTAACATTATAATTGCTTAATGCACATACAAAAAAATCAAGTGCACACTGTACATGGCTTATATGTATATTCACTGTAAATTGTGAACAAGGCTAGCCTGTTTCATCATTAAAGAATGTACCCAGGGAAAGTTCAATACTTCTTGTATGGACACTAGGAATGACTGCCCCTCCCCCAATATATCTTTCCATAATGATGTTCTAGGTTGTCTGCCAACAGTAACCTGAATGCATACTAAATGAGTTTTTTTTCCCTGTTAGACTGACATGATCCTACCTCATAGGGTTACCTGTGGTTTATTAAATAAGCAAGAAATCTAAATGAGGTGATACCAGTTTTGACAGTTTCTGCAAACTGACATTTTCATTTGTTTGATTTCTTGCAATGGCCCGTCATGGAGATATTACTTGTTGAGATCTTGTAAAATCCACTTTTCTCCCTGGGCTCTAAGCAGGAATACATAATGAAGCTCACACACACATCAGTACCTTTCTGATTACTTGTTGGAACACTCCCTTACAGAATATACTAATGCTTTTTTATACCAGAAGAAGAAGAAGAGAGCTCTGAGAGAACTGTGACTGACCCAAGATCACCCAGCTTGTTTCATGCGGAGAACTGGGGATTCAAACCCATTTCTCTAGATTAGAGCCCGCCACTCTTAACCACTACACCAAGCCTCCAGCATGACGTAGGGAAGTAACATAACCATAACTACTTGAACTTTATTGATCAGGAATCATAAAAGACAGCAAAGAGTGACTTGGATTCTGTTATCTTATATGACATGACTTTGAGGGTGTAAATGCACACTAGTTTTCTCTGCCCCCAAGGACATCTACAGTAAATAGAGAGGCAAGGAAGAGATCCAAAAGGGTAAAATAAGGTACAGGATTTCTCATATTCAGTCTGTGTAGGCTGTTCCATCTACAATAATTTGTGCTGTGACTGGAGATCCAGTTAGAATGTTGGACTATGACCAGGGAGGCTCTGCCTCCTAGGTCTATAGATATTTCAGCTTTAAAGCTCACTTAAATTCTCACTCACCCTAACCTGTTGTCAGGTGGCTGTAATAAGGAAAATGGAGGAGGAGGAAGAAAAAATGTAAGCTGAGCTCCTTGGATTGAAATGTGATGTACATATAAGTAGCTTGATGTACATAAGTAGCTTGATCAGAAGACAGACACAGTCACAATTTGTCCTGGCAAATCCAAATGCTGACTTGGACAAGCCTTTTTATTCTGCCAGCTTGCGAGGCTTTGATTTCTACCTACCTCCAGGATTTGTAACCAAAACTCTCCTTTCCTAGATGTGTGCTGTTGGCCCCAACTGCATCTTGGCTCAACTTATATCTTGGCAACCATTTTAAAAGTTAGCAATGTTTCACTTTAGAGAAGGTGCGATCACTGTTTTCCTTAATAAGGCTGTGCAGTTCCCCTCCATTGTGTTAACAAGAGGCCAGTGCCTCAGGCTGGAGAAGACTAACCCAGTGATGGGACACCTGCACTTCATTCTATTAATGTGACCTTGTCAGCAGATGCAAGTCTTCCTGATTGCAAAATTAGATTCCTGGTAAGCTGCCAGGTGGGCTTTATAATGCTTACTGACCTTGCCTGAATGTCTCCTGTCACCCTGCCAGGCCATTTTGTCCACCCAGGATATTCCCTGACCTGATTGCAATAACCTTTTTTCCCCTTCTGGGAAGAATCCCTTTAATTCAGTCAGAGCCAGGAAATCCATAGATGTTCCCCCTGGGCTCACCCAGACTGTATTTTCCCAATCATTTCTTTGATATACCTTTTGTGCTGGCTCCTGTAACTATCACTTCTCTGCCAGCCAAAATGTTGGTAGTTGGTAGTCTCACCCCCTCCACTCACTCAGAGGCTGCCAACTTTTTTTCTTTTGAAGCTTTGGGACATTTCCTTTCCATGAAGGAGTGTCCCTCTGCTGCCTTATTATTCATTATTTTCTTGAGTCGGGACATTTGGGAGCTCTGCCTAAGTCCCCTATTACTCTACCATTTTGCCTCAGGCATAAGTGCTGCCTTCCAGATCAGTCTATTAGCTTACCCCATGGCAACCATGAAAACCTCACAGGTGCAGTTAGAACTCATTCAGGTTCAATTTCTGGATCATCATCCTTTGGCTAAATAGACTTGAACTTTTCATTTGTCTCAAAATATTGTCTCCCTCCTTTCTCCTTCTTTAAAACCCCTCACTTTTCTCCCCCATGCTCCTGGCCATTTATTGGTGCAAAAATCTCACTCAGCCAGTGCCATGGTTTTCTCTTTCTCTTCCCCCCTTTAACTCTTTTTAGGGTTGCCAGCCTCCAGATAGCTGCAAACCACAAAGAGAGAACATGGGAAGGAAGGTAGAAATGAGCAGAAACAACCATGACACATTATACCGAAAGAAAAATATGCAGACTTATAAGTTCTTATCCACTATTCATTTTACTGTATAAAGTCAATATCCTCAGAAATCATTAATGATGCCATCAACACCAATGGACCTTGTTTTGTTCACAACTTTGTCAGAGTGTGTAGCATTGAAATTTCAATATCTGAAGATAAAAATGCTACTGTTAGCATAAAATGCAAGGCTATATATTCAGCTAGCTGTTATATATATTTAGCACTAAATAGCATAAGATATACACTTAACTGACTAATATATTCCATACTTATAATTAATTCATTTAGAAAGCACTATGGCCAAATCTCTTAGAATCATTCACCAATTCAAATGGTATTATGCAGATCTCATACATTCTTATCACCTATATGCATATCTAAAGCTGATAATTACTGTCAGCCAGCCTTGTGCTTTAAAGAGACAAACCCATTCTGAAAGGACAAATTACCATAAGGAGGAGGCCACCAATTGAAGTAATACAAACATACCTATAACATTTCAAAAGTACCAGTAATTCCTGCCATCCAATAATCATGCATTTAAAATTCAAAAGACAGAATTATCAGAATCATCATAGTTGATTTGTGGACCTCAGCGCTCATTTCTATCTAGCCTCCAGGTAGTGGCTGGAAATCTCCCACTATTACAATTGATCTCCAGGTGAGAGAAAATGGAGAAAATGGCTACTTTGGAAGGGGGACTTTATGGTATTATACCCCATTGAAGTCCCTCCTCTCCCCAAACCCCAGCCACCCCAAAATCTCCAAGTGTTTCCCAACCCATAGCTGGCAACCCTAGATGCATGTCCTTCTAGAAAACAACCATTGCATTATTCCTACATCTAAGTGCCTTTCATTTCCTTTAGTCATATATATTTTTTAAATAAAATCTAAAGCTTTGGGGAAAGATTTGATTGTTTCATGGTTACTGGAAGTCTAATAGAGGCACTTGGAGTTTGCTTGATCACTATCCATGCAAAAATTTCTAAAGCACACGTTCTGCTTACCCTAACTGGCAAGTGTGTCAGTTTTCCAAGCTAGCCAGGCCATAGAAGTGGGAAACCCTTTCTACTGATGTTGACCTACATTTCCCCAAACTGGTCATGATCCAAACTAGCCAGGCCACAGAAGTGGGAAACCGTTTCCACTTATATTGATCTTAATTTTCCCAAACTGGTCATGGTTCTTGGTGAATGATCCAAACCCAGGTTAAGAAGTCCGTATGTGTCTAAGGATACATGTGAAAGGAAGCACACATGGAAACAAGCTGGTTATACACAACCATTTAAGCAATGGTCAAATTCTGGTCATACAGTTCTTTTACTGCTCTTTATTAGCTGAATTCACATATTGTACAAATAGAAAGAAGTTGTTTACAGCCATCCTGATCCAAAAGTAGTGAAATCCCTCTAACTGCAAACATAATCAAGATAACACCTTTTATTAGGATCAACTAGTGACACACCAGTGTGTGAGCCTTTGAGTTCTCCAGAATTCTTATTCTGACTAAATATTACAGAAGAAAGAGGGGTTTGGAGAGGAAAAGACGCTTAAGGACATGTTTTTAAGTCATGTTCAAGCCTGCATTGTGTGCTAGATGCAGAATGGATTCAAACAGAGCTTTTCTACCTTTCTTCCTTGGTTGCATTCCCAATCCTCTCTTGTGTGTTGTGTGTCATTATACCACAGACTGTCTTAATCAGCTTAGCTGCTGCTCACTTGACCCACAGAACATTCTTAGTCAGACAGCTGGTTGGTACTAGTACTAACACTAGTATTTGTGGGATAAAATGTATGCTAGTTATGGACATGCAGGTGTCTGGCTTGCAAAGATCAGAGGTCCTGTACTATAGCATCACATAGCAATTTGCACAGACAGACTAACCAAGCAGATTAGTTAATAAGTATGATAGGAGTTTCACGCTCTCCGATAACATTAAAGTTGCAAATCTCCAGGTGGGGTCTGGAGTTCTCTCAGAATTATAACTGATCTCCAGACTACAGAGATCAGTTCCTGTGGAGATAATGGCAGCTTTGGAAGGTGGGATGTATGGTATTATACCCCCTGAGGTCCCTCCCTTCCCCAAACTCCCTTCTTCCCAGGCTCCACCCCAAAATCTCCAGGTATTTCCCAAACCAGAGTTGGCAATGCTAGATAATATAAACGAATACAACTTAATATTATTTTAAAATGCTAAGCTATATTTGAGTATCTTTATTTTTTTTCTCCATACATTGGAATTCTTCTAAATAAGGGAGGAGGAGGAGGATTTATACCCCACCCTTCATAGCAGCTTACAATCTCCTTCCCTTCCTCTTGCCACAGCAGACATCCTGTGAGAGGTAGGTGGGGCTGAGAGAGCTCTGAGAGAACTGCTCTTGAGAGAACAGCGCTGATAGAACTGTGACTGACCCAAGGTCACCCAGTTAGCTGCATGTGGAGGAGTGGGGAATCAAAACTGGTTCTCTAGATTAGAGTCCACCACTCTTAACCACTACACCAAACCAGCGTACACCTGTAAATGAGGGCCAAACAAAGCATAGGGTCCATGTTTTATCTACTATATTTTATCCTTCCTTTAAAAAAAATGTTCTTGCGATGAACTTGCACAGAGAACATCAGATGTGCTCAAATCAACAGAACAAGGTTCTGCTTAGTACTGAATGACCCATGAATTCCTCAAAAAAATGTATTCTACTAATGGTGGAGGATTCTTGCTTCTCTGTGGATTCGAATTTGCCTTGTCAAAACACAAATGAACCTTCATATTTCACTCTCTCTCTTCTTACTCTCTGTCAGGAATTATTGAATTCTAAAATAAATATATGTGTAGAACCAGCAAACTTAAATATTGGCATTTAGTGGCCTATTCTACAACTGTACAAATTCCTGAATGCACACAAGTTCACCAAAAAATAAAAATGCTTTGAGCTACTTTTTTATATAATGTGCACTAACAGCCAGTGTTATACTTGGTCTATGATGACTATCTGTTTGAACTGTTAATGTCAACTGGATGACAAGGCCAGTGTTCCCTCCAAGCTGAGTTAGTGTGAGCTAGCTCGCAGTTTTTTAGCCTCTGGCTCACACATTTTTGTCTCAGCTCAGGAAGGATGGCTCCAGAGCAAACTAATTTATACAGCAACCAAATCGCTTGCTCACAACTTTAATGCCAGTCACTCACAAAGTAGGATTTTTGCTCATAAACTTAGAGGGAACATTGGACAAGGCATTGTTATCATGTTTGGAGATTTTGATATAAATAAGGTTGCTGTGTAATTCAGCATATATCAACATATGTATTGATGAGGAAGAAAGCCTAGTGCCACACTATGAATTTAATTGGGCCACTTGGGAAAGATATCAGGAAGTGGCTGGCTACTTTAGATTTTTTTTACTATGAATGGCTTAGGCTACAGTTGCTGTAGAAGACTCCTGTTTAAATAATGCATAAGGATTGTTCAAATCTACTTTATAGCTTTACAAAGGATAACATTCAGCAAGGTGTTTATGCTGTAAAATGAATAACTGGCACACTGATAGCATGATAGTATGTCATGATTCCCCATTCCTCTCCATGCTATTATTAACAAATAGATATTAATCAGTCTTGTATGTTTAATGTACTGTGTGGGACAGCCAGGGCTATTTTTGGGCAGGAATGCACAGGAACAGAGTTCTGGCTGGCTCCTGAGCTGGCCACGCCCAGCAGGAACTCATTAGCATAATAGGCCATACCCAACAGCAGAAACTCATTAGGATTGGCTACATTAGGGGTGTGTGGCCTAATATGAAAAGGAGTTCCTGCTACAAAAAAACACCCTGGGTTTTGACAACAAACAAGGTAAACAGAATAAGAAGCAAAAGGTGGGTGTGGCTGGATGACCACACTTCTGGCAACATGGGGTGGGTGTGGCCTAATATGCTAATGAGCTGTGCTGCCAGGGGTGTGGCCTAATGTGCTAATGAGTCTCTGGTATTGGGTGTGGCCTATTATGCTAATGAGTTCCTGCTGGGCTTTTTCTATGACAAAAGCCCTGGGGACAGCTATTGTCACTCTTGTTTTAAACAAAATTTGCCTTCAAAGTATGGATCCAAATACAAAAGGTTTATTTTCTTAAATTTAAATTATGAAGTGTAACTTTTGCCTTTCAAGCTACGCATCCTTTTAGTGCTTAAATAGTGAGACTTTCTGAGCCTATTGACTTCAACTCTGCTTAGTTGTGGTGCAGTGTTGGACTAGGATCTGGCACTCTGCTGTGGAAATTTGCTAGATGATTTTGGTCCAGTCACACACTCTCAGCCTAACCTACCTCACAGGATTACTGTGAGGATAAAAAAAGATGAGAGGAGAATGATGTAAGCTGCTTTCTGTTATGTCCTAGGACCAGGAGCCCGAGCAGGCGAAATGCAGCCGAGCTCCATTCCTGAGAACAATAGGAACTAGGCTCCTGAGCTCGCCTAAAGGGAACCAATGGCAGCATTGGCGGGAGATTCAAACCCGTCAATGGGAATGTGGGGCATCCCCCCCCTTACTGTATATAGTTGGCCTCTGGCCATTACTGTTTGTCTTTGTTGTGAAGTACGAATAAACGCATCTTCTCTTATGTCATCATCCGAGTCATGAGGCACGAAACCCAGTACTTTACAGTGGCAACGAGGATGGGATCCTAACGCCTTCCATGAGCAACGACGAGGACAATAAGGCTACTCCCGAGCATCGCATCGCTGACCCCGAGAGCAGCGCTGCACTGCTCACCGAGCATCACACTGCTGACCCCGAGAGCAGCACCGCACCACTCACACCGACGCCCGCCTCCTCAGCCGTAACTATGGCCGCCATGCACGGAAGACTCAAGCACTTCGATCCGTCCCAGCCAGAAACATGAGATGCATGGGCCGACCAGCTCATATGCTACTTGAGCCTCAACGCGATACGTGACCCCCCAAAAAACGGTCACTCCTGTTGAGTTCATGTGGGACCGACACCGTCCGCCTCACAAAGAGCCTCTTGGTGCCACGCATGGCCCTGGAGAGCTCATTTGCGGAGATCATGGATGTCCTCAATGCTTATTTCAGCCCCAGGCCTACCTTCCTGGCCAAAAGGATGGAGTTCCAGGGGCGCGTACAGGCCCCAGGGGAATCTGCCACCGCCTTCCTGGCCGCGCTAAGGGCGCTCGCTGTAGACTGCTTGTTCCCCAGGGTGGAGGACAACTTGCTGACCCAGTTCGTGTGGGGGCTGGCAGACTCCAAGCTGCGGCGCAAGCTAATTGGCAACCAGTGGCTCAACCTGGACGAGGCCATGGACATTGCAACCACACACGAGGCTTCAGTGCGGGAACGCCCGCCCTCGACAGCCCATTTGGTCGGAACGGGTCCCAACCCAGTGAACTCCGATACCGAGGAGGTTTACTCCCTCAGGCCGCCGGCCGGCACCAGCCCATCAGCCTGGCCGGGAGCAGCCAAGCATCCCGGCAACTGGACCGTGTGCGCCAGCTGCGGAGATGGCCATGGGAGGAAGACCTGTAGGTTTCGGGACACAGTCTGCCACGGCTGTGGGAAGCAGGGACACCTCGCCAAGGTCTGCCGGTCCAAGGGCCCCCGGAGCATGAGATCGTTGGCCCCACCTAACCGCGCACCGACCACCACACACGAGATGACTGAGGAGGTCTCCGAGCTCTACCACCTCACAGATCAGCCGCTGCAGGTATTGCAACTCCCCAACCCCAACCTGGCCTCGACCCCGAAGATCCAAGTGCATGTGCGGATCGAGGGGTCCCCCTGCTGCATGGAGGTCAACTCGGGTTCGATGGCGTCCATCATTTCCATGGACTCCCTAAAAAAGCTTTGCCCGTCTGGGGGACCCCCTCTACGTCTGTCGCCGCTAAGCTTGGTGGACTTCCAAAGAACCCTGTCCCCATCTGGGGAGTTGGCACCTTCCGGGTGCAATATTGAGACTTTGAGGGAGACCTGGACTTGGTGGTGGTGGATGGAAACCTTGTGAGCCTCCTGGGGTGGGCGTGGTTCGAGGCCCTGGGCATTACGATTGGGGGAGTGAATAGATGTGGGACACGGGACTGGGGCGTGATCTGCAGGGAGTTCCCAGAGGTCTTTGATGGGGAGCTGGGTTGTTATAAGGGGCCCCCGGTGTCGCTACACTTAGACCCTACGGTAATGCCTATCCGGTGGCGCTTCCGCACCGTGCCCCTGGCCCTCCGCCCTAAAATAGAGGTGGAACTGGACCGGCTAGTGGCCCAGGGAGTCCTAGAGCTTGTCCCAAATGCATGTTGGGAAACCCCGATTGTGACCCCAGTAAAACTGAATGGGGACATCCGCATATGCGTGGATTACAAGTGCACTATTAATCAGGCACTCCAGGCGCATGCATACCCCGTGCCAGTAGTAAGTCATGTCTTAGCCATGCTGGCAGGGGCACACATATTTGGGAAGCTGGATCTCGCACAGGTGTACCAGCAACTCCCTGTGGACGAGGCCACGGCAAAGGCACAAACAATAGTGACACAATGGGGGACCTTCAGGGTAAAGCGGCTGCAGTTCGGGGTCAGTGTGGCCCCAGGGATCTTCCAAAATCTAATGGACGATTTGTTAAAAGGGATCCCTGGCGTGATGCCATTCTTCGATGACATCCTCATCACCGCAGCCGCCCCGGAGAGCTTCGCCGCCCGCCTCCGAACTGTCCTGGGAAGTTTCCAATCCGCGGGTCTAAAGGTGAAGCGGGAAAAGTGCCTTCTTGGGGTTCTGGAGGTGGAGTTCTTGGGGTACTGGGTCGACGTAACGGGCCTCCATCCAGCAAGTGACAAGGTGAAGGCCATCGTGGAGGCCCCCACCCCGAAGTCCAAGGCGGAGCTCCAGGCGTTCTTGGGCCTCATAGACTTTTATCACACTTTTCTCCCGCACAAAGCTGCCATGGCGGAACCCCTACACAGGCTGCTGGATAAGTTGACGCCTTGGGCATGGGGATCGAGAGAGGAGGCGGCGTTCCATGGGGTTAAGACTCTGTTGATCTCTAATGCTGTACTCGCTCATTTTGACGAGAAGCTCCCAGTGATCCTCATGTGTGATGCATCACCGTATGGGGTCGGGGCAGCCTTGGACCACAAACTGCCGGATGGGAGGGAAGTCCCGGTGGCCTATTACTCCCGCACGCTGTCTCCCACGGAGCGTAATTATGCACAAATAGACCGGGAGGGCTTGGCCCTGGTGGCGGGTGTAAAATAATTCCATAATTTTGTGTATGGTCAGCCCTTCACACTCGTCACCGATCATAAGCCGCTCCTCAAGTTGTTCGCAGCTGACAAACGCCGCAGGTATTGTCACCCCGGGTTTTACATTGGTCCCTGTACTTAGCGGGATATCAGTACCAGTTGGAGCATCGGCCGGTCAAGGCGCTGGGGCATGCCGATGTCCTGAGCTGCCTGCCACTGCCGCACACAGGAGAGGACCCAGCCCCAGCCCCCACAGTACTTTTGATGGAAGAACTTCCAACCCCCCCTTCAGGCGGTGGACATGGCCGCCCGCTCGTCTCGGGATCCGATTCTCGCTCGGGTCCTAAACTGGGTGGTGAGGGGATGGCCAGCGGAACTGGCAGGGCCAGAGATCACAGCATATAAAGCCAGAAAGGACGAGTTATCCACCCTGAAAGGTTGTTTACTATGGGGGGACAGGGTGGTCATCCCGGGCCCAATGAGACAAGGGGTCCTTCAATTGCTACACGAGGCCCACCCTGGAATTGCACGAATGAAAGCTCTGGCAAGGAGCTATGTGTGGTGGCCCGGGATCGATTCGGAAATTGAAACCTGGGTCCAGGGGTGCCCACGGTGCCAGGAGGTCTGCCCCAATCCCCCGAGTGCACCGACACAAAGTTGGGAGTCCACCCGCAAGGCGTGGTCATGCTTACATGTCGACTTTGCCAGGCCGTTCCAGGGTCTCCTGTTCTTGGTAACGGTAGACTCCTACTCTAAGTGGGTAGAAATAAGTCCGGTGTGTACCACGTCGGCCAAAGCAGTAATAAGGGCCCTATGCAAAATATTCTCCACGCACGG
Source organism: Gekko gecko (assembly GCA_029375565.1). NCBI lineage: Eukaryota > Metazoa > Chordata > Lepidosauria > Squamata > Gekkonidae > Gekko > Gekko gecko. The sequence continues at coordinate 119,958,567 of JAPDNY010000004.1, forward strand.
CTTGCCAGACACGATTGTGTCGGACAACGGGGCTGCGTTCACCTCTGCGGAGTTCCAAGTGTTCCTCGCGAGGAACTTAATCAGGCACATATGCTCTGTGCCTTTCCACCCGGCGACTAATGGCCAAGTGGAAAGAATGGTCCGTACCGCGAAATAAGCCTTGAGCCGCATATCAGAGGGGGAGGGGGAGTTCTGGCTGGCCCGTTTCCTCCTAACGCAGCGCACCACCCCGAACCCCATCTCTGGGCGCTGCCCAGCCAAACTGTTGATGGGCCGCCGCCCGACGACCCTATTAGACCAACTCCACCCGGACTAGGCCCCGGAGCAGAAGCTGGTCAAAACCCGGGAGGCACCCAGGGGCTTCCTCCCGGGGGAACTGGTCTATTTTAGGAACTACAGGGCGGGACCTCAATGGCTGGCCAGTCGCATTCTCAGACCCACAGGGCCGGTTTCTTATGAGGTCCTAGGCGACGGGGACCGGGTCCTTCGAAAACATGTGGACCAACTCCGGAGGCGACAGGACCCCGACACAGGTATAATGGCCCCGCCGCTGGAACACACAGAGGCCGCCCTGTCACCCGAACATCTGCAGGTGCCGATAGCAGAACGAGAGCCAGAATAACCACTGGACGCCGGCCTGGGCACGGAGCAAGCTGAGCTGCTGCCAACATCCACGCCGCCACCAGGAATCCAGGCTCCAAGTGCGGTAGGGCAACCAGAAGGGGCCCCTGCCAGTCCAATGCTGGCCCCCCGAAGGTCACTCAGAGAACGGAGGCCACCAGCCTACCTAAAAGACTACATCACCGGGTAGGGGACGAACTATGGGGGGAGGGGTGTTATGTCCTAGGACCAGGAGCCCGAGCAGGCGAAATGCAGCCAAGCTCCATTCCTGAGAACAATAGGGACTAGGCTCCTGAGCTCGCCTAAAGGGAACCAATGGCAGCATTGGCAGAAGATTCAAACCTGCCAATGGGAATGTGGGGCGTCCCCCCCCCTTACTGTATATAGTTGGCCTCGGGCCGTTACTGTTTGTCTTTGTTGTGAAGTACGAATAAATGCGTCTTTTCTTATGTCGTCGTCTGAGTCATGAGGCACGAAACCCAGTACTTTACACTTTCAATCCCCAATGGTGAGAAAAGTGAGGTAGAAATGAGGTAAATCCATAAATAGAATGACACAGGCTATTGTGTGCATTCACCTACAATTGATATTGTAGCCTCAGTCCCACTAAACTTGTGCAATTTACCACCAAGAAAACATCTGGGCTGCCAGTCTGCCAAATATTATTGCAGACTTTCCACTTAGTGTTTCTTTCTTTGTCTACCATAGCGTACCGGCAGCATCCAGCCACTTGAATGCAGCCTCACTCATTCTCCTTCCTTTACACAATCTCATCCATGTCACCATTGCCTTATGTGTATTACCCAGATCTCAGAATGGCACAGAATATATTACTGAGAAACTCTACCTTGATGATGGCTGGAACTCTCTTCAGATTCACTGCATTTGTAGGAGAAATACTAAATCACAAAGGCTTTAAACTTTTGACCAACATAGTGCAGTAAATAGCTGAGCTGCCATAGCCTAACAGAATTCAATTCCCTACATTTCCACTTTTTCCTACAAACCAAGGATAAAGCCTTGGGTTGTAATAAATTTTGTGTGTACCCTGTACCAGATCCCATGATCATTCTTCTCTGTATGTAAGAATAATATACCAATTGCAAAGTCCATTGACAGGAAGGTATTTGGCATGTAGCCTAGTCATAAACTATTATTTACTTTCAAAGGTTAGTTTTCAAATAAATAGGAACATGTAAGGCAGTGGCTGTATCATTTATTCTACTTTACTTTCGGATCATTTACGCTTTATCAAGCAGTTCATTTCTCTCAGTCAACACCATATTTTTGTTTAAATTAACAGATGTGTATGCATATATGTCTTTTCTCTCAATAATAACAAAAATACCACACTGTGTTTTTTTAATTATTTATCACTGGTGTCTCACATATTGTCATTATAACAGCATAAGAGATGTATTGTATGCATAGATTTTAAAATTCTAGTTATAAGTTAGCAGTAGACATTATCAGTAAAAGTAATTCTTGTTTGTTCTTCTGCTGAGTATTCACTTAGCTAGAATTACAGATAAGCCATATAGGTCTCCAGATATACAACTATTGTCTGTGCCCATGATCCTTGATATGCACACCATATGCTGAACTTGTATGGCTAATGGGAATGGCATCAGGCTCTATGTAAGAGCTGCTGTGAAATGTGGAACATCACACTATTTTTGGCATGTTCTCAAATGCTGTAGTGCTACAAGTTTACACAGATTTTAACAACATGCTCCACAGCATCTGGCCTGCTGATCTCTTTGAATGGCTAAGGTTGCTAGGTCTGGGTTGGAAAAAGAGACAGAACTCTCTTGGAAGGAGGGCACCTTTCTAAGAGTGAGTTCCCTTTTGGATTACAAACCTGCAATATGGAATTTTACTAGTGGGCAGTGAAGCTGGACTTAATTGTTCACAGCAAACATGGTTTTCATCCTGAAGATTCCCTGGTTCCATAATGCACACTGAATGACTGGTAATTATGAAATACCTCTATGTGTAGTCAGAGCTGGATAAGCTATAGGCCTGGTTCATTGTTTTATAATCTTTGCAAGTCTGATTATATGTCTGCTTTGCTGAATAAAGATCTTATATAGATTAATATTATCTGAGTTTGAGTTCTGTATTGCAACTGGATCTCTAAGGCTAAATTCCATTGCCTGAGGCTACTCAGTTGAAGTCTACCACTGTGTGTTAATTAATTATCTTATTATCTGGCCCAGAGCTGATCAGTTGTTAATTCCCAGAAACCAGGCAGGAGGTGGGACCTCTTCTTCTGTCTGAGTTGGGAACATCCTTAAAGAGGTTCTGGTGGCAGTGACTTATGAATAGCCAGGAGGGTGTGCAGACATCCCCTTGGGTTTGTTTAAGCATGTGGGATTTTGGTATCTCTCATTCCTGGACTGGCGTGAGAGAGAAGTGAGATCCTGCACATGCTGGCAGAGTATCAGGAATTGTGCCTCTCTTATCTCCTGGACTGGGGCTCTGAGAGGAACAAAACTTGTACAAAAACATTAGTAGACCGTGCAAGATGGATATGTGAACCACACTTTCTCAACAACAAACTAAATCATCTAAACCATGCACTTCAAGCAAATGACTACTCCAAGAATGAAATCAGAAGAACAATTAAACCAAAGGTAAAACAAACAACTGAGGAAAAAGAGTTTCCCACAGGAAAAGTGTTTTTGCCACATATCAAATGAATCACTGATCAGATGGGAAACCTTATGAAAAAATACAACCTACAAACAGTATTCAGACCCACCAGCAAAATACAAGAGATGCTACGGTCGGCAAAAGACAGAAGAGACCCCCTCACTTCTGCAGGCGTATACAGCATACCATGCAGTTGTGGACAAGTTTACATGGGGACCACACAGCGTAGCATTCAGACAAGAATAAAAGAATATGAAAGACACTGCAGACTTGGCCAACCTGAAAAATCAGCAGCGGTTGAACATGGCCTAACGCAAATGGGACACAGCATTTTGTTCCAAGACACTGAAAGGCTGGACAACACTTCCAATTACCATGTCAGATTACACAGGGAAGCCATTGAAATTCATAAACATAAGCACAATTTCAACAGGAAATAAGAGAGTTTAAAAATAAATAGGGCATGGTTTCCTGTCCTGAAAAAATACAAAAGGCTCTACATCTGACAATAGCATTACAGATAAGATTAGAATTTCAACAGTCAATTCACATGCAAAAGAACCTCCTCAGGAAACAGGAAACCTCGTCAGGAAACAATCCATAGACAAAAGAACCTCCTCAGGAAAGCTCCTCCATTAGCATGTTTCACAGCCTGGGGAACTCCTACATGATAATGACTCAGCCCTACTCCACCTTCCTGAGTAGATATAAATTACCTGCCTACCATTTGTCTTCTCACCTCTCACCTTGATACAGAGAGTACTCTGTCTTTCTGTGTTATACCTCTGAGGATGCCAGTCACAGCTGCTGGCGAAACGTCAGGTCCTACAATGCCAAGACCATGGCCAGACAACCCGGAAAATCTACAACAGCTAATTACGTAAGTGTTCATTGAGTGATTAAGGCTGCAGTTTAGGTTTGCTAATTTCCAGGTATGACCTAGAGATCTCCCAGTATTGCAACTAATCTCCACATGATAGAGATCAGTTTGTCTGGAGTAAATTGCTAATTTGGTTGATGAACTCTATGACATTAGACCCAGCTGAAGTCCCTCCTCTCCCCAAAGCCCACCCTTCCGAGCTCCATTCTCAAATCTCCAAGAATTTCTCAACCCAGAGTTGGCAACCCTGTTGCAGGTCTATGCACTCTTATCCCCACCATATGTATGTAAGCCCAAACAGAATATATAGCTATCTCAGTGTTACAGGATTGCCAGCTCTGGGTTGCAAATACCTGGATATTTGGGGTGTGGAGGCTGAGTAGGGTGGGGTTTTGTAAGGGAGTTCAGGAGGTATAATGTCATAAAGTCCACTTGTTAAAACTGCCATTTTCACTGTGGGAACTGATCTCTGTTGTCTGGAGATCAATTGTAATACCAGGAGATCCCCAGGCCACACCTGGAGGTTGCAAGCTACTCTAACTTCCAGCAAAAAAACCACTTGATGCTGTCTTGGGGAAATAAAAGAAAAATCTGTCTTCCTTGTGTCCCTGGAATCATGTTCTCTGTTTCCTTTCAGAGAATTATCACAATGACCCATACAAGCAAATGTGATGACAAGAATTCACATCAGCAAGATTCAATGCAACATATTTTAAAGTGCTTGGCAACCTGGGAATAAAGTTTAAAATAGACACTCTCAAGAACGGTAGCTCTTGATGGACTCCCCACCCCCGCCCCAAGTGGACCAAGGTTAAAAGTGACAAGTTGACAGGGAGCTTCTGCTTTAAAATTTTATTCCTTTCCATTTAAAAACTTCTTTTGTGTCTTGTGACTGTAATACAGTTTTCCTTTCACAAGATAGAAACACACAAATCCCAGCTTCACACTGTCCTTGTAAACAGAATGCCCTGTCATACAGCAGTATGGAACAATACTATACCGTCTGGATCCAAGTACTTTCATTCACATCAGTCCAAGTCTGAAATATCTGGGTCATTTCTGCCACTTTATATCTCTTGCCAAATATTTAAGGGGGCAACAGTCAGCAAGAAGTCATTTGACTGGGAGAAACAATAAATCAATCTAGAACTACCACATGTGAGGAAGTTAAATAAACTTCTGTTTTCAAAATTAAATTGGGAATACTGACATTCATTACTGTCAGCAAGCTACTTGTTACGGACTAGAGTAGTATGAGATGCCTCCAAACACTATAGGAATGAGTGATTCATTTATACACATATACAAAATTAATGCCACACTACACAGAGATGTAAATATATTCAGGGAGCACAGAAAGATTCATGCAGTGTTTTGTGGCCTTGCTTTATAATAACCCCTAGCCTCCTTTCCAGGAATCAGCACAGGCATTAAGCTATGGTGCTGCTGCCTTTAAAGAAAGACTAGAGGGAAATGGAACAAACAAATATCCTCCACACACACACATCAGGGGGGAAAAGTGAATTTTATTAGCAGCAAGAGATGCTCTGTGTCTGTTGCAGAGGGAGCTGGGAACTCACTGAGGAAATACAAACACTGTAAATGTCAGATCTTTGTTTAATTGTAGATGAAATATGCAGTAGCTTGCTCACGGTATTACACAGCTGTACAAATATTCCAAGAGTGGAAATTCTAACCTAGCTGATGTTCAAGCTGGCAGGATGCAGTGATTTATGTACTGGATGAGAAGAAACAAATCCAAGTTTCACATGCAGCCCCATTAATATTCGCAAAATGATTTAGGTCTGAAATTATTTGTTCTCCATGCATGCCTTCAAAATTATGAAGAAGCTACAAATAAAGATTGCATTTATCGCATTGTACCTTATGAAACATCTGAGGAAGTGTTTAACACATTTTCCATTTTCATGAAAAATCCAATATATTCACTCTGTCTAGAGAGCGCTGACATTGTCAAAATTTATATCTCTAGTTTGCCATACATACCTGGTTTGGAGCTATGTTAGCTTCCAAGCATATGTACACATGGTAAAGTAAATACTTAACCAACATTTATAGATGACACTTTACAAGAGGATTAATACCTTGTAGGGAAACTGTCCTCTGCTATGCAGCTCAGAGTCATAAAATTTTTGTAACTGAATATTTGTTGGATAGCAAATGTATTCAAAAAGAATGAATAAAAACATTTGTGAATCAAAGGTTAGAAGCAGACTTTACTGTGAGCTTGGGAAGAAAAAAGCACAATGAAGTAGGGAAAATCAGGAGAGTGTGGAATCAACATTTTATTCAACCTCTTGATAATTCACATTAATCTTGAAAGATCTACTGATGCTAAATAAAACTAATCTTCCTGACAGTGCGTTTCACCTAGCTTACTGAAGGCACCATAAATAAAAGGTAATTGAAAACCAAATGCCAAAACAGTTATTCTGCAGAATTTAAAATAAGTTTTTCCTGAGAATTCTTAAAAAAACAAAAAAATACGATTGCTTACTTTTATTTCTTTCTTTTTGGATTTATATCCTGCCCTCCCGCGAACGGGCTCAGGGCGGCTCACATTTATTGGCACCGTAAGCCAAGATATGATAAAACATATAAAAACAGTTAAAACAATCATACATTAACAATACCAATTAAAGTGCTCATTATGATGGTCGTTCTTATAAAACATTTTAAAAGGCATGCTATCAGACACAATACTAAACTCTCCATTCAGTGATATTCTGGCTTCTCATGGTAGTGTGGCACGATCTCAATGCAGGGCCAGCCCCTTGCCATAGATGTTAATATTAGTGGTCGTTGATGGTAATGGTGGCGGCTCCTAATTGAAAGCCTGGTGGAAGATACTTTCATTTTTTATTTCTTTAAAAAACATGAAGAAAAAAAGCATTAAGTTACTTTTATGATAACTTACTGGTAACTGGTCTAAAACAATAATCCCTTTTTATGTGATTACCAAATTTGTTTAGTACTTCGTTGGTTAAATGCTCTAGAGTAGAACGTTTAAATATATGCTTTTATATTACTTTCCATGAGATTTTCAGATGTTCTTTATAAGCTTCATTCATATATTTTAACACAAGCTTGCATTTTTTATCATTTCAATATGTACTCAACCATTACATATATTTAGAGTATCTGCAAGTAAAGCTACATGTTCCTTGCATGTTAGCTGAGCTCGGCCAATCCTTCATTTTATTTGGTGTTCAGTTGCACAGTCGAGTTTGACTCTTTGCGACCCCATGGACCACATCACGCCAGAACCTCCTGTCCTCTGTTATCCTCTGGAGTTTGCTTAATTTCATGATTGTTGCATCAATAACACTCTCTAACCATCTCATCCTTTGCCGTCCCCTTCTTCTTTTACCTTCAGTCTTTCCCAGCATCAGAGTCTTCTCTGGTGAGTGCTCCTTTCTCATTTGGTAGCCAAAGTATTTGAGCTTCAGCTTCAGTACCTGGCCTTCCAGGGAACAGTCAGGGTTGATTTCTTTTAGGATTGACTGATTCGATCTCCTTTATTTCTCCTCCAGACTTCTTCAGGTATAACCTGAAGCTCTAACCATGGTGTTTATGGTTCCCCTTGCCTTTCATTTTTGCATCTTATTTTATATGGGCCTGCTTCCTTGAATTTCTCTGTGTGCTATGACATCTGTCCTGGTGTTCTTTTCAAACTAACCCCAGTGCTGCTGTAACATATATTCTCATTTGTATTTGTCCTATACCTCAAAAGGGTTTCCAGTTGTTGTTTTTTTTGGGGGGGGGCTATGGGGCCCTCATGACAACCTCATAATGCATTAGCTTCTAAACTGGAGGGTGCATTTCATATATTGTGCTACACATTTTTTCTTCTCCTTGGCTTGGAAGCACTTTCTATAATACAGAACAAACAAACTATAATGTTTGAGAGGTCTGAAAAACTGCTTTTACTTCCAAGTAGCCAGAGCCATTTGAGCAAAAGACAAAACAGGGAAAGTAAGCAATGACTTCAACAGGCCACTGGCGCAGTTTACAGAAAAGTAATACACAATATGATTAGCTTTACAATGGGCACAGAATGAAAAAAAAAAGATGGCCTACTGATTATTGGAAATAAGGTTGTTAGTTTAAGTAATACTTTAGTACCATTACAAGCAGGGGACCCACAAGAACTAGCAAGGGGCATCTAATTTTCATCTCCACCACTATTTCCACTTTCTCTTTCCTGAAAGCTCCCACAGCCTTTCCCCTTTTCCTGTTTCATTCCCTCTTTCCAGGGTTGCCAAGTCTCCTGCTATGGAATTATAGTAGGAGACCTCCCACCAACAACACTCTCCTTACCACCACACTTCTGGAAAACTAGGAAAAAAATATAGAATCACCAGCATCATGTATGGCATGTCACCAAAACCAAAAGTGATACAATGTTGCTCTAGTAATTGCTGGAAACTAGAGTTCCCCACAAATCTTAGAGCCATGCATGATTCTGGTGCCCTCCATGTGCTCACTGCCTACCTCCTGCCAGTTGCAAGCCATCTGCTGGCAGCCGTATCTCCTTCCCATTCACAAGCCAACCTAATTTGGCTCTCTCTCCTACTCTCCCCGATCAGCTGGGAAAACTCTGATTGGGTTGCACTATGCTACTTTATTTTTAAATAAAAAGAAGCAATATGCCAATATGATTTTATATTCTACTTGTGCAACAACTTTTACATTTTCCTATAAAAGCACAATAACTGCTATAGAACTTATGTATTATTACACTGTACAAATGCTTCCATGAATGCCTGTGCACTTGGTTGTAGAGCTTTATATTTTATTTTTAAAAAATTATATCTTACTCCTCAACAGAAGACTCTTGGGCACATTACACCACAATAAAATATCAGGACTCTTTCTAAACTTACAGCAAGATCCAATCTAAAGCAACAAAAAGTCCTGATTTCCTTTAAAGAGAACAAATATACAAAACCAAATACAATGGGTATAGAGATTCCAGAAATATAAAATGTCAGGGTCACCTGTTCTCTCAAAATATGTAATGATTTAACAGGTTTAAAACGTTTGTTACAAGGGAGATTAATAGGGTTGCCAGGTTTGGGGTGCGGAGGTACCTCAGCAGGGTATAATGCCAAAGAATCCATTGCCCAAAGCAGCCATTCCCTCTAGGAGATCTTGGAGATCTCCATGTGCTGCCTAGAGGCTGGCAATACTAAGGGGAGGGCCAGACCTGTCGATTTGAGTGGTAGAACCTGGGGAGGGCAAGGTTTAGGGTGCAGAGGGACTTCAGAAGGGTAAAATGCCATAGAGTCAACTGTCCAAAGCAGCTGTTGTAATAACTGGGAAATTTTCTGTAGGAGAAATGATGTGCTGTGGCTGGGAAACATGGTGATTTCTGGGAGATCTCCAGGCCCCACAGGAAGATTGGCAACTCCAGTGACCATTTAAGGGAAGACTGGGATATGTATTTTGGCAACTCCAGTGATCGTTTAAGGGAAGATTGGGATATGTATTTTACCTCAGGACACATTCAATGACTCCCAATAGCAACAGCAAACTGTTTAGAATATTGGAGGCGAGACTCAGGCAATGTGGCCAGTGGATAGGGACAACTTCTGAGTGGCACATCACAAAGCCAACTGATTTGGGAGTGTGTGGAATGTTCATGAAGTGCCAACACCAAAACACAATCCTTCCTTATATATATTTGAGTTTTGGTCATACCTCATATGGTCAAAATGCGCGCCGGAATCAGTTGGCCGAGGGACTTGCCAGTCAGAGACAGAGTCCCTCGCCACTGGCTGCTTAGCCTTCCGGCATGGCTGTGCGCCCTCCCACTCAGCCACCGCGCAGCCTCACGACCCCAGTCTGCTCCAGCCGCCGATTGCTTCGGCCTGGGTGGGGCGGCAGCTACCGGCTCGGAGGGACTTCACCCAAAGCTGGGTATGGAGGCTTTGTGGGGGAGGGCGCAGTGGGCCTCGGGAGCGCTGCGCAGCCACCCCTCCCTGAAGGCTTTCAGGAACGGAGGGCCCTCCCGAATGGCGGGGCAGGGAGGCTTCCTCGCGGAGTCAGCGGCGGGCCTCAGACGCTTCCCTTGCCCGGAGATCACCGCCCCTCCTCCCTGCGTGACGGGGCCAGCCCAGCCGCCTTGCCCACCCCCAAGGACTCTCCCTAGGGCCCGTTGCCTCGGCTGCAACGGGCTTCCCCCCTAGTTATATATAAAGAGAGAAGAGATGTGTGTGTGTGTGCGTGTGTGCGTGTATATATATATATATATATATATATATATATATATATATATATATAGAGAGAGAGAGAGAGAGAGAGAGAGAGAGAGAGAGAGAATAACAGTTGATTCCCATGTGTATATTCAAAAGCCATTTGGGCATTCAAAACCAAAGTATGTCTTCTGTCTAATTCTGAGACTTAATGTACACTACTGTGGGAATAGAGTTGGCAACCTCCAGGTAACTCTGGAGACTTCCTGGATTCACAACTGATCACCAGATCACACATATCAGTTCCCTTGGAGAAAATGGCTGCTTTGAAGGGTTGACTCTGTGATATTATAACCTCCTGAGGTCCTTCCCCAAACCCTACTCTTCCAAAGATCCACCTGCAAATCCCTAGGAATTCTCCAGTTTGGACTTGACAACCCCAGGAAACCTCATCCTTCTGTAGCTCAGGTTATGGGGAGATTGTTCACTTGAAAGGAACTGGTGGATAGACTCAGCCTTGTTCTGTGAGGATTATGTGAAGATTTAGCATACACTGGAAAATCTGTCCTGTCCTGTTGTGATACTTGAAAATAGTAAGTGGAAATAAAACATGTAATGGCCCATTTACTGCTTAGTCCACAATCAGCTAGAATGGGTACACTCCACTAGGGTTGCCAGCCCTTCACTAGCAAACCTAAGGGCCACTTGGGAGTCAGAACTTGGGTTGCTGGACTATGACATCATTTCCAGTTGCTCACTGTGATGCTCCAGAAATCCCCCCAATCTCTGTGGTAAGGACCACAGCAATTTGATGAAGTTCCTAAAGTGTTTTGGATATCCATCACTTTATTTATTTATGTACCTCATGTATAGCCTGTCTTTCTCCCCAGTGGGAACCCAAAGCACCTTAGATTGCTCTCTTCCTCTCCACTTTATCCTAACAACAACCCTGTGAGGTAGATTACGCTGAGAATGTCTGCCGGGCCCCAGGCTGCCCCTGAACATTTCATAATCTCCCTATTATAGGCCAAATACTTTTTTTTTTCCAATTTGTCATTGGTCAAAACATTAATGTAATGCACTATAGCCTGAAAAAGCATGTCAGCATATCAAAAATACACTTATGAAAATATAATAAACTACATTCCATTTCTACTATGATAAGTAATAGACACACAGGAAAGTTATTATTTGTTCCATTCTGTCTACATAAAGATATCTGACCAGCTAAGTTTGCAGAAGAAGCATATTTTCAGCTTCTTTTTTCTACATCAACAATATTCACAGTCTGCAAAGAGAAGCAGCTTTTCCAAATTCTTAACAGCAACTTTCAATTTGGCAGTAATTCTAAGAAATCAAAAATCTTGACTTCCAACACATTACATCTCATGGAGCCATAAATAATTTTCATCTCTTTCACTCTTTCAAAATGTTACCAGATTGGCCTTTTCATTTTTGGGAATCTGTCTCCTGAAGATTTTTAGTTTTTATTTTAAAAATGAAAACAAGATACTCTTCATTTATGTCAGTAGTCAATAAGTGACTGTTCAATGGACAGATTTAAACCAGCACTCCTAACAATATTCAAACACAAGCAAATAATTTTTGGATCATTCAACTAAATATAAAAGACTAAAGAGGCAAGCATCATTATGACATTTACTAGCAATAAAATGTGTTCTCATTTCTGAATCTCTAATTATATATTGTACCATGATAGAAATAAAAGTCAGCATAAATCAGATTCTGAAGATTCTAATATGGGAAGATGACATACAGAGTTCATTAGACAAGTGATCCTAAAGCATGGAAGAGGAGCTTTCGTCCAGTCAGTGAGATCACACCAGGTCAGCAAGAGGAGAAGAATTTTATTTGATGCCAAAGGTCAGCAAGCTAGGAGAGCTAAAAGGCTGACCCCTTTCAGTTGCAGCTACACACCTATTATACTTTCAACAGCCTTTGGTTACACGCTACAGCATACATCACACAAGCAGGGCAGAACAATGGCAACTTTTCTTTCCTTTACACAATCTCGCTTCCTGTTACAAGAAGAGGCCTCAATTGGATGCACCATTTCTTCTACATTACAAGCTAGTTCTGAAACCTAAGCATTTTCCACACCTGGGCCTCGTTTGAAGCCTGACCACAACTTGCTATGGTTCCTGGGCCTTTTCCGACTGCATCAGTGACAGTTGGCTATATTAAAAGCTTTATGCTTTTTGCAAACAGGCTGTTAGGAAATCCAGAGCCCAGAAGCTAGGGTAAACAAGCTTTTAGGTAGGAGGGGGAAAATTAGAGGGGTGATGGAAGGTTTCAGGTGATGGGACTTGAGGTCTGAGATGGGTTAAGGCTAACTTTAATTTCTTTATTTCAATTTTATTGTTTTAATCTGACTGATGTTTTCATGCAGTGATCATTCTTAGAATTTCTATGAGAATTGTTTAGCCAAGTTATCAAGGACTGAAGCAGAGTGCAAGCTCTATCACTGGGCTATAGTCTCTCCCTAGTTCCTGTTGGGGTTACCAGGTCCCCCCAGCTACCAGCAGGGAATGGGGGTAGCATTGCCAGATCCAAGTTGAGAAACTCCTTAGCATTTAGGGGTGGAGCCTTGGGAGGACAGGGGCCTCAATGGGGCACATTGCCATGGAGTCAACCCTTCAAAGCACTCATCTCTGTGATCTGGAGATGGTCTAGAATTCTGGGGGATCCAGAGGCCCCACCTGAAGGCTAGCAACCCTAGTTCCAGTCCAGCTCCAGGCCACCTGTGGTGCTAGATCTTGAAGTGGTTGAACCCAGTTCCTTCTATATACAAAACTAATCTTTATCACTGTGTGTTGGTCTGTGGTTATTTTACATTTATTTTTATTTTACAAAATTTACAGCCTGCCTTTCTGCCTTCACAAGGTCCAGTAAGACAGCTAACTAACTAAAACACACACACAAAAACACATTTTAAAACCATTAAAACCAATCAAAATCACTAAAAATCACATACAAAGCATAAAAACAATTTTAAAACATTGGGCATTTAGTCTTCACAAGTCTTGTAACTCGCATTTGTTTATCACAAGTTGAAAATTCTGGTCAAAAATTGTCCCTCACTTCCATATTCTTTCCTCAAATATAGAAGTTTTAGCCATGCTTTTCAAAATATAAAGGCCAAGTTCAGATACCTGGTTGATTGCTGACTTATAGCTTTGTCTCAAACTATGTTGAAATATCTGTAAACAGTGTAACATTCTCAGGGGAAAAAAACTTTACTCCTGTTCCTTTGTTTCTTCTCTAATGCACATGACCTTCAGGATGTGATATATGCAGACAGTTACAACCATTAGAGATGGCTTTGTTTCATACGCAGCATAGTCGATATTGCATAGACCCTGAAGGCTACTTGCAAGTGACAGAGAAGTTTACAGTAGTCTCTAGGGAAAAGAAGAAGCTCAGGGGGCATCTTAGCAGCATCAAGCCATTATCAGAACACTCATGAAACCAGGCTGACATCATTATTAATGAAAGGTAACCATTTTGGTTCTACAATCTCAGCTGCTGCCCGTGGCATAACCATGCATGCTTCATTATTTAAACAACAAAATCCCTATCAATAGAAACTATGAAACGCCCACAATATAGCCAACTCTTCTAAAAGTGATCAAGTGACTCATAACAATATTTTACCTGATAAAGTATGTTTCTCAAAGCACACAGAAAATTCAAGAGTGCCTGTTTTTCAGCAACATTTTATTTTCTCTGCTTTTAAACATGTGCAATATACACATGCGGAGCTTTCACAAAATGGTGACAATGTTCAGAGCCAGCCTAAATGCTAGCAAAGTAGTGATAGAGGAAGGAAACATATCAACTTCCATAGTCCAAAATTTCAAATTTCAGAGAATACTCAGCCATTTGCAGCAGGTGATGAAGAGAGCCAAGTGTGGTAATGTATGAACTGGCTTTCAAACAGAAAAGGGGAAAAAAAGTTGTGCCATTTCCTGCTTCTGTATTTTCCCTAATCCATAAGATTAAGTTCTGGTATATAAAGGCCAGTGAAGAGATTATAGATGGCAAGACAAGCATGAAGTAGTCTTTCTCCCATAATAAAATATAGACACATCCAGCATTTATATCCATAGGAGACTTTTTTCTATAAAAGATGGGTGGCAGGAAGTTTTTTCCATTATTGTTATTTTTTTTCATTTCTTGAAGGTGTTATGGGAAGCTGCTAAGAAGTACTAAGGCTACTCCCAAAGCCTCCATTATACTGAAAATCACATTTCTAGGCTATGTGACAAATTCTTGTAGGATGAACAGTAGCAGGTCATCAGAAACACAAGATGTATGTTTGTACAGGTAGTACTATGAAGCACTACAAGAAAAGCTCTACTTGAAGAAGAAGACAACGACATTGGATTTATACCCCGCCCTTCACTTGGAGTTTCAGAGAGTTTACAAACTCCTTTTCCTTCCCCTCCCCACAACAGACACCCGGTGAGGTAGGTGGGGCTGAGAGAGCTCTTTCAAGAACTACTCTTTCAAGAACAGCTCTGACGGAACTATGGCTTGTCCAAGATCATCCAGTGGCTGCAAGTGGAGGAGTGGGGAATCAAATCTGATTCTCCCAGATTAGAGTTCACACACTTAACCACTACACCAAACTGGCTTGTAGTCCAGTACACAATTTTATATATACATTTTTGGGTGTGAGAAAGACAGTGCTGAGTTATACTTGAACAGCACCAATAAGGTTCCATACCAGTGATTAAATATTAGTGAAAGTGTCATAAGTTTTATATCTGCCAGGCAATATTACAACAGATCCCAGTGAGCATTTTAACAAGAAATACCATCTCTCCTTATGTCAGATTTAATGCTAACCTATAAACATATCACTGCAAGATGAATTTCTGCATTAATTTAGTAATAACATTTTTATTTTAAAATGCACATTAAATGTATTTAATAATAGTATACCATATAAGTGATGCTACACTAGAGTTTATTTTAAAAACTGATTTGCTGCTTAAACTCAAGTAATATAGCATTCATTAGGTCAGCTTTTGGAAAGAATATTAGATGAATAAAGGATAAGAAAATATTCTAACAAAAGAACATAAGATTTGCCATATTAGTCATTCTAGTTCAGCTTTCATTTCAGCTTATTCCTCGGGAGGGGATTATAAACAGAATATGAAGTTTATCTAAGATGACAAACAATATTCTACTAATAATAAGCACTTTTGTTGTTCCAACACACACACACACACACACACAGAGATATTATTTATAGATGACTTCTCCAAAGACTTGGTAAGGACACCTCACAAATTAAGATACAACAAAGTAACAGAAACATCTACATAAACATTATCAGTAATGAACAGATCATAGTAACAAGTCATAAAAACAAGGCAGGGAATTAAAACAGCATAAAGCAATAGCCTATTTTTTAATAGTCTTCAGACTACAAAAACAGTTAAAAAAATAAAACATCCCAATTGAAAGTCTAGGTTTTGGTGTGGCACTGAAAGAAGAGTAAGGTAGGCTCCCAGCCAGACTTTAAGGGGAGGCATTAAAGGAGCCAACTCTGGAAAAGCCACCTGCCTCTCTGCAGGCAGGAGTACAAAAAACTGGACTTAGAAAGACAATCTTAATTTGTGGGCTGAACAGTACAGGAAGAGGCAGTCCTTCAAATATCCTAATTTCAACCCATTTAGGAACCTCATTCCCATAGTTTCTGCCTGATGGATACCAACAAGTGTGGGCCTGCGATACTCATGGGGGAGGATTCCTTCCCACTTTCATGCCAGGGTTCAGTATGACCCAGGGGCTTTGCCATTTCTGGCAGCATGCCCTGTGTGGCTCCTGGGCTGTACAGCCACCACTGTTGGGTCCAGCAGGGCTCCCATGCTGTGCTGCTACTGCCACTGAAGCCAGCAAGGCTTGCCAGCACTGCCACTGCTGCCACAGGGCCCAGTGTGGCTCCCAGGCTCCGACAACAACTGCTGGAGGTGTGTTCTCTGCACTTTACTTTTCAGGGGATTTAACCATCCCCATGTATTTTTGAACATTTCAGATTTTTCTGCAAACCTGCAGAGTTCCCCAAGTTTACTGAAAAATCTGTTTAGCATCCATGTGGCCCTGATCCACAGATTTAGGTATCCACAGGTGGGGGCCACAGGTTGCTAATGGTATATAGTTTTCTACTTCACACGTATTCAAAATGAAAAAAAAAATGCCCAGGTGCACTTATTGTTTAATGCTGCATAAATCATATTTGAGTGTTCATAGTTAATTGTCTCCATGACAGAGAGCTCTTTTAAAGCACTCATTCCATAGAAAAAAGCTAAGCACTTCTTCAGTTAACAACATGCAACACTTCCTTTGACGCATGACCATTTTCAGACAATGCCTGAATATTAGAGAAAAAGCTTCAAAATAAATCTACCTGTAGAAGGAAAGTACTGTACCTTTCATACTATCATTGAAAAGGCTCTGTCATGTGTAATTGCTAATTGTACTAATAATAGAGAAACAATTCAGAGTAGGACTTAATTAGGCAATCTAAGTGGGCCAATATGGGTCCACAAGAGAATGTGTACATTACTTATTTATTTATTTAGAAAATGTTATGCCACCTCTCCAGGAACCTGTCTAAGCAAACCCAGTATTTAAAACTCAGCTCAGACTACTGACAGGTGAAAATGTGCAGACTAAACTAGTCTTAAAATATTAACCCTGCAACCCCCTCCCCATTACATTTCACATAATAATGAGATGCATGTAGTGGTGCCAGCAGGTCATACTGTTGAAGAGGGAATGTGCATGCTTCATTCCAAAAAAAGGAAACATAAGTCTTTTGCACTTAATTTTCTTCACTTTCTAAAAGCTGCTCTAATGAAGTAGCTACTTTTGAATAAGTAAGCATTTTATTTACATCATGTAGGCATAACTCCTATACCTACAAGCTTTGTACAGTGATTTCAAATTAAGTTATATATTTATTGAAATGCTATCTTGCTGTCAAAAATATGTGTTCACTCAGAGTGTGTTTTTGTTATTGGTATTTTATTACGAATTGATCCGGCTTGTTGAGCATCAACTTTTAATAATTTTTAATGACTTTTAACTGTTTATTGTAATGATTGTTACTGTTCATTGTTTATGTATGGCATGTGCCTTTATGTTCACCACCCTGAGCCCTTGTTGGAAGAGTGGGATATAAATCTAATAAATAAATAAATAAAATGTTTTGGTCTCATAACTAAAGTTCCCTAGTTGTAACAGATGTGGGGAGAGGGAGAGGAAGAATATATTTGTGTTTAACACTAGAAACTTCACAGAAGCATAAACTATAATAGAATATAACTACAGTCTTAACCAGCAGATTAAAATTAATACAAATTAAAGTGCATTTTAACTTATGTACGCCGCCTTGAGCCAGTTTGCACCGACAAGATGGGATACAAATTGGAAGTAAATAAATAAATAAATAAATAAAATAAAAATAAAGGAAGGTGTTGCTGCAAGAAGAGGCTAGATGGATATACTGGTTGAATTCATTACTACCTCATGGGCTAAACTCAGAACTTATTCTTAGTTGTTTTCTATAATCATGCCTAGGGCTCTTTTTGTATCAGGAACTCCTTTGCATATTAGGCAACACACCCCTAATGTTTCCTTCATAAGAACATAAGAACATAAGAGAAGCCAATGTTGAATCAGGCCAATGGCCCATCTAGTCCAACACTCTGTCACACAGCGGCCAAAATATACCAGGTGCCATCAGGAGGTCCAGCAATGGGGCCAGGACACTAGAAGCCCTCCCACTGCTGCCCCCTCCAGCACCAAGAATAGAGTGCATCACCTGCCCCAGACTGAGAATTCCCATCTATACCCTGTGGCTAATAGCCACTGATGGACTTCTGCTCCATATGTTTATCTAATTTCCTCTTGAAGCCGTCCATACTTGTAGCTGCCACCACCTCCTTTGGCAGTGAATTCCATATGTTAATCAGTCATTGGGTGAAGAAGTATTTCCTTTTATCTGTTCTAACCCGACTGCTCAGCAATTTCATAGAGTGCCCACGAGTTCTTGTATTGTGAGAAAGGAAGAAAAGTACTTCTTTCTCAACCTGCTCAATCCCATTCATAATCTTATAAACCTCGATCATGTCACCCCTCAGCCGTCGTTTCTCCAAGCTGAAGAGCCCTAAGCATTTTAACCTTTCTTCATAGGGAAGGTGTTCCAACCCTTTTATCATTCTAGTTGCCCTTCTCTGCACTTTTTCCAATGCTATAATATCCTTTTTGAGATGTGGTGACCAGAACTGTACACAGTATTCCAAATGAGGTCGCACCAATGATTTATACAGGGGCATGATGATACTTGCTGATTTGTTTTCAATTCCCTTCCTAATAATCCCCAGCATAGTGTTGGCCTTCTTTATTGCAGCTACACACTGTCTAGACATTTTCATTGAGTTATCCACTACGACTCCAAGATCTCTCTCTTGGTCCGTCTCTTCCAGTTCAGACCCCATCAACGTGTATTTATATTTAGGATTTTTGGCTCCAATGTGCATCACTTTGCACTTGGCCACACTGAACCCCATTTGCCACGTTGACGCCCACTCACCCATCCTCAACAGATCCCTTTGGAGTGCCTCTCAATTCTCCCTGGTTTTCACCACCCTGAACAACTTTGTGTCATCTGCAAATTTAGCCACTTCACTGCTTACTCCCAATTCCAAATCATTAATAAACAAGTTAAAAAGCATCGGACCGAGTACTGATCCCTGTGGTACCCCACTGCTTACCACCCTCCATTGAGAAAGTTTCCCATTTATACTCACTCTCTGTTTCCTATTTAGAAGCCAGTTTTTGATCCACAAGAGGACTTGTCCTTTTATCCCATGACTATTGAGCTTATTTAGGAGCCTTTGATGAGGAACTGTATCAAAAGCTTTCCGGAAGTCAAGGTAAATAATATCTACTGGGTCCCCCTTGTCCACATGTTTGTTCACTCCCTCAAAAAACACTAACAGGTTAGTGAGACAAGATCTTCCCTTACAGAACCCATGCTGAGTCTGCCTCAATAGTTTTTGTTCATCAATGTGCCTACTAATTCTTTCCTTAATAACAGTTTCCACCAACTTACCCGGTATCGATGTCAGACTGACTGGCCTGTAATTTCCCGGATCTCCCCTGGAGCCCTTTTTAAAGATGGGAGTGACATTAGCTACCTTCCAGTCCTCAGGAATGGAGGCAGATTTCAATGAAAGATTACATATTTTTGTCAGGAGATCCACAATTTCACATTTGAGTTCTTTCAGAACTCTCAGATGAATGCCATCCGGGCCTGGTGATTTATTAGTTTTTACATTGTCCATCAGTCGGAGGACTTCCTCTCTTGTCACCGCAATCTGATTCAGTCTTTCAAACCCCCTCCCAAAATCGGTGCTTCTGGAGTGGGCAAGCACTTCTCCTCTTCCACAGTGAAGACAGAGGCAAAAAATGCATTCAGCTTCTCAGCCATTTCCCTATCATCCTTCACTACTCCTTTTACCCCTTGGTCATCCAAGGGCCCCACTGCCTCCCTGGCTGGCTTCCTACTTCTAATATATTTGAAGAAAGTTTTATTGTTGGCCTTTATGTTTTTTGCGATATGCTCCTCATATTCCCTTTTTGCTTGCCTGATCACAGACTTGCATTTTATTTGCCATAGTCTGTGTTCCCTTTTATCAACCTCACTAAGACTAGCTTTCCACCTCTTAAAGGAATCCTTCTTACCTTTTACAGCTTCCATTACTTTATTTGTTAACCATGCTGGCTTTTTTCTATACCTATTTGTACCTTTCCTAACCTGCGGTATATATTTTTTCTGAGCTTCTAGGACTGTATTTTTAAATAGTCTCCAAGCTTCCCCAATGGTTTTGACCTTCTCCACTCTTCCTTTCAATTTCTTCCTCACATGTCCCCTCATACCAGAGAAGTTACCCCTTTTAAAGTTAAAAGTGGTTGCGTCAGTCTTTTTGGGCAACGCCCTATCTGTACAAATGTTAAACTCAATGACATTATGGTCACTGTTCCCAAGTGGTGCAATCACTTTTACATCTCTCACCAGGTCTTGGGTGTTACTTAGGACCAAATCCAGGATCGCTTCTCCCCTGGTATGATCTGTGACCGTCTGTTCCATAGCACAGTCATTGAGAGTGTCTAAAAACTCAATCTCTTTTTCCCGACTAGAACTCATATTGACCCAATCAATGTGTGGGTAGTTAAAGTCGCCTATTATGACACAGTTATTTCGTCTAGCCGCTATCTTTAATTCATTCATCATTTTATAATCCTCCTCTATCTTTTGATCTGGTGGGCGATAACAAACTCCCACTGTTAAGCTTCCTTTTGGACCCACTATTTCAACCCATAGCATTTCCGATTTCAACCCATAGCATTTCAAGAGCTGATAAGTAGTAATATAAGTGACAGTTTTGAGTGTAATGGTTTATTATGATTTTTTTATGGTTACATTTATCTTCTTTCTTCTAGTAATAAGAATTGTGATTGCTACACGCTCAGATAAAGCAAATATTGTGAAACAAATTGTTTACATTGCACAGCATTCATTAGCGTGTGAGCGATAATAGAAGATAATTTTCTACAGAATTACTACAGTAAATGTTTTTTGCAACATATCTTTATTGACTCATCATTTTTGTCACGGATGTTGTTTTTGGAATTCCATTTCCTTCATTGATCTCTCATTTTTTCTTCTTACCTGGAGATTGACAACAATGGTTCCCCAAGAGGAAATGGGTGGTTTGGAGGGTGGAGTCTATGGCACTGTACCTGTCTGAGGTCCCACCCCTTCTCAAACCTCACCCTCTCCAGGCTCCACCCCTCAAATCTCCAGGAATTTCCTAACCTGGAGTTGGCAACCCTATCTCCTTCCCAGCCAACCATCAACCTACCTTTATTTGCCTACCCCTGACTTCAGCTTTCCATCCTCCCCACAGCCTCTACCCTGCTCTGAAACCCTGACTGCTACATCACAGTGGCTGTCATAAGGGGAACATCTCAGTAGGATATAAGGACATAGAGTCCACCATTTTCTCCAGGGGAACTGATTTCTGCCATTTGAAGAGCAGTTGTAATTCTGAATGATCTCCAGCCCTCACCTGGAGATTGGCAACAATGGTACCCCAGGAGGAACAGTACAGTCTTTCTCTGCAATGGAGACAAAAGCAGCTTACATCATTCTCCTCTCTCCCTTTAGACTTGCACAACCACCCTGTGAGGTAGGTTAGTCTGAAAATTTGTAAGTGGTCTGAAATCACCCACTTAGTTTCCACAGCAAGAACCTGAGTCTGGCAGACCCTGCTCTAAAGTGCTAACTGCTACACCACACTGGCTGTGGTATCTCCTGGTATCACAAATGAACTCCAGACAACAGATCTCTCTCTCCCCCTGGAGAAAATAACTGCTTTGGAGGGTGGGCTTTATCGGATTATGTTCAGCTGAGGCAGTGCCCCTCCCCAAACCCTGGCTTCCATAGACTCTGCCATAAAATCTCCAGGAATTTCCCAACCTGGAACTGACAATGAGTTTTCTCCCAAAGGCCAAAAGAGGCATGGAAAGAGTCTCCTCC
This sequence comes from Gekko gecko, assembly GCA_029375565.1. Classification (NCBI taxonomy): domain Eukaryota; kingdom Metazoa; phylum Chordata; class Lepidosauria; order Squamata; family Gekkonidae; genus Gekko; species Gekko gecko. Next base: position 119,980,585 of record JAPDNY010000004.1, read on the forward strand.
TCACTTTTTACTGACAGAACCAAGCATGGTTGCCTAGCAACAGGCACTGAGGGGAAAGTAGGGTTGCCAGCTCTGAGTAGGGAAATACCTGGAGTTTTGGGGAACAGATCCTGTGGAAGGCAGTGTTTGGGGAGGGGAAGGACTCAGCAGGGTATAATGTCATAGGCTCTACCCTCCAAAGGAGCCATTTTCTCCAGGGGAACTGATCTGTCATCTGGAGATCAATTGTAACAGTGGGAGATTGGGAGATCTCCAGGTCCCACCTGAAGATTGGCTTCCCTAGGGGAAAGTCAGCCGAACAGAATGATTTGAAGGCTGCTGGCCCACCTCAGTAGCCAGCCAGCCATGGCAGAGCCAAGCAGGAGAGACAGTCATTTTGGCAGTTATTCTGACAGGAACATTGGCTGAGGAGGCAGTGGGCAGTGAAGAGGAGCAGACCCAGCACCCAGCCAGTGGTACATGATTACTCTTGAGTGGTGGTTGATCAGCCAATGGCTGATGGAGTGCACATCACAGCCAATGAGAGAACTGGAAATGGCCAACATGTCAAGAGAAATATATATTTCTCAACAATCCTTTCTGTGTGCAGATACTTATTTTCGCAAACAGAGGTCACACTCTCACCAACAGGTTTTTCTACAGACTCAGGGGACTCTGTGGGTCTACAGAAAAATCCAAAAAGTTTTCAAAAAAACTTCAAGGAAGGTTGTCAAAATGAGTAACTGAGCCCACAGGTGTGTGGGAAAAAGCGATCAATAAATCGAAAGTATTATTATTATTGTTGTTGTTGTTATTGTTATTGTTAATATTGTTATTATTGTTATTGTTATAAAGTTCCAGACCAGCAAGAATATGAAGGTGGTTACATTCCCAGTATCCTTCCAGAATGAAGGTTTATAGACTCCAGCTGAAGGTGTATAGACTAAGAAGGCATGGGCAGTCAAGTTGTCAGCTAAGTTCAAAGATTATGTGACAGGTTAGCATTGCGGTAAAGGTGAACTCCAAGTATGAGTAACCTCTGATTCTATATCATTGTAATATTTGAATTGTGTTGAGTGAGGATGCCAAAGTAAATTAGGGGCTGTGATATATTTATTGTATGTGTTATAATGGAGCAGACTGGTATTTATGTGTTGGTTTAGTCTCATAGGATGGACTCCCTACTCATTTGTTCTGAAAGTCTGAATTATAGATTGCATGAGCTCCCGTGTCCGGAAACCAGTTGCTCCTTTCTCTGTATCTCCTTTCTAATAAATCGAAGTTTTGAACACATGAGTGCCCCATTCCTGACTTGCAAGCTAAAAGGAACATTGCAGGACTGGGAATTGTATTCTTTTTTTACATGCAGAACTCTTTCACCCAGAAGTACTCTCATCCATGGTCCTGATCGACTCTTATTCCCTTGTATTCAATTTATTACCAGGTGTGGTTCCAGTTTTTCTTCCTGGTATAGTAACACCCTGTTATTTCCCTCCACTGCTTCTGCATCATTTGATAAAGATGGTATTTGATACTCAGAGAGCTACTTAATTTTCCCCTTACAATATAATAGCCAATACAATAATACAGACTAGTTCAAAGGCAATACTAGAAGAGCACTCTCTTCCAGACCTATCCAAATGTGGTCAATTTCTGGCAGCATGGAGAGTTTCTTGTGTTTTGAGCATCTGGCTTTCTTTGAGGCACTTTGTTTTCTAAAAAGCTCTTACATTGTCACAGGTTGTTTGTGTAACACACACAAAAAAACCCTCCTGTATTTTTACTTCTTATTCAAAGGAATAGGGCCAGGCTTTACTTCAACTCTTCTGTACCATTTAAGATTCCAGTCTGGGTCTCCTTCACTAGTTTTCTTCTCTTGCTCCCTTGCCATGTGGCAGGGGAGATCAGTGCCACTTCAAGCCTGCAAGGAAAGGTCACTTTAAAAAAAGAAAAGATGCTCTCTGCAGTGCATTTTGCAGACAGGTGGATTTGCACAGCTCTGCTTCAGGTAAGGCAGAACCAGTTATAGTTTAGTCTAGCCTGGCTTAAGCAACACTAGCTCCAGCTTGTTACAGGGGTGGAGAGGAAGACTTAAAACAGCTTTTTAAATCACTTGCAGTCTAAAAACAATTCCATCATATAAGGCCTGGGGACAGTGAAAAGTGTAGTGCCTTCACACCTTGCTCCACGGAGTTAGCCTAGTTGTTGCTATTTTAAGGAAACCTGAATAAAAAAGCATATATGAGATAGTTCTCCTTGAATACTAGAATTCTCAATATAAGTGATGTAATTATTTAGTAAACTCTAATAATGAGACAATATTCCCTTTTTTCCCATTTAATACTCTTGTTTCATGAAAGTCAAAGTGATATTTTGAACTATTGAAAATAAAGTAAAATCTAAAAGCTTAGTGTAGAGAAGAGGGTTGTTGGGACTCATTTTGTTTGTTTGTTTGTTTGTTTTACATACGGCACAGTCAGTTTTTACCAAAACTGCAAAGGCACTGCTTGTTGAAATACAGTGTAAACCAATACAGTGCTTCAGAGTACAGATATAGTCCATTCTTGGAAAACAAAAATAAATATTTGCTTGCTGTGAGAGATTTCTGTGTGCTCTTATTGCTCAAATCTAAGCAGCAAAACATGTCATACAAGGTATGATAAGAACAAGTGGAGTATGTTATCACTGGCAGGGAAACCAACTTATGTATAATATGAATACTCTGAAATGGTCTTTACTGGGAAAAGATTTTTCTATCAGTTCTCTACACATTCAGGATTCTGTTATGCTTTAGGCTCTGCTACAAAGAAAGGTGAACTTTGGAATGTTAGTAATGGATTAGGTTGCGCATTTTAAAATGAAACCTCTTCCCCGGGATGGTGGTCGGGATGACTTTGTTTTTATTTCTGTTATAGTGCCTTTCTATAGTGCAGAAGCACAGAGTTATATTTCTAAAGGGATTGGATCCTGTTGGTTGGATAAAGATTAAATTTTTCATTAGAGAAAAGGAACTTTTCTGCTTCCTCCCAATCAAGGCAGCCCATAGATTCCCACAGAATGCTTCTCCTGGGGGATAAGTGACCCTGAGGAACAACAGGACTGATAAAACAAAATTATTTGAGGAATAACCTAAATGAAAATTAACAAGGAAGTAACATTAATCTTTCTCTGTATGTGTCTGGGTTGGAAACTTCCTGGAGATTTGGGGGTGGATCCTGAGAGGCTGTGTTTGGGGAGGGGAGGTACCTCAACAGGGTATAATGCAACAGAGCTCACCCTCTGTTCTCTGGAGATCAGTTCTAATACCTGAAGCCTAAGAAGAAAAGAAGAGAAGAGACTGGATTTATACCCCGCCCTTCACTACCCGAAGGAGTCTCAGAGTACAAACTCCTTTCCCTTCCCCTCCCCACAACAGACACCCTGTGAGGTAGGTAGGGCTGAAAGAGCTCTGACAGAGACTGTTCTTTTTCAAGAACAGCTGTGCCAAAACTATGGCTTGCCCAAGGTCATCCAGCAGGTGCAAGTGGAGGAATGGGGAATCAAACCCAGTTCTCCCAGATTAGAGTCTGTGCACTTAACCACTACATCAAACTGGCCTAAAGGAGAGAAACTATACATAGCCTGTATCAATTTAAGGGGTAGCCTTTATTGATTTAAAGGGTGCATTTGACTCAGTCCCCAGGGACTTGTTATGGGGAAAACTCAAGATTCTGGGGTTGGCGCCTCATCTGCTTTTTTCTAATTAAGAAACTACATGATGCTACCTCAGGTGTAGTCAGGGGTCTTTTGTGGGGGGAGCACACCGGAGCACAGCTCCCCTAGCTCGAGAGGACAGAAAGGCTCCTGCATGTCAGTTTCGGCCATACAAGTGGATTCGGGAGTCTTTCGGCCAGCTGAATGTCAGTTTCAGCCTCATTATATCCTATGGGCCATTGAAGTCAATGGCAAAATCATAGGGTATATTCTGGGGGCTGGAGAGGAGAGGGTTTGAGGAAGAGGCTCCAAACTCACAGGGTAGCTGTTGGAGCCTCTCCCCAAGATACCCACCAAGTTTCAAGAACATTGGGCCAGGGGGTCCAATTCTATGGACCTCCAAACAGGTTGCCCCCATCCCCTCCATTGTTCTCTATGGTGGGGAAAAAGGTTACTTTTTCCCACGGTGCTGTTAGTAGCTCTGGGGGGGGGGAGAGGGTTTGAGGGAGAGGCTCCAAATTTTCAGGGTAGCTTTGGGAGCCTCTCCCCACATACACTCCCACATCTCAAAGCAATTGGGCCAATGGGCCTAATTCTATGGGCACCCAAACAGGTTACCCCCATTACCTCCATTGTTTCCAATGGGGAAACCCAGCCAGCCGCACTTAAGGCAGGCAAGCAGGCAACCACCCAGCAGTCAGACTCTCCCAGAGAATCTCAGGGAAAGTGAAGTGTCTTGGGAGGTGCTTGTTTGCCATGAGGTTGCACCATCAATTTATACATGTATAAATGGTTTTGGTTTTGGGGGGTTTCTGTGTGGCACTGTGGCATGCTTGCACAGCCACAGTGCCACTTGTTCTGGAGTGTGCCACTTGTTCTCATGGCAAACAAGCACCTCCCAAGACACTTCACTTTCCCTGAGATTTTCTGGGAGAGTCTGATTGCTGGGTGGTTGCCTGCTTGCCTGCCTTAAGTGTGGCTGGCTGGGTTTCCCCATTGGAAACAATGGAGGTAATGGGGGTAACCTGTTTGGGTGCCCATAGAATTAGGCCCATTGGCCCAATTGCTTTGAGATGTGGGGGTGTATGTGGGGAGAGGCCCCCGAAGCTACCCTGAAAACTTGGAGCCTCTCTCTCAACCCCCCACCCAGAGCTACTAACAGCACTGTGGCAAAAAAGTAACTTTTTTCCCCACCATAGAGAACAATGCAGGGGATGGGGGCAACCTGTTTGGAGGCCCATAGAATTGGACCCCCTGGTCCAATGTTCTTGAAACTTGGTGGGTATCTTGGGGAGAGGCTCCAACAGCTACCCTGTGGGTTTGGAGCTTCTCCCTCAAACCACCTCCCTTCCAGCCCCCAGAATATACCCTATGTTTTCACCATTGACTTCAATGGCCCATAGGATATAATGGGGCCGAACTGCCGCCAAATTTCTTTCATTCCCTCCTTTCCTTCTCTCCTTTTCCTCTTTCCCGCCTTCTTCTCTTCTCTTTTTTCCTCCTTTCCCTGTTTCCCTCCTTCTTCCCTTCTCTCTCTTTCTTTCCTTCTCTTTCTTTCCCTCTTTCCTTCTCTCTACTCTCTCTCTTTCCTTCCCTCTTTCCTCCTTCTGTGGCCCAACTCTCGTGAGAAGGGGTTTAAACTATAAACCCCTTCTCTCTTCACTCCCCCACCTAGGCCAGGCTTTCAAAGATGCCTCCCCCCTTTTGCTTCCCGTCTGAAATCACTTCTGGTGATGTTGGGGGCATGGCATATGCTAATAGCTTAGTAGCTCATTAGCATACCATATGCTAATGAGCTCCTGCAGCTCTTTTTCTAAGAAAAGACCCTGGGTGTAGTTAAGATCAGTTCTAATTCTGAGAGATCACCAGGTCCCATCTGTAAGTTGGCAACCCTACTAGAACAACATCCATAATACACTGTTGGCTCCTGCTTCAGTAACATGACTTCTGCCTTGACTCCTGGACCTCAGCCTTGAGCAGGACAGCAAAACCATTTTGTTGGCAAGGCCTTTTCAGGGGGTAGAAGCTGTAGGCACTTTTAGAAGGGGAAGGGGAGCCTTAGTTTAGTTTAGTTTTATTATTACAGTCTTAAGACCAGCATACAATATAAACATAATATAAGAAAGACGGAAAAGGAAGGGGAACTATTTGGGGCTTTGTTGTATTTTGTATGGTTTAAATTTGGATTTATGCCATACTGAGCCTTAGAGAAGGCAAAAAAAGGGCACAAGAGTGCAGTAGCACCTTAAAGACTAACGAAATATGTGGTGGGGTAGGAGCTTTCATGAGTTACTGCTCACTTCTTCAGACTCACAAAAGCTCCTACCCTGCCACATATTTTGTTAGTCTTGAAGGTGCTACTGGACTCTTGCTGTTTTCTACTGCTACAAACAGACTAACCCATCTTGATCTATCTTAGAGAAAGGACTCAGAGTGATATAAACATTTTAATTAATTTTATTCCATCAACCTCAATGTGCTCCTGCAAAACAGAAAAATACCAGCCCACCACACTTTATCAACACAAGGACATTTATTTCCTTACAATCCTGCAGATTTTTAATTAAAAAAGGTTTCTTTTTGATACTAATGTGCCCTGGCAGGAAGGTAGATCACCATTCACATGGACAAGACTAAATGTGAGCTGTTTGTAAAGACATAGGACCTGTTCCCAGAGTCTGTTTACCAAACATAAGTTAGTGGTTGCACTTGCAACTATGATTCTTGCCCATTTGGGTCGTGTGAACGTAGAGGAAACAGAGTCACCATATGGATACAAGTATGGATTTGGAATCAAAGGAGGTTTTTTTTAATTAAAGGATTTAAAAAAAAAACCAAATCATTTACGGTAGCCCCCCCCTGCAAGTGGTGGGAGGCTTACCTTGGCTGGGGGCCTCACCATCTATGTAATTCTGTTGTCAGTTATGTGTTGATATCACTTCCCATGTGCACACAAGTGCTGTCAATGCATCATTGGGGGTTGCTAAGGATGCTAGGAATTTTGGCCAAATACAGAGCATTTCCAGAGGCACACTGGCATTACTTCTGAGTTCAGAGAATGTGATGTCAGCTCATTCGGCAAATACCCCCCCCCATTTCCCATGATTTTTATCCCCACCAACCAGCTGAGCATCAGCAGTGAGCACAAGGTGGTGGTGGGGAATCTTCCGCCATGAGCAGGTGCTTGCAAGTCTTATTCTCCATGAAATGGGCAACAATACATTATCAGAGTTTATATAGGCAGTTTTTTAATTAGAAGACAACCTTAGGCAGTATGAATCTTCAAGTATAGTAGGAATCCACTGCAATGCAAACAACATGATCTGTAAAAGTTGTCTAGCAGTTCCTACATAGCACATTTTACTTATTAATAAATGATGTGCAATCCTTGTGACAATGAAAAAATAATAATTTCTATTTTATGCAAAAAAGAGCAACATTGACCACATCATACCTATCCACTCCTGAAGTTCAAAAACTATCTGTTTAAAGAATATTCAAAGCAAACAGGCTGATCTGACTTCTTTCTTTCCTCTTTCTCCTCTTAGGAGAGTTATAAGCATTCTGCTTGAACTCTTAAATATATACTACTGGTGCATGGTTTGTTTGAGACTTGCACATATACAGCATCCTAAAAAGAAGCTATTGTTCTCTATATAATTTTTGCTCAAAGAACTTAAGAGACAGCTAAGAAAAAAAAACCAACGTCCCAAAAATGAATGGACAAAAGGTGCAAAAGCAAATTCAGCTCTTTGTATATGCTAGACAGCACAGACATTTACACAGCCACTGGAATTCAAATGAAAAGGCCCTTGGATACACTGCAGATAAATTAGGCCTGTCAGCATCTACAAAAGGAGCAAAGGAAAGGAAGTTGCAGCATACAAGCAAATGACATTCTGTCAATATGTCCCTTTGGAACTGAAAGGGATGACACAAATCCATGACGTGATTAAAAACAAATATATTTAAATACAATAGCACATAGAAAACAGAGCTCTCAGATTTAACAAAGAAAAAAGCCACTCTTCATTATTTGTACTCTAATGAATGAATAACTGGATCTGCCTGTTCTCCCCCTCCCCCCTCTGCTGCCCTGCTGCCCATGATCAATTGAAGCAGAATAATGCCCAGCTGGGAAGTCTTCCTTTTCTAGGAAAGCAAATCTCTGCCACCTGACAGAACCAGTTTCCTTTGTGCCAACCTTCAATTTAATTATAAAAGGGAAAAAGGATGCTGAGAAGACTGATGTGTCAGTAACTATCAAAATCATTAAACCCAATCCCTAAGAACAAAATGTTGAGTCATTCTCAGAAACCTGAAATTGAAAGGCCCCTGGCCTTTTATCAAACTCATTTTGAATCACTGCCCAGAGCCACTCTGCTTATCAATTACACCAATCTGCTCACATAAAATTTACAGCTGCAGAAAATGTTTGCACCTCTGGTGAAGGGGAAAAAAGAGTACTTCCAAAATTGTATTGTGTGATCCAATAGCTATTTGTCAAAACAGGCCCTGCTTTTATCAGTTCATTAGGTTGTTCAACTGCCAAGGAACAATATTGTTGACCTTCTGATTGGTCCACGTGGGCCTGCTGGAACTGAATGATTTAACACTGTCCTTGGCTTTCAGTGCATTCCCCAAATAACTAAAATTGATGTGCTTATTATTGGGAACTAGAACACCTCCTGATTTGGATCTCTACTGCATCACACTGACAACATCTGTTCACTAAAATTGTAGTTACACTTGGCTTGTGTTGACATAAAGAGAAAAATGCAAGGATGAGAGCCTTCTTTCAGTGGTGTGAAATAGCAGGTTTAAAACTTACTACATGAATGGCTTCATTTTTAAGAATTATTTTAACTCAGAACAAAGAGAAACAGTAATGACAGTTCTGCAGACTACCAAAGTTTATTCATATTTGTCCATCATTCAGCACTTTATATACTGTTCTTAAAACTTTTATTCAAATGGAATCAAGCTGGGCAGAAAATGGTTTATGATACCAGCTTGGAAACAAAACTCGATAATGACATTTATGCAAAGAAAATATACTGATTCAACACTTGAGTTAGCACCTGCAGCTAATGAAAATGAGCGTAATCATGTTCCCAACTCAAATATGCAAGTATGGAATATAGCAAATGCAAATAGTGAGACAGCATGTTTCAAAATGCACCTACTACATCACAGACGTGTTATTTTTCCAAAACATAATGCTTCATTTAATGTTCAAAGACCTTATAGAAAGGAGTTTCAGTATCATCAAACAACTTGCTAAAAGAATACAGAATATTGACTCATGAGTTTGAATCTCTTTTAAAATATACAGAAGATATAGGGCTATATCCTGCATTCCGCAAATGTAAGGCTTGCAAGCTCTTCCCTGCCTTCTCCTCCACCACTGCAGCTCTTTTATTGTCAGGATAAGTGACTTGTACTAATAGCTATGTGGCTGAAATGGAACAGGCAGCAACATTATTCCAATATAGGTGTCCATGGAGTAGTTACAGTGGCTCACCTCATTTCTCCATGGTCAGGGACAGAGGATGGTACTGGGTGAGAGGGTGTCAATTAGGCGCCCACTGATATGTGGGGTTTCTCAGGGGTCAATCCTCTCTCCCAATGTTATTTAACATCTATATGTGCCCCCTTGCCCAACTGGTGGAGTTTTGGGCTGGGAGCCCATCAGTACACTGATGACACCCAGCTATACCTGTTGATGGGTGAAGAAGAAGAAGAGATAAGGTTTATACCCCACCCTTCACTTGGAGTCTCAGAGTGGTTTACAAACTCCTTTCCCTTCCCCTCCCAAAAAAGACACCCTGTGAAGTAGGTGGGGCTGAGAGAACTCTAATGCAAATTGCTCTTTCAAGGACAGCTGTGCCAGAGCTTGTGACTGACCCAAGGTCACATCAGCAGGTGCAAGTGGAGGAGTGGGGAATCAAACCCAGTTCTCCCAGATTAGAGTCCACACACTTAACCACTACACCAAACTGGGTGGCTGACCAGATACCACTCCTGTGAATTTGGCTGAGTGTTTGGATGCCATAGTGAGATGGTTAAATCAGAGTCATTGAGACTTCTGCCCTGGCCCCCACCTGGTGAAACTCTCTGCTGAATAACATCCATGCCCTGCAAGACTTGTTGCCATTCCATGTAAGGCAGAGATGATCCACCAGGCATTTGGCTGAGGACATCAATGGTCTTCCATCTAGTCTGGCACTCCTCTACCTCTTCCTTTCCTTACCTCCCTGCTCTACGAGGCAATGACACTCCAGGAATTACCACCATTGGATTAGCTCAGGCTGCTGTAATTTGTATTGTATGTACTATTTTTAATCTTGAAACCTCTTTGTAAGATCTGTCTTTCAGGGGAGGGTGGCCTCCTAAAAGTCAAATTTATTAAATAAATAATAAATATTCATTTATTTATCTTCCATGAGTGGGGCTTCACTGATGCAAAAGGTGGATTATCTCGGTCCTTTTCCCAACCCACAAGGCTATTAGGATACAATGCCCTTGACCCCAGGAATAAACTTCTCAGGTGTTGGAACAGGCTCCATGGGTGAGGGGAAACTGGGGAAGATTCGAGATCATCAGCACCTTCCACTGCCAATTTGCGGGATCCAAGCAATAGGAATAGTGATAACAGTAAGCATAAAATACTTCAGTGGTTATTTCTAGAACATGAGCAAGTGCTCTTTCTGTTCTTCAAGAAATTGCATATAAAAATGATACTAGTAGTGTAACAGAGCATTCTTTGCATATGTTAGAATCATAAAATCAGGGCTTTTTTGTAGAAAAAGCCCAGCAGGAACTCATTAGCATAATAAGCTACACCCAACAGCAGAGACTCATTAGCACATTAGGCCACACCCCTGGCAGCACAGCTCATTAGCATATTAGGCCACACCCACCCATGTTACTAGAAGTGTGGTCATCCAGCCACACCTACCTTTTGCATCTTATTCTATTTACCTTGTTTGTTGTCAAAACCCAGGGCTTTTTTTGTAGCAGGAACTCCTTTGCATTTTAGGTCACACATTCCTAATGTAAACAATCCTAATGAGTTTCTGCTGTTGGGTGTGGCCTATTATGCTAAGGAGTTCCTGCTGGGTGGGGCCAACTTGGGAGCCAGCCAGAACTCCCTTCCTGTGAGTTCCTGCCCAAATATAGCCCTGCATAAAATCATAGAATTACAGAGTTGGAAAGGGTCATAAAGGCCATCTAGTCCAGCCCCCTGTTAAATTCAGGATCAGCCTAATCTTGTACAGTTCTACTAGTTGCACAGTTCTAGTAATTGCCAAGTACAAGATCATTAAAAGCTAGTATGTATGTGGAAATGTGCATGTAACAAAGCCATAGTTTGGTAATGTTTACTGCTCTGATCCTTGGAACTTCATAGGAGTGTCTATGGAAAGCAGAAGCATATGCCTAGTATTGTTTTACACCGAGGTTTTTTAATCTAATAGGGCCAGTTCCCCTATTTTGACTGTAGGCAGGGGTCTTTTGGGGGGGAGCGCACCGGAGCACAGCTCCGGGAGCTCAGGAGCCAAGCCCCGCCCCCAGCCGGCATCCCGGAGAGTCTTTCAGGCAGCCAAATGTCAATTTCAGTTCCATTATATCCTACGGGCCATTGAAGTCAATGGTGAAAACATAGGGTATATTCCGGGGCTGGAGGGGAGGGGTTTGAGGGAGGGGCTCCAAACTCACAGGGTAGCTGATGGAGCCTCTCCCCAAGATACCCACCAAGTTTCAAGAACATTGGATCAGGGGTCCAATTCTATGGGCCCCTAAACAGGTTGCCCCTATTCCCTCCATTGTTCTTTGTGGTGGGAAAAAAATAACTTTTATTCCCACCATAGAGAACAATCGAGGGAATGGGGGCAACCTGTTTGGGGGCCCATAGAATTGGACCCCCTGGTCCAATGTTCTTGAAACTTGGTGGGTATCTTTGGAGGAGGCTCCAACAGCTATCCTGTGAGTTTGGAGCCTCTCCCTCAAACCCCCTCCCCTCCAGCCCCCAGAATATACCCTATGTTTTCACCATTGACTTCAATGGCCCATAGGATATAATGGGGCTGAATTGCCGCCAAATTTCTTTCATTCCCTCCATTCCTCCTTTCTTTTTCCTCTTTCCCTCATTCTTCTCTTCTCTCTTTCTTTGTTTCCCACCTTCTTCTCTTCTCTTTTTTCCTCCTTTCCCTGTTTCCCTCCTTCTTCCCTCTCTTTCTTTCCCTCCCCTTTCCTTCTCTTTCTTTCCCTCTTTCCTTCTCTCTACTCTCTCTCTTTCCTTCCCTCTTTCCTCTTTCTGTGGCCCAACTCTCATGAGAAGGAGTTTAAACTTTAAACCCCTTCTCTCTTAGCTCCCCCACCCAGGCCAGCTGGGGAAGGGAAGGGGAGGCTTTTGAAGATGCCACCCCCCCTTTTGCTTCCCCTTCTTACATCACTTCCGGTGATGTCAGGGGGTGTGGCATATGCTAATAGCCTAATAGCTCATTAGCATACCATATGCTAATGAGTTCCTGCACCTGTTTTTCTACGAAAAGACCCCTGACTGTAGGGATGTATAAATTATATGTCACAAGCAACTTCTTTCTAAAGTGATCCTAAACAAATTGAAGAAATGGTGGAAGAGGCTGAGAAGGAGAAAATGGGGATTGTCACTGAATGCCCACAATACAGTTGCTTTGGCACACCATGGGATAATGTTACACATTACTGAACTTCAAAACTTAATCTGCTGCTTAGCAATACACATGGATATGACTTTAAATATGCAATATGACGTGGATCCTGAGAAACATAAGGGGAGTCTCCCTTCTCCCGCTTTAGCCTTCTTTGCCCCATATATTGTGTTCCTGTGGGGCAGTAGACCCCACCAGGAGAATGTGGAGGTAATGTGGGGGTCTATGGGGGGATGTGAAAATTTATCTTCTTTACAAACAGCAATACCATTCCATCAATGGAACTGGTGTTACACCAAGTAAGCAGTGGTTTAGGATCCAAGTCATTATTTTATTTTAGTTATTATTTATTATTATTTTAGTTGCAATAAACAAGATATTATTACTTTTAGCACAGAACTTTATTTTGGGGTACTGAAATGTTGATTTTTTTTAAAAAAACTGTTTTCTATTGTAGAGGCTGCTATTCACTTGACAGTTCACATTCTTATAGGTCTCTTTTTCTCAAATCTAGACTTTGTGCTTGGATGTCAAAATGTACTATTTGTGCCCAAAAGCGTTGCATAAAAGTGGCTTTATTTAATGGGCCAAAGATCAAAATGTTCATGATTTAATATGCCAGGGTCACCACTTTTTGAAATGGCTGCATATTTCTGAAGTGATACATAGCCCTGAAATGTGTGCTTTCAATTCAGCAACCAGCTACACTCGTGTTAAACTGGAATGTGAAAGCATCTTAGAAAATGATTTAACTGCTGAGTTATGAAGAATGTATTTGCTGTTCAATGCCTCATGTAAAATTTTGATGTGAGATGGATTTTAGATTCCATATCAGTATTCAAAATCTTTTTTTTTCTTATTCAGTAATTCTTTTCCATAAAGTTTTCTGCTGCAATGCTTCTGGGCTGTGGTATACTCTATTTACATTGCCTCTCTTTGCAGTACTTTAAAGACTTTTTAATAGGTCCCATAATGAGAATGTTATGAAAACCAGTGCCACCCCCCTTAATGAAGATACATTACTATTGCCTTTGGTGTTGTAGAATCTGGAAATTTTGCAACAACTGTAGCCTGTGTTGCACAACATATATCTCATTGGCATGCACTACCATAGATTTTATAGGTTGCTTTATGGTTATGTTAATCTGAGAAGAAGAAAAAATGACTGTATTGTTAAGTACTGAATTGATCTACCTGTAGTTTTAAAGGTAATGGCTTTATTATAGAATGGTTTACTCATTGTTCTTGGCCTTCATCAATTTCTGTATGAACTCTGAAGTTTTCTTTACCCTGAAAACTTCAACCTCACATTCAATAAAAGTGCAGGAAGTTAGTGTGCTGATTCAAGAAAAAGAGAGATCTTTTCCCAGAGGCACTCTGTGCATTTTCTAATATGATTTTTAAAGACATACAGTAGTAGTTTTTCTTAGACATGTGATTCGTTGTGTCTAGGGTGCCTAATGCAATTTAAATCTAGGACTAGCTTAAAATGTTGAATGCTTAGAAAGCATATAGCAAGATCTTCTGTGTTCTGTTACCCCACTGATATTAAATGTTATCTTCTACAGCTATCTTACTTGCATTTGTTTGACAGTACATACACAATTATGGAAGTACTATTTACAGAAAAGCAAATGTTGTCTATATATTCTGTGCCATTCAAAACATGCAAACTATCTCATATTCTCATACCGGTGTCAAAGGTGCGAAGTGTTTTGCAGAAGTACACAATTGATTTCTAGGAAAGCTGAGCCTGAAAACTGATTGGCAAGAACCCAAAGGAGCTTTAGATGCTTTCAAACAAGATTTTGTGATGGAAGGATATAAGGTTATCTTTTCAGGTATTCATAGGTTTAGATCAGATGTGCATATTAAAAACTCATGTTGCAAATATTGGCTGCAGTTCCATCTTCACTAATATATCATTGAGCCTTTAAAGTTCAATGGGTTTATATTGACATTGGGAGCACAGAATTGTCACCTTAAAATACCAAACACAGAGCAAGCCAGAGGTCTGGAAAAAGGCTCTCCATTCTCAGGTGGCATAAGGCAACCTTCAGAGCAAGCCTCCAGTCTTCTCCCCCACCCAAAAAGTATGCATATGAAACAATGGGTTCTACCAGGTAAAGTATCTGCATGTCAGATTTCAGATTCAGATTTATTAATACGGTCAAAGACCAGCATAAATCACATACATGCATATACATAAAAGAATAAACAGATAATAAAAATATAGAAATATAATTTAAATTTGATAAAAATATCTCAGATTTAAATAAATATATTAAATTTAGGAACCACTGCTTAAAATAACTTTATGGATTTTGCTAGCACCCGCAAAAAACCTTGTACAAGAAGCTGTGATTTGTGGATTTGCACTGTTAAGGAACTTCCTAGTAATCTCAGAAACAAGGCAGTCCTGTGGCTTTCTAAGGAAAGGAAAAATGAATTTTGCACCAATTTCTTGGTAGAAACCACACTGATACAAGACATGTTCTATAGAGTCAACCATACCAGCTCCGCAGGGCAAACCCTCTCTATTTCTATATCTCCCCTCGACCACTGCAGAGAGGAGTGCTCTCCAACGAGCTAGGGAGAAAGCCTTGAGATGACATAGTATCGCCAATTATGATAAATAAGCAGCTGGTGCCACAATGTATCTAGTATTCTCTGGTGACAAAAAATTTGGAGCACTATTGATATCGCTCTGGCACTCAATGTCAAACACCCATTGTTTTACCAGAGTTTTCACTCAGTGTATCTGTATGTCCATTAAGCTATTCAGTAGCCAACTGATGAACAGCCCTTCTGTCTCCAGAACTTCATCCACCCCTTTTGTGTGCACCTATGTCTGTGTAAAAATCCTTTGTCTTCACAACCGTCTTTCCTGCTCCTTCCCTGAGGACACCAAGATAAATCAATCATACATTCAAATGTTTAGCAATCCTTCCTGATGCTAATCGGGAACTCATCTCCCACCTTTTGTCTATACTTGGGAACCTATTCAATCTGCCTTGTAAGAACCATTAGTGATCATCAAACTCATTCAGCCATCTCCAATAAACCCATCAGAGCTATTGTGAATTCAGACTCTGCCCCTCAGAGACCTTATTGGTCACACCTAGGTCTGGCTCCTCCTGATGCCACACCCCCTGGGACCCATGATTGGCCCAGGTAATCCTTTGTCTTCACTTGAGAAAAGCCCCTCAAGGCCTCCCATTGGTCTGCATTGTTTTCCAATGACTGTATCCATCAAGGCAGATGGCCGCAGATAGTGTGTCTGCCCTTGATGCCAACTGGCAGTTCACCCTCCAAACTCTGGTTTGGTCCAGAATCTCATCTCCACGAAACCCTGCATGTCTGGACAGGTTGTATCACCTCATAACTGACCTCTTTATTCACTATCAATCACCTCTGCTTTCTTAGTTCTGTATTGCTTGCTCTTTTTGAATGCTTAGTGTGCTTGTAATTAGGGAAATTCTTTAATAAAAACTAATTTATTCTTCAAATCTGGAGTCTTTCTACTGTAACAGACCTTGGTATATAACTGGTATATTGTATCTCTCTGGTCTCCCCTGCTGCACAGCTAATTTCCCCAAACAATAAATTAGGCCACTGGCAGTAACAGTCTAAAGGACTAGGTTCACCACGGAAAAGTCCTGTGATCTTGCTGAAACCATAGGGACTGGGAGATTTGTGGGTGGAGCCTTTGGAGTACAGGATTTAGGGAGGGGGTATAATTTTTTAAGGTGCATCCTGCAAAGCAGCCATTTTCTCCAAGGAACTGATCTTTGTGGTCTGGAGTTCAGTTGTAATTCCAAGAGATCTCCAGGCCCTACTCAGAGATTGGCAACCATAGTATAGACAGTTCCAAAGATGGTTACCTGAAAGAGGCTGTATGAAGATTATAACTGGTGCAGCATAGGATACTAAGATATGTGGCTTAATAATACTCATTTCATTCATTTCATCTATGATGATCCAAGATCAGCCAACACCAACATAAAAGCACAAGCTAAATACAATTAATATAGTTTATTACTTCTTAATCTAAGGCAAACATGCTTCATTTTCTTTTATTTTCTCCTTCCTTCCTTCCTTCCTTCCTTCCTTCCTTCCTTCCTTCCTTCCTTCCTTCCTTCCTTCCTTCCTTCCTTCCTTCCTTCCTTCCTTCTTTCCTTCCTTCCTTTCCATTGCAGAAAATATGTGAGGAAAGTTATCTGAGCAGTGTAATGCAGCTGGTTCAGTGCAGATGTCAGGCAAAGCCATAGCTTATTTTAACTGTTGTTCATTTGTGAAACCAGGATTCAATCCAACCTTGCCTTGACAAAGACTACCTTCAGAGATTTTGTCTTCTTTTTTAATGCTATCCCAACCTACATGCAGCATGTGAACAACATACATTCTTTTGGTTACTGTTACTGTAGGAAGATCTATGTTCCCTCTCCAAGAAGAAAGGATCTAAAGTTAAGATTTATTCACATCAACTATATACATATACAATCCCAAGGGCTCAACAGGGCATATCTACTCCAAGTTCTGCTTCAAAATTAGCAGCCTCATTTCACTTATTCTGCAGTTGGAGCAAACCTTCCACAATAGTAATGGTGTCAGGTCTGGGAGATGCCATGCTTTCCAGAACACATCATTAGTGGCACAAGTGATGGGGGAGGGATGTATACACTTTCCAGACCTTCTTAGACCTGCTCCTATCTTTCCATACCTTCCCAGACCTGACCTATCTTACGCTGCGAAAGCCAGTCTTGTACCCTGGCATTAGCTAAGATAGCTCTGGGGGAGGAGGTGACCCTCTTTCCAGACCTGCTATGCTGCCTACTTGATCATGGCAGTGAACAAACAAAGTTAACTTTGATTTCTGCATGTAAGGATAAAGCATGCCAGCATTCCTGCACCTTTAAGAGAGGGAAGAGACAATCATGGACAGGCAGTTGCTAGTGAGAAACAGTGAAAAGCTAGAATGAGATCATTCTTTGAGATTCTTTGATATCATTTTTTTTTATTTTAGCACAGGAGAGACTGCAAATCACAGTTATCTTTTTTTTTCCATACCAGAAACTAAATAAAATTGTTTGTCCAATGGACTCTGGCATGGATATAGCCAGGAATGTAGGGGAGCAGTTGTTGATCTAGACTTAAAATGAAAAATGTTTTTGCAGGCTAGAAAAAAGGGTGGCATGGTCTCTAAGCTGAACATGCTAACTAGGAAGTCCAGACACCCAGAATAAAAAACCTTGAGGAGAGAGCAAAGGAGTAAAATAATAATATTGATTCCACCTTTGTGGCCCTAACAGTTTTTTTTTTTATGCAATTGCTGCTACCTCTTGAATTTTATTGTTTTAATGGTTTTAATGTACTGTGATTTCATTGTGATTTCTGCCTTGAACCCGCTTTGTGGAGGGCAGAATAAAAATCTGAAAAATAAACAGGGCTCTTTTTGTAGCAGGATCTCCTTTGCATATTAGGCAACACACCCCTAATGTAGCCAATCCTCCAAGAACTTACAGAGCTCTTCTTACAGGGGCTACTGTAAGCTCTTGGAGGATTGGCTACATTAGGGGTTTGTCGCCTAATATGCAAAGGAGTTCCTGCTGCAAAAAGAGCCCTGAAAATAAATAAATTATATGGCTTTCTGTTGATTAAAACAGTGAACACATGAATCTGCCTTATACTGAATCAGACCATTGGTCCATCACAGTCAGACTGGCAGTGGCTCTCCAGGATCTCAAGGAGAGTTCTTTCACATCACCTACTACCTGATCCTTAACTGGAGACACCAAGGATTGAAACTGGGACTTTCTCCATGCCAAGCAGATGATCTACTGCTGAGACACTATAATTAATATTAATAGATAAAATGTGTGCTTGAGCCCAGGTGCAAGAAGCATCTGAGAATTGCAAGAATGTCCAGCAAAAATAGAAGAGAAAATATAGTTCAAAGATGGAGCTGTATTCATTGAGGAACAACAGATAAATCATATGTATGAGAAACTTATAATTCCTATTTTTATATTTTTTGTTATGATAAACAATAACAGCAACACAACTTTAAAACATATTTTTAGAATATATTTCAGTATCGATAACTTTGGTGTTTGAAGTTATAAGATAATTAGTTAGCCAAGAATCTGTGCCCTTACCATGTGGAAGAGATAGCCACTGTTGGAAAATTATTTTGGAAATTTATAAATATGGGAAACTGAACTGATCTGAAGTATCTTCTTTGATTATTCCCCCTGTCTGTAACCTGCTTATTTGGGGTGTGCAATTATAGTGGGCTCAAATAATTGCTCTCCTTTAATTGTCTATATAAAACCAATGGAGGGTATTATCATGAGTTGGTCAATATGAAAAGTATAAATAATTATGTTTTCATTTTTAAAAGATGTTTATAAAAATTGTCTTCTTAATGGTTTCTATTTTTATCTATTATGTATTCCTATTTTTATAACTAATATTTATCCCAATTTTTCATAGCCTGAACCAGTTCATTCGGCAGCTAGATGTTAGTGACAGTTCATGGTTTGCGAACTGGACATGCCACAAACCATGAACCAAACCAAACTGCATTTTCACAGTTCAGGCCCATCCCTATCAACAACAGGGCACAGAGGCCAAGGCCTTCCGCTGATGTTGCCTCCTCTCATTGGGACTCCTGTCATTGGGACAAAGGTTCACTGCCTTTGAAAGGGGAGGTTCCCTTTAGCCCCCATGGGCAGTAGCCACTGATAGACCTCTCCTTCCTGAATCTGTCTAAACTCCTTTTAAAGCTGTCTATTTCTGTGGTCATCACTACATCCTTTGGCAGCAGATTCCACACTTTCATTAGTTCCTTTTGTCCATCCTGAATCTACTGCCCATCAGCTTCATTGGATGCCCTTGAGTGCTAGTATTTAGGGAGAGGGAGAAAAATTCCCCTTTGTCAAATCTCTCCAAACCATTCATAATTTTATAAAACTCTATCAATACTATGTTTGTATTGTATGCTGGTCTTAAGACCATAATAATAAAACTAAACTAAACTAAACCAAACCTCTATCATATCCCCTCTTAGTTGTCTCTTTTCTAAACTGTTAAGTCCTAGATTTTCCAACCCGCTAAATCATCTTGGTTGCCCTCTTCTGTACTTCTTCCAACTCTGTGGTGTCCTTTTTGAGATATGGTGACCAGAACTGCACACAGTATTACAAATGAAGTCACACTATAGATCTATATAGGGACATTATAATACAGGCCATTTTATTTCAATCCATTTCCTAATCATCCACAACACAGATTTTATCTTTTTCACTACTGTAGCACAAAAGGTTTACACTTTCATTGAGCTACCTACTACTACCCCAAGATCTTTTCCCCTCTCAGTCTCAGCAAGTTCTGACCCTATTAGCCTATACTGGAAGTTGGGATTTTTTGTTCCAAAGTGCATCACCTTACATTTACCTACATTGAACTCCATCTGCCACATTGTTGCCCACTCACCCATTTTGTGGATATTATCCTGTAGTTTTTCACACTCATCCTTGGTTTTCACCATTTTGAATAACTTTGGGTCACCTGCAAACTTGATGACTACACTACTCAACCCTAGCTGCAGATTATTTATGAGCAAATTAAGTAGTACCGTCCTCAGTACCCATCCTTGCAAGACACTGCTGCTGACTTCCCTCTATTGTGAGACCTGTATATTTATTCCTACTCTTTGCTTCCTGTCATTTAACCAGTTTTTAATCCATAAGAGAACACATCTTTTTACCTCAGGACTGCTAAATTTATTCAAGAGACTTTGGTGATGTACCTTGTCAAAAGTCTTTTGAAAGTCCAAGTATATAATGTCTATGGTATCACCATTTTCTACATGTTTGTTTTCTCAAAGAACTTATTTGATTCTGTGCCCAACTTTGATATACATTGTATCGCCTCTCCCAATCTGTCCCTCCTTGTCCTACATATAGAGTGTATACCGGGGGATGTCTGTATCCCACTTATTTTTCCAAATTCCATCATGTTTTTGAGCCACCCACTATATCTAAATTGTCATTTAGTACCAAGCACTCCAGGTCCACCATCTTGGCTTGGAGACTTCTAGCAATGACATATAGAGTCCTATAATTTGTTTCCCTCTCCCACTTCTGTTCCTCCCTGGACCCTTAGTTGCCACAAATGGCCCTCACTCCAAAGTTCTACTATACTCCTATCAAACACCCTTAGTGTTTACCTAATCTTACCTTTGGACTGACTTGCCCATACCAAAGAATCCCCTGCTCCTGTCAGCTTTCCTCCAGGATTAGTTTAAAAGCTGCTCAGGGATCCCAAGTGCTTCTTACAGAGTCAGCCCTCTAAGGAGCCCTCTAAGGCAGTAGTGTCAAACTCATTTGTTACAAGGGCCGAATCTGACATAAATGGAACTTTGTCAAGCCAGGCCTTGTGTGTCATAAAATGTAATGCCAGGTAGCAAAGATATCAACTTTATAAAGGACACTGACAAACACAATTAAAGGTTTATTTAAACTTAAAATAAAAACATGCTTAAAACAGTAACACTCTTGCCATATTTTAACAGTCTTTGATAACTGATACCTCCCAAACTGCCCCCCCGCCCTTAAAAGACGCCTACCTAAAATGGAAAGGTGGGGGATAGTGGGATTTGGCAATGCAATTTTTAATAAAACATCAAGAAAAAGCACAAGGCTCACAGCAAAAACTAAAACTAAAAACATAAAATGTTCTGAGCCTGGAAAACATGAAATGACTGGTCATTGCAAGCTCCCTGCCCAGGTCTACTCAGAGTGGCAGTGGCTCTCCAGTGTAATGCCCTCCTTTGGCTGTGGGTTCCCAGGTTAGAGTATTCATTCAGACACTTGTTCTCAGGTCCATTCAGCAGAGACAAGCTGGCTCAAAACATCAGCCTTATATTTGAAAGCAGTGTTTGACATACAAACACTGGAAACTGAAACTCCACTCCATTTGAAATACATTGCAGCTCAAAAAAAGTTACAAAGAAAATGTGGAATGGATTTACCATTAAGGTTTCTGGGTCCAGACAGACTACTCTGGGACCGGAATGACAGCCCCTAGAGTGGAATGATGGTCTCTGGGAGGAGCGGCTGCATTCTGGAAATGCAATTCTGCTTTGGGGGCTGTCATTCCAGTTCCAGAGTAGTCTATCTAGGCCCAGAGAGCTTAAAGGAAAATCTATCCTGCATTTTCTTTGCAACTTTTTTGTGCTTTAGCCCAGAGGAGCTTCCTGCTGGAGGAGAAACCAGCGAAGACAAGGCCCAGCCAGCTGGGAAGTTTGGCAGCCCCAATCTCCCTCAGAAGGGTGAGGACAGGTGGGGGGAGGGGGAGGGATGGAGAAGAGAGCTGAAGGCCTGATTTAAGCCCTGGATGAGCTGGTTCCGGCCTATGGAGCTTTTCCTGCTCTAAGGAGCTTTTCCAACTGACACAAGCTAAGAGATGTGCTTAGGTACCTTTGGGCAAAGCAGCTTGTTGCTCTGTATTGAACACTAAGAATATTTGTGATTACTTTTTTTAAAAAAATGTCTTCTCAAAACACAATACCACCAGTATCAAAAAAGGCTCATAAAATACAGTTTGTTGGCAGCATGTGGAGAAACATTTTAAAAGGCCCTTAAACATATCAACAAAGGCTCTAATATTTGTAATTACTTTTTTTGAATAAGACTGAGGCCTTTATACTTTTCAATGTTATAAATTCACCAAAGAATGCAATTGAGTGCTTGATAGAACAAAAAATGCATATATTTAAATGTTTCCAAGAATTTGAAGGTGGATTTCAAAAGACACTTTGACCTTCCTTAGTATAGGAGAACAGGAGGAGGAGGAAGTGAAAAAGTGTGAAATTGACCTTTAAATTGGCCTTCTCAACTGCTTTACAATCACTTTGAAGAGTGACTGAAGTCTCTGCAATTAATCTGATGAGAGAATGATGGTGAAGATCATAACATCAGTCATTACAGAGCCACTGCAAAGTGAAGGCCTGTTCTGTGTGTCAGAGTGAAAGTTGTTTTGTTGTAAACTTGTCATGCTTCAACAACATAGGTTGGCAAGGTACAATATAACACAGGGATCACATAAAGCATACTGAAGGATCAAAGAAGTTTAGCCAACCTATATCTTCAGATGGTCTCCCATCTCCAAAGTGAGATACAGCCAGCCAGAGAACACTAAAGACAGACTGCCATGGATAAAGCCTCTAACAATGTTGAATAGGACTAATGAGAGAGATAAGAGAACGACCTCTTTTTGACATTATGGGGCAAGCAAAAGTGAAGGAAGTTAAATATATTAATATAAAAAGGAAGTTATAATGCAATGCCATGATATTTCTTCTCAGGGATATTGGAACTGCTGCTTCATCCATTATTGGAATTTGAATATTTGACCTCCAGACAGTTTTTTGAACACTGAAAAGTATTGTTCTACTTTTTGTAGGAAAAGGCCAGCAGGAACTCATTAGCATAATAGGTCACACCCAACAGCAGAAACTCATTAGCATATTAGGCCACACCCCCATGTTACCAGAAGTGTGGTCATCCAGCCACACCCACCTTTTGCTTCTTATTCTGTTTACCTTATTTGTTGTCAAAATCCAGGGGTTTTTTGGGAGCAGAAACTCCTTTGCATGTTAGGCCACACACCCCTAATGTAGACAGTCCTAATGAGTTTCTGCTGTTGGGTGTGGCCTATTATGCTAATGAGTTCCTACTGTGCATGGCCAATTCGGGAGCCAGGCAGAACTCCGTTCCTCTACGTTCCTGCCCAAATATAGCCCTGAAGCTAAAAACAATAACAAAAAACTCTCAGAAAGCTATGCACTGTTAGAAATCAGGTATAAAGAAAATGAACTGCATTTTTAAATTTTTGAAGCTGTCCTGTAAGTAAAGATTTTTACGCTACGAGCCTGCTTGTTATCTAAAAGGGAACTCTATCAGAATGAATCAGGGGAATCTATTTAAGGTAAATTTCAGTTGTGATTAATAGGCACTTTAATGTTTCAAAGACCACACAGACAGTCCATCCTAAAAGAATCTTGTCATGTATTAATTCACCGCAGCTAGTCCCTGGTTCCTTTAAAATGGCAATTCATCACAGGCATACTGAGGCTGAGTCTTTCAGTGCCATCGTAAATAACTAAAAAAAAAATGACTGGTGGCTTTATTGTTGCAGGCTATGGTCACAACTGGAAGAGGGTAAAACTGTGATCCATGAGGCAAATAGCACCTGCACAAGAAGAAAAAAATGAAGTAAAATCTGATGATCATAAGGAGCTTCAAATTCTCATGCAAACCATGCTGCTACCTATAGAAACAGGCAATAAATGCCACAGAATTTAACTGTGTATTTCTTCTGTGTCACTACAACTATGTAACAATGTATAGCTGCAATGGAGCTATATCCAACACCACCATGACCTTCCTAAAGGTTAGTACAAGACCAAAGTCAATAATGTTTGTATGGTAATTTCACAACAAACAAGACATCAAACAGTAGTTAAAAATACAGAGTTAAATAAGAATGTGAATCTTGTAGAAATAACTCCCACATCTCTCAGTTCTCTTCCAGGAGTGAGGTGCAACTGAACAGAAAATGAAAATGCTGAAATGTCTTGCTTCCGAATGCACTCTAATCTTTTCAGAAGACAAGTGTGAGCCTGCGATACTTATGGAGGAGGAATCCCTCCCCACTCTGGAGGACACCGTCTGCTGCTCCAGGCCTGACAGCAGCAAAGTAGCATGCTGGCACCTATCCAGCCTGGCTGTGGTGGGCCCAGCAGTGGCAGCAGAGGATGTTGGCTGCTGCTCCAACCTAGCCACAGAGTATGCCGGCTGCTGCTCTAGGCCCTGCTGCAGTGGTAGAGCAAGCCAGCTGATGCAGTCAAGCTCCAGTAGAGGCTTTTTGCTAAAACAGAGCTGACTTACGCTATGGCCTACACCGAGGCCATCACTGTAGAAGCCATGGAGAGGTCCACCAAGGAGGTTAGACAGGCTGGCAGTCCGCCCCGTCAGCACCCAGAAAAGTCAGTACATCATGACTCAGCCAGTGAATCCAAAGGTGAGGACGATGATGTCAACAAAACTTGTGTGACAAGGCCCCAGTGTACCCCAGTGAAAGCTGTGCCGAGGCCAGCCTGTGCGGGTTGCAGTGGAGCACATGACTGGGACTGGTGTTGGGCACGTGACATCAGATGCCGAACGTGTGACAAGCGGAGCCACTTGGCCAGAGTGTGCTGAGGCAAGGGAAAGAAGAAGTCACCACCCTCTTCACTGTGGCAAAACCGCAAGGCACGGGATGTCGGAACAGTGAGGCCAGCTGAGTGCAACGAGACCACCTGCTGCTCCTACCCCGCGACCATCATGAGCACCAGACCAAGGGCCAGGAAGAAGATCCACATAACCATGATGCTGAATGGGGAACCGTGCGAGATGGAGGTCAACTCGGGATCAGCAATGACTATCATTTCCACGGAGACGCTGCAGTGCCTGTTTCCAGGGAGGAGCTGCCACCAGTTGGTGCCCAGCCGGGTGCACCTTTCTGATTTTCAGGATCAGCACATTCCTGTGGCCAGAGAGGCCAAGTCTGAGGTACAGTTTAAGGGTCACAAGGGGACACTGAGCCTCCTGGTTGCCGAAAGGCGTAGGGCCAGTCTGTTAGGCTTAGACTGGTTTGAGGCCCTCGGTATTGCTGTGACCGGGGTAAACCAGGTTTCTGATAATAAATTGAGTTCAATCTACTCAGAGTTCCCTGAGGTGTTTGATGGGTCATCGGGACGGTATATGGGCCCACCAATAACTTTTGACTTGGACCCTTCTGTGGTGCCCATCAGACTAAAATACTGGCGAGTACCTATCGTGCTCAGACCGCAAATTGAAGCTGAACTGGACAAACTGGTTGCTCAGGGCATACTCGAACTCATACCACATGCTAGGTGGGAGACCCCTATTGTGACACCAGTTAAGCCTGACGGGTCTATTCGGATTTGCACCAATTATAAATGTACTATTAATAGGGCATTACAACAACATCTGTACCCAGTGCCTATCATAAGCTATGTGTTAGCGTCTCTGGCGGGAGGGTGGATTTTTGCAAAATTAGATCTCATGCAGGCCTACCAGCAATTGCCTGTTGATCAAAGTGCAGCTGAGGCACAAACTATTGTCACTCACAGGGGGGCGTTCAAGGTTAACCGTTTGCAATTTGTGTGAATGTGGTCCCGGGAATCTTCCAGGGATTAATGGAAGGGTTGCTGTCGGATCTGCCAGGAGTGGTACCTTATTTCAATGATGTGTTAATTGCTGGGGCTAATGAGACAGAGTTGGCAGATCGCATCAGGGCAGGGTTGGGTTGGTTCCAAGCAGCCAGCCTTAAGGTCAAGAGAAACAAATGCCAATTTGGAGTACCCAGCGTAGAATTCTTAGGGTTCCTCATTGACAAACATGGGGTTCCCAAGGTCTGCTGCATCGATCTGCCTAGGCATATTGATTTTTTTATCATGCCTTTTTGCCCCATATGGCATCAATAGCAGAGCCTCTGCATAAATTGTTGGTGAAGGGGGTGAAATGGAAATGGGGATCATGGCATGACCGAGTGTTTGGGGCTATTAAGGACTTGTTGGTATCAAATAATGTTCTGACACATTTTGATGAGAACAAACCATTGGTCCTTGCTGTGGATGCCTCCCCCTTCGGCACTGGCACCGTTCTTAGCCATGTAATGGTGGATGGGCAGGAAGCGCCAGTGACATATTATTCCCAGACATTGACTGCTGCTGAGAGGAACTACATCCAAATTGATAAAGAGGGACTTGCCTTAGTTTCAGGCGTGAAAAAGTTTCATGAGTTTTTACACAGACGCAGGTTCCTCATGGTCATGGACCATAAACTGCTTCTGGGACTACTCATGCCAAATCACCAAACCCCACAGGTCTTATCACCTCATATCATGCGCTGGACTGTATTTCTGGCAGCATACAACTTTGACCTTATCCACCGGCCTGGAAAGGCTATAGGGCACAGTGTCCTGTACCAGGGCCGGCTCTTGATCCAGCTCCTGTGAGTGAAGGAGGCCATTGAAGAACTCCTTCAGCCATCCGCGCATGCCTCTGACATTGCAGCTGAATCAGCCAAGGACCTCACAACCGCCCTTGTACTTAACTGGGTGTGGAGGGGGTGGCCAGAGGGTCGGTTCTCTGTTGAATTCCAATCGTATAGCTCACAGCAACAAGAACTGTCGGTGCACAAGGACTGTTTATTATGGGGAAACAGGGTGGTGGTGCCTCCCAACCTAAGGAAACAGGTTCTGGATGCTCTGCATGAAGGTCACCCAGGCATAGTCAGAATGAAGGCTCTAGCCCAGAGTTATATTTGGTGGCCCCGCATTGACCATGAAATAGAGGAGTGGATAAAGGTATGTCAACCATGCCAGGAATCTCGGCCACACCCCTCAGGCTCCCATACATCACTGGGAAACACCACACAGACCATGGTCGAGATTACATATTGACTTTGCAGGACCATTTCAGGGGAAAGTGTTCTTAATAATAGTCGATGCATACTCTAAATGGTTAGAGGCGGTACAGATGTTGAAAATGACTTCAGCCACAGTCATAAAAGCACTGCACCATATTTTTTGCAACCCACGGATTGCCGGACACGATAGTGTCAGATAACGGGACACAATTTACCTCAGCTGAATTCCTGGAGTTTTGGGGGGGAAACTTGATTAAATACATCACATCTGCACCGTTTCACCAAGCCACAAATGGGCAAGCTGAATGGATGGTGCGGACCACAAAGGAAACCCTGCGGAGAATGATCCATGGGGACTGGGCTCAAAAGCTGGCATCCTTTATTCTGTACCAACATATAACGCCGCACACCACAACTGGGAGGAGCCTGATGTTGCTACTGGATCAACTCCACCCCAACTTCACCACCAACAAACCACCACAGAGGGAAGTCCTGGAAACTCCTCATTCCTTTAAAGTCAGGGACACCGTTTTTGCCCGGAACTATGGGGAGGGGCACCTTTGGCTTCCAGCATTTGTCACTGAGGTAACTGGCACTCTGTCGTATGTGGTGCAAACTGCAGACAGCAGGCAGTTAAGGTGCCACATAGACCAACTTAGGCAGAGATGGGCTAACTCGAGCATTGAGGACAGTACTGACCCTAACGAGGTCCCAACCCCCGCAGCTGAGCAAGTAGAACCTTTGAATTCCAAGGTCGGTGTTGCAAATCAGGATGTTGAGCCGGTTGCTGGGTCAGGATCAGGGCAGGACCCAATCCCTGACACTAGCCCTTTAAGCAGTAGTCCCACTGTGGAACAGGGTGGTCTGAGAGAAAGAGACATTACCTCACACTCAACCAGTAAGATGGTCGCAATTAACACGACGACCTCCCTTTTATTTGAAAGATTTTTTATGTTCCAGGATTGATTCATCTTAGGGGGGAGGGATGTTATGTGTTGGTATACATAATGACTGAGCTTGAAATCTACCTTCTATTTAAGTCTGGTATTGTAACTCATGCAAGCTGATTGGATACTCTGTGCAGCAGTCCAATCAGGGTACAAGAAAGGTTCTGGAGGGAGATAACTTGATTGGTTGTTATGTTCATATTTTGATTGGTTCTTATCTCAACAAAGGGCGTGGTCTACCAAGCCCGGATAGTTTAAATGAGGGCCTGTTGCTCTCCTGTTTTGTGTTCATTCCTATCTTGTTAATAAAGCTGAATCACTTGTTATGAGCTGCTGCCTTAAGTCTCATACTTAACAGTAAAGGTAAAGGTTTCCCTTGCTCAAAAGCCAGTCAAATCTGACTCTAGGGGGTGGTGCTCATCTCTGTTTCCAAGCTGCAGAACCAGCACTGTCCAAATATGTTTCCGTGGTTATGTGGCCGGCATGACTAAACGCTGAGGCACACGGAACTGTTATCTTCCCACCAAAGTGGTACCTATTTATCTACTTGCAATTTCTTGCTTTTGAACTGCTAGGTTGGCAGGAGCTGGGGCCAGAGACGGGAGCTCATACCATCATGCGGCACTTGGGTCTTGAACTGAAACTACAGACCTTCTGGTCTGCAGCTCAACATCTTAACCTCTGACCACCAAAGGCATTAAATGTCATGCTTAACAGGTTAATAAAAATATATTTGTTACACCTGACTTATGTGTTCTCGTCAACACATCTAGGGTTGCCAGCTTTAGGTTAGGAAATTCCTGGAGATTTAATATGGAATCTGGGGAAAGCAGGGTTTGGGGAAGGGAGGGACCTCAGCTGGGTACAATGTCATTAAGTCCACTGTCCAAAGCAGCCATTTTCTCCAGGGAAACAGATCTCTGTCGTCTGGATATCATTTGTACTTGCTTATTTGCTTAATTTATATTTATAGCCCACTTTTCTCCCTTATTCCACTTTTTTCAAAGTAGGTTTTTTACATTGCCCCCCCTTCACTTAATCCTCATGACAACAACGCTATAAGGGTAGATTGTGATGAGAGGTTGTGATGGACCAAGGTCACATGGTAGGTTTCCATAGTCAAGCGAGGGATTCAAACCCAGTCATCCCAGATCCTAGTCTGATGCTCTAACTGCTACACCACACCAGCCCTTGTAATTCCAGGAGATCTCCAGGCCACACCTAGAGACTGGCAATCCTATATATAATCTATAGCAAGTTCTATAGGAACCAGGCAAAAAGGGATCCTGATTGGTATCCTCTGTGATCTCTGATTAAGGATTAAGGAATCCTGCATGTGTCAGGAAATATAAAAATAAAAGAAATCCACTTTGCCTCACCCTCATAAAGTTCAGGGTGTGGAAGGTGAGGTGGTTTATGACCCTCCAGGCTGAGGGACTTGTTGTGTGGTAACAGAAATTAATATACAAAATTGAAAGCCTTGATCAGGGGCTGCAACACCTTCATTCATAATTCTTATAATATAGATTTCATATGTGACAGTGGGTGTAACTCATGACTGAATTTTTATGGGTTTTTATGATTGTTGTTTTATTTATATTGTTTTAAATGTGTGTTTTTTGTATAATTGTTATATTGTAAGCCACCTTGAGTTCCATGAGGGAGAAGGCAGCTAATCAATGTTTTAAATAAATGTCTCCCTTAAGTTCCCTATAAACCTCCAGCATACAATATGTATCCATGAAGCACTGCACCTTCCTCCCAAATCTATCTCTATCTCTATCTTTGTCACTATCTCTATCTATCTATCTATCTATCTATCTATCTATCTATCTATCTATCTATCTATCTATCTATCTATCTATCTATCTATCTATCTATCTATCTATCTATCTATCTATCTAGACAGACAGACAGACAGACAGACAGACAGACAGACAGACAGACAGACAGACAGAGCCAGAGATCAGAAGCAGCAGCAACAGCAAGGCCTCTAGTAACATTTTGCTTTATATATATAATTCTATCATCTTGACGGTAAAAGAAGAAGGGGATGGCAAAGGATGAGATGGTTAGACAGTATTATTGATGCAATGAACAGGAAGTTAAGCAAACTCCGGAGGACGATGGAAGGGCCTTGCGTGATGTGGTCCATGCAGTCACAAAGAGTCAGACTCAACTGTGTAACTGAACAACAACAACAACAACAATCTCATCTATCTATCCTGTAATATCATCTATAATGGAACCTGTGATAGACAGTAAATGGTTAATAGATATGAGAACCTTGAGTGACAGGGGATTCAAATTGAATTCTTCAGTTAAAGAGTGACAGTTAAGAATGACAGTCAAAAACTGGCAGTTGACTGGGAAGGAAGGCTACGGGAGTGAGATAATCAAGAAGGATCCCCATTCAAGCCTTAGGGAAATTGTTCCTAACAGAAGGGGATGATCCTTAGCCTGGGTATAAGGACAGAAACTGTAACTTGTTTGAATGTTCCTGCCTTGATTAACTTAAGTGTCTGTGAGACAAAGAAGCTTATGCTTGTGTGGATTGTGAGATCAGGAGTCTGGATGTGATTCTGGGGTACAAATGTGAGTAATAAATAAATAATAAATAAATAAATAACAGCCAGGGACCCATGTACCTTTGGGACTATCTCCTCTGGTATGTCCCCTCTAGAGTGTTACACTCTGCAGAGAACAATCTACTGGTGATTCCCAGCCCAGAAGATGTCTGGCTGTCCTCTATCAGAGCCAGGGCCTTTTCTGCCCTGGCTCCCATCTGATGGAACTCTCTGCTGGATAACACCCATGTCCTGTGAGACTTAATGTAGTTCCACAGGACTTAAAAGGCAGAGATGTTCCACCAGGCTTTTGGTTGAGGACAGCAACTGGTACCATCTCACTGGAACTCCCTCTTTCCTTTTTCCTTCTATTTCCCCTGCTTCTCTACCCCCCACAAGGCAGACTCACAATTGGAATGTTGTACCATCTGATACTGCTTTATCTATTTTATCTGTTTATTATTTATGTATCATTTGAAGTGTCTTATTATTTATGAATGTTTTTACTCTTTGTTGTTCACCGCCCTGAGTTTCAAAAGCACAAGCTACACACATTAACACATAGGGAACCCATTGGTGTTTCCAAGGCTGGAGAGTTCTACCCCTACCACCCCCATTGCTTTGAAGTTGCTTGGTTGCTTTGCAGTTTGATAAACATTTTGTCTGAGTGGAGTATATCTGTCTGAAAATTATCCATTCACAAACCACCACAAACTGCTTGAAAATTCATGCCAGTTGACCTGCCATTAACTTCTGTTCAGGAACCATAAACTGGCCAAAATTTGTCACTAAGTTTAGTTCATGAGCCGGTTTGTCCCCTTTCCTAATAATGTGTGTTATGCTGCCTCCTTGCCTTCCTTCCTATTTCCTGCTTATCCTTGCTGCCACCAAAGGCTTGTTCACCTTAGAACCCAAATAACAGGATGGCTTAGTTATATTTGGGAGAATGGCAGAACAGTCTTTGATGTAAAAGGGAATCTTTTATTTTAAATAAAACAATGTTTTTGCATAAACACAAATACAGTTAATTTAGAAGTAAAACCGTATGGTTCATAAGCATAGTGGTTTCAGATAGGTACAGTTCTCCTTTCTCTAAAGTTCCTTAATTAGACCTAGCCACAAAGACTTATTTTCCTCACTTGGTGCCTCGGGTAATGACTTCCACACAGGCTTTGTTTCCTCACTTGACTTCCTCACTAAGGCTAATAACTTCTACAAAGGCTAATAACTTCTACAAAGAACACTTTTTTTTCCTCATAGCACCTCATCCATATTAATTCTACTCCCTTCTTCTCCTACACAGAAATCCTCTTTACAACATGCAGTTTTGTGCAACTTTGCCCCTTAGGGCAGCTACTACTACAGCTACTATCCAAACATAACACACTTCAATTTCCCATCCATCCTCCCTCCTTCTTACTCTAGAAGCCTGCATTTTAAACTGCAGCAACATGCGCATAAAACCCCACATTAAAACAAAGAAATAAAACATACACAGATATTTACATAGTGAAATGTCACACCTGTCTACAAAAATTTCTCTCCCCCCACCCGGCATTTTGAATGGCAACATTCCTGAAAACCATAGATTCCAAGTCTTTGTCTACTTGGGATGCTGTCATAAGCATGGGCAATGAGTCCTTGGAACCGTAGTTTTTACAAGACCTCATTCACATAATAAGCACTGAGTATCTTGGAGAAATATATTTCCCAGTGAGGGTTTGATTCCTAACATCTAGGAAATTTCTGTTTCAACATTTGAGATGCAAGGGAGAACTAGAAGCCTCCCAGTACTGTAGCTGCTGCCTAGTAATGTTTGGGAGAAATAAGGGGATAGCTGAAGAGCAGGGAGTGATGTCACAAGTTAGCTCATTATGAACTGTCTCAAAGCTTGTTGCTTATGATGAGAATGTGGAGACATACATTTGAATTCACAATTACAAGCCCCTCACCCCACTTTTGGTGCCATTGTAAAAAGAAATGCCATATTAAAAATATTCTTTAAGGGTATACTTGCCCCTCTCTCTTCAAATAAACAAACAAAAACTATTAGTCAAGAGGACTGTAATAGCAGATGCCAGAATTGTAAGATTTTTATTTTTATCAATATCTTCATAGATGCCCATTTGCGAGATGTCTGTTCACTTTCATATAATAAGTGAGCTGTGTTGTTTGAGGTTCAGATTAGTTAAATATGCCTAATGCAAGATGACTAATTAATAATAATCTAATCAAACTTTGCCTACATTAAAGTACGGTAACTGTGTCTTCCTTCTGTGCTTTCTTTAGCCTAGGGCAACGATGTGTTATTTATGAAGTACAGAGTCCCAAAAGAATCTATTTTATAAATGGAACCTTTCCAGACTGAAATACTGATTCTGCATGGTATATGTGATACATAATTAGACCTATAAACAACTCTCTATATATCAGTGCTTTGGGGGTTTGTTTGTTTTTTGTCCTCATTTTTACTGTGGGTAGTAATTACAACAATGGTGTTTATTACCTTTTATTATTTGAATAGTTATCTGTTGAAAACCAGTTTTTCTTCAGTCACTTTTCTCAGATTAAAATATACAATGACTAAATAATCATTCTACTTTATTTAGCATGTGCTATTGTATCACTTATTCTAATATGCAAAACAGATCCCAGAATTCTCAAAGCCCACAGGCAACTACTGTTGCCAGAGGAGGATGCCCATCCTAATGTCATATTCTTCAAGGTACCACAAGACTCCTTTCTGGTTTTGCTATGACCAGTGTGCCCCACCACTGTGTTTGTGTAATAACATAGGAAATATTAGATAACAGTTCCAATAGAGGGTAGCCATGTTAGACTACTGCGAGCAGGAAAAAAAAATTCTTAAAAAATAGCTGTTGTGGAACAGAGCTTGCTTCATCAATTGCACATCATCCCTCTAGTCAATAAAAGCTCTTTTTTCTAGATGGAAGTGGGGTAAGAGCAGGGCTATTTGGGGGGCAGAATGCCCCAGAATGGCATTCCGGCTGACTTCTGAGCCTGTCCTGCCCCTCGCCCCTCCCCTCCCCTGCCAAAAGCCCTGCTTCACCTTGCCCCACCCTCAGTGGAAGAAGAAGTGGCAGCACGGCCGCCCGAAAGAGGCCCGAATGGGCCATTTTTTGGTGGTGCATTCGGTTTGGATGAACTGAATGCACACCCCTAGTTTCAACCAGCCCCAAGAACCAAACCTTTCTGATTCTAAGCAAAGCATGGGTTGCCAATTCAGGTATCATGTGGAACCATGGCTAAGCTTCCTTAACCACGGTTTGTCATGATGTTGGAGTTCAGTCAGTGGCTTGGTTCAAACATAATACAAAACTATGGCTTATTTGAAGTATGGCTGAGCACATGAAACTGCCATATTCCAAGTAAGACCACTGTTCTGTCAAAGTGAGCATCACAATGGGTAGCTGTGTTAATTTGTCTGTAGCAGTAAAAAACAGCAAGAGTCCAGTAGCATCTTAAAGACTAACAAAATATCTGGCAGGGTAGGAGCTTTCATGAGTCACTGCTCACTTCTTCAGATACAGCTAGAATGGGAGTCCTTCTGTCCTATTTATTGGAAAGTGGAGTGATTTCAGATGCTGAATGACATTAGCAGGGAAATGACAACAGCAGGTGAGTGATAATACTTAGCATGATTGGATTTAGGTAAGATGGGCAGAGGGACAATAGGTGTGGAGAAATCAGCACTAGTAATGAGACAGGAGACCTAGGTCTTGATTCAATCCAGGTGGATGCATTGTCTTGAGCTTTATTATCAGGTGCAATTCAGCAGTCTCTCTTTCAAATCTCCCTTTGAAATTCTTTTGTAAGTGAACTACTACTTTTAGGTCAGCAACTGAATGTTCTGGAGGGTTAAAATGTTTTTGAATGTTGTGGTTCCTAATGTCAGACTTATGTCCATTAATTCTTTGTTGAAGGGACTGGCCTGCTTGTCCAATGTAGAGGGTGGAAGGGTATTGTTGACATGTGATAGCATAAATCACATTAGAGGATGAACCTGATGTTGCTGTGTCCACTGATGGTGTTGCTAGGATCTATATGGGAACCAAGTTGACATATTGGTCCATGTTACTGTTAAGCAGTTTGTCATTATGCTGTTGAAGGCTTTCATGGCCAGAGTTTATTAGTTGTTGTAGATTTTCCAGGCTGTATGGCTGTGGTCTTGGCATTGTAAGACCTGACATTTCGCCAGCAGCTGTAACTGGCACCCTCCGAGGTTTAAAACAGAAACAGAAAGATGGAGTACTCTCTGTGTCAAGGTGAGAAGATTTTTTTTTTTTTTTTTGCAGTGTGTCATTGCAGGTGAGAAGTTTTTTTAGGTTAACAGGCTATCTTTAAGCAAAAAAAGGTCCTCCCAGTGCCTATGTGAGGGAAGTGTCTCTATCCAGTGTGGGTTGTAGATCCTTAATAATGTGCTGAACTGGCTTTAGTTGTAGGTGACCACCAGTGGTGTTCTGTTGTTATTCTTCTTGGGCTTGTCCTGTAGCAAGCTCTCCTTGGGTATCGTCCTGGCTTTTCCAGTCATCTTTCTCACCATATCAGGAGGAGATTGAAGTTGCAAAAATGCCTGTTGCAGATCCTTCAAATGAGTACCTCCATCTGAGGGGCTAGAGCAGATTAGGAGCAGCACTCTCAACACTCCGTGTGTGTACAGTATGAATAATTTGTAGTTTGTGCATTTGAATTAGACTGAAATATTTTGTGCCCTCTGCCTCAACTTGATTCCTGCTTTTACAACTGATCTCCAGGCTACAAAGATCAAAATATCAGTTCCCCTGGAGAAAATGGCTAATTTGGAGGTTGGACTCTATGGAATTATACCACGCTGAGGTTCCTTCCCTCTCCGAATTGCACTCTTTCCAGGCTCCACCCCCAAAAAACTCCAAGTATTTTCCAACCCAGAACTGGCAACTGTATCTGGGATCATAAACGCTGTAGATATACCATCTTTTTCCAATTATGACCACAAGTGAAATGACCCGTCTGATCTTTTATGTGCTTGGCAGTTTACTAAGCTGAAGTGTGTCCCAGTGTTTTCGGTTTACATAAGTGCCTTCTCATTCTCTCCCCCCTCCCCATTGCTTAAGCATCATGTTGAGGACTCTGATGTATCTTTAGTCTTCTGGGTTGTCCGTTGCTTGTGAATGTCACTGCTGGGAGACTACAGGATCTCTGAGTATTTATGAGGGAAATACTTTTCAAAACAGTGTATCTTGCTTGCTACTTAATTTATGTAATTAGGCTTTGAAGGACTATTTTGGAAATGATCTACTTAAAGGCTCTGATGTGGTAGAGAGGGTGTCCTATGTTTCTTATACTTGCTTCTAAAGGTTTTGAGTTACAGTTTGGTGTAGTGGTTAGGAGCATGGACTCTAATCTGGGAGAACCAGGTTTGATTCACCTTTCCTCTGCTTGCAGCTGCTGCTGTGACCTTGGGTTGATTGACCAAGTTCTTTCAGAGCTGTTCTCTCAAGAGCAGTCCTTGAATGAGCTCTCTCAGCCCCACCTACCTCACAAGGTGTCTATTTTTAAATGGTAAGCCAATTTGCATGAACAAGATGGGGGGGGCATTCAGATCAGAGTCCTTTTAAAATTTCCTTTTGCCATGTGCAGCCCAGAGAGAACATTGGCATAATATGCTAATGAGCTGTACTGTCAGGGGTGTGGCCCATTATGCTAATGAGTTCCTGCTGGGCTTTTTCTACAAAAAGAGCCCTGGAAGAGAATAAATACTGTTGCTTAAGATATAATACTGCTTTGATTGCATGTGTACTGAAGTTGAAAACTTAAGCCACATTAAATCAGTTAGTTTTCAAGTCACTGCAAGATATAGATTTTCAAAAGCTTTATTTTGAAAATACTGCTTTAATTGCATGTGTACTGAAGTTGAAAACTTAAGCCACATTAAATCAGTTAGTTTTCAAGTCACTGCAAGATACAGATTTTCAAAAGCTTTATTTGAACTATTTAATTGATATTATATACATCCAAAATTAACTTTCAGTATTATAGTGAAAGTGGCAGCTAATAGTTCTGCCCCATAAATAAATAAATGTTTGTGTGTGATTTACTAACTAATGAATAATCAGATCTGCTGCAGAGCTGTTCACAGAAGACAGGCAATAACATTAAGGGCATGGTATTCTTCAATTATTCCTTTATCTGCTTAGTCATGAAGCACCACATCTCCTAGGTTTCTGACATTAGAAGGTAAGAATCCATGAGGCAAACTACAAGGTGAGTTTAGTGTACACTATGTTAAATACTTGTGATGACTGAATAAATAGGAAAGCTGAAAGAGTAAGCACAACATTAAAGACAATCAGATGGTGAATAACCAATCCCCATTCCAACTCCCACTGCTGGCTACTTCATGGACATGGACAGCGAGGAAGAGGGCAAAATAGATGTAAACAACAGAGAACAGGAAAGGTGCCAGCCAAGATGGAACTGTTGCTGTCCTCAACCAAAAGCCTGGCAGAACATCTCTGCCTTGCAGTCTCTGTGGAACTGCATCAGATCCACAAGGCCCTGATGGAATTTGGCAGAGAGTTAAACCAGGTTGTGGCCAGGACCAAAAAGACCTTGGTTGAGGACAGCTGGATGTCTTTAGGGCCAGGGATCACCAGGCTCTCCTGGGGACATAACGGAGGAGACGGTCCCGTAGATACATTGGTCCCTGACTGCTCAAGGTCAATACCAAAACCTTGAACTTTACTTGATATCCACTGGGAGCCAATGTAGCTGGTTCAGCACTGGATGTATATGTGCCATCCGTGACATTCCTGTCAGGACTCATGCCATGACATTCTGGACCAGTTGGAGCTTCCGAGTCAATCTAAAGGGTTGGGGTACACTCCATTCCCATCTCCCATTTGCTCCTGCCAGCACCTTAGGAACAGCTGGGGAAAGAAGCTAGATATCTGGTAAAGAAGCAAGATCTTTACTTAATTTATACCTAGGGTTGCCAGGTTCTGGTTGGAAAACACCTGGATATTTTGGGGGTGGAGCATGAGGAGGGTGGGATTTGGGAAGGAACTTCAATGGTGTATAATGCCATAGAGTCCACATTCCAAAGGAGTCAATTTTTTTCCAGTTGAAATTATCTCTGTCACCTGGAGATCAGTTGTAATAGCCAGATATCTCCAGTCACTACCTGGAGGTTGGCAACCCTACCCATAGGTTAGGCAATTAGCTGCACAACCAATTAAACCCTATGCTTCATTTGGATTTAGAAGAGGCTGGAACAACAGCACCCGTGGCCCCAGTGGCAGTTAATGAGTCTATTATAAATACCTTCAACTTAATGTTCAGGACAGTGCATGCTGTTCCAAAATTCTAAAACAATAAAATATCTATTGATTTATAGCTAGAAGAAAACAGAACATTTCATCAGAATACAAAGAATAAACTACAGCATAGACTGTATTCTCTCTAGCAGAAGAGGTATACATTTTTCTTGTCAATAGAACCTTGTCATATCTCTGGTCAACCTGGTGATATCACCCGACCCTTGTCAAAAAGCTTACAATATATCCCTGAAGAATAACCACAGCACACTAAATCAAGATTTCTTAGTTGATGCAGGCATGTGAGTTATTACAGCAACAGCATTTTCTTGCCTGCTTTTGTATCAATGGTTACCTGGGAGAGAATATGCTATAGCATGTGCTTCTTAAATGCAATGGACAATATGACTGAAAAATCAAATGAGAAAACAACTGGAAACATAATTTAGCTTGGGATTCCAAGAAGTCAAAGGGTGCTAGTATTGCATAGAATGGAATGGCATTCCCCAAATAAAGAACTGATCAAATTAAACATACTAAAAGCTGATAAAATGCGTGTGACAGGCCATTTCTATCACCTGAGGGGACCCGCAAAGACTCCTATAATTTTTGGGGAACCAGGTTTCTTTTAAATACCGGGTGTTCTAAAAGTAGTGAGCATCTAGGCTTTGGGTTTGCTGCTGTGAGTTAAGTTTTGTGGTGCACAAGTAGAATATGGAGGTCACTGAGGCAGGAATTATATATTAACAACAAAGAAGATGTATTTATTTACAAGTAGGTTTCAAGGAACAGATCAGCAGCACAGATCTCCAGACAGAAAAAAAAGAGAATCCTGACTGAGGGACGTTAATTTAGAGAGTAGTTTCAATTTCTTTCAATACTTTCCAGCATAAGCAGGCTTTTATTGACTGGTCACTAGGCTGGATCAACACACACACACACACACAACAGGATTCCACCCACCCTAGCTTGCCCTTTCTCAAGAGTCAGACTAAATGGCACAAGGTCTGTTCATTGCCAGAGACAGGCCTAACAACTGGGTACTCTATCTCTGTCAGAAATAGAGCCAAACCACTCTGCCACACTACTAAGCAGAGGTAACTTTCACTCTGTTTGCTCTTTTCCTGAGCCAGACCTGAGCTCTCTTGCTGCTCCCTCCCTGAGGCAGAACTGAATTCTCTCTCCTGTTGTGTTTCCCTCCAATATCCCATCACCCTTCTCAAAGGCAATTGGATGCTGGAGCAGCACTCCCACAGGCTCAAGTGAGTGGCTGTGTTTCCCTTCAGAGGCAGAACAGCCTTCTGTCTGTCACAATGGCTTTGGGTTTACTGACCATCAGAGTTTGTATTTCAGTTAAGAAGCAATCAGTTTAGGTGCAAGCTCCATCAAGACAAAACAAGATAGCAACAAATTTCTGTTGCCATAGTAACATGGATGCTGCTGTCATCCCCTTGCTTTCTGCTGGCAAAACCCATATTCTACAACTATGCATACTCAGTGGGTAACATTCATTGCTTCTTCTTGTAACTCTTTCAAGCACATCACAAAACTGACTATTGCAATTTACACTGATTTCTTTCTATGCCCGTTATGCTGATTTCCAAATATCATTTATTAAAGCAAACACCACAGTAATGAGATTCTAAACAATATCCTATGGTGTGTTCCCCCCCCATTCACCAATACATTTACAGTTGAAGTAAGCCACAATGTACTGGGTTTGACTTTCTTTTTCTTTTCTTTTCTTTTTTCCTTTTGGTATTTCTCATGTGTGTGTGTGAGCATGTGCATATGTGAGTGGTGTGCAACTGGAAGTCATGGCAACCTCTGGTGACTGACCCCTACTACGGGCCTGGAGGATATTCAGAGATGTGGCTGAATAAAACTTGCCTCCACCTCCCAATTGCTGGTATTCCAAGGAGGTCTCCCACCCAAGTACTTGCGAGAGTTGACCCTGCTTAGCTTCTGAGATCTGACAAGATCGGGCTTGCCTGGGCTATCCAGGTCAGGGCTCATGGTATGACTTTAATTAAAACAAAGTGAATATGAACTACATTTAAATGAAGTCTAAAGTTTAACATTGCACATTTATGCAAGACGCTGTTATTATTGTTGTTCTTGTTGTTGTAGGACATCATGTGTAGTATAGCCAGGAGATCCTAAGATTGTCTGGCAGTCAGAAGTCCTAGCAAGACAACATATACCAATACAAAAAGTTTTGCATTAATAATAACAGTTTATTGTTGATTGGTTACAGATACTTTTGGCCTCAAACCGACAGAATAGATCTGTTTGTTTGTTTTTTCGTTTAGAGACAGAACAAGGTAACCAAAAAAAATTCATCTCAAAGCTATTCAACTATCCAATTTTTAAAAAATCAATTATTTAATCTGTGCT
This sequence comes from Gekko gecko, assembly GCA_029375565.1. Taxonomy (NCBI): domain Eukaryota; kingdom Metazoa; phylum Chordata; class Lepidosauria; order Squamata; family Gekkonidae; genus Gekko; species Gekko gecko. The sequence goes on from JAPDNY010000004.1 coordinate 120,020,681, forward strand.
GAGTTACTTAATGGTTGTTAAAAAGCTCTATCATGTTATAATTGTCTTATAAAGGAAACAGATTGGGAAATTTCTCAGTTAATATAGCAACCAAACCAAATCTGTAAAATTAAAAATAAACAAATAAAGACATCAGTGAAGCTATGTGGGCATCTCTACAGGTACTATCAAGGAGCACAGACTTCTAATATCCCCTAATATTCCTGAACAATATCATGAAGGGAACCACACAACGATCCATAACATTAACTTTCTAACTGTTATGGATAACATCCATAACATTAACATCCTAAGGCTCATTGCCCATATTTGATCCAGATAGTTGGCTGATTTTTCATGAGATCATCACCAGTGTTCCCTCTAAGCTGAGTTAGTGTGAGCTAGCTCACAGTTTTTTAGCCTATGGCTCACACATTTTTGTCTTAGTTCAGGAAAGACGGCTTCAGAGCAAACTAATTTATACAGTGGCCAAATGGCTCACTCACAACTGTAATGCCAGTAGCTCACAAAGCAGAGCTTAGCAGGAGCATTGATCACCACCACCTTAGAGATGAATGACCTCATGGTGGCAAGAGTGCCTTGGAAGTGCAAGTGTCTTGGTTTCGGTTTCGGTGCTGCGAATGGCGGCCGCTTCTCGGGACGCTCCCGGAGGCGGTCAGCCCACGCGCGGAATGGGGGGTCTTCGCGTTTGCGAAAGACCCTAGTGAGCCTTAGTCAAAGGCTCCGAACCGGGGGCGCATAGGGGAGTAGCCTCTTTGCCGGCAAACTGCCGGGAAATTGCGGCTTTCTCCCCGCCCCAATCGGCCCCGCCGCGTAGTGCGCCCGCCGAATGGGACTTAGCAGCCCTGCCGACTTCCAGGAGTGAGGAAAAGCGGATGAATTACTATGAAAAGAAGAAATGGCATCTAATCGTGAGTTGAAGATCTATTGTGAAGCGAAAATTAAAAACCCCCGCAAGCGGATAAGCGTATGGGAGGAGGGAGGAGCTTCCACCCTCTTCGAAGAAGCGAATTTTTAAAGGAAACGCGAAGGGGGGTAACAAGAAAAAATGTTGGTGAAAGTACCGTTGGGGTTTTACAGAAGATTGCGGCTTTAGTTGCTTTCTGGGGGATGTGGCACGAACTTTGAAAAAGTAAATAAAAAATAAAATGTCGATGCTGGGGAAAATCCTGCTTAGAACGGAAGAGAAGAGAGGAGGGACTTCCGCTCCAGTCAACCCCCCCCAGAACTAGCTGTCAATCAACAAGAGACTGAGATACTGCGCCACCTGCTGGTGTAAATGTAAAATATCAATGAAACGCTTTTAAAATGGAAATTGTTCTCATCAGACTATAAAAACAAATGTTGGAATCAATAAGGTTGATGGCAGAAAATATACAGAAAATTAATTTGATGCTAAAGTTCCAAGTTATGGATGAAGAAGGGAAAGAAGATCTCAGATTTATTTTGACGAAAGTCTTGACACCTCTATCTGGCAGTCAGTGGAGCGAATAAATAAAAGAAGAGGCGGATAAGGCTCCCAAAGCCTACTCCGCCTTTAAAAAAGGATATACTCTGCCAGTAGAAAGGGGTGTTGAGCTTAGCAAGTAATGGAGATCTAATTTCAACTTGAGTGTTAATGGAGCCAACGAGAAATGACTGCCAGAAACAACAAGAAAAAAAGAAGCGAAAGAAGATGGATTAAAAAATTTCTGAAGAGACATACCAGCACAGAGGAGGAAGCAGCACTCAAAATTTGGATTTTTGAAGAAGACGGCAGCTCGGGGGAAGGAAGTGACGGAACGGGAGGCACTAAAGCTCAAAGGACTTAATGATAATTGGTGAGACTTAAAAAGGAATTTGTTCGTGTAACATCTGAAAAGATTTGATTTAACCCCAGTGGACTTTACTAACTTTACTAACAGAATTGATTTGGACTTTGTAAAGCTGAAAAGAAGATCTTTCAACCGTGATGGATACCGACAACTGGAAGAAATAAAACTAACCTTTACTAACAGAAAAAAAAACTCACTCCGCTCTTTTTTCTCTTCCCATCTGTCTACCTTACCCTTTTCTTATAAAAAATAAAATTCTCTCCTTTTTAGGAGAGTTATTTCATAAAAAAAAAGGAAGTGCAAGTGTCTTGGAAGGTCACCCATGGTCTTAATTATCTTCTGCGGACACTGGTTACATTCTCTCTCTCTCTCTCTCTCTCTCTCTCTCTCTCTCTCTCTCTCTCTCTCTCTCTCTCTCTCCCTTTTAGTATTGGCTCCCATTTTATTTGTGTGGGCTTCAATGGAGTTTAAGCTGCATCTGCTTGCTTTCTTTTGAGTGTGTGTGTGTGACATTGCAACATCATGAACTAACAGGGAGTCACTAAGTTCTTGCAACCCAAAGATGAGTTTGTTCTCTCTCTCTCTCCTACACATGGCAAGAACTACATTTTTGCACCTTATTTACTTATTATTTGGACAGAATTGTGCTGAGAAGTACAGCGTCCCCCCATACTGTCCAGCAGAATGTTGCCCAACACCAAGGGAATGCCCTCCCCATGTAACCCTGGCCATACAGCTGATAAATGGCTGGTTTAGCTAAACTCATTTCATTAATAGATACCTCGTTGCTCCCCAAATTTTCCTGCCCATCTCATTTTATTTTAAAAATTGTTTTAAATGTAGTAATACAACCATATGTCTTCATACTTATTGTTTTCAGATAAACAACCCAAACTCTGAGTTGACATGAGCAAGTGGCCTAATAAAACTTGGTGTGAATCAACTTTTTTTTATGGAATTTGCTCAATAAAAATTCAAAACTAAAAAAACAACAACAACCTTTGGCTGTGAACTTAAACTGTAGACATTTTCTAGGAGAGATGGGATACTAGGGTTTTATTGTATAGGTATGGTTTTAATATGTAATTGTAGGCTGCCTTGAGGCACAAGGGAAAAGTTGTGTATACTTAAATTAAAGTGTATCTTTATTATTTACTTATTTAATTCTGAATTTGTTTTTTAATGATTTTTGTTTCACTGTCTTAATGTTTTATAGTGCCAGTGGGCCTGTAAGCTGCCCTGAGCCTGCCCTGGCGGGGAGGGAGGGGTATAAATAAATAAATAAATAAATAAATTCATTTATACCCCATCTTTCTCCCAATAGGGACTCATGACAATCATCCTTAAAAGCCCATCCTCCTCCAGAGTTCTGGACCAATCCTTGTGATTTAGGCCTCAAGCAAATCCAACTGTTTGTCAGCCAATCAGAGCCCATGGAACTCCACTGGATGGAAGGGGGGTGAGTCAGCCTCACCTTAAATGGGGTGAAGACTCCACCTCACCCCAGGCAGAGATTTTGTGACTCTGGAAAGAAGCATCAGCTTAGCCATGATTTTATTTAGTTAGGTTTTGGGGGTTGGCTTAAGGAAGGAAGCTTATTTTAGTGTAGCAATAAGGATCCTGTTAAGGGCCTGACATTCCTAAGAGGTGTGTGTAGGTTCTATGGAAAGGTGCTCTGTGTGGGAAAAGAGCAGCCTTGAACCTGCTGAGGTAACCTGACTGGAGAAATGGGAATCAAATCTCCCTTTAGAGTTCATTTACTTTACTTGAAAGCCAGTTTTACTTCATATAATGAACTCATCCTCAAATAAATGTTACCTTATTAGATACTTTATTTTCTGCTAAATAAATTGTTGCTGTTCTTCTCCATCTGTGTCTTTTCTGTTGAGTCAAATATCTAAGAAAAGGTGATTTCTAGTTACCTCACAAATAAGCAAGAACATAAGAAGAGCCTTGCTGGATCAGTCCAATGGTCTATTTTGTCCAGCATCTTGCCTCACAACAGGACATGCAGACAGAGACCTTCCCCTGATGTTGCTTCCTGGCATGGCTGGGCTGCCCGGGTTCAAGCCACTTACAGCAGGCTATGCCCCAGGGGCCAGGTCCATTGCCCATCTTAGGGACCCCAGGCCTTGACCATGCTGCTTCATACTGCTAGCCCTTGCCATTGTTTTGTTAATAAATAAAGTGGCCTTTAGTTTCCCAACTATTGTTACGGCTCTTTCTTCCATCTATGCAGGTAAACATGGAGATTCCTGTTTATCTAGCAGGTTTCCAAGTAAGAGACTTTTAGGGAGCACATTGCTTGTACACTCCTTTATTCAAAACTTGTTTCCCACTTTTTGGTTGTGGGTGGTTGGAGGGGTTAAAAAAATCTATAGGAGAGGCCAGAATGGGGGACTGGGCATTCTTCGATCCAGGCAGTTAATTATGACAACCCCTCCTAGCAGAAGAAAAGGACCTGGCAACCCTAGGTTTAATGTAGTACACAGAACTGTTACCAGCATTAAAAGTTATAAAACAATCATTAAGAAGAAATTATCCACATGCATACTGTCAGGATAGCCACAGATTGATCAAGGGATCTAAAAGAAAAGGTTAAAGAAGGTAAAACACAATTCCTTTGTCCCTCCTGTCAGGGCTGATCTGCCTTGGTCCCAGAGATTTGTTTTGTTTAGCAGCCATGGGTTAAGAGGACGGAAGGACTCTTTTATGGTGATTCCATCACAGCAAACAAAACTCTTCACTGAGGTCTGGAGGAGGTGGCCATTGCCATGTACTGGCCTGAAAGAGACTTGAAGGTAAGTGAACTCCTGTAAACATCTGGTAACTTCCTATTCCAAGGAGCCTGCCTTATATTTAGCATATAATAAGACACGTATGGAGGAATAGACAAAAGAATTGTGCTTTACCTTTTTTTCTTTTGAATCCTTTGTTCAATCTGGTACTGTGTTAAAATATGCCTGTGAACATTTTCTTTTTAATAAATGTTTTATAACTTTTGATAGAGATAGTGGTTCTCTGTGCCACATAGACCTCCACTGTCTTGGACATGCTATCTTATAAGAAGCACCAGGAGGAAAGGGAGTGCAGTCAGTTGGTAAGTGGCTACTCCCCTAGTGCTGTACAAGGCAGCAAGCTGTCCCTGCTGAGTAGAGAGAGACACAGAGGCAAGGCCTCATAACATGGAAGGGAAGCTGGGAGTCCTGACCCTCCCATTGAACAATTCCTAGAAAGGTCAGTTGGTGGCGGCAGTTGAACAGAGGGAGAGAAAAGCCCCTTCAGGTGTGTGGAACACCAAGGAGGACAGGGTGGGACTGGGCCTGCAGGCAGGGCCGGCTCCAGGTGTCTGGGCACCCTAGGCAGGACAGCCTGGGACGCCCCCCACCGGGGATGCCAACCTCGCGGTGGGGCCTGGAGACCGGGGGGCGGGTGGAGCGCTGGCTTTCCTGGAGGCTCCGCAGCTGCGGGGGCCCCCAGGAAACCCAGGGAAGGGGGCAGGACCCCAAGAAAAGCTGGGGAGGGGGCAGGGGGGTCTATCCGCCTCCCCTTCCCTCCCAGCGTCGGCTTTTCTGGGGGCTCCGCGGCTGCGGGACCCCCAAAAAGCCGGGAAGGGGGCGGGGGGTCTAGCCGCCTCCCCCTCCCTCCCAGCACCGGCTTTTCTGGGGGCTCCGCGGCTGCGGGACCCCCAGAAAAGCCGGGAAGGGGGCGGGGGGTCTAGCCGCCTCCCCCTCCCTCCCAGCGCCGGCTTTTCTGGGGGCTCCGCAGCTGCGGGACCCCCAGGAAAGCCGGGAAGGGGGCAGGGGGTCTAGCCGCCTCCCCCTCCCTCCCAGCGCCGGCTTTTCTGGGGGCTCCGCGGCTGCGGGACCCCCAGAAAAGCCGGGAAGTGGGCGGGGGTCTGGCGGCGGCGGTGGGCGCCGTGTTAGGGCGGGTGGGTGCTTTTTGGGGGGGGAGTGGGGCGCCATTTGGCGCCCTGAGGCCGGCGCGCCTAGGCGAGCGCCTAGTTCGCCCTATGGGTGATCCGGCCGTGCCTGCAGGCCAGAGCAGGACTGTTCCACCACACATTCCCTAGTGGACGTTAGTGGATTTCAAAACAGAATAGCTTTTTATTTCTGTACATATTATATTTTGTACATATTCTGTACATATTATAAATCTCTGAATGTTTATATGTTAAGCAAAGCAAAGCTTACCAGTAGTTGATCTTTAAAGTAGACTTTTCTAAAAATCCCAAAGATTATGAAGTCCAGAAGACAATGTACTATTGTAAACTGGTTTTAAAGTATATGAGCAAATTGATATCTACTGTTGCCTTTCTTTGTTCAAACTCTTGTCCTGAAACTGTCCATAGCCCTCCAAACAAATAAGAAGTGTCCAGGGAGGAGAAAAGAGACAAAGACAGATGAACAATTACCTCTCTGTCCCCTCCTTTCTTACAATAGCTAGGAAAAAGTGCAAGCAAAAAGTACTCCATCTTACAGAAGGTCACAAGAGCACCATAGAATAACTCAAAGTTCGGCCTGTTTTGACACTGAGTTTCAATGTCTGTTGACCAGCTATAGAATCAAGATGGGTTTGACAATGAGTTATGAAGCTACAATGTCAGAGCATAAACATGACAACTTAATAGGCCTTCTCTGATTATTTTCTGGTAATCTGCAACTCCATTCACAGCCAAAATGGCTTTCTAGCACTTACAGCAGGAGCACCACCACTTCTGTCATGATCATCTGACAACCAATGACAGACAGCCTTTTGTAAATTCATTAGTTTAATCTTTGCTCACTTGTTTTGACCAATGTCTAGTTAGAAACATTTGTAAATGTATCCCTTCACATTTGCATGCACAATAGCCAAGAAATAGCAGAGCTTCTAAATCAAAGACTCATGCCAGTGTGTTTTACACAGGTTCAAATCTCCACTCTTGCATGGAAATTTGCTGGGTGACTTTGGGTGAGTCTCAGGCTGATTTCCCACAAGCGCTGCTCTGCACTCGCCCTTCCCTTTTGCCCCGATGGTACGTGTCAATTCCACACAATCTGCTGTGTGGCCACATTTTACCCCACAGCTTTGTGTGATTTCCCCCGCATCTACTCAGTCCTCAAAAAACAGGGTTGAGTAGACATGGGGAAAATCGCGTGAAACTGCAAGGCAAAATGCGGCCATGCAGCAGCTTGTGTGAAATTGACACATACTATTGGGGCAAAAGGGAAGGGTGAGCGCAGAGTAGCGCTTGTGGGAAATCAGCCACATACTATTTTCATGACAATAAAATGGAGAAGAGAAATGAAAGTTGGTTTGGGTCCCCAGTGGGGAAGAAGGCAGGTATAAATTACAAAAATAAGCAAACAAAACAAGTACTTATTGCACCTACCCCTACTGAGAATCACAGGCATTAATCACCGTGTCCAGCTTTTATGTTGTCAGTAACTACTTATATTTGCATCCTCATGCACATACATACATTTTCCCATTGTGAAAGAATGGTATTATGAAACGGTCTTTTGATCTGGGGGGTACTAACTACCCGGAAAGAGCTGAGTGGAGTAACTGCAGAAAACTGAAAATTTTAGTACCATGTTTATTACTAAGTACCATTGTTAGCAACTGCTGAAGCAATAAGACTTGTACAACACATTCATAAAACACATTTTTGTAAAACAAAAAGGTACCCTCAACTAAGAAAATGATATTGTGACCTGTTATTCATATTTTCAATTATTTCACTGTACAGATAGGCTTTCAGTTCAAGGTATTTGTAGATCAGGGTTTTCACCAATGGTTTAATACCTAACAATAATTAATTAAAACCATTGTCTGGATCTTGATGTTAGAATAGGATAGGGACTGGAATTCTCTTGGGATTACAACTGATTTCCAGATTAAGGAGTACAATTCCCTAGGAGAAAATGGCAGCTTTGGAGGGTGTTCTCTATGGAATGGCATTCCTGCTAAGCCCCCTCTGTTCACCAGATTCTACCTTCCCCAGACTCTACCCCTAAATTTCCTGGAATTTCCCAGCCCAGGCTTAGCAACCCTATGTCAGACATTGCCCTATATAAGAGGATGTCACTACCTAGAAGTTTCCAGTAGACACTGAAGATCAGACACAGACTCTTCCTCACTCCAATTATCTGTTGGTGGCTTGAAAAATCAATTCAAATAGCTAAAGAGCAAAAAAAAAAAAAACACCCCAAAAACAAGGACAATAGAGGCCCATGTCCTTAAGTATGTGCTTTTCCAAGCCTCAACAGTTACTTGTCTTTCCTGAGGAAGGTCCTCTTTGCTGCCCAGTTTATTTGTAGGAACACAACAGAGTCAAGCAATCAAAGCTACCAGCATCTGGAAGATGGGCATGACAGTGAAGGGCTAATGTGTGAGGTTGCTTTTCCTGCCATCATTTCTGCCAACTCACAGTCTCAGCCTCTCACTGTTCTGCAAGGTCACAACAGATGCTGCTCCATTTGGTGGTGCTTCACTGTGTATAAAGAAAGACAACAGTTTCTCCTCTCTCAGCAACTGGCTTTAATTAAGAATTACAACAAATTTTAACCATTAGCAGTTCGAGGAGCCAATCTGCCTGGAAGTGTAGTATAAATACACTGAATAAATAAATCTATATATTAATAGACATATCTGAGGAAACTTAAATTTGGTATCTGAAGCTGTGAACTTGCAAGAGAGATTTCTCTACAAACCTCAAAAAGGGCGCCAGGTTTGTAGAAAAATATGAACTCTAAGAAAAAGTTATTTCTCATGGATCACTGCCTTGACATGGCACGGTGGCTTGTGTGGTTCAATGAGGCTGCAGGCTGTGCCATGGAGGACCACCCAGGATGGACAGGCCACAGCAGAAAACTCAGAAAAAATGTGACCCACTGGACAAGGAAATGGCAACCCACTGTAGTATCTTTGCTATGAAAACCCGATGGACAGTAACAAAGGGCTAAAAGATATGACACCAGAAGATGAGCCTTTCAGGTCGAAAGGTATTCAATATGCTACTGGGGAAGAGCAGAGGGAAAGTACAAGTAACCCCAGAAAGACTGAAGCCGAAAGGATGCTCAGCTGTGGATGTGTCTGATGGTGAAGGAAAGTCCAATGCTGCAAAGAACAATACTGCATAGGAACCTGGAATGTAGGATCTATGAATCCAGGTACAATGGATGTGGTCAAAAATGAGATGGCAAGACTGAACATTGACATCTTGGGAATCAGTTAACTAAAGTGGACAGGAATGGGTGAATTTAACTCAGAAGACTATTATATCTACTACTGTGGCTAAGAATTCCATAGAAAAAATGGTGTGGCCTTTATAGTCAACAAGAGAGTGAGAAAGGCAGTAATGGGATACAATCTCAAAAATGGCAGAATGATCTTGGTCCAAATCCAAGGCAAACCATTCAACACCACAATAATCCAAGTCTATGCCCCAACCATTGATACAGAAGAGACTGAAATGGACCAGTTCTATGAAGACTTACAACCTAGAACTAACACCAAAATAAGATGTCCTTATCATCGCAGGGGACTGGAATGCTAAAGTAGGAAGTCAAAAGGTAACTGGAATAACAGATAAGTTTGGCCTTGGAGAATAAAATGAAGCTGAGCAAAAGCTAACAGAGTTTTGTCAAGAGAACACGCTGGTCATAGAGAATACCCTCTTCCAACAACCTGAGAAGCGACTCGACACATGGACGTCACCAGATGGGAACACCGAAATCAGATTGATTATGTCATCAGCAGTTAAAAAAGGAGAAGCTCTATACAGTCAGTAAAAACAAGATCTGGAGCTGACTGTGGCTCAGATAATGAACTACGCATTACAAAATTCAGGTTTAAACTGAAGAAAATTGGGAAAACCACTAGGCCATTCCGGTTTGGCCTAGATCACATCCCTGATGAATGTATAGTGGAAGTGAAGAATACGTTTAAGAGGCTATATTTGATAGACAGAGTGACTGAAGAACTATGGACAGAGCTTCATGACATTGTACAGGAGGCAGCAATCAGCACCATCCCAAAGAAAAAGTAATATAAGAAAGCAAAGTGGCTGTCTGATGAGGCTTTACAAATAGCAGAGGAAAGAAGGAATGTGAAAGGCAAAGGTGAAACAGAAAGGTTTGCCCAACTGAATGCAGATTTCCAGAGAACAGCAAGGCCTTCCTGAATAAACAATGCAAAGTAATAGAGGAAAACAATAGAATGGGAAGGACTAGAGATCTCTTCAAGACAATTGGAGAAATTAAGGGAACATTCCATGCAAAGCTGGCCATGATAAAGGACAAAAATGGTAGTGACCTAACAGAAGCAGAAGAAATTAGGAAGAGATGGCAAGAATACACAAAATAACTATAAAAGAAGGACCTCAATGTCCTTGACAACCATGATGGTGTGTTCACTGACCTTGAGCTAGACATCCTGAAGTGTGAAGTCAAATGGACCTTAGAAAGCATCACTAACAACAAAGCTAGCAGAGGTGAAGTTATCTCAGATGAGCTATTCAAAGGCTTAAAAGATGATGCTGATAAAGTGCTGTACTCAATATGCCAGCAAATTTGGAAAACACAACAGTGGCCACAGGATTGGAAAAGGTCAGTTTACATTCTAATCCCAAAGAAGGGCAATGCCAATGAAACTATCGCACAATTGCACTCATTTCACACTCTAGCAAGGTCATGCTCAAGATCCTACAAGCTAGGCATCAGCAGTACGTGGATAGAGAAATGCCAGTAGTACAACTGGGGTTTTGAAGAGGTAGAGGAACTAGAGATCAAATTGCCAACATTCACTGGATTATGGAGAAAGCAAGGGAGTAACATCCACTTCTGCTTCATTGACTACGCTAAAGCCTTAGATTGTGTGGATCACAAGAAACTATGGCAAGTCCTTAAAGAGATGAGAGTACCAGACCACCTCACATGTCTCCTGAGAAACCTGTATAAGGGTCAAGAAGCGAGAGTTAGAACCGGATATGGAACAACTGATTGGTTTAGCATAGGAAAAGGAGTACGACAAGGATGTATATTGTCAGCCTGCTTATTTAATTTATATGCAAAGTATATCATGCAAAATGCCGGTCTGGATGAATCACAAACTGGAATTAAGATTGCTGGGAAAAACATCAACAACCTCAGATATGCAGACGATACCATTCAAATGGCAGACAGTGAAGACGACCTAAAGAGCCTCTTGCCAACTGTCAAAGAGGAGAGTGCAAAAGGTGGCTTGAAACTCAACATCTAAAAAAATGAAGATCATGGTATCTGGCCCCATCACTCCTTGGCAAATAGAAGGGGAAGTCATGGAAGCAGTGACAGAATTCACATTCCTGGGATCCAAGATCACTGCAGACAGTGACTGCAGCCATTAAATTAAAAGATGCCTGCTCCTTGGGAGGAAAGCTATGGCAAACCTAGACAATGTAATAAAAAGTAGAGACATCACCGTGCCAACAAAAGTCCATATGGTCAAAGTGATTGTATTCCCACTAGTAATGTATGGCTGTGAGAGTTGGACCATAAGGAAGGCCGAGCGCCAAAGAATAGATGCTTTTGAATTATGGTGCTGAACAAGACTCTTGAGAGTCCCTCAGACTGAAAGGAGATCAAATCAGTCAATCCTAAAAGAAATCAATCCTGACTGTTCCCTGGAAGGCCAGATGCTGAAGCTCAAATACTTTGGCCACCAAATGATAAGGGAACACTCACTGGAGAGGATCCTGATGCTAGGAAAGATTGAAGGTAAAAAAATAAGGGGACAACAAAGGCTGAGATGATTAGACAGTGGGTGATTTCCCACTAAAGCTGCCGCGGGGTTGCGCCGCCGTTTGCCCCGAGATTTTTAGTCAATTTCACACCCGAAGCCGCGGGGCTGCATTTTGACCCGCGGCTTCGCTCGATTTCCCCGCAGTTTCGTAATCCTGTTTTTTGAGGATTACGAAACTGCGGGGAATCAGGCGAAGCCGCAGGTCAAAATGCAGCCCCACGGCTTCGGGTGTGAAATTGACTAAAAATCTCGGGGCAAACGGCGGCGCAACCCCGCGGCAGCTTTAGTGGGAAATCTCTCAGTGTTATCAATGCAGCAAACATGAAGTTGAGCAAACTCCAGAGGATGACGGAGGACAGGAGGCCTGGTGTGATGTGGTCCATGGGGTTGCAAAGAGTCACATTCGACTGTGCGACTTAACAACAAAAAGAAAAAGTAAAACAAAAAACATGAAAATGATAAAAGGAGATTTTGTGGTGGAGTTTGAGAAGAGCAGTGTTTGGGGAGGAGAGAGGCCTTAGCCAGATATAATGTCATAGTCTACCCCCTCAAGCAGTCATTTTCTCCAGGTGGACATATATCTGTCATCTGGAGTTAACTTGAAATTCTTGGAGATCTCCAAGTCCCACCTGGAGGATAGCAACCCTAGGACTGGCAGCAGCTTTTGGGTGACTCGATACTATTCAATTTACATGACTGAACTAGGCCTGGCTGCTTGAACAGCAACCACTCTATGACAGCCAGTGTAGTGTAGCAGTTAGAACCTCAGAATAGGGTCTAGGAGACATAGGTTTAAATCACCAGTCTGCCAAGGAAGCTCACTAGGTGTTGTTGTTCCAGCCACATACTTTCATCCTAAACTACTTCAAAGGGTTGTTGAGAGGAGAAAAAAGGAGGAGAGGAAAATAATGTAAGCTGCTTTGGTCCCCACTGTGGAGGAAGTAAAGTAAAGGTAAAGGTTCCCTTGCTCAAAAGCCAGTTGAATCTGACTCTAGGGTTGCGGTGCTCATCCCCGTTTCAAAGCCAAAGAGCTGGGGTATAAATAAAGCAAATAAATAATAAATGTATCTGAAGACAGGAGGCAGAAAAAAGGAAGGTTGGTGAATGGCTAAGAAGAAGAGAATGATACAGGAATCTTTGGCACCAAACAGGCCACAATTTTCATAGGTGGAGGCTGTCAGCGGTTGGGGAGAGAGGGAAAGCTTAAGACAGAGGGGCAGATAAAGTTAGGTTGGCCACTGGGTGGGAGAGAGATATGGCTAGAAACTCCAGGTTAAAAAATATCCAGATAGGTTTGATGAGGTTTGAAGACCTGAGGAGGGTGAGGTACTTCAGTAGGCTATAATGTAACCACCCCACAAAGCAGATGTTTCCTCCATGAGAACTAGGGTTGCCATCTTCCAACTGGGTGCTGGAGATCACCTGGAACTGATCTCCAGATAACAGAGACCCCCTCAACAAAATGTCTGTTTTGTGGGGTGGGCTCTATAGCACTATACCCTGTTGAGGTTTCTTCCCTCCCCAGACCTCGTCCTCCAAAGTTTCCACCCACAAATCTCCAGGAATTTCCCAACCTGGATCTGACCACCCTATGGGGAACTGATCTTTGTAGCTGGGAGATCTGTTTTGATTCCAGGAGATCTCCAGGTCCCACCATGAGGTTGGCAAACCTAGAAGGAGAGAAGGAAGCAGAAAAAGGAGAGAGGCTATGGAGCTTTCAGAAAAGGGAAAGAGGAAATAGCTGGGGTGGGCATGAGATGCCTCCTGCAAGTCCTTGCAGGTTCCCACTTGTAAATTTAATATTAGAAAAATAAAAAAGGAAACAAACAATAAGTACTGAAAATGGGAACAAACAATAATAATGGTTGGCCACTGTGTGAGACAGGACACTAGACTAGAAGGACCATTGGTCTGATCCAGCAGGGCTCTTCTTATGTGTTTTACTTGTTAGTAATAGTGAAATTACTATTCCGTGCACCTTGGTGTTTAGTCATGCTGGCCACATGACCACGGAAACGTCTTCGGACAGCGCTGGCTCTTCGGCTTTGAAACGGAGATGAGCACCGCAACCCTAGAGTCGGATTCGACTGGCTTTCGAGCAAGGGAACCTTTACCTTTACTTTAATAGTGAAATATGCTGATAAAGTGGAAATATTGATTTGCTTGTCATTTTCTACAAATGTTCTACTCCCCATTGACTAGCTCTGTTTGGAAAAATCAGTTGACCCACTGACATCAGTGGGGACATCTAAAGCACAGTTAATTTAAACATAGGGTTGCCAGCCAGCAACTGGCAACCTTAAAAGGTCTCTGGGGGCTGGAATATGGGAGGGTGCCATCAGCACAACATGTTATATTACTTCCAAGGGAAACCTGGAAGGCAGGAGAAACATTAACAATTGTTGTCAGCATGATAGTGTTACATCACTTCCGGGTTTTCCTCTTTATGAATCACTCTTGTAGTGTTTCAGGCAATTCCCAGAGAGGTATAACATCACTTCCAGGGTTTCCCCAGAAGTGATGTAACACCATCATGCCAATGGTGATTTTTAATTTTTTTCCCCCTCCCACCTGCCAAACAAACCTATGATACGCAATGGGGCTTGCCAGTGGGAGGTCTCTCACCATAGCAGGAGACCTGGCAACCCTATTTAAATCCCATTATTTTAAGTAGAATTTAAGCTTGATGGACTTTTGTTAAATTGTATGTTATATATTAAGGGGATCTTTTACTGTGCAAAGTTAAAAGATCAACCAGGAATTTATTACAATGGTCTAGAAGTTGAAATTAATTAAATTTTCAATTTACCCAAAGCCATAGACATTCTTCACATTGTTTAATATTTTAAAGTTCCCATCAAGTCCTTAGGCTCAGCTTTCCTGTGGTAAGAGAACTTTTATAGTTTCCAGTCTGTTGTTAATAATGTAAAATGAAAATATCAGAAACAAATATACAAGGCATGCTATAGAGAGTGGCATTTCTACAGAGCTTTGTAATTTCAGCATAGTTCAATACTATCACCTTTTCCCCAAAGGTATGCTTAATTAAAAACAAAACACTTTAACTCCATCTGAAAAAGTAAACTACTTACTGACCTGCAGCCTCCTCTTTACATTTATAGAAGCTATACAATAAACATAGTTTTATACCAACTGCAAATGCAGCCCGATATCACACACAAAACTCAAAACATTCCTTTCCTTACTGCCCAACACAGGCCTGTGTTTGTGAGGGCACAAAAAAAAAAAGTAAAGAACAATACAAGGAGATCTTAAATAATGATTGCGGACACAAACACCCAGGATGAAATATAAGAACACCATTCATGCCAGTAGACGTTGATTTGATATATGTAATCATGATACCCTCAGACTTAGGACAACACATGTAATTCTTTTTCAATAATTAGGCTAGCTGCACATATCAGGAGCATGATATCTGTGGTCACTGTTTCATGACCTAATGCATGGATTTTCCATGTGGGCATAGCTTCCATTCACATGAACTAGATTTTCCAGAATCTTGGCTCATAAAAATGGAAGCTGCATAGAAAAACCACACATTGTCCAATTCACTGAAAGAGCAATGGTGAATATCACACTCTCTATTCATGCAGTAGGTAGGTTTCTGGTTGTGTGAACAGAATAGAATGGACATCTACAGAGGACATCTATGGGACTGTGCACTGAAATGCAGCATTTCACATTCTTATACAGCTCACATATGTTTTGTTCATCAGCATAACTTCTGCAAAACACTGCAAAACAAAATAGTTCAGCCTTTTCAAGACTTAAGATTTCCAAGACCTGAAGCACCAAAGATTCTCATTTAAGTGGAGTAGGTAGATCAAGAACCCTGGGTTGGATCCCATCTAAATTCTGTGCACAGAAAGTTGAATTCCCTGTCTCTGCTTCCCATTGCAGCCTGAAAATTGTTTCTCCTGGAGAATGGGGAACCCACTAGGAATAGCATTTATAAGCATTAGATTATTGCTGGGGAAGGGGGGTCAGTCACTAAAAACAGCCTCCCCCCCTTGGGTATGGGAACCTGTTCCATGGGGTCCAACCAGGCTCATAGCTGGTGCAAAAAGGGGTCACACCCCTTCAATCAGCACTTGGAGTTGGTGTAAAATCTGTCACAGCTTCTTTCAAGTGTAAATTCTCTATGTAAAAAAGGAAGGAGTTGTCATAAAATGATGTGAATCTTGTCATAAATTGTCCAAGAATAAACTCTCTATGCAACTTGCTAGAACAGAATTAGCAATTAGCAGGGCTGAAGAATCCTGATTTTAAAAGCCTGCAGGGGAGAGGCATAAAATCAAGTTGGGATAAAACAGAGACAAAGAGAGAGAAGAAAGACAGAGAGACTGACCACTGTACTTATTTGTCCCCCCACTAATAAAGGAATTAAGGGCTGACTACCACTGTACTCATTTGCTCCCCCTCATAAAAAATTTCCTGTTATGGGCTTGGGTCCAACCCAATCTTTTCCTCTATCCCCAAGAGAATGGAATAAAGGTTGCAGAAGGGGCAGGTATGTTCTACATTCTCTCAGAAAAAATTTTCCAATGACAATCCTGTCCTCACAGCTACTTTTTGCTACCACATTTGCCTTAATGGACAGGTAGTGCCTTTCCTTTTTTTTGCCTTTTATTGCTTAGCAAAGAGTTAGTGGGGTAAGGCATAAGTTACAAGTGAGGGGAAAGTGACTAATAAAACATGAGGGCATAATCATTGTCCCTGTGCAATTATGCAATTTCCAGAATGACCTGGAAGTGACATCATTGTGCCATGGTGATTCTCTAACATTTGCCCCAAACTGTATCTTTTCTATAGAGTTTTGGGTGAATGCTAGAGTGTTGCCCCCAGCGCAATGGTGTCACTTCCAGGTTGTGCTGGAAGTTGCATCATTGCACAGAGATAACTAATGACATCCCCCAGGAAGTTCCTACCTCCCCTCCATTTCCCAATGGTTGCCAGACCATGTCTGTAACTCTACAACTCTAGAGCCCAATGGTTGCCAGATCATGGCTGGCAACTCTACAGCCAGCGTGGTGTAGACGTTATGAGCAGTGGACTCTAATCTGGAGAGCAGCAGACTCTAATTTGGAGAACTCAGTTTGATTTCCCACTCCTCCACATGAAGCCTGCTGGTTGATCTTGGACCTATTCTCTTCCTCCTTAAGGTAGAGAAATTGAGGTATAAAAACCAACTCTTCTTCTTCTTACATAGTGTAGTTATGGTTGACAGGTCCTTTGCTATGACAGCAATGTGCAGTTTCCAGCACAGCTCCTTTGGGCAGTGAAGAGAAAAACAACCACCACCAGCACCACTGGTTATTGTACATGTATGACATCACTTCTGGAGAAAACTCAAAAGTGACATCATGTCACTCTAAGACGTGACCAAAGACATTGTGGTTTTACCATAGAGTTTCTGGAGATTCCTTAGAGCAACATGCACTCAGTTTTATCTGGAAGTGATGTCAAATCACTCATTATGGCTGTGCCTCCCATGTTCTTGCCCCCCATTTCCCACTGGATGCCAACCATCAGCTGGAAACCCTAACTGCAGTGGTTAGAGTGTCAGACTAGGATTTGAGAGGTCCAGTTTTGAATCTTCATTCTGCCATAGAAGGTTGTTGAGTGACCCTGGACCAACCAGTCTCAGGGTTGTTGTGAGGATAAAATGGAGAAGGAGAGACTGTTGCTAGCCACTTCGGGTCTCATTTGTGGAGAAAAGTGGGCAATAAATGAAATAAATACAATTAAAAATAGCCCAAAACAAAATACATAAACAAAACCCATGTAATATTTATTGCAACCAACCAAACTAACACAGAATAGTATGCAAGCTTTCAGATTTTCTGGAGTTTTCTAAATATCCAGACTAATGTAGAGTCAATATATGGTTATTCTTTGAAAAGATTGATATTAATAACTTTTACATGGTCCCATTTCCTGGATAGGTGGTCCTTGATTTCCAAATAATGCTGGTCTGTTTTTGATTTTTTAAGTGTCCTCTTATTCTGCCTCCCACTTTCTCAATATATATCACACAGTGAGACATCATCAGCAATGGGACCAAAGTGCAATTTTTATTTTTCTATCAAATTATTTAAAACATTGTGCATCACTAAATTTCTATAAAGTCAGCTATAATAGTACATTTATTGTTAATATAATATGTTGACCAGTCCTAGGGAGGATTAGTTTTATATAAGTGAAAGATATATATGAAAAGTAACTCAAACAGGGGTTGTTTTTCAATTCACTGTTCCAAGAGCTGACAATTTGTTCACACTTGAGAAAGATAATTGCTGAACAAGAATATTGAAAAATAAATATACAGAGGAGGGAAAGCTTGTACCTGAATGAACCTTGGTCTTAAAGGTGCCACTGGACTCTTTTGGATTGCTAGCTGGGGGGGGGAACACACATATCTGCCCTCACAGAGGAGGGAGAGCTTGTACCTGAATAAGCCTTGGTCTTAAAGGTGCCATTGGATTCTTTTGGATTGCTAGCTATGGGGGGAGCAAAGAAATGAGGAGAGAGGGAGGGGGCCGTTGTTCCAGTTTCCTCAGAACTTCATCAGGCTGGATGTTCAGTACAAAAAGAAATGTGTGTGCCAGCTGGAGGAGAACAAGATAGTTCCCTGCATGCAGGGGGAGTCTCTGATGGAAGGAGGCACACTTTGGGGACAGGGAAGCGGCGACCAGACAGCCCAAAAGCCCCCCTCCCTCCCTTTCTTCCTTCCCTTGCTCAGTTCCTCCAATCGGCACCCAGTACCTGTTTTACCACTGGCACTCTGTCCCAGCACCACCAGGTGGAGGGTCTGGGCTGGGCTCAGGCTGACCGAGCGGCACAGGGGCCGTGAGAAGCTCATGCTGGAGGCACAGTAGGACTTGCCATGAGAGGAGGTGGTGGTGTGGGGTCTGGCCCCAAGGCGGGGGGGCCCAACTTCAGTGCTCCAGCTCCTGTGGGGGCTGGTCCATGATAATCTGTTTCAGAAATGTGCCCTGGACCCTGTCTGAGGGGAGTCTCTGTCTCATGCACTGGGGGGAGGGGTGACCCCTCTCTGTGGTCAATACTGGCTGCTACTGCTGCCACCCACCACCTCATTCCCCCTCTCAGTTCTTCTCACATCAGTACTGCTGCTTCTACCAGTGCTCTGGCCACTGCCACCAACGACAATGACCACGACGCAATCTTGGTGCATGCTATGCCAACGACGCAGAGGCAGCTGGTGGAGAAAGGTGTGGGCCAGCCCTTCTCCTGCAGCCACTGCTGCACAAGCTGCATAAATGAGGACTGGGAATCATTCACCCCTTTCCACACCAGACACCCATTACAGAACGTCTCCCAGCATGAGGTTTGCACCCAGCACGGACTTCACCCCCTCTGCCAGATCTCTCTGCCTGCCCAACTGCAATGCAAGTCAACCAGAGTGAACACTCCCCAGTCTTCAACAGAACAAGGTTGCTGTGTTTATACAGATGCCAAATGCCAGGACTATCGGTAACAATCTCTTCAGTAAAGCCACGATTATGGAGCGGCAACCTCTCAACTCCGGCCGTTCCTTCTCCACACAGGCATAGACACCACACACCTCAGGCAACCAACTGTCACCTCCCTGATCTTCTTGCTATGGAGCGGGGCATTCTGGGCCACGTGGCCACAATGGCAGGTTTTCATTGATGGTGATTAAGAGGGAACAGAAAAGCAGCTAAAAATAATGTGCAGATGGTATTTCGTGTGGCAGCTTATTTTAAATTGACTGTATGGCTCAGCTGCTTTCCAGCTAAAAGAGAGGTGTACTTGCAAAACATCAACAGAATTGTTATCTTGCTTTGAAGTTGTAAAAAGAAATGCTGTTTGGGCCCTTGCTGAGTTACCATCAGTTACTGGGAATTGGGGGAGCGCAGGGAGGAGTCCTGTTGTTGACGGAGGGACGGTGGTGGGGTAGCCAGGGGAAGCAGCACCAGGAAGGGAGCGATGGCCCAACCTGAGGTGCATGGACAGAGTGCCCCAGCTGCAGTAATAGGAGGGCAGCCCCTAGGGGCATGCCCGAGTCCAGCTGAGGCACAGGCCATGGGGGCCCAGCGGGGTGCGAGTGGCAGAAAACGAGGAGGTAGGACCGGCCAGTGAGCAGACAGGGGAGACACTGAGAGCTGCAGGAGCTGGTCCCACAGCAAGTCAAGGGGCCGCTCAGGAAGAGGAAGGGCCAGATGGGGGGAGTGGGGGTGGCATGCCTTCCATCACTGCCAGAGCACTGCTCCGGCCCGCTCTGGCTAGAAATGAGCCCTGGATAAACAGCTGTTGTCAGGATTTCATAGGAGATGCTAAACAGCATATATCTAGATTAAAAAGTACTGTAAACAGAAAAAAAAATAAAACATGACACATACTGGAAGGTATCTCATCTATTTAATCTTGTAGCATTATCTGTATCATTAGCTTTAACCTCAATGTCAAATATCAAATTCTTTCTTTGTAGGATCATTGCAAAGTAGTTTGGCATCCTCAGTGAGGCTATACATTTGGGAAGGCAAATATAAAGACCATGTATCTTGTGATTAACAAACATCCTATGATCACTGTAATTTGAGATATTCAATATCATATCACATGACCAAAGTATAGACATTAAACAGTGAAGAACAGGCAGAATCTGAGCCCTGAGCACAAACCCAGGATACTGTAATAAATTTTCCACCTCACATGTATTTTCCATTATACTTTATTATTTATTGCTATCACATTATGAGTTACCACTCTCTTCCTGGTGAACAAATTAGTTAATGCTTATGATATTATTTTCAGATTTAGGGAATTTGAAAGTATGATCTTGTTTATGCCACAGCACAAATGTACTAAGCCACCCCCCCCCCCCATTTTTTCTAGATTTCTAGACAGATCACTAAACTTGCTCAGTTTGTCACAGTTTCAGTTCAGGTCTTTTACTCCTGTTTGATTACTAATATGGGGGAGTACATGTCTGCACTACATTTTTTTTTTAAATTCACATTAATCAAAATTTACCTCATCGTTTTGCAAAGCTGAAATTTTATTGCAATGCTGTGATATGTGTACCATTCCTACAAATGTCATTTTGATAAGATTAATCTTAATAAAACTAATGTGGCAATCTCCAAACCTGTCCTCAAACTCTATTCTAAAACAAATCCAGAAAAAAACTTGTTAAGCCATATTCTTGAAAGCATTCCACCTAGGTGTTACATAGATACTATGAAAAGAAGAGGAACCAATCAGACAAAATGACTACAAAGAAACCATTTTAAGCAGTAACAGGCCCGGGTTTATCTTCCTGCATCCAGCAAGTTTAGTCCATATGTTTTTCAGTGCTGCCAGCTGATAAATTGAGTGTTTTCCCCTTTGTTTTGTTCCAAGAGCTGGCCTGTTTAGCAGTTCTAACAAGAAAGGGAAAAGCCTCTGGAGATTGATAGGAGTTGTTCAAATGAATGAAAACAGCTACATGTTTGTTCTGATCATGAACTTGTAGAGTGACAAACAAACACAAAGACTGTGGTAGACTACTACCCTGTGCTATCTAGAACAGTGATGAATAAGCAATTTGTGATTGTTAGCAGGAACACAGCTCACTGAACCTTGCTATGGGCTTCAGAAGTACAAAAAAATAATCAAAATATATGCACAGAAGGACAATACATGCACAGAAGAACAATGCATAATCCAAATTTAGGTACGTGTTGTATTTTAACCATTTTTTATTGAATGGTGGTAGACCAGTCTGAGAAATCAGAGGCAGCATTCCAAGGGGGGGGGTGTTTTTATTTTCAGAAGATTTTATTGGTTTGAGGGCAGCCAGGAATCTTCCTTATCAAATCTCAAATTGCCCAAACTATTATTTAACTGTTGGCTAACCTATTTAGCAGAGGAAGAGAGTAGAAAAAGAACAGGGTAGAAACACATCACAACATTATTGGTTTACTTCCAGCTTGCATTCACATTTGATGTAACATGGGCAGACATACTTAAAAGTTGATGACACAATCCAACTGACAATAAAAATGCACAGCCCATCTAATTATTAACCCAGGAAGAAACAGTCACTTAAAAACTAGACTGGCTGGGTTACCCCAACAGCCAAATGTAATGTTGAGATCCAAAGATTCCAAGCCCCCAAGGGCCCAGTTTGGCTTGGGACCAGGCTGTGGAGGCACTTATACCTGATAGTGCAAAGGGTATGTCTTTATGAAGGAACTTTGCCTTACTAACCATTTTTATCAATATATCTTATTCTCAATGCAACCAGTAATGTTTTCCTGACTAAGAAGTTCTTGCATGGCTCTTTTGATTTTATCATCTCATTTTATCTTAACATGCTTTTTCCCATATTCAGTTTCTCCTTAATAATGATCTTCAAGTCACGGATTACAGTCGGGGGTTGATATAATCATCGTAAGCAGGATATGATCACTACCATAATATGTAGCAACTTCGAAAGATTTGATTAATTGTATTAAATTCCCTGAAACCAGGATATAATCAATTATGCTTAATCTACCTCCTGACCAGTAGGTAAACTCTCCATGGTGGTAGTTCACATGGAAACCATTTAGGATATTCAGGTTTAGGGCATTGGTCATATGTGCCATTCTGAACCCTGCATAGTTGCTTTTCAAATCTTTGGATAGCCTCATATAAGGCAAATGTGAACATTCTGTATCAAGTTGGCAAAAATCATAGCCCCTATACAAGGAGTCATCATCTCTACCCAATCTAGCATTGAAGTCTCCTCCCACTATCACGTACGTAGTTGGATTTTCTCTGATCAGTTGCCAAATATAAGGTCTAATTGGTTTCTCTCCCTGGGTCCAAAATTTACTCTGCTCAGGGTCTCAAGGGTCTCAAGACGGATTTCTATTTTCAGCAGTTTGTTAAATATGTGTTGCACAGTTCAAGGTACCAAATTTATCAACTCAATTGTAGTGTTGTCATTGTTTCCTTTATCTCTGTTTGTTTGATGATTTCTTCCTCCCTCCCTTCACTATTATTTCTAGCTGCTTCTTTTAATCCACATTTTTGTAGGTTTTTTTGTTTCCACCTCTTCCTCCTCCTTTTCTAATGGTGCAAACTGATTGGTTACTGGGAGGTTGTAAATTGTCTTATGTCTCTCAGGAAAGTATTCCAAGATTTTTGTTTGTTTACAGGCTAGTATATTTAAATATTCCTCACTGCTCCTTGGTCTTTTAAATGAGGCCATTCCGGCTAGGCTATCAATCCCTCTGGCAGAGATGTCTCTAGGTTTTGCAAGTACCAGGTTAATTTACATTGCCTGGAGAGGCCAAGTTCTACAAGGCAGAGAGGAGAAGGGGTTGGTGGAGTAGGTGGAGTGCTTACCCTTTCCAATCTGTGAATAAACTCGTTAAATTGTTAACATTTACCCAGCCATATGCAAAGAAAGCAATTCAGATAATACACAGGTTGTATCCCAGAAGTATGGATGAATGGAATTGAAAAGAAATATTTTCTCACAATTTACTGAGAATTTTCTTCCTGAAGCTTCACCAACGTGTTCTTTCCTCCAGTGAGAAATTACAGCCATCGCTGAGAGATAGTTTGGAGTCTTCTTATCTTCCTGGCAGCAGTAAGAAAGTCAGTTTACTATAAGCTGGGAGCTCTAGGGGAAAATCTAGGAACTGCTAGGGGAACAGCAGTCCAGGAGATACCCGCTTGAGTGTGGCGTGCCTCAAGGGGCAGTGCTGTCCCCAATGTTATTTAACATCTACATGTGCCCTCTTGCCCAAATTGCCCAGAGGTATGGGCTGGGGTGTCACCAGTACGCTGATGACACCCAGCTCTATCCGATATTGGGCAGCCAGTCAGACTCAAAACTGGAAGATCTGGACCAGGCTTTACAAGCTGTGGCCAGCTGGCTTAGACTGAGTTGGCTGAAGCTGAATCCAGCGAAGACGGAGGTCCTGTGCCTGAGTTGGGGTGGTTTGGGGATGGGGATCCCACTCTCGACCTTTGGGAGGGGCACTGTTGGTGCCAGCGCCGGAGGTTAGGAGTTTGGGAGTGCTCCTGGATCCCTCCCTTACTATGGAGGCCCAGGTAGCAGCCACTGCTACATTGGCCTTTTACCACCTTAAACTGATTAGGCAGTTGGTCCCCTTCCTTGACCGCACTGACCTGGCTACAATGATCCATGTGATGGTCACCTTGAGACTTGACTACTGTAACACTCTCTACATGGGGCTGCCCTTGTTGTGGGTTTGGAAGCTACAGCTAGTGCAGAATGCTGTGGCCAGGTTGTTGATGGGTCTCTCCAGGGAGGAGCACATCCAGCCTGTGCTAAGGACATGGCACTGGCTGCCAATAGCATACCAAATTTGCTTCAAGGTGCTGGTTCTTACCTTTAAAACCTTATATGGCCGGGGTCCAACATACCTACAGGATCGCCTTTCCCGTACATACCCCAGAGAGCACTACAGTCTGAGTCTCAAACTCGATTGACCCTCCCTGGCCTGAGGGAGGCTAGGCTAGCTACCACTAGGGCCAGGGCCTTTTCAGTGGTGGCCCCTATCTGGTGGAATGAGCTCCCGGAGGAGATTTGGGCCCTGCAGGACTTCTCACAGTTCTGCAGGGCCTGCAAGATGGAGCTCTTCCACCAGGCATTCAATTAGGGGCCGCCACTGTTGTAGAACCTGGCCTGTGGTTTTTAACATCAAGCTGATGCCATGAGAAATATGAGCAGAAGGACATCTTAGAACACTTTTCTAAGTAAATTCTTAGAAAACTTTTCTGTAAATGCACCACCTAAGTGAATTTCTGTCACCAGCACTTTGTGTTTGCACTTTGTGTTTTGTATTTTATATGCTGTGCTTTTAAATAACTGTATGATTTTAATTGTATTTATGCTTGTTGGAAGCTGCCCTGAGCCTGCTATATGGGGAGGGCGGGATATAAGTTTAATAAATAAATAAATAAATCTAAAGTTGTGCTGTGGCTGTTGTGACTTGGAAGACGCAGATAAACTTTATAAAACTTAGATAAGTCTTAATTAATGCTGGAGCCCTCTTCCAGTGCGTCCTTCAGAGAGTTGGCCGGAACCCCAGGAATCTGGAGACAGTGGAGTTAGAGAGGGGAGGGACCTCAGGAGATATAATGACATAAGAGTCCACCTGACAAAGCTGTCATTTTATCCAGGGCAACTGAGCTCTGTTTTCTGAAGATAAGTTGTAATGCTGGGAGATCTCCAAGTCACTAATGAAGGTTTGCAACCCTATTTCAATAGAAATGGGGTTAAAATCACAAATAATACAAATTTTTAAAATCAAGTTATTTATTCACCTGATTAGCTGTGTCAGTCTATGGTTTCATCATAGAGTTTTTGTAAATCCTAGATCCATGATATTACTTCTGGTAAAAATCAGTGCACATTCCATCCCCCTCCCATCTCCTCCCATCAGCACCTGAGGGACCGGCAGACAAATAAATGAGATGCCAGGAAATCTCTTGCTATGGCAGGAGACCTAGCATCCCTAGGTTTAAGAATGCTCTTCTCCCCTTGAGGTTTGCTTTGGGCATGCACTACTGTCTTTTAGGTGTCAGGTCAAATATCTCTGTTCACCCAGGTTTTTAATTAGCTTAAAAAAAACTATTTTAGTTTGTTTTTAGTCTGAAACTGTTACTTTAAGCTGCTCAGAGCTGTGGCTGAGTCTGTAATAATTTTTAATGTTGTTGTTGTTGTTGTTATTATTATTATTAATTTTCTAAGCTGCCGTGGTCAGGTTCTCTGGACTGATGGCATAAAAATTTGCTAAATAGATAGTATAAATCTGATGAGTGTGCTATACTGAAATGGTACACTTTTGGAATCTGGAAGGCTGTCTTATGTCTGAACTTTCTACTGTGATGATATGTGCCTTCTGCTTAAAAAAACCCTACTCACTATTTAATAGCAAGTACGGAAATGAAACATCACAACTGGTTCCTCGATATATAAACATTAACACCATGAAGTGATATCTCGGTACTCTATTCACTTTGCTGAGCTCCTCAGATAAAGGAAAGTGTTGCATTGAATGGGTAATATGAAAGCATCAGAAGTTTGACATTTATACTGTGAGAAGGAAAAAGAAGCTAATTTAGCTAGTATTCTGTGAGAATAGGAGAAGGGAACAAGGGTAATCTACTTTGGAGCATGATTGTTGGTGGATACCTTCTCCATGGACATACATACAACTCAGTAAGGAGTGGCGCAGCAATATTTCAAATACATGGAAAATCTATTTTGGCTTAAAGCTTGTTTGAATTAGGTGACAAAAGCAAAAGTGATTCCAGTTCTGAAGAATATCTGTTTCTTTTTTCACAAGTGTGTAAACATAAAAAGGTGATAGATTATGTATCACAGTAAGCTTTAGCACTTGTCTCAGTTCTGACACTAGCAAATCTGTTTAAAGGTCAAAAGAATTCAGTAATACCACATTTAAATTGCATGGAACTGCTGAGATTCCAGCAAGCTAAGCAGCACAATTGTGCTGATACTATGTTAATATGCATCCAAGCTGGCTGATAGTTTTGCAAGAGATACAGCCAATACTAAGATGTACCTTGACAATGCATAAACCTAAGCCAAACCTTTATGTCTTTTAAGCACAATGGTCTCAGAGGTTCTGCTGCATAACAAACAGCTTATCAGTGTTTAACAGACCTGAGTATAATGTTGAATATAGAATTACCAGCCAATAGAAATACACATCATAGAAACTTTGGGACTGTTAGTCATCAGCAGCGAAATGTGCTTGATTTCTGTACAAAAAACCATAATACTTCCTAGCTGCCTGTTGTTATTCCTCATTTTCTAAAAATAAAATAACATAAAATAAAGAGCTAGTATTAAGAAAATAGTTTACTTTAACAGCAGGTCTCAAAACAGTCTGCAAAAACATGAAACAGTAGTTTTGTGCTCTTCAAAAATTAAGGTCTCATAATAAAACATTTTATACATGTTTTCTCAAAATCCACACTTGCCGTATTTTTATATTTTGTATTATTAAACTTATCAATTAAATGAAAAAAATAGAAATTTAAGCAGAATTAGGTAGTACTGGGGTTGCTAGTAACTCAGTAGGGGTGGGGCATTCCCCACCACACTTCTCATTTCACTATTCAAAATACCAGTGGGAGAAAAAAATTAAAAATGACCACCAGGCCAATGGCATGACATCACTTTTTGGGAAAACCGAGATGTGACTTCATGCTTCTCTAGAAATTGCCTGGAACTCTATGGTTTTCCTAGAGAGATGTGACATAACTTCTGTGTTTCCCCCCAGAAATGACATTACACTGTCTTCAATGTCCATCCTAAATTTCCCTCCCCTCAGTGTCCTATGTAGGGATGGGCACGAACCAAGTTATGAACCAAAGTTTGTCACAACCCAGGCCCAGTTTGTGCTTCACAAACCTTGGTTTATGCCATTCCACCCTCATGAACCCCCACAAACCTTCCACGAGCCAGCCAGGTAGGTTCATGTGGTTCATGTCGGCAGACATGCTCACACCACCACCAGGGCTTGGAGAAACCATTTAAAGGGATGCCTTTAAATGGTTTTTGCTAGCTGCACTGCTGCCACTGCAGCAGCACAACTCACAAGTGGACTGAAAAGGCATTTAAATGCCTTCCCAGTTGGAAGCTATTTCAGCAATCACTTTAGCTCCCTTGCTTGGAAGCGAGGGGGAGTGAAAGGAATTTCTGAAATGGCTTGCAAAAGCCATTTAATGGGAATGTTCCCTTTAAATGGTTTTTGCAAGTGGGTGCCATGGCAGAGTGAAGTCTAAGCACTGATATTACCCAGAAGTGGTGAACTTGCTGTTTGGACTTCTCCCCCACATGGTGCCCACTTGCAAAAACTATTTAAAGGGAAAGTTCCCTTTAAATGGCCCTTTGTAAGATCTCCCCCCCTTCCATTCTACTGGCCTTGGGAAGCCACCACCAGCAGAAAGGAGGGAGGGAAGATCCACAAACCTCATAAACTGAATTGGTCCACAACATGGGGGAGGTTCACCCTGGTTTGTGGTTCATGGGACCTAAGAGACCATGAACCGGGATGAACCTCCATTTTCCTGGTTCATGCCCATCCCTAGTTCTGGGCCCGGCAACCCTATGGATACATGCAGAGCTGGTGGAATTGATTGTTCATTACAGACTGCAAGTGAAAGATCATCAGTTTGTTCTTATGCAGAGTTACACCCAAGATGGCACTATGCATTTTCCAGAGTTCTCCTACATTAATATATATCTGAAAATAACAGATTTGTATAGCATGTTTACACACAAGTCCAGTAGCATACTAACAGATTTTTTTTCCAGCTTGACCTTTTTTGAGTCAGAACTAGGGTTGCAGCTCTAGGTTGGGAAATACCTGGAGATTTTGCACCGGAGCCTAAGGAAGGAGGAGGGGGTTGGGGATAGGAAGTACTTCAGTGGGTTAAAATGCCATGTAGTCTGCCTCCCAAAGCAGCCATTTTGTCCAGATGAATTACTCTCTGTTGTCTAAAGATCAGTTGTAATCCCAGGAGATCTCCAGCCACCATCTTGAGTCTGGCAATTCTACTCACTTATTCAGATAGTATGTGTAGGAGTAGACTATAACTTTTGTCACACATAAGAATTTTGTCTTTAATTCTCATGATGTTTTACATGGAAGATTGTTAAAAATATAAACATTCCCATCTTATTTTAAAGGTTTAGAACTATTTCAACTTTGTATATATTAAATACGAGTGAACCATAAGAAATTGTAGGACAGGGCAAATCCCCCTGTTTCCTGTGGTTCTTCTGATTTTGTAGCTGAAGGCTTCATCAGTTGGAGAGAGTTGGAACTTGTGGATAGGAGATGGTGCCTGTACATACACAGTACTATAACCCTATTGGTTCCTCCCCCCACTACAGGGGTTGAGTGGATGTTGCCAAGAAGATACTTTGGATGGCATTATTAAAGACTCTTTAATATCACTGTTTTGCTGAACCGTGAAGAGCATATGCCAGGGCAATGGACAGAATTGTGGTCCTAAGAGAAGTGCCCAATGCTGGACTATGGACTATGCCCTGTGGCCAAGGGAAGCCTTGTGCCCAAGAAGCATGCCAAGCCAGATGTTGACCTGGGACTACAGAAGCCTTCTGCCCCTACACCCCTGCATCAGCACAAGGATCATGATGCAAGCCAGAAGCCCTGGACTCCATGCAGAGGCAGTAGCAGCTCTGAAGAGAATCCATGTCTGAAAAAGGACCAGGGTTCCTGCACAGAAGCCATGAAGAGATCTCTTCTTCACCACATAGCACATTCCTCCCCCTCCTCCTATGCTATTCATAAAGACCGTTGCCCAGCTAAAGACAATAGCAGCAATTAAGCCTTCCTGCCACCTAGCCAGATAATGACTTGACCAAACATCAGATCATTAATAAGGAGCTCTGGGCCAGCGATGTGATTGAATCCCTTCACCCTTTCCTTTGTGTCAACCCCTTTCCCCAGAGGTGTTACTTCCTGCCGACCATCAATTTTCAGTTGCCCAACTGTCAAATCCTTTTATGTCCCCCATCCAGAGTATAGTTTTTCTTAATACTTCCTGGGAACCAGTGACCACATGGCCATTGCCTCAGGACACAAAATAGCTATTTAATGTGAGCTCTCCCTGAGTTCACTCTCTGCTTTTTGCTCTTCTCTTTGCCCCATCCTGCCTTGTCGATTCCATTCTTGGCCAGTTTGGAATCAGTCCGTGTGAGTTGCTGGTTGGCTCACAGTTTACTCCCACCCCATTTGTCTATTTTTCGCGACATGATCTACTTGTCTTGTTGGACAGGTAACATATTAACCATCAATGATATTCCTGCTCATGCAAACATTGCTATCCTTTCAGCCCTGTATTCTTAGCTCTGTATTGTATGTGTGAATGCTTTATTTTTATTTGTATGTCTGAGAATATTTAGTAAAGAAATCAATTAATTTAGTAACATTGGAAATCATTCACAGGCTCTGGGAATCCTGACTCTGGTATACACGGGTTATGGTCCTGTATTGTATGCCTATTGCCATTCTTAAATCATAATTCCCCAAGTTTATTAATAAAATAAGGCAATTTGGCTAACAGGGAAATGATAGGATTGCAATATACAAGTTCCTTTCCTTTTATTTATTAGCTCATTTGACCAAAGGTCTGAAGCCTAACTATAGGATCACAGAATTTACAACATAAATGAAATAAGTATTGCATGGCAAGTAATAAGACAGAATTCTGCAATGAAATATACAAAATAAAATAGGGGTAATCAATTATGAATTCCTCTAAAAATCTCTAAAATCTTAAATTAAGTATAATCTGAAACCCTTTGACAGATCATGTGGATAAACCCATCACTTCTCTTATACTTAGGGCAGACATAGTTCATCAACATTGTAAGGAAATCACTGTTACCAGATATTTTGTGACAAAGAAGGTTATTTCTGGATCAAAATTCACCAGTAATGGGGATATCACCCATGGTTCCAGAGGAAGTTATTATTTAAACAAAACAAAGGTAATCCAGGGACTAACCATTGAATGCAAAATAATAAAAGATGATCCACTGTCTCTATTGTGTCAAATGCACAATCACATAGGTGGTCTGAGAATGGAATTTGGCAAATCATCCTGTTAATTCTGCAGTCAGGAAGGTATTCAACCTGGCAAACATGAAAGCATGCCTGTGGCAAGGGATTGTAAGGAATTTCACATACCAAGGGAGGGTCACAGGGTAAGGGATACTTAAGGCAACAGCAGAGCATACACATCTTGCACTGGTTAAAGTACTGACCTGATCAAGATTGGTCACCCTCAACCTAATAAAGTTCAACACTTCTTGATAATTTATGTTATTAAACATTGTGAGGGAAAGACCAAGTGACTGAAGCCTGGTGTCTATGAATCTTTCTGACATACTTCTGTGATTGGCCTCCTTTAGCAGGTGTAAGAGACTCCTTTAGGGACTGGATACCAAATAAAAGGCCTTCAATCTCAATTTGAAGGCAGCAATCTAAACCCTAGATTCAAAAGATCACTGTGCAAATTCTATTCTAAACACAGTTCCTGCAATACAGCTAAGGACTCCTGTCATCTGGCACAGAAACTGGAGGCGTGTGTAATCCAGGGATTCAGAGACTTCATTTATCCAAATAGCTGCCCCAAATAGAATCTGGGGGATTATTTTAGAATTAAAAGCTGTAATGGTCATTGGAACATAATGACCACCTTTTGAATAGAAAAATCTTAAGAGGGCATTCGAGTTAGTTCTAGCAATTTCAGTTGTCGAACGGATATGGGATTTCCAGGAAAGATTATGGCTAAATGTCACTCCCAGGCCACCTGCTCTATTCTCCCTTCTTAACAGCCCATGTTTTCCATCTAAAACAAAGTTTATTTGAAAAGACCAGAATTTTCAGTTTATCATAGTTTAGTGATAGTCCCTCTTGAATGCAGTAATCAGTGAATGCATTTAGTGCCTTACAAAGACCCACTACTGATCTGGATAGCAACACCATATTGTCTGCATAAATAAGGACATAGATTTCATATCCATCCAGTGTAGGTATATGATATGCTGATTTTGGGATATAAGGAATATAAGGAATCATATCATTTATATAAAAGTTTAAAAGCATGGGGGCTAAGAGACAGCCTTGTTTAACACCTTTTAGGAGGTGAATAGTGTTGGTGAGCTGTCTTCCCTCATTATACAAGTTAGTGTTTTGCCTCAGGTATAGAGAAATATTCCTTTAACATTCTGGAGCTTACTGAACAGCACTGGGCTAGCCAGATTCATATAAGAAAAAGAAATGATTCGGGAATGCGAACTGCAGATAGTGAAGAACTTTAAAAAGTAAGAAGCACCATTTTGAATTGAACCTGTAAGCATACTAATCCTGTTCATAATTTATAATGAAAACATGTATGGTGATTTTTCACTGCACATTAATTCTCATGTTACATTCAACACATGTACATCTGAGCATGTGACTGAAACTCTACATTTGTCCTGGTTCTGGTCTCTGGTTTAATTTGTAAAAGTGAACATGTGTTGGCTCTTTCTTACAGACAGATGAACACAAGTGCATGCAGGTTGTACAAGTGTTCACTGTAACTTCTGAACAGTGCTAACACTGTAACAATTTTATAAGTAGAGTAATATGAACCCAATAGTTTATTCCAGCCATCAAGTGGTCCATTCTTTAAAAGTTTATGTTTCCAAATTGTTCTCAAGGGCAGCCACATGTACACCATGTTGCAGTAACCAGACTTTGAAGTTACTGTGGGCAGATCAACTGAACTGAGAAGAGGTGCTCTGTTATGACAAAATGAACATCAATAGCCCTGATATATTTTTTAAAAAGTTCTGGAGAGCCTCTTCGGTATTTATTTAATATTTTTTTCTTCAGACTTCTTATAAAAAAGTAGAGACATATTGTAAAAATTTGATACAGAACTATCTGTAAGGAAGAAGAATAACTATTTAGGTGAGTCTTTAAGCTAATACTTTTCCATTTATTGGGAATACATTTGATATTTTTTATTATTTCTAAATTGTGGATCATTTATTCTTTGTTGAATGGCTAGTACACTTAGATAATATGTAGATTTTTCTGGAGATTATGCAATTTGAAAATATAGGTACAAATTCTCGACTTTAGTTTTATTTAAAGCAAGGTCATATATTTTTTTTGCAAGCTGCACTTACTCATCACATCTCTGTGGTTGTCTTGAAAGCATTAAACTGGTCATTATGAAGTAAAGTATAATAGCAATGCTCTTCCCAGCATTAAGCAGAAGTACAGCTGCCTCTTTTATTTCTTCTTTATTTAATGAGAAGCAGCAAAATTAACTTTTATCCCAGAAAAAAGAACTCACCACACCTATTTGCTGAAGTGTATATTGCTATAAACCTCTCTAATTTTCACTTGCAAACAGGAGTACAGGTTTGACTATGCCATATCAGAAACTAGAGGGCTCTGGAGAGGTTATAATCTGCATACACTGAATGTGCATAGGGAGGAAATGGGATTGTAGCACTTTATACTGCACATATTCAGCACCACACCTAGAAAACCTAAAAGTGTGCACAAACAGTATGCATGAAGGTTGTGTATGTTCAATTAAGGCCACTGCTTTTTGTTAAATCCATGATCATGCATGCAATTTTTTTAAGTGTATGCTCTTATAGAAATTATGCTGAACACCTCAGGGATAGGGTGCATCAATTGTTTCAAATGTTATGCTGAAAACTCATAACAAGTAGATGAGGGTGAGGGAGTACAATCTTGCTAGAAAGATCATTTTTCCCTGTCTGCTTTCCATCTCATACAGTAGGCAGGTGTGAACTGTGGTAATGGCACATTTAAAATTTTCAATTGTAGTTCTGTGCTTTAGAATAACCTGCTAGACAGTGTGAGGAAATCTCCTTTTCTGTTTGCATTCAGACAAAGTTGTAAAATGGAGGTTTTTAAAAGTGGCACTTGGAGCTCTTTGATTTTCTGATTTGACTGGGACATAATTTTGTAGAGTAGGCATTATATTTTGGTGTTTTATAGAGGAGTGGAATTTTAGTATATTTGTAGAAATATGTTTTAATTCATTGCTAACTACTTTGGGATCTGATATGGAGTATTTATAAATCTTTTAAATAAAATAGACTCTGCCATCATACAAAGAATGAGTTCTGGACCTAAGAGAAAACTTGTTCCAGTTAATGAAACCATTATAGACTAAGTTCTTCCAGGTATGCAGTACATGACTGATGGGCAATGCAAACTGAAAAAGTGTTTTCTAGGCCCATGCTGCTGTGTATGTTGACACCCCTCCCAGGGGGAAAAGCTTTGTTTCTTTGGTGTTAAGAGGAAAGCCTTGCTCAGCTTTAAACCATTTATTACTCATATCCCACCTATCTTTTTCAACAGAAAATTTCAAGTGAAAAAGAAGGTAATAAAAGGCAAATGAACAAAAGAAATCTAATGAAAGGAGACTAAGTTTGAAATGAGATGACTTCCATGATTAATTTTCCCTTTAAAAAAAGAAAAAAAAAGTTATATAGGCTGTGGTCACACATATTAAATAATCCACGTTTCAACTGGATTTTGCCAGTTCACATAGTAAACTCCAGTTGGAAAGTGCACTGAAAGTGGATTAAAAATTAATTATTTAGTGTATGTGACCACAGTCATATATGCTCTTTCCATAAGAGTGTATGTAGCAGCTTCATTGAGAAAGAAGTACTTTTTCTTTCTCACAATAAAAGAACTCGTGGGCACTCAAAACTGCTCAGCAATCAGGTTAGAACTGATACTCTTTACCCAAAGAGTGATTAACACATGGAATTCACTGCTACAGGACGTGGCAGTGGCTACAAGCAAGGACAGCTCCAAGAGGGAATTGGATAAACATATGGAGCCGAGGTCCATCAGTGGCTATTAGCCACAAGATATAGACAGGAACTCTTGGTCTGGGGCACGTGATGCTCTGTATTCTTGGTGCTTGGGGGGGATAACAGTGGGAGGGCTTCTAGTGTCCTGGCCCCACTGGTGGAGCTCCTGATGGCACCTGGTATTTTTGGCCACTGTGTGACACAGTGTTGGACTGGATGGGCCACTGGTCTGATCCAACATTGGCTTCTCTTATGTTCTTATGTTCTTATTGGGAAGAGAAAGGTTTATATTGGGAAAACAGCATGAAAGGATGAAGTCAAATGCCATATCCCTCAAGGCTAATTCCTCAACCCATTTAGGGCTACTTTGAACTCAAGATAAAGCATGGGAGATTTGATGATATGTGTCCTGAAACACTGTTATGGGGAGGGAAATTTCTTTTTTCACTTGTTTTTAGATTTAGCCATTGATTCCTCTTATTGTCTTTTTTTTTTTTTAAAAAGAAGAAATAATTTCTCTTTGATTTCTGTTTGAAGAGCAACACATTGTTTTGTGACTTTAGCCCTTGCAGTTGTTTGACATACCACAGAGCCTGAGAATTAGGAGGCCAGGTAGCAGTTGGGGCTAGGTTTTGGCTGGCTATCTCTGTGAACACTGGGGAGCAGGGAAATCCCAATAGCATTATGTGACATAACTTCTGGGTGTAAACCTGGATGTGACATCTCAGCATCACATGATGCCAAACCCCCCCCCACAAACACATTTTGCTCCTGCTGCTCTATCACCCTTGTTGTGGGTAACCTGACAATCCTAGTTGGGATCGGAACAGTACTTAAATATTTATAGGTGGTGAGGTGAATCCAACTATCAGTCTTCTTAGCCCCCTGAAATTTTGTTCAGGGGATTATCAAACCTTCAGGAACAACACAGTGACAACCTGCAGTGGAAGGGGGGAATTAGCAAAAACTGCAATCCTCTTAATGATGTTGGATCCAACCGGTGTAGACAATGACCACTGTGGACTGTAATTCTCAGAAATCTTCAGAAATGTTGGCAGCTGATGTTCTGACATCAGACAAATAGCAAAGAAATTCCAAAATTTGCTCATATAATTGGCTGTATACAGTAGAATAATTGTTTATTTTGTTAATGCATCTAAAGACAGAAAATGTTTAACAGAACAGTATTTAATATTTTTGCTTTGCTTCAATCCTTAGCATTCACATGAGTAGCTGTGAATAGTGCTGGAGGTGCAATTATTATTTTGCTGTTATTCATGCCACAGTATTGATGGCTTTTTAAAGAAAGACCAGCCACTCTAGAGCAAGAGCTTAAAAGGGGCTTCAGGCACTTACATTTTGAACCCTTTATATCCACTTCTATTTTCTCAGAGTTACATTGTAGAAGTATTTAATGCAAGATTAATACAGCTAGTCCTGATGGCACAACATAAAGCATAGGGTTAGTTAAAAATCAATGCCTTCATTCCAAATGATTTTACCTCTTGTGAAACATGCTAGATTGACAGCACTTGAAAGTCTTCTGTAGAGACAGAATATCAACTACAACATGAGACAAGCCAGGCTAGAATTATTAAACTTTGGATATAGCTGGCAGACCTCAAGAATCAGACCTGTAGTAGACATGTTGGTTTCTCAAGGTATGCTATTCTATGGCATTAACCAACACATCTGACAAATCCTTATTAACTAAATGCAATTAATTACAACATTATGGTACATATGAATGGATATTTAAAGACAAAGAGTTATGGCTTTCCCTGTGGGGGAAATACTGTGCTGTGTACACACAGTATCTAAAGGTTCACTGTCAAAAACATGCATATGAAAATCATAACACCCAAGAGTGAGTTGTGTACTTCTCCTATGTATACACAGTTATTCTACAGACAGACAAGCAATCGTTCATCTTAATGAGCAAGATTTTAGTGCCATTTCACACACTATACTGAAGTAAACCTAGTTTTCCAGCCAAGCATGTGCTCTAAAGGGACGGACAGCTAATCTTTATTTTTCACTGTCACCCATGATAGCATGTATGTTTGAGACATTTGTTTTTTCATATTTCATATTTTATGTGCATATTTAAGTATTTAATCTGTAAAAGTAGTCAATGTGGTAACATTAGGGGTACCACCACTAGCTAAGCAAATTCCTTGAGTTTTGGGAGTTGTGCCTGGGAGTGGTGGAATTTAGGAAGAGGAGGGAGCTCAGTAGGGAAGTGGTGCCCAAAATCCCACTTTGAAAGCTGCCATTTCCTCCACAGCAACTGATCTCTGTAGTTGGGAAATCAGTTGAATTCTGGGAGAATTCCCAGCCCCATTTGGAGGGTGGCAATCCTAGGTAACATAAAGGTGCACAGGGTTAGTACACCTATGTAGCCTGACTACAGAAAAGAAGCCAATGTAAACAACACAACTTTCTATCTACTTCAGAAAACAAATGGGGCTTGTAGTCATGCCAGTATACTTCACAAGATTGTTGCCATAAAGCCTCCATATCCCTTGGCCTCTCTCCTTCCTCCTCCATTTAGGTGTCAAAACAAGTTAATCTATGCCAGTCACATGACACCTAAACCATGTAAATTTAGGCCATTTACAGAACAGGACCAGGTATATACCCATATTGATCCCACTGTAACTCACTTTTAAAAAAATGACAGAGGGATTTAGCAACCACTGACACTGGATCCTTCAGATCCTTTAGGAGTTCTCCATCATAAATCAGAAATATTTTTGTATTTGATTGAATGTTCTAGCACTGTAAGTAAAGGATCTGCCCCCAAAGTATACTCTATGCTGTGCTCTGCTGGCCCAGTCCTGCTGTGTACCATGAGTATAGTGCCTTGATGCAGTCAGCCTTTGTGGTGTTTTCTCACTTTGCTTCTCCTTCAGATCTCTATCTGTATTTCTGTTTATCTGCTGCTGAGCTGGGCAAGCACCTTTCTGAGAGACTCTTTGTAGCTGTTGCATTATTTGCTATCCACATGACTGGGACTACTGTAAACAATGTGTGTGAGAACTCCTGGCTGCATAGTACTGGATACTAACTAATATGATACTAGTCATTTCTTTCTACTACAAGCAAAAAAAAAAAAAGGGCAAACCTGGACTAGAATACACAGAAACTGGAGTTAAATTAATAGGTAGCAGAGTTCATTGCAGAGATGTAAAAAATTATTGACACAGCCCACCTGCTGATAGAAAATTGGCAGAAATGTAATGAACTTCACTTTACAGACCAAATTTGTAGAAGAATTACTGGAAGACTTGCAGAAAATGAACAACAAATAGGACCCTGAAAACATTACAAGGAAGAGAAACATATTCAATATTTACTATAAAGCAATTTGGGAATAGTACTCAGAAATAAGTAGTAGTAAGGAAACAACAAATACTCTGGCAAATTTTAGAAGTGATTACAAGAACACATCAGGTATATTGAAATTTATTTATTTAAAATATTTATACCACACCTTTCAACCAGAGGCAGCTCATGTATGCATTCAAAAAAGCATATAACAGTACACGAACAACTCAGTAACTGTGTGCCAAACAGCCAAAATAGTTTTTTGTTTTGTTTTGTTTTTAAAAAGTCAAATTAATATCTAATGTTGACCATGACCCCAGATTAAAAAAAAACACCGTTTGCAGGGGGGAATGAAACTTAAGTTGAGAGAGAGAAAAAAAACCCACCAAAGCAAAATGAAAAGATCTTTTTGTGCATTGTGAAATCTCAGCTGTCATGGGCAGGGTTGCTCAGTAACCTAATAATCAATGGTGTGAAAAATAGAGAGAACATAGAACAAGCCATGGAGAAGGAAACAGATGGTAGAAAGGAGGAGGATAATACAGTGACAGGAGGGTTGGAGAGCAATGAAAAGAGGGTAAGGAGAAAGAGGGGTGGTTGGTATTGTATGGAGAAGGAAGCAGGGGTCAGTCAGTCAGGGGTAAGAAGTGGAAAGAAGCAGGGGCAGTCAGCCATGGCAGTGGGAAAAGGGGAAGTGATGCAGTCACAGCAGAAGTGCAAATTTATTTACTAGGACAAGTTTATTGCTTTATAATTGCTGTAGGCAAGTTCATTTGACTGATTTTTGTCTAAGCGTGACTCATTTTCAATTTCATGTTATAAACATTTCATTTGTCATTCATATACCGAATGCTACTATTTATTGCATCATAAAAAGGGAACTGGAGGAAAACTAGTAGACTCCCTTTTATGTTACATTACATTGTTATATTATTTATTTAAGACAATCATACCATACTTTTCTCCCCAATGGGAACCCAAAGCAGCTTTCACCATCATTCTCCCTTCCTCCATTTTATCCTCATAACAATCACCCTAGCCTGAAATCCTCTCAGAATTACAACAAATCATTTTCCCTGGATGAAATGGCAGCTTCCAAGAGCAGACACTATAGTACCATACCTCAATGAACTACTTCTCCTCCTCCAGCCCTGCACTCCCCAGGTAGTGCCAGGCCTGTAGCTACAGTGGGGCATTTTGGGGCCTGGCCCCCTGACTTCCTGCCAAGGCCCCCTGACTTCCTGCCAGCCTCCAGGCCTCCTGGCTCTCTGGGCCACCCAGAGGACCTCCAACTCTCTGGGCTACCTGGAGGACTCCCCACCACTGCCCCTTCTCCAAGTGTGGTTTGCTTCTTCATGTAGGCAAGCAGAGTGGAACGCTGCAAAAGTGAGTTTTTAAAATTTTATTTTTATTTCATTTTTTTATTTTGTGATGTCAGTACCCCCTGACTTATTTAAAGGCCCCCTGAATTACCCAGGCTACAGGCCTGGGTAGTGCTCCCAAATTCCAAGGAATTTCCAAAGCTAGAGTTGGTAACCCTAAACCACCCCTGTAAAGTAGGTTAGGTTGAGATAAAGTAATTGGCACAGACTTATCTAGTGAACTTTCATGGGAGTGGGGATTCAAACATGGTCCTCCCACATCGTCCAATATTCTAACTGCTACGTACTATGTCACACTCTCAGCACTACTGTTACCCATACAAAAAACAACCCTCCAAAAAAAAACTTACTAAGTGAAACTGATAACACAAAATATTGAAACTAAACACCTCTCATTGCAATGTCATACATTCCAGAACATAGATGACCAAACTAGAAATACACACACACCCAAGAGAAAAAAAATGTGTACATACATACATACATGCATGCATGCAGACATACATACAGTCCCCAAAATAATTGATAAGTGCAAATAATTAAAGACTCCCCGTTGATATTCCATATTCCAACCAATCAAGATATTCTGTGACCTAGAAGAGAAATTTAATTTCTTTATATTTTGAATACATTGATCCTGAACTCTGTCTGCTCTACTGGATTATGTAAGACAGTACATTTGTACTCTCAATCTGAATGTGTGTAAGAAATGTAACCTGACAGCCTCTGATTAACATTTTATACTAAACAATGTTTTATATTCTCTTTCCCTTCCAACGTGTCCATCTTTCCATTTTCCAGATGTTCAGCTTTGGCTACAATCAGCCATTTTCGGTGCCATTCTTTGCAGTCCAATAGATGGTGCTCTAACCCTTAGTTTTATTTTCCCTCAACTATTTTTGTTTGCTGTGTCTTATGCACTGTTAGTCTCTGTGCCACTTTAGATGGATACACTTGACAGAGGTAGCTTGCAAATATTTTGAGTTCTCTTATATAGCTAATGTACTACTTTACATTTCTTCCATTATCATGAAGCTTTCCCACAGATAATGAAATAGTCACATGATGCAATCTACTAACTACTCTTTCTGTCATCAGCAGCTTGATCATTCAAGATTTTTATTGTGGAGAGAGGGGGATAGTGAAGAAGACATGCCAAATTCTGAGTATTTATAAAGGCAACCAGTAGTCCTTTGAGCTATCCAGTCCAGTAAAACAAGGGGTCAATCTGCATTTAGCATTTTTACCAAACCCACACTGGAACAGAAAAAAATGCAGTTCAAAACCACATTCACCTATCCCGGGCCAACACTGTGCTGACTGCAGAATCACCCCCAAATGGCCATAAATCTATGCAGACAGCCACCATTAAACCAGAGATCAAACGAAGTGAAA
Source organism: Gekko gecko (assembly GCA_029375565.1). Classification (NCBI taxonomy): domain Eukaryota; kingdom Metazoa; phylum Chordata; class Lepidosauria; order Squamata; family Gekkonidae; genus Gekko; species Gekko gecko. Next base: position 120,060,808 of record JAPDNY010000004.1, read on the forward strand.
GCAGTATGCAGTCTGGACACTGCCATAAGATGTGACACTCAATCAAAGTGAAAGTGGCATGCAATGTAGATGGGAATTTCTGTTCCAGTGTGGATTTGGTAAGACAGTGGAGCAAATGCTACATGCAGATCGTGCCATTGATTTCCTGCATTTCTACAGTCAGGGTTGTGAGTGACTGAGCTATACAGCACAGACCCTATTAAGATCAACCTTATATCCAAACTCCATGAGAGGAAATTGTAATCATCTCTCTCTCTCACGTGCGCGCACACACACACACACACACACAGAGAGAGAGAGAGAGAGAGAGAGAGAGAGAGAGAGAGAGAGAGAGAGAGAGAGAGAGAGAGAGAGAGAACCAACAACAATGAAAATAAACCAACTAAAAATAAATTCCAAACCAGCTGGGATCCAGAGGGAACAGTGCCAACTTATTATTCCTATGAGCAAAGTCAATTGCCTTTTTGACTAGGTAGGGGCATTGGCTAATCAGTAGTGACCTCCAGAAATCCCAAAGGTATAAGACACAGGGACAAACATTCAAAAAACCAGCTACCATTTCAAGTCATGACACAAAGCAGCCTGACACAAAACAGCTTTCGTTCTTTTCTATTAAATTTAAACATTATTTTCCAGAAATCTTCCCCCCCCCCAAGGTAGCTATGGATCACAGATCAGGCACTTCGTACCTTCTTCTTTCATACAACATGGGCTTAATGGGAAATTATTCCATTACAAGATCCTATCCTTAAAATATGGTTACATCAGAAATAAAAATGGATGCACTGTGTTAAAACAAATTAGAATTAATACAAGTGGAGACCCGCAAGAAACTAGCAGGATGGTTATCTCATTCATCACACCTTTGCTTCCTCTCCTCGCCCCCTACCTCTCTCACACTATTTCTCCCTTCTGCCCCCCTTTTCTTACTCTCTATTTCTCCTCCATGCATGTGACTTCCTCTCTCTTTCTGACCTGTCATCTTTCTCTTTGTTTTTCTGCCTCCCCACTTCATCACTCTTTCTTCTCTCTTTCTGCCCCCCACCCCATCATTCTTTCTTTCTGCCCCCATCACTCTCCCAGCCTCCTGCCTGCTTCCTCCCCCACTCCGCAGAGCAGCAGCAACTGTGGTGGCAGTGCTCTCAGCCACCCACCTGCTTCCTCTCCCCCACAGCAGCAGTGGCAACACTCTGGGAATCACAACGGATCTCCCAGCTACAGAGATCAATTCACCTTAGGGCTGCCAGCTCCAGGTTGGGAAATTCCTGGAGATTTGGGGGTGGAGCCTTGGGACAGTGAGGCTTGGGGAGGCAAGCAGCCTCAGCAGGGTATGACGCCATAGGCTCAACCCTCCAAAACAGCCATTTTATCCTGGGGAACTGATCTCTGTCTCCTGGACAACAGTTGTAATTCTGGGTGATCTCCAGTCCTCACCCAGAGGCTGGCAATGGTGATTCTCGTGGAAGAAATGGCTGGAGGGTGGAGTCTATGGCATTACACCAGTCCAAAGTTCCTCCCCTCCTCAAATCCCACCCTCTCCAGGCTTCACCCCTCAAATGTCCAGGGATTTCCCACCCTGGAGTTGGCAACCCTATTTCCTTCCCAACCAACAGCCAACCTACCTTTATCTGCCTCTCTGACTCTTGTTTTCCATCTCAACCCTCCAGCCTCTACCTAGGAAAATTACAGTCTTCCTCCACAGTGGGAACCAAAGCAGCTTTCATTATTCCCTCCTCCTTTTTAGCTGCACAACAACCCTGTGAGGTTGGTTAGGCTGAAATATGTGACTGGTCCAAAATCACACAGTCACCTTCCACTGCAAGATGGGGATCTGAACCTGGGTCTTGCAGACCCTACTTTGAAGCTCTAACTGCTGCACCTCACTGGCTTTCATAGGGTGGCTGCTGATGAATGGTAGCAAGCAGCCGAGGCTAGGTGAGTCATGCAAATCAGGGAGGACCTGGCAACCCTAGACTACTGCCAGGCCTAGAGTGGCCAACCTCCAAATGGGACCTGGAGACCCCCCAGAATTACAACTGGACTCTAGACAGTAGAGGTCTGTCTCCCTGCAGAAAATGGCTGCTTTGGAGGGTGGACTCTGTGGCAATATACCCAGCTGAGGCCTCTCCCTTCCCAAACCCAGCCCTTATCCTTAGAGTCCACCACAAAATCTCTAGAAATCCCCCAGCCTGGCACTGGCAACTCTAGTGAGGCCTGGCCCCAAGGCTCCCTCCCTCCCTCCCAGGCCGAAAGAGGCCTGGAAAGGGCCCTCCCCTCACCCTTTGACTGACAGAGCCAGTTAGAAGCCTCTCCCCCCCCCCGAACATTCTAATCTCTCACTGTTGATGCCTGGAGTTAGGTCCCTGCAGAGGCCATTTCAAAAGGTTTTTTGGGGAATTCAACTGTTCCTGAAGGGATTCTTTCACTTTTGGGGTTTTTCTACAAACCCAGGAAGTCTACTGACTATGCAGGAAAAGCTGTTGGGGGAGAGTGAGCCCCCTGTTGGTGGGAATAGGTATCCGCACTTTTTGGCTATTAGAATAAGGATACTGAACAAAAAATGATCAAAGGAATTTAGAAGACAAAAAAAATAGAGAAGTGATTGGGTTTATACCCCGCCCTTCATTCAGAATCTCAGAGCAGCTTACAATGTCCTTTCCCTTCCCCTCCCCACAACAGACACCCTGTGAGGTAGGCGGGGCTGAGAGAGCTCTGAGAGAACTGTCCTTGAAGGAACAGCCCTGACAGAACTATGACTTGCCCATGGTCAACCAGCAGCTGCAAGTGGGGGAGTGGGCAATCAAACCCAGTTCTCCCAGATTAGAGTCTGCACACTTAACCACTACACCAAACTGCCTCTCTATATTTAAGATAACATAATGGATTCTCCTTGGCCAGATAGGAGCCTTACTCTAAGACAAGGAGCCTTTATCTGAAATTATAATCTCTTCCACCAGAACACTGTTTATTAGTCTAGATGAAGGCTTAATACTTATTTTACCATACTGACTGTATATAACCATCTGTCTTTATTTTGTGCAAGTTAAAACCCATGAGATCATGAGAAATATGTGAAAAGTTAATGTACTTATACAAAGGAGTTCCACAGGAGAAGGATGAAAATAATCTGTATGTGCCCTTTGTATAGCCTTGGTAGACACAAAAGTTAATGACTAGTCTACATTTTACTCTTCCCAGTGCCAAACTGCTTCCTTGTTCCATTTGTAATGTTTAATTAATCAAATGTAGGCTTTCTACACCAGCAACAAATTTCTGGAACATCTGCCCTGGTAATGAAATCCTCATCATGATCTGACCATATTCATTGCAACCCTACTCTTGAAATTGTGGTAGATGAAGAGTATTTACTGTGATAAATTATACCTATTTCTATTTCATTTAATTAAAGATTATTCATAGGTTCCCAAACTTATTTGGCCTTCCCACCTGTCATGCCAGAGATACTGATTTGCAGAATCCTCATGGATAAGATGCCTGTAAGTTCAGTTAGAATCAGCACGTCCAGTAAGCTAAGCAAATGGGAGACAGCCGGGTCAAGGCAGCAATCCCTAATTAGCCTAGGACGGGGATTGGGGAAGTGAAAAATAAGAATCCAGTCCAAGAAGCAGAGAGGAACCAGAAGAACCGATGGACTTGCCTGAACACGCACACATCTACGCATTCGGAGGAAGCTGTGAGACCGGACGCTCTCGACAACTTGACGAATGCCAGGAATGCTGCACATGGCCTTGAAGAGCCAGAGGCTGTGGCGGGAATCTTCCTGAACTGCTCACCGTGAAGTATAGTCTGGGTGCAGGAGCTGCTCAGAAGACAGCCAGTGTCTGCAAGCAAGTGAGTCTTGGTAGTTCTGTGTGAACCCTGAAGCAAGTGGCTAAGCCAGAGGGAGCCGGAGGCTCAGGGAGAAAGGATCAACAAACCGTATGTTCATAGTAGCTAGATAGTTAGGATTAGTCTTTTCTATTGTCGGTTTTATTCCACAACTCTCCCTTATTTGTTTTTACTTCTTTTGAATAAACCTTTATGTTTTATAAGCCGGGAGTCTGAACAAGTTTTTGGGCAGTAGAGACTGTTCATGTGCCCTCCTTGCTTCTCCTAAGCTGAGCCGGCTGGCTCTGGAAACGAAGGGGACTCAGAATAAGGGAAGCATGCTACCGGAGTGATCCTGAGCCCCAGTCTAAATTGAGGCTCAGACCCAAGGGGTTGCCTGAGAGATATTGTGGTCAACACCCACCTGCCACCCCAGGGCCCTTATAGACGAAGCATTTATATCACATGTATGTGATACCACCAAAAGGCTGCTTTAGATAGGTTCTGGACTCTTCTTTCTTTATGCTTCCACCACCCCTTATTTGAATTTAACAGCCCCAATTGCACCCAAGGCTTCAACCGCCCACCTGGATCACTCCAGCACCCTCAGAGGGCATATTGCCCACTTTGGGAACTAGTGGATCTTCTTCAATTATCAGGTTCCATGGCAGAACATAACATACAAAATCAATAATAACATATAAACAAAATAAATTCACCAATGGCAAAATAACCACCAAACCCCCAGTAAAAACAGAGTTAAAATTTATTAATTCAGTGCCATGGGGAATGAGATGGGCTGGTGAGAAAGGCTGAGAGATACAAATGGCTGGCAAAAAAGAATGATTTAACCTAGTGCCCCAAACTCAAAAGAACAGGCACCAGCCCAGCCCTAAGACTAATTTATTGCTATAGTGATGAAACTTGTTACATGGTGATCTTACTATATCATTTTCTTGTGTACAGTACCTAGTGCCATATTAGGAGTTTTGTAAATAAGTTAAGAGTTCTGTCTATGAGTACTATTATGTGGAACCTTTTGCACTCTGAGCTCTCTATTCCATGTGTGGACCAACTCACCTGAAAAATAAATTCTCAAACTGGATTCCTGGTGTAGCTAAAAGATCTGGAGAAGACACATGAGATCTAGCAAGTCAGCATATTATAAGTAGATCAAAGCTTTTCTTGCTCACAGACAGCTTCCTAACTTTAAACAACTTCTCACTCAGAGCAATATCATTCCCAACGTGGACACGGACTCTGAGGCCAGGACCTGCAACATACCCAGATGCCAGTTCTGTCTGCATGTCCACTCTGACAGCACAATAACTGAAACTAACAACAGCTGCCACACCATCTCAGGTTCATTCAGTTTATCTTCCACTGTTATATATGCCATCAAATGCCCATGAGAAAAGAATGAAGGGCCAGTTCAAGTGGAACAAGAGATTAAGAAAAAACAGTGTGCAGTGGGAATAAATTCTTTATTCCAAATATCAATACCCCATCAAATGTCAACAATGCACTTCCACTCTCTACCTTGGACAAATCGTCAGTCCCTTTGGAAAAGAATAAATGTACATAAATTCAACATTAAAAACTGCGGCACTCAAAAACCAGTGGGAGAACATTTTAATCTTTCAGGTAATTCCATTGCTGACCTAAGAGTGGCAGTCCTCAAACACAGAAATTTCAAAGGGAAATTACAGCAAGAGATTGTTGAATTAGAATTAATCATTTCAGAACAATGGACCACCCCAGAGTGGAGTAGGGTCATAGGATTTTTATCTCACTATAGATGCTAATTTTCTACCCCCAAGCATTTCCCCTCTGCTCCCATCTATATGATTATTACAGTATATATTATACTTTTGCATCCTTAGAAGCATTCTTTACACATTCAGGTTGGTCTGAAGCAGCAGAACAAAGTTTGAGTCCAGTGCCACCTTTAAGGCCACCAAAGTTTTATTCAAAGTTTTCATGTGCAATATCTGAAGGCGTGTACTTGCACATGAAAGCTTACACCTTGAATAAAACTTTGTTGCTCTTAAAAGTGACATTGGACTCAAACTTTGTCCTGAAGCATTCTTTACAACACCCCTCCCACCTTCTGATGGAGATAAAAGGGCTCCGATCTCCACTTCTATTCTACTGTGTCTGGCAAAGGGAACTTTGACTTTTGAAAGGTAACACACTTTGTTGGTCTGTAAGGTGCTACCGGACTCAAATCTAACTGTTCTATTGAAGACTGACATGGTTACCCTCTGAAACTAAGTAGCTCTTCTGTATGTCTTCTTTGTGTGCCAGCTTCGTCTCCAGCCTGGGCTTCATCAGAAGAAAACAAGGACAGTTCATGAAGCAGAAATACTAGGAAGCAGGAGCAAACTGTTCCTCAGCCTGCATACTTTGCAATAAATGGATGAAGACTCCCCATCCATTGTGAAATCTCAGACTTCTGGGCAAGGAATCTTTCCTACCTGGAGAAGACAGAGATCTAAACCCATTGGATGGAATTCATATTATTATATATGAGGGGAGATCACAGAAAGCTATATACGATGCATCTCCTTTATTACAGAATTCATCCCCCAAGGAAGTTTCTGATTTCATGTCTGTCTACTTCGAAGACAATTCCAATTGTTTTATTTAAGCGAACATTACTGTGAACTATTATATAAATACTATTATGAAGTTTTACTGGATTTTTATCCTTTTTATATAAATTCTTTGTGGCCACCTTGATTAATGATGAGTAAGAGAACAATGAGAGCCACATTGATTAATGCATAGGATGAAAATGTGTAAAAAATAAAGAAATTCTTAGCTTGGAGGGTAACAGTTTATAGCCAAGTTAAGAGTCCAGACTAAGCATTTCCATGCTACGGCTTGATTCAGATATACTGTAAAATCATGGCTTATTTTAACCATGGATTCACGTCACGGTCACTCAAATATTGGTTTGAGTCAACAAACTCTGGCTTCATATCTTTCTCTCTGTCATCTAGGAGGAGGAACCATAGAACAAAAGGTTAATCCAGGATGTCTGCATTTATACATTCAAAACCATAGTTAAGACTAATTATTCACTACACCAGGATGTCTGCATTTATACATTCACCAGGATGTTTGCATTTATACATTCAAAACCAAAGTAAAGACTAATTGTTCACTACTAACAAACGAACTTCAAACTCTGTTTTTAAATTTTGGTTTGACTGACTCTAATAACAACAGTTAATGTAATGGCCTGAATTCAGACAGATAATTAGTTTAACTAAGTGATAGTCCAATTCCTGCTTAATGTTCCGCACATAATGTAAGCTATTGGCCCTTTCTGCACTGACAGCTTGCTCTGGAGAATCTGAGTTTGAGTCCAGTGCAGTCACATGCATTCCCTCCGCACTCGTCCCCCCCACCCCCCGTTTACTTACTTGTGTATTCTGTATACATTCTGTATCTACATGCAAAACCCACATTTTTAGCTAACCCCCTCCCTCCCTCCCCCCATGATTCTGCAAAAAGAAAGGGAAGGGAGAGGGAAATCCAGACCCACACATACAAGACTGACACATTTGGGAGCAGGGAGTTCCTTCTTATGCACTCTCTGGCTTTTAAAAAGTTTGCCTGAGTGGGGACACACATCCTTTTTTGTCTTTCAAGAATGAGGGAAAGAAAATAGAACAGGGAGGGAGCATGAACCTAAGGAGAGAGAGAGGCAGAAATGGGGGAGGGGCAGTGGGCAGTACTTAAATACCTGCAGAACCAATTCTACTTTAGAACGGATTAGTGATTTGAAAGCAGATGAGAACAAAGAATTGCTCCAAAAGGAGTTTTGGCAGCTGTGGGGCAACAGCATGCTAGAAGTGGTCTGAATGCAGATTCCTGTAAAACAAATGCAAAAACAAGCCCCAAAACAAAGTGAAAGTGACAGCAGGAGGGAATGCAGAATGGAAGAATAGGATCTGCACACAGAGGCAAAATACAGTTATAGAAAGGGCCATAATCAGGAGCCTAGTCTGGCCAGAGAAAAGGCCTGGAATGGGTCCCTTAGTGTCAACCTTCCTAAGCCAAAGGGTGCTACAGTCTTGAAATGCTACTGAATTTCTCCTCAGCTAATTTTTCTATAGATTTTGGAAACTCATTGGTCACATCAGGCCATACCCCTCCTGAAAACCGCACCCCCGGTTGACCCCTCTATTAGCTATCAATCACCTCTGCTTTCTTAGTTTTGTATTGTGTGTGTGAATGTTTGAACTCTGTTTGTATGCCTGAGAATATTTAGTAAAGAAATAAGTATTTTAGCTACCCAGTCTCTATGTCTATTCTCGGGTTCTTGGGAATTCTAACTCCAGTATACACAGGTCATGATCCATGCTATATGCCTATTGCCATTTTATATTCATAATTCCCCAAGCTATTATTAAGAAATAAGACAATTTGGCTAACAGAATAGATGAGGATAAGGTACAGAAACTGAAATCTGTTGCAAACTGTGCATACTTTAATTACATTTTTTTTAAAAAAAATTATCTGTGCTAAATTAGAATTAAGGAAGAGTGAAATCTAGCACAGAGCAAGCATCCATAAAGTAAAGGAACATACTCTGGGAAGATTTTTCTTATGTATTAGAAAAAACACAGGAAGGGATGCAAAATGCTGTTTTTACTATTTAGTCCCTGAAATGTAAATGTTACTCCAGATTTCATTTGTTTTCTTTGCTTCCAAGCTTGAATGCTGCATATTAATTTTATAGGTTTGCCAGCTCCAGGTTGGGAAATATCTGGAGATTTGGGAGGTGGAGCCTGAGAAGGGCAAGGCTTGGGAAGCGGAGTAGGTTCGATAGAGTACAATGTATAGAGTCTGTCTTCCAAAGTGGCCATTTTCTCCAGGTCAACTGCTTTGTTTTCTGGAGACCAGTTGTATTCCCAGGAGATCTACAGTCACCACCTGGAGGCTGGCAATCCTAGTGGTGCATGTGTCACTCAGTGCACAATAATTTTTTAATTGTATTTTTCTGAGACTTGGTGAAATCAGACATACATCTCACAATCACAAGGCGATAACACAGTGAAGGGGAAGTAGTGTGTCTGTGTATTAAAAATAAATGCACAGATGAAATGTCAACTTGAGCATTTAAGGTATTAAATATTCTCACTTTTGCTATCATAGCACAGTATAAAACAGGAATTTTTGGTGCTTAGTATTTATCCTATACAAAAAATAGCTGCAGCTACAAGTTTGAACTATCTTTGAAAAGCCGCTGATAACTGCATCATTCAGGAAAAGATTAAACATCTCTTCTCTGATTCCTCTTTCCCGACATGACATCAACATTTAGATTACAATTGTTGCCTTTAAAGTTAAATCTACAGTTCTGAATGAGCACTGTGGTAAATACATTTGTATTTGCTGTCTGTGTGAAAGAAATTGCTAGCCTGCCATGTTATAACATACCCTTTCAAGCTTCAATACTTACTAAACTTTTTATTATTAATAATGTTAGCGGCAGGGATCTGTTCAGAGAAGCAAACGGTTTAGGGCTAACAAGGAGGAAACTGCAGGTGATGGCACATTTTTGAAACAGCTGGAATGCTTACTTATTCAAAAAATGCTCCAAAATGCAATAAATAAGAGATAATCACTTTAACTATGCACTTATAGAAAATGACTAGAGGGAAACCAGAACAAGCAAAGAACATCCAAGATTTATAACCCTAATTTAGATTCAAGTGTAATTCAGGAAGTTTTAATATATAGTGTGCATAATTTGAAACAGATACACATCCCTGGATTAGAGATCTGATTGATTTATTACACATTTGCACATTTTTTTAATTGATAGAACTGTTAACACAAAACCATATTTGTAGCCAAAATTGCAGTAGTGCAGACTTGCACAAGATGAAGACCTCAGGCACAGCTTAGCAAACTAATTGTTAACTGAGACCTATCAAGTGTCAGATACTATTTTGTTGTCTCAAACAGGATACGAAAACATGAGTATCTATTTTGTGCCTGGGGAACTGCAACACGTAGCTAATGTGCACCATACAACTGGAGAAAGCAACCTGTACAAGCCTGTTTTGGATAAACAAACCATTTATAGCCTAGTAGTCCAAATTATATTTACTCAGTCCAAACTATATTTGCTCAAAAGTACATTCTACTGAGTTCCCACTCAGAAGATAATACATATCACATAGTAACCCATGGAGATTAATATTTCTTATGTAGTATAGGGGAAAAACACTCCCAATTTTCTTTTCTTGAACATGGGTAATATTGGCTGGAGTGGGTCATATCACTCAAGTTCTGTACCATCCATTCTGGCTTCAAAATTGCTTCTGAACCCAAGATTCTGGTATTGACCTTTAAAGACATATACTGCTTGGGACCAGTATACCTAGCCCAACTCCCATTTGAACCCACCTGAATTTTTTTGTCATCTTGGGGAGCCTTTGCTTTGAGTGCCCCCAACAGTTGAAGTACCCCCATCCTGTTATATGGCAATCCAAGGAAGGACATTTTTAGTTGTGGCACCAAAACTTCAGAATTTCCTCCACAGGGAGATTGGTCTATCCCTCTTTATTGGTATTTTCCACCAGCAGCTAAAGATTTTTGCTTTTTTGTATCATTTGACATTATCTTATTGAGTTTTATTTTCAGGTTTTTAAAAAATGTGTGTGTGTATGCGCTAAAATTGGTCATAATGATTTTAAATGTCTGACATGTTGAGGGCCCTAATTTCACTGAAAGGTAAGATAGAAATATCTTAAATAAAAATAACCTGTTACTTTCCCAATCATTCACAGGTCACTTGGAAGATTAGGGTTTTGTAACCCATATTAATATACCTTTTTCATTGGTATAAGGATTGAAAGGCTGCAGTTTGGCAACCAGTAAGAGTCTTACTGCAAACCTAGACAGCATAATAAAAAGAAGAGACATCACCCTGCCAACAAAAGTCTGTGTGGTCAAAGCGATGGTATTCCCAGTAGTAATGTATGGCTGTGAGAGTTGGACCATAAGGAAGGCCAAGCGCTGAAGAATAGATGCTTTTGAATTATGCTGCTGGACAAGACTCTTGAGAGTCCCTTGGACTGCAAGGAGATCAAATCAGTCAATCCTAAAAGAAATCAACCCTGACTGTTGTCTGGAAGGCCAGATACTGAAGCTGAAGCTCAAATACTTTGGCCACCGAATGAGAAGGGAGCATTCACTGGAGAGAACCCTGATGCTGGGAAAGATTGAAGGTAAAAGAAGAAGAAAATGGCAAAGGATGACAGTGTTACTGATGCAACGAACATGAAATTAAGCAAACTCCAGAGGATGATGGAAGACAGGAGGGCCTGGCGTGATGTGGTCCATGGGGTCGCAAAGAGACAGACTCAACTGGGCGACTGAACAACAACAAGGAGTCTTACCAGCATGGAGAGGGGGTTCTCTGGCAATGCAACGAAGAATTAACATCACTGTGCTGCCAGTGATGGAGAGTTCTGCTCTCCGCTGGCTCATCAAGTGGCAGCAGGGGCAGAGGATTGCCAGTAGGAGGTCTCTTGCCATTTCAGAAGACCTATCAGCTGCAGTCCTGCATATTTCTATTTCATCGTTCTTTATACTTCATCAGTCCTCCAGTAATTTTTCTTTTAAACTTTGCTACTGTGGTGATAGTACTGATACCAAAGCACAGAATCCAGATTATCCTGCACAGTTTCAAGCAGAAGCTCTGTTGCTTCATACCTGCCACAAGACCAGGCAATGCATCTAAGTCTTACTAGATTTTCAAAAGATAGAGAAATTTATGAACATCTTCTTTATATTCCACTAATCAAAAACAATTTGAATGATAAAATGACAGTAATAAATTCATTTAAACATTGCACTGCTTTTAGTTGAGAGATGCAACCATATACAGTTGGATCCAATCAGTTTTTCTGCTGGTGACAAAAAGGGAAGGGTTCCACTTCATCAACAAAAAGGGCTATGCTGGGAATAATGAGAACAACATGTAAAGAAATCATCTGGGATGACAACTGTAGAGGGGGAACTGGGCAACACTGAATGAAAAAGCTGGCTGGATACAACTCATGAAATGTGGAAAAATGAGTGTTGGCCAACATACTAGCACTCTACAGGTTTGGCTGTTGCTAATCATTTCCATTGGAGCTGCGGTGGCTCAAGTGGTTAAGACTCTGAACTGCAGGCTGTGGAAGGTCAGTAGTTCAGCAGTTTGAGACCCAGGTGCTGCATGACGGGGTGAGCTCCTGTCTCTAGTTCCAGCTCCTGCCAACCTAGCAGTTCGAAAGCAAGAAATTGCAAGTAGATAAATAGGTACCACTTCGGTGGGAAGGTAACAGCGTTCCGTGCACCTTGGTGTTTAGTCATGCCGGCCACATGACCACGGAAACGTCTTCGGACAGTGCTGGCTCTTCGGCTTTGAAACGGAGATGAGCACCGCAACCAGAGTCGGATTCGACTGGCTTTCGAGCAAGGGAACCTTTACCTTTATCTTTAATCATTTCCACACATGTAAGGGGTGTGTGTGATTTTCACTGATTCTCCCACCCACAGCAAACCTCTCCCAGAACCACCATTTCAGAGGTATTGTGGACAGCAGCAGGAGGGGAAGCAGAAAAGTCATGCTCCACTGATGGAAATCCTTCCACTGATGGAGATTTTTAGAAGATCCAAGCCTTAGATGAGCAGAAAAATTGCTTTTTATTAGCATGGTCTTATATAGCAAGCATGACATTATGCTGACTCAGAGATAACAGTTACCTGTGGCAGGCCATATTTTAAGGCCTGTACAATATGAGCAAAACACATTTGGGAAAAAAAATCCGAAGAAGATTGCCATGATTTTTTCCTTGGTTTAAAGAATTACTTTCTGGAGAAGCATCATTTACAGAATTAGCATGACAATTCACTGAATAGCATTAATGAAGCATTCAAAACTGAAATGAAAACTTACAGAGATTTCTGGGTGTCAGTATCAAATGGCCAGTTTGTCTTTAATGAAGTTCACAGAGCATCCTAAATGCTTCTTTTTCCATGTGTGTGTGAGAGAGAGAGACCAAGAGAGAGATCAACAGAATCTTGTATATTTGATCACTCTAGCAGGAAGGAGAAAATAAATTCAAGCCGTAAGACAGATCTGTCCAAACAACTGAAAAAATGCTATTGCTATGAAAGATTTTTAAAAGGCTATAAAACACCTTGCAAACAGCAAAACTTCCAAACCCATCCATGGAATCTATTCTACAGACATTTGAATTCTGTGCAAAAGATCTGAAAGGAAATTTGCAGGTGTCAGGTTAACAATTTTTTGAGGGAGGGGTATTCATTCAATCATTTGTTATGCCCACCTAAATTTGTTATGTAAAAAGTAGTCTCCTTCCTTGAGCCAGTCTCTTTGGTCTGAGGAAATACAAACTCATTGAAGCTTTGAGATTATACCAAGTTTTGTTGTTGCTGTTGTTGTTGCTCTTGCTGTTTGTTTGGTACTGCAGTTGCTATACAAAATGGACTGTAAAGGCAAGTTACATATACCTGTTTGCTGCACTATACAGTGACTTACATGTGTGAAAGGACCATCAGAACAAAGACCACCAATTCATGTCACAGCAAATCAAATACTTTGGAGGTTGATTTGATACATATATTCAGCTGCACATGGAGTAGGAAACTGATTTAAAAACTGTGTTTATATACATGTGTGAATTGGTCGTTTGGCACACATTTAGCTACTTTATGCACAACTCTGAAGTTTTCTGGTATAGCAGACATAAGGGTGATTTTTAAGCTTAAATACAACTATATGTGATAGAATGAACTCATGCTTTTCTTTTTTAAATGTGAGGCTTTATGTCAGAACTGTAATTTTAAATCTATTAAGTTGGGGGAAATGTATGAAAAAAAGAGTTACAATTACCATACTTGTCAATAGGGTTATTTAGTGGGGATTGGTTATAACTTTGTACACATTCTGATATCCAGTATTATGTAGCATTTAACTTATCCATGATAAGAACAAGAATATAAGAGAAGCCAATCTAGTCCAACACTCTGTCACACAGCGGCCAAATGGTCTATTCATTTAACTTATTTAGGCTCTATTCTTTAATCATTCTTTATTTCTAGAATAAGGTAAGTGAACAAATATGAGACAAGAAAAGTTATACTAGTGAGGAAATTGCATTTTCTTCACAGCTGTAAAAAACCTAGGAGCAGCTCCTGTGATTTTGAGAGGTTTATAAGATTAAGAAGACTTGTCAGCAATGTTGATTATGAATGCTGTTGTATACTGTCATTTAATGTGATGCTGAATTTGAAAAATTCAGGATGGGGAAGGAGATGTGGGAAATAAGATTTCATCATTCTTGTTTCATCATTTCTTATTATCCATCAGTTGTTTGTTTGCCAAATTACACCAGCACCACTGCATATTAAAGCTACCATCTTAACCAGGTGCATTTTCTGTTACATTAGTGGCTGTTTATGAGAAAGAGACAAATCACATTGTTTCAAAAGTCTAGAAACAATACTGTACTGCAATGTGTGATCATCTCCCAATTTCCATGTTCCTGTGCTGAAGTCAGCACATAACATTTCCAATAGTGGAGAATGCTGAGATGCCAACCTGTCAAAACCTAAATCATGTATTATCTCTGCAATGCTTTTCCTCCCCTTTGAATGAGATTCCCTTTGGTGGCTTGCCAAGTAGTTTGCTTTCCTGCATATTGTCATGTCTGTTGGTCTCAGTAAAGACATCAGAAGCTGTCAGATATATGTATAATATGTAAGGATTGTGGATTTTCTGTCTTTGGATTTTTTTAAAACCACCTCAATTATTCTTAACATGACAAACACAATGTTTCCCACCTTTTCTTTCTTCTACACTTTTTTCTTAGCCACCACAAATTTTCTTAATAAAAAGCAATATTTATATCCCTTTTGATTTGGCACTCCAGGAAATGTAATTCTACAATGCCTAATACCACTAATACATATGTTTCCAGACAGGTTGATGGGGACCCCTTATATAGTATAAGGATATAATTTTAAGTGCATAACAGAAACTAATTTGCTCTTTTACTGAAAAATAGTACCTTTAAAAATACAGTCAATTCCATCCCAAAGTATTTGTTATTTTGTATTCAACCTTCTAGTGCAGCTAAGCCTTTGTAGTTTTCTGGTCTGGTGCAAACAATTTATAGTGCAGTCCTAAAAACACTTTCCTGAGAGTAAGGCTGATTTAATACACCTGAGTAGGATTCTGAGTGTCATACTTGGGCCGCACCCCTGTCGGCGCTCCTCCCATAGCTGTGGCGTGGGCAACCCAAAAGAGGGCGGCCCTGGAGGCGGCGGCCGGTACAAGGTCGGATGGGTTGAGCAGGCCTCAGAAACGACAGTGGGCCGGGTTAACTTCACCCGCTGTGCCCTCCTGTCTCGAGCTCGGAGCTTGACTCCCTTGTCCCTTCTCTCTGTAGCAGCGCATCCTGGTTCATAGCTCATACTTCCTCCCCAGCCCCGCACCCGGCCTCCTCACCCCCTCCCCAGCACCGCACCCAGCACCGCCCTCCCTCCTCGCTGCTTTCCTCCCGGCCCCACCCCCCTTCATAACTGGGGACGCAGTCCGGCAGGTGCGGGAGGGGCTGTTGTTGGGCTGGCGGTGAACTTCGTGGCCGGCTGGCTGCACCACCAGCGCTGCTTTGGAGGATTCCTAGGGGCCGGGGGCTGGCCGCGGCACCGGCTTCCGGCGGCTCCCATGGGGTGCGGCGCTGAGGCCTTGTCTGCCCCATCGGTGCTCTGCTCCCTCGGCCTGGTGGGAGGGACCTCCGCAGGACCTTGCCGAGCCTGCTCCTCCACTGCCGGGGACTCTCCGGTCTCTCCTTGCCCTTCTGTTGTCCCGTTTGTAAGCCTCCCCTGGGAGTACGGGGCCTGGGAGTGGGTGTCACGGCCCGGGCCAGCAGGACTGGGACACTGAGTAAACTTGCTGGTGCCCTAGGACCAGCTCTGTTCTATAATGTATTTTGTGTTGAAATATATTTATTTCATAGAAGAAGGAGAACTTGTGGTGACATCCTAAACAGACTTCAGAGGGCTTAATTGTTTCAGATTACACTGGGATGCGTAAAATGACATATTAGAATGCAAAATTAGCATGCATTTTGCATTCTGGTGAATCTTTTTCACATGCATTTATTTTAGAACACCTATATAGCTACACCTTTGTCTCCTTTCAGATCTTTTCCACATAATATTTAATTTAATTACAGTCCTTAACACCACTATAAATAATTCCATCATAAAGGTAACTACATTTGTGCATATTCTCCTGTTGTCACTATGGCTCTGTTTTGTTCCTTCAAAATTTAGATTGCAAGCTTTCATAAGATGGAACCTATCTCTTTGACTTATGTTACTCCATAAAGTTCCAAGTACACTGGAGGAACTAATAAGTAGGCAGGCATTCCTCAGTGAAGAAAAATAGTTACATCTCCATCCAAAAGAACAAACCTGCTTTTCTGAAAATGCAAAAATGTATCAGCGATCCCCCTCCCCACCAGTGTATGCAGTTCTAGCTATTATTTTTTCTATCAAAAATACCAAAGTGTATATTTTAAGTGAACCACAATTGTCAGCGAAGTCCATGTTCCAAGTGCTCTTAATACATGAAGACTTCACTCAAGTGCATTAGGGACTAAGGGGGGCATAACTGATCCCTCAAAAACATACAGCAGATAGAAAATGAGTCAGTTTTGCCAATAGTCTGATTGGAATGCCTGATTTGAAATGCCTATTGTAAGTTACCACTATCCTGAGTCCTCCCCCCTCATTTTGCCATCAATTTAACCAGTAACCAGATATGATCTTATTTTAGAATCGATTAAATACAAATAGCTGCTAGCATCATAGCAGCTGCATTTTTGAATCATTGGAAGTATAGTCTTCATAGGTGAGCATGTATAATACATTACAGTAGTCCAACCACAACATAAACAGAACATGGATAGCTGTGGTCAAATGGCACCTCTGAAGAAAGGATTGCACCTGACAAATCAGGAAAAACAGGTTCAATTGTTTTAATTATAACTTATGTTTTAATGTAAGCTGCCCTGAGCCAGCTTCAGCCAGGAGGGCAGGGTAGAAATTCAAAAAATATAATAATAATAATAATGATGATGATGATGATGATGATGATGATGATGATGATGATGATGATGATAATACTCTTTATTATATTAGCATAAAGCCATCGCAACAGTAAATAAAATAAAATAAATATTTACAGTCTTCACATTCCTTCTGTCTCTCTCTTGGTGAAAGTAATCCGATGGTGTGACAAAGGGTCTTACTATATATTAGTTGTTTTTTTGCTTTGCCCTGAATCAGGTCACAGATGTGTTCTGGGAGTTGTGTCATTCCCAAACATGTGTGAACATGATTTAGATAAGGACTACAGTGTGTAGGGAAGAAGCATTTAAACCTTCCCTTTGCACAATTTCACCAAACTGAAATGGCCCTGGAGAGTCACTCTTTGCCCTGCTGGAAACTGTAAGTATGCTGATATGACTGTCAGTTTTCCCAGTGGAGCATACTATAGTTCCTTAAGGCCATTACATATCAGGAAAACAGCACAGGGGACAAGGTCTCAGCCACTTCTTCCCATGTGCCACAGTTCTGGTCACAATAGACAAGTTTATATCATCAGGCCAACTTTACATCAAGTTTATATCCATGTTAATAGTCTCCTTAATTCCTGGAAGTGCTCTGTGTGCAGATACAATGTGTGCAGATTAGGGTTGCCAGATCTTACTTCCTCGCTGGTGGGGTTTGGGAGGGAGCTTTCTGGGAGTGGAGGGTGAGGCAACATCGTCAATATGTGATGTCCCCAATGTGATGCCATCACATGGAAGTGACATCATCACACCAGGGACACCACGCAGAACCGCTCTGGTATTTGGGGCAAAACTCTATGGTAACCATAGAATTTTGCCCAAAATGCCAGAGTGTTGCAGCAACAATATCCCTATTGTGATGACATCACTTCTGCACAATGCCATCACATCAGGGACATCATGCCAGGTCATGGCTGTTGGGGTGGGGCTTCCCCAGCTGGCCAGTGATGCGCAGAAAGCCATGAAATTGGGGGATACCCCCCCTTGGGACTGGCAACCGTAGTGCAGATACACATAGAACTTGCACAAACAAGTATGCTACTGATGATCAGGCAGGAAGAACATTAGACAGCATAGTGAGCAGCACACCAACAACATCTTTAATTTTTATCCTCAACACTAGATACAAATATGTTGTCGAAGGCTTTCACGGCCGGAGTTCATTAGTTGCTGTAGATTTTCTGGGTTGTGTGGCCGTGGTCTTGGCACTGTAGGACCTGACGTTTCGCCAGTAGCTGTGATTGGCATCCTCAGAGGTATAACACAGAAAGTACTCTCTGTGTCAAGGTGAGCAGAAAAATGGTAGGCAGGTAATTTATATCTACCCTGGAAGGTGGAGTAGGGCTGAGTCATTATCTTGTAGTAGTTCTCCAGGCTATGAACATGCTAATGGAGGAGCTTTCCTGAGGAGGTTCTTTTGTCTATGGATTGTTTCCTGAGGAGGTTTCCTGTTTCCTGAGGAGGTTCGTTTGTATGTAGAATGGCTATTGAAACTCTAATCTTATCTGTAGTGCTATTGTCAGCTGTAGAGCATTTTGTGTTTTTCAGGACAGGAAACCATCCCTTATTTATTTTTAAACTCTCTTCTTTCCTGGTGAAATTGTGTTTATGTTTATGAATTTCAATGGCTTCCCTATGTAATCTGACATGGTAATTGGAAGTGTGTCCAGTCTTCTTTCATGTTCTTTTATTCTTGTCTGAATGCTACGCTGCGTGGTCGCAATGTAAACTTGTCCACAACTGCATGGTACGCAGTATACTCCTGCAGAAGTGAGGGGGTCTCTTTTGTCTTTTGCCGATCGTAGCATCTGTTGTATTTTTCTGGTGGGCCTGAATACTAGATACAAATACTTGCAAAGCTGAGTTGTACTTGCTTGAAGAGAATGATAGAACTATAGACCACTCAGTAACTCCCTCTTCTTGACAACTGATCTATTTTGCTGCTACACCAAGACATCTGGTGGGCAATGCTGACAGAGATTAATGTCTACAGCCTCATTGAGCCAACCAACCTTCATTGCATGCTAGGTCAGCTTCCTTATCTACACGTGAGTCCTCTGTACTGGCAGACCACTACCTAGATGGTCTAGCATTCAGCAACAGCACCAGTAGACTTGACAACAAGCTTCCAAAATTATTCAGGCCTTGTTGATTGAAAGGAGAACCTAAATCAGGCACAGGAAACTTCCAGGCATAAAACATTATTGCAAGAGACTGGAAAGCAGTTCTTCCGTTTTTCAGCACTAAATGCCCCCCACATTCTTACTTATTTCCTGTGGGATTATTGGATCCTACTAAATACTGGTTTAAAATACGTATACTGCTACATTTCCTCAGAAGGAAACACTTTTATCATTTAAGAGCAGTTTTGCAAGGGCCTTACTCATGATAGAATCATTAGAGACTGGAATGAATAATGTATTTTTAAAATCCTCTAATTATAGACTGACACACACCACAATAGCTCCAAGGAGCTGTTAGAGTTAATTGTATCAATTCTTTCCCCAGTATTCCTTTTCAGTATCTCTCACTAATAAGCAATCCCTATCAATAAGTGCTTTACTAGTGTATCGTAAATCAAGATTCATTATCTCCCACATAGAAATTATAGTGAATGGAACTGTAGGTTCTTCACAGACCTCACTTTTCTAAAAATGAATGAAGAATAATGCAGCATTTTGTTCTGTGTGACTCTTAAGAGCAACATTTTGAGTGCTTCTATAAAATTTAAATGTGTGATGTGCCGTACAATTAGACTGTTCACTGTACAGTTTTCTTTTTTTGTTTTTGAAAACATTGCTAATACTCCATATAAAGGAAGTAGATTGTAAGACTAATATTTCAATTAATTATTTTTAAATAAATGATGGGATTAAAAAATAAAGAATAAATATTAAATATTAATCTTTCAGTATGCTAATTTCATTACCAGCAGGACTAAGGTTTGACTGCCTGAATTAACTAAAATAATCAACTCTGATGATAAATCAGTGATAGACATTTAAAGACATCACTACAGTCCACAGGTTCCCCTCCCAGACATAGGGACTGGTTAGCACGTGATAATGTTGTCAAAGGCTGTGATTCTCAGTCTATTTAAATAACATAGGTTCCAGGATGAGTGCCTCTGTGGCCTGCTTTCAGACTGTGAGAAAGTTTTGATGCTAATGGATGTTGGTGAGGTTCTGGTAATGAGCAACTGAAAAGTTTTAAGCTTAAAAACTCTAAAACCCCAAACCCAACTGCATTCTTTTTCAGTGAAGAACTTTTCAGTAGCCTTTCATATGATGGATTCTATCAACAAATCCTACAAGTCTCAGTAAAATACACACACAAGCTTTCAGGTACATTGAGTACTAATACCATTGCAGTAGTAATACACAGGTCCTTTCCGCAGTAGACCTAAAACCCTTGTTCAGCCCTGTCCCCAAACTTACATTCTACACTACACGCAAGTTCACCCCTGTAATTACCTTGGGGTATTTTTACATTCTACTCTACACGCGAGTTCACCCCTGTAACTATCTTGGGGTATTTTTTGTTTCCACATTACATTGAGGTTTTGCCCCACACTTGTCCTGGGATAAACGGATGCTGTTATAACCAGGGATAAATGCAAGGTACCGTGTCCTGAGCTGATCTCTGATAAAACCAGGGACGACATCCAAGTGCAGAAAGGACCACAGTAACATTATTTGAAATGGCAGATACTCACCTGCACTGTGAGAATTTCAGTATTGCAGCTTTTCCAAGCCAGTTCTATAACCAGAGATGCCTGATAATCACCATGTGTCCTCTATTCTGCTCTCCTGTTATAATCAAGGAGCTGATTATTAGGTGCACTGTTCGGATGCGCCCGGATTAATTTCAATGAGTTCATTTGGCAAATGAGTCTGCTAACAGGGAGGGAAGGCAGGAAACATCTTGCCAGCAGCAGTTGATTAAGGTATGGACTGAGTCTGTTTCTTTTCTGTTTGCAGGTATCTAGCCTGGTCATGCCTGGAAACACGAGCCCTTTAGCACAGTAAAAAGTCTCCAGGTTTGAGCCCATGGCCTTGCATGAACCAGCTCAGTGGATTCAGGATCAACCCACAATGTAATATAGTATATTCCTTGTTGATTTACATTACATTTTGGTACTTTTGTATGCTGCTTTGGATCTTTCTTGGGAAGAAAATCAGGATAAAAATACCTGAATCAATTAATTAGACTGTTTTCCTGCCACCGCCACTCCCCCATATATCAACTGCTATCATGCCCAATTGTTAAAAGGCATATTGTTGAAAGAAATAACAATTTTGTTTGAGATTGCTGAGCTGAAATATACTACTTGCATGTCTTTGTGTGCCTGTTATTATGTTATCAGTTCTTGTTATCACTTCACAAACTGATGCTGCTGAGAGTCCAAGTTTTTAAAAATCAGGCAGTGTATCCAATGTCAGTCATTTACAAGGATGCATCTGACTATGCAGGAACAAGAGGGGGTAAACTCCAAGCATTCCTGTGCTTGACAAGTAGGTAACTTCCTGGTTCACCAGGACCCCAGGGACTTATGCTGTTCCCCATCCTCCATCAGGGGCCCGGACCGGCAACCCTAGTTTCTACTAATCAAGAATTTTTAGTTCACAGACTGTCCAATGCCAAAAGTAAGTGGCCACAACTTCTTATTACTAAAATGCAATCTGGTCCTGTAGCAAAAGTGACTGGTGTACAGGAGCAAAGCTTTTTGGCATGATTGTTGTTATTGTTGTTCAGTCACACAGTAGAGTCTGACTCTTTGCGACCCCATGGACCAGATTACGCCAGGCCCTCCTGTCTTCCGCTGTCCTCTGAAATTTGCTCAATTTCATATCCATTGCATCAATGACACTGTCTAACCATCTCATCCTTTGTCGTCCCCTTCTCCTTTTGCCTTCAACCTTTCCCAGCATCAGGGTCTTCTCCAGTGAGTGCTCCCTTCTCATTTGGTGGCCAAAGTATCTGAGCTTCAACTTCAGGATCTGGCCTTCTAGGGAACAATCAGGGTTGATTTCTTTTAGGATTGAATGATTTGATCTCCTTGCAGTCCAAGGGACTCTCAAGGGTCTTCTCCAGCACCACAGTTCAAAAGAATCTATTCTTCGGCGCTTGGCCTTCCTTAGAGTCCAACTCTCACAGCCATACGTTTCTACTGGGAATACTATTGCTTTGACCATGCAGACTTTTGTTGGCAGGGTGATGTCTCTGCTTTTTATCATGCTGTTTAGGTATGCTATTGCTTTCCTCCCAAGGAGCAAGCGTCTTTTAATTTCATGGCTGCAGTCACCATCTGCAGTGATCTGGGATCCCAGGAATGTGAAGTCTGTCACTACTTCTACAACTTTCCCTTCTATTTGCCAAGGAGTGATGGGGCTGGATGCATGATAGCCAAGATTAATTTCAACAGAAACCATCAAAACAATCAATTAGAAGGTGGGAGAAAGGATGATGTAATGTAGTATTTCACACAGTATTCTATATTTTATTTTCATATCACTGATAGAGAAATGAACTGACAGTCCTTTCTTCCACTTTTAAATATATCAGGGCATTCCAGACCAGGGATCACCAATCTTTTCGAGCCTGAAGGCTCCTTTGGAATCCCAGCACAGGGTAGAGGGAACAACTCTAATAGTAACTCTTTTTCTCTTTTTTTTAAAAAAATGAACATATTCACTCACAAAGATCCCTTTGCTGGGGCGGCAGCTGCTGCTGAAGCATGTTTGCATGTGTGTGTTTTGTTTTTCTTAAATCTGCACAGCAAATCAAATCACCAATTGCCGGTCACAACAACTGCAGGGCAAAAGCCCCATCTGGTCCCACCCACTTTCTAAAAACATTGGCTGGTGCCAGGAAAAAATGTCAACAGGCACTTACATTCACCACAAGCCCCCCCCCTTTATTTTAGTATAAATGTTTGGTTGGAATTGTTGTATTTTTTTAATTTAGAAACCATAATATCTGTCAAAGCAAGGACAACAAACATATGCCATAAGATCACCATGCCAGATTCCTCCACATGGAATTATATCTGAATATCTTTCCACACTGGTATTGTCCCACTTAATGGTGGCCCACAAAACACTAGTTATAAATTATTTGGTTTATGATGAGACTGCTGACTTGGGATGAATCATCAAAATATCTCTGAATGAAGCATCTGGGTTTGTAGCTATCATGCTTAGTAAATTTACCGCTAAGTGGTTAACAACAGACAGCTGAGTGGAGCACATACATGCAAATTGATAAATATATTTGTTTTAAAATGATCTACCATATAATTCATTTAATGTACAGAATGTTCCATCATGTAAAACATTCCCAGCATTAATTTTTTGAACTGGGGTCCTTGGGTAACTTTGCAAGTCATATAACATTTGTGTAAGTCACATCTTATTATATGGCTCGCCTCTGAAATTGCTTTAAAATTGTTAACTGCCTGAAAGTCTAAAGGATGAAGAGGGGTGGTAGTTGAAACAAAACAAAATTAAATAAAAATAACAGTTATTTCTACATATGTTTTTGGCAATACTGAGGCTCTGTACTCTTTTTTGTGTGTGTGTCTACACAAAATTTGAACTGCAGATTTTTCTAAGAACAGCTTGTACTTGCAAAAAAACAAAAATTAAGCTGGTGTTCTGAAAACATATCCCTGATGCATCACATAGTACTGTGACTCTTTTCCAATGTGTTTCCTGTCATCTGTCAAGTTCCAGTAAAACAGACAGATCATATCGGGTCTACTAAAAGACACAATTTATGGCTGAGTTCAGACTGGCAGTTTGCTCCGGTAGCCAGCCATAGCAAAAAAGCCCTGGAATAAACTGTTCCGGGTTTTCCCGTTCAGACAGCCCGGGCTGCTGCGGGAAGATGCGGGGCGGAGCTGGGCGGGAGCGTTCAGATTGCCACGTGCGGGGGTGCACTGTATTCAGCGTTTCCCCATTAATTCAGCTGTGGGTGTCTGGGTGTATGTGCGCATGAGTGCTCATGCGCATAAGTGCATAAGAGCATTTTGCCGATTGGGGGAGGACCCCGCAGCGCGGGCACTGCATTAGGCAGTAGAGCAGAGCACAGCCAATCATACCGCTGCTGCCTTCTGCCCAACGCGGGTTGCTCCCAGCTTTTCGGCTGCGCGTTCAGACTTCCCAGAAGCGGAGAAACGCGTGACACACGCGGGCTTTCGTATTTGCTACCAGTTTTATGAGGTATCTTTTTAATCCGGTGGTGAAGCGCAACAGCACAGGTTGGCTACGGGTGGGGGATGCCACACAGATGTGCCTGTGTGAACGCCAAATTTACTCCGGGATTGAATCGTTGCTGGCCCGGGTCCCTACCGAGGCAAATTGCCAGTCTGAACTCAGCCTATATGTCTGTCTTTGCAAAACATTTTATTAAAATATTATATAAAACATCCATATCCACCCACTCAGAGAAATCAATCTATGGGATTGGTGGCAACACAAATCATTTACAATGTAACTGTAAATCAAACAATATTCAGATAAATGTCTCTTACTATAATGTGTAATCAGCTGCACATCCATGACTTTTGGTAATGAGGCCACCTCTCCAGCATATTCCTCTTTATTACTTTATCTGAGTCCAAAGAGGTTTGTAAATGTTCTGTTTCGACAATCATCTAAGTTGGATGCTTCTCTGTTCTGCCATGTCAATAGGTGAAGGAAGTTACACAAGTCAATCACAGAGCACTCAGTCCACATAGGATAGAAAGCAAAATTGCTTTCTAATGCATGCCTTGTAATGTTCTGTGAATGTAAAATAATTATACTATGTACTCCTGTAAAATCCTAGGAGAGCAAAACCCAATTGGTTCTTTTCAGAACATGTATTGATTGTTACATCAGAACTGGCATCTCTTTATGATAAATATTAGTAGAAAAATTTGAATTATAACTAAAACAGAACAAATCATTATCGCCGGTCCATAAACTTTGCAACTGCTGGCACCTTCTATTACTGAATGTAGTTTATAAGTACTGTATAAAGGGGAGGTTGTCTGTTGTAGACATCTGTCTTTCCTTCTTCCATTTTTTTTACAGAGATAAATGGAATTCTGAAATCTGCTGGATGGCCTTAAAACTGTTCTGTTATTTCCCCCCTACTATTCTTAGCACATCAGAGGGAAAGTAGCATGGTACAGCCCAACCTTAACACAACTTGGAAGCAAAGTAGGGTCAGTACTTGGATGGGAAACCACCAAGGAAGATTCTTCAGAGGAAGGCAATGGCAAACCACCTCTGCATTTCATTTGCCCTGAAACCTCTTGTTGGAGTTGCCATAAATCATTTGTGACTTGATGGCACATACAAACATACATACTGTTAGCACAGTCACCAGACCCTGCTAACACAGTAGTTAGCCTGTGATTCATTTGAGAAAAGCAAGAAAAACTAAGTAAGGCTGCGGTCATACGCACAATTAGCCCCAACATAGGCGCAGATGCCTGGAAGATTTAAAGGGTGTGATCAGACACAAACATCTGGGAAGTGCCCACAGCCATCAGCAACCCGTGTTGCTCTGCCACAGAAGCGGAGTAAACAGGCACCGGAGAAAGTCCAGTAGCAAACGGGTTGCTATGGGCCACAGACGGACTTTCCCCTGTCTGATCACTCCAGCTATGCTCTCATGGTGTCAGGATGGTCTGATCAGGCCATCCCAAATCTGTGCCATTCTCCCCCCCCCTTCTCAGTATGTGCATCGCACACTCCGTAGGGAGCCCTCAGTGTGGAGGTGCAATTCATCGATTCCTTGTTTAGGTGCATCAGAAACAAATGGCAAAAAAACCCATGACTCACCCGCGGATGCATCTGATCATGCAGTGGTGGGCTGCACCTGCAGGTCAAATTCCTCTGGAGGGAATTCACACAGCTTTGGGCACCAGTGATAAACTATATGACAGCACACGATGTACTTCCCACAAATCCTCTTTACCATAGGCGGCTATTCCTGTAACCAGTTTCCAACCACAGTACCACTCAACAAAAAGACACCTCACCAACCTCACAGGTAAGGCTTAAGGGTCCAGTCTATAATGCTATTCACTCATAACTATACATTTAAGTTATAGGTGCATCTTAGCATGTTCTGATAAGGTAAAGTGGCCAATAACTTATTTTACAGATCTGATATAATCTTCTTGTTTGTGTTATATGAATCGTGTTGTGTATTCTGTATATTATATAAAATAAAATAAAAAAGAGGTGGGAACCAGCAAAAAAAAAAAAAAATCCTCTGGAGGGAATAGCCTCACTTCCCCCGCCATTTTATCTGGCGCATGTGACCACAACCCAAATTCCATAGAACATACAAAGTTTTGATCCCGGTTACTATATCTCACTATATAGAAACAGACTAGGATTTTTAATCAGATATTATTTACTTTAAGAGATTATTATGCTATTCAATGAGCTTTAATGAGGTTGCTTATATTCAATTCTAAAATTCAATAAAACAATCACTAAAATCAATCACATAAAACCAATGAAACATTTAAAATGTAAGCAGCAGTGGTAAAACAGTAACAAGGTATACACTGACAATATAGAGATGCTTGTAAAGACAAATAAAGAATCTGGGAGGTCCTTGTATTTAATTGTATTAAAATACATCTGAAAAACAATGATCATTGTTGCTACTGAATGAAGCTGCATTGACACTAAAAGTTACATTCCTTGGTGGCATGACAAGTTTCAATTAATGATGCTTCCCAGAGATGACTCAGGCCTAATGTCTATTGTGAAGTTGTTTAAAAATTTGATGTTGGGAAACTGTTAACCAAACTTATAAATCTGAAGAGGTCAACATTACTTCAGTTGTCTGACAGGTGAAGACTAACTTCTTGCATTAAAATACTTGCCGTAGGCTATTCTTTCTTTCATAAATATTATGAATTAGCTCCTGGCTAATTTGAAACATTTTTCTTCTTCTTCTATGATAATATATTAAGGGTTGCAAGAATACTATGCCTAGATTTTTAGAGTTCAAATCCTGTAGAAGGAATCATTCTTCTTCCATTACATATCTGACTCTGTTTCTCTTCTACAATGTCATTTTTCAGCACCAGCTACACTTTCCATCTATAAATCTATCTATAAATTTGTCAGGAAGGCTCAAGCCCACAAGTGAATTCTGAACCTGGGGCTTGAAGGATGTCATGTATGATTTCAACCCATTAATCTCCAGTGTGATACAATGAAGGGAGCTGCAAGATGATCAGACAGACTGGAAAAACCATAAGGAACAGAAGGATAGAGCAGGCCAAGTGTTCCACTGTCTAAAATCCCACCTAAATAACTTTTCCACCAATTGCGCTAGGACAAAACCCAAATATATGCCATTCAGATGAGTTGTCTTTCTAATGTACAGGCATCAGGCACACAAGACCAAGTCTTTGCACAGCATTTGCTTTTCAGCTTTTTTTTTTAGTGATTTGTTTTTGTTAAAGTTGTTGTGCATTCTAATTGCTTTCATTATTGTACTTATGTTATTCCCTAGAGAGCTATTTGCCCAACTGCATACTGGGTATGATGCAACAGCCAGAGGCACTGCCATTTTTGTCATGACCACCATAACAAAAAGTCTAGCCTGGCAAGAGGAAAGCACAAACAAGTGGGAATTTTGTGTTCCTGCCTTTGCCAAAGCCTTGATGCTCTGATATGTCTGTGGCCTGTATCCTCAATGCATCTTGGAATATATAGTCCCAGGGTGCCTGAGATTATTAATTTCAGTGATCCTGGGACTACATCCCCCAGGATATGCAGAGGTATATCCAGATACATCAGAAAAAGGTAAATCAGCAGCTGGGAAGAGATTCTCCACCTTCAGAAGGCACCATGATTCTGCCTGGTCTAACCACCAGCAGTGGGCCAACCCTAACTCACACAAAAGCAAGTGGGGGAGCAGAGCATCTATATCAGTTACATTGGCGTGTGTTCTACAACTCCACTGAACAAAGCTTGAGGTCTTCCTATAATGAGTCATATAAGTCCAAAGAAGGCTCATTACCCTGGACAAATTTCCTCCAACCTAAGGTTGGATTCATACCATTGTTTCCCCCTGTCATCTACCTCATTGTACTCTAAAGAAGACGGTCAATGGCCAGAACAATAATATGTTTCAATTATGCTAAATATTATTGTACAATGTGTTTTATTTCAGCTGATATAAAGCTGAATATTTCAGATCGTTCATTGAGTTGTTAGTATTCAGATGCAGATTCCAATTCCCAGGCATGCAGCAACTTTAGACTTCATTCATATTAAACCTGTACTGCTGATATTCAAAGATGAGACACAGAGAGGTGTAGGGGATCAAAGAGCAGATATTCTAACTTGGAGTGTGAAACATAACGCCTGGGGGTGGGAACCGGCCCATCCAGGGTTCTTATACAGCCCGTGGGCAACTAGTGCAAGAGAGGGAATGAGAGACTGCTTGGGGGAAAATGGGTGGAGCCACTCCAATTGTGGCTTCAGCATGGTGGAACAACCTCATCTGTAGCAGTCAAAAAGCATGGAGTGCCTGCCCAGTGCTGCACCGCTGGCTCTCCAGTCCACCCATATGGGTTTTGCTTTGCACCCCCTCCCAGCCTATGGGACCTTGCAGTAAGGATACAACAACTTGGAATTTACCAGCTGCTGTCCTTTATACAGTTTATATCTCTGGTACCTGGCATTATGTTTTATGGCACACATGGTTCAGCCTGACAAAGTGACATTTTTGTCAGATCTGGACCTTGTAACAAATGAGTTTGACACCTCTGCTCTAATTGATCCAGAGGCCAGAAAATCCCAAGCAAAAGAATGTTCACTGGACATAACAAGAGGAAGGCTGCAAAAGCCAGGCCTCCTGAAATCACAGCACTCCTGATTACTTTGATCTAGATATCAACCCTTGATTTAGGGCTTAATTTGTTTCTTTTTGATTAGATAAGCTAGGTGGATATTTGTGTAGATTAGAGCAAGTTTCACATAATGACAATTGGAATGAAGGATGAACTAGGAAAGCCATACTTCAAATACATTTTCTATGTAACCTTTTTATAGTACTACTAGGAATAAGGCCTATTGTGGAAATAAATACAACGAGCTCTAGAAAGAGGCTGTGGGTGAGTGCTGCGGCCTTGAGCACTGAGCATCAATTTGCTGTGGCAACGTCACCAGGGTATAATGACACAGAGTTCACCATTTTCTCCAGGGGTAGTTATCTCTGCCACATGAAGAGCAGTTGTAATGTGGAGTGATCTCCAGGCGTCACCTGGAGATTGGCAACAGTGGTTCCCCAGGGGTCAATGGCTGGTGTGGTGGGTGGAGTCTATGGCTTTGTACCTGAGGTCCTACCCATCCTAAAACCCAACCGTCTCCAGGCTCAACCTCTGAAATATCCAGAAATTCCTGGAGTTGGCAACCCTATCTCCTTCCCAGCCAACCATCAACCTACTGTGATCTGGCCCTTTGACTTCAGCCTTCCATCTCCTCATCCCTCCTGGAGAGCAGTTGTAATTTTGGCAGCTTATTCTGTGAAACATGTGTCCAGGCTGGCAGTGGGTGGGGGAGAAGAGTGGACCCAGCACCCAGGCAGTGCAATGCAAGTACCCTAGAGTGGTGGCTGATGGGCCAATGGAGCACACCGCACAGGTGTGGGAGCTCCGGAAATGGCCTGATGTTTATAGGTGGAAACTGTTCCATTTCAGCATTTGAGGGTGAGTTTGCAATGGGTGAGTCCACAGGGTGCATCACCTGTGGGTGTGGGGAATGAAATTCCAGGCTGTGTCTCTCAAGGGAAGTTTTGCTTAAACCATCCCAGCTTTGGCAACAAATGCAAAATCTACCTTGTCACATGTGTCCTGGAACACCAGCCATTTTTACTGTGAATAGGATAATGCTATAAGGAGTCATGGCTAGTATCTGTACATTTCAGCTCTTTTCCTTCTCTAGACATATCACGTAACACTTTTGTTTTAAAAAGCCACTTTAAAAAGGGGGTATTTTTGAGTTGTTGTCTGCAGCCATATTTTCATATTATTTACCACCACACCTCTTTCCTATGAGTGGGGCAGCCTGCCTTTCAAATCCATCTGTCTCTGAAAATTCCCAGGGTGGGGACAGCCTGGTGGACAGCAAAGCGAGGCTGGGCAGCCCGATGACACTGTTGCCTGAGCCACCAGAGGGAACCAGGGAAGGATCGGCGCCTCCCACTTGGTGGTTAAGTGCAGCCAGCGCCCACATGTACTTTTGTGACAGAGCGACAGCAGTGCTAGCCAATGGGACTGGGCTCCAAATGTGTCAACTCGGGAAAGCAGGTGTGGTCTTGCCTAGTGAAAGACTTCCAAAATAGGGATCGAGTGGATGGAGCGAGAAGTGGAATTTCGGCAGGGGGCATCGCAGCCATGGAAGCCAGTGAGTGAGTGAAGAAAGATGTGGTGGGGCCTCGCCAGGAGGCTCCCCAATGGGTGCTTCATTCTCCACTTGTGCCTGCAAGTGGTGCTTACCAGGACGAGATGGCCCAGGAGGAGATTCACGTTGCCTGGCCGCAGAGAAGCCTCAGTGGCCCCCCGCTCCTGTCCATTTCTCCCCCCTTCTCTCTGTGGAAGGGGTGCCACACAATGCGGGCATCCGTGCAGCTGAGGAAAGGGAAGGAAAAGGCCAGGTGGGGCAGGGGCAAGAGCTCACTGCAACTGCTGCTGGGGGTGGCGGCTGTGAGAGTCTGCTCCAGTGGCAGAGGAGGGAGAGGCAGGCAGCTTGGCTGACTAAAGGGGCCTCCCAGCTTCACCTCGCTTCCTCTTTTCCCTGCAAGCAGGCTGTTGAAGGCGGGAGACAAAGTGTACCCGGGCACGGGTGACAATGGGCACTGCAGTGCTGCCATGGTTGGCCTCAGCCTTCTCAGCTTCCAGCCGCTGGAGCAGCCATCCCATCCATCCCCTCACACCCCACTGAGCCTGAGACGCTGGCGGCCGCTTCTGTGGGCGCAACTCAGGCAATGCAGCCAGTGGAAAACGGGACACCTTCTGATGGGCAGTTCAAGCAGCCAACTGATTTTGGCACACATAGAACGCTGCCATGTGAAAAGATGATTATATATAAGGAAGGATGAAGTGTTTCAAAACAAAGAATAAGAGACTATTTAAAAGACATCCTGATTGCAAAGTTTACATCAGAACACAGAAAAATATTAAATCAAACAATAAGAATTCTAGAAACCTCTCAAAAATAAAGAACATGATAAAGCATCAGGACCGGAGGAGTTGAGAGCTACATATTATTAACATCTTGAAGAACCATTAATAATACTGTTACAAAAAATTATGAACAAGGAAAAAAAGACAATACCCCTGACGTGGAAGAGGCATATATGATGCTAATACATAAAAAGGGTAGTGATGCATCATTACCACAGTCTTATAGACCTATTTCCCTGTTGAATGTAGACTACATTTTTTGCCACAAAAATAGCAGAGAAATTAAGAAAATGCATATTAAATTTAATACACTCTGACCAAATAGATTTTGTACCAAAGAAGCACATGAAAGACAGTACATGATTTATAATAAATGCAATCGAATTTGTGTATTTGAAGAGAAAGAAAGCAGTGTTTCTATTTCTAGATGCAGAGAAAGTGTCTGACCACTTAATATGACCTTATTGAATGTTTTACAAAATATGGGCTGTGGTCCTGCATTTTGGGGCTGGATGCAGGGAATATACTCAAACCAACAATCAAAGATTTTACTTAATGGGAAACTAACAGAAGTGATTTCAATTGGAAAATGATGCCTTTTATCCCCTTTGTTATCTATACTAGGGAAAGTTATTTTAGCTGTAAAGATTAAATACAGTGACAGAATTAACGGAATAAAAGTTCAAAATGAAAAGTTATGCACAGTTCAAAATGAAACATTATGCAGATGACATGTTTTTGACAGTCTTGAATCCCCATAAATTGTTGCAGTATGTAATTGAACATATCGAAGAATATAGATCCCTATCAGGTTATAAAATTAACAGGGGGAAAAGAAACAAAAATGATAATGAAATTTTTAATACAACAACAAGAAGACATCATAAAGAGCACAAAGTGCTCAACAGCTAGCTACCCTATTAAATATTTTGGAAAAACATGACTGGGAAAAACTGTAATATTTTTAAAAATGACTATCAGAAAATTCAGACATTGATTCAAGCAGATTTATTTAGAACAAACTAAAAATCTCATGGCTGGGAAGAATCTCTACAACTAAAATAAATGTGCAGCCAAAACTAAACGTTTTGTTCCAAATGCTACCATATATGTAGGAGAAAGAATACTGAAAGAGTGGCAGATTAATTTATATGGAATGGCAAAAAAACAAGAATAAGCTTCAAAATATTACAAGTTGAAAAAAAGAGATGAAGTTTAGCAGTCCGCAATATAAAATTATATTACCAAACAGAAGGCCTTGTCTGGATTGTGGAAAGGACTGAAAACCAAAGACAAAAAATAGAATCAGCAGATCCTGATGAAGGCCTAGACAATTATTTATGGATTAAGAAATCCACTAAGAAGATAATAACACGAGAAAGAAGTCACATAATCAGAGATGGACTTTTGACAATATGGTTTATGCACCGGAATTTATTGAGCTCCTCAAACTCTTTGCTTATGCCACCAATAGAAATTCATTATGATAAGAACATGAGAAATAAAAATATTTTTTAACATATGGCATGATGATAAACACTCAGGAAAAAAATCAAATTTTGGCAAGATATTAAAGATAAAGGTGTAAACATTCAATGGCTGATATATAATCAGTCAGTCTGAAGACTAAAGGAGATTATGAGTATTGAAGGTAGAGTTCTAAGAGATGCGACTGAATTTAAGCAGCTGATTATAAAACAAAAAGAGCTTTTAGCATGAAAGATATATAAAATTTTATTCCAGCTAGAAACAGAAGATGAAACTTCAAACTTAAATGATGAATACAATTGTGCCTCAATAGAAATAAGAATTATTGTATTTTATAAATAATACCTTAAAAATTACAATGAAGGGGATGAAAAAGAAATTATTCTGTCCTATATGTTAGGTATTACATGATTGTCTTCACCAAATGTAATTATGTTGTAATAATTATATTTTTCTCTTTTTTCCCTTTTCTGTACCCTCACTGTTTTTCTAAAATAAATAAATTTAAAAAGATGAGGATTTTCAGGTCAAAACAAGAGGGGTAAGATAGGTTGAATCCTAACAATTATAGAGTTACAAGCTTCATATCTCTGTGACAATGCTGGCCATAAATTAAACAGCAGCAAAAGTGTGAAGAATTATTATCACAAAGGAACAATTTCAAAATATTGTACATCATTTCCCCTACATGTATTTAAAAATGGCTTTATTAATGGCATTCAAAACTGGCCAGGCAGAAGAAAATAATGAATATAGGCTATCTACCACAACAACTAAGGTTGAAAAACCAAAGCATTGGTATGACTATATTTACTATCATTTCTGTATAATTTCCCACAATAAAGAATGACTTTACTTCTTACTATTTTTGCAATCTAAGTCATAAACAGCTAGCCCTCATCCTGTAGGAGGAGAACCAAAAGTTAGTTATCATGTAACTTAACAACAGCTGCCAAACAATTTGCCACACACAGAGTAGTTTATGTCACTGAAGCCAGGATGATTTTGCTTCTGGAGAAAGAGAGTTCTGATTAAATAATGGGGGGATCAATTCAGCTGTTAGTTCTGAGAACTTAGGAAAATCAAAGAAGATGTGGTCGACAGAGTCAATTTTGTTGCTGACACAGTAGCAGAGTCTATCGGAATATGCAGGGCTTTGGGGGAGGGGGAGGTGCTGGAACTCTCAAGAGGGAAATGAAATTTTCAATCTGCATACTGAAAACTCATAAACTTTTAAACACTTTTTAAAAGAATTTTGTCGAAGAAGCTCGGAACTCCATTCCAGTGTGTTTCCCCTGAAAAAAGTTCTGTGAATATGGAATTCCACTGAATCTTCCTAGCATCACTGCTGAAGTTGGGCACTCAGGTGTGCTAGCATAAAAACCCTTCTATACTTTGGAATAGTTAACGCAGATAGACAATTTGGCATTTTTGTTGGAGAGAGAATGCCAACTGAGAAGGATGAACACACTTTGTGGGCTCTGATCTGTATGCTCTCATAATTGAAGTCCCTAAGCTGTTTTCTTGTTAGCTGAGTCAATTCTGGACTACTCATTGTTCCCCTCACATCTTGGGCAATACCCAGGAATGACAATTTGTAATCCGGTAGTCTATTCCAGTTGCTTATGTGGTGATTCAATTTAACTAGTCCAAGAAGCTTGATTCTGGATTTGATTTTAATATCCTAAATTTCAGATTAAATATTCAACCCCAGGCCTTTGCTTCAAAGGACATCTCTCCAGCTTCAGCTCTTAGAGCTATCCAGACACACACTGAGGAACCTCCAAGATATTGTGTAGGAATCTTAGTAGTGGTTAATCAATGTTGGCTGTTATTCACAATATAAAATTATAAATAATTGAAATGTCATTTAAAACACTCATACCTTGTGGGACTCCAAGGCATATTGAGATCAGCTCTTCCACCAGTCTTATTTATTTATTTATTTATTTATTTATTTATTTATATTCTAATTTATATCCCGCCCTACCCTGCCAAAGCAGGCTCAGGGAGGCTCACACAGAGTAAAATACAGATTAAAACAATCAAATCACCAAAACCATCAAAACAACTAATTAAAACAATACAATATCAAATACCAAAGTGCTACTGATGTTATTCCAATATCATAGGTATGACATTGCCGCATGAGTGTATAACATATGATGTTCATTTCCAGCATTGATCTTACTTGGCATGCCCAGGCCGTCAATAATTCACCAGGAATTCACAGTTGTTACTAGTGATGGTAGCTAGTGATGGTGGTGGTTCCCAATTGAAAGCCTAGTGGGACAGTTTCATCTTGCAGGCCCTGCGGAACTGTAAAAGGTCCCACAGGGCCCTGATCTCCTCTGGGAGCTCATTCCACCAGTACGGAGCCACCACTAAAAAACCCTGGCCCTAGTTACAGCCAGCCCGGCATCCTTAGGGCCTGGGAGGGCTAATCGATTTTGATTCCCTGACTGTAGTGCTCTCTGGGGTATATATGGGGAAAGGCAGTCCCTCAGGTAAGTCAGACCCTGGCCATAAAGGGCTTTAAAGGTAAGAACCAGCACCTTGAAGTGAATCTGGTATGCTATCAGCAGCCAGTTCAATACTTTCAGGGCCAGCTGGATGTTCTCCCTCAAGGGGAGGACCATCAGAAGCCTAGCCACTGCATTTTGCACTAGCTGCAGCTTCTGAATCTGTGACAAGAGCAGCCCCATGTAGTAGTCTAATCTCGAGGTGGCCATTGCATGGATCACTGTTGCTAAATTGTTGTGTTCAAGGAAGGGAATCAGCTGCCTAATCAGCTGAGGATGGTAAAAGGCCGACTTGGCAGAGGCTGCTACCTGGGCCTCCATTGTTAAGGAGGAATCCAGGAGCACTCCCAAACTCCTAACCTCCAGCGCTGGCACCAATGGTGCCCCATCGAAGGTCTGGAGTGGGATCCCTACCACCAGACTTCCCCAACTCAAGCACAGGACCTCTGCCTTTGTCAGATTCAATTTCAGTTGGCTCAGGCTAAGCCAACCAGCCATGGCTTGTAAGGCCTGGTCCAGATGTTCCAGTCTAGAGCTAGACTGACAGCCCAACATCAGATAGAGCTGGGTATCATCAGCATACTGATGACACCCCAGCCCATAAAGCCGGGCAATCTGGGCAAGGGGGCACATGTAGATGTTAAATAGCATTGGGGAAAGCACTGCCCTTTGAGGCACTCCACATTCTAGTGGGTACCTCTGGGACAGCTGTTCCCCTAACACCACCCTTTGTCCTTGACCATGGATAAAAGAGACAAGCCATCACAAGGCAAGCCCCTGAAGTTCTGCATCAGCTGGTGGTGGACCAGTAACTAATGGTCGACTGTGTTGAATGCAGCTGACAGCTAAAAAAGCAGACAAAACAGAACAGGAGCTTAAAGTGGTTGATGCCAATTCCAAGAAGCTTCAAAAACAACTATGCATGACGGAAAAAAAGAGAAACCAATGAATCCCATCTGTTATGGCTGGAAATGGAAAGGGCAAGCTATGTCTTAAGATTCCAAGGGATTCTGGAAGTGAAGGGAGAGAACCTGAGACAGATTATGTGTGATGCTTT
Source organism: Gekko gecko (assembly GCA_029375565.1). Taxonomy (NCBI): domain Eukaryota; kingdom Metazoa; phylum Chordata; class Lepidosauria; order Squamata; family Gekkonidae; genus Gekko; species Gekko gecko. Next base: position 120,097,096 of record JAPDNY010000004.1, read on the forward strand.
GGCTCCGCTGGCAGATTTAAAAATAGATACAATACAAAGCAAAATTGATACAGTCTTTAGATCGTATTCAGAATCTACAAGAAAAAAATAATCTGCCTGGGGAAGTGATTGTGAGATTCTCTAGAAGACGTGAGAGACCAAATATTAAAAGCATCAAGTGGGGCTTCCTTGAAAATCAAAGAGAAAGAAATAAAAGTGTTGAAGGACATTCCATTTGAAATAAGAAGAAAAAGAAGGAAATGCAGGGACTTGGCTTTATTTTTACAGGAAAACAATGTCACTTACAGATGGATCGTACCCGAAGGCTTAATCTTTAAATTTATGGATAAAAAAGAAAAAATTGACTCTGTTGAAAAGCACAGGAGTTTTTGCATCTTCATAGCCGTCCAGCAAAAGGAGAAGAAGAGTTAGAAGACAACAGCACCAAAGAAAGTGAAGAATAGGGTGTGGTGGCATCTTCTGACGAGAACTCAGATTCAGCATTGGGAGCAGTAGCCCCAAAAACAAGTTATTGATTGAGAAAGAAAAAGGGCAAATGAGTAGTTGTTACACTCTGAATCTCTTGAAACTCTTGTTATGTTTTATAATGGTTTTTTTCTTCTTAAGGTAAAGGTTCCCTTGCTCGAAAGCCAGTCGAATCCGACTCTGGGGTTGCGGTGCTCATCTCCGTTTCAAAGCCGAAGAGCCAGCGCTGTCCGAAGACGTTTCCGTGGTCATGTGGCCGGCATGACTAAACACCAAGGTGCACGGAACGCTGTTACCTTCCCACCAAAGTGGTACCTATTTATCTACTTGCAATTTCTTGCTTTCGAACTGCTAGGTTGGCAGGAGCTGGAACTAGAGACGGTAGCTCACCCCGTCATGCGGCATTCTCGGGTCTTGAACTGCTGAACTACTGACCTTCCACAGCCTGCAGTTCAGCGTCTTAACCACTTGAGCCACCACAGCTCCTTTTTACTTCTTACTTGGCTCCTTATCAAGGTTAAAATGGGGGAGGTTTCAATTTATGTTTTTTAAACAGACTATTAGATGACCACATTCAATGGATTATATTTGTAATCTTCAGCTAATAAACAGAATCCTTTTTTTTTTTGTTAAGCATTTTGTATGACCACCATCTCTTGGGTTTTTAGTGGGTTTTCTTTACTTTCACCCTTAGTAAGTAGTTACCCTTCCCTTTTTTCGTTTGTAGTTTATAGAAAATGCAATAAAAAATCCCCTGCAGGGGGCAAAAAAAATAAAAACAACACCAACAACATTATCACTAAAGATCATTGATACTTGAGAAAGAGAGAGCCCATGCCCTTTTCCCATACTTACAGCCTGTGCCTGCCACATATATATGATAAAGATTGAGTAACTGATGAGCAAGGCAAACCAGAGATTATATTAATGTAACTTTTGCTGCCATCCCTAAGTATTAGTTTACACCTAGCTAGCACTTTATATTATCAGATTGTTTTATATGGTTTTTACATGGTTTAACCTATGTTATAATTGTTTCTATGTTTTATCCTTTGTAAGCCCCCCTGAACCTGCTTTGGCGGGGAGGGCGGGGTATAAATCAAATAAATAAATAAATAAACTTTCCACAAGGGTGTGATTATGAAAGCTGAATGGGAAGACAAAGTCTAAATCCTTTCAGAAGCCTTTTTATGCTGAAGTACAAATCTCTGCTGAATCTGATCAACTTGCTGACAGGAGAAGAGAAACACTTTGAAATTAATAATGGTAGGCTGGCCTTCTCTTGTGGCCACTGGAGTTCAGTGTTGCTGTGGAAGCTTCAACAGCATAAATAAATGCATACCACAAGTTTTAGCTACAGTCACATTTAATTATTACTTTGGACTTACTATGCCCTTTTCTTTCTATTATGTCAAACTTCTTGTTAATTAAGTATACACTTTTCATAGCCCATAATTAAATTATGCAGTGACATGTGCTCAAAGCAATATCACTACTGAAAACAAAGGGGAATAAATCAATTTATTTTATAAAAAATAAGCAGTTCTTCAGATTTTGATCAAATTAGAATAAAGATCAATGTAATCATTACTTCACTTATATGGAATACACTGTAGAAAGTAGAAATTAACATTTTATAAATAAGTTCCTTCTTTATTATTAAAGACTAGGGAGCAAAGCCCGTTGTGGTGGAAGACAATGGGCCCTAGAAAGGAAGGGAGGGAGGTGGAAGGAAGGAAGGAAGGAAGGAAGGAAGGAAGGAAGGAAGGAAGGAAGGAAGGAAGGAAGGAAGGAAGGAAGGCAGGAATAGAGGGAAGAGTGAAAGAAAGGAGAGAGGAAGAAAGGAAAAGGGGGAAAGGAAGGGAAGAGGGGCAAAAAAGGGCTTCTCTGGGCCCAGAGAAGGCCTTTTCTGTCCCCCACACACCATCCCTTGGGCCTTCTATGGGGGCAGTAGGCAGTGTGTGGGGGAAAAGGGCTTCTCTGGGCCTACTGCCCCCATAGAAGGCCCAGAGGATGGTGTGTGGGGGACAGAAAATGGCTTCTCTGGGCCTACTGCCCCCACAGAAGGCCCAGGGGATGGTGTGTGGGGGACGGAAAAGGCCTTCTCTGGGCCTAGTGCCCCATAGAAGGCCCAGGGGATGGCGTATGGGGGACGGAAAAGGCCTTCTCTGGGCCTACTGCCCCCATAGAAGGCCCAGGGGATGGCGTGTGGGGGACGGAAAAGGCCTTCTCTGGGCCTTGTGCCCCCACAGAAGGCCCAGGGGATGTCGTGTGGGGACGGAAAAGGCCTTCTCTGGGCCTTGTGCCCCACAGAAGGCCCAGGGGATGTCGTGTGGGGGATGGAAAAGGGCTTCTCTGGGCCTAGTGCCCCATAGAAGGCCCAGGGGATGGCGTGTGGGGGGCGGAAAAGGCCTTCTCTGGGCCTAGTGCCCCATAGAAGGCCCAGGGGATGGCTTCTCTCACTTACCTCAGCCTTGAGGGCCTGTCCCTGCGCTCACACTCCGGATGGTCCTCTCCTGTCGGAGGACTGGAGCAGACTGAGCTGAAAACACTGACCGGGGCTGATGTGGGTGGGACTTTGCGAAGCAGCCAGTCAGCCCTGGCCAGTGTCTTCTGACTGCCAGTTCTTGGGCCGAATCAATAATAATAATAATAATAATAATAATAATAATAATAATAATAATAATAATAATAATAATAATAATAATAATAATAATAATAATAATAATAATAATTATTATTATTTTTATTGCATTAGCATAAAGCCATAGCAACAGTGCAGTATAAACAAGTAACCAGCACTAGATTCAGGCAGGTACTAATAAGTCAATCATTTTACAAAGATAAAGGATCAAAGTCATGCCCCCCGGCACCCCCCCCCAAGGGAAAGAAAAAGAAAAGAAAAAAAAACCCTTAAAATTATCAATTTGTACATGGTCATCAGCTATCAGGAGTGAGCTAATTAAATTCGGGTAGATTTACTTTCCTGATCACTACAGCTAAAAAGGAGGCCACTTTAGCCGTGATTTGCTTGTCAGTAGTATTATCAGAGAGTAGCACTGAAACTACCCAGGGGAGGGAAGGGAGCTTTTCTTTTCTCAGAATGGGAGCAATATATCTGTCTCTTTCCTTATTCCACTTGGGACAGAAAAGCATTATGTGATCCATAGTTTCTATCATCTCTTGACTGCAATCACAGAGTTGTTCCGAGAACGGAAGTCCTGAAAAACGGCCAAGAAGCACCTTGGAGGGGAAGGAGTTAAGTCTCGCTAAGGTGAAAGCGCGACGTTGTCCTGGGATTTTTAGAGCATAGCAATATGTCGGAATCGTCTCAGGAGGGGCAAGACCCAACGATAAACCCGAGCAAGTACGTCGGGCTCTTTGAAGGGTGCTACTAAAGTCAAGCTCCTTTAATTTCAATTTAATTTCTCTGAACAGCTCGTTAGGTAATGGGGTTGGTATATCAATCCCCAGAATTTTTAGTTTCTGTTTAATTAACTTGGATCGGCTGCTCTTGTAGGTGTCATGGGGAATTAGGTGTGAAAAACCCGCTTTATTTGTGCTGCCCCCCTGAGTATCCTTCTTCATAAACAGCTTAAAAGCTGCGAGCCAAGCTCTCTGTTCAATTGATGGTTGAGCAAATTCAACCCTGAGTGCAGTTCCCGCTACACATCCAGGGACTGACGCAATTTCCCTCAGAAAAGTGTGTAAGGGAGAATCAAGGGTTTCAGATACTCCTTCAATCCACACTGCGCACCCATAAAGAATCTGCGGGATAACCTTAGCATTGAAGATCTTAATGGCAGCTGGTATGTGGTTTGCGCCTTTGGAATAGTAGAATTTTTTTTATCACCTTAGCTGTGATATTTGCAGCTTTAAGGGCCGCCTGGACATGTGGTTTCCAAGATAGATTGTAATTAAAAGTGATGCCCAGGTAGCTAAAGGAGGGAACTCTCTCCAAGGCCCTGCCCAATGCGCTTATCTTGGGTCCATTGTTGAATGTTCTGGAGAATCTAAGGACCTTTGACTTGGAATAGTTAACTTTAAGGTCCTCTTTATTACAGTATGTAATAAATGCATTTATTACTGATTTTAAGCCCAGTTCTGTTTTGGAGAGAAGAACGGCATCATCTGCGTAAAGGAGGATTGGAATTGGTGTATTTGCCACAAAAGGGGGTGTTTGGCCTGGGATTTCACAAATGGGATCATATCATTGATAAATAGATTGAATAGAGCTGGGGCAAGCAAGCAGCCTTGTTTCACTCCCTTATTAGTTTGAAAGCTTGCAGTAAGTTGGCCTTGCCAATTATATCTAATTTGGGCAGAGGTGTCGGTTCATAATTAAAGATAGTAGCCTTCTGTCTATTGTGGTTTCTGTCAGTTTACACCATAGTCTGCCACGATTGATAGAATCTAAAGCGGTCTTCAAATCCATGAAGGCCGCATACAGTTTCCCGCCTGGGGAAGCCAAATACTTGCTCGCTAGATGATGTAAAACAAGGGCATGATCCATGGTTGAAACCCCTTTGCGGAAGCCTATCTGTTCTGGGTGGAGAATCGCCTCCTGGTCAATCCAATCCATTAATCTCTCAAGGAGCTGTGCTGCATATATTTTCCCTGGAATAGAGAGTAAGCTTATGGGTTGGTAATTGTGAGGATCAGCCCTGTTGCCTTTCTTATAAATTGGAACTATAATTGAACGCTTGGTATAGCACCAGAACTATTTATTAATGAAAAGATGGGAGCTAAACAGGAGCCCCAACAAGTAGGGTTCATCAAAAATAATTCGGGAGGGATATAATCCGGCCCAGGAGCTTTTCCCCTTTTCAGATGTTTTATTATATTAACTATTTGGATGGGGGAAACCGCTGGCCAACTTCCCATGTTCTCAGCTAAAAGGCGGGGTTCTATATTGTTGGATGATGTAGATACCATTGGGCTTTGAAGGAGGGCACTATAATGGGATATCCACTGAGATGCGGTTATATCTGTCTGGTGATGTGGGGGAAGAGAAGAGTTTTTAATTAGGTTCCAAAAGAGCTTATGGTCATTATTTGCTATCGCTAGATGTAGGGATGACCAGTCTTTTTGAGAAGTTAGCTCTTTCTTAAGTTTAATAGTCTTCTTATACTCTTGTTTAAGTGATCTAATCTTTTCTACGTCCTTCTGAAGACCTGTCTTTTTAGTTGTTCTGAACTGTAGTCTAATTGCTCTTTTCAATTCCCTACACTCCTCATCATACCAACTGTTACTCTTTAATATGGGTGTAGACTCCTCTTTTCCCTTGACCCCCCTTTCCGCAGAGCAAAGAGATGATAGGTTCCTCATTAATGCTCCATAATGCTCCAGCCCGGTTACAACATCGCCTGAAAGGCAATGTTGGAACATCTCTACCTCGATGTTTTCCCCATTAAGGAACTCGTGTATTTGAGACTCAATCTCTTGAGACCATTTAATAGGTTTCTTAACTAAAGTTCGCTCTTGAAATCCCACAGTATTGTGAGTGGTAATAGCCCGCAGTTGGAAAGTGGCTTCAAAAGTCAGAGGGAGATGATCTCCCCTAAGTATTCTCCTACTTCCACGTTAGTGACTTGGGAGTATATAGTTGGGGACACCAGTAAATGATCTACAATGCTGAGTCCATTAGAAGTAAAACAGGTGTAACAACCCGAGCTCTTCGGGTTGATAGTACCATTCAGGAAAACAAGGTTCGACGTGACTGCTAGTGACATCAAATATCTTCCAGCTGGGTTAGTTTTGTGATCTCTGGAACTTCTGGCAAACCAGGGTAGGGGCAGCGTTAAATCAGATGATCCTAGCACCTCCGGGAGCAGGGCCTCGTCATTGCCCCCTATTCGCGTGTTAAAATCTCCTGATAATAAAATCATCGCATTGGGGTATTTAGTAAGGGATTGGCCTACCTGATCAGCAAAATCATCCCATATTAGCTGAACTTTAGAATTATCCTCTGCAGGTGGAATATATGCTGTGAGAATCAGGAGGGGAGCCATGAAGTAACTAGACCATATACAAACTGCTAACAGTACAGGAGAAGCTATGATTACTTCACTCTTAGACACTTCCAGATCTCTAGAGACAAGGCAGGTAAGACCAGCTTTCGGTCTGCCTTTACCCTTGCATTTTATTGCTGGGACCGAAAAGGACCAGTAGTTCGACAGGTTAATTTGGTCTTGGGCCCATGTTTCTTGTAGGGATACAATGTGGAAGTGGCTTAACACTTTTAAAATATGGGGGTCACCGCTCTTACTTTTCCACCCATTTACATTCCAAGACAGAACCCTGAGTGTTGTAGGGTTAGCTAGTCAGTTATGTCCAGACTCCTGAGATCCCTCTAGGATGATGTGTCCTGACGTAGCTTCTTCTAAGCTCGAGGGGTCCATCTCGATTTCTTTCACGAACTGCTCCTCCACAACACACCCATTTGTCCTCTTGCGGGCACTCATTGCAGGAGGAGTTTTAGCCTTTGTTTGTTTGTTTAATTCTGGTTGTACAGTTTTTGATTGCTTCGCTACATCAGCTAGTTCCTCTGCTAGCGACTTTGAATCTGCCATTGGAGGAAGGTGTTTGTTGGAGTATACAGAGAACAGTTGTGAGGAGTCTATTTCATAATCATCCTGCTGTAACTCTGAAGGGTCAGCTGGCCTGTTTTTATTTTGACACTGCTTCTCCAAGTTAACTGGGGGAGCTTTGGACCTGCCAGCTGGCTGTATCTCCGCATCCTTGATCTCACTCAGTTTATGGGACAAGAAATCCAATCTATCAATGATTGATTGTTGCTCGTTGCAGGGAAGATTCCCAAAGGAGTTGAAAAGATCATCCTCTATAGGATTTGCCAGAAACTTATGTGTCAGTTGTCTCTTGGGGGTCGGGTTTGTTCCTTGGCCAGCTTGTGCATAGTGATGTTCTTGTGTGCTCTCCATGGGTTCACCCATGTCGTCCCAAGAAATTAAGTTCATTTGGGATGTTTGATGACTCTCTGTTTCCATTGGTAACCCCTTCTGTAATAGTGAGTTCACATCAGCACCCAAGGATTTCTTGTAGCACAAGGGTAATATAGTGGCATTTTGGAACACCCGTGTTGGGAAGACTCCTTTGGTTACAAGCTGTGACTTCTTCTCATGAATCACAGAAGGTATTCTAGTAGAAGCAAAGGAGAGTAGCACTTTTTGGGGCTGGTTTGGGGGACTGAGAGATTCAGCCTTCACCAGGTCTACTTCTGGGTAATTTATTCTGAGGAGGTCAGCCAAGTGACGTTTGGAGCGCTGACCTCCCTGCCAGTTAGGAGTTTGTCCCCTTCGCCCACATATTGTTAGGCAAATCTTTCTTGGCTGAAATATTAGCTGAAGGGGGTGATTCCATAAAGCACTTCCCTGTTTCAGCTTGTGCTCCCTTGTCCCCTTAACAGCATAGTCTGCTCCCTTCTTCCCAAGTTAGTGTTCTGGGCTGCTGGCTGTACCTGAGACGTTAGTTGTAACTGCTGATTGTTAGCAGACAGTTTCGAGAGCTCTGCAGTTAGCTGTTTCATTTGGGTATTTATATTTTGAATGTTTCTAAAGATACATTCCACAGTCCTTGCAGTTATAGTTAACAGGTTGCTCTCCGTGGGTGTTCCAACTGCCTCAGGGGCTAAATCAAAATGCCCCACCCTTGACTCCATAGAAGTAGTATCTTCCACCAGAGTACTCGCATCTTCCTCACTATTAATCTCAAGAGGTAAAAAGTGATTTGCTGTCTCCACGGCATAGATAGGCATATAGTTCTTACTCCTACTTTTACTTTCACCTGAGGTAAAAAAGTCTTTAATCCTGGATTGTTTGGGGGCTGGGGATGGGACAGCCTCCTCTGTATCTCTTGGTCGCTTCTCTGCAGGCATTATAGCACACAGAGAGGGGGAGAAGGAGGAAAAAAGAGCAAGGCAGGGGAAAGAAAAAAAAGAAAAAGAAGAAACCCCTTAATTAAGGGAATCTCTTAGTTTTCTCTTTATCGTAGTTAGCTAGCTAATTAAGTCACCCAGTTCCAAGGTAGATAGTGGGGGAGGCGGCAGATTAAAGTCAGAAAGCTAGCAGCTGTCTCAAAAGCCTTCACGTGCTGGAGCAGTTTACTTTAAAAAGAAAAAAAAAAGAAAAAAAACCTTATGAGATAGACTAAAAACAATTGAGTAGATATGAAATAAAATTAAAATACTGTTCCAAGCGAGCAGCGCTGCAGCTCAAACGTCCTCCCCCGTCGGCCGGAACCGGAAACTCCGAATCAATTATGGCAAGCATAGAATGTTGTGGAACCAAAATTCAAATATATATAAGGACAGGATCTATTGCAGGAATTACCTACATTCTTACGTTAGAAGAAGTTAATGAAGAGTAGTAAGATAAGCCTGTCCAAAAGCCTCCTTTACCATTATCTTCTTCCAGTAGATGACCTTGTTGTTTCCTTAGGTATTCCCTTATTGACCCTCCTTCACATTTATTTTTCCCCATTTATTTCATTTATTAAGATTCAAAATTAGCCAGCACCAACATAAGAGCCTAAGCCAAGCATAATAAATCATGTAAGAACAATAAAAAAATCTTAACTTAGTTAAGCACCAATTTTAGAAAAACAAGGCAGTTAAAAAAATTGCTGCCATAAAGGCTCTAAGTGGGCTGAACGGCAGGGTAAAAATGTTTTAAATAAATAAATAAGGAAGAAAACATCAGCTTTCACACACAGATGATTTTCCATGTAGATCTCATAGCTGCTGAGAAGGCAGAGGCATTTACAGTGGCAATGGAGTATCCACACATTAGTTTTCCTCTCTTTCCTTGCCTCATCCCTTCATGGCTGCCATCCCCCCCGGTCACTGAAGGGCTTTAAAGAAACCCCAGGCTTTAAAAATAGTAATAGGTGTACTGATTTAGTATTATACTATTATAATTGAGATTCGTAAGACATCCCACTCCCTCATGGATCACTGCCTTGTCGTGGCGAGGGGGCTTGTGTGGTTCGATGAGGCTGTGGGCTATGCCGTGGAGGGCCACCCAGGACGGACAGGCCACAGCAGAGAACTCAGACCAAGCGTGATCCCCTGGAGAAGGAAATGGCAACCCACTCCAGTATCTTTGCCAAGAAAACCCCATGGACAGTAACAAAAGGCTAAAAGATATGACGCCGGAAGATGAGCCCCTCAGGTCGGAAGGTGTCCAATATGCTACTGAGGAAGAGCAGAGGGCAAGTACGAGTAACCCCAGAAAGAGTGAAGCGGCTGGGCCAAAGCCGAAAGGACGCTCAGTTGTGGATGTGTCTGACGGTGAAAGGAAAGTCCGATGCTGCAAAGAACAATACTGCATAGGAACCTGGAACGTAAGATCTATGAATCAAGGTAAGCTTGATGTGGTCAAAAATGAGATGGCAAGAATGAACATCGACATCTTGGGAATCAGTGAACTAAAGTGGACAGGAATGGGCGAATTTAACTCAGAAGACCATTATATCTACTACTGTGGCCAGGAATCCCGTAGAAAAAATGGTGTGGCCTTTATAGTCAATAAGAGAGTGAGAAAGGCAGTATTGGGATACAATCTCAAGAATGACAGAATGATCTCGGTCCGAATCCAAGGCAAACCATTCAATATCACAGTAATCCAAGTCTATGCCCCAACCACTGCTGCAGAAGAGGCTGAAGTGGACCAGTTCTATGAAGACCTACAACAGCTCATAGAACTAACACCAAAAAATGATGTCCTCATCATCATAGGGGACTGGAATGCTAAAGTAGGAAATCAAAAGGTAACCGGAATAACAGACAAGTTTGGCCTTGGAGAACAAAATGAAGCAGGGCAAAGGCTAACAGAGTTTTGTCAAGAGAACACGCTGGTCATAGCGAACACCCTTTTCCAACAACCTAAGAGGCGTCTCTACACATGGACATCACCAGATGGGCAACACCGAAATCAGATTGACTATATAATTTGCAGTCAAAGATGGAGAAGCTCTATCCAGTCAGTAAAAACAAGACCTGGAGCTGACTGTGGCTCAGATCATGAGCTACTCATTGCGAAATTCAGACTTAAATTGAAGAAAGTTGGGAAAAACACAAGGCCATTCAGATTTGACCTAGATCGCATCCCCGATGAATATACAGTAGAGGTGAAGAATAGGTTTAAGGGACTAGATTTGATAGATAGAGTGCTCCGAAGAACTATGGACAGAGGTCCGTGACATTGTAAAGGAGGCAGCAATCACCGCCATCCCAAAGAAAAAGAAATGCAAAAAAGCAAAGTGGCTGTCTGATGAGGCTTTACACATAGCAGAGGAAAGAAGGAAAGCTAAAGGCAACGGTGAAAAGGAAAAATTTGCCCAACTGAATGCAGATTTCCAGAGAACAGCTAGGAGAGATAAGGAGGCTTTCCTGAATGAACAATGCAAAGTAATAGAGGAAAACAATAGATTGGGAAGGACTAGAGATCTCTTCAAGAAAATTGGAGAAATCAAGGGAACGTTCCATGCAAAGCTGGCCATGATAAAGGACAATAATGGTAGGGACCTAACAGAAGCAGAAGAGATTAGGAAAAGATGGCAAGAATACACAGAAGAACTGTACAAGAAGGACCTCGATGTCCTTGACAACCACGATGGTATAATCACTGACCTCGAGCCAGACATCCTGGAAAGCGAAGTTAAATGGGCCTTAGAAAGCATTACTAACAACAAAGCTAGTGGAGGTGATGGTATCCCAGCTGAGTTATTCAAAGTCTTAAAAGAAGATGCTGTTAAAGTGCTGCACTCAATTTGCCAACAAATTTGGAAAACACAACAGTGGCCACAGGATTGGAAAAGGTCAGTGTACATTCCAATCCCAAAGAAGGGCAATGTCAAGGAGTGTTCAAACTATCGCACAATTGCACTCATTTCACATGCTAGCAAGGTCATGCTCAAAATCCTACAGGCTAGGCTCCAACAGTACGTGGATAGAGAACTGCCAGAAGTACAAGCTGGGTTTCGAAGAGGTAGAGGAACTAGAGATCAAATTGCCAACATTCGCTGGATTATGGAGAAAGCAAGAGAGTACCAGAAAAACATCTACTTCTGCTTCATTGACTATGCTAAAGCCTTTGATTGTGTGGATCACAATAAATTATGGCAGGTTCTTAAAGAGATGGGAGTACCGGACCACCTCACATGTCTTCTGAGAAACCTGTATAAGGGTCAAGAAGCAACAGTTAGAACCGGATATGGAACAACTGATTGGTTTAGCATAGGGAAAGGAGTACGGCAAGGATGTATATTGTCACCTTGCTTATTTAACTTATATGCAGAGTACATCATGCGAAATGCTGGCCTGGATGAATCACAAGCCGGAGTTAAGATTGCTGGGGAAAAGATCAATAACCTCAGATATGCAGATGATACCACTCTGATGGCAGAAAGTGAAGAGGACCTAAAGAGCCTCTTGCTCAGGGTGAAAGAGGAGAGCGCAAAAGTGGGCTTGAAGCTCAACATCAAAAAAACTAAGATCATGGCATCTGGCCCCATCACTCCTTGGCAAATAGAAGGAGAAGTCGTAGAAGTAGTGACAGACTTCACGTTCCTAGGATCCCAGATCACTGCAGATGGTGACTGCAGCCATGAAATTAAAAGACGCCTGCTCCTTGGGAGGAAAGCGATGGCAAACCTAAACAGCATAATAAAAAGCAGAGACGTCACCTTGCCAACAAAAGTCCGCATGGTCAAAGCAATGGTATTCCCCGTAGTAATGTATGGCTGCGAGAGTTGGACTATAAGGAAGGCCGAGCGCCGAAGAATAGATTCTTTTGAACTATGGTGCTGGAGAAGACTCTTGAGAGTCCCTTGGACTGCCAGGAGATCAAATCAGTCAATCCTAAAAGAAATCAACCCTGACTGTTCCCTGGAAGGCCAGATACTGAAGCTGAAGCTCAAATACTTTGGCCACCAAATGAGAAGGGAGCATTCACTGGAGAAGACCCTGATGCTGGGAAAGATTGAAGGTCAAAGAAGAAGGGGACGGCAAAGGATGAGATGGTTAGACAGTGTCATCGATGCAACGAACATGAAATTGAGCAAACTTCAGCAGACAGCGGAAGACAGGAGGGCCTGGCGTAAACTGGTCCATGGGGTCGCAAAGAGTCGGACTCGACTGTGCGACTGAACAACAACAACAACAAACAACAAAGACATCCCAGCCCCTAAGTACTAAGAAGACTCTAACCCTCAAGAGACTGCAAAGGTCCTCCTTAAGAATTTCTACTGTTCAGCCTTTATGAAACTGCAGAAGAGATGGGGCCTTCCAAAATTCTTCTGGAAGGCTGTTCTAAAAGGTTGCAGCAGCTGTATCTGTCTTTCCTGAACACACAGGAAGATTCTCTCCCTTCACCAAAATGCTTGATTTGCCTTAAAAAAAATCAGTATCCCAAGTATCACAAAACAGTGTTTCTTTACATCTACACATCTTTCCTTTAAATCCCACCTGCACACTATAACTGGGATATCTATATAAGTCATATTTACTTATTTAGAACAGGGGGACAAATCACTGCACATATAGACTTGAATGCAGCATTGTTTTCTTTTTCTTATAGTACTTACACAATTTTATGGCATACAAAAAGCCATAAAAGACAGAAATTGTGAAGGTCACTAAGAATAGAGTTGCAGAATTGACATTAATATTTTAAATCACTTTGCAATTAAAAAATACTATATAATTAATTAAAACAATACATAGGTATACAAAGAAACAGTATTGTAAAAAAAAGACAAAACAAAGGGATACTTTTTAAAAAAATGCTTTGACCTGTTAGAAAGCACCTCTTCATCTAGCAAATTTCTCTGTGCTCTTAACCCCCCACAAGTTGATATTGCACTGCATTTTTGCAAGAATTATATATATGTGGAAAACCAGGGGTCTTTTCGTAGAAGAACAGCTGCAGGAGCTCATTAGCATATGGTATGCTAATGAGCTATTAGGCTATTAACATATGCCACGCCCCCTGACATCACCGGAAGTGATGTCAGAAGGGGAAGCAAAAGGGGGAAGCATCTTCAAAAGCCTCCCCTTCCCTTCCCCAGCTGGTCTGGGTGGGGGAGCTAAGAGAGAAGGGGTTTAAAGTTTAAACTCCTTCTCATGAGAGTTGGGCCACAGAAGGAGGAAAGAGGGAAGGAAAGAGAGAGAGTAGAGAGAAGGACAGAAGGAAGGAAAGAGGGAAAGAAAGAGAGGGAAGAAGGAGGGAAACAGGGAAAGGAGGAAAAAGAGAAGAGAAGAAGGTGGGAAAGAAAGAAAGAAAGAAAGAAAGAAAGAAAGAAAGAAAGAAAGAAAGAAAGAAAGAAAGAAAGAAAGAAAGAAAGAAAGAAAGAAAGAGAGAGAGAGAGAGAGAGAAAGAAGAGAAGAATGAGGGAAAGAGAGAAGAGAAGAATGAGGGAAAGAGGAAAAAGAAAGAAGGAAAGGAGGGAATGAAAGAAATTCAGTGGCAATTCAGCCCCATTATACCCTATGGGCCATTGAAGTCAATGGTGAAAACATAGGGTATATTCTGGGGGCTGGAGGGAGGGGTTTGAGGGAGAGGCTCCAAGATCACAGGATAGCTGATGGAGCCTCTCCCCAAGATGCCCACCAAGTTTCAAGAACATTGGACCAGGGGGTCCAATTCTATGGGCCCCCAAACAGGTTGCCCCATTTCTCCATTGTTCTCTATGGTGGGAAAAAAGTTATTTTTTTCCCACCATAGAGAACAATGGAGGGAATAGGGGCAACCTGTTTAGGGGCCCGTAGAATTGGACCCCTGGTCCAATGTTCTTGAAACTTGGTGGGCATCTTGGGGAGAGGCTCCATCAGCTATCCTGTGAGTTTCGAGCCTCTCCTCAAACCCCTCCCCTCCAGCCCCTAGAATATACCCTATGTTTTCACCATTGACTTCAATGGCCCATAGGATATAATGGAGCTGAAATTGACATTCGGCTGCCTGAAAGACTCTCCGGGACGCCGGCTGGGGGCGGGGCTTGGCTCCTGAGCTCCCGGAGCTGCGCTCCGGTGCGCTCCCCCCCGAAAAGACCCCTGTGGAAAACTACTTGGACTAAAACATAGCAAAGAAGTGTCATGTTCATTTCATTATTGGTACAGTTGCTCTGAATAAACTCTCTATATAATAATTGAGATTTTGTGTGACTCTTTCCTGAACATTCCACACACTCCCACAGCATTTGGCTCCCTGATCTGTCACTCAGAGGGTGTCCCTAGCCACTGGCTGTGTCGCCTGAGAATACTCACATGCCATTGGCCAGGTGCTGGGTTTGCTCCTCTTTCCTGCCCACTCCTTTAGCCACTGTGCCCTGTCAGAATTTCTGGCAAACAGCTTTCTCTCTTGATGAAGACACTTGCCTCCTGTGTGGGACTAATTTTTCCCTCAGCAGCTGTTGGTAGGTGTAACGAAATGGCAGATACCTGTGTTTGTGAGATGGCTGCCGTCTGTGGTTGTTTCTTTAAAATGTTCCCCCATAAGGCTTGATTGAGCTGTAGTTCCAAAGAGGGGCCTGCAGGAGTATCACTCACTGTGTGGAATGGGGCTTCCTCATCTGCTGGCCTACAGTTCTCAGCTGCCCCAAGGCCAAAAAGTGTGGGAAAAGAGGGGTTGTCCCAAGGGGAGGGGGCAGCATCAATATAGACTCCAGCTAGGCCACAAGCCAGAGATGTCAGGGAACCCTGGGAGGCAACAGAAATTCAGCCACTCCACAGTCGGCTGGACTGGGGAATGAATGGAGATTTCCTTGCTCTCTTAGGCAAGAGAGAGCAAGTGAAGTACAGCTAGAGGCCGGTCCAAGGAGAGATCCTATCCTGAACCCACAACCTCCAGAGGTAGAGAGTATTGTGTGTAGGGAAAGAGGATTGCATTTAACCCCTGTTGATTTATGCCCTATTGGTTCATGGTGTGTGCTTACTCCTACAGTTGTGCCTTATTCATTTAGTGTGTGCGTGCTCCATAATTGTGTAAATAGTTAAATAAATTCTTTAATTTGGG
Organism: Gekko gecko; assembly: GCA_029375565.1. Lineage (NCBI taxonomy): Eukaryota > Metazoa > Chordata > Lepidosauria > Squamata > Gekkonidae > Gekko > Gekko gecko. The sequence goes on from JAPDNY010000004.1 coordinate 120,112,590, forward strand.
CTAATAATCTGTGTTGTGCTCTGACCACATAGTCTCCCCCACTCTGCACAATAACAAAGGGAGGGGGTAGCCCAGGGAAGCAAGGAAAGGCAAGACCCTTAGGTTGCCAACTTTCCAGGGATCACCCAAAGATTGGGGATTCTATCTCCAGACGTAGAGATTCAGCCAGAGGGGTCTCACTGTCCCTCTAAAAAGGCAGTGACAATTCAGTGAGTGGTGGCAGCAAATTTAAGGAGTGAGATACACCCATGGGACAAGGGTGGGAGGCAAACAACTGAGTTGTAAACTGGAGCCCATTTCACCAAAGTAGGCAATCAAGCTTGGTTCAGACAAAGGAAGGAAACCCTTTGCAGGCCTTTGTGAGGAACTCATTGGGGCCAGTTCTGACTAGGGTTGCCAGCTCCAGATAGGGAGATTCCTGGAGATTTTCTGGTAGAGTCTATGGAAGCCAGGGTTTTGGGAGGAGAGAGGCCTCAGCTGAATGCCATAAAGCCCACCTTCCAAAGCAGTTATTTTCTCGGGGGGGGAGATCTGTTGTCTGGAGTTCAGTTGTGATACCTGGTGATCTTCAGGCTCCACCTGTAGGTTGGCTGTCATGGATGTCACAGTCAGTCTGGTAGATCCAGGTTCTTGCCATAGAAGCTGAGTGGGTGATTTTGGACCAGTCACAAACTTTCAGCCTAACCTACCTCACAGGGCTGTTATGTAAGTCAAAAGGAGGAGAGGAAAATGATGTAAGCTGCTTCGGTCCCCATTGCAGAGAAAGACTATTTTTCCTCCTGGGAAACTATTGCTGCCAATCTCCAAGTGACAGCTAGAGATAACACAGAATTACAACTGCTCTCCAGATGGCAGAGATCAGTTTCCCTGGAGAACATGGTGGACTCCGTCCTTATATCCTGCTAAGATGCCCCACCCCCATGACAGCCAATGTGACATGGTAGTCAGGGTTTCAGAGCACTGTAGAGACTGCAGGTGTGGGGGGAGATGGAAAGCTGAAGAGGGGGAAAGAAAGGTAGGTTGATACTTGGCTGGGAAGGAGATACGGTTGCCAACTCTAGGTGGAAAATTCCTGGAGATTTGAGGGATGGAACCTGGAGAGGGTGGGAGGGGTGGGACCTCAGATAGGTACAATGCCATAGGCTCCACCCCCCAACCAGCCATTCCCTCTGTGGAACCATTGTTGCCAATCTCCAAGTGGTGGTTGGAGATCACTCAGAATTACAACTGATCTCCAGGAGGGAGGGCAGAAATCAACTGCAGTCAGAGAGACAGATAACAATAAGTTGATGGTTAGGTGGGAAGGAGATGGGGTTGCCAACTCCAGGTTGGGAATTCTTGGGGGTTTGAGGGATGGAGCCTGGAGAGGGTGAGGTTTAAGGAGGGGTGGGACCTCAGACAGGTACAATGCCATAGACTCCACCCTCCAAACCAGCCATTTCCTCCTGGGGAACCATTGCTGCCAATCTCCAGGTGAGGGCTGGAGATCACTCAAAATTACAACTGCTCTTTGGGTAGCAGAGGTCAGTTCATCTGGAGAAAATGGTGGACTCTGTGTCATTATACCCTGCTGAGGTTACCACAGCAAATTGACGCTGAGTGTCCACGGCCTTGGCACTCTCCCAGAGCCTCTTTCTAGAGCTCGTTGTATTTATTTTCACAATGGGCCTTATTCCTAGTGGTAACATAAAGAACAGCCCTAAGCAGGTGTTCTCAGGATCCTTCTCAGATATATTTAATTGGTCTTACTCCCAGGAAAGTACTCTTTGGATGGCACTGTTAGTATCTCTTCTTGTACCATAAAATCCACACTATTTTCCATCTTGGAATTTAAAGATATTCAGCAAGATATTCAGCAAGATGTCCCACAGAAGCTTAGCAAGGTAATTGATGGAGTGCTAGTATCACATCTTTATAAAATGAATCCCGAAATGATACAAACTAACAATTTAAATCCTCAGAATAGTGTGAAGTTGAAGCTAAAAGCAGAATACAAGATGTGATACTAGCTACATGAATTTTAGCCAAATACCCTTTGTCACTTTTCAGCATTGAAGCAATGTTGTAAGTACAGGATCTCCCCCTCCACACACATCCCATCTTATAATGAACAGCTCCTTAAACAAGTAATAAGAGAGAAATTACATGTTGCATTTACCAGGTAATCGCCATAGGTCCTTAAAGCAGAACACCAACTGTTAGTTCCCCATGGGAAAATGGCATGGAGGGAAGGTAGGCGCTCCCCCCCCCCAATGTATTACCAATAAGAACTGGGCCCCTGCAGTGCTTCTAAACTGATTTCCCACAATGAACTCACAGCTGTTACATACCTGCAGGTCCCTATGGTGATCACATGGTATATAATGTGTAGTTTGACTTTGCTTAAGCTACTTATTTTCCTTTTGAACACTCTGCTATAGTATTCAGGCTGAACAGAGATTCCTCTCAGGATCACTTAAGCCACAATCATTGCTGGGATAAGTTTAATGGGTCATGTGAGCAGACTCTGAATCATTACATATTTTGGAGAGTACCAGCTGTCACTGATACCAAGAAAGTTTCACTTTTTAACATTTCCCCCCCAGTTCAAAAGACTGTTTTGTTAGTTTGTTTTATCATGGGTGGGGGAAACTAGTGTTTTCAAGGGGCTAACGCTTCATAACCCCAATCCCTACCCATAATCTGGGGATGGTACCTTCTAAGGTGGTTTCATGGTTGTCCCATATATCAGGCTATTTCATATTTGAAGGGAAAGCATGAAACAATGTTTATGTGTGAATCATTGGGGGAGAGGCAGTGAAAGGAAGGTCTAGTATTGGTAATTAGAATGTATTTTTCTTCTCTACAATATTCCTGGGTAATTACATTGTGATACAAAAGCTATATACAGGGCTGGTTCTTCCATAGACACAGGGTTAGGCTATTGCCCAGGGCGCCAGCTATGAAGAACACCTCGCCGGCCTGCTGCCCAGCCCCCCCCCTGCCCCTCTCTCACCTCTGCCCAGGAGTCTGGCGGAAGGGACATGGAATGGGAGCCATTTCCAAGGGAACCCAGCGCAGCTGCCACACAGACAGGCTCTGCAGCCGAGAGCTCCTCTCCCGCCCCATCCATGGGCCTGACTGTGCCAGTGCCACTGTTCTTCAGGGCCTTGATGCCCCTGCTGGTGCCCTCCACTGCCTGGCCTGTAGCTACCAATGCCAGCACCGCCCTGGCGGTGCCGCTGCCAGTGGGTGTGCTGCTGCTGGAGCACAACCTGTGCTACCCTTCTTCTCCAAGGTGAGCAGGAGCCAGGAAGGGGGGCCAGAGCCAGCTTCCTTGGGAGCCAATCCCCAGTGGAGGGCGAGGCACCTGGTATGGGGTGCGTAGCAGGGCCTAGGGGAGGTGAGGAGGGGCTTCTCCCTCTCTGCATTGAGGCAGAAAGTTTCCAAGCTGTCGCCAGCATCATCTGCGCGCCAGCACGGGTTCTGGTAGTGCAAAGGGGAGGAGCAGCATAGGGCTACTGCAGCAACAGCAGGAGCCATGCCAGGTGCCCAGCTTTCATCTCCACCCTCAGCTGGCCGGCACCCTAGGCAGAAACAGCTTGGCGGGGGCACCCTGCCTTTCCAGTGCCCTTAAAACATCTGGTGCACTTTCCAGATGAGGAAGCAGAGGAGCCAGCTTGCCCCCCCCCTGCTCTCAATGAGCTACAGAAGCCTTTGGCAAGAAGAAGGCATGGAGGGAGGGGAAGTTGATTGCCATGTAGGTCTGCTGGGAAGGGGGACATTTGTGTGGTTGAAGAAGGGGCTGGTGTCCCACCCATCGACGATGGTTCATTGTCTAGACCAAAGTCCTCCAAACGTAGCTGAAGGCTGGAGGACGGTACGAAATGCCAGTGTAAATTTGAAACCAGGTACCAGTGTTATTTGTCTGGTTTCAGCACAGAATTGCAAGCCCCCAGCCCCTCACAGTTACACCCCACCCGCGCTTACCCATGCTCTCCTAATTAATGGAACAGGAAACCCTCTTCTGTTTCTGAAATAGATTCAGGTGGGTAGTGTGCATGCATACGAAAGCTTATGCCCAGAATTAACCTTTGTTGGTCTTAAAGGTGCTACTGGCCTCAAACTTTGTTCTGTTTCTTAAATAATAATAGCAATGTAGTTGCAACCCCACCTGGGATCCTTTGGTCCCCTCACCATGCTTGAGACTTGCACATGAATTTAAAATTACTTTTCTGTTTTACTCTGGCAACAGCAGAGGAGAGGTAGAAAAGTGGTCCAAGGGGCATGTGTGAATTCAGCCTCAATCAATTCATGTGGTGGTAGGGAGAAGTGCTGTTGGGTCCCAGTCAACTTATGGCAACCTTGTCAGTTTTCTCAAGGCAAGAGAACAGGGCTGTTTGCATTGCCTGCCTCTACAGAGCAAGCCTGGACTTATTTGGTGGTCTCCAGGGCTTTTTTTGTAGCAGGAACTCATTAGCATAATAAGCCACACCCAACAGCAGAAACAAATTAGCATATTGGGCCACACCCCTGACAGCACAGCTCATTAGCATATTTGGCCACACCCCCGTGTTACCAGAAGTGTGGTCATCCAACCCACCCACCTTTTGCGTCTTATTCTGTTTACCTTGTTCGTTGTCAAAACCCAGGGCTTTTTTTGGAGCAGGAACTCCTTTCATTGTTAGAACACACACCCATAATGTAGCCAATCCTAATGAGTTTCAGCTGTTTGGTGTGGCCTGTTATGCTAACGAGTTCCTGCTGGGCGTGGCCAGCTCGGGAGCCAGTTGGAACTCCGTTCCTGTGCATTCCTGCCCAAAAATAGCCTTGGTGGTCTCCCTGACAAGGCCTGACCCTGCTTACCTTCTGAGATCTGACAAGATCAAGTCAGCTTAGTCCCTCCAGGGTGAAATGCATGTAGGTACATTTTTATCCAGTCATTCCTCCAAGGAGGCAGCAGGCATCATTTCTTCCTTTTCCATTTTACCCCTATGAAAGCCCTGTGAGTAGATTAGGCTGAGACAGTGACTGGCCCAAAGTCAGCCACCCAGTAAGCTTCATGAAAGCTTCACAACCCCATGGGGGCACAGAGGCATATGAGTAACCTGGATAAGGAACTGAAATGTTCAGTTCTAGTTCCTGCTGAGCTGTTATCTCAGCTGACAGCCATGTGGATGGAAATGCATAGGGGCCTTCCGCCCAGATTGGCAAGCTGACGGCAGCCTTTCTCCCCTCTCCTGGGGGAAAGGTCTGCAGACCAGCAGGTGGGGGGGGGTGATCGTATGTCCTCCCCCAGGGTTCAGTATGAGCCCTGAGTCAGGGGGCGCTGAGGTTCACCCCCCCAGCTTCTAGCCGGGGGGTGGGGGCATCCTTTTGCCCCGACAGTCTCCCTGCTGTGTTCCAGTAATGGCTGAGGCTTTGCGTACCGGGAACCAAGCGGATGGTGATTAAGATGTAATCAAGCGATTGGCTGAATTGGCTTTTTGGCTGAAGAAGTGTGAGTACAACTTTAACGAAGCATCAGAGAGAAAAATATACCCTCTCAAGCATGGATGGGGGAGACAACTGTAGACCCCCCATGGAGAACTAGATAAAGAAAATTAACATCGGAGAAATGGAAAATGAAGGGACTGTGATGGAGGAGTACTGAGAGTCATGAATTGAGCAACACACAAGCAAATATTTGGGACTTTAAAAATAGCAACTGAAAACGGCGTATCTGGTTAGCTAGAAATGGCTAGAAGGAAGAATTAGAATCTCCTTTAAAGACTGTTAACATCATAGTGAGAGACTGAGCTGGAATGCATTTCTCCCCCTCCCTCCCAGAAAAGAAGTGGGGGAAAGGGAATTCCCTCCCCATATATAACAATTAATAATTTAAAATAGGGAAGGGGAGAGAAGAGGGAGCATAAAAAAAAGAAAAAACTTACACTAGTTTGGAGTGTTTTTTGAGTGACGGCTGGAAACGAGGCAGAGCTCATCCTTCGGCAGGCAGAAGTGGGGGAATTTTCTCCTCTAGTAAGATTGACTGTGCAAATATTTGAAGGTGATCTTTTGGAACTTTGAGAATCCTCTTTCTTCTTGGAGAAACTTTGAATATCTTGTAAGCGGTGATTGGGAAAGACGGAAGATTGGGGGAGGAGGGAAGCCCCCCTCCACCTTAAAGAAGAAAAGGAAAAGAAAACGAAAGGAGTGCAACTTGGAACGAGCTGGAAATAAGACTGATTAATTTAGAGAACTTTTAGAGGCGGTGTAAAGACCCGATGGATTTATGGGACCTTGGCGGCTTGATGATAAGGAGAGGAGGAACAGACTGTGGATTTTGGAGTGCTTCCTTTGATATCTTCCTTGGAAATGGCGTCTGTGTGTCGCACCTTAAAATTAAAACGAAACTGAATCTCTGAAAGTTTGAATGAGGCAGCAAAGTAGCTCTGTCTCTCCTGCGATAAACGGGGAGGGGAATTCTCCTCCTGAAAAATAAAGTTACTATATATTTTGACGGGGGGCAAAGCTAACAGAAGGTTGGGCGAAAGGGGGATATGTTTTAATAAATAATGGACTTTGAGTCAAAGAAGATTAAGGAAGATTCTATAGTGAGTTACCCTTTCTAGAGATGAGATGGCTGGCTAAGGGGGTATGATGGGAAAAGTCAAGGGAAAGGGTTTTTACAGAAATTGATAATGAATGGTTAAATTTAATTTTAGAAGGTTTTTATTAATTTAGGTTAATTCCATAAAAGGAAGAGGGAAAAGTGGTGTTCCAGTTCGTCTATCTTCTTGTCTTTTTTTTCTTTTTCTTTCTCCCTTTTAATGAGAGGATAAATGGAGAGGTTTCTTTCTTTGAAGAGAATCATGTTTAAGCCTGACCCGGATGTTTTTTTTTTTCTTTTAACAGCTAGGGGGGCAGAAAGTAATAAGCGGAATTTATTGTAATGAGATGATGAGATTGTCTGATTGTACAAAAGATATGTTAGCATGTTGCAAAGTATACTCCAAACAGTCTGTAGGAGCTTAGAGCTTCACAAGCGATGTACTCAAATGTCACCTTCGAGGTTAACAACTGAAAGTATCTATCTGTCAATGCCATATTTGTAAGCACTATCTAAAATCACCACGTTTGGAATTCTCTTTATAATAATGTATAGTATAATGTATAGGAGGACTTTGGTTCTGGGAATCAAAATTGCACTGAACTAGAAAAGTTTTATTCCTGCAATTTTACACCGTAGTCCTAAACACAGTCACATCCTCACTGATGCCGAAGGATGTAACTCTATTTAGGACTGCACGGTTGATGGCTTTGGGGAAAAACTGGTAAAGGGAAGGGAAACACATGACTGGAACTCACGACCCTAGCCTAGGTGGTATGTCTTGTTCGGAATGGCTTGCAAATATATGTGTGTCTACAATTTGTATTAAAGTTGTTTGGTGCTAACTGCCATGAAAGAGAAAACATCTGGAAAAGTAGCTTCATTGCTGTGTGTGTTGGCAGAACACTTGACTGTTGCATGGGGGATTTTGGGGGACATCTGCAGAGAAACAGAGTTGTAGTTAAAAATGAGCATGGTCAGCAGCACTTTGGAGATTGCCTGTTTCATGAAATTTAAAAAGTGGGCAGAGTTTCTGCAGAAGATAATTGTCCCTCTTTTGCCACTGAGCTGACATCTGCCTTTAATGGCCCAGCAAAGCTGATGTTCTTAAACCTCCTAATAAGAGAGATTTCTGCTTCTGAGGAGTTGACTTCCAACGATCTTGTGATGGTAGTGATACTTTGATGTGGTAAAGCCCACCTGTTCACAGGATCATTATACCTGTGGGACAGACTGCATGGTAACCACTCCACTGGTACATAATTGCTTGTAAAAAATATTATCTCTCCTATATTATAAAGCTGATTTGGGGGGGGGGTTTGAGATTCGATGAACACCAAAATCAGTTGGCTGCAAGAACTGCTACTCACAACAGTGGCCATAGCCACTGGCTGTGTTCTCTGACTCCCAGCCACAGAGATGGCGCCAGCCCAAATGTGCCTCGGAAGACAGTGTCTTCGCTCTGCTGAACACACTTCCTGTCTTCCCCTGGCCCAAAGCAGAGCCATGCCTCCCCAGCGACTCGCCCATCTCTGCAGTGGCTCTGCAGCTGCTCCCCCCAGATTGGTGGCCAGTGCAGAGGGCCAGGGCCCGGTGGGTGCCCTGCCTTGAATGGGGGGCGGGGAGGAATGAGGCTGACTTGCTTGGTCCACCGGCACCTTGAATGGCCCAAGGGGGGAGGGATGCGGCTGGCCAGCTTGGCCCGCTGGGGCATCAAGCGACCAGGGGGGTGAGGATGTTAGGAATTGGCTGCCTACCTTGGCATGGCAGCAGCTCGCACGGGTGGTGGGGAGAGGGGCAAGGCTGGGCTGCTTGGCCCACTGGGACCTCCAGCAGGCGGGGGGAAACAAGCCCGGGTGCCTTGGCCCACCAGCACCTCAAACAGGTTGTAGGAAGAGGGGCGCAGCTGGCTGGCTTCACCTGCAGGGGCTTCAAATGGGCAGGGCGGGCCAGGAATGACACCGGCTGCCTTCGCCCATTGGTGGCTCAAGCCAGCAGTGGGGAGAGGGATGATGTATGGCCATTTGGCCCACTGGGGCCTCCAACAGGTGGGGGGCCAGGCTGGGTGGCTTGGCCTGCCAGCACATTGAGTGCCCCGTGGGGGGAGGTATGTGGCCAGCCGCTTTAGCCCGCCAGGGCCTCAGACAGGCAGGGGGCCAGGCCAGGTGACTTGTCCTGCCGAGGCCTCAAGCGGGCGGGGGGAGGAGACCATGTGTCTTAGCCCACTGAGGAGGGGTGGGAGACCGGTTGCCACCGCCGGGCGGCCAAGGTAGCACTCGTTGTATTTGTTGGTACAACAGGTCTTCTTCCCAGTAGTGTAATAATTCAGGTAGGTAGCCATGTTGGTCTGAAGCAGCAGAACAAAGTTGGAGTCCAAAGTTTCTTCCAAGGTATAAGCTTTTGTGTGCATGCACACTTCTTCCATCTGAAGAAGTGTGGGTGGCACATGAAATCTTATACCTTGAATAAAACTTTGTTGGACTAGTCCCTTTGGCGCACAGTCCACAAACTACTCCCATCCAGTGCATCCACAAACCTAGGATTGTTCTGCCAGTGAACTAGGATTGCCAACTCCAGGTTGGGGAATTCCCTGGAGATTAGGGATTGGAGCCTGAGGAGGGTGGGATTTGGGGGAAGAAGGGACCTAAGCAAGGCATAATGCTATGGACTCCACTTTCCAAAGCAGCCATTGACCTGATCTCTGTAGTTAGGAACTCAGTTGTAATTCCAGGAGATTTCCAGACTCCAACTGTAGGTTGGCAACCATAAAAATTCATATTCAGCATACTAGTTCTGCTGGAAGGCAAGCTGATTTCCATCACTATACTGGTGCCAAACATGGCAGTTTTAGCTATTAATTCCAGCTATTTCAATTGAACATGCTGAAGCACCAGTGCTTGACCTGAAGGAATTAGTGACAAAATTTGCAAAAGAAAAGGCAAGAAAAATAAGATTCTGGTGTGCCTGAAATGGAAACATTAAAGAGACTTAAATTTCAACATCACAGGGTTTTTCAAAATGCTTTGTGACTTGTGTTTTTCTGTTCGAGAGAGAAAATCAGATACTGTATTACTTATTCTCACAATCTGAAAAAAAAAGAAATTAGCAATTTCAAATTTTGTGGTTTTCATTGTTCCTAAAATGCATTTATGTTTGGAGGGAAGCACCAGAAGGTAGCCTCGCCTAGTGTGCAAAAAAACCTGGCCCTGGCCCTGGCTATATCTGCTTATTACCACAGGTATTCAAAGTGAAGTTATATGTTTGTCCCTATCTCTCCTATATTATAAAAGCAACTTGGAGTGACAAGATTCCATGCACTCCCTCAGCCATTGGCCCATCAGCTGCCATACAAGATTACTCATGTGCCATTGTTTGGGTGCTGGGTCTGCTCCTCTTCCTGCCCTCCCTCATTAGCAGGAAACCAAGTGAACCAAGGGAAGGAGAGGTGGTTTAAACTGCCTCCTCTTCCCTCTCAGAGCAGGCTTGCTCACCCTCTCTGTGGCTGCAGGGAAGCCGAGCAAGCCAGTGGAAGGAGAGGTGGTTTAAACTGCCTCCCCTTCCCTGTCAGAGCTCGCTTGCTTGCCCTCCCCGTGGCTGCAGGGAAGCCAAGCAAGAAAGTAGAAGGAGAGATGGTTTAAACTGTCTCCCCTTCCCCATCAGAGCCCGCTTGCTTGCCCTCCCCGCGGCTGCAGGGAAGCTGAGCAAGCCAGTGGAAGGAGAAGTGGTTTAAACTGCCTCCCCTTTCCTGTCAGAGCCCACTTGCTCACTCTCCCTGAGGCTGTGGGGAAGCTGAGCAAGCCAGTGGAAGGAGAGGTGGTTTAAACCGCCTCCACTTCACTGTCAGAGCCTGCTTGCTCACCCTCCCCACGTAATGGGCGGGGGGGAATGACCCTGGCTGTCTTGGCTGGTGGGGGACTCGAGCAGCTGGGGGGAAGAGACGGGGCCTGCAGCTGCCTGGCCAAGCTATCACCCATTGCATTTATGGCTGCAACCGACCTTCTTCCTAGTATACATATAACTATAGAACAGTGATAGCAAGTCTGCTCTGCTCAGACCAATCGATCAATTAAAAAAAAATCCACCACCTATCAATAGCATTCTATCAAGAGAACAAGTCTGAACCATTCACTTCAATGATATTATGGCTACTCACTTTAAACAGATGTAGACTGTATTCCAAAAAGGGAGGAAACGAAGTAAGGAATGGAGGGGGGACACAGATTTGAATCAATCTAAAATTATAGCTGATGTGTTAAGTAAGGCATCATTTCCTGTTCACACTCCTGAATCTCTTTCAGCTATGGCCACAATGATTAGCTCATCTTTCTGGATAAGTGGAGAGAAAACATACTGTCATTAAATGAGGCATCAACCCAGATATGATTAATTTCTATTTAGACAGGAAGAAAGAATATCCAGAATAAAAATATCATAAGTACTTGCATACTAATTTGACTCTTGCATACTAAGGGACATTGTCCGAAAAACTGTGCATAGCTATTGTGTAATATTTGAATAGCAGGTGGTGGTGGTGGTGGTTATTATTATTATTATTTAAATTTCGGAATCAACTAGTCCCTGAGTACACAGGGCACTGGGCAATAAATTAACATACAAAAATACAGTTTAAAATCAGCAATTAGTCCCAAAGTTTCTCAGTCTTCAGATGGCATCTATAATTTAATCTGAACCCTGCATTGGACTGTTCTTCAATATCATGGGCAGGTTAAGGAGGAGGCCAAAACGGGCAAGATGGAAAAAAGAAAAGAAAGGAAAAGAAAAGAAAAGAAAAGACGAAGGTGCCAGCTATGATGGAAACCATCACTATCCTCAACCAAAAGCCTGGCAGAACATCTCTGCCTTACACGCCCCGTGGAATTGCATTAAATCTCACAGGGCCCTGATGGAAGTTGGCAGAGAGTTCCACCAGGTTGGAGCCAGGGCTGAAAAGGCCCTGGCTCTGGTCAGAGACAGCCGAATGTCTTTGGAGACAAGAATCACCAGCAGATTTCTCTCAGCAGAGCATAATGCTCTCCCAGGGATATACCAGAGGAGACAGTTCTAAAGATATGCTGGTCCCACTCAAGGCCTTAAAGGTCAATACCAACACCTTGAATCTGACTCAGTACTCCAGTGGAAGCCAGTGTAGCTGGCACAGCACAGGTTGTATATGTGCCACACGTGGCATTCCTGTCAGGACTCATGGCGTCACATTCTGGATCAGCTGAAGTTTCCAGGTCAGTCTCAAGGGAAGGCCAGTGTAAAGCAAGCTACAGTAGTCTGGTCTGGAGGTGACTGTAACATGGATTACTGTGGCTAGGTCAGGGCATGACAGGAAAGGAGCTAATTGTCATGCTTGGTGTAGATGGAAAAACACCAGTATGGCAATATTCATGAACTGGGCCTCCATAATTAAGGAGACATCCAGGACCATGCCCAAACTCTTGACAGACTGAGCATCATCAAGAGTGGAAAGTCTATGCCCCAGCCCCGACGCACTTCCTCCCAACCACAGAACCCCTGTTTTTGTTGGATTCAGCCTCAGCCTGCTCTGTTTTAATCATCCCACTACAGCCTCCAAACCCTTGGCCAGATTATGTGGGGCGGTATCTGGGTGGCTGTCCAGTAGCAGATATAGCTGGGTGTCATCAGCGTACTGATGGCATCCCAGCCCAAAACTCCACACCAGCTGGGCAAGGGGACACATACAGATGTCGAATAGCATCGGGGAGAGGACTGCTCCCTGAGGAACCCCACATGTTAAGGGGTACCTAGTTGACATCCTCTCTCCCAGCACCACCCTCTGTCTCCGACTTTGAAGAATGGAGGAAAGCCACTTTAAGACTGCCCTCTGAGCTCCTACATTGGTGAGGTGGTGAGTCAGAAGATCGTAATTAACTGTGTCAAATGCTGCTGTAAGATCAAGCAATAACAGCAGTGCTGACCCGCCTCAATCTAGCTGTCTGCAGAGACTGTTTGTCAGGGCGACCAACACCATCTCCACCCTGTGCCCAGGGCAGAAGCCGGACTGGAATGGATCCAATGCCGATGTATCATCCAGAAAGCTCTGGAGCTGCTCTGCTACCACTCTCTCAATCACCTTACTCAGAAATGATAGATTTGAAACTGGGCAGTAATTGGTGCCAGTTTGGTGTAGTGGTTAAGTGTGCAGACGCTAATCTGGGAGAACCAGGTTTGATTCCCCACTCCTCCACTTGCAGCTGCTGGATGACCTTGGGCAAGCCATAGTTCTGTCAGAGACTGTTCTCTCAAGGACAGCTCTGGAAAGAACTCTCTCAGTCCCACCTACCTCACAGGGTGTCTGTTGTAGGGAGGGGAAGGGAAAGGAGTTTGTAAGCCACTTTGAGACTCCAAGTGAAGGGCAGGATATAAATCCAATCCTCTTCCACAGGATCCAAAGATGGCTTCAGCTATTTACATGCTTTTTTGATGCATGAATGAAGTTTAGAAAGATATAACATATACCACTTCCTGATTCCATTGTTAAATAAATCTGTCTGCATGTTTGGCTTCACTCAATGAATCTTTAGATGTATTGAGACAAATGCAAAAAAGCAGTTCTTCAATAGAGCGCTTGTACTGAAGATTTGAAGGCACAGGCAACCAACCACATACACTGTTTTGGCAAAACATAAAGTTTTACCAGGATGTGGAACAGTACGGTTTAGCCCTATTTTGTCAGATGTCAAAGGGTAGGTATGGTCTATATTAGATGGGGAACCACCAAGGAAGGCTCAGTAGAGGAAGGCAATGGCAAAACACTTCTGTTTCTCACTTGGCTTGGAAACCCCTCAGTGTAAGTCACATGTGATTTTATGGCACATGCATACATATAAGGTTTTATATGATTATAATGTTATTTAATGTTATTTAAAACCAAATTATATTTTTCAATTTCACCCAAGGTGCTGTCCCCAGGGACTTCTAGACATGTCTCATAAGGTTATATACAATATTTTCCCTCTTACTGCTTCTGACTGCAAACTCTAATAAGATCATATATTTATTTCCAAACGAGACCATAAAAAAGTGGATTAATAGATCAGCAAAATTGGCTAGGGACAGATCTCTACAAATCTGAAAGAAGCTGCAAGTTTGTAGGGGATTAAAACTACAGAATAATACAAACAATGTCTGTAGCTTTAAGAAAAGAATGCCCACTGAGCAGTTGCCATTTTGAAGGTTGCTAGGCAACCACAACAATATTGCTGACCCTTACAAGCCAGGTTTCTGTATACCAGAGCTGAGGGGAGCACGGGTGGACTTAGATGGCCCATCCTCCTCCTCCGTCATATCTCCTGATGGAGGAGGACTCACCAGGGACAGACCAGGATTTATTCTAATGCTTAACAGGACACATTTTGTGCAGCAGGAAAAAATAACATGCAGTAGGAAATCATTTTTTATGTAGTTGGAAATACGGATGAGAAAAAAAGATAAAGAAATAGAAAATGAAGATGGTTAATGTTACCTCAGTCTACATAACCATATATTAATAGTATGTTATTGGGACCAACTACTTGAGACTAGTCAAAAGTATTAATTAACTCATTTTGGACTTTGAAAATGAAATATTTTATAATTTCAAGTTACACAGCAATACAAACATAGATAAGAAAACTCCCCATATTGTGCCTTGTGTCATGTGAAATCTTTGTTGTTTCAAGATGGTTGAATCATCACCATCTGGGACAGGGTGAGATGAGCAATGTTTCTTGCCAGCCTCTGAGAAAATTCCTTTAAACCATATCTACTCTCTTGCTTTACCTGTGTATTTCATTCTGTGCTCTCATTTATTCATCCATAGAAGCACTGATGCCTTTGGATCATAGTCAGTCAGTGGCAGCATATTGTGGTATTAATTTTCGGACTCAACGGAAACTCTGATTATGTTTATAAACTTCAGTGTGACACTTGTATTTTTTTTTTTATAAAAGTTTGTATTGCTTTTCTTCTATAAACTACACATACTACAACACTAACAAAGACTAACACTCTACATACAAACACTAAAACACTAATGAGAGTAACAAGGCTCTATTATACATTATCTATATAATTTCAGCCTTTTCTACATAGTACACACTGAGGTTCTTTTCTACGCTACTTAAAAAGAAAAAGTCCAAAAAGCCTTAACTAAAAATACTATGACTTCAAAACTTAATGTTTAATTGTACAAGTAGAGAATCTGAGAACTTTATTTAGAAGACTTCTTATCCTTATGCTTCTTCTTCTTTTGCCACAGCAGTTTGACCTTCATAGTTTTGGGCGCAGCAGCACCTAAATCAGAATCAAAGTCAGAGTCAAAAATTTCTCCCAGAGATACCGAAGTATCTGAGGTTTCTGAGGAAGAAGAGTTATCTGAGTCAGTCTTTTGGCACTCACTGATATCCTCTGTTGTCTCCGATGCCTTCTCGCCCTCTACTCTATCCTTTTTCTTTGTTGACAGTTTATGATGTTTCAAGAATATTTCTGCTTTTGTTAAAGCGTCAATCTTTTCTTTCTTTCCCTGGAAATTAAAAATGAGTCCTTCTGAGATTAGCCATCTGTATTGGACATTGTTCTTTTCTGTAATATTTTTATATTGGTGTCTTGTTTATCGAATTTCATATGGAATGTCTTTCAGAACTTTTATCTCCTCCTCTTGGATTTTAATCTTTGTAGCCGTTGATGCTTAAAGAATTAAGTCCCTTGTACTTCTTTTTGTGAATTTTACATAAATTTCTCCTGGGAGGTTATTTTTTCTTACAAACTCTGTGGCCTGTATATCATGTCAATGTTCGCTTTTAAAGTCTCAGGTTTGGTATTAAACAAGGGGGCCAGTGCTGCGCTCAAAATTTCTCTTAAGTTTTCATCCTTATTCTCATGGATCCCTTGAAATCTTAAAACATATAAAGATCTTTCCATTCGAAGTTGAAGTAAATTTTGTTTTGCTGATGCTCTTTCCTTGTCAGCAATGTCCATCCTCTGATCCATCTCTTTATTCTTCATCTCCATTTTTCCAATCTTTTTTGATTTTGCTGCTGTCTCTTTAAGGTCTTTTGTAAATTGTTGAACTTCTGATTGAGGTTCATCATCTGATCCATCAGGGGGCACAGGGCTTCAGAAATTTTGCTAGCCAAATCGCTGGTATCCTCCTGTCTTGTGACTGGTGATGCTGTACTGGCATTTCCAGTGCTACCTCTGCCCCTAGGTGCCAGTTTCCTGGCTTGCTGGGTCACTGTTTATAGTTAGATAAGAGTTCCCAAAGAAAGCTCAAAGAAGTCCCAAATGCATGGAATTCAGTCCCGAAGTTCTGTCACTAAGATAAGGTGAGATTTAACAGCTCACTCTTGGCTATCACTACGATTCAGCTACTGGGGAGGGCTCTTCCTCCTTGGGTTTCCCCCCTCCCCTTGCTCCATGTCGTTCCATTTTGTAATGCTTTGCCAGTTTGCTGTACCTTCACCCTCTTTACTTGCTTCGTTGTCTCACTCAGTCATCAGGTAGAAAAATTGCTTTCTTAGTTCCTTGTGTGCTCTGGTCCAGTAACGTCTCAGGGAGCCATTGCTGGCCTTGGGCAGCAGGTCTTTATGGAGCTAAAGAAGCTCACTTCCCCAAGCCGCAACTTCGGGAGCGGCTCCTCTGCACTCCAGGCTAGAAGCTCCCTCCAAGAGCTTCATGGGGAGGACAGAACCAGCCGAACCCCCTCCCTGCTGTTCTGATCCAAGCCACCCCCATCGGAGCTCAACGGGGAGTGTCTTGTTGTGAGTCGCTGAAAACTAGAAGCTGACACTTGTATTGATGAGATGTTCAACGAGCACTATGAGGCGTAGCTGCTAGAATACATGCCATGAGAATGGTCACATTTCTGTATTCTTTGGATAATGCAAGAATAGGGATGGGCATGAACTGGCTCACAAATTAAGTTCATTACTAATTTTGGCCAGATCATGTTTCACAAAGTCAAGTGCATGATAGGTCAACCAGCATGAACTTTCCATGAACTTTCAAGCTGTTGTGGAGGTTTATTAGTGGAGACATTAGTGGAGACATTGAGCAGACAGACTGCAGCTGCTCAATCAAAATGTTTACAGAAATTCAAAGCAACAAATTGGAGGGCATGTAGAGGAGCATCCGGGAGAGGTCCCCTGTGACTTTGATATCTCTAGCTTGTACAGTATCCATTCTATACACTCCTGAACCTTGGTAATTTTGATAGCTGCAAGTTCAGGAGGTTCACCATTACATAAATTTTGACAATTCTGGTTCAGTCCACAGTACCATCACACCTAAGGAACAGCACAAATGTATCTTCAGTCAATGCCCTGATAAGGCTGTCACTGTCACTTTCTACAGTGCAATGCAGAAATTCCTCGTGGGCATTTTGAGTCAAGTACTGAAAGTCCATCTCAATCTTGTGTGTCACCTGCAGTATTATAGGAAAAAACAGAGGCTAACCTACTCACAAGTACTCGTGCAGAAAATGAGTATGCACTCAGAGTCAGTTTCTTTATATCTCTGTAAGTGTGCAGGAGAAGGCTACTAATTTTGTCAATTGTTCATTGGCCATAAATATTGCATTTCCCATAGAAGAAATATCTGACATCTCAACAGGTGTCAAGGTTGGTTTCGGTTTCGGCGTTGCGAATGGCGGCCGCGTCTCGGGACGCTCCCGGAGGCGGCTAGCCCACACGCAGATAGGGGGGGTCTTCGCATGTGCGAAAGACCCTAGTGAGCCTTAGGTGAAGGCTCCGAACCGGGGGCGCTTGGAGAGGGTCCTCTTTGCCGGCAGACAGACGGGAAATTGAGGCTTTCTCCCTGCCCCAATCTGCCCCGCTGCGTCGTGCCCCGTCATGGGACTTAGCAGCGCCACCGATTTCCAGGAGTGAAGACAGCGATATGATTTAATATAAAAAGAAGAAGTGGCATCGAATCGTGAGTGGAAGGTCTATTTTGAAGCGTGAATTTGAATCCCCCGCAAGCGTTTAAGCGTATGGGAGGAGGGAGGAGTCCCCACCCCTTTTGAGAAGCAAGATCTACAAAGGGAGCGCGGAGGGGGGAAGAGAGAAAGAACTGTTGGTGAAAGTATCGTTGGGGTTGCATAGAAGAATACGACCTTATTAGCTTCCTGGGGGATGCGGCACGAACCTTTTAAAAGTAAACAATAAAACAAAATGTCGACAACGGGGAAAGTCCTGCAGAAACCGGAAGAGAAGGGAGGAGGGACTTCCGGTCCGAGTAGCCCCCCCCCCAGAGCTTGCTGTCAATCAACAGGAAAATGAGATTCTGCGCCCTCTGCTGGAGCAAATGCAGAAAATCAATGAAACCCTGTTTAAAGTGGAAAGTGTCCTCATCAGTCGACAGGAACTGATATTGGAAACAACAAGGAAGATGACAGAAATCGAACAGAAAGCGTGGATTTTAAGTTCTCAGGGCGTAAAAGAAGAAGAGAAAGAGGATCTCGGATTCACCTTGGCGAATGTATTGGTACCCCTAACTGGCAGTGAAGCGAAAGAATTAAAAGAAGAGGTGGATATGGCTCCCAAAGCCAATTCCGCTTTTATAAAAGAAATTACTCTGCCAGTAGAAGGGTGGGTCGAGCATAGCAAGCAAGACATCGGAGATCTAATTTTTTGCGAAGTGTTTATGGCGCCCTGGAAATCTGAAGGCCACAAAAGAAAGAAGAAAGATTACATCCTTGAAATGCAAAAACTTCTGAAGAGACACGCCGGCGTGAGGGAAGACGCAGCACTCAAAATTATGATAAGCAGTGAAGAAGACAGCAGCCTAGGGGTAAGAGGTGAAGGAAAGGAAGCCATCATGGTTAAAAAGGACTTAGTCCATAATTGGAAGAGACTTAAAAAGAAGACATCTTAAGGATTGTTTGTGTTCCATCTGTAAGGAGCTGTTTAATTACTAACCCCAATGGACTTTACTAACTGTATTAACAGAGTATCTTTGGACTTTGCAAAGTTAAAAAGAAGATCTTCTAACCATGATGGATGCCGAAAAACGGTATTAAACACTAACTAAAACTAAACCATTTTAACAGAGAATACTTCACTCCATCTTTTTTCTTTCTCCATCTGTCTACCCCTTCCTTTTCTTATAAAAAGAATAAAATTCTCTCCTCTTTAGGAGAGTTTTGCCATAAAAAAAACAGGTGTCAAGGTTGACAGCCAAAGTGCTTTAGTGCTTTCAACATGATAGGATTGTTTCAAATATTTTTGAATTGCCTTAGTCCTGTAAATAGTCCCACATTCTTTTGTAATGTTGGTGGGGGAATGAGTAATATTTTAAAACAATTTTCTGTGTCAGGAAACTTGAAACATATTCTACCTCGAATATCATGTCAGCCATTTTGATTAAAATTTTCAAAGGTGTTGTCTAATTTGGAAGCTAGTTTCATAACACCCTTCAGACCTGACACGCCACCACTAGCCATAGTTAGCTTGGACTCCATGCAGTAAGTAAGTGTATTTGCATCAGCAGACACTAGAGGTTCATCAGTAGGTACAGATGAGAGTGTAGTTGTGAATGAAGTATCAGCAAGTGGTGCATGAGGTGTGTGACCTAGCAAAGGTGCATTCTTGGATGATACAAGCCAGCATTTTAGAGAGTTTGGTTTTGCACTAGCAGTCATGGATCCTCCCCACCCCCCAATTCTGGTATAAAATAGTACAACAGGAACCAAAAAGAAATTTTAGATAGGAAGGATATACAAGGGATTAAAAACTGTCTTACCAAGTGTTTTAAAAGAAAGCAGAATAATTGTGTTTTCCCCTCCCTTCTGTCTAATTATATCCTTATGGACACACACAAATCTTATAGATGCCCTAGTCAGTAGGATACTGTTTTCTAAGGCAAAGCTAATTAATGAAGACTAGGCTTCAGTCTAGCAACCTGTATTCAACTACTTCTCCAGCACTTACAGTTCTTCTTAGCAGCCCTTCAATGGATTTCTCAGTCCTTTAGCAGAATGTAGTCTGGGTGGCCCAGTATGTTCACGTCTCTCTAAGCAAACACTATATTTCCAGCTGTTTGGGTAGGCACCTTTTACTTGGTCTCCAAATTTTACTTCACTATCTTCTCTCAAGTACAACAGCAGGGACAGCAGTATAGGTCACAGGTGTCTAATGTGTCATGCTTCAATTGCTAGGTTCCTTTGCAACACTGTTGTTCCTGTTCTCCTCCTTCAGAACTCTGGTATCAGATGACTGGGGTTCAAAATCTCTCAGAGAGAATGAAATTGGGCGTCAGCCCAGCCAGGCCCAGCCCAACCCATCAGACTACCAGGCCTTACAAATTGAGTGTGGCCAAAGAGAATATTGGAGGCACAATGGACAGTGAGTTGTAGAGATGTAAAAATGCTTCTACAATTTGAGCATTGTCAATAAGACATAAGTTTAATTGACTAAATTCTCTAGGGTTCCAAGACCTCTGGTTTCAGCAAGGGATTTTTTGGGCTTCTACCTGTCACTGGCCCTTCCCCTGAACAGCACTGCTGCATGGCGATGTCCCTAAATGTAAAGATGTCACGTGGAAATGACATCATTGCATCAGCAATGTTGTGCGGTGATGCTCTATTTTTTGTGTCAGGGACATTGCTGCCCACTCCCAGATCACCTCCCAATGCCCTGCCTGTGCGACGATCATACCTGGCAACCCTAGAGTTCTCTCCACTAGTTCTGGTAGATGTATTCCCAAACGTTATGTCATTTAAGATAAAAATTAGACATTTTTGTTTTAAAGGCAGATCTGCTGTCCGTTTTGCACCTAGAGAAACATAAAGTAAGAGAAGGGCTCTCCAAGATCATCTACTCCAAATTATCCACTTTCAGTACAGGCAGTCCACAACTAAAATATCCCCAATAGACGGTTTTCCAGCTTCTATTTATACTATTCATAGGTCTGTTTATACTATTGATGGGTCTGCTGAAACCCATTTCTCCGAACCCCTTACAGCAGATATATAGATAAAGTAAATAATCTGTCCCTAGAACACCATATAGAACACACAATAATAATCAGGGAAGTGCATTCACAGTTTTATTGGGTGTCTCTGTCCTCAACAATAATTTATGCAATAAAAATATCCTTTCTGTTTCTCCTTATTTTCCTATCCTGTCCTCCTTCCTCTCAGTATCTTTCTCTTAATTTTTCTAATCATTCTCATTTCTCCTTCCCCCTTTCACATTATTTTTTTCTTAATTAGAACAAGCTTAGGATGGCCTCACAGGATTACAGATTTTGTGCTAACACTGGAATAAAAGCTTGGAATAAACCCTGGGATAGACCCAGTGATAATCACTGGTGACATGCTTTTCACACTGCCCATCCTGGCACTGATGGACATTGTGCAACTGGGCTCAACGTGACACTTCCAGACACTGCTCAACACAACTCAGCAGATAAAGGTAGGGAGGCTATTGAGTGTGATGAAGAGAAGGAAGCAGGAAAAGGGAAGAGGCTATCAGAGCTGTCAGAGAAACAGGAAACAGGAAAGGAGAAGGGGATACGTGATGTGAACCAGCAGGTGTCTGAGCACCTATAATGCTGATTTGTCAGTACCTAGATAATAATGTTGGCTAAGGTACATTTTTCTGCTGGCTTTACTAGGGAGCCTCCACCTCTTATTGAAAAGGGATTCTGGCATTACTTATTCATGCTTCTGTGCATACCAAATCTTGGCCTTTGTAATACATTTTCCATGTAACTGCCTTTGAAAACTTGGAAGATACAGAACAATATCAACTGCTAGTTTTAAATCTTTTCTAAGGCCCCGTTCACACAGAGCATTTGCCCTGCTGAAGGCACCGGAGCCCTGTGGACTTTCCATGCGCGATCATATGAGCACATCTGGGAGGCTTAGTGCTCCCATGGCCAACCCGCGGCTTCCCTCCAAAAATGCGGAGTAAAAAACTACTAGGGTTGAAGTACTAGTTTCCGGAAACCCCGGGGCAAAGGCCAGCATCTGATCGCAGGAGCACCAGTATCCCGCGGCTTCCCACGCCGGCCCATGTCCCGGGGTTTCCGGATGTTGTAAGTTTCCATGGGATGCGCACCAACGCTGAATGAGGCATGCACATATGCAAGACACCAGCAGGGCCCGGGCCCCCCCAACAGCACATGCGCACTTCGCAACAGCGCAGCTTGCATGGTCTGCTGCTTTGCTTTTTTGTCCCCACTGGAGAGCATTTAACCATGCAATCTGCCTCTTGTGGACTGAAGTAATATATTCTAGGAACAGTTTTCATGCAATGAATTTTCTAGAAATCACCTCAGTTTGAATATATTAGACTATTTCTAGCCCCTGGATGATTAAAAAATACATGAGGCAATATAGACCATAAAAAGAAGAATAGGAAAAATGCTATAAAATATGTAAATCATGAAACTAAATTTTTAAATAATCACCAGCCTTAAAACAGGTAGAAATAGGAATAAAACAGCAGTATTTATAATCACCAACAGCTTAAAAACTAATGAATGAAGAAATCAATAATAAAATTAACAATCAGCATTAAAATAAAATAGGCCAGGAATCCACATTCAATCAACACTGAATGAATATACAAAAAGCATTACAAGAGATAATATTTTTACAAGTTTCTGGAAAACCAGGAATGAGGGAACATCAGTGGCTGACGCACAACAGGCTCATATGGCACTGCCCAGCATTTGAGCCATGCGATGTTACAAACTCATTTTGCTGGTAAAAGTATGTTTGAGACACAACTTAGAACTGCCCAAAGATAAACAGCAACAGGCATCTTTAAAAGGGCTGCAAAAGTTTTTGGGAGGTCACAATCTATCGGAGATGACTGAAGACGAACCTCATACTTGGCTCCATATATGGAGATGAACAAAGTAGTTTCCCTATTATCACGAGGCAAAATGGAGTATAATAATTACTTAATTTTTATCAATTGGACCACTAATGGGCCATTACTGTACTAATATGCATATAAATGGAAAATATGAAAATTAAGAAGAATTTCATGAAGATTTCACAAACAGGGTTTTTTATCCATTGTTTGATACAACAAGAAAGTGTAGGATTATAATACCACATGTTTCAGTTGGAGCTGTTAGTAGCGATGAGGTACTTTTGATGACTTGCTTCAATCAAACAAGTTCACACAACACATCGATGACTAATCCTGCTTTAACTTCAGGTAATAATGTAGTTGGGAAAGGAAACCATTTAACTCAGAACAGTATCTTTTTCACAGAAGTTAAATTAATGAAAAAAATAAACCAACTTTGTAAACTTTATTGAAGACAGAGAAGCCTGTTCACAACAGTTCATTTGTAATGATACTCAAATGGGGAATTGACTTCATTTCTTATTTGCAAAACAACTGCAGATGAACATTATTGGAAAGTTGTGTCTCAAAAGGATGAAAACTAATCCTTTTCAATAGAGACATGCAAGTGACACAGCTCTGTAATTCTATTCCTAGGAAACAAATCCTTGCCTGATGCCCTAAATGAAAAGCATACTATATGTAGGAGCCTTCCATTCCTGGTAAGTCTTTGCAGGCCAGCTTTGGTCACAGATCTTATCATGGATAATACACAGCATGGGTGCATTTAAGTAGTTTCTCTATGTACTGTCTACTTGTCCTGCACAGTCATTCAATACATTTTGAATGCCTGTCAGGACTCAAGAACTCTTTGTTGCTTCAAATGTTGTTTCAGAAGAATCCTTCACCAATGTATAGATTATCAATGGGAGAGACAATTTCTCTTCTCCTCCACCTCAAAACCAAGAAGGAATCTGCAACATTATCTCAGATTTACTTGATGAAAATATTAGTGTTACTAGAAAAGGCAGCTCCCTCATGGATCACTGCCTTGTCGTGGCGAGGGGGCTTGCGTGGTTCGATGAGGCTGTGGGCTATGCCGTGGAGGGCCACCCAGGACGGACAGGCCACAGCAGAGAACTCAGACCAAGCGTGATCCCCTGGAGAAGGAAATGGCAACCCACTCCAGTATCTTTGCCAAGAAAACCCCATGGACAGTAACAAAAGGTTAAAAGATATGACGCTGGAAGATGAGCCCCTCAGGTCGGAAGGTGTCCAATATGCTACTGGGGAAGAGCAGAGGGCAAGTACGAGTAACCCCAGAAAGAGTGAAGCGGCTGGGCCAAAGCCGAAAGGACGCTCAGTTGTGGATGTGTCTGACGGTGAAAGGAAAGTCCGATGCTGCAAAGAACAATACTGCATAGGAACCTGGAATGTAAGATCTATGAATCAAGGTAAGCTTGACGTGGTCAAAAATGAGATGGCAAGAATGAACATCGACATCTTGGGAATCAGTGAACTAAAGTGGACAGGAATGGGCGAATTTAACTCAGAAGACCATTATATCTACTACTGTGGCCAGGAATCCCGTAGAAAAAATGGTGTGGCCTTTATAGTCAACAAGAGAGTGAGAAAGGCAGTATTGGGATACAATCTCAAAAATAACAGAATGATCTCGGTCCGAATCCAAGGCAAACCATTCAATATCACAGTAATCCAAGTCTATGCCCCAACCACTGCTGCAGAAGAGGCTGAAGTGGACCAGTTCTATGAAGACCTACAACAGCTCATAGAACTAACACCAAAAGATGATGTCCTCATCATCATAGGGGACTGGAATGCTAAAGTAGGAAATCAAAAGGTAACCGGAATAACAGACAAGTTTGGCCTCGGAGAACAAAATGAAGCAGGGCAAAGGCTAACAGAGTTTTGTCAAGAGAACATGCTGGTCATAGCGAACACCCTTTTCCAACAACCTAAGAGGCGTCTCTACACATGGACATCACCAGATGGGCAACACCGAAATCAGATTGACTATATAATTTGCAGTCAAAGATGGAGAAGCTCTATCCAGTCAGTAAAAACAAGACCTGGAGCTGACTGTGGCTCAGATCATGAGCTACTCATTGCAAAATTCAGACTTAAATTGAAGAAAGTTGGGAAAAACACAAGGCCATTCAGATTTGACCTAGATCGCATCCCCGATGAATATACAGTAGAGGTGAAGAATAGGTTTAAGGGACTAGATTTGATAGACAGAGTGCCTGAAGAACTATGGACAGAGGTCCGTGACATTGTAAAGGAGGCAGCAATCACCGCCATCCCAAAGAAAAAGAAATGCAAAAAAGCAAAGTGGCTGTCTGATGAGGCTTTACACATAGCAGAGGAAAGAAGGAAAGCTAAAGGCAACGGTGAAAAGGAAAGATTTGCCCAACTGAATGCAGATTTCCAGAGAACAGCAAGGAGAGATAAGGAGGCTTTCCTGAATGAACAATGCAAAGTAATAGAGGAAAACAATAGATTGGGAAGGACTAGAGATCTCTTCAAGAAAATTGGAGAAATCAAGGGAACATTCCATGCAAAGCTGGCCATGATAAAGGACAAAAACGGTAGGGACCTAACAGAAGCAGAAGAGATTAGGAAAAGATGGCAAGAATACACAGAAGAACTATACAAGAAGGACCTCGATGTCCTTGACAACCACGACGGTATAATCAGTGACCTCGAGCCAGACATCCTGGAAAGCGAAGTTAAATGGGCCTTAGAAAGCATTACTAACAACAAAGCTAGTGGAAGTGATGGTATCCCAGCTGAGTTATTAAAAGTCTTAAAAGAAGATGCTGTTAAAGTGCTGCACTCAATTTGCCAACAAATTTGGAAAACACAACAGTGGCCACAGGATTGGAAAAGGTCAGAGTACATTCCAATTCCAAAGAAGGGCAATGTCAAGGAATGTTCAAACTATCGCACAATTGCACTCATTTCACACGCTAGCAAGGTCATGCTCAAAATCCTACAAGCTAGTCTCCAACAGTACGTGGATAGAGAACTGCCAGAAGTAAAAGCTGGGTTTCGAAGAGGTAGAGGAACTAGAGATCAAATTGCCAACATTCGCTGGATTATGGAGAAAGCAAAAGAGTACCAGAAAAACATCTACTTCTGCTTCATTGACTATGCTAAAGCCTTTGATTGTGTGGATCACAATAAATTATGGCAGGTTCTTAAAGAGATGGGAGTACCGGACCACCTCACATGTCTCCTGAGAAACCTGTATAAGGATCAAGAAGCAACAGTTAGAACCGGATATGGAACAACTGATTGGTTTAGTATAGGAAAAGGAGTACGACAAGGATGTATATTGTCACCTTGCTTATTTAATTTATATGCAGAGTACATCATGCGAAATGCTGGCCTGGATGAATCACAAGCTGGAGTTAAGATTGC
Source organism: Gekko gecko (assembly GCA_029375565.1). Lineage (NCBI taxonomy): Eukaryota > Metazoa > Chordata > Lepidosauria > Squamata > Gekkonidae > Gekko > Gekko gecko. The sequence continues at coordinate 120,138,417 of JAPDNY010000004.1, forward strand.
TGGGGAAAAGATCAATAACCTCAGATATGCAGACGATACCACTCTGATGGCAGAAAGTGAAGAGGACCTAAAGAGCCTCTTGCTCAGGATGAAAGAGGAGAGCGCAAAAGTGGGCTTGAAGCTCAACATCAAAAAAACTAAGATCATGGCATCTGGCCCCATCACTCCTTGGCAAATAGAAGGGGAAGTCGTAGAAGTAGTGACAGACTTCACGTTCCTAGGATCCCAGATCACTGCAGATGGTGACTGCAGCCATGAAATTAAAAGACGCCTGCTCCTTGGGAGGAAAGCGATGGCAAACCTAAACAGCATGATTAAAAGCAGAGACATCACCTTGCCAACAAAAGTCCGCATGGTCAAAGCAATGGTATTCCCCGTAGTAATGTATGGCTGCGAGAGTTGGACTATAAGGAAGGCCGAGCGCCGAAGAATAGATTCTTTTGAACTATGGTGCTGGAGAAGACTCTTGAGAGTCCCTTGGACTGCGAGGAGATCAAATCAGTCAATCCTAAAAGAAATCAACCCTGATTGCTCCCTGGAAGGCCAGATCCTGAAGCTGAAGCTCAAATACTTTGGCCACCAAATGAGAAGGGAGCATTCACTGGAGAAGACCCTGATGCTGGGAAAGATTGAAGGTCAAAGAAGAAGGGGACGGCAAAGGATGAGATGGTTAGACAGTGTCATCGATGCAACGAACATGAAATTGAGCAAACTTCAGCAGACAGCGGAAGACAGGAGGGCCTGGCGTAAACTGGTCCATGGGGTCGCAAAGAGTCGGACTCGACTGTGCGACTGAACAACAAAGAAAAGGCAGAGATTCTTGCCAGATGATTACTCAGAAGTAAAGCATAGAAATTTGCTTCTGCATTTTCAGTTTGCAAGTAAACCCCAACATGTGTTCATTTTAAAAATGAAACTGGGAACCAGCACCTGGATAAATGTGGAGTTTAAACCACACATTCAGCTGTATTTCAGTTCACTTTAGCATGAGAATTACTCAAACACACATGAAGACTAATCAAGTGTATGCTGTACATCAAATGTAAGTACATTAATTTTAACTTGTGAACAGTACTTAAGTAGTATTGTTAAATTCAATGCTCCCTCTAAGCTGAGGAGTCTTGTCAGCAAAAATTCTACTTTGTGAGCTACTGGCATTAAAGTTGTGAGCGAGCGATTTGGTCACTGCATACTACATAGTTTGCTCTGGAGCCATCCTTCCTGAGCTAAGACAAAAATGTGTGAGCCAGAGGCTAAAACACTGAGCTACCTCACAATAACTCAACTTCGAAGGAATACTGGTTAAGTGCAATTCTCTTAATTCTACTTTACCTAATTTCTCCCTGATATCCAACCATATGGTTCTGTTCATCTTTTTCCCTCCAGAATTTGGAGTCAGTTTCTAGTCAATTCTATTTGATCAGAGGAAGGTGAAAGTAGGGGGAGGCAGGAAGAAAGGTTCTGCAGAACTTCAGGATTTCATTCTCTACATGCTCAGAGGATAGCAATGTCTTCCTAAACCTTCCTATACCTGTGCTAGAGCAGCACCCTGTGGTATGTAATATGAAATATAAGGGCTGCAGTTACAAAGGCTCCAGGCAGGCAGGAAATTTAGAGTGGTCGGGCCACATGTCTAATCTAATCGGGAGTATTTTGTCATGGAGAGTTGCGATCAGATGTCCATGGTTGATTTATCAGACTGCAACAGCAGCAGCCCGTCCCTCTCCTCAGCTTCACAGCCCGGATGCGGAGGCACTTTACCCCAACAGAGCAAATTGTTTAGAGAGGAGGTGAGCCAAAAACACAGCAGCAGCCTGTCCCTCTCCTCAGCTTCACAGCCCGAATGCGAAGACCCTTTACCCTTGACAGGGCAAATTGTTTAAAGAGGAGGTGAGCCAAAAACACAGCAGCAGCTCGCCCCTCCCCTCAGCTTCACAGCCCGGATGCAGAGGCCCTTTACCCTTGACAGGACAAATTGTTTAAAGAGGAGGTGAGCCAAAAGCACAGCAGCAGCTTGCCCCTCCCCTCAGCTTCACAGCCCGAATGTGGAGGCCCTTTACCCTTGACAGGGCAAATTGTTTAAAGAGGAGGTGAGCCAAAAACAGAGCAGCAGCTCGCCCCTCCCCTCAGCTTCACAGCCCGGATGCGGAGGCCCTTTACCCTTGACAGGACAAATTGTTTAAAGAGAAGGTGAGCCAAAAGCACAGCAGCAGCCTGTCCCTCCCCTCAGCTTCATAGCCCGGGTACAGAGGCTTTTTCCCTTGACAGGACAAATTGTTTAAAGAGAAGGTGAGCCAAAAACACAGCAGCAGCCTGTCCCTCCCCTCAGATTTATATCCCAGATGTGGAGGCCCTTTCCACTGACAGGACAAATTGTTTAAAAAGAAGGTGAGCCGAATACACAGCAGTGGCCTGCCCCTCCCCTCAGCTTCACAGTCTGGGTGTGGAGGTGCAGTTATGCACACATTGCTAACTAGTTAAAAAAAATGGTGTCCAGGGAAACAAAAGAGACCAGTCAGACCTGGGTGATAGCTTGGGTTCGCAACAGAGGAATCAGATGACAAGAAATCTGGTGTGAAACCAGCTCGGCCAAAAAGGATCGGACTTTCACAGGTATCAAATAAACACATAGTGAAAGGAGGGGGAAATGAGATGAAGATGACTGGGGCATGACAGACAGATGTTTCTGTCTGATTGTGCTGGATGGGAATAGCAATAGCACTGGATCAAACTGCACATCTGACCGCAGCCAAAGGGTGCAGATTTCTCTACAAAGATTAATCCCTGACCACCGAGGACAGCTTTATCAACAGTTATTTAGGAGCACAAATTGACCTTCACCCAGAACTCTCTCATACCACAGCAGTAAGCTCTGTGCAAGTGTCCCCACCAAAATACATGTGGGAATGTGGTAAAGAAAAAAGAGCACTCTTTTGAAAAGAGCCATCATACATGGAGTGGTAATGAAGGGCTGTGCACTAAAAAACAGTGTGATAGCATCAACAGACCCACAAGGATGGATTGTGTGAGGACGCTGACCATGCATTACATGAGTAAGAGACCACCCTTGGTAGGGGATTCCAGCAGGACATCACCTTTTGAAATTTCATGCATGGAGAGGGTATAAGTTAGAACCCTATCATAAATGAAGCACCATGTAAGTGCCAAAAATAAAACAAGGGGTTATACCTGTCTTTTGTAGCATTCTTAGTAATCCAACAAGGAAAAGATCAGAGAGGGGTTTTTTTCCTCTATGTGCTTTTTTAAAATCAGTTGCCAAAAACATTCAACAGCACAAGAAGCGATGTCCAAACTTTGCCGCAGTTTCTATAGAGACTCTCCTCTCCACTTAGAGGTGCAAGGTACAAGAGTGATGTTTGCTACTCAGAAAAGTGGGAGGCTACTACTACAATGCAGGAAAGGAGATGATCAATGTATTAATTTGTCAGCAGGAGTGAGAATAAGCAGATCTGCATGAAGGTAATGAAGGCAGTGAAAAGAGGTGTGATGTGGCTAAAGAAAGGATGGACAGAATGTGTCACAAGGAAAAAAAAAACTTGTATAGTCTGCAGAGCAATTTGTGCAGCAATACAGGCTTGTGCAGCAAAATAGGCCTCAACAACAAGGTTATTGTCAGGAATAAAGCATAAAGGCCAGGGTCTGGAATGCCATATTGTGGGGCTATGCCAAGTAGCCCAGACCTCCATTCAGAATACCAGGGAACTGGTGTCTGCTAATCAGTTATAACATGATTACCGTGCCTCCTTTAACTCTGTGGAGCCTTTTCACTAAAACCAGAGACAAAGTAAATATGCCCATCATGTCAAGGTAAGTGATGTCAAGACAATTAATACTGCAGAACACCAGGAGTTACTGGGAAAGGTTTCCATATATAGTGAAGGAAGATCGTAGACAAAAGAAATGCTGTGAGAGAAAGGACTGTGCTGAGACCAGAAAGAAAACTAAGTCCGGGCATCCCATGAAGGGTAAAAGACACAGCAAAACAACAGTCTTATTTATGATGTCACATATAGATATATAAAAATGCTAGGAAACACAGCAGTGAAAGCTAAACAGAGCTGACAATCTTAGTAAAACAAGGGGGGGGGATTCAGGCAGGTTGCTTTAAAAAGGATCAATAAGGTCTGTCAAAGTGGCAGGGGAAAATTAATATAGAAGATGCACATAGGCCTCACTAATCTCTGCACACATTGAGAGGCATCTAAGTATAAATCTGTGAAAGGGAACATTGGAATTCTACCACTGGAAACTTCCTTCCTCTACAAGAGGGGTACCGTCTGCAGGAACAGTAGAGCGGTCAAGACAGAGAACTGCCAAACAAAAGACATATATTATGAATCACCAGATCTAGGCCTATCATAGGCGTCTCTTCAGGTGCTGCACTGAAGACATAAGAATAATTTGAAATCACATCATCTTTCCTGTCCGGGGGGGGGAGGAATGTAACTGAGCACCTCAAATCTGCCTTATAGTGCATCAGACCATTGGTTCATCAAGGTCAGTACTGTCCACTCAGACTGGCAGCAGCACTCTAAGGTGTCAGACAGAAAAAGGTCCTTCACATCACCTACTGCCAGACCATTAACCGGAGGGCCTAGGACCTTCAGCATGCCAAGCAGACACTCTTCCACTGAGCTGTAGATCCTCCCCATTTATCACTAAATGGAATGATATAATCAACTGGAGATCGGTAGCCCTCATATAGAGAAGAGGGCAAATTGTTGGATCTAAGTCCACCAACTGACATAGGTGCACACAGAATTGCAGGAAGTCTGGTGGACAAAGCAGCAGAGGTGAAAGGATCTTGATCACCAGAGACTTTGTCAGTAGGAGATGCCAAGGATGGAACTTAGCCTCTTGTACATGGACAAAAATTATGTAGAACCCTGAGACATCACGTTAAGTGAAGGTGGGAAAGAAACGTGACGCAGAGATCTCAGAATAACAAGCCTGTTATTGCCTCCAGAATGTTGTCCAACTGGGCAGGAGAATTCACAACCTCTGAGAGGAGGTTATTTACTTTAATGCTTTGTTTTGTTCTGTTTTTCGCTTGTTTATTTTGTTTATATTATCTCCTAGCATGATCTGCATGATAAGTCTGTTCCTTTAATTCTGATCACTCATGGTACCCTGCGTGATCAGAATTAAAGGAACAGACTTATCATGCAGATCACCAGCACAGGCTGTGAACCACAGTGCATTAAGATACGTTCAAACAGAATAGTATATAGGTCATAGTGACCTGTTGATTTATAAACTAATGAGATAGTGCAGTATAGAAAGAAAAAGAAGCAAACTACATTCCAACTGGGTTTATTTTAGGTCATTAATACTCTACATTGGTTAAATAAAGAATAAGTGGTATTTGACCTGTAGGCCAACAGGAACAATATAGATCAAGAATACAATCACTGATTGTAGCAGAGGATGCAACAAGAGCCATTAATTATAGTTTGCCCATTGGACCCTTGTCTATTAGGGCAGCTGTTTTGAGCAGAAAAAAATGTATGCTCTCTTTTAAAAAGAGTAGTAAGGAGTTTATCCTACTCTGTAACCTGGAGTCAAAGAGTCTTATCACACCTCGTCTTTCTTTCTTTCTTTCTTTCTTTCTTTCTTTCTTTCTTTCTTTCTTTCTTTCTTTCTTTCTTTCTTTCTTTCTTTCTTTCTTTCTTTCTTTCTTTCTTTCTTTCTTTCTTTCTTTCTTTCTTTCCCTCACTAGAACCCTGCAAGGTAGGGCACATGAGAAGTGAAGGTACAAGGTCAGGAAATTGTAACACAATTTGATATTTGAACCTGATCTTCTAGCATCAGACCAACACTGAATCCACATATAACACCAGGTCTTGCTGTGAATCATGTCCCATAAGAGTGACTTGTGCAGGCTAAGGAATCCCCCGATTCATTGACGGTTCTGAAGGATACCATGGAACCGAGAGGAGTGGCAAACTACTTAGGCTTGCTTCCCAAAGCATACTTGCCGATTAATTCTGTGTTCCCCATGAACATGGGAACAGTAAGCCTTGCCTGTGCTTGAAATAACACCTGCATTGAAAAGCTCTGTAGGGTTAAGTATCAGTGCTGAGAGACTGCAGCAGGGTGGTGGACTGAGGCTGCTGTGTCAGCCTTTAAAACTAGATCTTAGGAATACGGCTTGGAGAGGAGCTCAGCAGAGAACTGATTTTGACCGTGGAATCCAGGCAGTCCCAACAGAGTGAGTGGTCAAAAACCACAGCAGGACTTAAGCATAAGTAGTCTGTTGTCTAGGACATGGCTAACAACATGAAGGGGAAACTCCGCCCACCTCACCCACACTTCAAAACTACAGAAGCTGAAGAGGTCCAAACAACCCCAACTAAAGGGCACAATAGCATTCTGACACATAATACCTTCCACAAAGGGGCATAGAGAATTACAAGGCTGTGAGAACCCATGCCTCCACAGATTCCACTGTGGACCTGAGGACAGCCAGGGAAAGGTTCCTTCAGTCAGGCACTGCAAAGGTTTAAAATGGGCCTTCATGAAGCCACACTTCCAGGCTTCTCATCAGAAGTAACAGAAAGTCAGAGAGAGGGAAAGTCTCTTTAAGATAGGCAGCCCCTGCCAAGCCACACCTCCAAGCTACTTCACTGGAAGCAATGGGAGTGGGCAGAGAATCTTTCAGCCAGGCAGTCTCTGCCAGGCCGCACCTCAAAGCTTCTTCATTCGATGGGAAGGAAGGGGCCTTCATTCAAGCAGCCTTTGCCAGGCCATACCTCCCAGTCTTTTTTTCTTCTCCTCTCTCTCTCTCTTTCTCTCTCTCAGAACTGAGAGAAGGGAGGGGGGAGGGAAGGGCTTCTAAGTTGACATCAAAGGCACAGAGGCTCTATCTACAACACCCCAGCACAGAGAGAAGAATACACTTCCATTCAGACTCCTTCCCCTCCCCCCTTTCACCACACATTAGCAGAGGGGGAATAGGCCTTCATCAGGCTGCTGGGCACACAGGCAACCTCCAAAGTGGGCCATTTAAGCCAGGCTCTTTGTCAACACACCTCAGCAGAGGGGGAATGGGCCTTCATTAGGCTGCTGGGCACAGGCAACCTCCGAAGAGGGCCATTTAAGCCAGGCTCTTTTTCCACCCCTCCTCTACCAGGGAGGAGGAAGCCTTCGAAGAGAGCTCTTCTGAGTCCAGCTCTTTCCATACATGCCTTCAGGGGAAACTGGTGACAGCATGCTGTTTATCAGCACCACTTTTAGTCATAATGGCACAGTGGAAATCCACAAAAAAATTCTTCTTTAGACATATTTCATTGTTCACTAGAATAAAAACTGTTGAGAGAAAAAAAATCTCAGCCTCAAAACTGAGGTGAGGAAAAACACAGAGAACAGCAGTGGAGATCCTCTCTCTGTGGCAGCAAAAAGAGAACTGAGGGAGGACTTCCAGATCTGGTGACTTGCTGCACAGGTGCATTCCATTGCGCTCTGATGTGAGCGCCCTGTGATCATGGTGGATGGGAGGGGTCCCAGATGATTCCACTCCCCCCAGAGGCCTTGTAGGGGGCTTGTTGCCTGGGGTACCTCTTCCGAGGTGACGGCCAAGGAATCGAGGCTCCTCTTTGCCCCGATAGGTCTTGCTGCCGCGAGACCAGTATGGAGGCAGAGGTGCATGCTGGGCTGATGGCTTTTGATGGCTTCCCCACCTTCGGAATTAACCTGCGAATTGAACTGTGAGTGCGAGTTTCCATGTAACTAATCAAGCGTTTAAGCAGATAACTATTCCAGAGCCCCAAGCTGCTTTGGAGGAGAGGGAGGAGCTAATCCCCCCCTGAAAAAGCTACAATTTATGAGCGAATGTGAGGGATAGAGAGCTGGTTTTGAGTGGAAAGAGCCACAACTAGCTGAGTATTGTGCAGAATAGAATAAAGCGTATAGAATCAATAGACTTTCAGAGAGTTAACTGGATTTCTCCTGTGTAAACAATGTTGCTGCGAGGAGATAAAATGGTGGTTAGGAAGAAACTTTCTTCAGGAACTGCCAGCTCAGCAACATCATTTCCCAAACTGGAAGTAACCACCGATTTCCCAAACATGTTGGCTACAGTGCTGCACCCTCTATTGGACCACATGACTAATCTCAACAACAACTCTCCAGAAACAGTTGAAATAAAAAGACAGAAGAAACAGTCAAGGTGCTTAAAAAAGTTTATGATAAGATAAATTTGATCAATCAGAGACTGGAGGTCGTGGAAAAAGAAAGATGTTCCAACAAAGAGCAGCTGCTATGTCTACAAATGAAAAGATCACTATATGTCCTGAGATTTCAAGGTATCCCAGAACAGAAAGGGGAGAACTTAAAAGATTATAAGTGAAGCATTGGCTCCAGTGGCAGATCATAAAGCAAAACCTATACAAAGTGATATGGATATGGTTTATTGAACCTATCCAGAATTCATCAAGAAAAATAAGCTGCCCGGTGAAGTATTTGTTAAGTTCTCCAAGAGATCAAGAGATATCATTCTGAAAGCGACAAATGGGATAATCCTGAAAATCTAAGGTGAAGAGGCAAGAGTTCTAAAAGACATTCCATTTGAGATAATGGAGGAAACAGTATAAAAATCTAACTTCTTTTCCACAGCAACACTTTACTCCCTTCAGATGGATATTTCCAGAAGGACTTATCTTCAATTATAAAGACAAAAAAGAGAAGATTGATTCTATTCAGAAAACAAAACCTTTTTTGGAACAACATCAAACAACTGCGAAAGAAAAAGGGAAAGCAGAGGACAGCAACCAAACAGAAGAAAACAGTGAACATGGACTGGGAAACAGTGGAAGCACCCCAGGCAGCTCTTCAGAGGACTCTGAATCTGAGAAAGGAGCAGCAGCTCCTAAACACATCATAGTTATTGAACTATGATAAGAACAAACACAGGAGATAATGATGTGATGTGTACTTTAATGCTAAAAGCCTTATTCTCTCTCGATATATAAGAAACTAGGATGCACTTACTCTGGCTAATTATGCTTGTATTTGACTTTGAAAAAATATTAGTAACATTCCTTTTATTTTTTTCCATGTGGGAAGACTATCATGATATTGATGTAACTAATGTAACATGTTCCTTGCTTTAACTTTGTATTTTAGTTTAGTTTCCCTTTTGTAGTTGTGTAGCTAGGATTCAGCTCTTGATTCTCCCATATTTAGCATGTTGGGATAGAATCCCAGGGATAGCCACTGGAAAATTACCAGTATATTAATTCCTGACCACGTATTTTACAGAGACAAAAAAAATTCAACACACAGTGACAAAAAACACTTAAGGTAATACATAGGGCTGCCAGCTGGCAACTGGAAGAACGGGGAGACAGGAATGTGGGGGGAATACCAGCATGTAGACAGCATGACATAATTACTGGGGCAAACCTGGAAGTGATGTCACACTATTCTAGGATTCTGTAAAAACTCTATGGCTTTTACCATAGAGTTTCCAATGTATCTTAGAGTGACATGATGTTTGCCCCAGAAATATCACTGTACCATTGCCACAGCTGTGCACACACACAGACACACAAACACCCCCCGATAAGCAGCAGTGGGGATTGAGGGTTGCAGGTGGGAAGTCTCCTGTTATAGCAGGAAACCTGACAACCTTAACAGCTGAGTAGTGAAACATGTAACCAGGACCTAATAAAATGCCAGGCCCACTCCTCCAAACTATCACAATGCACTCCACCCTTTCCCTTGATGCATTTCTTCACTAGTACATGTGGTAAGGTCGGGAGGGGGCACAGATGTGCATATTGTTCCTTATCAGAACATTGTACCCTAATGCAGAAGGCAGAGTTTTCTCCCTTCCACTTTTATAATTAATAGCAGTCTTTTGAGAATCACTATGACAAAGTCATCGCTTCCCCAACATTGGTGTGTGTGTGTGTGTGACGCTCTAGTTTTGGGGCAAACTCTATGGTTTTGAAGGCAGATCTGAAAGGTTTTAGAACAATTGTGAAGATGTATAAATATATACCACATTGAGAGTCTGTTCTTCCTAGATCCCAAAACAAAATCCATGTTAGAACTTTTTATTAAAACTAGCCAAAATAACATAAAACAGTGTGCAAGCTTTGGGTTTTCATACTATTTGTGTTATTTTGGTTGATCTTATTGAAGGTATTGCATTGTTTTTTTTGGGGGGGGGATTGTGGATCAATATGGCTACCTGAAACTGCTGTTCTTACTAATAATGCTGATGGATTTCACAAGTGCAAGGTGTTGATAATGTATCCACATTCCCTAGGGTTGCCAACTCTCAGTTGGCAAATTCCTGGAGATTTGGGGGTGGAGAGGGGATGGATGTCAGTGGGTTGTAATGCCGTAGAGTTCACTCTCCCAAACAATTATTTTTTTTCCATGGAAAGATCTCTGTAGTATGGAAATTAGTTGTATTTCCAAGACATCCTCAGGCCCCACCTGGAGGTTGGCAATCCTAGGCCTAGATCCCTTTGAAGTTGAGCCTTATTTGAAGTTTTACATTTCTTTTTACAGCTGTGCATTCCTGCCTACCAATTGCAGCTCTGATGTCAAAAGCTACCTTTGTAAATAGGGAAGGGTAAACAGCAGTAAGTGTTTATTAAATGCAAAGAAAAACACTTCCTTCAGACTAAGGCTTTTACTTAGAAATGACTCTTTCACTGGATTGGACTGGTAAAATACATGTTACTGTCTTCAGTGCAAAATGACAAGATTTGGAGTCTTCTTTGCCTTCCAAAGTGTAGAGGAAACAACAAATGCCATAATCCTTAACAGGAATTGGCCAGGGAAGATACTATTTGTAATTAAAAGAGGATTTTCTCTTATACTGAATGTTCCCTCCCCATCGTCAGTTATTCCACCCACCACCACCTTTACAAAGTCAAAGTTATGCCTGTTTGGAGCAGGGAAAGCTGTCAAGGTCTAGAGTGCCTTTCTTTTAAAGGAGAGTGGTGAAAAAACCTGTTGGCATTTATCAAGCTTCACAGTGATGTGGGGAAAAAATAACATGGGGTGGGTGGGTTTGCCTATCACCAGACTCTAATATAATGAATAAGCATGCAGATGTTTAGCAGTGAGTAACAAACCAAAGTCCATTAATTTTTCAAAAGATGTTTCATCACATCTCATCACCATTAGCTGAAGTTATCTGTGCAGGTAGTTCCCAGTGTGATCAGTGGAAGTGAACAAATGGCTGTTCTGTAAAACCAATGGACACTGTGCAGCAACAAGTTACAACTGCAGTGAAAGAAAACTTACTCCCAGGCAGGCAGCTGGACATGTCCTGTGAAAGCAGGCAATGTAATAAGGATTTTTCAAAAAATCAATACTGGTTAACAATCGTCTGCAAAATCTGGGTCAATTTACTACTAAACAGGATTTTTTCTTTTGCATTTAAAGCTTGAATTGCACATGAAGAAAACATACTAAATAAAATATATATGATTTATAAATTGCCCAATCCTTGTATACACAGGGCTCTGGGCAATGTACAAGAAAGTTAAGAACAATGTTGAAATCAATAAAGTTACTGTTTTTAAAGAGCTGGGTCCAGATTCCCCACAGCCACACAGTAGCTGTGGAGAACTGGTGCTAAAGAGAGAGAGAGAGAGAGAGAGAGAGAGAGAGAGAGAGAGAGAGAGAGAGAGGGAGAGAGAGAGAGAGAGAGAGAGAGAGAGAGAGAGAGAGAGAGACACCAAGTGGGCTTGGGACGGCACTGTAGGGGGAGGAAGGGCTCCTGCTTCACCCCACACACTATTTTCCGATGTGAAATTGCACCAGAGTGGGGAGTTATTTCCCCAGTTTTGCTGCTCCATGTGCTCAGATACTCCATGGAGAAATAAAACTCGGTGGAGATGTAACTCCTTCCCCACAACAGTTTGGCCCTCAGAGTAGTGGTGAAGAAGTAATAGAAAATTGATTGTTCTGTACTAGAAGAAATACACGGCCTGAAACTAAACAGCATGAGGGAAGCAGGTAGCTCCTGCCTGTTTTTAAATCATTCATTTGGGTTTTTATATTAAAAATAAAATGTGATGATGGCATGATCAGGCAGACTCGGGAAAGAGGACCAGGGAGGGCCAAGGTAACTAGAAGGCACCTGTTGGACTTCCTAGTAGCTGATGCCATTAAAACACAACATAGTGTCTAGCTAAAACCCGGTGTGGTAAAGTGGTTAGGGGTTGGAATAGGGTCTGCTGTGAAGCACACTGGATGACCTTGGATCACTTTCTCACTGCCTAACCTGCATCAGAAGGTTGCTGTGAGGATGAAATTAGGAAGAGGGAACAACCTTCCTAAGGGCGAGATAAAAATGCACTAGACAGACAGAAAGAAAGATCTACCTCCAGTTTTAAAAGTGTTTTAAGTTGCTTTCATGCACCCTGTCTGAGACTTGGACAGCTTGCGTCCCTCATTAAGTGATCATCTGTACTAAATATTGTGCTGATAATATAAAATGCACCAGTTTTGTAAGAAACAGAATTCTCTATGATTTTAACAGAGCATGTGACATGCATTAAGCTGCTCTTGTGTCACTATAATTGTAATTAATTATTTAAAAAAGCAAGCAGGAGCTACCTGCTTCCATCAAACTAAACTCATCTGTTTGAAATGATACCAGGTATCTTTATTCTCCCACAGCTGTGTTGCTTTAAAAAACACCAGACAAGAAATCTCGGTGTATATTTTCTTTTAAAACTGAACAGTTAAAAGGTCCCGAGAAGTAGAAAGATGTTACATTGACTGTGCCGTACATAGGAAGCTTTCAGTATCATGCTGGTACACAGGGAGTCTTTTGGCTTCTGCAGTTTGCTTTGGGCAAACAGCTCTGTACTGTGATATTCAGTTGGTACCCAGACTCCATATGCACAGTGCAAGGTGACCATAGAACAATAAACTTCTAGATTCACCTGCATCCCAGTTATATCACGAGTTATATCAGCCACAGTAAAATCTGGATGCCTGTCTTAGAACAATGCACAGGGCTATAGCTGGAACATTCCTCCAAGCATTTATCTTCCTCTGGGATCAGAAATTATATTAGCTCTTCACATTATGTCCAACAGATGGCTAAGCTGCAGTGAATGGAAAGAGGCACTGCCTAGGATTCAAGCCATTTGGAGCTGGAGGGCCATATCACATTAAATCAATACTCACTGCTCTGCCTTTCTTTACTTTCTGAGCTGTCTGATTTACTTTGAGCTTTACTGTGGTCTCAGCCAGCTCTAAACACTTTGGATAAACAGACACATATTGTATCTGAAAATAAAATAACAGGATGGATTCTGATCCTGGGCAGGCAATATGCAATTCTAACATTTATGAAGCTGCTGCACACACTGATTAAATCTATTTATAATGATTGTACACTGGTGTGCCCTCTTCCATACAGATACAAAAACATGGCTAAAACTGACAAGCAAAAGTCAAAAATAAAAGGTAGCAAATATTTATTTAAATTCTCGCAAAGCAACATGGTTACTTAACTTCAAACTGTTCTCTGAACACATACTGCATTGAGGGTATATTTCTATCTGAAACCAAATTCCCCATGTATCCAGGGATAATAATTTCCCACAAATTGTTTGTTTCTTTATGGTTGTTGTGCAGGGCTGTATCTATCCATAGCACTTAAAACTCCTTAGATCACTATTTTCATAATAAACGCATGGGTTAGAAAAATACCCTAGTGGAGTATTTTAGCGCCTGTTGGGTAAAAAATGCCCCAGTGGCAAAATGGCTATATTAACTGGGATTTTTTTTCTTCCCAGATGTTTTTTGTTTTACCAGAAAGTAATGCTCAAGGCTTGAGATATAAGCATGATAGCATCTCTTGGGAACAGTGACCATAATGGTATTAAGTCTAGCATTTATGTAAATAGGGAGTTGCCACAAAAGACCAACACAACTACATTTAACTCTAGAAGGGGTAACATCTCTCAAATGAGGGGGCTTGTGAAGAAGAAACTAAAAGGAAAGGTAAGGAGGCTCAATTCCCTTAGGTAAGCTTGGAGACTATTTAAAACTACAATACTGGAAGCTCAGGTACAATATACACAGCAAGTTAGGGAAGTATACTAAAAAGGCCTGCATGGTTCATGAACAAGGTAATGGAAGCAGTAAATGGTGAGAAGGATTCATTTAAGTGGTAGAAAGCTAGTCAGGATGAGGTAAATAAAACAGAGCACAGACTTTGGCAAATAAGTAAGTAAGTAAGTATCGAGCCAACATAACCATAACATATTAGGATACAGAGTTTTAAAAATTGGGGTAAAATGCAGTAAAATATGTATAAGACCATAAAAGTATTTGAAAAATCCAGTAAGGCAGTGGGGCCCTTGGATGACAAAGGGGTGAAAAGGTTACTAAGGGAAATGGCAGAGAAGCTTAATGCATTTTTTTGCCTCTGTCTTCACTGTGGAACTACCGATTTTAAGAGGGATGCTGATGGTGACCCACGCAGTGGTCACTTCCAGACTTGATTACTGCAACTCATTCTATGCAGGCTTACTCTTGAAGCTGATCTGGAAATTACAACTGGTGCAGAATGTGGTGGCATGCCTGCTGACATCAACGTGGGCTCACGTTAGGCACATGCTCCGCCAACTGCACTGATTGCCAGTTGTGTACCAGATTCGCTTCAAGGTGCTGGTTTTGACCTTCAAAGCCTTACATGGCCTTGGACCAACATATCTAAGGGATCGCCTCTACTGATATATGCCTCGAAGAGTGTTACGCTCGAAAGATCAACATCTTCTGGTGGCCCCTGGCCCAAAGGATGCCCATCTTGCCTCAACCAGGGTAAGGGCTTTCTCTGTCCTGGCCCCAGCCTGGTGGAACATGCTCCCTATTGAGACCAGGGCCCTGAAGGATCTCCTTCAATTCCACTGAGCCTGCAAGATGGAGCTGTTCCGCCAGGTCTTTGGTTGAGGCAGCGGGTGCCCATTTATGGCCTCCCTGAAGTTGTTGTCACCTATCTGTCACCAGTCTACTGACCACCGACAACTGGCCTTTAACTCATTGTACCATTGAGCCAGAACTTTATAGCCAACTGATGCTGTTCCAAGCAGTACCCATTGTTTTAATTGTTATAATGTTTTAAACTGAAATTGCATTTATTCTAATGTTGTTACCCACCCTGAGCCCACCCACAGGATGGGTGGGATATAAATGCAAATAATAAATAAATAAGTTGTACTGAGGTGATGAGAGAGGAGGTCCTACAACTGATGGACAAAACTGATGGACAAAATCACCAGGCCCAGATGGCATACATCCAGGAGTTCTGAAATAACTCAAATGTGAACTTGTGGATCTCCTGACAAAATTCTGCAATCACTAAAATTTGTCTCCATCCTCAAGGACTGGAAGATAGCTAATCACAGAATCATAGAGTTGGAAGGTCATCCAGGGTCATTTATTCCAACCCCCTGAATCATGCAGGAAATACACAAATACCTCCCCCTGCACACCCCCAGTGACTGCTGTTTCATGCCAAGAAGATGACAAAAAACCTCCACGATCTCCAACCAAACTGGCCTGGAGAAAAATTGCTTCCTGATCCCATGCAATCCCCATCTTTAAAAAAGGTTCCAGAGAAGATACAGGAAATTATAGGCCAGTCAGTCTAACCTCAATACAGGGTAAGTTGGTGAAATCCATTATTAAAGTTAGAATTAGTAGGAGCATTGATAAACAAAAAGCTATTGAGGAAGAATTAGCATGGATTCTGTAAGGGAAGATCTTGTCTCATTGAACTTTTAGAGTATTTTGAGGGGTGAACAAACATGTGGTCAAAGATGACCCAGTCAATGTTTTTAATCTAGGCTTCCAGAAAGCCTTTGATAAATTTTCTTACCAAAGGCTCATAAATAAACTCAGTCGTCATGGGATAAGAGCACAAGTCCTCTTGTGCATTAAAAATTAGTTAAGTAATGGGAAACAGAGAGTGAGTATAAATGGGCTGTTTTCACAGTGGAAGGTGGTAAGCAGTGGAGTACCGCAGGACTCAGTACTAGGTTCAGTGCTTTTTAACTTGTTCATTAATGATTTGGAGTTCAGAGTAAGCAGAGAAGTTGTTAAGTTTGTGGATAACACTAAGTTGTTCAGAACAGTGAGAACCAGGGAGGACTGTGAGGTACTCCAGAGGGATCTGTTGAGGCTGAGCAAATAGGGGTCATCATGGCAAATGAGGTTCAATCTGGGCAAATGCAAAGTAATGCACATTGAAGCCAAAAATCCTAACTATAAATATATATTGATGGGGTCCGAACTGGCAGTAACTGACCAGGACAGGGATCTTAGAGTCATGGTAGATAACTCACTGAAGATGCTATGCTGGGGATTATTAGGAAGGGGACTGAAAACAAATCAGACAGTATCACAATGCCCCTGTATAAATGTATAGTGTGGCCTCATTTGGAATACTGTGTACAGTCTGGTCACCACACCTCAAAAAAGATATTACAGCATTGCAAAAGGTGCAGAAAAGGGCAACTGAAATAATTTAAGGGATGGAACACCTTTTCTATAAAACAAGATTAAAGAAGTTACGGCTCATTAGCTTGGAGAAATGACAATTGAGGGTGACATGATAGAGGTTTGCAAAATTATGCATGGGACAGAGAAGGTAGAGAAAGAAGTACTTTTCTCCTTTTCTCATTCACGGGCACTCATTGAAATTAATGAGCAGTAGGCTTAGAACAGATAAAAGGAAGTACGTCTTCACCCAAAGAATAACAAGTAATAGTAGTGATAGTGATAGTGATAGTGATAGTGATAGTGATAATCAGAAGAAGAAGAAGAAGAAGAAGAAGAAGAAGGAGGAGGAGGAGGAGGAGGAGGAGGAGGAGGAGGAGGACGGTTGTTTTTTATACCCTACTTTTCTCTACCCAAAAGAGTCTCAAAGTAGCTTACAATTGCCTTCCCTTCCTCTCCCCATAACAAACACCGTGTGAGGTAAGTGGGGTTGAGAGAGCTCTAAAATAACTGTGACTGACCCAAGGTCACCCAGCTGGCTCCATGTGAAGGAGTGGGTAATCAAACCTGGTTCTCCAGATTAGAGTCCACCTCTCTTAACCATTACATCACACTGGCTCTCTAACATTGCCACAGGAAATGTTGGCGGCTACAAGAATAGACAGCTTCAAAAAGGAGCTGGATAAACATATAGAACAGAGGTCCATCAGTGGCTATTAGCCACAAGACACAAATGGAACACTATTTCTGGGGCAGTGATGCTATGTGTTCTTGGTGCTTGGGGGGCAACAGTGGGAATTCTGGCTCCACTGGCGAACCTCATAATAGCACCCGGATTTTGGCCACTGAGTGTTGAATTGGATGGGCCATTGGCTTGATCCAACATGCCTTATCTTATGTTCTTATGTTCTTAAGGTCATGTTCTAAGACCTTTCTCTGAATACACTTACTAACTGATTGGAAGTAGGTGGCAATTGGGGAAAGGACCTTTTCTATGTAGGGCAACAACTGTGGAATAGCTTCCCCAGATTCGGTTTATCTTCAGATTGTATAACTCTGTCACCTTTTAATAAGATTCTCCAGGCACTGTGTTAATTGACATTTCAACACTAGGCTTTTGTTTTATTTTAGTTAACTTTTGGTTAGGGAGTGGCTTGTTTTGTTACTACTGCTTATCTTGGTTGACTTTGATATTTTTTTTTAACATTTGACATAAACATATGGAACAGAGGTCCATCAGTGGCTATTAGCCACAAGGCATAGCTGGCACACTATGCAGATTCTGTATTCTTGGTGCTTGGGGTCAACATTGGGAGGGCTTCTGGAGTTCTGGCCCCACTGGTGGACCTTCTGATGGTACACGGGCAGTGTGTGGCACAGTGTGTTGGACTGGATGTGCCAATGGTCTGATCCAACATGGCTTCTCTTACATTCTTATGTGGCTGTACTTTGGATACATTGTTTACTACTGTACAGGTGACAATATCCTGAAAGGATAAGGTTCTAGAGATACTTTGTACTGCATCTTACAAAAAAAAAAGAAAGTGCAAATAGAGGTGCTAATTCATCCTAATACTGTTTTCAGGATTAAGGTACAATCTAATGTAGAGTTATTTCAGCATTGATTTCAGTGGGCTTAGACTTGAGTGACTCTGTGCAGACTTGTGCTTTCAGTCTAGAAAATTAAATTATTTAATGCACCTAAGAATTAAGAAGCTTGATTCACAACTGGATTTGTCAAACTAAGGTTATGGTCACATATGCGAGATAACGCGAGGGGGGAAGTGGGGCTATTCCCTCCAGAGGAAATTGACCCGCAGATGCACGATCACACAGTCCTTGGAAGCTGCAGGGGCAGCCTGCCACTGTGTGATCAGACGAACTGTGGGTGAGTCATTTTTTTTTTTTTTTTTTTGCCATTCCCGATGCACTTAAATGGAGAATCGATGACTCGCATCTCAGCACTGGGGGCTCCCTATGGAGTGTGTGATGATGCGCATACTGAAAAAGGGAAAAAAAAACTGGTATGGAGTCAGGATGGCATGATCAGACCATCCCGATGCCATGAGAACATGCTGGAGTGATCAGACAGGAGGAAGTCTGTCTGTGGCCTGTAGCAAACCCATTTGCTACCAGACTTTCCCCAGTGTCTTTTTACTTCACTTCTGTGGCAGAGTAATATGGGTTGCCAATGGGTGCTTCCCAGATGTTGCGTTTGATTGCACCCTTTAAATCTACCTGGCATCCGTGCCTATGGTGGGGCTAATTGTGTGTGTGATCGCAGCCTAAGCTATTTTTCTAGGGTGGAGACAAATAGCTTATCCCCTCATACAAGTCTGAGTTTCAGAAAGACTCTGAGGTCTGTGGTGCTCTTGATGACATCAGTAGAAATACCATGGCCTTTTTAAAATCCTCTCTTAGAAGGCTATTAGAATATCAGTGAAACTGGGGGCTAAATTCCCCAGGATCCACATAGGGGTGGTATCCAATGTATCCACCACTGTCATAAAGTGGTGGAGAAGGGGAGAAAGATAATGAGTAGTTTCAGTGCTTGCCATTCAGATAAGCAAGACTGAGGAGGATGAAGAAGAGCTCAGAGCCATAATCTTCACACCACTAATTGCAAAGGTTTGTATTTTGAGCCTCAGAAGTCATTAATATGGACACAAGAACTGCCTTGCCAAAACCCATTAGTCCAACATTCTGTTTCCATGGTAACCAAGCAGATGCCCCCACATGCTTACAAGCAGGTATAAAATTCAGAGTCATCCTCTCTTTATACCCTCCATCTGCTCTTCAGGAGCATATAGTTTTTGTACACAATAACTGACCAACCACCAGAATAGTTAACTACTCAAGAAAGAAAAGAAATGCAATTCTGTGTTGTTGTCTGTTTTAAAAATAAATTTGAAAGTAATGTGCATTATTACAAAATTATGTGAGCCTATCTACTAACTCTAAGAAGTCTAGGGTTTTGATGAAGGGAGATCTGAAATCAGTTGTCTTATGATAAAAAGCTGATAGCAGCCAGAGGACAAAGAAAAATGGATCTGGGCCATATGCCAGGAAAAGGGGGGACTTAGCTTATTCTCCTTGCCAGTTTCCCAGTTCTCTCTCTCTCAGACACACGCAGTTGCTTTTCACCATGGGAAATATAAACAGGTAACGAAGGGTTACCTGCAGGTTTTTATCCATGGGGTAAATTGCAGCTCCAGAAGATGATTTCAATTGGGGGAAAAAACAGTGTGGGAAGGAAAGAGACTCCTCCAACACTGTAGTAGAAATCTTCTTTATGCCTCCTTGTCCAAAGGCTGCTATTAGTCTTTTTAAAAACAGCATGGTAGATCCAATCACAGATACATACCTAGCATATCTAGTTGTGCCTTTAGTGAGAGAGACAATGCTGTGGTATTTTCCTAAAACTAATAGTTTCTAAAGCACATTCCTCATGCAGTGTTTTTGTACAATGCAACTATTCACTAGACAACCATACATTTTGTCAAGATAAAAATCTGCAACCTATGTAAAATCTATGTAATTTAACTTGCTTGTGATTAACAACCAAGCCACCAGCTGACATTATTTTCCATCACAGAGTTCATGTTATAAAAATTTCTCCGGAGTAACTTCTTTTCATCAGCTGTTTTATTGACCCTGTGATCTTCAAGTATTTTTTTTGCAGTGATGTTTACTTCCTAATCTCTTAGTTATCAAAAGGTACACAGATGCAATTTCACTTGTACCACTGAATGTAGTTCTATGTTAGATGGAAGTAGTATTTCAAGCCATTCACTTTCTAGGCAAATCAAGGCATAAAGGACTAATCTGCTGGATTCTGACAGGGACACAAACTACCAGCAGAATGCAATCACATTCTGCCTAAAAATGGGAACAGCTGTACTAAACATATGGAGCTACCCTGGAAGAAAAGCGGCTGGGTTTGTCGAGTGAGACCCTAATCAAAGTGATTGATGCTGGATATGAGGCACAAATTCAGCAGAAATCCCTTCTGAATGAAGACACTCTGGAGATAAATACAAAATGCTCAAATAAATGGGACAGTCTGCAACACCTGCAATACCCCAAGGATAAATGTTAATATTCTTTTCAGTTATGTTTGCTATGAATCATTTTATTCCACCACTAAATATTTAAGCACAGAAAGAACAATGGTGGCCATTGGGCCTGCATTCATCCAACCCTCCCCTCACTGTACTGGGATAGCTGATATTTAATCATTACACTAAAGTTAAAATAGATGCAGCTGTTCAGCAGATATTCCTTTATGTGTTTGTAGTTCTCTGGTAGAAAGGAAGTTTTATTCAGCACCTCAATGAAAGAAAGGTTCAGCTAATTATTTTGAGGTATGGAATCTGAATCTTCAGCTCCCTTGTCCGGGGTCTAGGGCTGTCTACCTAATATTCTACTAATTCTACTTAACGGAATTAAGTTCTACTGAAATTAGTAAGATAAATAGTGTCTTAATTGCTCCCCCAAAATATTTAATTAATCACATTTACTCAAGGCAGGTTCTTACATTACCAGAGAAACATGGTATGCCTTACATAAGGCTGCTTCTTGACTTGCACCACTTTAGTATGGCTTGAAGCACAGAGAGAAGCATATAGTAATTACTCCACAGGATGATCACGTTTTCCACCTACATGTTAGATATGTTGCAGGGCTCTTTTTCTAGCAGGAACTCCTTTGCATATTAGGCGACACACCCCTAATGTAGCCAGTCCTCCAAGAGCTTACAGTAGCCCCTGTAAGAAGAACTCTGTAAGCTCTTGGAGGATTGGCTACATTAGGGGTGTGTCGCCTAATATGCAAAGGAGTTCCTGCTACAAAAAGAGCCCTGTTAGTTGTCAGAATAACATGGGAAGCAGAGGATACACTAATATACAAAATATTCATCATGTTTACCTATACAAACAATATAATGTTAAAGTTTGAGACAGATAAAAGCTGAGAGAGACAGTTTAAAACCTTTTTTAAAAAAAAGAAAATAAAATTTATTTATTTATTTATTCAAAACATTTTTATGCCCCCATTCTACCCAATCAAGATCCCCATAAAATATGTGAATGTGAGTCAGTAAATATAGAGCTTGAGCAAAGTGAAATGTCTCATCACATCAATAGTTTCTCTCACATAAAAGTTAGCAGATGAGATTTAGGGATTTTTCAGGAATTTTATTATGCACCTGTTCTTTCCATTGTATTAATGCAAGTCTATGCATCAATAAAAAGTAAAAATTGTACAGACATCAGAACTGAATAGCATAAACCATAATTGACTGTCTTCAAGTTTTAATATGTATTATTAAGTAGCATACACAATTTTCAGTTTAATTGAGAAAATATCTTGAAGTCTGATCACCAAAAAGTAAAAAAAAACCCCTAGTCTCTGCAATACAATATAGATTAAAATCCAGTAAGTTCTCTGTTATCTTTCCCCCCACATTCCTGCTTGCTTTCACTTGAAATGTAATGCAATTCGGTCTCAAAAATATTTTAATGATATTCATTACTTCATGCAAATTAAGTGAGCTGTAAAAGGTAACAAGCATATAAATACAAATTCATAATACTAATTAGAAAACTGTTAATGATTTACTTTTTAATAAAAACACAGCATTAATGGATTAAGTAAAATAAATGGTATAGGTCCATATAAATAAAATCTATGTAAGCTATGACCAACAAAGCTAAACACAGCCAATCAGCCATGTATTAAAGGTTTGGGGAGGGGTTAGAAACCCCCCATAATTTAAGTACCAGGGAGGCATCAAGAACAGTATGGTGTAGTGGTTAGAGTGTCAGGCTAAGATCTGAGACACTCAGGTCCAAATCCTCATTCTGCCAGGGAGCTTGCTGGGTGGCCTTGGGCCACTGACACCCTCTCAGCCAAACTTACCTCACAGGGCTTTTGAGTGGATGAAACAGAGGAGAGAGAAAATGATGGAAGCTGTTTTTAGTGTCCTCTAAATATACGTCTCCTGCCAACCTAGCAGTTCGAAAGCAAGAAATTGCAAGTAGATAAATAGGTACCACTTCGGTGGGAAGGTAACAGCGTTCCGTGCACCTTGGTGTTTAGTCATGCTGGCCACATGACCACGGAAACGTCTTCGGACAGCGCTGGCTCTTCGGCTTTGAAACAGAGATGAGCACTGCAACCCTAGAGTCAGATTCGACTGGCTTTCGAGCAAGGGAACCTTTACCTTTAAATATACGTGGTTGGGCATTCTTAACCTGGTTTATTTACTCTTAGCCAAGGTCTTATATTTCAGATGAATGGAGAATATGGCTTGATGTTACTTGTGTTTCTTGGGCTATAGGAATACTTACCAAGGCCTTCTGAAACTTGAAACTTCATGTGCTAGAATGGTGATATGCTCCATACTCCAGATTAGAAAATTTCTGGAAATTTAGGGAGTGGATCCTGGGGAGAGCAAGGTTGGGGAGGTGGTAAACTCTATATTCCAGATTAGAAAATTCCTGGAGATTTGGGGGGTGGACCCTGGGATCAGTAGGGTTTGGGAGGAGAGGGACCTTCAAAGGGTATAGCCTAGAGTCAACCCTCCAAAGCAGCCATTTCATCCAGGGCAACTGATCTCTGTAGTCTGACGTTCAGTTGTAATTCTAGGACATCTCCGATCTCCATCTGGAGGTCAGCAACCCTAGGTGATATTTTGCTGCCCAAAGAGTCTCCTGTTATGCTACTAGGGTAGTCAGGTCCTGTCCACTCACTGGCAGGGGACTTTGGATGGTGTCCCTGGAGGGAGAGGGAATGTCCCCAATGCGATGTGTGACATCATCAAGTTAGGGAGGCAGCCTGAATTCAAGCAGTGAATTCACTGTTTGCATTGCAGTTCAGGCATGTGCGGTCCTCACTTATAAAAAGCATTTAAAGGAACCCTTTAAATGCTTTTTACAAGCAGGGTCACCAGCACCTGAGCCTGCTTCAGCAGGGAGGGCAGGGTATAAATTGAATAAATAAATATAAATAAACTGCAAGAGGCGAATTCACCACTTGCAGTTCTGGCACACGTGGCACCCTCTTTTTACAAGCAGGGGTCACTGGCACCTGAACTCCAAGAGGCAAATTCACCACTTGCAGTTCAGGCATGCCTGGTCCCCACTTGTAAAAAGCTTTTAAAGGGACCCTTTAAATGCTTTTTACAAGGGGGGAGCACATGCACCTGAACTCTAAGTGGTGAATTTACTACTTGCAGTTCAGGCATGTGGCCAGCAGCTGCCCCTCTCCATCCTCACCTGCAAGTTTTAGTGGGCCCTCCAGCTGATCAGTGGGCCATGCGCTCCAGCCAATCAGCTGGGGGGTCCTTTAAATCTTGCAGGAGGAAAGGGAGAGGGGCAACTGCCAATGGTTGCTTTTGAAGGTGGGGTTTCCCCCATCAGCCAGCCAGCCAGCCAGTGGCAAGCAGAAGCCTGTGAAATCAGGGGATCCCCTGCCCACATCTGGGGACTGGCATCCCTGTATGTTGGACCTATTTTTCAGGCAGGCTCCAAAGGAAGCACTTCACAATTCTCTTTGGATCCAAGACAAGTAATACTGCTGCAAGGGGGATACACAATGAAGCATATCACTCCACAGACTGGCCTTGATGCTGCCATGCTGGCAAGATAAGCTCCAGCAGTAGACTGTGGAATTAAACTGTGGGATAGAATTTAGGGACTGCAGCCGGGAATGCTCAAACACCTATTCATTCAGCTTACACCGTGTTTGTTAGTTATGATGGGAAGCCAGTTCTTTGATGAATCTGCTCATCAATCCACTTGAAGCTGTTTGACAGGTTGCTTCAACTGTTCCTTCTGAATGACACAGCCGGACAGCGTTAAACATATCAAACTGTCACACATATTCACCACAAAATTTGTAGCACACCACCTGAAATTAGTTTGGTAGATCAAAAGTTGTGCTGGTCAGATTTGGAGTAACTGGCATATTATATACAGGCATTAAATATAAGTGCTAATGGACATTTTGGCCAAGCTACTGCTGAAGTGATTCCTGTTTTATTGCTTTTGTCAATACTGTATGTTGGTGTATCCAATTTTAGAAGGAAACTAAAGTTTTAGAATAGAAAGAAAAAAGGAAAGAAAAAAATAAAAATATTTAAGTAAGATATACTAGGCCAGACATTGCCAATCTGTCAATCAGTTCCCCTCCCCCTACCTTGGGGTTATGGATCTCCTCAGGGGTATATTGGAAAACTCAGAAAATATTCCTAGAAATATTTTCCTGAGAGTAAGCCCCACTGAATAAAATGGTCATGTATAGAATTGCTCCAACTGTTGCTGCAGCAATAAGGCCTTCAAAGTTTTCATTCAGGTTTCTCTGCTGTTCACTTAATTATTCTGCTTTAGAAAATATACTACGTTTTAATACTTTCAGTGACCTACATACATTGCAATCTCATAACAATGTGTACAAATATTTGCATTAACAATTAGGGATGCCAGCTCCGGGTTGGAAAATTCTTGGAGATTTGGGGGCGGAACCCAAAGATCTCTCTCTGTGGCCTGTAGATCTGTTGTAATTCCAGGAGAACTCTAGCCCCCACCTGGAGGTTGGCAACTTTAGTTAACATCAATATAGCTATTGATGATTAACTGGTGTCATAGTAGTTGTATAAAAACAGTGTTTTCTAAATAAGTTCTTGCACTGACTTTTGAAGAAAAATGCATTCCTGCTCTATGACACAAGTTTCCCAAGCATAGCAAGAACAGCTGGTATAAGAGACAGGGTACAGGGTTCATTGTCTAGAGATCACATGTATGGTTTACAAAAGACAAAGAAATGGGAAAAGCAATAAGGAACATTGCCTCCGCTCTCAGCATGACAAATGAGGTCTGTAAAAGTATGCAGACTGCAGTTCACCGAATCTAGAAGATTTTGTTTGTCTGCTGTCACAAAGGTAGAGAAGCAAAGGTAAAGCAGTTGATGAAATTCTGAAAAAGTTATGAAAAATTATTACTGAGTTCAGAAACATAGAATATTGCCTACAAAAGAAATAGACCCTTTAAAATATCTCTCTGGGCTTTAAGAGCAAAGTCTATGTCTAATCACACCAGTAGGGATTTGAACTCTATGCACTAAGGGAAACTTTAGACTACAAGTTTCTTCAGGTGTACAGATACAGCACAGAATTCTTATTATACACAGAGTCATAAGGTTTGCATGGTGGTTTCAGGCATTGGTGACATTTCAGAGTATTTAAGTGTTAAGTAGGGAGATTAGCCAAAGCACTTTGCAACAGTGCTCCAAGTATGCATACCCTTTACCAAGCATAGTGATAGGATTGTAATAGGGGTATGCAGCAATAGTTCCCCCCCCCATCTAGATATATTGGCACTGAAATATATCAGTGTTCTTGGTTTCCTGGGGTTCTAATGTAAACATTGTTAGCAAATGTAACATTGCCAAACAACGTAAAAGAAGAATCTGAAATGATGTAAAACCTGAGAATCTGAAACAATGTAACATGTGAGAATCTCAAGAGGCTGAAGTTGGTTCCCAGTTTCTTAGCTATTTGTTATTTGTGACTTATTTGTGAATTCAAGCACACATATTGAGGGCAGCGTAAAAGCCATGAATCCCAAAATAAGGTTTGGACCACCGTAAATCATACACCCCAACATTCAGGGGACTCTGCCCTTCAAGAGGACATATGATGTTCCTTGTTCAAAGGTTCTTTATAATATAGGCTTCTTGGGGGCAACCCAAATAGAAGCTCATGGTGCCAGAACCAGTGTTTGGACAAGCTAACACTGTATGGCTTCTTTCAGGGGGCAGTGTCTGGAATGTAGGGATGTATCATTTGGTCCAAAGATTGTTTTGGGAGCATCTTGGTCCCAGTGTGTAACTGTGTGATTGTCCTGGGGGTGACCCACTCTGGAGTAGCTGGCACAAGAAGTGGGCTTTGGACCAGGAAGCAGCATTTATCCTCTTGAAGGGCAGAGACCCCTGATTGTAGGGGTATATGATTTATGGTGGTCCAAACCTTATTTTAGGGTTCAGAGCTTTTAAACTCTCCTGAATATTTGTGCTTGGATTCATGAATAAGTCATGAATAAGGAATATATAAGGAACTGGGAATCAATTTCAGCCTCGTAAAAATCTCAACCTGTGTAAAATGAGAAGTTTCAATGCAAAACACACAATAAGCTGCAAACCCAACACAAACCAACTCCAGCAAAAAACAAACTTTGTAAACAACAACAACAAAAACACTTGAAACTGGCAGGATTTTACCTAAGGCAGCTGAGCAAAGGTCTGGGAGGCACAGAAACACAGATGCGGAAGGGAGGGGGAGGGGAAAGCAATCCTGGGAGGCTGCGAATGCCAACTTCTAATATTCCCATTTAATCCTGAGTATTTCCAGGATTTTGGGGACCCTTTTTCAGCATTCCTCAAAATCCTAGATATATTTGGGAGACCTGATTTTCAGTTCAGTTATATCTGAGTGCACATCCTTAATTGTAAGCAGTATAACTGAAACTCCATGGTGGGTACAACATGGGGGGTCTGCTGTGCTTAAGCATGAGTGGTAGAAATTCCACCTCTCATATGAATGAAAAAGCAATTTATAGGAATGGAATTAACCCAGTGTTTGATCCTAACATTGTCAGAAAATTGTTGTTTCATTTATTTTCCCATTCAGTCGATACTAGTTATCAGAATGCAGAGATAATTAACCAAGACAATCTCATCTATGTGGCAAGTTGATATCAAGTGTTACAAAGTGTTCTTGCTACTGCAACAACTATTGAAATTATTTCTCTTGGAAGGTTGAGATTGGTCTGTTCCCAGACACAGAATCATAGAATGTTAGAGTTGGAAGGGATTTTGCAGGTCATCTAGTCCAACCCCCTGCACTCTGCAGGAGCATAGCCAAAAGATAGCCCTACAACATACCCAAAAGATGATCGTCCAGCCTCCGCTTAAAAATGTCCAGGGAAGGAGCATCCACCACCTCCTGAGGCAGTCTGTTCCACTGCTCAACCACTCTTACAGTTAAGAAGTTTCTCCTGATATTTAGCCGGCAATGACGCCCTTGTAATTTCCACCCATTAGAACTAGTCTTGCAATCCGGAGCAAGAGAGAATAGATCTGCTCCATCTTCTACATGACAGCCCTTCAAATATTTGAAGACTGCAATCATGTCCCATCTAAGCCTTCTCTTTCCCAGGCTAAACATACCCAACTCTTTCAGCCTTTCCTCATAGGACTTGGATTCCAGCCCTCTCACCATCCTGGTTGCCCTCTTCTGGACACACTCGAGCTTGTCAACATCCTTCCTAAAATGTGGTGCCCAAAACTGGACACAGTACTCCAGGTGAGGCCTGACCATAGCAGGATAGAGAGGAACCACCACCACCCGTGATCTGGACACAATGCTTCTGTTAATGCATCCTAAGACTGCATTAGCTTTCTTCACAGCCACATCGCTCTGCAGGCTCATGTTTAGCTTGTGATCAACCAGAACACCTAGATCCCTTTCACATGTGCTGCTGTCAAGCCAAGTCCCTCCCATTCTATATCTGTGCCTTTGATTTTTTGTACCTAAGTGTAGGACTTTGCACTTATATCTACTGAAATTCATTTTATTTGTCTCAGCCCACTGTTCCAGCCTATCTAGATCATTTTGAATCCTGACTCTGTCTTCCTCAGAATCAGCAATCCTAGCCAGCTTCATGTCATCTGCAAATTTGATCATCATCCCCTCTATGTCTTCCTCCAGGTCATTTATAAAAACACTGAACAACACCAGGCCCAGGACTGAGCCCTGCAACAATCCATTTGAGACTTCCTTCCATGTAGATGCAGAGCCATTTAAGAGCATTCGCTGGGTATTATTTTTCAACCAACCATTAACCCATCCAACCCACACTTAACCAGCTTATCCTCAAGGATATCATGAGAAACTTTTGTCAAATGTTTTACTGAACTCTAGATACAGTATGTCCACAGCATTACCAAAGTCAACCATTTTAGTAACTCTGTCAAAAAGAAGATAACATTTAGTCCGGAACTTCTTCTCTTAGGTTTGACAATGGAAAAAATTAAGCAAGAAAAAAGAACAATATTATGGTATATGATCACGTCGGTGAGAATGGCCTTTGCACAACAGTGGAAAGCGGATAAAGTACCGGATGTACAGGACTGGTTAAGGAAACTGCTATTTTTAGCTGAAATGGACAAAATGACTAAAAAACTAAATGGACAAATGGCAGAACAATACTTAAAAGAATGGGAAGACCTGAAAATCTATATGGAAACTGAACATAAAATGAAAGGGAAAATGTATAACCTTGATTCTTATTGAAAATGAAGTTACGTTAGATTAAGTTACATTTTTGTATAAAACATAAGTTACCTGGTTTATAGATTGTTATAAGTTTAAACTTGATTACTTTTATTGTTTGTTGTTATTGGCAATAGCAGTGTTGGAAGCCTATTAGGGGGGAAGGGGGAAGGGATATAATCTATAACTTGAATTGGAAATTATGTTTAAAAATGTTGAATATATTCCAATAAAAATCTTGTTAAAAAAAAGAAGATAACATTGGTCTGGCATGACTTATTCTTGATAAACCCATGCTGGCTGCTACCAATTAACTCATTCCATTCAAGGTGTTCACAGACAAGTGTGTTTAATAATCTGCTCTAGAATTTTTCCAGATATTGATGTCAAATTGACAGGCCTGTCATTTCCTGGGTCCATCTTTTTTCCCTTCTTGAAGATCAGGACAACATTCGCTCTTCTCCAGTCTTCCGCCACAACACCAGTACTCCAGGAAATCTCAAAGATTACAGCCAGAGGCTTTGAATATAGACAGTTCTCACAGGCTATTTGATAAACAGCCATATGATAGTCTTCTCTTAATTATGAACCACAGCAAAAAAAGGGGCCTGCCTTGTATTTTGGACACTTTCCACCTTCCTGTTACAGAGTTAAACTGGGCTTTATTCAGCAGAAATCTACATGCACTCTTATACTTCTCTGAAGGAACTCTGCTTGCCCTGTTCACCTCCAGCCTAGCTCCCCTTTGCTGTAGTTATTTCTATTTTGTTGTGTAATGAGTAAATGATTCCACACCTATTTGCTTTTGTCATTGTTAGCGATCCCTTTTATTTGTCTTGTCTTCCCTACATGTATAATAGGCATGAGGGCTACTTGCACCTGCCAACCTGTTTTTTCTTGAAGTGGGGAAGAGGCAATAACAACCAAGTCATTCTGTCTCACGTAGAATGAATCCATTCACCTCTGCCAAATCTCTTCAAAGATTTCAGAATGCTTCTAAAATTCCCTGAGCATACATAAAAAGGCGGATTTCTTTGCATATGGAGCATGTGAAGTTCAGTCGAAGGTATACCTCACATATGGTAAACATCCAGCATGCCTAGCAGATGATTAATCTATAACTTGCCATGATGGAAGCTTGGTACATGCAAGAAGGACTCACTCTCTTTTCTTATGAAGTCCTGGTGTGCTCAGAAACTGTGTCCCAGATTTATTCAGGGACACCCTAGAAGATCAGGATATCAACAGAAAGCATAATCATAAAACAGCCAGTGTGGTATGCTCTAGGTAGGATCTGGGGAGAGACAGGTTTGATCCTCTTTCAGTCATGGAATCTTGTAGAGTGACCTCAGGCCAGTCACATAACATTCAGCCTTATATACTTCATAGGACTGTTATTACGAGGATAAATGGAGGAGAGGAAAATGATGAAAATTGCTTTGCCTTATCACTGGGGAGACACATAAATGAAACAAATAGATAAAAGGGCTGCAATTCATCACATATGTGAGGAGATTCTGGTCTGAATCAGAAAATGCCTTGATCTCAAGTAGCTGACATTCCTTTCCAGATTTCAGCTGGGAGTGAAATCAAGGATTTTAGAAATTCTTCTAAAATAAGAAAGAGATTTCTCCTCAGTCTCTTTCTCTTCATATACATCCGGAATATTTCTTGTATATTCTTCCAATGCTCATCTAGTCAATAACTAAACCTAAGCTGTTCTGTCTACTGACTTCTGAGCCTTTTGAGGGAAAGACAAAACAAAACAAAAACCCTTGCTTTAGGTCTCTGTGTTAGACAAGAGTATAGCTGTAATTAAAAAATATATTTTTTGTTGCCCAACACAGCCAGTGTTTCATATACAGCCAGTGTTTCATATATTTTGCCAGCATGTTTCACTATAATGACATCTTTGTACCTGTGTGTTTCTTGGCTTTTCTGCATGGCAGCTTTTGGAGTAAAATTATTTCCTTAGGCTTCAATTATTACTGCTAACTGGGCCTTTGCAAATGAAATATGAAATATGCAAACATGGTCTATTTTCAAAGAAGTAATCCAGAAAATATTCAGAAGGGAAAACAACAACAAATGAACAATGGCATCTCGGTCTGCTCTTTGAGAACACTAAGGGACCAGAAATTAATAGCTTAGGTGGTGCCGATCAGGTATGGGGTAGACCTCCATCTTTGGGAGAGTCCAGGTATTTTTGAAATGAAAATAATGTTACATTTCACATCTCCAAGGATTCTATGTTCATCTAACATCATCCTGATTCTATTCTGTGTCCCTAGTTATGCTGCTCTGTGGGCCATGTACATCCCAGTTGCATCCAGCAATTCCCAGTTTCCTCAGTGAGTGAAATAACCTAATTAGGGGAAGACAGGGCCTGCAGCAGTTTACAGCCAGGTACACTTGACCTGGAAAGAGCTCATTCACCCAGCAACATACTGATACAAGCCCTCAAGCCATCACATTACACCCTTTGGCTAGATGGCTAGAGCCTAAGCTTAGCATATTTTTTTTTCTTATTCTCTGTTTTTATATGTCATCTGTGTTATCCCATGGGCCCTCCGAATGGTACCTGTGGAATTGTTTTAAGCTCCTCTCACCACAATCCTGTCACTTCCTCACATCCATCTTTCTCAAAGGTGTTCTCTCTGCTCCCAGTGCAAAAAATAGGACCATTAGTATTTCCATGGATTACTATAACCCTGTGATCTCTGTCTATTTAATGAGCTGCATCAGAAGCTATCCTCCTTATCTATACCACTCTGATCATGTCAGGTGCTGCCTTGACTCAACCCAGAAGCTTTCTGTCTAATTCCTTATGGTGTTTAAAAGTCTCTCTTGTAATTTCATTTTTTTACAGTGTTTTACTTGAATCTTCAGTAATGTATAGCTCTCTCATATTAGCACTGCATTTTTTTGTGCTTACAGAGGATCACATTACATCCCCATAAGGATGCCCTCCTTCCCCAGTATGCTAACACCTCTTCTTCTTCAAGCACTTTGTAGTTATGCAGTGCAGTATCCATCCAGCCTGGCCTTTTAACACTGCCAAAAGATTTCAAGTGTTCTCCTATCAGATAAATTAATTTAGTACAAAAAAGCATTGGGGGAAAAAAGCTTTTGTGCCTGAAAAAATACCTGACTTGCTTTTTCCAGAAAATCCTCCATATATGCTTACCCTTAGGGTCTAAATTGCAGTTGTCAAAAATAAATTGTTAGCACATCTTTAAAAACTATGAGTGAACACTACATAAAATTTAAACAAATAGACTTTTCCCTGATGTGTCTTTCTGGTGGCATACCTTATGAGCACATGAAGCTGACTTATGCTGGGCCACATCATTAGTCTGTCAAGGATAGTATTGCTCTTCAGATAAGGTAGAGGTCTTTCTTGGGTATTTGACTATAGTAAGAACTTACCTGTATATAACATACATATAGCCCAGTTCCTAACACAACCACAATGAGGAGAAACATTAGCTAATGTGAGCAAGATTGTACATTGTAGTGCCCTTTGATAAGAGTGGCCTATCACTTCACCATGCACAATGCCCAATTACCATCAATACATACTTATTACTCATTTGCTAGAACAATGTGTGAATGTGACATTTGGCTTAATCTGACTTACTATTTAATTTTATCCCAATGTCAACAACTTTTCATTTGACCAACAGATGAGTGCCGTCAAGCGATGAGTAATAAAATCCTAAAATTGAAAGAAAAAACCACATCTTTCTTTCTTAGTAACATCTAGTAAATCATAAAACACAGTATTGATGTCAAGATATTAAGAATTTTCCCACCATTGTAAGTGGCAGCCTATGGAGTAATTATATCACTTCACATGGGGAGTGTGACCCTGTTGATTCTCCTGGACCTATAGGTAGTTTTTGACATCAGTGATGGTATCTTTCTGGTCCACCTTTTGTGGGCCCCGGTCACACGGGCCAGAAAACGCGCGGGGGAGGCGTGGCATTTTGCCCCGGAGCTAAATAAGGCGCGGTAGCCCGATCTCACAGGCCACCGGGTTTCCACGCGCCAGCTCTGCGCCGCGATCACACCGCGCTGTTGCAGCGCGGCAAAACAGCAGCACAGCAGACCACGCAAGTGCGAAGTGCGCATGCGCCGTTGGGGGGGCGGGCCGCTGTTGGTGACTTATGTGTGTGCATGCGCTGTCCAGCGTTGGTGCGCACCCCAGGGAAACTTACAACATCCGGAAACCCCGGGGACATGGGCGGGCGTCGGAAGCCGCGGGATACCGGCGCTCCCATGATCAGACGCCAGCCTTTGCCCCGGGGTTTCCAGAAACTACTACCTCGGACCTACTAGTTTTTTACCCCGCGTTTTCGGAGGGAAGCTGCGGGTTGGCCACGGGAGCCCTACGCCTCCCAGATGTGCTTGTATGAACGCGCACGGAAAGTCCGCAGGGCTCCCGTGACTTCAGCGGGGCAAATGCTCCGTGTGGATGGGGCCGTAGTTGAGACTGGGAGGTACCATTCTGCAGTGGATTCAATCTCACCTTGAAGGCAGGTTTCAGAATATGGTCCTGGGGGACTGCTGCTTGGCCCATTTGCCTTTGGCCTACAGGGTTCTGTAGGGTGCCATCTTGTCCCCCATATTTTTTTAAACATCATATGAAGTAGCTGAGAGTGGTCATTTGGAGATTTTGGCTGAGTTGTGACCAATATGCTGATCTCTCAATTCCCATAAATCCCAAAGAAGCTATGGAAACCACAAACCAGTGCTTGGAGGTAGTTTTGGGATAGGTGAGGGCTAACAAGCTGAAACTTACTGTCAACCAAATGTAAGTACTACTAGTGGTGGGAAGGTTGACCAAGGAAGTAGGTCATTTCCTGTTCTGGATGGGACTGCATTTCCCTAAAGGAGCAGGTTTGTAGCTTGGGGATGCTGCTGGATCTGGGTTTTCTGTCAGATAAATGCCTATGTGTGGTCACAGGTACCTTTCACCAGCTTCAGTTGGTGAGCAAGCTTTGGTCCTTCCACTGTGTTGCAAGCCCCGGTAACACCTAGATTACAGTACTGTAATGTGTTCTACAGAGGGCAATCCTTGCAGAGTATCCTGAAGCTACAGTTGCAATAATGCAGCAGCCAGAATGTTTACCGGGGTGGGTCACAGGGACCATATCACTCCAGTCTTGTTCCATCTACACTGGCTCCAAATTTGTTTCCAGGCCCAATTCAAGGTACTAATATACTACCTTATATTGATTGGGGCCAGCATACATAAGAACATAAGAGAAGACATGTTGGATCAGGCCAATAGCCTATCCAGTCCAACACTCTATCACACAGTGGCCAAAAATACCAGATGCCATCAGGAGATCCATCAGTGGGGCATTGAGGACTGGATATATGAACCTACCCAATCAATATCATCATTTTCAGATGGCATGCTTTGGGTTCCCTGACATCTGAGGCTTTCTCAGGCACCATGGCCAAACTCTGGAGCTCCCTCCCTAGGGGGATCTGTCTGTCTCCCTCTATTGTTGTCTTCCAGAAGCAGGTGAAAACTTTTTTTATTTTGTTTGGCATTCTCTCAGCGTCATTGACCCTCCTCATTCTTTGTGTGTTTGTATGTTTTTATGTTCTATTTCTTTTAAATACTTTATCTATCTGCATTTTAACATTGTTCTGATCATTTGCCACCTTGAGGACCCAACTTTTGGGAAGAAATAAAGTAACAACTAGATGTTAAGGTATTCAAAGCTAGTTCTTTCAGTGGCAGCCATGTGATCATCTAGTTCCACAAATAATATAGCACTGTGATCTGTAAAACATGCTTGTAGGGTCATAACTGACTGGGTGGACAGTAGGACTCGCATCATATTTTCACTACAACTACTGAACTTTTTTGAGCAAGAGAGATTGGCAGCACAATCCTAAGAATTCTTTCCTGGAAACAAGCCCCACTCAATAGACCTGAATTGGATTCTGAGTACACCTGCTTAGGATTGCCCTCTAAAAATCTCAGAGGGCATACACATAAAATGATCTTTATTTATAGTTGCCTGCAAAACAATTTATTGTATTGAGTAGCTATGTCATGTTATTTCGGGGGTGGGGGGGAGAACAAATACAAGAATGTACAGTTCCACGCAATGTGTGTCCGTTATTCCACAGAAATGAATCCACACGATGTTCAACAATGTTTTTTAGATCCTTCTTGTACTAAATTTAGTAGAGTGTGCAAACTGAATACAGCATCAAGGCAGCATTACTACAAAAGGGGTGGAGGTTTTTTTATGAAATAATTTCATCCAGTGCTGAAGAGTTAAGTCTTTTTGAATATCCTTAAATCATTACCACAGTCATACATGATAGGGCAATTCAACCATGTAAATTAGTGTGTCTCTTAAAAGCATATGCATATTTTTTAAAATTAACAGGTAATTTGTACTCAAAGCACTACATTCAGAAATAAAGCGCTTCCCATTTTTACATAATCTATTCTGGCTAAGAGCTCAAATCAGGCTAAGAGCTCAAAGGCATTAAATGAAGCCTTTCACCACTAAAGTTTTTTTTTATTTGTGTAGGAAAGAAAATTAAGAGCTAGATGCTGTTTCCTTTCATTTGCAGCTGCATAAAGCAGTCACTTTAGAAAATGAACACTTTGTTAAATTTATAGCTCTTGTGTTCTCATTTAGTCTAATCTGTGCTAGCTCAGCATAACTGCACTGTGTATGCAGCACCTATTTCTCAGCATATCTAACAAATTCTGCATTGACTGATAAAGGGAAAGAGCACAAAGCTTCCTGTTGGAATGTATTTCATTTGGGGGACCATTATATTATGATAATTGCATACTTCACAAACTGAAATAATCATAAAGAGATAAATACAGTGAGAAAATATTGCTTCTGTTAAGTGCTGAACATGAGAATGCAGCCTTCTTTGATCAGTTGAAGCTTTGGAATAAGGACTGCCTCTTAATACTTGCAGGGTCATAATGTATGTTGATAAAATGAGTGAAGAGGTAGATACTGTCGTAAATTCTTTCCTAATGTAAAACATGCTCGAAGCTTACATCAGTCATCTACTTTGTAAATTCCCTTTCAAACACTGTTACTATAAACTTTATGAAATTATCTTAACTAATAAATTAGGTTAATTAGACCATAAGATCTTGTTTGTTATTCATTAAAAATAAACCTACTTCAGACCCCAATATTTATTTCCAATAATTGAGCATCTTCAAGCTTTTCTCACTATCTTTAATGCATATCATTATGCATGTTCTGATTCAACTTGCTGTAATAATATTGACCTTCTTGGTCCAGGATAACCCAGTTGGTTAAAAGAGTTTTGCTTATGAAAGATTGTGTCAGAATGAACCAGTGAATCGAAGATGATTTTCAGAATGCTAGGTATCAAGAAAAGAAAGAGTTCAACATTACAGAACCAAGGCTTTATGGTAATGTGAAGCTGTGTCTATCACTTATGCAGAAGTGTGACAAGAACAAGGAAAAATGACTCCTGAAATCATGGTTCATTGAGTTGAATATGGGACCATGAAAACATTCAATGCCTAAATCTATTTGAACCAGTGCTTTCATTTTGCTTGTAGAATCACAGAAGTAGCATCAATATTTTATTTATCTTTCTTGCAAACATTATGCAGATAAAAGATTCAGTGAGCTTGGCCAGTGCTTTTCTCCTTTCTACTGCCTTACAGAGTTTATTTTCAATCCCAGGGCTTTCGGAATTTACAGTAAAATGAAGGATGAAAGGTTAGTGCAAGGGGAGAAATAAACAACATCCCTGCAAGGTGCACCTCAAGCCCCCAGTCTGCCCAAAAGACATGGCTGAATTGAAGTGTTACATACACACATTTTTCTACATCATCACCATTACAATGAACATTATTCCACTGCTGATATTGAACAGCAGATATAACAAATGACTTTTTAAAAATGCTATTTTTTGTCAAAAGAAAAGAAATGGGGAGAGAAGTAGCTCTTGTGTTCATTCCTATTGTGAAACAAACCTGGAACAGAGGCAGGAAACACTCTTGTATTTCATGGTTTGTTTTTTTAAAACCTTTTGTGAAAGGGGCTTTTATTTCTTCTTCAGCACTGAGCAACTAAAATGAATCCTATGGCTTTCTAAAGACCATATAATTTATCTCAGAGGTAACCAGTAGTCTTGTATGTATTTTCTAACGGTAAATATCTATATGAAGATATAGTTTTTGGTTTTTATTTGTATAAAATTTGATTGGTCTTATCAATGAATGGCAAAAAATTCTATATCTAAATCGCACCAGTTGTTTTTTTGTTTTGTTTTGTTTTTTAATCCTGCACAGCTTTTCATCCCAATCGCAAAGTTTGTGCCAGAACATAGAAAATATTAAATCAAACAATAACAATTTGAAAAATATCTCAGGCAATAAAGAACATGAAGAAGGATAAAGCACCAGGATCAGATCAGTTGACAGCAACGTATTATGAACATCTTGAAGAAGTATTAATAGTACTGTCACAAAAAAAAAGTTATCAAAGAGATAAAGGGAAAAAAGACAATGGCAGGAGGCATACATAGCACTGATACATAAAAAGGGTAGTGATGAATTGCTACCACAGTCTTATAGACCTTAGATTCTCTGCGGAATGTAGACTACAAAATTTTCCCCACAATAATGGCAGAAAGATTAAGAAAATACATACTGAAATCAATACACTCCGATCAAACAGTTTTTGTACCAAACAGGTACATGAAAGATAATATATGATTTATAATTAGATGCAATTGAATTTGTGAATAAGAAGAGAAAGAAAGCAGTATTTCTATTTCTAGATGCAGAGAAAGTATTTGACAACTTAATATGGCCTTTCTTATTGAATGTTTTACAAAATAATGGCTGTGGTCTTGCATTCTGGATCTGGATGCACAGAATATATCTGAACCAACACACACAGATTTTAATTAATGGAAAATTAATGAC
This sequence comes from Gekko gecko, assembly GCA_029375565.1. Lineage (NCBI taxonomy): Eukaryota > Metazoa > Chordata > Lepidosauria > Squamata > Gekkonidae > Gekko > Gekko gecko. Next base: position 120,176,228 of record JAPDNY010000004.1, read on the forward strand.
ATCAATTTCAATTGAAAAATGAACACATCAGGAGTGTCCTTTAACTCCTCTATTATTTATGCTAGCAATAGAGATTTTAGCTATAAAGATCAGAAAAGATGACAGAAATAAGGGAATAAAATTGGAGGATGCAGAGTTCAAAATGAAAAGTTATGCAGATGATGTGCTTCTAACAGTCTTAAATTCACAGAAATTTTTGCAATATATAATTGAACATATTGAAGAATTTGGATCCCTATCAGGCTACAAAGTTAGCAGGAAAAAAACAAAAATGGGAATGAATTTTTTAACATTACAAGAAGAGACTATAAAGAACACAAAGTGCTCAACAGCCACCAACCCTATAAAATATTTGGGAATAAATGTGACTGGACAAAACTGGTAATCTTTTTAAAAATAACTATCAGAAAATTTCAAAATCAATTCAAGCAGATTTATTAAAATGGAAAAAACTAAAAATTTCATGTCTAGGAAGACAGATAGGTAGCCATATTACTCTGTCTGTAGTAGTAGAAAAAAGCAGTAGCATCTTAAAGACTAACAAAATATGTGGCACGGTATGAGCTTTTGTGAATCACTGTTCACTTCTTCAGATAACTGGGAAGAATCTCTGCAACTAAAATTAATGTGCTGCCCAAACTAAACTTTCTTATTCAAAATGTTACCTATATACATAGAAGAAAGAATACCGAAAGAGTGGCAAAGAAAGTTAAATTAATTTATATGGAATGGCAAAAGATCAAGAATAAGCTTCAAAATATTACAAGATGAGAAAAAGAGAGGAGGTTTAGCAGTCCCCGATATAAAATCATATTACCAAGCAGCAGGTCTGGTCTGGATTATGGACTGGATTTAAAAAAAAAACCAAGACAAAGAATAGTAGAATTAGAATCAGCAGATCTTGATGAAAGCCTACACAATTATTTATAGATTAAAAAATGGCCTAAAAAGATCATAACGTAAGAAAGAAGTCACATAATCAGAGACCGTGGTATACTACTTATCTATTAAAAATTCTAATGAATACGTAGAAGTGGTGAAAATATGTTATACTGAATATGTAGTAATTAGAAAACCAGTGTTGTAGTCAAATAGAAGAAGAAGACGTTGGATTTATACCCCGCCCTTCATTACCCAAAGATGTCTCAGAGCGGTTTACAAACTCCTTTCCCTTCCCCTCCCCACAACAGACACGCTGTGAGGTAGGTGGGGCTGAGAGAGCTCTTGACAGAAAATGCTCTTTTTCAAGAACAGCTCTTATCAGAACTACGGCTTGCCCAAGGTCATCTAGCCAGGTGCAAGTGGAGGAGTGGGGAATCAAACCCGGTTCTCCCAGATTAGAGTCCGCACACTTAACCACTACACCAAACTGGTGTGATTAGTTATGAAGTTTGAAACTTAAAATTTAAATGATTAATACAATTGTACCCCAACAGAAATGAGAACTATTGAATTTTGTAGATAATACCCTAAAAATTATAATGAAGGGGATGAAAAAGAAAATATTATCTATCCTATACATTATGTAGTGCATTACTGTCTTTGACAAACACACTTATATTGTACCCCACTGTTTTTCTAAAATAAAAATCTGCACTGCTTGTAAAGTACATGCAGTTATCCCCAGCCCCAAAGCATCACATTATAATTTATACCTTTTCCAGTACACTTCTCATTTTTTCCTAATAATTTAAGGGTTGGACTCCCAGGCATTTTACTGCAACTTAAAAAAAAATCAGTTCCAACATTTGTTTCTGCTGCATCCAATTGCAACTTCTCAAATCTCTTTGTCTCTCTTTCCTGTTCTTTGAAGTTGTCACTGCAATTCCACCTTTCTAACTCTTTTAACAACAGCATTATGTTTCCATTTCAGAGCTGTAATAGGCAAGACAATTATTTCTGAGCACAATCTGTACCACAGTAGAGTCAGGCTTCAAGTTTTTCACAAGTGTTATGTCCAAGTCTGGCTTAGCAAAGGCCAAAGCAAAACTGTCAATTTCTTTTTTAATATAACCTGAGAATTGTTATCATAATAAACTTTAACTCTTTTCCCCCCAAAATTCTGGCAAGGGTGTACTTGATAGAGTCCCCTGGCCTATGACAGATGTCCTTGTGTGCTGTGTTTCTTTCAGAAAGATATAGGTTCATGTGTGGTTGAGGGGCAAATGGGCAAGATATGCTTTGAAAGTTACAGAGGTGGAAGGCTGAGTATGGGAAAGGTACAATTCAGTGGATACAGAGAATCGTTTACAACCCAAAGGGAAATACACAGCTCTTTGATGTGCTAACACCTCTTCATCAAAGTGGTCATGTTCTAGCAGGCATACGCCCCAGGACCTGGCACCCAGATTGGCTAAGGTCCTAGGAGCCACATGGGGAGGGGTTCCTTTGTTTGAGGTTCATTGGTTTTGACTCTTGGTTCATCTGTTGCACTGGGAGAAGCTCATGTGGGTTTTTGTTGACGATGATGTAGAGGACCGTGAGGCTGAAGGATGCTTGCAGAGGCAAAGGGGGGGATGTGCACCATGTAACTAGCAGTCAGCCTCCCTCTGAGGCTGAACCAGATGTTCAAGGGTTGTTAGTGAACTAGCCAGTAACTTTTCTTTCTTGTTTCTTTTATTTTGCTTAGCTGTGTCTGTCTGGTAGTTACCATGAGTTGTGCCTTGTAGTAATAATATTGTTTAACTGAAGAGCCTGCATGTTTCCTTACTCACAGCCTTGCTACTTGGCAATGATAACAGAAGGCTCCTCTTTGGCATTGATCCTTGAGCAACACTAAGTAAGCAGGGCATATTTACAAACCCCAAAGTGGTGGCACACTACCAGAGGCAAGAGAGAGGGGCAAGGAGTGGCTGTCTGATCCTCCCTCCTGACAGGGTTGCAGTTTGCAGGGGAAGTATTGGCAGAAAATGTCCTCATATTTATGAGGTGGTAAAGCTCATGGAAGTCTGATATTTGGTGGGAAGCATAATTTGAATTTGGGAACAATCTTCTGTTTGATTGTGACTGTGATATGAAGTGGGGTGAAGTGCATCCCTCCTTCCTAACCAATGTTTTTAAATGTTTTGTATGTATTTTAACTGTTTTTAATTATCCTAATGATATGTGTCTTGGAGGTGGGCTGATTTTAATGGTGTTAAAGTGCAATTTTATCATACATGTTTTAAATTGTTAACTGCCTTGGTGGTCTTGGTGGGCAAATTCTGGTGGGCAAATTCTGTAAATAAATAAATAAAATAAACCGAGAAACAAGCTGACAGCCATTGTTGCTTCTTTAACATAGGAAAGCTATGTTCCCATCAGCTAGTCCCTGACAATGGCAGGGCTGCCACATTCTGAACCAGATGAAGTTTCTGGGTCATTTTCAATGGCAGCTCAACGTAAAGCACATTCTGATAACCCAGTCGCAAAGATACAGTGTGACCTGGATTAGCATGGCCAGGTCAGTTTAGTCTAAGAAACGAGAGAAGGTGAACCAAATAGAAGGTTGGCAATGATAACATCATACCAACCTGCTTCTCAAGCAACAAAACTGGTTCTGTAAGCAACCCCCAGGCTCTTAACCAGCTCTACAAATGCCAGTTCCATTCCATCCTACTTCCAAAGCATCAGTATTTCCCAGCTCACCGTTTGGTGTAGTGGTTAAGTGTGCAGACTCTAATCTGGGAGAACCAGGTTTGATTCCCCACTCTTCCACTTGCAGCTGTTGGATGACCTTGGGCAAGCCACAGTTCTGACAAGAGCTGTCCTTAAAAGGGCAGTTCTTGAAAGAGCTCTTTCAGCCCCACCTACCTCATAGGGTGTCTGTTATGGGGAGGGGAAGGGAAAGGAGTTTTTAAACCACTCTGAGACTCCAAGTGAAGGACAGGGTATAAATCCAATCTCTTCTTTTTCTTGTCACAGTGCAGCTTCAGATTGCTCTGCCTCAGTTTCTTGACTGTGGCCTCAAAGCAGTGGTACACAGCCCACATGGACAGGTATTGAAACTGCTGGTTCCAGCTGGATATGCATTCCATCTGCCTTGCTGGTGGACAAATGGCTATAATTTTCCATGAACAGCAGGCGCTCATTGCAGACAGTTCCTGGCACTGAATGCATCTTCCTTATTCGATACAAGGAACAGGTTAATGATCCTTCTTATTTACTATCCACTCATCTTGTACCTGGTACCCTGGCAGAGGTGATCTCAGGCTTAGTTGTGACCCTTAGCATGCTGATTATGGGAATTGTTAATATCACCATAAATACTAGGGTTTCCATTATTATTCCATTTGACTGTTCACCTAACAGCGGAGAATGCTATTGTTTTACAATGGATGTAAAGGCTGATGGGGATAGAAGGAATGACTCTTCTTTGCTTTCAATCTTTTTATCTAAAATAACACCAAGAGTCATTACTAAAGACAAAGCTTTCTGTACGGGATCTTGAATGTGGAGTGACTATGCACTTTCGTATTTATGGCCACTGAATGTGATCATCCAAGTGCTGATGCTGTTTCTCAGGAATACACAGATGACCCCCAGGATACATTTCTTTAACTAGCAGTTTCCTTTCTAAGCCAGTGCCTGGATGTAATGGCCAAGTGGATGAGACGAAGCTACTGAAGCTAAATCAAGACTGCATACAGCTGATGATGGTAGGGAAGTCTCATACTCTGGAGTGATTATTTAAGTTTACTGGATAATGTGAAGTTATCCTTAGCAGCCTTTGCAAGAATCTGGGAGGTCTACTTAGACCCCATCTTGTTGTCAGAAAAAAAAACCTGCAGGGAAGTCTGAATACATTCTTATCAGAAGCACCGCCCCGTCCCAGGATGTTGCCGTGAGGTAGCTGTGGCATCGCCACCTTTCTATATATGTACTGGCACTGTATTCAGTTTGTGATCTTATGAGGTGACTGATCAGTCCTAATTCTAATCTCTGAGGACTGATCAGCTCACCCTTAACAGTAGTCTCTTCAGGGTTCCCTTTAACTTCTGGAATTATGGAGGACAACTGCCCAGTATTATTCTTCCCCACAGAGTCAGGCACCAGGGCTTATAAATGTCACACAGCACAGATCTTTATTAAACAGAAAACTCCGACAGGGGGATGGGATATTGTTGTGTAGTGGGTTAGACATGTGTAGAAACCACTGAAATGGTTGTAGTGATCAGCATTGTTTACTGGTACACAACTAGAACACCAAACACTGGCTGGGTGGCCAACTATATACAATACCTGGGAACACCCCTAGATCCTATTGGTGGGTTTAAACCTCCTGCCACAGTTCCTATTGGTTTCCCAAGGAAAATCCAGGAGCCTAGTCCCTATTGTTCGTAGGGAGTTAAGCTTGGCAGTGAATCACTGATGCCTAGTGGCGGTGAGTGGACACAACACCCCTCCCCCCATAGTTTGGACCCATCCTACGTCACATAGTCCTGAAGGTGCGACAATGGCCACCGCTCCCTTGTTGACCACCTGGGGAATGGCACTAGGCCCCTCGGGAGCGTCCACCAGGCTGCTCGGTGGCAGCGGCAGCGAACCTTCTGCTGGCATTCCACTGGGTGCGGATGTGTCTACCTAAGGGGTGGCTGCTGGAACGGGGGTGAGGTGTTGCGGCTCTGTAGGCTGTTCCTCCTGATCCCGGGCATTGGGCAGACTCGCTTCCATGTGCCAGGTGTTGGTTCATCTTCCTATACTGGTAGCATATGCCGTCTCTGCTGGTCAACATACTTGCAGAGAACTTGGCTGCATTCGGTTGACACCTCATATGACACTGGGCCTGTGGGGTGTATGACACGGCTGGCAAGCCACTTGGGGCCCTTCCAATAATTACAGACATACATGGTGTCTTCGGAGCTGCGGTGGCTCAAGTGGTTAAGACGCTGAACTGCAGGCTGTGGAAGGTCAGGAGTTCAGCAGTTCGAGACCCGGGTGCCGCATGACGGGGTGAGCTCCTGTCTCTAGTTCCAGCTCCTGCCAACCTAGCAGTTCGAAAGCAAGAAATTGCAAGTAGATAAATAAGTACCACTTCGGTGGGAAGGTAACAGCGTTCCGTGCACCTTGGTGTTTAGTCATGCCGGCCACATGACCACGGAAATGTCTTCGGACAGCGCTGGCTCTTCGGCTTTGAAACGGAGATGAGCACCGCAACCCTAGAGTCGGATTCGACTGGCTTTCGAGCAAGGGAACCTTTACCTTTACCTTTATGGTGTCTTCAGGGAAGAACCCTCACAGCATCTGTTGCTGCTTTGTTAGGCTGCGTGACTCTGGGGCCCTGTCGGGGTGCAGGCGATAAAGCAGGATCGCGGGTCGTAAGCCCATCAGCAGCTCTGCGGGGCATCAGCCGCTTACTGGGTTTGGTGTGGTTCGTTGAGCCAGGAGGGATCGGGTGAGGTGGTACTCCCAGTCACCCTCCATCAGGCAGCTAAGTGCTTCCTCCGCGGTGTGCACCATCTGCTCCACTTGGCCATTGGTAGCTGGGTGGAATGGCGCGGGACCTCACATGTCAGATGACGTTGCTGCATACAAACATCTGGAACTCTTCAGAAGAGAAGAAGAGATTGGATTTATACCCCATCCTTCACTACCCAAGGGAGTCTCAGAGCAGCTTACAAACTCCTTTTGCTTCCCCTCCCCACAACAGACACCTCATGAGGTAGGTGGGGCTGAGAGAGCTCTGACAGAAACTGCTGTTTTTCAGGAACAGCTGTGGCAGAGCCTGTGACTAACCCAAGGTCACATCAGCAGGTTCAAGTGGAGCAGTGGGGAATCAAACCCGGTTCTCCCAGATTAGAGTCTGCGCACTTAACCACTACACCAAACTGGCTCTCAGAGATAAAACCTGTTCCGTTATCTGACACGATGGTGTCAGGCAAGCCGTGGGTGGCAAATATCTTGTGGAGGGCGTGGATGGTTGCCTTTTAGGAGGTGGCTGAGATGGGACTTATTTCCAGCCACTTGGAATACGAATCCACAGTCACCAGGAATAACAGTCCATGGAAGGACCCGGCGAAATCTATATAGAGCCAGAACCATGGGGTCCATGTTGATTCCCAGGACTGGGTTGATTCCCAGGACTGGACAGGGGCATTGGGAAGCTCCACGACTTGCAACACATGGTGCGCCGGGGCAGGATCCTCCTCCACATCGGTTAAGGGAAGGTGACTCAGGGCGTTGGCATGGCCCATGGCTTTCCCGGGATGGTGCTGCAGCATGTAGTCATAGCTGGAGAGGAACACAAACCATCACAGGACCCATGGCAAGAGAACCTGGGGTGTCCAGTGGTCTGCGGCGAAGAGGCCCAGGAGGGTTTTGTGATCGGTGACGATGGTGAAGGGACGGCCATAGACGAAATCATGGAATTTCTTCACACTGGCAACAATTGTCAATCCCTTTCAATCTACCTGGGCACAATTGCGTTCTGCCACAGATAGGGTCCAGGAATAATATGCGACGGGCACCTCCCGCCCGTCCAGGAGACAATGCCCCAGAACTGCCCCCACGCTGTAGAGGAACGCATCACAAGCCAGGACCACAGGCAATGACTCATCAAAATGGGCCAATACCAAGTTGGAGATCAGCAACACCTTGACCCCCTTGAAAGCCACGGCATGGCGCGGGCCCCACGTCCAAGAAACCTGCTTGTCCAGCAGCCGGTGGAGCGGTTCCACTACCGCCACCTTATGGGGAAGGAAGGTGTGGTAGAAATTGAGTAGGCCCAGAAAGGCCCCCCAGTGGGTCACGATGGTCTGTGCCTCTGCAGTGGCCTCATCAACAGGCAGTTGCTGATAGGCTTGGACAAAAATCGAGCTTTCTGAAGATCTTTGCCCCCGGCAAAGTGGCCAGTACGTGGCTGACTACGGGGACCGGGTAGGCATGGTTCTGTAGTGCCTTGTTAAGTGTACATTTATAGTCCACACAGATGCGGACAGACCCATTAGGCTCTATGACCGTGACTATTGGGTTCTCCCACGCCACGTGAGAGACTGACTCCAGGACTCCTTGGGTCACTTGGCGGTCCAGTTCCTCATCAATTTTGGGCTTTACCGCCAATGGAACCGTCCTGGAATGCAGCCATATTGGGGCCACTTTGGGGTCCAGTTGCAGCACAACTGGGGGGCCTTGTAGAAACCTAAGGTGCATCGAATGGTGGTACCAGCCCAGATCCCGGAGCAATGGCCATTTTGTCGATCGGTTGTGGCTGCAGGCAGGAAGTTGCTTGCTCACCCTTGGTGCTTATCGATCGGAGGATCATAGCTAGTGGTGCGTTGTCTTCTGTCATGGTGACCCGTTGTCCCAGCTGGGATACTCAGTGGCATCCCATCCTCATCGCCATTGTTGTGTAGTGGGTTAAATGCATGTAAAAACCACTGAAACGGTTGTAGTGATCAGCATTGTTTACTGGTACACAACTAGAACACCGAACACCAGCCGGGTGGCCAGCTATATACAGTACCTGGGAACACCCCTAGATCCTATTGGTGGGTTTAAACCTCCCGCCACCGTCCCTATTGGTTTCCCAAGGAAAATCCAGGAGCCTAGTTCCTATTGTTTGTATGGAGTTAAGCTCAGCAGTGAATCACTGACGCCTAGTGGAGGTCAGTGGACACAATAGATATATTTACATAGGAATCTTTGGATACTTTGTAGTATAAACACTTCACTTTGCCTTTTCATAAATTGTAGGCTTATTACTCTCAAGTTGACTCAGATGTACGTTGGTTCAAAAAACCCTTCTCTGACTCCACTCTCTAGAACCTGTTTTGTGGTTAACTTTTAACTGCCTGGCCTCCTGAGTCTACTGGTTTGACAAATCCCAGCTCTACAGACTCCTCCAGACCCTTTGCCCTTCCTTAGCCACCTTAAGTTCATATGGAGTAGGGTATTTGTGGTTTGTGACCCCTGAGGTCTTGTATTTTTCACTCTCTCACCACTCTCCTCTTTATATTAGAGGATACCAGAGCAGGGTGCTTTTCAGCCACAGTTTTTCACTTAAACTGCTCTCAGACTGATTCCACTGAGCTCAGAGGCTGTTGCCTCTCAAAGCTCTCTCAGTAACTCTCTCTCTGTGTTAACTCTCTGTCATCAATTTACGAACTCTCTGACTCTTCCAACAGTCAGATCTCAACCATCATTTCTGTACAGTTATCTGTCACTCATCTTCCTGAGAGTTCCAAGCCACATGGCCCCCACCTCTCTCAAGTGTCATGGTACTCAGCAGCTGCTGGGTTTACCTTGCTGCTGTCCATAAACCTCTAATTCAGTCACAGCATTCTTCCCAGAATTGCTAACTCTGGCGAGTTAGGAAATCCTAGAAATCTACAGCAACTAATGAACTCCAGCCGTGAAAGCCTTCGACAACAGCTTCCTATTTGTTTTCAGGTCCAGTACAAGATGCTTGTTCTTACCTGTAACATTCTTCAGAGATGTGAATTACAGCTGTAGCCAGGGGAACCACAGCCCAAACAGAACAGATCAGTGAAGGTCACAGGAGAACTGGAGGAGTTGGCTGCCCTCAACTTGGCAAGGCTGGGCACTGACTTGTTGGACAGGGCTAAAGAAACAGAGAGGAGGAGGAATCCTGTTGGGCAGATATGGCCCAGGGTCAATGCCATGGAGAGGGGCTAGCTGAATGTTACAAATGCTATTGGCATAGACAGTATTCCCCTGGACCTTCAGAGGGCCCGAAAGGAGGTGATCAGGAGGAGATGGAAAAGTGCTTTCCTGTTAACAAGGGACCACATATTCACATATCGGAAGGGTTCTCTCTCCCCTGTATGAACCCACACACCAACAACATTTCTGGATCCTAGAATAGCTATGTATGCCTTCTTTGAGAGTGGCACATTGCACCACTACCCACTCACAAGCCATCTTCATAGCAGCTCATGGAATAAGCTTCTAGTCCATAGACTGCCATAGAATCATAGAATTACAGAGTTGGAAGGGGCCATACAGACTATCTAGTCCAGCCCCCTGCCCAATGCAGGACCAGCCTAAAGCATCTCTGACAAATATTTGTCCAGCCTCTTCTTGAAAGCTGTCAGTAAAGAGGAGCTAACCACCTCCCTAGGCAGCTGATTCCACCTTTGAACCACTCTGACCATGAAAAGGCTTTTCCTAATATCTAGCCAATACCTTTCTGCATGTAATTTAAATCCGTTGCTATCTTCTGCTATCAACTGGAACAGCTCCTTGCCCTCCTCCAAATAACATCCTTTCAAATATTTAAAGAGAGCAATCATGTACCCCCTCAATCTCCTCTTCTCCAAACTAAGTATTCCCAAGGCCCTTAGCCTTTCCTTGTAGAGTTCAGTCTCCAGACCCCTGATCATCCTCATCGCTCTCTTCTGCGCCCTCTCAATTTTGTCCACATCCTTTTTGAAGTGAGGCCTCCAGAACTGCACACAGTACTCAAGGTGCAGCCTGACCAAGGCAGTATACAGAAGGGCTACGACCTCCTACGATTTCGATGCTATGGCCCTTTTAATACAACCCAAGACTGAAATTGCCTTTTTTGCCACTGCATCACATTGATTGCTCATATTTAGTTTACAGTCCACCCTTACCCCAAGATCTCTTTCGCATATTCTACTCCCCAGAAACGTAACCCCCATCCAGTATTTGTGCTTGACATTCTTGTGGCCCAGATATAATACTGTGCATTTATCTTTTTTGAATTGCATCCTGTTTGCAACTGCCCACTTCTCCAGAGTATTCAGGTCTTGTTGAATGCTAACTCTATCTTCTTGGTGTTTGCTACTCCTCCCAATTTGGTATCATCAGCAAATTTAATGAGTAGCCCTTCTACCCCTGCATCCAGATCACTGATAAAAATGTTGAAAATTACCGAGCCCAAAACCAAGCCCTGCGGCACCCCACTGGACACCTCCCTCCAATATGATGAAATACCATTGACCACCACTCTTTGTGTGCAGTTGGTGCAGTGGTTAGGAGTGTGAACTCTAATCCGGGAGAACCGAGTTTGATTCCCCAGACCTCCACATGCAGCTGCTGGTGTGACCTTAGGCCAGTGTCAAGTTCTTTCAAAGCTGTTCTCTCATGAGCAATTCTCAAAAAAGCTCTCTCAGACCCACCTACCTCACAGGGTGTGTGTTGTGGGAAGGGGAAGGGAAAGGAAATTGTAAGCCACTCTGAGACTCCTTTGGGTAGTGAAGGGCAGAGTATAAATCCAATCTCTTCTCTGTCTCTTTTCTCTCTACATGGTTGAGACAGCTGGGCATTTGCAAAAATTAAGTGTACATTTATATATATACATATATATATGGCTCTAGTTCATGCAAGTTTTGTGGCCACATGAGCTTTTTGTGAAGATGTTTTTGCATATTTAAAATAAATAATTAAGGACAGTGAAGCTAATATTCTGCTCATGAAGGGCATCTCAGATTGTTTAGCAATTCTGGTATTAGATTGCAGGGAAATAGTGACATGAATTCCTTGATTTCTGTAATAAAAACATAAGGATTTGAAGAGTTCCTAGAGTATTGTGACATCACCTCCAGGTACAACCAGAATTGATATTGCAACACTGATTAATGTTGCTCCTCACCACACTTTTTTTTTGGCTTGAGATGTAGGGGAAGGACATTACCTGCTGCCTCCATGAAAATGGCAGCCTATTGAGAGCACCAGCACATTGTAGGACTTAAGAGTGCTAGACGAGGATCCAGGTTCAAATCCCACTCTCTCACAAAACTCATGGGGTGACATTGGGTCAGTCCCTTTCTTTCAACCTAACCTACATGGCAGGACTATTATGAGAATAAAAATGGAGGACAGGAGAATGATGTATGCTGCACTGAACTCCTTGAAAGAAGGACAGTTTTTTTAAAATACTGTACAATAATAAAAAGGCACTAACATGGTTTACAGGATAGAAAATGTGACTGCAAAGTGCTTCTCTTTATACCAAACATTTTCATCTAAATTGTTGAAGTCTTGTAGCCTTGAGCTCCTAATTTACATCCATTAAGAAGACATCCCCCAAACATTTATAGTGATTCAGTTGACATTCTGAGTCATCAGCATAACAAAAGAATGATCCACCAGTTACTTAAAAATCCCCAAACCCAGAACAACAGGAGTCAATACTGAGGTCTATTTATTTCTACCCTTTTTAAATTGAAGAGGCTCAGCAGCTGTGATTTCATCTCTCGGCTTTAAAAGATTGCATTCGAACAATCAAAGTTTGAGTTGAACTACAGAATGTAAAGAATTCTTCTACATCCCTTTACATGGGCAATAAAGAAACTAAATTAAGAGGGAAATCACAGGAGGAGAGAATGGATGTTTACAGGCATTTAGTTTCTCCAGATGTGTATTTCAGAACACATGGGAATCCTTGTGTTGGCATGGATCAGAAAGTGAGTGTAGCACTTCTCCTTCATAGATCCCTTTCAGCACAGCAGAGCAAACCAGGAGCCTGCATATACATGCTTTGCTAAGGTATTTAAGTTCCGTAAATCCAGTTATAATACTAATGATGTGAAGCATCCTCTGCAGTTGTTCGACCAATTCCTTTCTTGACATCAGGAATACTGCTGCACCTCAAGGACAGTTCCATTTCATCCTCACCCACAAAACAGACTTGCAGAAATTGGGCTTTGTGTTGTGGCTCTGACAGCAGACTTCCAACCAAGTGATACAACTGTCCCTGTACCTTGAAGATGGCTATGAAACCGGCTTATAGAACCTTCCTGGCCCAAATTATGTCATGCTGAAGCATCCATTGTACTTACAGACATGGTCCATGAAATGGGTGTGCTCAGGATGGCTGCCCAATGGCAGGCTGTGGAGAGGTTCAGACAGAGGTTCAAAGGGTGGGAGCTGCACCTTGCCACTATTGCAAGACATGCTGATGGGCTCCTATTTCCACTTGAGGGTATTGCAATATTTGCATTTGGGTGCCATGGTACCCAGAGCTACAGTGCAATCTACCTCATAAGCCATATCAGGATCATATGCCATGACTGAGTGAGCCTTGATCTTCCATGGAAATGATGGACTCTCTATTTGTGTTCCTGGATTGTTTTGCTCATATGGAGACTGTGTTGTTCTGAGCACCTCAGGGTGATCTTGCTGGTACCTGGCCTGCGCAGCTTGGTGCACCACAGGAGTATTATGTGCAAATGTCTTTGCCACATTCCTAAGTTGCCTCCTCCTTGTAGTTCTGGTGTATCTGACTTGACATTTCCCAGGAGCTTTCTTGGGGGCAGTAAGATGTGAGAGGTGTGAGGGGACTTGGTCTGAAGAAGTGGTGGTGTGGTGGACATTTCTTCAGGTTCATGAGGATGGCATCAGGGAGTCTAGGCCAGCAGCAGTGTTAAGGCTGAGCAAGCCTCTCCAACAGTTTTAAAGACTCTGAGCCCCTCCCAACCCTTGACAGACAGTTGTCTGTCAGGTGTAGAAGGGTAGCATGTCTGAAGGCATCAGGGAGGGTGGGCCAGCAGGATTGCTAAGGTGATGCTGCTTGGGCAACCTCCCGATGGCTTTCAATGCTCTGCCCCTCCTTCTGACAGACAACTGCCTGTCAGGTGGAGAAGGGGTGGGTGGGAGTGTGTCTAAAGCCATTGGGGAGGCTGGCTCAGCAGCATTGCTAAGGTGATTCTGCTTGGGCAGCTTCCCTGATGGATTAAAGTACCCTGGCCCTACTCCTATCCCTGACAGACACCCGCCTGTCTGGTATTGGGGGAGTGTGTTTAAAGGCATCAGGGAGGCTGAGCCAGCAGCAGTACTAAGGCAATTCTGTTGAGCAAGCCTCCTCGATGGCAGTAAACATCTCATTCATTGGGGAGGGGGTGGGGTATTGCAAGCCATTGTGGAGGCTGGGCCAGCAGGATCGCTAAAGCATTGCTGCTGGGGCAGGCTCCCTGATGCTTTAAGCACCCTGCACCCACTGCTGCACCTGACAAACAGCTGCCTGTTAGGTGTAGGAGGTGGGGGGAGCTTGTTTGAAGCTATCAGGGAGGCTGGGCCAGCAGCACTGATGCACCTCACAGATGGTTGGCCATTCCTGATTTCCTCAACTGTCATTAGCTCTCTGCAGTTGCCTGTAACTGTTTTTTTAACCTCAGAACACTGAGCTTGGCAGCTGACCACTCAGAGAGTGGGGAGTGCAAGGAGGCAGCAGCCTGGCAGCCACATATGAAGCAATGGGGGGAACACATTTTACCTTTCCAAAAATCACTTTTTAATGAGCATCTACGTCATGGTAGGAGTGCTCTCCCCGAATTTCATGTTTCTAGGTCCAGGGGTTCGGCCTGGGCATTGATTTTATGGTGAGGGGTCTTTCTTTTATATATATACACTAGCCTGATACCTGTGCTTCGCTACAGTATTTAAGTTCTGTAAATCCAGTCATAATACTGATGATGTGAAGTTTGAAATGTAACCTTTGTTTTAGGAATTCTAATGGAGAAGTTTGTAATGTAAAAAAAATGAAGTGAGACATACGTACAGTTTTCCCTTCTCTACTGAAGGACCTCTCTGTGTTTGCCATGCTGGCTCTTATGAGAAATGTCTATTCAGGAGTCTTGAATTACTGATTTCTGTAACTGTTTTCAACTGTCTGCAGTCTCTTTTAGCTGTGTTCTTACCTCAGAACATTGAGATCCACAGCTGAACAATCAGAGGGACGTGGGTACATGCAAGCACTGAGCTACACAGTTGGCCAATCAAGGAGGGGGCACAAGGAGGCAGCAGCCTGCCAGGCACATAGAAAACAATTGGTGGACCACATTTTGGCCTTTTTTACCCACTTAGGGGTTGTGTTTCTCAGAAATCTCTTTGTAGTGGGGGCTGAGGTCATGGTAGGAATGCACTACCCTTATTTTGGGTTTCTTGGTGCAGGGGGTTGGCCTGGGCATTGTTTTTTTTTCCCTTGAGTGCAGAGCATACTTTTTATATACAAAAAATGCTTCTTAGTTATGTAACATTTAAGAAGTAGGACATACACATATTCAAAACAAAACAAAAACAAAAAACAGCTGAGCAATCAGATATTAAGCAAGTTCATATGAACCAATTTTCCAGAACCCACATTGTGAGAAGTTAAATAACCTGATACAGGAAACCACTTTTCTACAAATTTGGGGTATATTCCCATAGTGGGTGGGAGTGTGGCTAAATGGTGGTCTCCCTGATGGATTAAAATGCCCTAGCCCTGCTCCTACACTTGACAAACACATTCCTGTCTGGTGTAAGGAGGGGGGGGGGAATTGTGTATAAAGGCATCAGGGAGGATGGGCCAGCAGCAGTGTTAAGGCAATCCTGCTGAGAAAGCCTCCCTGATGGCTTAAAGGACTCTATGCCCCTTCCAACCCTTAACAGGTGGTTGCCTGGCAACTGTAGCAGGGGCAGCATGTCTGAAGGCACTGGGAGGCTGGGAAAGCAGGACTGCTAAGGCAATGCTGCTTGGGCAGCCTTCCGAATGGCTTTCAATGCTCTGCCCCTGCTCCCGCACCTGAAGACAATGGCCTGTCAGGTCTGGAAGCGGTGGGTGGGAATGTGTCTCAAGCCATTGGGAAGGCTGGCCCAGCAGCCCTGCTAAGGTGTTTCTGTTCTGGTGGCCTCCTTGATGGATTAAAGTACCCTAGCCTTGCTCCTACACCTGCCTGTCTGGTGTTAGGGGGGGGAATGTGTTTAAAGACAATGGGGAGGCTGGGCCAGCAGCAGTGCTAAGACAATCCTGCTGAGCAAACCTCTTCAATGGCTGTAAGCATCCCGCCACCTCTCCTACACTTGAAAGGTAGCTGCCTGTTCAGTGGGGGATGGGTGGGTATTGCAAGCCATTGTGGAGGCTGGGCTGGCAGGATCACTAAAGTATTACTGCTGAGGTGGGCTCCCTGATGGCTTTAAGCACCCTGCATCCGCTGCTGCACCTGACAGATAGCCACCTGTCAGGTATAGGAGGTGGGGGGGCATGTTTGAAGCCATCAGGGAGGCTGGGCCAGCAGCACTGATGCACCTCAAAGGTGGTTGGCCATTTCTTTCTTCCTCAACTGTCATTAGCTCTCTACAGTCGCCTGTAACTGAGCTCTGCAGCTGACCAATCACAGAGTGGGGGTGCAAGGAGGCAGCAGCCTGGCAGCCACATAGGAAGCAATGGAGGGAGAACATTTTACCTTTTTTGACCCCCTTAAGGGTTGAATTTCTAAAAAACACCTTCTTAATGAGTACCAACATCATGATAGCAGTGCTCTCCCCAAATTTCGTGCTTCTAGGTCCAGGGGTTTGGCATGGGCACTGATCTTATGATGAGAAGGACTTTCTTTTATATATATATATATAGATGGAACAAAATATGTTTTTTCTTCAAAGAACTGCTCCTTCTTTGGACCAGTTGCTTTCCAGCCCATGGCATCCTTCCTATCTCTCTAGGCACAATCTCCAGTATGGAAAGCAGCACAGCAGAACCAGGCTCATACTTGAGTACTATCATATCCATTAGGAAGCACAATGTTTTGTAACACATGGAGAAATCGAGGTCTTGTGCTAACATGTAAGTAAGGACTGCCATGGCTGTAAAGGCAATGGGCAAGAAGGAGCCTCTCTAGGAATCCAGTCACTCTCATTAAGCTTTTGCTTGGCAGAAAAGAACTGTGAATGCCTCCAAGTTTAGATCTCTCTATTTAGATCTTTAAACTGTCAGCCTGATGGTGCAGAATGGAGTTCTGAGGCTCCAGGTAGGGCCTAGGCTTGGACATAGTACCAATTTCTTATGCAAGTTATGATTAATTTATCAAAAAGGTCTGATCAAAGATTCTTGATCTTTATCATGGTAAGGCACTTAAAGCCACAGTAATTTATGAGCTTCCACAAGTATAATTTAAATATGGCAAAAAGAAGAAAAAAAAATCACATGCACAGTATCAGGCAGATTCAGCTAAAAAGAAGAAGCCATTGTTTTCTTCATTGCATCTGTAGTATAAATCCAGGCAAGTAAAATTCAATTAATCTTAAGAATTCTTAAAATTCTAAAAAGTCTATTTTTCTTGGGGAGTATTTTTAATGACTATTATCACTGAAATTCTTTCTGTTAGATTTTAGATTTATAAATATATGATCACAACAACGGTGGTGAAAAATCACACTAATAGGGACTAAAAGTGATCCAGTGTCATATCTCTCTGAAATTATTTTCCTCTATGAAGTCACATACGTGTACTTTCTTTGAATTGAGGAAATACTAGAAGTGGGAGAATGTTAAAACCTATATTACATTTTCTCTGTATACATTCCCTCCCCAAGCTGCTATCACTCCCATGACAGAAAAATACAAGCACCATACAATAGCAATTAAGAGAACTTAAAAAAATGAATATTCTCATATTTAAAAGTTTTCAGGTAATTTTTTTTATAATTCACCTTGAAAGGCAATATTATCAGTTAACAGGAAAATCTTCAGGGCAACTCTAGTATTTATTTAGAAAATTAGGGTTGGTAGTATCATGGTAAATGTTCTGAAGAAGTTCTCCACTTTCCATTAAATTGCAATGATTTTTTAAAACAAATCTTAACTGTCAATATCACTACGCACAGCAAAATAATCTTATGTTTGAGCTGTGGACTGCAAACATAACATCGAGTTCAAGCAAGGTCACAAGAATTAGCATCGAAATACCTGCTTGAATAGCAGGTAACCATAGGAGTCTGTTTTTCAGCATTCTTGTGAACAAGGCTCCTTCAGTTGGATGTAATTTCAAAACCTCACATTGCTTAGCTCCATTTATCATCAGCTTTAGAAAATCAAGGCAACCCAAACACTGCCAATATTTCTTTTTATTGCAGGGGATCCAGAGTTGTGTTTGTGCTGCTTAGCATTAACCTGAGAGTGAAATCAAAATAAAGGACTTTGTTATTACCTCACAAAAAGAGCAGCCTTTTATAATCCTTAATTTGTTTTCTCAGAGATTTTCCTATTGATTTTAATTAAGCTTTCCCTTAGCTTGCAGGGCTACAGAACTTTAAAAGGGAGAAGGAGGACATTGGGTGGGTTGCCTGTACAAAGCTCTGCTTAGAATTCACTGGAAGGATGTTTAAATATCTTTTCTAACTATTATACATGTGCTATGTGCTCTTTCTACAAAGTTACCAAGGTAATAAAAATAGTAATCCAATTGGAAATTAGCTTGTTTTAGTCTAAAATTAAACATCTTCAGTTCTGCAAAGTCACCAGCATCATACATTCTTATTTCAAAGTACAGCTGGCAATGGGATCACCAGGAGCAGAATATATTCCATTCTATATTAAAAACTGAGACCTAAATTAAAACAAAATCTAAAAACATTTTCTGTCCTCCATAATATTTTTCAGGCCAATATTTTTATGGTAGAATAATTTTGTGATACAGTATATAACCCCATCTCCATGGCATTGCATGTAGCACCTGTAAAACGTATAGGAAAAGACTGCCTATTTGATAACTGTAGTGGCCTTAGACACAGCAGTTGCTCTAAGCAACAGAGCCTGATGGGAGATGTAGTATTGTAGGATAGAAAACAGGAAGTAGAAGGGTGGAGTCCTGGCCTGTGTTCAGGTTTATATATTTACAATATAAATATTGTTTAGCATCTAAGTTGTGCTGGGTTGCTTGATACAACAATAATGCCCTTTACATCTTTATCACCTCAAAGACGAAACAATGCAGAGCAGAGCAGAAAAAATGTAGTACTTCAAACATGAGTTGGAGTGCTTTCAAAGAAGTCATTGGAAGACATATTGTAAAGATTATATGGTGCCATATAGCTCTTTACCATGTGAGTGAATTAACATTTCAATCATTCTCCAAACTCTACTCATGCTTTTATGGTGGTTGGTTCTAAAACCATTGTACAACCTGTTCATGTGGTAAGCTTAGTATCAGTTCAGTATAATTTCTCCACAGATACTAGGGAATGTTATGGTGCTCTCCATACATAAAGTTTTGTTATCTTCAGTTAAATCATTTCAGGTGGGAAGTGTTGGGAATGCCAAGGTCCTCCGTCATACAGAATCACTGACCCTTTTCAAACTGTCTTTGTATTCTATTTTAGTAACTGGTTGCTAATGGGGTTTTTCCTGTCATTTCAAACAGACACATTTTCGTAAGTGGCTGCTAGTGGAATTTACTTACTTCTTCATACAAACCCACTTGCATCGGGTTAGCAAAGTGTACTTGAGCTGCTTTTGAGGGAAACTGCTGTTTTCCATTTTCAACCCCTTTGTTGCACTTCTGAATCACTGTGCTGTGCTGTTCAAAATGCCCGTAGCACTTCCTACAATGCCCCTTTCCCCCACCCTTTTCACCATGCAATCTTTTGCAGACTTTTTAACATTCTAAGGCAAGCTCTATAGCACTAAACCGCTATAGCACTAAAGTGCTATAGTGGCACCATTGAGATGCATTGGAGTCAATGCATCTCAATGGTGCCCCTACAGCACTTCAGTGCTACAGCAGTTTACTGCTATAGCACTCATCTTAGAATGTTTTAAGAAGTCCAAGGAAGATTGCACATTGAAAAAGGGCAGGGGAAAAGTGGCACTGTTTAAAATGACCATAGCACTTTAGAGACAGAAGGAAATTCGCTATATGAAACCCCCATCCCTGTATCACTTTACTCAAAATTGGGCATGTATAGGAAAAGACTTTCCTGGTTCATTCCTGCTAGGCCCAAATGGTCTGGCCGATGACATATCCCTGTGACTTTTGTCACCTGCACAGATGCCAAGCCTGGATATCCATTTCAAAAGCCACCTTGGCACCTTTGAGGGGGAGATCAGACATTGAGACGTTTTCCCACGCTGAGGACACAGGTGTTCCAAGGCATTTACACTTCAAAGCTCAAGCAGACAAAGGTCAGCAATGGCTGCACCTACCTAGTTAGACATGCCTTTCCATCCTGTCGTGATTGGGTAAATGGCCATATTCAGTTATGACAGGAGTAGGAGGGGATTGTGCTCACCCTATGGGAAAAGGGACATAGGTCTCTTGGAAGAAGGGCCCCTTCTGAGTGTTTGTTCCCTTTTGGATTACAAACCTGCAACATGGAATTTTACTGGTGGTGAGTGAAACTGGACTTAATTGCTCACAGCAAACACGGTTTTCATCCTGAAGATTCCTTGGTTCCATAACACACATTGAATGACTGGTAATTATGAAATACCTCTATGTGTAGTCACAGCTGGATAAGCAATAGGCCTTGTTCATTGCTTTCTAATCTTTGCACGTCTGATTGTACGCATGCTTTGCTAAATAAAGATAATATGTAGATTAATATTATATGAGTTTGAGTCCTGTATTGCAACTAAGGCCCAAGCCTAAAATTCTGTTGCCTGGGGCTGACTCAGCTGATGTAGCTACCACTGTGAGTTAATTAATTATCTGCAGCTCTGGTCCAGAGCTGATGTTAATTCCCAGAAACCAGGATGGAGGTGGGACCTCTTCTCCTGTCTGAGTTGGGAATGTTCAAAGGAGGTCCTGGTGGCAGATTACTGATTTAAGTGTTCCTGAAGCATGTGGGATTTTGGTATCTCTCATTTCTGGAGGGGTGTGAGAGAGGGGTAAGATCCTGCATGTGCTGGCAGAGAATCAAGAATTGTGCCTCTCTTATCTCCTGGACTGGGGCTCTGAGAGGGACAAAACCTGCACAGGGCAAACAACAAATAACATCCAGTTTAGAATGGTAACGTGAAAGGGCATAAAAAGAGACATTTTAAAATCATCAAAGAGAACATTTAAAATTTATCAGTAGAGGTGCACAATTGGAATTTGCTGATCCTAAAAGGTATCTACCTTTTCTGTCATCAGATTGAACAGATAGTATCTAACACAGGGAAATGCTTCCTGATAGTTTTCCAAACCATGATCATTCCCATCTGATAATGACCTGACAGACCCACAACTGGATTAGGTGGTTTATTCTCAGTTCCCAAAAAATGGGTGGGGTGGGGGTGGAGAGGCAGGTCTCCCAGCCTGAGTTCAAAGAGAGAGTTTAGTCCCTGGCCTATTACACTATCATGTGCAGCAGTTTCTCTCCAATAGCTCCTCCTGTGCTGCTGGCTGTGAAGATGCCATTGATTGATTTGAAGGCCTCTGCCTGGACTTTGAGTATGCAGACTCTGCTCTGGACCTTGGACTCCTGCACTGTACCCTTGCTTGGACTACAGACTGCTTTGATTTGTTTTGATTGTTAGTAGTAGCTAGATTTTCTTTCCTTTTTTTCTTTGTTGGGAGGGGATTAGTTACAAACTGAGCACATTTGTGTTTTCTCAGGTAGGGGAGGAGAAGTTACTTTGCTATTATTGATTGATCATTCTTATTTTAACTTTTCATTAGTTGGGGGTCTCGGGTGGGTGCAATTTAATTATCAATAGTTGCTCTAGAAATTGTTTTCTCTTTTTCAGGGATCCCTTTGTCAAACTCACTTGAAGCTTGGGGAGTCATTATTAAAAAGGGAGGACTAAGTTCAGGGAAATTTTGGTGTCAGTGTGGTGTAGCAGTTAAGAGCAGCACACTCTAATCTGGAGAACCGGATTTGATTGCCCACTCCTCCACATGAAGCCTGCTGGGTGACCTTGGGCCAATCACAGTTCTCTCAGAACTCTCTCTGTCCCACCTACCTCAGAAGGTGACTGATGTGGGGAGAGGAAGGGAAGGTGATTGTAAGCCGCTTTGAGACTCCTTTGGGTAGAGAAAAGCAGGGTATAATCACCTTCCGTTCCTCTCCCTAGCCCTCCCTCAGGACCCACAATTCTAGCTACTACTAATAATTAAAACAAACTAAAGCAATCTGTAGTCTGAGCAAGGGTCCAGCATAGGAGTCCAAAGTCCAGGCTGAGGTCTGCATACTCAAATCAAATACAGGCAGAAGCCTTCAAATAAATCAATGGCTTTTCCACAGCCAGCAGCTGTCTCAAAGTGGTTTACAAAAACTTACTCTTCTTCTGCTATTTGGTAAAAAAAAAAAAAGCCACTCTGGAAAGCCTGCCATTTCCCCACCTTTTTTACCCACTGGAAACAATGGAGGGAAGGATGGCTAAGGGCACCTTCTCCAGGACCATAAAACCAAATCTGTTTGCCCAATTCAGTTGAAACTTGGGTCTTTAGTAGAGAAGGAAGAGTTGATTCACTGAAAATTTGGTGTCATTTAGTAACGAAATGGCAACTCCAGAAAACCTGCCACCCCCACCTCCCTTTTTCAGGGAAATAATGGGCAGACATCCACCCTAGCATTAATGAAAACGGAAACTTTCTGTGACATTTTTCAATACAATACATAAATTCCTGAAATTTAATGAAAACGCTAACCCTGCCCTTTCTGAGATTACAATACAAAATTAAAATGATAATTTTTTCAAGCACATAGCCCTGGTTATCACCACACATTATGTCTCCTAACTGCAGAATTTACAAACTGCACAAAACAGAAAGCTGAAGTCTGCATTACATCGTCATTGAAAATGGTCTCCCAATGAAGACTGTGTTACCTTTCTGCCAAAACATTTGGAAATGTTTACGAAAATTGTGAACAAGACTCTTCTCACTTCTACTTGAAATATGGAGTCTCTATGCAACAGTGTAATGTCTCATGTATGTGATGGAACATAGCTGCATAGGTGTGTCTGTGGAAGAGCAAGGAAGGAAAAGCCATTTGCTCATGCCCCGGCCTTTTCTTTTAAAGATATTTGCAGGACTTATTACACACATGGCTAAAACAAACATCTTTCTGCAGATGTGCACAGAACAGCCTTACAATTTTGCCTGAAATAATAGATTAATAAAGGAGGAAGGACTGGAGGATTTTCCCCACCCCATTGCTGTCGCATACTTCTAGGAACTGAAGTTACTTCTTAGGTTTATAGTCCTCTGTTAAAAGAATGCATGGAATAACATATGCTTTATCTACAACATTGTAAATCTTAACAGTGCAGAACACTCCATGTTTCACAGCAATATAAAAGATACATCATAGCTATTAACCTTCCCCCTTTGTTACTGATAAAGTAAAATAGAATCATTTTTTATAGTAACAGTAATGTACCTGTTCAGATAAATATTTCTCTTGCAATAAATCTGGGCATTTTACAACTGTGCACCATTGTTACAAACTATAAAGTGAGTAATTAAATTGGGAAGGATTAGATAGTACACGATAAATTAACATTCAAACTCTCTCTCTCTCTCCTGTGTTCAGGTTGCCAGCCTCCAGGTGGTGGCTGGAGATCTGGAATTACAACTGGTCTCCAACCAACAGAGATCAGTTCCCCTGGAGAAAATGGCAGCTTTGGGAGGAGGAGGAGATTGGATTTATACCCTGCTCTTCACTACCTAAAGGAGACTCATACTGTCTTACAATCCCTTTCCTTCCCCGTAACAGACACTGTGTGAGGTAGGTGGGGCTGAGAGAGCTCTCTCGAGAACTGCCCTTAAGAGAACAGGAACTTATTACTGACCCAAGGTCACACCAGCAGCTGCATGTGGAGGAGTGGGGAATCAAATCCAGTTCTCCCAGGTTACAGTCCGCACTCTTAACCACTACACCAAACTGGTTCTCCCAGTTTGGAAGGTGGACTCTATGGAAATATATCCAAACCCCACCCTCTTAATCTCCAGATATTTCCTAACCCAGAGCTGGCAACCCTACTCTTTGTGTATGTGTGTACACAGGGCTCATTTCCAGCTGGAACAAGCCAGGATTTCATTCCAGCAGTAAGAAGCCCAGGAGCGGCAAGCTCCGCCCCCAGAGCCCTCAGTCAGGCCAGGAGGGAAGCAACACACACGTGCTGCCTCTTTCTGCTTGCCACCACCGCCACACTGCTGCTACCAGCCAGAAGGCAAGGTAAGTTAGTGGAGGTGTAGGGTGAGGGCTTGTTTCAGGTGGGGTGGCCTGGCTGGTGTGGGGAGTGGGGGCTTGATCAGAGGGGGTGAGAGAGCCATGGGTGGCCTGGTTGGTGAGGAGTGGTGGTGGCAGGGGCTTGATCAGGGGTGGGAGAGCTTTGGGCAGCCTGGCTGGTGTGGGGAGATGGCGGGGGCTTGCTTAGGAGGTGGGAGAGCCATGGGCAGCCTGACTGGTGTGGGGGTAGTGGGGGCTTGATCAGGGGGTGGGGGTGGGAGAGCCGTCGGTCGCCTGGCTGGTGCAGGGTGGTGGTGGGGGATTGATGGGGGTGGGAAGGCCCTGGGTAGCCTGGCTGGTGCAGGGGTGGGGCTTGATTGGGTTGGGTGGAGTGGGGTGTGTGTGCTGGCTTCCTTCCTTCCTCCCTCTTTCTCTTCCTCCCTTCCTTCCCATCTCTTTGCCCTCTTTCCCTCCCTTCCTTCCTCCTCATCTCTTTCCTTCCTTCCTTCCTTCCTTCCCCAAATTTAGAAGAACAAAACAGAAAGGAGGGGATAGAAGATTAAAATTACTCAATACGAGTTTGAGAGTGCAAATTTACAGAGTAAAATTAATAGAGAAAAGTCCATCTGAATGAGAATGAAGAGATAACAATATGATCATAGCAAATATGTTCTGTTACATTTGCTTTTTTCTTAGGTACAGAATATACTCAGTCATAGATTTTTTTAAAAAATTGATCTTTTCCTTTTTTTTTGGGGGGGGGGGGTGCTGTGGTCTCGTTACCTGGAGATTTTTTTGGGGGAGCCTGAGCGGTGGTGTTGCCTTCTGACATACTTCCAGTGATATCAGGGGGTGTGGCATATGTAAATAAGTTATGTTAATGAGTTATTCTAATGATCTCCTACACCTCTTTTTCTATGAAATGACCCCTGTGTGTGCATATCTTCTTTGTACAATGGTCTTTTCAAATAAATCTGTGACAATCTTCTAAATGTCACCATCTAACAACTTTTGAAGTATTTAATGTTTATATCTATCTAAATTAGTAGGATTCAGTTTAGTTTCAGAGAGTAGCCATGTTAATCTGCAGTAGAACAGCTCGATTTGAGTCCAGTAGCACCTTAGAGACCATGATTTTGGCACCATGGACATTGTGTCTCTATATATGTCTCTGTATACGAACATCCCCCACAAAGATGGACAAGTCATCAGGAACACCATCTTTAACAATACCACAGCTGACCTTGCTATCAAGCTCTACAGTTTGTCCTCACCCACAGCTACAAGTGTGGGAAAATTTTACATGGCTTAATGGAATTCACTCTCCCTTTGCAGGTTACTTGTCTGGAAGACTGGTTACTCAGGGCCAAACTAGGGACACCCATTTTGAAGCACTGAGTCCCCAGCCAAGAACTCCTTTACACTGTACTATGGGGGCTTGATTCTGGTTGACACTACCATACCAATCTGAAAATGTGATAGGGTAGATGGGCTAATAATATCCCCGGACCATTTTGAGTTGGGGAAAAAATATGCAGGAGGAAGGCAGGAGCCCCTCCTCCACCCATGCTGTGATGGTCCTAATTAGAATTGGCTCCCAGTGATCTGTTTAAAGGAATTTCTGGCTGGGAACACACTGGTTCAAAATTGTGGCCATCCCTGGGACTACATTATCATCTAGAAGAAGAGAAGAGATTGGATTTATACCCTGCCCTTCACTACCCAAAGGAGTCAGAGCAGCTTACAATCTCCTTTCCCTTTCCATCCCCACAACAGACACCCTGTGAGGTAGGTGGTGCTAAGAGAGCTCTGAGAGAAACTACTCTTTTTCAAGAACAGCTGTGCCAGAACTATGGCTTACCCAAGGTCATCTAGCCAGGTGCAAGTGGAGGAGTGGGGAATCAAACCCGGTTCTCCCAGATTAGAGTCCACGCACTTAACCACTATACCAAACTGGCTCTCAGTTGGTTTTGCCCGCAGAATATATGGCCGGTGTATTCTTGGAACAGAAGAGGAGTTGTATTAGAGTACCATTTGCCACACTGCTTAACACCTTCCTTGACTAAACTAATTCCAGATGGGCAGTGTGCAGCCCTAGCAGGGGATATAAAAAAGCATAGTAAGCAGTTTTGTGTTAGTACAGGAAAATAAGTCCTTTACCTTTAAGCTAATGCATGATGAGACTTGTAGTTTATTAAGTTTCCAGATGTTCTGAGATAGCCTTCCTTATTGGTTACGCATAGGTTCCCTTGTTAAGTAGCTAACAAGGCTGCCAAAGTTTTATTGGTTTTTTCCATCCATTGGTAGTGATCACTAGCAGCAACAGAGATGCACAGAATCATCTTTTTCACTGTCCCTGTTCCAAGGCTAGCCTTGCTGTAGGTGAGTGATAAACTCCAGTCTTACTTAGACTCAAATCATATTTATTTGACTCCTCATGCATTCTCTTAAAAGTAAAGGACTTATTTTCCTGTACTAATACAAAACTGCTTACTATGATTTTCTATACACCCTGTGGGGGCAGCACAGAGCTGGCTGAGATGATTACAAATTGAGGTAATGCTGGGACCCTCTTGGTAAAGTTCAGGACTCCACCAACTTATACCCAGTTTATAGAAATTGATATATGTAGTAGGCTAGATATTAGGTTTATTTGTTTATTTATTTGATTTATACCCCACCCTCACCGCAGGAGCAGGCTCAGGGCAGCTTACATAAAAGATTAAAACAGACAAAAACATTTAAAAGTGCTAATATGCTATATTAACAAATACAATGGCTGAACACAGTATCAGATCAATCATAGTGGGAATACAGTCAGCAATGGTTTTGGGGCTATTATCTCAGTTCCATACTAGATTCCAGTTTATACCGGCAAGGAACAGGCTGCTGATAGTTCCAGGGTATAAAGTCTTAAACCTATACTTAACTCTTAGTGTGGCTCCTCAATCAAATGCCTGGTGGAAGAACTCTGTCTTGCAGACCTTGCGGAACTGTAAAAGGTCCCACAGGGCCATAATATCTTCCACCAGGGCAGAGGAACCACAGAGAAAGCCCTGGCCCTGGTTGTAGTTTTCTAGGGTCATTTCTGCATGAAGTTTTTGCTCTCAGATTGGCTTCTTAACTACGTTATCCCTCCCAACTTTACACACACTATCCTTTACCAATTGATGTTTTGCTGATTTCCTCCCAACTTGAACCTGTGGTTGTGTCCCGTCCCCCCCCCGGTCACCTTTGCACCATTGTTTCTGGAAGGAATGCACCAGAGCACTTTTGTGAAATGTGTACAATTTGCTGGACTTTTAAAGGTGCTAACTGCATCCAATCACTTCCACCCTGCTTTCTAGCCACCTCCCCCTCTCCAGCTGCTACCATTTTCCCTGGGTATGGGGGGGAGAGTTTCATTGTACAGGAGAATGGTATGCTCAGATATTAAAGCTCATTTTTCCTTCTTAATGTGCTGATTGCTAACTGACAGCTCCAAGCTGATCAGACAAAGGGAGGTTAATGAGTTATAAGCTATCATTCACACACAGTTCCCAATCCTCTGGGGATCAGGGCCCCCCAGAGTGGCTAAAAATGGGGAAGAGCAAAATGGGGGAGAGCCAGAGACCACCATGTCACCTATTAGAACTGTGAGGCTGCCCTTTCACTATACTGGCTCACTCACCCATCCTCTGCTGTCCTGGATGGTTTGGGGCCAACCTTCCTGCTGGTCTCAGAATGGGAAGGAAAAAGGGGTTCAGGCACCCTGGCCCTCTTCCTTCCCCCCAAGTGAGCACACCTTTGCCCTCTCTTCTTCTGGCTATTCCACCCACTTTTTTCCCCCTGCCCAGCTTAGAATTCTCCCTTATATACTGTCCTTAGCTCCAGCCCCTGACTCTGGCCACAATAAGGGTTTTAACCTGCCCATTCCTGAAGGTGATGAAAGAAGGGTGGATATCCACTTTCAGGGCTGTTTGTTCTTTACTCTCCCTCCTGGACTTCAATGGTATCAGATGCCATGTCAGATGCCATGTTTCTTTCCTGTCTCGCCTTAGACACTGTGTTCATTGTTTTGTTTTAATTAATTGGCTCGCATGCGCATAGGTTGCTTGGCTGTAACTCATGGGAGAAGGAATCTGTCGCCGCCTGCTATCTCGTGTCCTTGAGCTCAAGACACAGGCTCATTTCCCAGTCGGTGGAAATATTCATGCCTTAGATTGTGGGAAGGGAGGGGGCCCTTTCTCCCGGTCATTATGTATTTTCCCGCCGGGAGTATTCCTGTGTGTGCACTCAGAGTTCATTCGCTATTAGAGCTTACGCATCATACTATATCTGGAGGCCATCGTGCCTGGTGGAGTATTCCTGACAATGAATCTGCTAATAAAGGGCAAGTTACTGGTATTTCAATAAAGCATACCTTTTATGAAGAGTGCCTGGACTTACTTGCAGTTGAACCTGACACAAGCCCAGTTTCCTTCCTCCATCTTCTTCCCTTCCCAGATATCAGCCTTCACATCTATGGGTCATCACTGGGCTGTCCAGCTCTCCATCCTCCTCCCCAGAATCAATGTGGGCCTGTCACTGCCTTCTCTGCCATGCTGGCTACTACTCCTGGTTTCCCTGCTGACTCCCTGTCTGGGAAAAGACTCTCAGGGCATTGGGTTGTTTGCGGCTTGCCTGGCGGGAGAAAATCTAATTTGGAGATGGGAGCTGGCCCTGGACAAGAATAGTATATTTCAGTCCAGGAGACCGGGGGAAGGGTTTTTCCACAGCCAGACATTAGAGGTACAGAAAGTGAATTCGGAGGGAGGGTGTGGTATTTCTGTGTAAGTTAGAGAGAGAAGAGTGAAGCTGAGTCCTCCTCTCCTTTCCTGATTAAATAGGGGTCTCAGTAAGCCTGCACAAGAAGTTTGCTTTTTTGGGGGGGCCTCAAATATTTAAAAATATAGCCTACAAAGAAAGGATCAAGCTTTCTGTTGTCACCATATGTTATCCCACTGTGTCAAAATAGTGCATGTGCAAAAGGGGGGGAGGGGGAAGCTCATAAAATTGAAGAGAATCCATATTATGGAGGAATAGATGACACAGAATCCCTTCCCTTTATCACAGTTAACAACAAAAAAATTAATATAGATAGTGCTTAAATTAAGCCTGAAAATTAAAACCTAAACCTTGAGACTGATTTTAGGGGTCTAAGGCTGCTGAAAGCATTCACCACAAGATGTTTTCTGTATTTGTAAGTATTTTGCTCTAGTATTTTAATAACTTATATTTACACATCAGAAGAAAGGTGGGGGGGAGAAGTCCCTGTGCACAGTCCTACATTTTCATGTAGTAAATAGGTCTTACTCAAGGCGCTTGTACAATTGATTTTTAAATTGCTTATGTACATTTGTTGAGTGACATTTATTTTGATAAGTTGACTCCAATGTTAATGCAGCATGGACTTGGATCGATATGACACTGAATGAAGACAACTTGTATTGTTAAATTTAAGTAACATCTGAGGACAAGATAAAAAGCCCAGTGAAATCTGTCAATGGAAAACCTATATGGTTTTCAGTGGGCTTTGGATACAACAACAAAGAAGTAGCCTGATTTGCTATAACATTATTATCTGCAAACCCTGTTACTACTGTGCTTCAGCTGGTGCCAGGTTTATTTTATTCTGTTTGAAAAATTAATTGTGGCCAATATGTATTTGAACAATAGAAGTGTTATCATTTGCTGTGCATTCTCACAGGAACAGTCTGTACTGTATTCACAAACTTATTGGTGAGTGAATTTAATTTTATGAGTTCAAGATATGCTTGAATCAATTTTTGCCAAGAAAATTAATCATTATCAACTTGAAAAATCAATATTACCATTTACTGTGCTTATTGATGGTACTGAAGGCCAATGGACTAACTCCCTGTATCAGTTTATGCATTAGGATTCTGCTTCCTTGGAATATATTCTTCAGCACCTGAAAGTACACATCCTCCCTCCCCCCCATCTTTCTAGTCATGGCACATAAGAGCTCATTTTATTTTGTATTCTTCACAGGAGGAAGTCAAAACTAAATCTCTAAGAGCACTTCTCAGGTATATACATAAAATGTTTTTGTATGCTTATGTACAAATGCAAAAAGATGTGAATGCTGCAACTGAAGTTAGATAATCTCTCCTCAGCTCTCCTAGGATTCAGGTTACAGCTGAAATCTATGCTCAAAGAGATTCTCAAACATCATGGGACACTCCATATCATAATTAATCCCATGGGGTTCCAGGCACCTACCTCAATCTCCTCTTTTCCCACCCCACTCAAACGTATCTGCTTTGTTCACTGGAAAATAGAAGTGGCAAGATGAGGCAGTTAAAAGATAGAAAATACTTGCAATCTCTCCCTTGATTTTTCCTTTTTTTTTCTCCTACAACAAACACTAAAAATTGTGGTAACCTGAGCATCTGAGAGCGGAGGGAGGCATCACAAGTATTTTCTTTCATATTAGGGCCAAACTACACATTTGGGTTTTTATCAAGTTGCATCTGGGTTCCCTGGGAATGGCTTTTTAAAAATAAAGGAGAAGGTTCCCCACCCTACCCCAAGCTGTTTTCCCTTACAAAAACAGTGCCAGGAGAAATTATTTCCCCATTTTTGCTGCTCCACATGCACAGAATAGTCCACATGAAGCTGCAAAATAAGGAAACAACACACACACCCCGGCTATTACCACACAGGAAAACAGCTTGTGCTAATTGTGCTACACAATGTGTGCTCAAGATTAAGTTCAAATTAACAGGGAGTATGCTTAGCACAGCTTGCAGTAAAATGCAATGTGAGTTTAGTAGCACCTTCAACAACTTTTCCCAAGGTATAATTTTTTTGAGTTAAAGCTCACTTTGTCAGCTCACTTTAACTCATGAACATTTTCTTTGGTCTTTAAGGTTCTAGTAGATTCAAGTTTTGTTTTACTACTACAGATTAACACAGCCACTTGCAGTAAAATGAAGACTGAGGTTAAGGGAGTTTCTTCCTTGTGTTTAGGGGTTTATTATCTCTCCTTCTCCCACCTCTCACAATTCCTCTTTTTCTTCCTATCCCAAAAGAAAGATCTGTTCATGCCTACAGCCAAGGTGAGGTCATGCCTAGGTGGGTCCTTGCTACTGTCATTCTCCTGCCTAGATCACCTTGGGAATGGATAGCTTCACGTGTGAGGTGAGTTATATTTACTCCTCTTTGGATGATTCTGCACTAGACCTTAAATCCTGGGTCAACCCTTTCCCCAAACATACATTCTACACTACACTCAACTTCACCCCTGTAATTATCTCAGGGTATTTTTGTTTCCACATTACATTGAGGTCACCCTGATTTTGTCCCACACTTGTCCCAAGATAAACGGATGCTGTTATAACCAGGGATAAATGCAAGGTATCGTGTCGTGAGTTGAATGCTTATAAAACCAGGGATGAGATCCAAGTGCGGAAAGGACCCTTCTTTCTCCCCTTCCAAACAGCAAAAAACACTTTGCAACCTCTGAGTGATGACCCAGATATAATAGACTTTGATACACACTTTGAGGTGTGCAAATTCTGGGTGTAAGGGACTTCACACCACACCATACAACTATTGTGCACAACCAAAGGACAACTAATGTGAGCAATTAACACTGAGACAGATTTTAATTTCTTCACATAACCGCATATTACAGAGATTTAAAAAACTTTGAGTTAATCCTTGTTTCAGCCATCAGGGATTAAAGGCAAATTGGAATTTAACCCAAACTGAAGTCACTTGTTAAAACTGTTTGCCAGTGTGAGTGCTTAGGCCAAGAACTTCTGGAATTAATGGGCAGTGGAATGGAAGGTTTCTTTCACTTACCGTGAATCTTCCTTTCTCGGTGGTTCCGAAGTGGGACATTCCTGACTACTGGGATAAGCTCCTCCCTCATCTTCAGGGTTGGCTCCAAGCTTTGATCCAGGCGGGGAGGGGCTTATCCCCTTGGAGGCACACCAGTTCTCGTCAATCCTGGTAAATAACACCCCGCCGGAAAGGAACTAGAAGAAAAAACATCTCCCCCGAAAAATTAGAGGGACCACCTGCCCCCCAAAGCGGGAGGACTAGGAAAACAAACCCAACTGTCTGAACTCAAACTCAATTAGTCCGCTGAAACAGTCACCGCTCCCCGACTCTGTAAAAAGGGGAGGCACACCCAAAGTGGGTGGGCAGGAATGTCCCACTTCGGAACCACCGAGAAAGGAAGATTCATGGTAAGTGAAAGAAACCTTCCATTCTCTGGTGGCTCCTTGTGGGACATTCCTCACTACTGGGACTTACAAGAGCTACGTTACAGGGAGGGAACTGCCTCCCCATTTTACAGAGTCTGCTGGAGCACTCTACAACCAAAGGCCACCTCAGCTGATGCCAGTTTGTCCACTCTGTAGTGTTTAGTAAAAGAATGGACCGACTTCCAAGTAGCTGCCCTACAAATGGTCTCCAGAGAGGGGAAAGACCTATAAGCTGCAGACGTAGCTGTTCCCCTCAGGGAATGGGCTACAATCCCTTCTGGAATTTCGAGTCCCTTTGCCTTGTAAGCCAGGATGATGCAACCCTTAATCCATCTACTGAGCGTGGAAGTGGAAACTTGCATTCCCATGGAAGACTTTCAAAATGACACAAAAAGTGACTCAGACTCCACCCCTTCGTTCTTTCAATGTAGAAGCTAAGGGCCCTTCTAACATCTAGACAATACCATTCCTGTTCTTTTTCATGTTTTGGATTAGTACAGAAAGATGGCAAAACAACCTCCTCTGCCCTATGGAAGACCGAATTTACCTTGGGAACAAAAGCTGGATCCATGCAAAGGACCACCTTGTCCCTGTGAAAAATACAGAGCTCCTTATTTACAGATAATGCTCTGATTTCAGACACTCTCCTAGCAGAGGTAATACCCACTAGAAAAAGGGTCTTGAAGGCTAACTCCTTCAGGGGGCAGGAGGCCATGGGCTCAAATGGGTGCTTAGAAAGAGCCTTAAGAACCGTGTTGAGATTCCAGGTCGGGAACCTGTGCACCTGTGGAGGGTTAAGGTATGATGTCCCTTTTAAGAATCGCTTAATATGAGGGTGTTTAAAAAGGGACCTTCCATGTCTGGCACCCTGGATCGCTGAAATGGCTGACACTTGCCTTCTAAGGGTACTCATGCTGAGGCCCTTATCAAGCCCGGCCTGTAAGAAAGCTAGCACTACTTGTACTGAGGCCTTAGTGGGTTCCTGCCCTCTGTCTAGACTCCATGATTGGAATACCCTCCAGGTGTGATCATATGACTTATTAGTGGAGGCCTTCCTAGCCACTAGCATGGTCTCGACCACTGTGTCTTGATAACCCACCCCCACTAACAGTTTCCACTCAATCTCCAAGCTGTGAGGCGGAGCAAGTCCGGTTGGGGGTGCCTTGTCGGACCCTGAGTCAGTAGATCCTCCCGTGTAGGCAGGTGCCACAGTTTTGCAATTGACAGGGATTGTAAGTCCTGAAACCACGTTTGATGTGGCCAAAATGGCGTCACTAGTACTACCTCCGCTCTCTGTACACGAATCTGTTGTAAGACCTTGTGCATGATTGGAACTGGTGGGAAAGCGTATAGAAGACCCTGGGGCCGTACACAGCTCACTGCATCTGTCCCTATCGCTAGGGCATTTCTTTGTCGAGAGATGAACTCTGGAACCTGACGGTTCATAAGAACATAAGAACATAAGAGAAGCCAATGTTGAATCAGGCCAATGGCCCATCTAGTCCAACACTCTGTCACACAGCGGCCAAAATATACCAGGTGCCATCAGGAGGTCCAGCAGTGGGGCCAGGGCACCAGAAGCCCTCCCACTGCTGCCCCCTTCAGCAACAAGAATAGAGTGCATCACCTGCCCCAGACTGAGAGTTCCCATCTATACCCTGTGGCTAATAGCCACTGGTGGACTTCTGCTCCATATGTTTATCTAATTTCCTCTTGAAACTGACCATGCTTGCAGCTGCCACCACCTCCTGTGGCAGTGAATTCCATATGTTAATCACTCTTTGGGTGAAGAAGTATTTCCTTTTATCTGTTCTAACCCGACTGCTCAGCAATTTCATAGAGTGCCCACGAGTTCTTGTATTGTGAGAAAGGGAGAAAAGTACTTCTTTCTCAACCTGCTCAATCCCATTCATAATCTTATAAACCTCGATCATGTCACCTCTCAGCTGTCGTTTCTCCAAGCTAAAGAGCCCCAAGCATTTTAACCTTTCTTCATAGGGAAGGTGTTCCAACCCTTTTATCATTCTAGTTGCCCTTCTCTGCACTTTTTCCAATGCTATAATATCCTTTTTGAGATGTGGTGACCAGAACTGTTCACCTTTGTGGCAAACAGGTCCAGAATTACTCTTCCGAATTTGTTGCAAATCTGTTTGAACACTTCCTTGTTCAGCATCCACTCTGACTGATCCAATTGTTTTTGACTTAGCCAGTCTGCTAGTTCGTTGTCCTTTCCTGCCACGTGTGTGGCTTTTAGAGAGAGCAAGTGATTCTCCGCCCAAGCTATTCACAGGGATGCTTCTGCATGGAGAGATCGTATCTTGGTTCCCCCTTGTTGGTTCACGTAGGCTTTTGCCGTAGTGTTGTCCATTTGGACAAGGACATGATGTCCTGACAGGAGATCTGCAAGATTCAAGAGGCCCAGGTGGCTCGCCCTCAATTCTAACAAATTGATGCTTTCCGACATTTCCTTGACAGACCAAGTTCCCTGTACCATCCTGTCTCCTGAATGCGCCCCCCAGCCCATCAGGCTGGCGTCAGTCGTCATTACTAACCAAGTGGGATCTCTGAGGGGAATCCCAATTTGAACTGCATTGGGGCTTGCCACCAGGTTAATTGATTCCGAACTGACATAGGAAGTTGGATCATTTTGAATCTTTTCCTCATTATATCTACTTGATAAGGAAGCAAGAATCTCTGAAGTGGTCTGGCATAGAATCGTGCCCATTGTACTACTTCCTGGCACGAGAGAAGCATCCCTAATAGCTTTACTAATGTCATTAGTTCCATCTTGGGGTTTCTCAGGACCTGATCTAGCCATGATCTGATCTTCATTTCCCATTCTTGAGAAAGGAACACTCGGTCCTGTGTCGTGTCTATTTCCACTCCCAGGTGCTGCAGCCTCTGAGTCGGTTGTAGATGACTCTTTTCCCGATTCACTACAAACCCGTGATCCTCCAAGGTCTGTATTGTTAACATTAGGGCCTGTGAGCATTCCATCGCTGAAGGAGCCTTGAGCAAGATATCGTCCAAATAAGGAAAAAGACTCACTCCCTTCATTCTTAGATGTGCTACAAGAGTCACTAGGATCTTTGTGAAGACCCTGGGCGAAGATTTGAGGCTGAAAGAAAGAGCTTTGTACTGGAAATGGAGGTTTGCATAATTGAACCGGAGAAACTTCCAGTGCGTTACATGAATGGGGATATGAAGATAAGCTTCTGACAAGTCCAATGATGTCAAAAAATCTCCTTCCTGGACTGATAGGAGTATGGATTTCAACATTTCCATCCTGAATTTTCTGTTCCGGATGTGACTGTTGAGCCATTTCAGATCCAAAATGACTCTTGTGGATCTATTTTTCTTCAGAACTACGAAGAATATGGAGTAAATGCCTTGTTCCTGTTGGGGCAAAGGCACCTTCTCTATCGCCCCTATGTTCAGAAGGTGAAGAATCGCCTCCTTGATCTGGAGATGCTTGATCCGACTCCTGTACTTTGGCATCCTGAGAAAACGGTGATGGGGAATGGAGAGAAATTCCAGTTTGTATCCATTGGACACCGTCTCTAAAGCCCATTGATCCGAGATTGTCCTGTGCCACAGCTCTGAAAAAAACTGAAGTCTGCCTCCTATCTTGTGACGTTCTGGGGCAAGATAGTTATGCTGAATTTCCTTTCTTGGGACCTTTGGTGGAAGACTGTTCACCTTTGGAAGAGGAGAAGGACTTTCCACCTTGATGTCTAGGTTGCCATTTTCCTTTGAAAGATCTTGAGAAAGTCTTTTCTGACCTCTTTTCTGATCCCGAAAGGGCTGAAAACGCTTTTGTGGTTTGCTATCTTTTCTTAGAGGGGAGGACCTTCTTTTTGTCCTTATCCTCTGTTAAGTACCTATCCAGACCATCTCCGAACAGATAGGCCCCTCTAAAAGAAACTGCTTCACTTTTGCCTGTGCAGACGAGTCCATGTCCCAGTGACAAAGCCAGTTGTTTTGCCTCACTGTCATACTGCACGCCAATGCTCTAGCTGACAGCTGAAGGGCATCTAGAGTGGCATCTGCCGTAAAGGCAATAGCCAGAGACATTTTCTTTAATTCGTCTTTAAACTCTTTGGGAACCTCACTGTCAGCTGAAGCCAACTTGTCTGCCCAATCGTAAGCTGCTCTGGCGAACAGGGAGCCCGCTGTAGAAGCCTTGATAGCGGCAGATTAGGCTTCAAAATCTTTGCACAGAGCCTGTTCAACTCTCCTATCAGTGTGATCCTTAGGCATCCCATCGGCGTCCATTGGAAGTACTGAATTGGAATATAGGCTGTTTACAGGATCATCCACCACAGAAAGCTTCAACTTTTTTTTGTAGCATCTGGCATTAGAGAATAGAATTTGGAAAAGAGATGATGATTGGCCTTGGGTTTAGCATGTTGTTCCCATTCCACCTTCATAATGTTATAAAAGGAGGCTGGGAGGGGCAGTCCGGGTTGTGAAAGTGAAACCTTAGGCATCAACTTTCCAGCCCCTTTTTGAAACTCTGTTTCCTGATCAGTCTCCTCCTTAAGTCTAGATGAGAGATCTAGGGTTCTCAATACTTTGGGTAAGAGATGGGAGTATAATTCCTGTGGGAAGAGTCTGGATTGTACTGTGGGTACAACTACCTCCTCTTCTTCCACAGAAAAAAGTTCCCCTTCCTCCTTTTCTGATGAAGAGAAGGAAGAGTCTGTTTCTGAATCTCCACGTTCCAACAGAGGGCTCCGTTCATGGGAGGCTGACATGCATTTGGTATGTTTAGATCTTATATGGGATCTAGAAACACTAGCTACCCTGTCTAGAATTCTTTTGAGAGGTCTGCCTCTTTCCACAGAAGATTCATGTGTAGTGAAGCCTTGGAGGTTCTCTTTAATTAGCTCCTGAAACTCTCTTCTCATTTCTCCTCTGAACCAATTTAACATTTCAGAGGTAATGGATTCCCTGGGTTCCCCTGGGGTATCCATGGGGACTTGAGAGACCTGCGAATTGTCCTCGGAGGAACAGCCCCTGTCTTGAGGTGCCTTTGCAGCCATATCCAAGACCTGTATGGGAATGGGAAATGAATCTACCATCAGGTCCACAGGAGACCCATAATCATCCCACCAGCCATAAGACTGTGGAGTATATTCCCCAGGTCCCTTTATCCATTTAAGACAAACATTCAGAGGTGGTTTGAGAGTCTGGATTGTACTGTGGGTACAACTACCTCCTCTCCATTGCCTGTGCCTCTGCACAGCAACCCCGAGCATCCTTGGTGGTCTCCCATCCAAAAACCAAACAGGGCCAACCCAGCTCAGCCTCTTTTTCCACTCAATTTTCCCACGCAGGTACTACAGTCCGAGGAGGGGAAAGACGGGAAGCTTCTCTCTCTCTCTCACTCCTCCCCCCAATACCTTCAAGCATGGGACATGGGGATAGAGGGACGATGGAGAGAACAGGGGGTTAAAGCTGAGCTGCCCCCCCCCAATTCATTCCCAGGCTGAGGAAGCCTTCTGCGGACCCTTAACAGGGCTCAGCCTCCTCCAGTCAACCTGGGGAGGGTAGAGACTGTCTGCAGACATTCTTACCGAAGTTCAGGTGGGATGTTGGGAGACAACGCTGTTGCTCCGTGTCCCTGCTGCAGCCGTCTGTTCCAAGCCTTGGAGCAGGAGAGTTGAAGACTCACTGCTCCGCTGGCATGTTCCGAGTTTCTCTGCACTCCTGAGACTAGGAGCAGGCCCTCTGCCCAAGGACGGGTCAGGCCAGCAGAGAAAATGTCCTAGGAGGGCTTGTAAATGCCAGGCGCTGCCTGCAATTAGCCCTGTTGAGCTCCTGTGTCTTCTTCTTCACTCGTTCCCTCACTTTCGTTTCTTCTTCAGCCGGCGCTATGCAGCGCCTCTGGAGCACATCCTGCTAGAGCAAGGTCGGCAAGAGAACTGGTGTGCCTCCAAGGGGATAAGCCCCTCCCCGCCTGGATCAAAGCTTGGAGCCGACCCTGAAGATGAGGGAGGAGCTTATCCCAGTAGTGAGGAATGTTCCACAAGGAGCCACCGGAGAAGGATTAGTTTCCAGCACTTGTTTCTTCATAAAGTAACCACTGGGTAAAATGAACATATACAGTTAAGTCTTGGTAGCACAATATACAGGTTAAAAACATTTCTTCATTCGAATGCAGGATTTTATTTTCTTTTTAAAATCCTTATTGCATAAAATCTGGCCACAACTATTGATCAGAAGAGACAGCAAATTTTGTTATCTTTCAGTTTTCAAATTGTTTTGTCCCCCTTTTGTCTCTTTTGACAAATATGTTTGCTTGCTGGAGTTTGGTCTCTCAGAAGTATAGTAAAGAGCTGTTGCTATATTTATCAAATTACTCTGTCTTTTCAAATAAGAAATGGCATGACTATTCCAACTGTTTCCATTTCAAAGGAGAAAAAATCTTTAGGTTGGATTGATTGTCAGTGTAGAATTTGCTAAGAAAGCAAGGAAGCAAATAGGTTTGCCAGCATGAGGCTGACACCAGTGGAAGAATTACCTGTTGGGGGAGGAGGCTTACTAGCAATCTAATGACACTGCTGATGACACAACACTGTCACTTCTGACACAGCTTGAAGTGATGTCACTGTGTCACCCATTAACACTTTAGCATTTGGCCAAAGCTCTATGATTTAACCATAGAGTGTTGACTGAATACTAGAGTATTGCTGGCAAGGCAATGACATCACTTTGGGTTGTGCTGGAAGTTATTTTATTGCATTGGGATGCCAACAATCACTCCCATTTTTTCTGGCAGTGCCCACTGACCAGTGAAACCAATGGGGGGCGGTCTGGCAGCACTATGCAAAATACCATGACATGATACATATCTCAATACAATGCTAATAAGAATAGAGTGAACAATGCAGCACTGAAGTGTGATTTTTTGGGGGAGGGACCTTTTTTTATAGAGTTTGCTTTTATATATATATATATATATATATATATATATATATATATATATATGAATGACTGTGTTGCATAATGTGGATACTTTTTGTCCAGTCTAAACATTTGGCTGTTAGAATTATTTTCACAAATACCAAGATATACTGAACAGGAAAAGACTGAATGGTCAGAACTAGACAAATTGTTAGTCATATGCTTTGCAGTTCTTGAACAAAGAAAGACAGGTTTCTTGCATGTTAATTGTTGTTCTTCACAACTTGTTCTCTTGTACAATCATGTTTTATGAAATGTCACTACACAGAAAGCATGCAGGAACTTCTAGAAAGTTATACTAGAAGGAGGTACTTATTGTTAGCTCCTCTTAACCCCTTTTAGCTTCTCTTAAATGCTATGTCATGAGTCAACAGATGGGATCATGTGGGGGAGATCTCTCTCTTTTTGGAGTTTTCAGAGATTTAGCTTCCTGATTGATTTTAATAACATAGTAGTAAATGAATCCTCTCAACTAGGGTTCCCAAGTACTTACCGCGTGGGGGCGGGGGAAACATGCTCCCCGGCCAGACCATTCTTCCCTGTAATGCACCATGCCATCACCAGGAAGTGACGCCAGGTGACGCTCTGGCAATGGGGGCTGAAAACTTGATGGTACCATCGAGTTTCCAGCCGCATTGCCAGAGCATTGCCTAGCATTACCTCCTGGCGATGGCATCGTGCGGCGTGTCTTTCCTTCCCCCAGGGATGGTCCTGCCAGGACATATCCGTCCCCCGCCCCCACGCAGTAAGTACTTGGGTACCCTATTCTCATCCCTTGGAAGAATTTCCAAACCCATCATTAACCTAACACAACTGTCAAAGTGTTGATTAAAAATGCAACAAGGTGCAGTCCCTAAACCAGATCAATATGGTAGCTGCAGGGAGGGAAGGAGGCATGGTATAGCCTCATCTCATCAGATCTTGGAAACAAAGCAGGGTCAGTACTTGGAAGGGACAGCACAAAGGAAGGCTCTGCAGAAGAAGGCAATGGCAACTCACCTGTGCTTCTCACTTGCCTTAAATGCCCCTTGCTGTAATTGCCATAAGTAAGCTGCAACTTGACAGCACTTCTCTCGAGAGCATTAAGCAAGACAGATGCTCATTACCATTCAATCCCAGATACCCTTGGGCACCTGGTCCACAGTGGAATGTGGGAAGCTTGAGACAAACATATTTGTGCCTGCATTCTCCAGGTCCTGCATTCTCCAGGTGCTTTGCCTCATTTTTTTTCTGTTTTGAAGGTCTGTCTGCTAGAAGACCTAGAATTAGTTAATGCTCCTTGCAATCCTGCTGTTGCAGTAAATTTGATAGAACCCAACTCTGGAGATGTGGGACTTCTTTACCACCCCAGCTAACATATTCATTGCACAAAGCAGCTTCAGGTATGGAGGAACTAGTGTGGGATGTTTCCTCGCTGCATATTTCTAAGGACACATTTGTTTTTTGTTCAGTTTTTTTTGTTATATACAGGGCTATTTTGGGGCAGGAATGCACAGGAATGGAGTTCCGGCTGGCTCCCGAGTTGGCCATGCCCAGCAGGAACTCATTAGCATAACAGGTCACACCCAACAGCAGAAACTCATTAGGATTAGTTACATTAGGGGTGTATGGCCTAACATGCAAAGGAGTTCCTGCTCCAAAAAAAGCCCTGGTTTTTGACAACAAACAAGGTAAACAGAATAAGAAGCAAAAGGTGGGTATGGCTGGATGACCACACTTCTGGTAACATGGGGTGTGTGGCCTAATATGGTAATGAGCTGAGCTGTTAGGGGTGTGGCCTAATACATTAGTGATTTTCTGCTGTTGGGTGTGGCCTGTTATGCTAATGAGTTCCTGTTGAGCTTTTTCTACAAAAAAAAAGCACTGGTTATATATACAAAAGAGGTGGTATACAAAATAAGCAGGCTGATAAGTTTTAATATATGATGGGTTGTTCATGCTTGATTAGAATTCAGCAGTACATCTGAGAAACTCATGGGGGAGTGGCAGATCATCAGAGAGCTACGGTGCAGTGCAGGAATAAGCATGATGCAGAAGCAATAACAATCCATTCTATACAAATGCAGTCATTACTCAAGAATCAAGCAGAAAGCTGTTCCTCAAGGAATCCACTACTTTTCAGAGGTTATTGAATTGAAGTTCTGGATTCTTAATATGTTCCATCAATGCAGGTGGTGGTCTTATTGATACTTTTACTAAAAATGCCTTATTTTGATAGCCCTTTTTAAATATACTGATGGTTGAAAAATTTTATAAGCCACCTTGAGCAGTACTATGGAAAGGTGCCATAAAAATGTCCTAAAGAGACTAGCTAACAAATAAATACATTGTTATATTCATTGACTGGTTTGAAGCAAAATGTTATTAACATCCAGGAATTGCTCTTAGTTCATATTTCATGTGTTCTGAGGCTTAGGGCCAAACTAGATCCTATGTCTGCTACATCTGCCATGAGTCAGGTTGGGACATCAAGGAACTTCAAAGTGCCCCAGGGCCAATTCAGCTTGGGAGTGTGGCGTGGGGGTGGAGTGGGATTTGCCTTTCCTCTTGTGCCATTTTCCTGAGCCAAAAAGGCCAGAGTGGCACTTTTTTATCCCACTACAGGGCTCCACATGCTTCATGAATGTTGGAGCCCCACACTAGAACACATACAGCCCCCCATGGTCATTTTGGCTCAGAAAAAAATGGCACAGAAGGGAACACTCAGCTCTCCTCCCCCTGTGCCAAACTGGGCCCCAGATCACTTGGGAGCATTAGTTTCCCAACATCACATCTGACCATAACCCCAGGAATCCTGAACTGACTTTTGGCAGTCTGTTCTGGTCCTTAGACTTGATTGTATGTGATTGTTCTAGTTACAAATGAGATGGTTAAAGATAGTCCATCAAAATTTACAACACAATGTGTCCCATAAAATTACAGGACTGATCTCTACAGAAATTCTGAAGAAATTAATGAATTCTTGGAGAGTTGAAGCCTTGATATCATTGTGCAAGATCACTACATTTAAAAAAAGCATTCAGTGAACCCTGAACAGTATCTAGCCTAGGGGTGCCTTGCTTTCAGACTGTTCTTGTCCAGGACTCAAGGGAGCTATGTAGTTTCTGAACTTTTACATAGAAGACAAGCATGTCCACCACCACCCCGGCTACATCAACACCATTTTTTTTTGGTCTCTCCCTTGTTAGGACCCCAATAAGAATGTGAAACAATTTATCAATCTGCAGTCCAGCTTGAACTCTGACAGTTCAAGTGGATTCTTTTAAGATGAGGGATGAATTGTAGCTGCTGAATATGTTTCACTTTTAGGAGAACTGGGCAGAAAAATAGGTGTCAACAATCATGACATGAACCATTCCCAAGGATGGCTGCAAAGGTGGATCTGTTTCACCTTAGCACCTATCCTCAGGGATTAAAAGAGTGCCAAAGAAAAATGAGAGCCACATTAAACAAACCTAAACAGTGGAAAGCATAAATTACAGTTTTTCTTAGAGTCAGAATAGAGATACCAGTTGGCTGGAAACTGCTAACATATTGTTGCTTCTTCAACAGAATAGATCTATAAAAGATTTTTGAGTAAATACTCTAGTAGCAATTTCTAGCTCAGTGTGGCCCCAAGAAACAGTGGCTACAGTCAAGTTCCATATCCTGTATTTTATATATTCATATACAGAAGGATCTTAGAAACAAGAAGTCCACATGGACAAAAATGCATTGTGAAGTTAATAGCACTGGATGTGAACTCATTTCAGGCTAAGCAATCAGCACATTAACAATTTCAGCAAGGCCTGCATCAGTTAATGGATATCACCCCCTTGAGAAACCTCATGTTAATTCCTTTTTAATAGCTTTTTAAAAAGAAACCCAACACCTACCATGATCACTGAGGGATTGTTCATGAGCCTGTTACCTTAGAGTAAATTATTCACTTGGCATTTGATCTCTGGAAACTAGTCAAAATATAATTTCTTAGTTAGGATACACAAATATTAACTCATCAGTTAACACTAACCACCAAAGCTTTGTCATAAACTGCTTCACTGATGGTGCTACCTTGCTTTTCAGACGGGCTGATGTATGTACAGATCAGGGTATGAAATAGGATCTGCAAATCATACAGCTGAAATAAGGAATAGGTAGAATGACACAGGAAAGAGATTTGTAGATATTTCCTCACATGTGGCTGCCCACAAGCATGTCAAAATTAGTTTTAACAGAAAAAACAACACAGTCCTGGTGAAATGAAGAAAGGGATGCATCAGGATTGATTTCTTAGGTGGATTATTGTTCTGCTTGTGCAAATAAATGACAGCAGGCACATCTATTGGACGGCTTCTATAACAGATGTTATTTTGTGCATTTCCCCCCCAAAGTGGAGGGAAACAAGAACCTTGTTTCTTGTACAGGAGTAATTTGGAAAAGTAGACATACCCAAGATACTCTGCAAGATTTCTTCAGTTATCCAAGAGGGCAGAATTCTGCAGTAGTTAAGGAATAGGGTTTGGTAAAATATTTCTACTGGTTAGCGCCTAGGTTGGGATAAAGTCCCATAGAGTATGAAAAGCAAGAATCTGGTAATTCTGCTTAAGTAACCTTTATCTTTCAGCAGTACAAGCTGGGTTTCAAAGAGGTAGAGGAACTAGAGATCAAATTGCCAACATTTGCTGGATTATGGAGAAAGCAAGAGAGTACCAGAAAAAGATCTACTTCTGCTTCACTGACTACACTAAAGCCTTTGATTG
Source organism: Gekko gecko (assembly GCA_029375565.1). Taxonomy (NCBI): domain Eukaryota; kingdom Metazoa; phylum Chordata; class Lepidosauria; order Squamata; family Gekkonidae; genus Gekko; species Gekko gecko. The sequence continues at coordinate 120,220,014 of JAPDNY010000004.1, forward strand.
TGTGAATCACAACAAACTATTGCAAGTCCTTAAAGAGATGAGAGTACCAGAGCACTTCACATGTCTCCTGAGAAACCTGTATAAGGGTCAAGAAGCGACAGTTAGAACCGGATATGGAACAACTGATTGGTTTAGCATAGGAAAAGGAGTATGATAAGGATGTATATTGTCACCTTGCTTATTTAATTTATATGCAGAGTACATCATGTGAAATGCCAGCCTGGATGATTCAGAAGCCGGAATTAAGATTGCTGGGAAAAACATCAACAACCTCAGATATGAAGACGATACCACTCTAATGGCAGAAAATGAAGAGGACCTCAAGAGTCTCTTGCTGACGGTCAAAGAAGAGAGTGCAAAGGTTGGCTTGAAACTCAACATAAAAAACCCAAAGATCATGGCATCTGGCCCCATCACTCCTTGGCAAATAGAAGGAGAAGTCATGGAAGCAGTGACAGACTTCATGTTCCTGGGATCCAAGATCACTGCAGACAGTGACTGCAGCCATGAAATTAAAAGACACCTGCTCCTTGGGAGAAAAGTGATGACAAACCTAGACAGCATATCAAAAAGTAGAGAAATCATCCTGCCAACAAATGTCTGTATGGTCAAAGCAATGGAGAAGACTCTTGAGAGTCCCTTGGACTGCAAGGATATCAAATCAATCAATCCTAAAAGAAATCAACCCTGACTGTTCCCTGAAAGGCCAGATACTGAAGCTGAAGCTCAAGTACTCTGGCCACCAAATGAGAAGGGAGTACTCACTGGAGAAGACCCTGATGCTGGGAAGGATTGAAGGTCAAAGGATGAGATGGTTAGACAATGTTATTGAGGCAACAAACATGAAATTAAGCAAATTCTGGAGCATGACAGAAGACAGGAGGGTCTGGCGTGATGTGGTCCATGGGGCTGCAAAGAGTTGGACTCGACTGTGAGACTGAACAACAAGTAAAAACACAATTCTAAACACATCAAGAACCTGTGTGGTGCAGTGGTTAGAGTGCTGGACTAGGGCTGGGAAAATGTGTGTTCAACATCTGCACTAAGCCATGAAAGTAACTAAGGGTGTGGTCACACACACCAGAAAAAATGGGGGAAGCGAGGCTATTTCCTCCCGAGGAAATAGATCCGCAGTTGCACGATCACACTGCCCTTTGAAGCTGCGGGCACAGCCTGTCAGTGTGTGATTAGATGCAAGTGTGGGTGAGTCGGGACCTGGTGCCTTTTAACTCTGCTTCTGTGGTGGAGCAGAATGGGTTTTTGATGGCTGTGGGGCACTTACCAGATGTTGTCTGATTGCACCCTTTAAATCCACCCGGCATTTGCACCTATGTTGGGTCTAACTGTGCGTATGATCGCAGTCCAAGTGACCTGGGACTACCCACTCTTTCTCAGTGAATGAGAATGGGGAAGGGGAATAATCTATACCATCCTGATGTTGTTGAAGGGAATGTGGAATAAACATATAATCAAAAGATTTTTGGCTGCAATCCTACTATTTGACAGTTGAATTCAGTGGGATTGGCTTCAGAAGAAACATACACAGGAGCAGGTAGCAGCATGACCATATGTACCTTCTTTAAAGTGAAGCAGGTTTAAGATTGTTATCTATAGCAATTTTGTGTTGGGTACAATGGTTATCCAAAGCAAAACAGTTCAATATCATTCAGTGCTGGCAGTATTTGGTATCCTGTTTCTGAACATGAAGGTTCCCATTTAGATACTATAGATAATAAGATGAATCTCTGTAGTCCTTTAAAAAAGCTCTCTATAGAAGTAACATCAACTCCCATTGCAGCAGCAGATTCCCAAACTGATTATCTATTGCATGGATGGGTAAAGCATAATTTTGTGAAGTTCCCAAATTTCTTCCTTGCATTTCTATAAAATTGACAGTTGGAGCAAGGCATATGAGTAACTTAGAGTGTGATCTAATGGCAAAAGTGGGGTAGAAGAATGGCTTATTATCTGGGGCTGAGATGCTTATACTCATTTTCTGATTTGGGGAATTGATTTATTTCCATCTAATCCAGCATTCTGTTTCCAACAGTAGCCTATCCATCCAAGAAGCGTACAAGCAGGGAAATACAACTTTGTCCCCAACACCTGGTATTCAGAGGTAAACTGCCTCTGACCATGAGGTTTGTATTTATCATTCTTTTTTTAAATTAGAGCTTCTATGAAAAGAGAGCTTCACTGGAGCAAGTAGGAAGACTTTTGAGTGGGTTGAACCAAAGGAAAGTGTGTGGGCTGGTGTGGTGTAGTGGTTATAGTGTGGGACTAGGACCTGGGATAACCAAGTTCAAATCCCTCACTCAACCATGGAAGCCTGCCAGGTGACCTTGGGCCCATCATAATCTCTCAGCCTAACCCACTCCCACAAGGTTGTTGTGAAAACTGAGTGGAGAATGGTGGGGGGGAGTAAAATGTGAAAAGCTGCTTTGCGTCCCTGATCAAGGTGAAAAGTGGGATATAAATAAATAAAATAATAAAGGCTAAGCAGGAAAGTGGACAGGCCAGGTAGCATCCCCTACTTTCAGAAGCCAGTACTCACTACTGATTTCAGTGTTCAGTTTGCCAGACGATTACCTGAAATGTGCAGAAATTTCTTCTGCATGAATGAAGCAATCTTTTCATGCGATGAACAAAATAATCAGTTTGCATCTCAGTTGATCTGAGTGTCATGTCAAAGATCCTTTCAGAGACTGAACAATGCTGATAAAACAACAACGTTATGTCAAAATGGGCAAGAAAACGCCACCTGAAGCATTAGTACAGCCAGGAAGAAAAGAGAATAATGATGCTTGACTGTAACAGGCAAATGGAAGCATGTATTACCAAGAAATTACAGAAAAATCTCATTCTTAAGCATTGAAGAGGGATACTAACACATTTGTTTTAACACATTGTCTTGCCTCTGCAACCTACAGTAAATGCATGTATCAGATGATGGAGGAGAAATGGAGGAGGGCAGCTGCCCATGAAGTTTGATCGGTGAATCAGTTTGTCATGAGAGCTCAGTCAGAATTTAATATTCCATGCTGAGTCTTATTTAAATTTTAGGATCTCCCCCCAATGTTGTAGTGCTCATGAGAGCTTTTCAAAATCCATTACATTCACTCTATCTTATACAAGATCAAAAGCCTGAATAATTGGAGAATGTGGTTTTAAACAAGGTTGTTCATCAAGTGGGCTGATCCAAGTTCCTCTACAGCTATTATTAGTCAAGCTAAAAAAGCACGTATGTAGGCTGTAAGTCTTAGGAAGACATTCACCAACAAATCCTTAAAATCCCTTGGAATATTTTAAAGGGAAATTGAAGAGGGAAAGAAATAGGGAGGTAGGTGCTGTTCAACGCTATTAAATAGGCTACAACTTTATTAAAAGGAACAATGAATAATATGCTAGTTATTAAGACTACAGTGGAAGGGAAGGTGATAACCCTTCTGGCTGCAATACACTGGGAAATGGGTATGGCAGCAGGACCACTCTTTCTCAGCTCACCCAAGTTCTATACTTGATAAATTATCTATTCCACATTAGTGAGGAGAAATAAGTATGAAGCAGGTTCTTCTCTGGATCCAGCTATTACAATTCCGGTATCACTATATCTCGAAGTCTGCAGTTTTTAGCCCCTCATTATCCCATAAGTAAGGCTTCCATATTTGACTAGATGCATTTTCTGAATGCCTGGTTCCATTCTCAGGCTGAGGTTTCTAGCTCTCTTTCTGTCCTGCCTCTGTATTTTTGATATCAAAAGAACAAGAATTGTTTAGGCTTCTTACAGAGGTGTAAGATAATACTTGCTGTACCCACTAATCAATCAATACAACATTTTGTTTTCAGGCACATTTTTCAAACTTCCCTATGGAAGTTTTTAGGTACTGGAATTCATGTAAAGTGTATCATTGGATTGAAACCCAGAAAGAGGCCCCAAACACTCTTGAGATGTAGGAATTGATGATGCCTACTCCTCAACTGCACATAGCCATGTCCTATACATCAGAAGGAACCCCAAATCTACCCCAACCCCCCAAGAGTATACTATACAGAAGTACACTTTCTTGAATCCCAGCACACAAGTCTTGATTTGAAATTCCCATAACGCATTACTGAAAAAGTATGTAGTCTGTAAGTGGTAAAGGCAAACCTGCAGGTCCATAAAACAAGAGCAAGCCATGACTGATAAGCAGACCTCTCTAATTGACATTGTTTTGGGATACTGGAAGATGTTATGGGAAAGGAGCTTTTGGTCCCATGGGGTACCAAAGTATACAATAAATGAAAGGAAAATTACATGTCCACACTTTTCTTTCCACCTCCAGGGGATGAGAACTATCTAAGCAACATCTCTGATCAAAAGTGTAAAGATCTTGGGTGAAGGCAGGCTTTTGTCATCTTTGCATCCACTCTGCTTCATGGACACTATCCTGCTATTTCCTGATCCATTCAGAGGCCTACCCTGGGATGGTATCAGCACTACCAAGTTCCTGCCAGGGGCAGGGTATTCCCTGCCAGATCCTATTTTCCATCACCACTCTGGCAGCTGGAGATACAGGAGGAGGAAGTAATGGAAAATCGCTGCCTGGCAATGGCATGATGTTACTTCCAGAGAAATCCGGAAGTGACACAAGCCCACTTTAGGAATCACCAGAAATTCTATGGTTTTACCATACTCAAGTGATTCCTAGGGAAGCATGATGTCACTTCTTTGAAATGTGTAATTTTGTTTAGTTTTAATGGTTTTTGAGATGTGCTTTTATTATGTTTTTAATCTGTTAGTTGTGTTGGTAGAATGCATGATAATAAAAAGGGCAGGGTATAGACTTTTAAATAAACAAATCTGTCTTTAGAAAGGTGAGAGACTGGAGTTCTGCTGCCCAATATTTCTGAAACAGTCATATGTGGAATAAGGAAAAGGTGATGCCACTGTTTTGAGGCTTGGGGAAGAAATTGGGAACTAGTAATTTTTAAGGCATGGGGCCTCTGTTTCATTTTCTCTTGTCCTGCCTGACCCTCCAGTTTCCATTCCTTTTCTCTATAATGGGGAACAGGTTTCTCCATGACACCAAGTGTATTAGCAAGCTGTCCCTACACACAAGATGACACAAAAAGTATTAAGAAAGCAACATTATAAACTTTCAAAGAAAGACAAACCACTTGTATTGATTTCTAATTGAATCCAAGCTAGGTTATTAAGATTATTGTTTCTGTCTCCAAGATACAAAGAATCTTACGGAAAGTCAACTAATATAAAACAAGGAGCGAAGGACCCTTTAGACAATGCAAGGGGGAGAGAGAAAGAGTGTGTTGGTCTAAACACGCATGTTGAAGGGCCACTCAACAGAGATAACTGTAGAAAGTCTTTCTTGTGACAAAAGGGTATTAAGAAGAGGGCTGTTACTTACTTAATCTGCTGCAACTAGGTATTATTTAAAATGAATTCAATGGGAGAATAAAATCCATCCTCTCTCTCCGAAATTCATAAAGCACTAAGCGGCAGACCACAGTTGTCTTCACTGTACCTCATTAAAAGCTGATACCATCACTGAAGGGCTTAAATCACAGCTGGCCATTAGGGACAAAAGAAGGAAAAGGTCACAACATGCATAAATATGCCATGAATATTTACATAAATAGTTTATCATGCTAAGTAAAGCTGAAACATTTGGAACCATAAATTAGCATGATATTTGTGTAAAATAAAAGGGGAAAAATAGATGGAACATAAATTCTAAGAGGAGTTTTTCAAATGTAATGCTTCGTAATAAATGAAACATTTCCTTCTATTCAGTCTTTTCTCAGTGGTGCTCTGTAGTACACAAGAAGCATACATAATGAATTTTAAACAAATTGTAACTGGAATCAGAATAAATAAAAGCAAAAGGAACAACATGAGATTTGGAGCATCATGAAGTCATTATGAAACCTCACGAAGTCACAACAATAACATAACCTCAGAAGCTGTGAACGGCACTGGAAGATCCTTCAGAGGCCAGATGCGTCTTGAACTCTGAGATCAGGTCCCAGTAGAAAATCCACCAGAGCAGAACAACTTAAGAAGCCCTCTACAGTTGTACTTCATAAAAGAAAAATAATACTCAGGCAGAATCTACCCATGACCATAAAACCTAGAGAAGCTGAAGAGGGAAAACTTTGAATGAGAAAGTACTGCAGTATATAGTAAAAGGGAAAGAAGGAAGTTAAACTCATGAGAGGGTACTGGGACTGTTGAAAGCACTGAATTGAACAGATACTTGCTAAATAAGCAGCATGCTGTATTTATACGATGAGGGGCCATGGCCAGATTAGCTTGAGCACTTTTATTACTTAATAAGGAATCCCAGTTCAAGCACTGAATTCTCTGATATTCCCAAACCCATGGCTTTCATGGTCCAAGAAGTCTACTGTTGCTGCTTATTTGACTATTCTTGTTGTTGTTATCATCATTAGCATCATTATTAAAATGTGTAATTAGACTTTTTCAATTCACAGTTATAATAAAACAAAGGAAAAATACAAAAACTGCAAAGAGCACACACACACACTTAAATGAATAACTGCAAGCAGTATATACTAGTAGAAAAGAAATCAGTGAAAGCAAAAAAGCATAAAAATACATCAACATCAACCAAAATAAGCAGTAGTAACAAAACAAGCCAATTCCTAACCAAAAGCTAACTAAAATAAAACAAAAGCTTTGTGTTCAAATGGCAATTAATACAGTGCCAGGGAAATCTTAGTAAAAGATTACAGAGTCATACCATCTGAAGATAAACCAGAATCTGGGGAAGCTATTCTAAAGTTGTTGAAGGCTTTCATGGCCGGAGTTCATTAGTTGCTGTAGATTTTCTGGGTTGTGTGGCCGTGGTCTTGGCACTGTAGGACCTGACATTTCACCGGTAGCTGTGACTGGCATCCTCAGAGGTGTAACACAGAAAGATGGAATACTCTCTATGTCAAGGTGACACAAAGAGCACTCCATCTTTCTGTGTTATACTTCTGAGGATGCCAGTCACAGCTACTGGTGAAATGTCAGGTCCTACAATGCCAAGACCAAGGCCACACAACTCAGAAAATCTACAGCAACTAATATCCCAAAGTTGTTGCACTACATAGAACAAGTCCTTTCCCCATTTGTCACCCACTTCAAGTCAGTTAGTAGGAGCATTCAGAGGAAGGAGAATATAACCTTCTCCAAGCTAAAGAGCCCTAACTTCTTTAAACTTTCTTCATAGGGAAGGTGTTCCATCCCCTTAATCATTTCAGTTGCCCTTTCTGCACCTTTTCCAATGCTATCTTTATTGAGGTGCAGTGACCAGATTGTACTCCAAATGATGCTGCACCATAGATTTATACAGGGGCATTATAATACAGGCTGATTTGTTTTTTTGTTTCCTTTCCTAATAATCCCCAGCATAGCATTTTCCTCTTCTATTGCAGTTGCACACTGAATTGACATCTTCAGTGAGTTATCTACCAGGACTCCAAGATCTCTCTCCTGGTTGGTTACTGCCAGTTCAGACCCCATCAACATATATTTATAGCTAAGATTTTTGGCTCCAATGTGCATTACTTTGCACTTGCCCAGGTTGAACCTCATTTGCCATGACGATGCCTACTCAGCCAGCCTCAATGGATCCCTCTGAAGCATCTCACAGTCCTCCCTAATTCTCACCACCATGAACAATTTAGTGTCATCCATAGATTTAACCACTTAACTGCTTACTCCCAACTCCAAATCATTAATGAACAAGTTAAAAAGCACCGGACCTAGTACAAAGCCCTGCTAGGGTCACCCACTGGTGGGAGGATGGGGGGACATTCCGGAAGATACTTTGCCCCCTCCCCCTGAAACAGTGATGTAGTATGCAACATGCCTGTGACACCCAGAAGTGACATCGGCACATCAGTGACTTTAGGGCCAACACTCTGGATTTTGGGCAAAACTCTATGGTAAAATCAGCATCAAACCACAGAGTTTTGCCCAAAATTCAGAGTGTCATCCCCCAATGTTGCCAGCGTACCAATGTCACTTTCATGTGATGCAGCCACATCATGTGTGATGTTGCTGTTTGGGGGAATTCCTTCCTGCCAGCCAGCTGGCCGGCAGGGAGCAGGAGCCTGAAAAATTGGGAGATCCCCCATCCCCACTGGACAAATGGCAAACCTAAGCCCTGTAGTACCCCACTGCTTACCATCCTCCACTGTGAAAACTGCCCATTTATACTCTTTGTTTCATGTGAATTAGCTAGTTTTTAATGCACAAGAGGACTTGTTCTCTTACCCCATGACTGCTGAGTTTACTTAGGAGCTTTTGATGAGGAAATTTATCAAAAGCTTTCTGGAAGTCTAGGTAAACAAAATTTACTGGGTTACCCTTGCCCACATGTTTTTTCACCCCCTCAAAGAACTCTAAAAGGTTACTGAGACAAGATCTTCCCTTACAGAATCCATGCTGATTCTTCCTGAGTAACTTTTGTTCATCAATGTTCCTAATAATTCCATCTTTAATCATGGATTCCACCAATATACCCAGTACTGATGTTAGACTGACTGGCTTGTAATATCCTGGATCTCCTCCAGGACTTTTTTTTAACAATGATGGTTACATTAGCTACCTTCCAGTTTTCAGTAATGGAGACAGATTCTAGTGATAGATAGATTTTTGTCAGGAGGTCCACAAGTTCACATTTGAATTCTTTCAGAACTCTTTGATATATGCCATCTGGGCCTGGTGATTTGTCAGTTTTTAACCTGTCCATGAGTTGTAGGACCTCCTCTCTCATCACCTCAATATAATTCAGGTCTTTCAACATCCCTCCTAAAATCAGTGTTCTGGAGTGGGCAAGCACCTTACATCTTCCACACACTCGTGACTAGTGCCCTAGATTCATCACCTTGTTGCTGAACTCACACATTTGCTAAACTCACATGTTTATCCCCTTGTTCTGGGTACTTTGGTACTGGAGTACAGCCTGCTACCTTACAGAGCTGGGGCCTGCTCGTAGGACCCCTAAATAAATACTTTAGGGCAAACCTCCACATCCCACTGGAGCCAATCATGTTGACTGGGAGCTAACCAGTAAAGGAGGATGAGTGCATCAGCCTCTGTTTGATTAAAAATTAACACTTCAGCACTGAAGTAGGGCCTGCTACCTCCCAAAGCTCACCTTAGTAAAGGGGACAAGGTTTAAATATTTGCATTTTTAATTGTTCTTTGAAAACATACTGGAAGCAAAGTAACATCTTTCAGAACAGTTTGGTATGTTCTCTCTATGTTTGTTTCATTATCCTAAGAATTGTGGAGTAATTGCAGTTTCCAAGATGTCTACTCAAACAGCCTCATATAGAATGCATACAGTACTTAATCTCCTTTGTTACCAAAGCAGGGTGAGGGTAGTTCATCAACTAACGCTGACATAAAGGTCATTAAATTAAGGGTGTTACATCAGCATTCAAAGATAAGGCAGTAACAGTACTTTTTTGACAATGTGAATTTGTTAGCCCTTATTCAGTCTACTACCATCTCCAACCACAGGTTCAGCACATACACTGTTCTTTCTGGATCACCTGGCAAAGAGAATTAGCCATTGGTGTAATCAAAACTGATGTCAGACCACTCCAAATTTCTGGATGACATCTACCAGTGATTGCATGCCGATGTTAAAGAAAAGTGAGGGACAAGATAGAATTCTGGAATTTTTCTGCCCTCTCAGGACCTGAGGCTTATGAGTCTGTTTCTTCACACTATGTGTAAAAGATTTCTTAAAAAGAGAGACAGTAAAAAATTTAAGACAGGAAAATCTACATCAAACTGACTTTTACCAGCAATACCTGAAACAAAGTTCATAGAGTTAAACAGAATAAAAACTAACTTACAATATGCAGTTCTTTAATGAAATTAAGCACATTTTTACACATAAATAATTTCCTACTTTTATATATCATTATTGACAGGACACTGCCTTTCCTCTGTCCTTCATTCCCATATTTTAAGTTATAAACTAACTGTAAGGCTTGGAGGAATTCAGGTTCAGCATATAAAATAGGAACACTACAAATGGGACTTGTGTCCATATTCTTGCTTATGTCAATAAAGTTCCTACATGATTTTCCTAAACTACATATACACCAAATCTGTTTTTGGAGTTTATGCCAATGTGTTGATGGCTGAAATTGTATAAGTTCAGTGAGATCAACAGATGATTTCCACAAAATTAGATTCTGGTTAGGAAGAGATGAAAAGAAACAGTCATCCACAATGAACTAAATTAAATATTTGGTATATTATTAATTCTTATTTTCTTCAATTATTAAAATATTAAGTCATTATACATAACAAACCAATTCATAAATCAGATCTATTAATGAACTCCAGGACAGTTTCACATTCTAATCAACCAAATTCTTGTTTCAGTATATCTTGAGATCATAAATTGAATGACCTGCATCTACTATTTTTTTCAAGATGTACACTGATTAATGTATTATTTTGATGTTTTAAATTTATGCTTTTTTAAAAAAGCATAGTTTATATAATTCTTGACTATAAAACATTATTTTTGCTTTATTAATTCTCATAATTAGTTTATGAGATAAGATTACAACTGTTTCCATTCCACCAGAATGGAAGCAAAATAAGAGAATATATTTTGATGCCAAAAACCACACACCTCCTTTTGGACACAATGAGAATAAGTCAAAACATTCTAAGGCTCATGAGCAGTTCTGTTGTAGAATCATGTTTTGTAAGGAAGACAGCAAACCAAAAGTTCGTGCTTTACCTAAGTCATGTATCACAATAAACTGTAGTTACTTCTGAACCAGGAAGTCTTCAGTTTTTCAGATCTATGTGATGGGAAGGGAAAAGGAGGGGTGAGCGGGCTTTCTGATTCATTTTTGTCATGAACAAACTGAAGTTTGCTGTAGTGTGTCAGCTGCTGGAATGAAAAAGGAAACAGAGCTTGCCAAAGTTTCTTGAGAAATTACACACAAGTACAGCTCATGTGAAAGTTCAGGGTCAGGAAGTCAGTATCCTTCTCAGTATAGAAATTGGCATTGTTTTGAGCAAGCACCCTATCTTAAACCTTAACTGCTTAAACAACAAAAACACTTCACCGAGATAAATGAGGTTTCAAAACAAGTAATATCTTCTGCATCCATATCTGTGTATGTAGTATGGATTGACACTGTGTTTTTTCAACCCTTTGAGAAAGTATGTTACTGCTTCACTTAAAGGCAAGACAACCACCACTAAAATACTTGTAGGTGGTATAGATGAGAGTTACATTTTACAGTTTGTGTTCTTAAGAAATGGGCATGCGCACGAAAGCTTATATACAGAATTAAACAGTATTAAAGTTGTTACTGGACTCAGACTTTGTTCTATTGCTTCAGATCAACACAGCCACCCACCAGAATGTTTGTGCCCCTGTAACTCAGTTCCAACATCAAAGGGTTCATTTAAAACCAGACATTACCTGTGTATTTTCATGGTCCCAGTGATATGACCAAAGTACTGGGAACACTTTAAAATTGACCATCATTCCATTTTATTATGAACCATCTGTTTGTAATCATCGGAGGTAGCAGCTTCACTTCTTTAAGATATGTAATAAAAATTGCCTATACATCTCTACATTTTATATTAAAAGTATATATGAAAACAGACATTATGCAGCATAACTCTACCTGCTGTGTACTTTCCATCTAAAATTCAAAGAAAGTGTGTCTACCAGCAGGTACCAGGTGCTACAGACAGAAATAATATTCTCATTATGAATGGGAAAGGAAACATCCTTGACCCAGTGTATATTTTCACCTATTTTCTGTTAAATAGCTTATGATTTATTCTACTCAGATGCATCAAAGGTTTAATTTTAACCCTCACACAACCAAGCAATGATTTCTTCTTGCAAGCTATAATATTTCAGTAGCACTTCCAGATACCTGCTGCAAATGTTTTCATCACTCAGATTGTTTTGGATTCTGAATAAGAGCATAAGATTGCTAGCTGAAGCAGAAAAGTCTGTTACTAGCAAAATAACTGTAATAATAATGTGCAGCATATGGTTCATATATGGTAGGGAAGCGAGGGGAAGGCAAAAATTCACACATGCTAGAGACAGTCTTGGGACTCTAGACATTCAGGAATAATAGAGTAAGAGACAGTGGCTTTTCACCTTTAAGGGGAAAAAAGACAAATGAAGTGCACTGTAGATTGTGAAGTTCTGTCTCCCCTCTGAAGTTCTTTCATTCATACACACTTAAATAGTAAATCCAGTGTAATGGGCCTTAAGATTAAAGGACAAAATCCTAGCTGCCAATGTTTTCCCCTTTTGTAAGTATATGCTATTATCTTTGTTCTTCCTAATAAACTTCCCTATAATTTACTGTTTCTCATTTTACTTTTATGAAACCTGTTCCTGGAGAACCACATAAAATGAATGTTCCTGCTACTTTTTTTTTCTTTTTCCTGAAGAGGAAAGTTTAATAAGAGGTGTTTATCTGAATAAAAGTTTCTTTGCATTTGGTGAAGATATTTATCTTTTTCTTCACTTTTATGGAGAAACATGTAGTCAGAATCAAAGGAATGATTTGCATCATCGGGGGGGGGGAACTGTTTCTGAGAAATACACAGACCAAATTGATCTCATCTAAATTTAAAACTCTGCTTCTAATCCCTTAGGAAGAATTCTTACCACCATTCAACACTCTAACTTAAATGCTATTTAAAACCAGCTATTGTGCAAGAAAAGAGAAGAATCTGGAGAAACTTTTAATTAACCTTTATATTGGAATCAGGGTGGCTTGCTGTGATGGCCAACTTCTACTTCCACCCTCCATGCATCACAGTCAGTCCCTGATTCCCTGCTGTGTATGCAAAACTGTAGCATTAGCAACCAATGGGAAGCTATGGATTTGTCATAGAAAGAGAAATGAGGGGAAAAGTGATTGGTAAAAAATGGACAATAATGGAAAAATTCCTCAGAAGAAGAGTAGGTTTTTATACCCCTCTTTCCTTACCTTAGGAAGTCTCAAAATGACTTACAATTGCTTTTCCCTTCTCCCCACAACAGGCACCTTGTGAGGTAGATGGGTCTGAGAGAGTTCTGAGAGGAGACCTAGCAGGCTTCATGTGGAGAAGTGGAGAATCTAACCCAGTTCTCCAGATTAGAGTCCACTGCTTTTAACCACTACACTGTGTGGGCTCAGACACTGGTACAGCTAGGTATAGTTCAGACATCAGTTGAGTTAGGTGGTTAGGGCTCAATCATCTACAGAGAAAATGGATTAGGTTAGGTATCCTGTGAGAGACTACAGAAAAATAGTGACTTGTGAGGAGAAGGCAATGGTGTAGCATTCACCCAAAACTCTATGGTTAAACTGAAAGTGATGTCATGCTTGGCACAATGCCAGAGCACCCCCCCAATCAGCCTGTCAAGTGGTAATAAGGAAGAGGCGGACTGAGCAGGGAAGCCTCCTGCTATAATAGGTAACCTCATCCCCATCCCCCACCTCAATTTATTTTACTTAATTTGCTGTGGTTTAAAGTTTGTGCACATTTGAGATTATGATAATAGCTAATTAAATGGCAATTATTTTCTATATTAAATGTTCTACATGAAATTCCATAGACTTCTGCACAGTAGGTTCAGTAATCAAAGATTTTGTCTTAATGAGTTATAGCCAAATACATAATTTTAGAAATTAGATTACACAGAATCTCTTACAATACTTTAGTGGCAATAAACAAACCCATATATTTACCCAGACATGACTTTCAAGAAAGACCTTTTAAAAACGCACACACAAACAATCCTATTTTGTTATGTAGTGATTGGTGAAACAGATATACATCTGCCTGCTAATTAGTCAGAAAAGAGTTTCCAGTGGCAGCTGTAACTACTGATTAAAAGTTAGCTTAAGCCATGTTGATTATGTACAAACTGTGCAGTGCGTGTGTAAGAAATAAAGTCTACCTAATATGTTGCCAATGTGAAAAGCATAAAAAACTACAAAAGCAACTGCTGTTAATTGTTATGGTAACATTCAATTTGGGTGTCTAGGGAAGACTGTTTGCATAACAATCATTTCAAAAAGGGTGGCTATGCTAGCCTGTTGAATGGAAAACCAATAGAAATATGTAGTAATTTTAAGCCTATCCAAGCTTATTCCCCCATGAGCTTTCATGAGCAAGACCTCATATTTTTAGATGCATATGGAAATGTTCTTTTAAAAGTCCCATCATAGAAAAATAAATGGAGATAAATCTGACATTTTAAAAGATCACAATATTTCGAAATCAATGGAGGAATGTGTTCATATTTCTGGACACAGTTTCAGATCTTAAGCGGTTCTTATAATGTTATAATCAAATTATTTTGCTGCTTTTCATATTTCCTGGATCAAACTTTTACGTCTCTCTCTATAACTTCCTTCTGTGAAACTGAAACCCATGGTCAGCTGAAATCTGTGACCTCCCTCGGCATTCATTAACAACCACTTCTGTTCCAATCCCATACACAGAGACTCACCCATACTGGAATTATTTACCTTGACTCTGTCTCCCACAACTTCTCTTCTCTTATCCCATTTTTACTCCTTGTGATTTTGATTATAAAAATTGTGCAAAATTTCCATTTTATATGTATGAAGAAGAGAGGTCTGACTCACAAAAACCTATGCATGACTAAACTTGGTTAGTCTTAAAAGTGACACTTGTACATTTCTTTCATTATTAATTACAATGTTATTAAAATAGGGCATTTTGTAATCATTGTAATTAATATGAAAATGAAACAAATTTCCTATTCCTATAGCAAAATTATTTATTTATTTATTATTAATTGGATTTATATCCTGCCCTTCCACATGGGCTCAGGGTGGCAAACAAGGGCAAAATGCCATACAACCAGATTAAAACATAAAGGCCAAGCCAAGAATAAATACAAGCCATAAATACAAGCCTGAGGGAGCGGTAGCGCAGGCAGTAAAAATGCCTGCAGTAATTCATCAGTGAACAAGCCATAAAGCCTGTTCGAGTCCCACCGCGGCCGGGGTGAGCTCCCGGCCCTTGTCCTAGCTCCCACCTTCCCAGCAGTTCAAAAGCCTAGCAAGTAGATAAATGGGTACCTGCCTAGGTGCAGGGAGGCACCCACCTTCTGGCAGTGAGGAGAAGCAAGGAAGAGCGACGGTGCTGGCGGTGGCGATGGGCAGCAAGGCATTCCGGCTGAAAAAAACATTGCGGCGAATCAACATCGGCCGAGCAAGCATTCCGGGTGGGACTGGCCAGAGATGAGGCTCCGCGGCTCCGCAGCACAGCCAGAGCCAATCAGGACGGAGGCTAATGCAGCAGTCGTCGCACAGTCGTGGACTGTGGAATCAAACCCAGTCGGAGCCGCTGCAGAGCCACGCTGAGCCGGATCATGCCGAAAAAAACATCACGCAGAAGCTGGTCCACGCTGAGACACCGTAGCAGAAGAGCCGCAGAAAAACAACAAGCCGGTAGGGTGCCTGGTAGGCACTCACCTCCCCATTCAAGTGTGGCCCTAGCTAGGAAATATAAATCACTATGTAAACCGCTCAGAGCCTCCAGGATGGAGTGGTATAGAAATCAAAATAATAAATAAATAAATAAATAAATAAATAAATAAATAAATAAATAAATAAGACTCCATTACAACTGACAATAAAACAGCGGTGACAGCAAAAAATCACTATAGGGTCCGCACCACACAACGCACTAGTACACACAGTTGGCGTTACTCCAATGGTGCCCTCACAGAACTAAAATCTTATGCCAGGGCCAAAGTGCCTCGAGTGGCTATACGATGATGGTATCATAGCGGTGGCAGCCCCTACTCAAAAAGCCTGGTGGAAGAGGCTTCCGTTTTGCAGGCCCTGCAGAACTGCATAAGATCCCGCAGGGCCCTGATCTCCTTCGGGAGTTCATTCCACCAGGTAGGGGCCACCACCAAAAAAGCCCTGGCCTTGGTCGCAGCATATTTAACAACCTTGGGGGTTGGAATGACCAGCAGATGTTGTCCCCCTGACTGTAGTGCTCTTGAGGGAACATATGGGGAAAGGCGGTCCCTCAGGTAGGCCAGACCCTGGCCATGTAGGGCTTTAAAGGTAAGAACCAGCACTTTGAAGCGGATCCAGTACACTATTGGCAGCCAGTGCAGCTCCTTCAGCGCTGGCTGGATGTGGTCCCATCTAGTGAGACCCATCAGCAGCCTAGCCGCTGCATTCTGCACCAGCTACAACCTCCGTATCTGCAACAAGGGCAGCCCCATGTAGAGAGCATTGCAGTAGTCTAGCCTCGAGGTGACCGTCGAGCGGATCACCATGGCCAGGTCATTGTGATCGAGGTAGGGAACCAACTGCCACGCCAGCTGCAGATGGTAAAATGCTGACTTGACAGTGGCTGCCCCCTGGGCCTCCATCATTAAAGAGGCATCCAGGAGCACCCCCAAACTCCTAACCTCCGATGATGGCACCAGCGGCGCCCCATCAAAGGATGGGAGTGGGAGCCCCAACCCCAGACCGGTCCGGCTCAGGCCCAGGACCTCTGTCTTTGCCGGGTTTAGCTTCAGCCGGCTCAACCTGAGCCAACCAGCCACGGCCTGCAATGCCCTATGAAGGTCATCGAGATCAGAGTCTGACTGGCCACCCAGCATCAGATAGAGCTGGGTGTCACCTGCATATTGATGACACCCAAGCCCACAGCTCCGGGCAATCTGGGCGAGGGGGTGCATATAGATGTTAAACAACCTCAGAGACAGCACCGCCCCCTGAGGCACCCCACACTCAAGGGGATGCCTCCGGGACCGCTGATCCCCAATCACCACCCTCTGTCCCCGACCTTGGAGAAAAGAGGTGAACCATTGGAGGGCATGCCCCTGAATCCCCACATCGGCGAGGCGGTGATAAAGAAAATAATGATTTATTTCATTTTATTCTGTTTCATTTATTATTTTAGTATCTGTCTCTCTGATTCAGTTGTTTCACTTTTAAAAGCTAAAATTTCCCTAATATGGGCATTCAGCATGGTGTTCCTTTGGAGGAGGGGAGTGAGAGGTTGGGCTTTCTGGAATGACTGTGAACTGTAGCCACTAGGACTGTGTACAAGTGTGAGGTATTCAAATTGTGAACAATATGTGGTGAGACTTTGAATCAGCTATAAACTGATGTCACATATTGAGGCTTTCCTGTTGCTGAGAGAGAGAATGTTGGGTTTTGTGCCATTTTAGTGACAAATAGAAAGGGAAGTCGTAGAAGTAGTGACAGACTTCACGTTCCTAGGATCCCAGATCACTGCAGATGGTGACTGCAGCCATGAAATTAAAAGACGCCTGCTCCTTGGGAGGAAAGCGATGGCAAACCTAAACAGCATGATAAAAAGCAGAGACATCACCTTGCCAACAAAAGTCCGCATGGTCAAAGCAATGGTATTCCCTGTAGTAATGTATGGCTGCGAGAGTTGGACTATAAGGAAGGCCGAGCGCCGAAGAATAGATTCTTTTGAACTATGGTGCTGGAGAAGACTCTTGAGAGTCCCTTGGACTGCCAGGAGATCAAATCAGTCAATCCTAAAAGAAATCAACCCTGATTGCTCCCTGGAAGGCCAGATCCTGAAGCTGAAGCTCAAATACTTTGGGCACCAAATGAGAAGGGAGCATTCACTGGAGAAGACCCTGATGCTGGGAAAGATTGAAGGTCAAAGAAGAAGGGGACGGCAAAGGATGAGATGGTTAGACAGTGTCATCGATGCAACGAACATGAAATTGAGCAAACTTCAGCAGAAAGCGGAAGACAGGAGGGCCTGGCGTAAACTGGTTCATGGGGTCGCGAAGAGTCGGGCTCGACTGTGCGACTGAACAACAACAACAACAAGTGACTATTATTTCATTATAACTTCTTAGTGGTTTAACTTTCTTCTTGAATCTAGTTCCGCTCTGTGTGTATTGTGTTCTCTGAATTTTTCTGAAACATTTTACTATTTCTGTGTGAGTCTTGCTTCCTTCCCACTCCTAATCCTCCAATGCATTACTATTATTTTGTTTGATTTCTATTTCAAGCTTCCTTGGGCCATTTGATAGTCTCCCCTCAGTCTTATTTGTTTCATTCTTAGTTTTCTTTATAAAGTTTGTGACTGTTTGTGATCATTGCCTCTGTGTATCCTTGTCCTTTACTTATACCAAATTGCCACCTTGTAAACCCTGGATGAAGCTGCTGTAGTTCTTTAGGAATCACAATTAATTTGGAATGTATTTGAATTTTATTCCTTTCTACAAGTTGATTCTTTTTTGCTTGTGCAGTTCAGTAACTGCTGTATATCAGAGGGCAACCTAAGCACAACACTTAAAATAAATAAATAAAATGCGGCCCAGTAATAAAAAATGTACACAATCCTCTGACTGCTGTCTAGATGCTTTGCCCTACTTGTGCTACCAAATGTCCTTGCCTTGTCAGACTGCCTCTTCCTTGTGCTACTGTTCTTCAATCTAAGTAGCTGCAGTGCCAAATATTATTTATGTTATTTTAAACATTTTATGCCACCTTTCCACCCAATCAGGGTTTACAAGGTGACAAACTTTAAAACATTTAAACAAAAATACAGTTAAAATGATAAAAAGCAATTAAATACATAAATATACAGTGCTAGGAGGGTCAATACCCTCATGCTGTTCTGTATTACTGTTCAAATCCTCCATATCAGTTCTCCCATAGGCTTTAATGCCTGAAAGGGATCCCTTTATTCTATCTGTCTTAAATTTGGGGATGAGGCCGAGGGGAGTCCAGCAATCTCTGATTGGTCTGATTTGCATGGAAGACCGTGAAGGTACATGAGAAAGAGTGGGGGAATCTTCCACTGAAACCAAGAAAAGAACTATGAAAAAGAAACAGCACTAACTGAACAAAATCATACAGAACAATCAAGTAAGGACACAGTCTCTTTTGGGCCTGGAGTGGGCCCTACTTCTTCCCCTTGTCTTTTATTGACAGAACCAAGGCTTGGAACACTGTGGTTGCCTATCAACAGTCACTGAAGGAATCTGTTGCTTAAAGCTACAGGCACTCCTGTTATCATTTTCATATTTTAAAGCCCTCCAGTGCATTTTTTTTTTTTTTAAATTACATTTTTTTCCTGCAAACCTGGGGTCTTTTCAGGTTTATAGAAAAATCTGTCTTGTCCATTTACTGTTCCAGTCACCAGATCTAAATATCCAAAGACTGGACAACTTTGCTGTTAGAATATAAAATAACAAAACTCACAAAACTAACAGGCTTCATCACCCCTGGAAACCAGAGCCAAATTTCTAAATCCAAATAATCGCTTCACAACTTCAGCATTTCTTTCATCCTGCTTGTGCACTGAAATCTAATCTTGGTGAGTCTATGCTTACTCCCGTTTACACTGACAATAAAGTAACTGAGCAAATTCTAGTTCCTCGTTGTTTAACTGATGCTTTACTATTCTGCAATCATCATGCAATTTTCATCTTAAAATAAGACTCTTTGCTCTTTGGTACAATTAAAGCAAAGTCATCGTCCCCCCTTTAGGGAATTCACTAAAGTAATTTCATTATTGCATTCAAACCAGCTGCCATGCATATGACACTCATAAAATGAACTTACTGTCATTTGCAACCCACACAGTTTTCTAAGTTCATCAGAAATAAATGTTATGGCTACACAAACCCTCTACCCACAGCAAGGCTTATGCCAGGGAAATGCAGATAGGTACTGGAACTGGCTAGGATACAAAGAGGGGAGGGGGGAGGAAAGATATTATCACAGATATATGCAAAGCCATTGCATCTGGAAGACCTATAGATCTGAACATATTATGTAGATTGAAATACATTTGCACACCATGAAAAAGATAATGGGAAAGAACATTTTGTTTTTAAAAAATCCATATAAACAATATCGTATTAGCATACAAAATATAAACAAGTATTTAATACAAAGGCCATGATTCCTGAGCAAAGTTTAAGGCTGTAGTCAGACATCTCATCAAGTTCTAATTAAATGGAAATTTATTGAGGTAACACAGCCTGTTTGCAGTGCTCACAAGATTCTCTTGCTCCCCACCCTCCTGTAGCATGTACAGATTGATTCAGCACTGCTCAGTTTATTCAGGCTCCAATTTGCTCTTATGTCTGAATACAAAGCAAACTAAAAGTTTGTTTCGCCCCCAAACCAGAATTTTAAAACAGGATGTAAATGAGGTTTAAAACCCCAGCCAGGATGGGGGGTGGCAGATAAACAAAAACAACCTGCAACTTGCTGAGAAGCCTGCATTCTGCATTCTGTTGTTGTGGCAAACTTTATCAAAATACCTCACAGCAGGAAGACGAAATCTGAAGGAGATAAACCCAAGTACAATTAACAAGTCATGTTCACACAGTACTCTGGCAAACTTTTTAAAATTAGTTTGTCATGTCAGAATTCAGCTTACATACTGCCATGTGCAATTACCTACAATTACATCTCTTGGAACAAAATAAGGCTGAGGTACATAGATTCAGGCTACAAGAGTGTGTTTATGCTATGTTTTAGTAATCTGGAATTGAAGCACCACCATATGCCCACTACCTCCAACATCACAGTGAAGGTTTTCCTTCAGTGGCTGGCTGTTCCTACCTGTAAGTCCATTGTGAACAGGAGGGTGCTCATCTAGACCCCAGAATGGGAGAGAGTTGCAACCACTTTGTTGTTATTTTTATCCCAGGAATCCTCTTATACAGTCTGTCAAATTCCTGTTTCCTTCCTCACTGACTTGCTGGAACAGTTCCCTTTTATCCTTCCTTAAAAGGCCATGCTGGCCCAAACAACACTCTGCCTGCTCACAAGGAGTCCCAGTTCCACAAGACAGCAATAAGATCCTGGCCAGTCCCATGGGTCTTACTGAATCCAGCCACTTTCATGCAGTGAATGGACATGTTTTCTTTGCTACAACTGGTCCTGCCGTGGCTTTCATAAGGTGTGCTTCTCCTGAGTTGGCCCCGCTAACTGCTGGTCTCAGGCATGCCCACCTCATCTCAGCCTGGTTCACTTTTGGCTCCAGCCAATGAAAAGGTTGCCACTGGGAGGCTCCAGCCCAGGTTCCTAGATATTCTGACATGTGTGCGTTGTGAGGACATCACCCGGAAGTGATGTCATTGCACTGGGCATGTCATGCAGGGAACACTGTAGCATTTGGCCAAAAATTCTATGGGGATGTCTTGAGTCGGGCATGTTGGGTGCAATAGGGATGTCATCGTGTCGGGCAAGTCAGGTGCAATAGGACTGTTTGGGGGCTAGGCTCCCCCCACTGGCAAGCTGGGGATATTATCGTGTTGGGCATGTTGGGAGCAATGGGACTGTTCAGGATCAGGGCTCCCCTCGCTGCCAAGCTGCCTATTGGTGGATTGGTGGCCTTGAAAGTGGGGGACCCCTCCATCCATTGGGGGAATGGCAACCCTAGCCAATGAGGCCATGAGGGAGTGGAAGCTGATGAAGGTGAGCACAGTGGAGTATACCAGCTGCCCTGCTGCTTTCTCTACTGTCCCACCTGCTGGATTTTTCTGTCGGCTTTTTCCCAAAAAGGCCAGCAGAGAAAGTAGTAGATGGAACTGCAGAGAAGGTGGGAGGGCAGCTGGTATACTCTACTGTGCTCACCTTCATCAGCATCAGTATATTGGCTTGCCTGTCATGAATACCAGCACTTTTTTTTCTGTATTAAAAAAGCAGTGTGCAGAACAGGCTCACTTTCCCTGTAGTTGTGGGAATAGGCATTTCTAAAGTCCCCAGGAATCCAATTCAGCTTGGGACTGTGACAAGAGGGGAGAAGAGGTTCCTGCCTTCTCCCTGTAGAGCATTTTCTCAAGCCAAAACTGCCACAGTGAGAAGTTATTTGTATAATGTTGGAGCTGCATGCTTTTGGAGTACTCCACATGCATTTATTGTTGTATTCATGGTAATGACCAAGAGAGAACAAAAAATAACAACTGTGCACTGCAGAAACCTGCACCAAAGCTTACAATAAGAGACTTCAATATTCAATGTTTGGTCCAATTTACATAGTAGCAACCTTTGCAGGTGCTTTTTAGAGCTTAGGAGACCTGGCCCATATTGAAACTGAATAATGTTGACCTTGTTAAGAAATTGCAATAAGACTTCCTATAATGGCTTCTAGTTCCTGAGGAAGGACCTGAAGTTTGAAACACTGATCAATACCTAGGAAAAGTGTGGGACATCTATTCCAGACTTCATTGCTTCCTTTTGAGAGATTTCTATTCTGGACTTTGTTCTTTCCCTTTGGGATATAGTGGACTTGTATATTTTCCTATGATTGATTACATGTGTTGAATTACTTATTGTATTGAAGTCTCTTATTGTAAGCTTTGGTGTGGGTTTCTGCAGTGCACAGTTGTTATTTTTTGTTCTCTCTTGGTCATTGTTTACTGTGGACTGTGTATTCATGGTAATAACAAACAAAATTATTTGTCTTGTTATGATACTTGGTTTGGATCAGGGTCATATGTGGGGCAGAAGGAATCTTTGTCTGGAAAGCTATGCAGCTATCAGTGACACTGTTTTGGACATCTAGAGTAAACTTCATAAGTGACTAAGGACTACTTACACAGCAACAAATTTGGGGTTCACATTGAGAATACATACCAAGGGGTAAAAGGACTACTGAAGGATGACAGGGAAATGGCTGAGAAGCTGAATGCATTTTTTTGCCTCTGTCTTCACTGTGGAAGACGACAAGTGCTTGCCCACTCCAGAACCACCAATTTCGGGAGGGGGTTTGAAAGACCTGAATCAGATTGATGTGACAAGAGAGGAAGTCCTACGACTGATGGACAATTTAAAAACTAATAAATCACCAGAGCCAGATGGCATTCATCTGAGAGTTCTGAAAGAACTCAAATGTGAATTAGTGGATCTCCTTACATTAATATGTAAGCTTTCTTTAAAATCTGCCTCCATTCCTGAGGACTGGAAGGTAGCTAATGTCACTCCCATCTTTAAAAAGGGCTCCAGGGGAGATCTGGTAAATTACAGGCCGGTCAGTCTGACGTCGATACTGGGCAAGTTGGTGGAAACTGTTATTAAGGAAAGAATTAGTAGGCACATTGATGAACAAAAACTATTGAGGCAGACTCAGCATGGGTTCTGTAAGGGAAGATCTTGTCTCACTAACCTGTTAGTGTTTTTTGAGGGAGTGAACAAACATGTGGACAAGGGGGACCCAATAGATGTTATTTACCTTGACTTCCGGAAAGCTTTTGATACAGTTCCTCAATAAAGGCTCCTAAGTAAGCTCAATAGTCATGGGATAAAAAGACAAGTCCTCTTGTGGATCAAAAACTGGCTTATAAATAGGAAACAGAGGGTGAGTATAAATGGAAAACTTTCTCAGTGGAGGGTGGTAAGCAGTGGGGTACCACAGGGATCAGTACTTGGTCCGATGCTTTTTAACTTGTTCCTTAATGATTTGGAGTTGGGAGTAAGCAGTAAAGTGGCTAAATTTGCAGATGACATGAAGTTGTTTAGCGTTTTGACAACCAGGGAGGATTGTGAGGCACTCCAAAGGGATCTGTCAAGGATGGGTGAGTGGGCGGCAATGTGGCAAATGGGGTTCAATGTGGCCAAGTGCAAAGTGATGCACATTGGAGCCAAAAATCCTAAATATAAATACACGTTGATGGGGTCTGAACTGGCAGAGACGGACAAAGAGAGGGATCTTGGAATCGTAGTAGATAACTCAGTGAAAATGTCTAGACAGTGTGTAACTGCAATAAAGAAGGCCAACGCTATGCTAGGGATTATTAGGAAGGGAACTGAAAACAAATCAGCCAGTATCATCATGCCCCTGTATAAATCATTGGTGCGACCTCATTTGGAATACTGTGTACAGTTCTGGTCACCACATCTCAAAAAGGATATTGTAGCATTGGAAAAAGTGCAGAGAAGGGCAACTAGAATGATAAAAGGGTTGGAACACTTTCCCTTTGAAGAAAGGTTAAAATGCTTGGGGCTCTTTAGCTTGGAGAAACGACGGCTGAGGGGTGACATGATCGAGGTTTATAAGATTATGAATGGGATTGAACAGGTTGAGAAAGAAGTACTTTTCTCCCTTTCTCACAACACAAGAACCCGTGGGCACTCCATGAAATTGCTGAGCAGTCAGGTTAGAACAGATAAAAGGAAGTACTTTTTCACTCAAAGAGTGATTAACATATGGAATTCAGTGCCACAGGAGGTGGTGGCAGCTACAAGCATAGACAATTTCAAGAGGGAATTAGATAAACATATGGAGCAGAGGTCCATCAGTGGCTATTCGCCACAAGGTAGAGATAAGAAATCTCAGTCTGTGGCAGGTGATGCACTCTATTCTTGGTGCTGGAGGAGGCAGCAGTGGGAGGGTTTCTAGTGTCCTGGCCCCACTGCTGGACCTCCTGATGGCATCTGGTATTTTTGGCCACTGTATGACAGAGTGTTAGACTAGATGGGCCATTGGCCTGATTCAACATTGGCTTCTCTTATGTTCTTATGTTCTTATGTTCTTATCCTCAATAAGAAATCACAGAAGCAAAGGGCTAGAAAATCTTATGTTTGCTGAACATTTCTGTGTGATAAATACTAATTTATCCCATTCGTATTTCACATATTTCAATGTGTACTTGCATTTTATTGTATATAGCCATCTTAGTTGCCCTGACTGGTCACATGTTGACAGCAATGCAACATTCTACGAAGTCAAGCTAGGCGTAGCTAGCACCAACTACAACGTAGTGAGCTTTCTGCAGCAGAAATTCTGCTATAGAGTATCTATCACCTTACCATCCATTATTGTTACAATGGACAATGAAATCCAGTTTGCAAAATGACATCTTAATAACTTTTCAGACTTACACATTAGATTTTTATTATGCAAGTAATGTAGTTAAGTTGTGTTTGATATAAATTTATAGATCATTAGTTAACTAATTCGATCTAATGTGAAACATGGCAATTTAACTCTCATTAATGTCAGTTAATTTTGTGTTATTTAAAAGGTGACCATTCCATTCTACTTAATTTTAGTGCAAGGATGAAAAGTTTTAATCATGGTAATGTAAACAATTTAAATAATCAGAAGACATGTGTGCTTAATTATGCATTTTTCCTATTGAATGACAGGAATAAATCAACATTAAAATTGTTATTATCTACAGTATAAAAACTATACAGCAAATAAATCAGTTCTATATTTGCCTTTTAATATTTTATTATAAAATTTTAGTCTGGAAAAATAATCCTTCAAAAGGGTGATATTGACAATTTTACATCTAAAAGAATTTACCTAACAGATTTCTTGAATAAAAGGACACTGGAGACACATCATGTGAAGTACACTGGTAATAAACACTGGTAATATTATTGCTTTACTCCTCTCCACGGACAAACAATGAAACAATACATGTGCATCACAAGACTATTAAACTCATTATTTTTAAAGTATGTAAAACACAGGAAAAATTCAAACAAAATAGTCTATTTGCAGATGACATTCTTGTTTACACAAATATTAGTAACTTGTAATTTTTCCCTGAGACACTAATGATATTACGATGTATCCTTATTTGCTGTATATAAATAAGTGAAAATTATATTTTAACTAATTTATTCCTCCTTTTAGAATGATTGGTAGTACCTTAAAACAATTTCATTAACAGCTCAGTTCTAAGGATATTCACTGAAAGCCTTCCCAGTTGAACTTGGTCAGTAGTATTACCAGGGATTTTTGTTTGTTTGTTTGTTTGTTTGCTTTTGACATCAAGTCACAGCCTGCTTATGCCGACCCGATAGGGTTCTTGAGGCATGAGATGTTATGAAGTAGTTTGCCATCACCTGGTTCTGCATCATGACCCTGGACTTCCCTGGTGGTCTCCCATCCAAATAGTAGCCAGGGCCGACCATGCTTAACTTCTCAAATCTGGCAAGATCAGGCTAGCCTGGCCTATCCATGTTAGGGCATTTCCAAGCATACATGATTACAATCAAAGTGAAAATGTGCTTTAACCTAACTAAAGATGTAAATGCAGAAAAGCCTCCCTGACAACTACAGATTTGAAAAACTGATTATCCATTTCAACAGTTTCTCAGAATTAAGGGAGTTATATACAAATGTCAATACAGAAACACACAAATTTCCAGCACTAGTTGTGCAAAGTTTGCTACGTGGGGGATAACACACCATATGCCTCAAGGCAGTAGCACATGTTATCCATAAGGATGCCCATACAGTAGCCAGTACTGTGTGTTTCTATTGGCATAGCAGAATGTGCAAAGCCTTCTGCTGCTTTTGTGTTTTTTATAGATCAGACATAATACTTTTGTTCAAATATTTTAACATTCAAAATGTTTTAAGACATTATTAAAACTTGAAATGACATTATTTAAAGCAAGTATTTTACTTTAAGTTGTGATGAATATATTCATTTTTATTCCACCAATTAAAACATGGGGTTGGATGGAACAAAACCCTTCTGCTAAGTGAGGCAACTTAGCAGGGGTCATTTTGTAGAAACGGTGGTACAGAAGCTCATTTGCACAACTCATTAGCATAACTTATTTGCATATGCCACACCTGCTGACAAAGGGCAGGCCTGCAAGCATGCCTGGGTTCCCTGCCTGGTCTTCTTCAGGTGCCCCATGGGCAGGGAACCCAGGCATGTTGAAAAGGCATTTAAATCCCCCCACTTCCTTGAGTTTCTCCACAAAAGTGGAGAGGCTCAGGGGGAAAAGGGGGCATGTCTGCCTGTCTGCCCTTCCCTTCCCCAGCCAACCGGCCATGGCAGGCTGGCTGGGGAAGCAAAGGGCAGGCATGCAAGCATGCCTGGGTCCCCTACTCCTGGGCTTGTTAATCCTGGAATGCCATTCCTGCTCATTCCTCTTTGAAATGACCCCTGCAGGTAAGTAAATCCCACTGAATTCAATGGTATTTGCTTATTAGGGTGTGCCCTTTGGATTGCAGTTTTAGTCCACCAATAAAAGGCTTGCTCCATTAGAAAGTAACCATCTGAAGAAGGGTGCTCTTAATGTCAGTTAGTTGGATTCAACTCTTTGGTTAATTATACTAACATAAGTATAGTTTAAATTAATTAAGAAGATTTTTTAAATAAATCAATATGGCAGTTAATGTTCCACAGTGAATTAGATGTCAGCATATATAAATTGTCATATCAAAATTCCTAAGGAAAATATGAATTGTAATTCTAGAATTTGAAATGCTAGATTCATCAAAGTTTCTCCTACAGTAGGTCTCAGGTGTATAATGAATTATTGTTTAGTAATCACAAATTGACGCCTGCTAATGAGTTTAAAACAAACTCCTTAAATGCCAATGGTTGTCACCTACGGCTTCCAGCACATCATCAGCAATTTCAGTTAACCCTAGAAAATGATACTTTGCTCTCACATGTATTTGGGGAAGGATAGATCAGTCCTTGTCTTCCATGCAAGCCTCCAACCAGACACAACTACTCACCAGTAATAACAAGTCACCTAATGCAGCTAACCCTGCATGGTAGTGCCAACCCAGTCCTCATTTCCACTTAACTAACATCATGAAAACCCAACAACATCAAGATACTATCAAAATTCATTCACATGCACATCCTTAATATATTATAATGTATCAGCAATGCCCTTTGACCATTTAAACAGCCAAACTGGAAAGTCTCAATGGAAACAAATCGGACATTAAAAATAGACCACTCAGAAAGCAGTAGGGGATACTTTCATCTTCCTTGGATGTTTAGTAAGAGCCTTAAAGGTTACAGAACTTCAGCAGAAGAGATTCAAAGGTAAGAAGCTACTGAGCTGAAATTCATCTGTAGCTTTGACACTACCAGTCTGAATCTATAGGGATTAGAGTAGAAAATACACTGTTCAGATTCACTAATTAATCAACAGTTGGGACCACATCAAATCCACTTTTGTGTTGATCTTGATTTCATCTGTGCTATGCATCATTTCTGAAATATATCTAAGTTATGGAAAACTGGGCCTCTTTCTGGAATAACTAACCCCTGATAACTTCATTGTAGCTTTGAGCATATCTCTATGGCCTATGATGCCAAAAAAGCTGATGCAACAATAAATTTAAAGGTGATGCAAGACACTTTATACTCAGTAGATTAACATGGTACAGACAGCACTAGAGGAAAAGTTTCGCAGCTGAAACCCAATATATTCCTGGCCCTTTGAAAAGATGGGTACAGGGAATCAAACTGGTGTTCGAATTTGAAATATGCAATTGCATTCTGAATGTGTTTATACTGATTTCTCAGTCTTGAAGATTATGTGTTATACTATAAATTTAGTGTTCATTTGTCTCCTCTTTTTAAAATCTGGCATTGGGAATGAGATTATATTAAAACTTGAAATCTAGACTTCATGTCTTGAACATCTGATATGGAGAAGAGTTTCAAACGGGGCATCCCTCAAGGGTATAAGTCAGCTTTCTTCTTTTTTCT
The DNA here is from genome assembly GCA_029375565.1 of Gekko gecko. NCBI lineage: Eukaryota > Metazoa > Chordata > Lepidosauria > Squamata > Gekkonidae > Gekko > Gekko gecko. The sequence continues at coordinate 120,248,543 of JAPDNY010000004.1, forward strand.
GCAATGACTGAAAAAAGGGTGCCTTGTTGATTTCTGAGAAGTTACACACTGAGAAACAGTGGGAAAATGCGAAACTCATATGATGCTGAACACATAATCAGATTTCATTTCTATAATCATGATTTTGCTCACCGTGGCAATAACTGTTATAGCCATGAAGTGGAAGGAAAGGGACCCCCTAACTGTCCAACAATGGTATCTGAAAATATGGGATTATTTCATTTTAGATAAAATTACACATACTATTAAAACGAAAGCAGATCCAGATTGTCATACCAGTTTACTTAAAAAATGGTCGCCTTTTATAGATTAAAGTTTCAGGATATTGATGCTCTCTGTAACTCAAGAAAGAAAAATTACCTTATGTCATTAGTTGCCTTACATTAACTAAATGTTGAGATTATTCTGCGTATAAAAATAATTTTGTTTCTACTTTAAAATAGGTCCTTTTAGTGATTTTGCTATCTTATTGTTATTGTTAGTATATGGTATACTTGTTATATACATACACATGGAGGTGCATCGCTCTTCCTCCACTTGTTTTGTGCAAAGGGGAAGGACAGATGTTAAATGTTATACTGGTTATTGTAACTCTCTTGTATAATTGATAATGGTTTCTGATTGTTATGTTATATGTTAAGTTTATTTGTTTTTTCCTGTTCTGTACTGATTGTTTTCTATCAATAAAGTTTATTAAAAAAATTAAAAATCAGACTTCATTTCTATGTGCCCTCAAATTCCATGTGCCCTCAAATTCCAGGGAAAGATGAAATGATTTATTTCCTCAAATATCTTCAGTATATTGCTAAAATGGAGATTGAGCTATATAAATTACAAAATCCATAGTAATGCTTTTTTAAGGCAGCAGTGTCAGCTTTGCACATTATAATGAATGATGGAAAGAATATACAAGTATGTTTTTCTGCCTCTTGTTGCTTATGGTATAATATATAAAAAGTCAGATGAGATGTGCATTTTATGGAGTTTGTGGGGAAGGTTGGAGTCATACACACTGTGTGTGTGTGTCTGTGTGTGTGTCTCTGTGTGTGTATAAGATCTTACACCTGCAATACAATTCACTTCTATTTCTTCTCCTGTGCTTTACTGTAATGTGCAATTTTGATCTCTATCAATCCAGAGGCTAGATTACTTATAATTTTTGGGCATCCAACTAAGATTATAAAAGTCAAAGCAACTGGGACTGATAGAAGGTTTCTACATGGGCACATGAATCCCAGCAAGGAGGCTTTGATTTGATGTAATTCAATGTAATCTAGTGAATAAATTAATGTTGGACAATATTTTAAGGTTTAAAATGCCAGCTCAGCTGTATACGCAAGGGATGGCCATGTACAAGTTATTGTGTTTACATTTATTGAATCAGAAAGTTAAGAACCTATTTCACTGAATAAGAATGAGTAGCAGGAGGATCATGATATACTTTACCTATTAAAGAGTGATATATGAAAGATGAGTAATATTTTAAAATTTTGTTACACATCATTGGACTTGATAATAGGAAGACTTGTAGATTTTGTGTAATAATGGATTCCACAACCTAATTTGTATGGAATTGTTCCCTTGTGATTTATACCACTGTAGAGAATTGCATAATACAGTACAAACCTCAGAGGACCATCATGCATTTGTCTAAGTAGTATTATAAAGGACATATAATAATGAGGGGATAAAATGTCTAGTAGAATGCAGGGCCTGGATTAGGCAGGCCTGGATGAGAGAGGTTTTACTGTATTATGCAAATCCCTAAAGATTCCCAGCTAATTAATTGAAAGAAAAAATTCCAAAGACAATATCAAGGTTTTTCTTATATAATGAAATATCTAGATTCTGCAGACATCATGACCTAAAACTTAGCTTTTGAAGAAATATGTAGCAAATCATCCACCACCACCCAAAACTGCTCCAGTTTCTGAATGAGGGAATGCTTCTATCATGCATTTCCAGGGAACATAACTATATTGTATAACATTTCTGCAAAATTGGATTCAGCTGGGATTGCACTTGAAAACTGTTCAGCCTCTTCCCTTATGACCTCAGCATTTCTTTTCTATTATGTTAAAGCTTCTTTGAGTACTATTTTGAAGCTTTTATGTTGCTAAGCTTTAAAACCCTTCCTCACAAGTTGATTTATTATAAGCAGTTTCTTTGATTAAAAAAGTATGGTGACCCAAAAGCATAATTACTGAAATATAACATTGAAGACTTCAAATAAGTGCTTCCAGTACTAATTTTACTCTTAAATATTTGCCTTAAACAATCTAGGTAATGCAGTTTGTTAGTGAGTAGCTAAACAGCATCACACTGTTTTATAACTCAAATAATAAACTCCAGACCTGCCAAAAAAGAACTTAAATTGTAATTGTTGATTAAAATATGGATAATTCCATATCCTCCCTGAAAATTTCCAAGGAATCTGCAGCTCAGATCCACACACAACACAGAGCAGTGATCTGCCCATCTATGGCTATTCTGAGCACTGTACCCCAGTGTGGCACCTGCCCACATTTTAGGAAAGTGGGCTAGGTTCTTGCCAGTTAGTGCTGGTGGTTGGCAGGTGGTTCCCATCTTGAAACAACTGCTGGTGGAGGAATGGGTAAGCTGCAAGCCTCCCTGAAGTGCAGGCCTCACACTAGTGATAGAAGTAAATGTGGCTCTTTTGGTTGATGGCAACTGTGAATGCAGCTGTCCACATGCTGCAGAGTGAATACCACAGACCTAGAACAAAATGGCATGGATATTCTTGTTTTTCTTCTTGTGTGTGCATTTTTATTTTATTTTATTTTATTTTATTGGTGGTGGGGAGGAACATGTATTTATCTAGGTTTTCAGTGGCTTGCAGTAGACTTCAGCAGACTTAGAACAGGGCTGCCAATGGGCAACAGAGGCACCTGCCTTAACCCCCAAGCTAGGGGTGCAACTGACCACAACCACACACCCCCAATGGAGGGGGGGAAGAAGAAAAAGAACAGGCTGCTGCCACCACTATTCACATTCACCAAGTCTGCAGTTCAGGCTGCACATTCACAGGAGCAATCCACCCTTAGGCAGCAAGCTTCTTGTGATGGCTCCCAGCTGCCTCACACTGGGCAATGGCTGCCCCTGCTCAGCCCTGGTGGGGAGTAGGGACCATGGGAGTAGCAGTGATTCTGGGTCCACATCCTGGGCTTTTGCCTAGGGCTGTAGAATCACTACGACTGCCATATTACCCTTCAGAGCAGTACTGTTTCAAGCTAACAAACTCAGGGTCAGTTCAACATAATGCAAAGCCATGGGTTAAATAAACTGACCATAATTACCTGATATCCCAAATCTGTGTCACTACACTAATAACATTTACTTAAAGTTTGTGGTACTATAAATAGAAGCCAGTATAAAAATCTGGTTTACTAACCATAGCTAGTGTTAAATATGGGTTTGTGAGCCTGTGGGCACCTTTGGAATTCTGACACAGGGTGGCGGGCTTAACCACAAAATGGCTGCTGCAGGAGGCAGAGCCAACCACAAAATGTCAGGGTTCAAGGTTAGATATAACTCTAATAGTAACTCTTCAACATTTCAGGCAGAAGCTGTATTTAACAGGATTCTTTTTAATCTACACCAAGAGTGTCGAACTCATTTGTTATGAGGGCTGGATCTGACATAAATGAGACCTTTTTGGGCCAGGCCATGTGTGTCATAAAATGCAATGCCAGGTAGCAGAAATATAAACTTTATAAAGGACACAGACAAATACAATTAAAGATTTTTTAAACTTTAAATAAAACATGCTTAGAACACTAGCACTCTTGCAATATTTTGTCTATAGACAGTCTCTGATAATTGACAACTCTTGCTCTGAATTACTGGATCAAAATTTCTGTGTTGTAGCAATCTTGAGTATGCTGTTCAGGTGTGTATCTGTAAACTGCAAACCTAATTTTGATTTATTGGCATTCATTACAGAAATCTCATGCTCAGCATCCTGAGCCTATGACCCAGAGGAAAACATGAAATGGCTGGCCATTGCAACTTTTTGTACATAAGTTGCTTCATGTGCTGGTCAAGAACATGAGAAGGCATCCTGACACAGACTGAGGGCCATGTGTTTGTCTACAAAACTATACTCTTCCCCAGAGAAATAACTACAGCTTCCTACAAAGGAAATGTGCTGGGTAAACTTGGTCTGGACACACACTCTCAGCCTAATCCATCTCACTGCCTTGTTGTTATTCCTCCTCTTAAATAGTTCACATTGCTTTCTTACTGAGACAGACTGGATCATGAAGGCATGAATGCAGTGAAAAGGGGGAGGGAATCCAGTTGCACCCAGGGAAGCCCTGGCATAAAGAGCCCAACAAAACATACATGCACTGTAGCAAGGCACACAAAAGCTCATACCTTGAACAAGTCTTTGTTGGTCTTAAAGGTGCTTGGTATTTCTCCTGTGTGATTGAGGCAACAAAGCAGCTCTCCCTCATTCCCTCCCTTCAGGAAGGAGCCTCAGCCAGTGGAAGGAAAGAAAGTCTCCTGTAGCCTAGCTAGGAAGTGAACTCTGGCTGTTCCCTCCCCCTGGGAGGAGGGGGAGAAGCCTCAACCAGTTCTTTACCAGACTCTCTCAATCGCACAGAAGAGGCTTGCCTATCTATCTCTCATTTGTTATTTGAGAGAGACTGGTAAAGAAAGCTGAGAAGTGGCAGCAGCAAGAGAACTGGGAAATGAAGCAGGAAACAGTTAGGGCCCTGCAGGCTGGATTGGGGCCCTATGAGGGCCTGATCTGGCCTGTGGGCCACATGTTTGACATCCCTGACCTACGCAATCAATCATAATTCCTGCTGGGCAAAAGCTCCACCAAACCCCACACACTTTCTAAAAGCCCTTGGGAGATTCAAAGGAAAAGGGTTGGTAGATGTCATGGCACCCATGAGTACCTCACTGGGGACCCCAGTTCCACAACTCCACTGACTAAAGAGTTGTCTGGCAAGAGCAGATCAGAAATGAAACCATTTGGTGTAGTATAGTGGTTAAATGCACAGACTCTAATCTGGGAGAACCGGGTTTGATTCCCCACTCCTGGGCTGCTGGATGACCTTGGGCAAGTCATAGTTCTGTCACAGCTATTCCTGAAAGAGCTCTCTCAGCCCCACCTACCTCATGGGATGTCTGTTGTGAAGAGGGGAAGGGAAAGGAGTTTGTAAGATGCTCTGAGATTCCAAGTGAAGGCTGGGGTATAAATCCAATCTTTCTTCTTCTTCTTCTTCATCTCCTCCTCCTCCAGATTTCCCAGGCCATGGCATTTCTCACTTACAAAGATCCTTACAAGTGATTAGGAGGTGTGTGCTTCCAGCCGATCACATTTGGAAACAAGCCCCAGAGAAGTAATTCCCATGGAGGAGTCTATGCTGAGCTGTGAGCATTCAGACTAGTCTACATCCTGATCCAGATTTACACTAATAACTTCCCACTGGGTTTTTGCACCATCAGGGATAGGCTGGGGGAAAAACTAACTCCCTCCATGCTGTCCATCATCAGAAAAACCAGCTTTTTGGGATTTTATACAACATTCGTTGAAGCACACTGGAAACACACAGCAAAAAAAAAAAAACCCTCACCCGTGGTTGAGTCTGTTCACGCAGTGGCAGGCCGTACCCCCAGCTTTGAAGGACTGTGTGACTGTGCAACTGTGGGTCAAATTCCTACAGAGCAAATAGCCTTGCTTCCCCCCCCCACTTTATCTTGTGTATGTGACCGCCATCAATGCAGGGGTCTTTTGGGGGGGAGCGCACCGGAGCGCAGCTCCGGGAGCTAAGGAGCCAAGCCCCGCCCCCAGCCGGCGTCCCCGAGAGTCTTTCAGGCAGCCGAATGTCAATTTCAGCTCCATTATATCCTATGGGCCATTGAAGTCAATGGTGAAAACATAGGGTATATTATGGGGCTGGAGGAGGGGGTTTGAGGGAGAGCTCCAAACTCACAGGGTAGCTGATGGAGCCTCTCCCCAAGATACCCACCAAGTTTCAAGAACATTGGATCAGGGGTCCAATTCTATGGACCCCAAACAGGTTGCCCCTATTCCCTCCATTGTTCTCTATGGTGGGGAAAAAGTAAGTTTTTTTCCCACCATAGAGAACAATGGAGGGAATAGGGCAACCTGTTTGGGGGCCCATAGAATTGGACCCCTGCTCCAATGTTCTTGAAACTTGGTGGGTATCTTGGGGAGAGGCTCCAACAGCTACCCTGTGAGTTTGGAGCCTCTCCCTAAAACCCCTCCCTCCATCCCCCAGAATATACCCTATGTTTTCACCATTGACTTCAATGGCCCATAGATATAATGGGGCCAAATAATGGGCCTGCCGCAGAATTTCTTTCATTCCCTCCTTTCCTTCTCTCTTTCTCCTCTTTCCCTCCTTCTTCTCTTCTCTCTTTCTTTCTTTCTTTCCCACCTTCTTCTCTTCCATTTCTTCCTCCTTTCCCTATTTCCCTCCTTCTTCCCTCTATTTCTTTCCCTCCCCTTTCCTTCTCTTTCTTTCCCTTTTTCCTCCTTCTGTGGCCCAACTTCTCATGAGAAGGAGTTTAAACTTTAAACCCCTTCTCTTAGCTCCCCCATTCAGACCAGCTGGGGAAGGGAAGGGGAGGCTTTTGAAGATGCCTCCCCCTTTTGCTTCCCCTTCTGACATCACTTCTGGTGATGTCAGGGGGCGTGGCATATGCTAATAGACTAATAGCTCATTAGCATACCATATGCTAATGAGCTCCTGCAGCTGTTTTTCTACGAAAAGACCCCTGCATCAATGTATCAGAGGAAGTATGCACACACATGAAAGCGCATATCTTGAATAAACTTTTGTTGGTCTTAAAGGTGCCACTGGACTTAAAATTTGTTCTATTGCTTCAGACCAACACAGATGCCACCTAAGGGAACCATTGTTATTATGGCTTATTTGCTGATGTGATAAAGGGAGTCTTACTGACTGTCTACAAATATAGCTCCCCTGGCTGACTCAAACTGATTCATGCTGTAGGTAATGTGTAGCTTGGCCCTACAAGTAAGAATTACAGCTGGGTAAGAATAAATGACATTGAATTAAAGGAAAATTCAGAAACAAAGACTAATCCTTATATTTGCAGTTTGTAGGTATTGACTTGGGCTTTGCTACGTGAACATCATTGTATAAATCATTTGTCTAGAACACCAAAAACTTTGAAACAATTGAACAAAGTACTTCCCCCTATTTTGTGTTCATAAGCTAATAGATTTCTTTTTTTTCTGAAAGCCAGGTTCTTTTTATTCTAAAAACATTTTTTTTGGCACTTGCAAGATAATTCTGATATACAAACTTAGTCTGAATATAAGATCTATAAAAATGGAAGGTGGAAGGATTTATGTGCATGATTTACACATTCATCCTTTTAGCCATCTCTTATCTAAGGCTTTGGTGTATCTATACAATTCTATCAGAATGATTTACTCAAAACACCCACTACCAATCTACTAGGTTTTCCAGACAGCAAAACATCTTGAACTTAAAGAATAAACAAAAACTCGTAACATCTCTGAGTTCTGGAACCATTCTCTATTTGCTTTTCTTATTATGTGGGCTTAATTTAACAACAAATTGAAAATTAAAATAATTCTTACAGTCAGAATGTGGCCCTTTTAGTTTAGTTAAATAAATAGTTTGTTCAGCCTTTCAGAGGGAGGTATGCTGGATGATAAGTTGATGAGCTCCACTGCATGGACACCCAGTGAATGCAGATTTTACCATTACTGATTCCCAGGCAGCAGCCCCACCTTGATGCAATGGTGTACAAATCTAAACCAGAACTTTGAACATGGTGTGGCAAAACACAGAAATGTCATTCAAGCGAACAGCCTCAGTTATGTCTAAGATAGGGAAGGCAACCAATATTGACTTCTTAAGCAGGAGGAGAATCAGCAGGGAGGGGTGGCTGCCAGGCAATTGGAAAGAGCAGGCAAGCAGTTAGAAGGCAGCAAGAAGACATTACAGAAAGAAAAGAACTGAGTTCCCGGACTCCCGGTGAAGCCGCTGGGGGCTGGGGAGTGCTTTGCTGCCAGGAGGAAGCCAGGGCAGCAACAGAATCACAACGCTATGTGTCGTGATGTGGGTGGAGGTGGAGCTGGCCCCACAAAAGGGCAGGGTTCCATTCCTGCTCAGGCAGTTGCTTCACATGCTCAGGACTAGCATGAGCTCCGAGCACACTGGGGAGGAGGTCCAGGGCCAAAAATAGGTGACATTGGAAGGCTTTGGTTTCCACTGTGGCTGCCTTCAGTCAACGGGACCAGGCAAAGGGCGGCACCTATCTGGGGGGCCTGAGGACCTCTGGGGGCAAGAGGAGCCAGTGAGGCAAGAGGATACTTCCTGGTGGCAGCTTCCCAAAGAAGCGCTTGGCGTCATCATCCAGTGATGTAGACCAGGGGCGGCGCCCAGTGGCAGTGGCCCAGCGTGGAGCTTGGCAGCAGCCCATGGTGGCACTCAACAGCAGCGGCTCATGGGGGTTCCCAGGCGGTTCCCCATGTTCCCCACCCCCCACAAGCAGACAGGTTGGGCTGTTTATGGTGTCCTGGCAGCCGCCTTCGAGGTGGGCTGCGGGAGGAGGCTTGAAGGCCAGAGCATCAGTTGTGACTGGGCAATAAGACCCAAAGGGGGCAGGTTGGGCCCGTGGCCATTGGGCTGCCTGCGTAGTTTTAAATGGTACTGTAAAATAAATGGTCATATATGGCCCTAGGCAGTTTTAATTAATGGCCAGGGGGCTGCTGGCCTAGTGAGCCGATTAGGCAGTTGATGGTGGTTTAGAACGTTAGGCCCTATGTCAGTTGCCTAGGGTTCCCAATTCAAATGGCCACCATTGGCAGTGGGTCCACTGGCCATTAAGCCAAGCGGTAAAGATATTTAAACATGCAGTCTGTCTGTAGGGACCAATTTGAAAGATAGGGGGCACTCAAATAGCCAGAAACCAGGAACTGCTGGTCTGTGTGCCCAATGGCCCTCAAACAAGTTAAACTGGGTGGCCATTTTTAAAAGGTATGGCAGACATGGTCATTTTGGGTGAGGCCCTCTAGATAAGCCATTTTGGAAAAGGGCCTTCTAGGGGTGGCCTTACAGGGCAGCCATTTTAAATGTGATTTGGCTGCCACTTGATAAGAATAATTTTAAAAATAATATTAATAAAATACATATCGATAATAATATGACCGTGATGACTCCTAAGCAGGGGTAAGATAAGTCTAAGCCAGCCAGAGGCCTCCTAGGCAGCCAGTATAGGCTATCCAGTCTGATGAGGGCGAGGTGGACTCAGGTCATACAGCTATATTCAAGGGCTAAAGGCACTTGAGTAGCAGAGGGGTGTTCCTCCTAGCATTGGTGGGATTAAATTGGTCAAAATAAGTTTCTAATAACAAACTATTTGATTGCTGCATAAATTAGTTTGTTCCGGAGCTATACTTCCCAAGATAAGACAAAAAAGTGTGAGCCAGAGACTAAAAAACTGAGCTAGTTCGCACTAACTCAGCTTAGAAAGAACACTGGTTGTAGAGCTATCTTTCAGCTATACTCCTTTAGAGTGCAAGGGGTTGGACTAGATGACCTGCAAGGTCCCTTCCAACTTTAACATTCTATGATTCTATAATCTTTTCAAGTGCAGGTGTTGGCTTGCCTAACCTTTTTTGGAAGATGGACAAGCAGCTTCCTTAGGGGCTGGTGCGGGAGAGTCAACATCTGTCCAACAGTATAGGAGACAGCAGTTAGATTCTAGGCAGGAGGTCCAGGGCACGGAGGCACACTTGGGTCTTCTTAAGGACAGACAATGCGAAGTCACAGGTGAGGTAGCAGCAACATCTGGTCACCTAGTCCAAAGACAGAGCACTAGGATGACAAGTCTGGGAGCCAGGACAGAGGCACTCCAGGTGGATCATTATAGAGGGCTTCCGTCACGGTAAGGTAAGGGGGAGAGCACTTACAAAGGGGGTCAGCCTGGCCATAGGGGCCCAGTGGTTATGGCACTACCAGGGCCTCTACTTCACAGATCACAAACTCGGAGTTCGGTTCCACACGTTCCTACAGGAGGGTGGCAGTCAGTTTTGGGTCAAGTCCCGTCTTATGCAGGATGGGGGAGGGGATGGCTCAAGCACTAGTTCAGGCACCTCAAGGTGTCTGGCTTGGATGGGTTAGCCAAGTTCAACATACACATGACACTGGATATTGCTGGATATTGTTACATTGCAATCAAGAGGATTTGGGAGGGAAAGGGTTAGATTGGCCCCACCCTCTCACCGGTTAAACGTGGAGCCTCTTTGGCCATTCTGTACCTTCTGTTTCAAAGCATATAGGACCTCTCTTCTTTTTACCTGGGCTTGGCCTTCTTTCCTACTTGCCCTTTGGTTTATTTTGTTATTCTGTTCTATCAAATGTAGCTAACTGTTAAGTGTTAAGATTGCATTCATACATACTCCGTCTCTCTGCTTCCGCGTTATCTGCTTTAGATTGAACACGTTGTAGGAAAGTATCAAAATTTGCAATCTTTCCCCTGCTCACCATCAGGGGTCTTTTAGCAATATTTTTAAAAGATCATTGTTATATCACTATAGTGCCATAATATTATAAGGACATACTACCAGGACCTACTCATTCCTATGACTTTCCTGTTTTCATACATACAGAATCCATTCTTGTGATGGACACAAACAAAAGAGAGGGCTAATTTATAATGTTAGTGAGAGAGATGCCCCCCATGGTGCTTCTATGTTAGAATCATAGAGCAGAGAGCCCTCAGTAAATTTACAAGAGCCACTCAAAGGTGTCTTGCGAGCTGAAAGATTACAGGGTTGGTCATAACTAGTGAAATAAGACTGGGCTTGAGCCTGCCTGCAGAGAGCTAACTGGAAGCAGGTTAACTGTGGAGGTATCTGATAGTGGGATTAAGAAGGAGGAGGAGGAGAAGAAAAAGAAGAGGAGGAGGAGGAGGAGATTGGATTTATACCCCGCCCTTCACTACCCAAGGGAGTCTCAGAGTGGCTTACAAACTCCTTTCCCTTCCCCTCCCCTCCCCACAACAGACATCCTGTGAGGTAGGTGGGGCTGAGAGAGCTCTGAGAGAAACTGCTGTTTTTCAAGAGTAGCTGTGCCAGAACTATGGCTTGCCCAAGGTCATCCAGCAGGTGTAAGTGGAGGAGTGGGGAATCAAACCGTGTTCTCCCTGATTAGAGTCTGTGCACTTAACCTACACTATTAGTGACTGAGTATATTGTTTACAAGCGCCAGGGCAACAGAAAGAACAAGAGTGGATGGAACTTTCAAAGAGCACAATGTGCTTTGAACCTCTGTCCCTGAAGCAGCTGAAGGTATTGGGGCTTTTGTTGGTTTTTTTTCTCATGAAAAAGTAGTGATTACCTCCATGAGAATTAATTTACAATGTTGTATTTGTAAGGTATGAGCGCTTGAAAATATTTGTTATCACATCTATCATGTTATCCCATTAATTAAAAAAGTTAGAAATAGGTTTCTTCTAAATCTATTACAGTTATGTTTGTCAGTCAAGACCACATAAATTAAAATTTTAATATATATATAATTTTTGCCAAACAGGGGCACTGCTGGAACTCTGGCAACTTCTGCTTTAGCAACTGCAAAACCTCTCATAGTTCATGAACCCCGCCCTGTCATTTAAGCTCCCTGGGTGACAAATCAGCTGACAAATTAAGCACACAGCAAAAAATTAACTGACATGGCCAAGGTGAAGAAAAAGACTGCATTGCTGAGTTGCAGCAACTAGTCGGCCATCTGGCTGGGCATTTGTCAGGAGACAATGTGAGTCCATGAAGGGCCTCCATCTCCCATACCATAAGGCTAGGGTCACTACGGGGATAAGGGACGACCTCCTTGTATGGAAGGAATTTTTGAATTTATAAAACGGGGTGTCTTTTTGGTGGGAAGACCTTCTGGCTCCTGAAGCCAAGCAGTTCCCAGTTTGATGCCAGTGGAGTTGTGGCAAATTGGTGGGCTGGTCAGAGGCTGATGGGTTGATAAGCTTAGCTTGTGCCTCTTCAACCCAGAGAGCTTATAAGAGGGTGGGTAGGCAGTTCCTGTCCTCACGGAGGACGCAGGTCAGAGGCAGGTTTGGCCATACCATATCAGTATCCCATTGGATGCAACTTGCATTGATGAATGTGAGGCCTCACTGTTCCACGCAGCATCACTGTTTGCCTTTTTGGGGCACTGGAGATTTGTGAGCTAGCAACGGGCTCTCACCAAGTTATATTTGGCCTAGCGCTTGACCAGCAGGATTTTCGCATACTCGATTCCAAAAGCAGGATCAAGCTTAGGCGGTCAATGACTGACCAATATTATTGTTGAGCTGTGCCGTGTTTTCAAGGCTGAAAGTTTTGTGTTATGTTTAAGTTAGTAATGGATTTTTTTCTTTCATGTGATGGAGGCCGCAGGGCGAGATGAGGAGTCATTGTCTGTGGCCACAGCATGGGTTTTTTTTTGTTTGTTTGTTTTGGGTTGCCCACCAGGCCAGAAGGACATACATCGGTTCTCAGCTGGGCTTCAGTGAGTGGGCTGTTATTGAAGGGAATGGAAGGAAGGTCATGTGATGGCCTGTGCTCCTGGTGTTACATGCTGAGGCAGACCTTGCGATGATAAGAGAAAGATGGCCTAGAGTGTAGATAGTCTGGCCAGCAAGGCCCTGGTGTTACACACTGAGGCAGACCTTGTGATGATAAGAGCAAGATAGCCTGGTGTGCAGATAGTCTGGCCGACAAGGCCCTGGTGTTACACACTGAGGGAGACCTTGTGATGATAAGAGCAAGATGGCCTGGTGTACAGACAGTCTGGCCAATAAGGCCCTGGTGTTACAAGCAGAGGCTGACCGTGCGATGATAACAGCAAGGTGGCCCAGAGTGCAGATGGTCTGGTCGGCTATTCTGCTTCACCATGAGGGGCAACGCCCTGGTGTTACAAGCGGAGGCAGGCCTTGTGATTATAAGAGCAAGGTGGCCTAGTGTGCAGATAGTCTGGCCAGCAAGGCCCTTGTGTTACACACTTAGGCAGATCTTGTGATGATATGAGCAAGATGGCCCAGAGTGTAGATCATGTGGTCGGCTATTCTGCCCAGCCAGGGGTGACCTCAAGTGTACTGACGGTGCAAGGTGTAAAGCCAGCCAGTAAATGAACAAGGCCATGGGTTGTTTGGGGGCTATTTTTGCCACACCACGACATGCAGGTCATGTTCCAGGACCTGTATAGGGCTGATGGGGTGCATTTATCAGACAAGGGCAATGGGTTATTTTTGCAAGACTAGCGGTAAGGGATTGGGGCAGCCTTGGGCTGTTAGTGGGGAGCAAAGGCCAAAGTGGAGGCTTGGCCTTGGCTGTGGCAGGTTTTGTGCAGGCAAGAAAATAGAACTGGTCAGCACCCTGGCAATTTCCCATTAGGGAACAGAGGGACATCAGGAACTGTCTTCGGATTTTAAGGTTCAGGGTGGGGAATGATGATCACCTCTGGGAACCTCTTGGGCTAGGCTCCTTCCTGAAAGTTGTATGGCTTCAGGGGTAGGAGCTCCTAGGTGGCAACCAGTTTGCCAGGCTGCTGGTTGCGAGCCAGATGGCTGGATCAAGACTGGGGCTGGGTGACCCGCCCAAGAAAAGGGCAAGGAGTTTGGTCAGGGAGTGGCACCTGCCTTGCCTGTTCTATGCGTGCTTAGTTGGTCCCTTGCCACAATGTTATGTTAAATAGTTAATGAAGTGGCCCTTGTTTACTTCCAAACTGTTGTCTGTCTTGTTATTCTGATGGGGGGGGGGACAACTATCTGCCAAGGTCTTCCAAAAGCTTGATGATAAGAGACTGAAGGCAAGGAGGAGAAAGATTCTCCATCCAGAAAAAAGGCAGGAAAGGAGCAAAGATAGCCTAAGAGTGGGTAGAAGATCTGAGGGGTTTTGTTTGTTTGTTTTTCATTGTGACTTTGTTGGGGGGGGGGTTGTTGGCTTTTCTGATTGTCTTCCATTAGTGGGCTCTCTGATTTCCACCTTTTCATAGGTTAGTGATTTTGAGTAATGTTGCATTTTTAGTGCTTAGGTTTGGATAGGTAGGGTTCCCTTTCAGCAGAGCAGGTGGGTGCATGACTAGACAGATACTCTGGAAGGATTGCTTTCATTTGCAGTTTACTATTTTTTTTTGGGGGGGGGGGTTAAGCTACTCCAGAAAACCAGCAGCCATTTTCACAACTTTTTCTCTTATGTAAGCAGGATGATTCAAGGGGCTGTAAAAACTGACCCCTTCATCCAATTCACTTGAAACTTGGAAGAAAGGGTGGACAAGGCTGGCATTTTTATGCCTTTTGGTGGAAATAGTCTGATCAGAAAAATCTACCTTTTTTCCACACATAGAAAACAATGGATAAACATCTGATCTTAATGATACCACAAACGGAACCCAATGAGTCTTCAAGATACAGGAACAACATCTCTGAAAATTCTTAAAACTGATACATTTTCCCTTCCTTAAATCACAATATGAAATTAAAATAATGTTTCTATCACACACTCACAATCTACCCAAAGTAATTCTTTGGTTTTCCCTAGCCTAGTATAGCCATAAAATCTATGTCACCTGGAGCATTTCCTGGGCAGAATTTCCTGCTATATCTGAGCATGCCTGGTTCCTAGTTCTGAGAGGACTTGTTCCATTGACTGACATTGCTCATTTGCCTACACCCAGAGACTTATTCTTCCTGTTACCAAGTAAAGATGAGATGGAGAGTGGTAATTAACTGGCATGCATACAGTTATGCACTATTAAACTAAGAGTTGGATTTCTTTAGAAGAGTTTACAAAGATGTCAGAAGTGCAAAGTGCAAACTTTCAGGGGTTCTTTCTCCTTTATCAGTGTTGGAAAGCGGTGGGTAGTGCTAACACAGTTTCTAAAATTTCAGAACTTACTTGAGATGGACAAATACAAAAACTTGATGTTTAATACTTCTTAGCTGATATAGCAGAAGGTTCACCAACCTCTGAGTTCCCAGTATGAACAACTAAGGGTGTTGTCTAACATGAGATGTATCCAGCTAGGATGTTATCGAATACTGTAGCCATAAGTCTTGACACCATCCCTGACTATTATAGCCTGCTTGCTGGGAATCTTTCCATGTTATTCATACCTTGTCCATTATATTTCTGATCTCAGAAAACTACATAACAGATTCAGCTGTGCTTTTCCATGTGCCTTTGAAAAGTGAATGGATTTTCTGCTTCATAAGATGACTGCTTTTGTATCATAATTGCTGGTACAACTATTACAAACAAGAGAATGAATAACACACTTTCTCCTGTTCTAAGGCTCTTTGTCAGTCATAGGGGATGAGGGAAACTTAACCTGCTAATATTTTGTCATGTATTACATCACTTAATGTCCTGTCCTGTTCTGCCTCTTGAACACAATCTAGTGCATGATATGTTTGTCTCTTTAATCTTATCCAATTTCATACTTAGTAAGCGGTAAATATACCAGTTTGACCCCCTTACTCACTCAAAGATTTACCACCCTCCACAACCTCTGTCACATAGGTTCAGGGATACCAGCAGGTCACACAATCACAGTTCACTGCCCATCTTGCCCCTTTAAAAATATATAAAGAGCTCTGACTCTCTCACACACCCTCTCGCTCATAGAGACACCACCAGACAGGGTAGCCCAGTCTCCTTTAATCATAACCCCTCACTCAGACAGTGTTGGGACTGAGACTCAAATGCTGCTTCATGCACGTGCTACCACCATTTATTCATATCCTAATATGTATTTTTATCTATAGGCTGATCATTTTGTTTGTGTGTGTGCTTCTTTCCCTGAGACAATACACATCCAGCCCACAGGGTTAAAAAAAACAAGGAATTAACTAGTATTTATGGCTTAAACATAACATTGGAGTGAAACAGGTAGATGATTGCAAAGTTTCTTTACACTTGAACTTGGAAGCGTAGCTCTATTCAGGTATTTGCCTATCTTTGTTATGAGCTGACTTAGTTTATAGCATCCTCCCCTGAGCCAAGTCTGTCTCTCACTGAACTAAGGTTGTTTAATTGTCAGCCTCTTATCAACATTCCGTGAGCTCCCATTGGTCATGCATAGGGAGAGAAGGAACCTAACCTGTCAATCACAAGTCACAACCATTTATTTGAGATTTTGAGTATATTTCACAGGGAAAATACCCCCACCATAATCGACAGTCAGATGATTATTAATATGTTCTCAATTTATAGATTTCTACAGTTCTATTATCTGGGACATGCTTTATAAAACTCTTTCTAAAGAAAGTAATCTCAAAATCAAGAAATATAGCATAAGCAAACGCACTTATTTGGAGCATTATATTCTGAAAATTGAATAAAGTTTGAGAAACAACTCTGAGGGGTAAAAAAGAAAAGAAAATTAGAATTAAATGATGCATTTTCCATTAAGCTATGCAGGCCAGAGCTCATTTTTTAATATATGCAGTTAGTTTATACAGTTAGAACCTCTAATTTAATGCCCAATTTGGCCACCTTTCTTGCCACTGAACAGTGTTTAACTCCATGTGTAGGTTCATTGGCTTCTCAATGTTCATATTCGGATTCAACATATGTAACTATCTAATAATCTGTTTCAACCTGCTACTTAGCATGATAATGGTATTCCTGCCTATAACACCAGGATAAACTGGGGAACAATTAAAGGCACACATATGCTGGCTTGAAGCCTAATTTGAACTGATGGACATTTCATGAAACTTAATTAGTGGGGATTTAGGCAGCACTATTACCATGTACATTCAATACAAATCATTAAAAATCAGAACCTTCTAATGTAAAACAATATATATGTGTACTAATTAGAAGATAAGTCTAATTAGAAGAAGGTATGTGCAGGCAATTGCACAATCCATTAGCTACACACATTATGCAGGGTGACTTAGACCCCAGGAATTATGTACCCCTCTCTGGGCAGATCAGGACAATTCTGATGAACATGTGGGGGTTACGTGAATGCACAGAGTTATTATTATTATTATTAGTAGTAGTAGTAAGAGGATAGTATTGGATACTCTGACTCTTTGTGTAAGAGGACAATTTATTTCTAGTACATTTTTACAGACAAATTCCTAGAAAATACGTTAGCTTCTTTTCTATGTCTACAATGCAAAATTTGGTTGTTGTTCACATTATATTTAATATGCACACATACATATTGTTCAACATTCTGTGTACCCTGTAAGTGATCATAGAATTAATTTAAACAAGTGGGAACTCACAAGGATTTGTGGGGGGGATCTCATTTTCTCTTCCCCCACTATTTCCTCTTTCACTTCCCTGAAAGCCCCACAGATTCTCTGCACTTGCATGGTAAGGAACCCTCGGTGACTTATGAGGACACCTCACTGTTCCCTGTATCTCACTCCTCACACTATTTCCTATTGCCTCCCTATCCTAATTCTTTCTTTCTCAGCCATTCACCATCCTACCTTTTATCTGCCTCCCATATTCACCTACATATATTATTTATCTACTTTATTTATACCCCACCTTTCTCCACAACAGAGACCCAAAACAGCTTGGATCATTCTCCTCTCCTCCATTTTATCCTCAGAAAAAACATGTAAGCAGTGGAGGATGGGAATGAAAAACCCTGGAATAGGCCCCCTCCATCTATCCACTAGAGCCTCATCCATGGACAAAGGAAAAGGATCTGATTGATCCTGCCCTACCAAAGGGAGGAGGAAGGGAAGGAGAAAGTGGCTTGGTGCCACTTTCCTCACATTGCACAGGGCTTGGGTGGGCTTGGTGCCATTTCTCAAACCTGGGTGCTGCTTCCTTAGTTTTGCACAGGAGTTGGGTGGGTGGGGAGCTATCTTCCCCATCTTGCCATGGGCAGGGTGAGCTGGGGACCACTTTCTCAGTCTCACCACAGGAAGTGCAGGGGGGCACCTGACTCATCTCGCCATGGGTAGAACAGGGTGGGCTGGGTGCACCTTCCCTATTGTGCTTCACCACAGGTGGAGCAAGGGCTGCCTTCTCATCTCAGCTTGCTGCAGGTGGAGCAGATGTGCCTCCTCCATCTCACCTTGGGTGAGGTGGGCTGGGTGTCACCTCCCCCATCTTGCACCAGAGTCAGGTAGGCCAGGGTCAGCTCTTCTGTCACTGGGTTCATTCAGGACAGGTGGGGTAAAGGCCATTGGCCCACTGAGAGGCATCTTAATGGCCAATCCTACCCTGCCTGTGAGGTAAGTTCAGTTTAGAATGAGTAACAGGCCCAAGGTCATCCAGAGAATTTCCAGGGCAGAATGGGGATTCAAGTTCCTAGTCTGAATCTCTAATCATACCACACTTCCTATCTCTCAAGTGGCTGCTTATGAATATAAGAAAGGAGCCAGACCTAGGTAAGTCATGCAAGTTGGGTAGTATCAAGTTGCCTGGTGGTTCCTGCTGAGCCTGGACCAAATAAGTCCTCCCTCAAAGACAAAACAGCCCTGGACAGGGCTCTGTCCCCTCCCCCTGCCTCTTACTGACAGAAACCATTGTGATTGCCAAACAACAGCCACTGAGAGCATCCATTTCTCAAAGTTACAGGCACTTCTTTTATCATTTTGGGTTTTTAAACTCTCCCCAATCTATGTATCTGTGTGTCACATTCAGGGCTAAGCCTGGTACTGTTGCTCTGCCCGGGGTTACACAAATACAATGACAACAAGTGTAGCAAGATACAGGAGCAAGGTCTACAAACCAGTCCAGAGTCAGAGATCCGAAGGTCCAGCCCAGGGGTCAGAGTAAGGAGGATCGAGGGTCCAGGGGGCTGCTTCCAAGGCTTGAGAACAGGGCAGGATACAGGGTTTGGGCCCCAGGCTTTATGAGCAAGTACAGATTACCAGAGACAAGGTACAAGGCAGCAGGGTCAGGGCAGAGCTCTGTTTGCTAAGCAAGTCAGCACACGGGATGGTGAACAAGGCTGTTTCCATGCCAAACCTTGCTTAGCCTCTTTTACTGACTCATTCCCTGAGGCCCAGGTGCCACTTCTTACAGTTGCATTCACCTTCCTACAGGTGCAGATTTTTTTACTGTTTCCCTATCACCCTGAGTCCTGGTCCTACAAGGACTCCACTCCAAGAATTAATGCTGGTCATTGCTGAGCAGCCAGGCAGGCACTTCATTGTCTCTCCTGAGCAGTCAAGTACTCTCTCCTCCTATGCCCTGCTGGCTCAGGAGTTGCTGGCAGGGCCTCTGGCCTTTGTAGTGCCTCTTTTTTTCTCCTGGAAGAAAGAGTAGTCCAGCGATGACTGGAAAACGTTCTTGCTTCCTGATGCTTCCCCCGTTGTGTTGCTGCTGGATCTGGCTGCTCAGATAAAGATTCCATCATGTGGGGCCCAATTCTTCTGATTCCAAGGAGAAGGAGGAGATGGCACCTGGCTGGCCAATGATACTCTGTGTGTGTGTGTGTATTTCAGATTTACTGCAAACCAGGAACCTTTTTTTCAGGTTTGTTGAAAGATTAGTCTGTTTATGAGACCAATCTCCAAATTTAAGTATTCCCAGATTTGGCCGACAGCATTATAATATAGATTTATAGTAAAACTAGGAATAAGGCCCGTTGTGGAAATAAAATACAACGGGCTCTAGAAAGGGGCTCCGGGAGAGTGCCCCAGCTTTGGGCACTCAGTGACAATTTGCTGTGGCAATCTCAGCAGGGTATAATGACAGAGTCCACCATTTTCTCCAGAGGAACTGATCTTTCCTACCTGAAGAGCAGTTGTAATTTTGAGTGATCTCCAGCCCCCACCTGGAGATTGGCAACAATGGTTCCCCATCAGGGAATGGCTGGATTGGAGGGTGGAGTCTATGGCATCGTACCTGTCTGAGGTGCCACCCCTCCTCAAACCTCACCCTCTCCAGGCTCCATCCCTCAAATCTCCAGGAATTGCCCACTTGGAGTTGGCAACCTGATCAGGACTGGGCCCAATGAGTGTTCTCCCAAAGGCCAACATAGGTGTGGAAAGGGCCTTTTACTGACAGAGGAGAAAGTACAGGTGCCAACTCTGATTAGGGAAATACCTGGAGATTTGGGGGGGTGGATCCTGTGGAGGGCAGCATTTGGGGTGTGTGTGGAAGGACTCAGCAGGGTATAATGCCATAGAGTCTACCCTCCACAGCAACCATTTTCTCCCGGGGAACTGATCTCTGTCATCTGGAGGTCAATTGTAACAGTGGGAGATCTCCAGGTCCCACCTGGAGATTGGCAACGCTATGGGAAAGTCAGCTGCTCAGCGGAGAGTTGAAGAAAATGGTTTGATGGTCGCTGGTCCACCTCGTTAGCCAGCCAGCCATGCTGAAGCTAAGCAGGAGAAAGAGCCTTTTCCCATTTATTCTGACAGGAAGGTGGCCATTGGGAAGGGGTTATGGGTGGGGGATGGGGTGATGCTGAAAGTCCTTTGTTTTTTTACTCACAGAACCAAGCTTGGCTGCCTACCAACAGCCACTGAGGGGACAGTCCCTCACAGGAGTCAAGAGAACTGTCTTCCTCAGGAGAGAGAACTGTCTGCCAGGGGGAGAGGGTGGGGAAGAGGAGCAGACCCAGCACCCGGCCAATGGCACGCGAGTACTCTTGAGTGGCGGCTGATGGGCCAACAGCTGAGGGAGGGCATTTTACAGCCAATGGGAGTGCATGGAATCTTACGAAACCAAAAGATAATTATTATAAGGAGAGATAAATTTTATTATGGGAAAAATGGGTTGTTCAGATTAAATGTCCATAAAGGACTTTGTTTTAATCTTAGGCTTACTTTTTCTTCAACATAACAAAATAGTTCAATAAATGAATGATATCTAACAAAATACCAGTACAATTTCAAATATATATTTATAAAGAAACCATACAAATGAAAGGTAAATATTTCCATATATTTAGCAATTTAACAATTTGAAACAAGGTAGTGATTTATTAAAATAAAATGCTCTTAACCAAGTTTTGCCCATTGGTACAGGGCCAGAGAGAGACAGGCACAGGCTAGGGGTCTCAATGTATGGATGAGAAAGTGATGAAAGCAGAAAGGGTTTGGACTTGTCACTGGCACTGGGGCACGTTCTGGGACAAGGTGCACGTGTACAAAAGAGTTGGGCTTCATTTGAACCAAAAGTGTTGTTGGGAAAATATTTTTGGGAGGGGACTAGAACTTGAGAATGAGAGTCATGTAGGAAAAGAGGGCAATGTGAGGAAACTGGAGGGCCGAGGGAGATGGGAATCCTTAGAAAGGGAAATAAGATACAAGATTGAGAACCTAGAGTGCTTGATACTAAATGACAATGTAGATATAGTGGGCATTTCAAAAACATGATGGATTGGGAAAAATCAATAGGACACTGTTATCCCCGTATATGAACTCTAGACAGGACAGAGAGGGACATACTGAGAGTAGTGTTGTTCTGTGTATGAAAAACAGCACAGAGTCAAGTAAGCTAGAAAACATTAGAGGACGATCCCCTCCCCAGTCACTATGGGTGGAGGTACCAGGCCCTAACAGCCCTTCAAAAATGGGGGGTGTATTATCACCTTCCTGACCAAAACCAGCAGGTAGACCTCAAGATGGAAATGGAAATAAAGGCCGTGACTAAAGGCAAAGATATTATAATAATCTGTGACTTCAACTACCCTCATAGTAGAATACAATCAAATTCACCACTGAGCTAGATGTAGCCATCCCCAATGAGTTTTTGGGCAATAAAAATATTCCATATGTTTCAAAAATAATAAAATAAAAACCTGTGATTAGCTCAGTTTTTTCAGAGATATCAACACTCTTTTATTTCTCTTCTAGCATCCAATTAGCATATTAAATCTTTATTGCATACAGCAATATTTTCTTTTGGGATAACGCATAATGTGAATGTATAGTTTCTTCTCTTTATAATAGTATCATTGCAGTAGAAAAAGAAATATATGGAAAAAAACTTGTAGCTAAAGGAATAAAGAGAAGAAGAAGAGGAAGAGGAGGAAAAGGAGGAGGTAGGTGGGGCTGAGAGAGCTCTTTCAAGAACAACTCTGACAGAACTATGGGTTTGCTCAAGGTCATCCAGCAGCTGCAAGTGGAGGAGTGAGGAATCAAATCCGGTTCTCCCAGATTAGAATCTGCACACTAAACCAATTCATAAAACTAAGGAAAAGACGAATAGCTGTTAACACAAAGGTAGAAAAGTGCCTATAATTTGCACAATTAGAGACAAACGGAAAAATGAACGAAGAGCCAGAATGCATTAAAAGAAAGAAAAGAATACAGGTGCTGTGTCAAGCTTAGATGAAAAATCAGTGTATTGGAAAAATAGACAGCAAGGTATTTTGATGACTTTGAAGGAATTTATTAATGTTCTGTAGTACTAAATAAAATATTTCTTGGCCAATGCAGGGAAACCTTCAGATTTCTATGACCTTGCTAACTCATTTGCTTATTAATCTGATTAAGCTTTTCAAGACAAGTAATTTATATCACCTCTGAACACCTACACTCCCCTAAGCCCCAAAGTGGCAACTAATTATCATTTCAGTGTGTTGAAAGCTAAAAGATAATAACACTTCTGCTGTTTTACTTTGTTGGAAAGAATCTAGAGAGACTCACATGAGCTTATCACGAATCCTCAAGCAGGGAAGGGATGTGGTGGAGCCTAACAAGAATGATCTCTAAGCCATCACTGTGACTTGTTTTAACAGTAATGATTAGCAAAGATAGGTTTAAGACTCAGTGTTGCTGTTGGTTTCTTCAAGACTGCACAGAGCAGTGACAAACACAAGAAAGTCATACAAATTCAATAAGCTGGGACAGAAATAGGGTTTGAATTCAATACAAACTCATTGGTTCTTTTAACAGATCACAATCTGTTATACGGACAACATTTATAGACTGGAAGGGAAATAATTATTCAAACTGCTTATTGCTGAACTGCTATGTATTAAAAAAGTTTGAGGATTACCACTCTAAAATTAAGCCTATAAATGTTCTGAGGAAATCTGAACTAAGTACATTTTTAAATGCTTAAGTACTGTTTTTTAAAAATCTGTATAACATAATAATTATGGAACTTGGATTCAGATTTTAAGATAACCTAAAGATGTATAGAACAATACTATTCTAGGTTTGCTGTTTAAGATTTTGCATCCAAGGACAAAACAAACAAACAAAAATGCTTTCCATTCTGGTAACTACTAAGTCAGTTACTAGGCACATAACAATTTTAGCATCTGATTCATCTGAAGGGGAAAATAACATTTAGAGAACACTACTTTTGTCATTTGCTCTAGGAAAACATAGGTATCTGGCTTTCAAAGTAATTAGCTTCTGCCACTGTAGTCCAGAAAATTTTCAGTTGCGCTATTTCAATCAAATAATGGTGAAATGAACTGAAACTTAATTAGCACTTTAATTCTGAAGTCCTAAAAATAAAGTGAACTGAAACACAAATGTAGTCACAAAACTTTAGCTTTAGAAAAATAAACCATACTAAGTCCTATCATCTTTTTGAACATAATAAAATAAAACAGTACAACATCACAACAGTACAACATCACAAAATAAAAACTTATCAGCAGGCCATGTGCTCCAGTCAATCAGCTGGAGGGCCCTTTAATCAGCTGGAGGACCCTTTAAATCTTGAAGGATGGGAGGGAGAGGGGTGGCCACTGGCAGTCGCTCATGGGGGCAGGGCTTTCCCCTGCCAGTCAGCTGGCAGGCTATGAACAGGAGCCCTTGAAATCAGGGAATTCCCCCACCCCCTCCCAGGGACTGGCATCCCTAGTTCTACATCTTTATAAACCTCTTTTATTAATTATTTGTCGTGGTCTTTAACTACTCATGGGTAAAGACCAACTTCTTTGGCATTACCTTTTCCAGTTCCAATGAAATATCTAAACTATATTCCAGCCCCCTTGAAAACAGCTCACAGTCACAGCTTTCATTATGTAGTCAGTGCCTACACCAGTGAGATATAAAGCAAACTAGAATTTGTATTACACTTAGTATTGAGCAGTAATCAGTTTATGGCTATGAGACACTGTCATGCTCTGTAAGCCTACTGAGGTACACAGATATGACCTCTTTTTCTAATATAAAAGCAAATAACTGACTTGGGGGAATACAAAACTCTCTTGTGCTGTTTATAAGTTTTCTATACTCCTTTTTTCAGAGTCCATATGGCCTTTGCTTAGTGAAGACAACTCTTCTATCTATACTTCTTGAAGTATTGCTTCAAATAAACTTCTAAAAACTGTTCAGATGGGTCTTCCATTTTCTCAATAAAGTGGCATCATCTGCATTTTGAAATAAGGAAAAATATGTAAAGAAATACTAAACTATTATTTTCCAGGATTTTACAGTAACCGCGCCTTATATATATTCTGTTCTTGTTAAAGTTCTACAAATATTTGACATGTTTTGAACATATACAATACCTGTACAAAACAAGGCATGCAACTAAATAAACTTGTTGTCTAAACACTATAAAATATACCCTCCTATAATTATTGACTCCTAGACATATCTAGCAAATTGCTAGGAAATATTCTTCCTCCATGAAGAGTATAGTTATGAAGAGGGGTTATTTCAGCTGTTTTCAGTGGTTGGTAGACCTGGCATCCATACTCTCAAGGTCACATCCTACTGACCATTGTTTTCGAGAGTTGGGAAGCTCTATCTACCAGCCATTGAAAACACTGGAAGTAGACTTCGTCTCTAAAATCCAAGCATCACGTGTACTGCACAGTGAAAACAATGGACATAAACCTGGCATCCATATTCTGGATGCTAGGTCTACCTATTATGTCCTATTGTTTTCAATAGGTGATAAGCCTGGCCTGTGGAGACAGGCCAGGTTTACCAGTACCCAATACTCTTGAACAACCCTCCCCCATTTACCAAAAATTGATTTAAGAAATGATACCAATGCTCCCAATTTTTTCAGAAAATGATCATACCCCTTCTGAAATAATTAAGTTAAATTAAAATGGATTTTTGAGAACATTTATTAGGGCCAAATGATTTTCACCTCTGCTTGTAGCAGTCAGGAATAAATCTACTGTCTGCCTGTAACAACCTAGAACTAAGTCACCTGTTTATTTTCTGCACAGGATTTTCTGCACCAAAAGGTGGATTCCTGGACCTGACACAGCAATAGTTCTGAGTCTGGTCAGTACCTAGTTGGGAAGCTGTCAAGGAACCCCACACAGCCATCTTTCATGGCAGAAAAGTGGAATGTAAATAAAATAAATACTTGGCATCCAGTATACATTGCAGGTTTATCACATTATGTATAACCTGTTATAAAGTGACTGCTTACTAACTTGCAGACAATTTTACTGCTATCTGCAGGACATCTAACTACCTGGAAAGACTTTAATACTGCAAACAGATTGAATTAACAAATGAAAATATATTTATTTGGGAACAGAATGTATTCACATAGAAGAATTCAAAAATGTATGATTTTCCACTAACATTAAGTTTTCTGAAGCAACACTTCTGGTAGAAGTGAAACCAGAGGAGGAAGAACCCAGAAAACAGGAAATTGTTTCTAATACTAAGAAAATATCTTAAGAACTGAAAAAGATTATTTCACCTAAAAAAAAAAAAAAAACCTGGGGTGGAAGTACGTAGGACTGTTTAGGGTATCCCGGGTGATCAATAAGGTGGCTGTTGAAGTCAAACTACCTAAATCTCTTTGTTCTTTGCATCCTGTGTTTCATTACAGCCTTTTGAAAAAAGATCCAGGACCCTCACCCTGGGCACCTCATCCACCAGCTCCACCTCCTCTTCTGATCAGTGGGCAACTCCACCATGTGGTGGAAGCTATCCTTGACTCCTGAAGAATGAGAGGCTGCCTGCAGTACTTAGTCAAATGGAGGGATTTCAGCCCAGAACAAAATGAGTGGGTTCTGGCTGAACATATCAAAGCTGCCTGCTTAATTAAAAAGTTCCATCACCGTCACCTGCATAAACCAGGGGGGTGAGGCTTGGGGGGGCAGTATGTCAGGCTCAGGCCTTTGGGCAACTGTACCTGTTGTATTATCACCTAATGCTGTCTTTGTATTTTCCCTCGCTTCTGCTTCCAGCTGCTAGTTAACCCTGTGCTCTTATCGCTTGCCCTCACCTGCCATTGCATCCCTGCAGTGGGGGGGAAGTGAATGTCAGTAGAATTAGGGAGGCTTGCTTCGGTAACTCTTCTATGGCACCTCTAGGACGGCTTTTCACATGGGAAGCAGCCTTGAAGACAAGTCTGTGTTTGGCTAGGGCTGGACAGTATATCTCTCATGGTCTAAATAGTGTTGCTGACATGTATAAATGGAATGTGGGGTTTTAATTATACACTGCTTTCCCAACTTAGCACCTCAGATCTGACAAAAAGGTTTGAACCCATGTCACCTCAATTCTCTGAATAAAACTTTCTTTAACGAAACTGTGTGTGGAGAGTGATTTGACTGGGAACCTGACAGTAAAAGTATTTCATTTTGGGGAAAAATAGAAATAAGAAACTAAACAAAGTCAATTGATATTACACTTCCACTTTTATTGCAAGATGACTGCATTTTTATAGACTATGAATATGCTTAAGTGGGATAGTCATTTGCATATAGATGCATCTTAGAGAGTGAAGAATATTAGCAAACTGTAATAACTCTGATGCACGTGCAAATCTCTTTTAAAGCTGCTGGAAAATCACTAAAACAGTTAAATTCTAATATAAAATTTGCTGCATCACATATTTTTAAGTATACCATATGAAACCATAGCCTATTAGAACAGTAAATGCCATATACATCAGATATTATCAGATTGATCAACATTACTGTCTTGATACAGCTGGTTCTACTTTAAATGCAATTTATGTTTCAAACTAACGTGTACAAACACCTTGCATTTTAGAGACAAAATATGACTATGCAGTGTTGTACTTGTTTAACCTTTGTGTTTTATACTATACAACTGGGACCTGCAAGAAACTTGCAGGGACAGTAAATCCCTTCCCCATCTTTGCATCCTTCCCTCTTTCTCCATCAATCTTTGCACTCATCCTACCCTTTCCCTTCTCTCTTCCATCAAGCATTTTAATATGCTTGCCACACTGGCAGTACTGCAACAGCACTAGCACAAGCATTTTGATATGCTTGCCATAGTGGCAGTAGCGCAACAGCAATAGCACTTTAAACAGAATGCCGCCATATTTTAATGCAATTTAGTATTTATTGTATTGTTTTTAGATGTAGTAATATTGTGTTTTAAATTGTATACTAGTTTTAACTGTTTGTAAGCTGCCCTGAGCTGTCTTGGCAGGAGGGTGGGATAAAAGTCCAATAAATAAATAAATAAATAAATAAATAAATAAATAAATAAATAAATAATCTGTCTACCTACCCCCACCTCTTTTGCCCCCACCCCTTCTCTGTCAACCTACCTGCCTAATGCGATAACCTACCCACTATTTCCCCCTTTCCCCATTCCCTTTATCTGTCCACCTGCTCCCTATTTCACTCCTTTCTCAAATTCCCCTTATCTGTTAATCTATGCCTCATCTCTTTTGCTCCCACCAAATTTTCTTCATCAGTCTACCCAACCCTTGCTGCTTTCCTCACTACCTACCCCCACCCTTGCTGCTCTCCCACAAACCCACCCCCAGCACTCCACTCACCCATCATTCTTGGTGATCTCCTTATCTACCCCTCACCCTTGGCATTCACTAACCCCCAACCCTTGCTCTCTTCCCACTTACCTTCCACCCTTGGCACTCAACTACTCATAGGGGGGATCCCATCTCCCCCCCAATGCTGAGCCAGCACATCCAGTCCCTAGCACTCACCTCAGGGCTTTACCAAGGCAGTGTCTGGGAGCCACTCCAAGCCCCAAATGGCTCCCAGCGTGCATTGCAGTGGCTGGGCCCCAAGTGGCTTCCTGAATCCACAACCATGGTGGCCAGGCCCAAGCAGATCTCAGTGTCCCCTGCAACCAAGGCTGGACCCTGAGAGGCTCCCAATGTGCATGGCAGTGGCAGCTGAGCCCTGTATAGCTCCCTCCTGCACCAGTGGTGGCTGGTCCCCAAGTGATTCCAGGTGTCCACAAAGTGAATCTGTCAAGGCTTCCTTATTCTTAAAGCAGGCTCACCAAGGCTTCCTGCCCCCCTGCTCTTGGTGGCTCACTCAGAGCTGTTCCAAGCAAACTCGCCGAGGTTTCTTTCCCCTCCACTCTTGGCTGCTCACCTGGAGCTGCTCTGAGTGGACCTGTGGAGGCTTCCACTACCCTTCACCAGCAGATCTGGCACTCTGTTGCCACAGCAACCACAAGGCTCCTTTCCAGCTGCACTATAGTAAGTGTGTTGCCTGCACATGCACAGATTTTTAAAAATTATTTCCAGGGGCAATTTAACCCATTTTTTTTAAGTTTGCAGATTTTTCTGCAAATCTTGGGGGTCACTCAAGTTTGCAGAAAAGCCTATTTAAGGTGAGCATGCCCCCTATCTGCAGATTTAGATATCTGCACACAGGGGGCACAGTTCGGAATTATACATATAGACAAGAGGAGGGACCTGTGAATACTTTGCGGGGGGAAGTATTCCTCACAGCTCCCAGCCTGCAGAAGCAGGAGACACAGCAGAAGGTGAGCCCAGCCTTCTCCCTCCCCCCTCCCTCTCCCCCAGTGGCAGTGGCAGAGGCGAGGCCAGCCCCCAAGGTTTCTCTTTCCCCCTCCCTCGTGGTGGCGGTGGTGGCAAGGCCAACCTGCCTGCCAAGCTTTCTCCCTCCCCCTCCCCAACAGTGGCAGTGAGGCCAGCCCACCAAGGTTTCTCCTTCCCCCCTCCCTCCCCAGCGGCAGTGGTGAGACCAGCTCGCCCGTCAAGCTTCCCTCCCCCTCCCCAGCAGCAGTGGTGGCAGGGTCTGCCTGCCAAGCCTTCTCCCACCCCCCATCCCCTGTGGGGGCAGTAGTGAAGCCTTCTCAGAGCATTCCCTGTGCATGCACAGGGAACGCTCCTTTACTTTTGGGGGGATTTAAGTATCCCCCATATACTTTTTTCAACTATTTAGATTTTTCTGCACATCTGGGGATTGCTCCAAATGTGCAGGAAAATCTCCCTGCCCCCAGGTGCCCCCGATGTGTGGATTTAGATATTCACACACGGGGGGCGCCTTGGCTATTAGATATATAGATGAAAGGAACAGAATATGTGTCATAACCTCTTTTGCAGGAGCAGCTGGGCATTTGGCATTCAAGACAACAGATCTTCCATTTATTGAAGGCCACTTTCATCTAAACTTGTTATGTGCCATTAGTCACTTAACATAATATTATCTTAACAGAGACTGGTGTGAAATACTAGTCTGAATCATATTATATCAATAACATTACAGCTGTATTCATTATTTTTAACAAAGAATTGTTCAGAAATATGTTTGGCAACAAAGCTGTTGTTTGGTTTAAAACTTGGAGTACTTGATTTATTATATGTGCGATTTTGTTCTAAATTAAGCAATCTTTTACAATTATTGAACTTTCCTCCATGGTTAAAACTGTAAGAAGTACAAAATGAACCAAAAGGAAGGAAAAGTTGAGAAGAAAGAAGCATGGATGTCATCAGCCAGTAATTTCATTAGTATTAAGGTCATTGAAAGCACTTGGTTTATCTCTTTTTTTCCATTTTTCTATTTTTCCACTAGCACCAAAGGAATTAAGATGCCACATGGCACTTTGTACCCCCCCCAGGAAGCTTCAAACTCAACATTGCATTACCAATGACAGGAACCTCACTCACAATCAGAAATGCATTGTTAGAGTCTGAAAGACTCTGTCTAAAAAAATCATTAATCAATAATGATGCCTTCAGTTCATTTGGGCGAGTAGTCCATGAATAAACAGCAGCATAAGCAAATCAACCCTGACTGGATGATGTGTTAATCTTTGATGCAGCCAGGAAAATGACAGCACATGATTGGAATGAATAATTTACAAGCATCATTACAGTGTGATGAAATGAAAAATTGGGAATGATGGAAACCTAAACACATCCTTGCTCCATTCCCTCTTTGTCTCCTTGGACATATTAACTGTTGATGAATATCAGCAGCTTTTTTGTGATGTTGCTACTGTGGAACATTTCCCAACTAATGGAAAACTTACAGTGAAAGAATTGTTACAACACTTCTGAATAGAAAAATGAACATGTTCTGTATTATTATTCATTATTTATTTTAAGATTTCTCTTAACTCCTGCATGTTTTACCAGAGAAGGAGGCAGCAATTCTATTTGGCAAATACTTCTTATAATCACTGTCTGTACAGAGCATCATATATGATTCTATAGTTGCATTGCATATAATTGTGTCATCAATATTCTGAAGTTACACAAATCTCTACTTAAGCATTGCTAGAAATCATGCAATCACCATAACAAAATATGTTTTGTAATAAATAGTGTAACATTTGGTATTCTGAGACAGAATACAGAGGAGGGACCTATAATATGTGTTATCTTTTCCTTCTATAGTTGTTCATCAGAGCATGTGCTCCCTGAACATTGTCCAAACTTCAGGAGTGGTTTGGGGTGTTCCAGAAAGTGGAAATGTTTCCTAGAACCCCTGGTGTCGACAGAGCAAACTCCCAGGCAATGGTGAAGGTGGAATTCTCTCCTACCTTGGAAACAACTATAGGGACCCTCCAAATCTTGACAGGCACGGCTGGCTGCTAATTACAGCACTTCCATTCAACTATACGAAGTGGGAGTTCAGGAGCAGTGCCAGGGGCCAGGCATACTATGGCCAACAGTTTCACTGAGGTTATGGTCAGGAAGTACCTTGCACGGTCCCCTGAGCCTGCCAGCTCCAACCCTCTAGAGTGCTGGTCATGCAAGACCATCATCTGGTCCCAGGGCTCCAGGGCCATTCCCTTTCACTTGCACTGCTGGCAAGGTGATTGCAGGGCATAGCCAACCCAACCCATTCCAATTTTGTTATGAATTTTACTGTTGGCTTGGGTGTTGGTTGGACTTAGGATTCTGAGCCAGCCTCTCACTTGACCTGCTGGCAAGATGATGGCTATGCATGGCCAAACCACCCTTTTCTGATTTTGTCATGCTATTTCTTGTTGGGCATTGGGTGTCAGGTGGACTCAGGGCTTCCAACCAGCCTATCACTTGTCCTGCTAGCAAGATGACTGCAGTGCATAGCCAGTCCTTCTGAGGTGTTTGTTGGGGGTCACAGATCCATGTCACTGCATCCAGTCATGTTTGACTCAGAGTTTCCATCTCTTCTTTGGATACTGGCTGAAAACCATGTGTAATGGATTGCACTTAACAGGTTTTCTGGTGTGCCAATTTCAGAGAGCTGGGAGGTGAAGAGTTAACTCTTCACCGGAATGGAAAGCTTGAATGACAGGCTGGTCCCTTCCCCCCCTACTTGCTGATTGGCCAGCACCAGCTGAGGAGAACTATATGATTAGCTTAGTCTGAGAGCATGGTCTTTTTGGAGTCTTTCAGCCAGTTGGTCTTTCAGAAGTCAGACAGTAAGTCAGCTGGATTTTGCCAGAGTTGGTTGGAATCAGTGAGTCTGACAGAGTTAGTCAGACAGGTTCACCTTTGGAGTGAAGGGAGACAACTCCTTGCCTTAACTGTTTTCTATCAGTTCTGAGGAAGAATTCAGTATCAGAACTGAATGTCTAAGAGTCAGCCTAAACAGAAGTCCATTTTACACAGACACCAGAATTGGGATTGAGATTTTGGTGAGGGCGATTGGATAGTATGCTAAAACTCCTATTCAGGTCAAAAGAAAAAGGTTATATCTTCTGAGGAGAAGAAGAATAGTTTCTGCCTAGTTACGCAGGGGCAATGTTCCCTCTAAGCTGAGTTAGTGTGGGCTAGCTCACAGGTTTTTAGCCTCCAGCTCACGTTTTTGTCTTAGCTCAGGAAGGATGGCTTCAGAGCAAACTAATTTATGCAGTAGCCACATCGCTTGCTCACAACTTTAATGCCAGTAGTTCACAAAGTAGAATTTTTGTTCACAAGACTCCACAGCTTAGAGGCACTGCACAGGGGGCTTACTCTGAGGAAACCTGGTCTGTTGTGAAGGGAATTGGATTTAGACACCTTGGGATATTGAAATAAATGGTGGTTTCCAAAAAGGGGGAGAGTTTAGGTACACAAATAAAGAGACCATCTCCAGAAAACCTGAAGAGTCATAGGAAACTATATGAAGAAACACTGTGACTGTAACTAAAATACTCAGTCAAATGCCTCTCATGTTAAGAGCCAAGAATATATGAAGATAAACCTCAACAAGACTATTTTGATTATTAAAAGAAGTATAATTTGTATTCTGTTTGAATGTTATACCATCTTAAGTGCCATTTGAGAGGGAAAAGTAAAAGGGCTCCTGCCTATCCCATCAAGTTCCTGGGCTGGGCTTAAAGGCAAATAAAATCTATGTGGCAGGGTGGGGCAGACAGGGTGGGGCAGACAGTTATTTTTTAAAAAATAACTAAATCCATGCTACTTGGGGCTGCTCAGTCACAAACGGGAACAATTTTTGGGTGGGAAAAACCTGCCTGATAGTGGGAAGTGCAAGGGGTCTGTCATACCATGATCTGGTTGGGGGGCACAATATAGGGCATTTGGGAGTTAGGGGATCCTCCCCTTGTTCCACCACTACAGGGCCATCCCCTTTCACTTGCTCCATTGGCAAGGTGACTGCAGTGTATGGCCAATCTTTCCAGGGTGTTCACTGGGGGTCGCAGATATGAGTGACCAGAGCCCAGGTGGGGGGCATAACATAGGGTGTTTGGGAGCTGGGGGCTCCCCTTTTTCCAGGGCCATCTTTTTTCACTCACACCACTGGCAAGGTGGTTGTTGTGCATGACCAAGGCTTTTCACAAAGTAACTTGTAAGGTCTTTGTTTTTGTGGAAGAAGGAGGAGGAGGAGGACGAGGAGTTGGATTTATACCCCACCCTTCACTCAGATTCTCAGAGTGGCTTACAATCTCCTTCCCTTCCCCTTCCCACAACAGACACCCTGTGAGGTCACTGGGGCTGAGAGAACTCTGAGAGAACTGCTCTTAAGAAAACAGCTCTGAGAGAACTGTGACTGACCCAAGGTCACCCAGCTGGCTGCATGTGGAGGCATGGGGAATCAAACCTGATTCTCCAGATTAGAGTCTGCTGAAGCTCCCCCTGAAATTTCCCCAAAAGTACTTTCCTGGGGAACCTCCTTTGGGGGGGCATAACTCAGACCCCCTAAATCCAATCCATATCAAACTTGGTGGGCAGGTAGAGGAGAGTCACCTGGAGGTCCCCTGAGAGTTTGGATTCGCTAGCATGCTTGGGGGGGGGGCATTCTGCTGCATCACAAGCCTCACAACTGGTTCAGTTCATATGAGGCCATTTTGATTCAGTTAATAGTTCAGTTTGTGGTGAACCGAACTGCATTTTCCCAGTTCACACCCATCCCTAAAGATGACTGCAACAGCCAGGTAAGTTCATAAGGGAGCAGCAGTCTTTTCAGGTATGTTGGTTCCAAACCATGCATGACTTTAAATGTCAGCACTACAGGCAATGATATTATTTGCCCCCCCCCCGACCAATTCCCTGTGCTGTTAAACTGTAATTTGCAAGTAGAAGTATGGAATAATGCAAAACAGTTCTGTTATAAACATATTTACTATCTTAGGATCTGTTCACTCTGTTCAGCAAAATGGAATTCCTGCTTGTTCTCATTGGGGTGCCAGGTTTCTGATCCAGGTTTCTCTGAGTTCTAAGCAAGCTTCAGAATAACTTCAGAAGCCTTGCTGCAACTGCGTGGAGAAGCAAAGCAGCCGCCTAACAAGCAGAGATTATTTCAGAGCACTTCAAAGTGCATAAATTGACCCAGAGAAAGACTACAGATGGTATGTACACCAGAGCTATCCAGTTTAGTACACCGCCTCAAAGAACACAATACATCGAGGTAGATCCACAACCACATTTCTGTGCATTACAAGGATTTCTGCCTGCAGATATTACTTTTGGGGCTCATCCCTCCCCAGCAGCCTGAAATGGCCCCTGAAATCCTCTTCATGGGACCCTGGGAGCAGGATTTGGGGTTGCATTTTCAGACTGCTGCAGGATTGAGAGCTTCAAAAGTTGCACTCCAATAGCAGATATCTTGTGCCCATGGAAACATGCCATTGGATTCATCCCACTGTGTCTAATTATAGCAAGCTAAAGATGGTTTAGTAAGGATAGCTACTGGATAGAATAATAGCATAAGTTTCAGAATGGCAACTAAAGCTGGAATGAATTCCTGATCTAGATACATGACAGAACCTTTTCATTTCCTCAGATTTTTGACAGATGTCTTGCCTGGTCAAAATCTTCCATATGTAGCATGAATACTGTTTTTACATGTATCTTGGATAAATAGTGCTTGGGGCAAAAGGGAAGAATGTGTGAAACTATGAACTATAAATGCCTATGGATTTTTGATGAAGACATGACAGTGGTCTAATGCCAATTTAATTCATTATATAAATAGGAAAAGAAGATTCAAGGCTTACAAAATCAAGAAGTCTTCAACTACACTATGTAGCAGAAGACAAAATGCAGGAATTACATACACACAATAACAGTTATGTTTGTCTTCATAAATCATCTTGATTTTTTTTAAGCCAGGAGGCAGAACTGGCCACAAAAATATGTTTCTCTATTTGCATTCAGGGAAGTAATTAGTGGAGGAGGTCTTTCCCTTCCTCCTCCTCCCTCAAGCAGCTTGCCAAATGTCCCAAAGCTTCTCTCTGAGAATGGGAGATGAGCCTGTTGTGTACTGGGTTCAACGCATAGCGAAGTCAGATGCTTAATAATTATCAGCTCATAGTTTACTTGCACACAACATAACAACCGGCCGAAACGGCCAACTATACAAAGTACCCAGATGACACCCACAGGTCCTATTGGAGGGTTTGAACTTCCCGCCACAGTTCCTATAGGTGCTAACTAGGAGTCTCAGGATCCTAGTCCCTATTGTTCTTTGGGGCCAAGCTCCGGTTGCATATCGCTGGCACCTAGTGGAGATCAGCGGACATAACACCCTCCCCCCATAGTTTGAGCCCAACCTAGGTGACATATTCTTTGAGATAGGCTGGGGGCTGGCGCTCCCGCAAGGACTGCCTTGGAGAGGGAACCGGGGCATCAGGTGCCCTGGCTGGTGGATTCACCTGGGTGCTTGGCTGTGGTGGTGGAGGGGCATCTTTTGGTGCTGAGACGGAGGCAGGTGTTCTGTAGGGTCATGAGGTCAGGAGCCTGCTCCAAGAACTCACCATCAGTAGTAGCGCAGTCGGGGCTGTCTGGCAGATCAGCATCCACGGTACCCGGAGCCGGGGCATTCTCCAATGCCAGAAGCAGGTGCCATCTCAGCCAGTCAACATGCCTCCACAGGACTTGGCCATCTTCTGTGGAAACCTCATAGGACATGGGACCTGTCATGTGGAGGATTTGGCCAGCTAGCCATGTGGAACCCTTGCCATAGTTCCAGATGTACTTGGGGTCCTCCAGAAAGAACCCCCATGGTGCCTCCCTCTGTTCTGACAGGCCATGTGACTCCGGAGACCTGTTCAGGTGAAGTCTGTCCAATAAAATTGTGGGTTGCCGGCCCATCAGGAGTTCCTCCAGGCAGCGGCCGGTGCCTGGATTAGGAGTTGTTCATTGTGCCAAGAAACAGGCCAGGCAGAACTCTCAGTTCCCCACTGTTAGGTGGCTGAGGGCTTCCTTGGGAGTGTGCACCATCCGCTCTGCTGGCTGTTGGTGGTGGGGTGAAACAGAGCAGATCTCACGTGGCGGATCAGGTTGCTGCACAGGAACTCCTGGAATTCCTCCACCGTGAATGCCATCCTGTTGTCCGAGATGATGGTGTCAGGTGGTCCATGGGTTGCAAAGATCTTGAGGAGTGCTCGGATCATGGCCTGAGCGGAGGTGATGGAGACCGGACTGATCTCTAGCCACTTCGAGTGGGAGTCCACTGTGACAAGGAACAGCAGTCCGTGGAACGGCCCGGCAAAATGTATGTGGAGCCTTGACCACAACATCCGGGTAGACTCCCAGGCTTGGGTGGGTGCACTTGGCGGATTATGCCAGACGGCTTGGCATGTTTGACAGCACTTCATCCAATCCTCTACCTCCGTGTTGATCCCTGGCCACCACACATAGCTCCTGGCCAGGGCCTTCATGCGGATGATCCTGGGATGTGCTTCGTGAAGGGCCATCAAGACTCAGTGCCATAGGGTGCTGGGGACTACCACCCAGTACCTCCACAGTAGGCATTCCTTGTGGGTGGACAACTTATCCCAGGGAGCCGTGAAAGCTGTAAAGTCCTTGGCCATGGGCCACTCCTCAACATCCAGCCCAGAACCCAGAAGATGACAGGGTCCTTGGTTGAACAGTGGGTGACAGCCTGGACGGGAGAGTCAGGGAGGTCCTCCACCAGGAGGGTGTGGTGTGCAGGAGCTGGGTCGGCATCGATGGACGGCAGGGGCAGGCGGCTAAGGATGTCAGCATGACCCATAGCCTTCCCGGGGCAGTGCTCAAGGGTGTAGTTGTAGCTGGACAGGAAAATGGACCGCCAGAGGACCCATGGGGAGAGAACCTGTGGCGTCTGCCAGTCCACAGTGAAGCAGCCAAGGGGACAATGGTCCATGGTGATGGTGAAGGGCTGGCCATATACAAAATCAAGGGATTTTTTTTACATCCACCAAGTTTGCCAGGCCCTCGTGGTCTATCTGGGTGTAGTTCTGCTCTGCTGCTGATAGCTTCTGGGAGTAATACACGATGGGCACCTCCCACCCATCTGGGAGACAGTGGGTCAACGCTGTGTCCACACCATAGGGGGAAGTGTCACAGGCTAGAACCACCGGCAGTGATTCGTCAAAATGTGCCAGGACCTTGTTTGATATTAACAGTGCATTGACCCCCTTGAATGCGGCAGCCTGGCGGGGCCCCAAGACCGGGGAGCTTGCTTGTCCAGTAGTGCAGGGCTCTGCTACTGCTGCTTTGTGGGGGAGGAAGGTGTGGTAGAAGTTCAAGAGCCCTAAGAACACCTGGAGTTCTGCCTTTGATTTGGCAGGGGAGCCTCTACAACGGCCTTTATCTTGTCCCTAGCTGGATGTAGGCCGTCCACATCGATAGTGAAGCCCATGAAATCAATGGACAGAACCCCCAACAGGCACTTCTCCCACTTCACTTTCAGCCTGGCATCATGGAAACGGCAGAGGACAGCACGGAGTCAGGAGGTGAACTCATCTGGCATCGCCACAGCGATAAACACATCATTGAAGAATGGTGTGATGCCCAGGATCCCTTTCAAGAGTGAGTCCATCAGATGTTGGAAGAGCCCTGGGGCCACGCTCACCCCAAACTACAGTCTCTTTACTTTAAAAGCCTCCCTATGTGTCACTATTGTTTGCACAGCAGCAGTTGCCTCGTCAACCGAGAGCTGTTGGTAAGCTTGGGTGAGATTGAGTTTGCCAAAGATCTTCACCCCTGCCAAAATGGCTAGCATGTGGCTCACTATTGGGACTGGGTATGCATGGTCCTGAAGAGCCTTATTTAATGTGCACTTGTAGTCCACGCAGATGCGGACATCCCTGTTTGGTTTCATGGGTGTGATGATGGGGTCTCCAATGCCACGTGGGAGACCGGTTCCAGGACCCCTTGCTCCATGAGCTGGTCCAGTTCTGCATCTATTTTCAGCTTCAGCATGAACAGGACCTTCCTCGAACACATGCAGATGGGGGTCATGTGTGGGTCGAACTGCAGTGACACAGTGGGACCCGTGTAGTGACCTAGTGTCAAAGACAGCCAAGAACTCTCTGCAGACCTTGTTGAAATCTTGTGGGGTGCAGAGCTGTACTCCCTCAATTGAGATTCCCAAAGGGGCGAACCATGCATGGCCCAATAGACTGACCAGGTTGCCCTCAACCACAATCAAATCCAAGTAGACATCAACCCCTGGTACTTGACCCAGAAACTCCCCACACCCAGGACAGGAACACGGTTCTTCTGAAAGTCCATCAGGGTCACAGGAGAAGGGCATAGGCAGGGTCCCCCTTCTGGACACAGTCTCTTAAGGTCTCTGCCAAAATGATGGAGGCCAGGGAGCTGGAATCCAGCTCCATGGAACAAGGGAACCCCTCTATTTTGACCTGGACCTGGATTTTAGGGGCTGAGGTCTGGCTAGGAAGCCACATACCTGCTCCAATGGTTCGGTCGTGAGGAGGTAGAATTTGTTGTGGGACGCATCATCATTGTAATGTCTGGCAGACCGACTGTTGTGATCGCGGGTCTCTGGACCCCCGGGAATGGCAGGCCTGTGTGATGTGTCCTGTGCAGCTGCAGCTCTGGCAGACAGCATCCCTGAAGCAGCAAGATTTCTGGTTGTGCCTGGCTCTGCAGCTGGCACACTCATGTCATTTGGACTCCATAGTGGGAATGGAGCGGGGTGCCGGCACTGGATCTCGCCTCTGGTTGGACAGTTGGGTCCGCTGGACCTTCTCCTCCACTAGGTCAGTTGGGTCCATGCTTGTCCAATGTGCGACAGTCGATGCAGCAGGATGAGACCTCTCCCAAGCCGAGGCGGTGGAGAGGGCCGATGTGAGGGTGCACTTCTCGTCCTTCAGGATCCATCGCCTGAGCTTCTCATAGTTGAGGCTGCAGACCAGTCTGTTGTGGAGGGCCGTTTCAAGTTGGGCCCCGAACTTGCACTCAGAGGCGAGCCGGCAGAGCTCAGCCAGGTACACAGCTACAGGTTCCCTCGGTTGCTGGTCCTGGGAATGGAAGGCCACATGGTATGAGATCTCTGATGTCCAGGGGATGAAGTGGTCCTGGAGCACCTTTATGATTTGCTCGAACATCGCCTCTGATAGCTTGGTTGGGGAGAGCAAGTCGTGAGCCAGCTCCACGGTGGTAGGACCACATGAACCGACAAGATAGTCCCTCTTCCTTTCTTCGTTGGTGACCTCACAAAAGATCAGGATGGACTTGAGTCCCTTGACCCAGCCTTCCCAGTGATGTGGTTTGGTAGGATAGAACAGAGGGACGAGTCCTGCTCCTGGAACGACTGCCATCATGCTGCATGGTGGTTGTGGGGAAGAGGACTGCGCACCTTTGGTGCTCATCAGTTGAAGCAGTGGTGGTTCCTGTTCTTCCTCGGATGCCCAGCAGCCCGGCCAGCTCAGCAGGATCCCACCTTTGTCACCATTGTTATGTACTGGGTTCGACACATAGCGAAGACAGATGCTCAGTGATTATCAGCTCATAGTTTACTTGCACATAACACAACAACCAGCCGAAACGGCCAACTATATACAGTACCTGGGTGACACCCACAGGTCCCATTGGAGGGTTTAAA
This sequence comes from Gekko gecko, assembly GCA_029375565.1. NCBI lineage: Eukaryota > Metazoa > Chordata > Lepidosauria > Squamata > Gekkonidae > Gekko > Gekko gecko. The sequence continues at coordinate 120,287,956 of JAPDNY010000004.1, forward strand.
CTTCCTGCCACAATTCCTATAGGTGCTAACTAGGAGTCTCAAGATCCTAGTCCCTACTTTTCTTTGTAGCCAAGCTCCAGTTGCATACCACTGGTGCCTAGTGGTGGTCAGCAGACATAGCAGGGCAAGGTGCTGCAGCATCTATAGAGAATCAGTTAAAACAGATCCAGCCTGTGGTGCATTTCACTTGCAAGGCTTCCCTGATCCTCAGGCTGTTTGGGGAACAAGGAAGTAGGGAAAACTTTGCTGCAACAACTTTTTGTGAACTTTTCAGATGGATCAAACCATTTTTTAAAAAAAACAAAACACTTCATTTGCACTCTGCATTTCTCCGTAATGGGGATCCAAAATGGCTTACAGCATTCTCCTTTCCTCCATTTTATCATCGCAACAAGTCTGTGAGGTAGTAAGGCTGAGAGTGTGTGAAGATATCACTCAGTGAACATCTATGGCAGAGACGGGATTCCAATCTGGGTCACCCAGATCCAAGTCCAACTACTATACCAGACTGGCTCTCAGTATATAGTGAATAGGAGAATCTTTTCTTCTCTTGGTCAGTGGTAGACATTTCTCCTTGCTCCCTTCTACTAGAGAGTGCACACAATGCAGACAGGATGACAGTCCAAGGAGGACTGGCCCCTCCTCTCATTCAAAGTGGTCTGCTGATAAAAACAACTGCCGGTCTGACTTAGGATTTATGGTAAGTGAATGGTCCTGGCAGGGTACAGGGTTAACTCAATCATTTCTTGTACTCTTCACTGCTATGATTCTATGTATATAAGCAACATATTTCATAAATCCATTGCCATTCATAAAGGTTTCCTTTGGACTCTGGCATTCTGCAAACCTTTTCCATTAGAGAAAATGACTCACATTCCAGAATTAGGACAAACACTGTTTCACTCAACAACCACGAATTCTCTTTTTTTCAAAGCTATAAGACAAAATTAACAAAAGGCATTCAAGGCACAAAACTGATATTTGTTTCCACTATAACAAATTATATTGTCTCAAGGATTTTTTAACACAGAAAATGTCTTATTTGCATAACAGCACCAAATAGTCTATGCCACATGTGCTGCACAAAGATAAATGAGCCTCTTACTCTCACTTAGACTAAAAATGTCACTGTGGATGATCTTTCCTCTGATATCTAGAAGGCAAAACTACCCAGATATTTTTATTAGTTACTTAATACTTATACTCATTTTCTTCCACATGGCTTGCTTTGCTGCCTAATAGTGCTCCTGTCTCATTGACAATTTAATTCAAATTCAGGTGACTACAGTACCCCAGAAGGCATGGTGAGTCCACAGGAGGTGCCCAGAGGAAGCACAATTAAGAGATTAGCTTTGCTCCCCAGTCTCCCTGTGTCATCTTTTTAATTGTTGGTGGTTTTTTAATCCACATCTGCTCTCCACTGCCTTTACATACTAATGAAGATTGTGCAGTTGGCTACAACTAGTAATAGCATTATTTCAGCACTGAAACTATTGTGAATAATCCTATAGTTGTTGTAGATTTTCCAGGCTGTATGGCTGTGGTCTCAGCATTGTAGGACCTGATGTACAATGCCAAGACCATGGCCTTACAGCCTGGAAAATCTACAACTAATGAACTCCAGCCGTGAAAGCCTTCAACAACATATTAATTAATAATCCTATACTCTGGCAACAAAAGCCATGGTACAATAATAAGGCCACAATGTGCCACTTATATGAAGCAATCCCAGCCAAAGTGATTTCAGGATTTCATCCTAGAGATAATGCTTTAGTTCTTGCAGGTTCAAAATATCAAGCTGGAAAAGTTACTTTTATGCACAGCCTTAATGTGACATAGGGTTTATTAGTTGTAATTGGAATATCTGGTTGTGAACTATCTTAAAGACAGTAGTCAGTACAGACATACTGGCCCAACTGGCCTAACATTTCTGTATTATGGTTGCCAGGCAGGGCAGGGCCTGACAACCAGCAGGAGACTTACATGTGGTAGGGGCATAATCACAGAGTTTAAAAAAATGCCAGAGCATCCCTCCAGTGTCATGCTGGCATGCTGATGTCACTTCTGGTGCACAGGGAGTGACATCAGTGTGCCATGGGTGTTGCCAATGTTCCCCATTTCCCATAATTTTTTCCTGTCAGCCAGCTGAGTGGTGGCAGGGAAGTACCTTCTGTCGATGAGGTATCTCCTTCCCCCACACCAAGGAAATGGCTAGCCTATTTTCTACAAAGCCAAAATGGGATTTTATGAAAAAAGTACAATGATTTTCTTCTTCAAAATTTAGACTGATGTTCTATCACTGTTCTAATCTCTCATGTAAGAGCTTTGTTTACAAGGTGCCAGATCTCAGCTTGGAATATATTAATTAAAATTCACTCACAGGATGGCCTTAAGTAAAGCTCTTCACCCCCAGGGTTAATTGTCATAATTAAAACACATATTTTCTTTTTTTTTAATTATGGAGGCCTTGTTTTGCCATGCTAACTAAAAGAAGCCTCTACATGCAATGCTTCCACTCCCCAAAAATGAAAATACCATCAGCCTCCACTCTATAAAATGGAAATTCACACAGCTTCCTTACATATATTTGTGACTGAATGAATAAAATAAAGACGATAATGCAATTTTAATTCTGTCGTGTTTAATAAACAGTTTATTACATTATATTTATTATGTATAATGTATATTTAAATTATATACAAATAGTTCTGAAAACATTGAAAATATCCACACCTTTGACACCAGCACACATTCTTGACAAATTTCTCCAACTTCTACTTATAACATGATTCTGCTTCAGTTTGTGCCCTGTCCTTTTCCAGCTCCACTCTTTTAAAAAAAAGGAAAAACAGAGATCTTAGAAAAAATAAAAATTAAAAGGAAAATTAGAATAAATAGAGAAAAATAAAAATACTCCACCACAACACCTACTTCAGTTTACATATGGAACAGCATCAAGCTGTTAATAACATGTAATTAAATAACTTTTTCATCATTCTTTTTAATTCTAATGTGTGCTTTATTCATTCTTCATTGTTCACCCAAATCCCATTTTGCATATTCAGAAGCGAGGGCTGGCAAAACAAAGAGCTCTGAAGTGTAGAGTATTTTGAATATTGGTATGTACTATATTTAAATAATGAGTTTATTACATTAATGCATCTCTCTCAAAAAATCCCATGTAATGCTGTGTCTTTTCTACTTCCTTCCAAGTTATTCCAGATGTTTCTCTGCTTAATTTAGCATCTCTTCTTCAGCAATTGAAGGCCAATTAATGCAAATGTAACATTATAACATACATTTATGCCAAAGGATTCTGCCTGTACTTTAATGCTACTTTTGCCTTATAGATCACTCTCTACAAACCTGGACAAAGATGATCTCTTTTTACTGCATGAGCCAATGGAGTGGAATGGAGCATGCCATAAAGCTTCAAAGTAAAGAAATCACATAAGTACATTTATGCAGTCTCTCTGCTCACAACTATTGCTTGTTCAGGTATCCCAGCCTCAGGTCCAAACCCCTCCCCCCAAAAAAAAAATTACAGGAGAGTCTGTGATATCCTTTGAAACCAATTCAGAACTCTTCTGACCTGCTGCATTTAATTTTATCCAGCACAATCATTACATATGCTGCTGGGTTTTTTATTATTTTATTGGTGCTCACCAGCTTCCTAATTCACAAAACAAGATTTCCAAAGAAGAATGAAAAATCTACAATTTACACAGTTTCTCTCTTTTAGTAATACTTTAATTCTTTACATGTTTAAAGAAGGCTGTATTTTTGTTTTCATAATTGTGATAACATTCCCCCAATTAATCTTGTGAGGTAGCTTGGGGCCAAACCAAGAGGTGATGAAGATCACAGATTAGCAGGTAAAATCTGCAGTCACAGTTCAGACTGGGACGGTGCATGCCAGGAAGAAAGGATTTAACCATTTAACTCCTGTATGGTTTTGCAGATTGAAACTGCACTTTCCTCACCATTATTAGTAGTTTTAAAGAGAAAAGAAATAGCCCCTTAAAAAAACATATCCATAAACATATCCAAAGATATATCCATAAAAACATATCCATAAAACTGCTAGTAGGCCAGTTTTGATTAACAAAACTGAACTCTGATTGAAGGGTTAAATCCTACTCCTCCATTCCCTTAGAGGAGTATGAATTATAGCTGTGCACTCATTACTTTTAACAGAGTTGAATAGGGAACATGGATTATTTGTGTGGCTAGTGTATCCCCACATAAGCAAGCATAATAAAAATTTCTGAAACAGGTCCTTTACTTTTGTGGTTTGTACTGAAGTGCTGAACAATAAGAAATTTCCATAAGGGCACTATGCAAAAACATTAAAAATCACTAAAAAGCCCATATATGTAGTGATGGTTCTAGAGTTCAGAGTAGAGAGGCATCTGATAGCAGTCAACCTTTCTGAGATTTTATTAATAGGGTTCAAACTCCCTGAGATATTGTCCCCAATAGATGGAGGGGGGAGAGAGAGAGAGAGAGAGAGAGAGAGAGAGAGAGAGAGAGAGAGAGAGAGAGAGAGAGAGAGAGAGAGAGAGAGAGAGATTCCATTTACGTGGCAGCTGTGGTGATCAGGTGTCTGGTCCTGCTGTAAGCTTGTATGTATGACTTTCCTTTCTTCTCTGGTGTTATAAACACTTCAATGATAGTATTCCAAGCATCTATGGTTCTCTAGGGTATCTTAGTTATTACTGTGAACATCAAGAGTTCTGTAAAGCACATACCCCAGAAAGCTTTGTGCTGAGTCCAAAACTAAAGCATTTCTGGGTCAGGATGTTTCAAAGGTACCTGGTTCCAAATGTCAAGAGTCCCCCAAAATGCCAGCCCACTGGATCCCTTCTTCAGTCCAGAAGCTGCTGTTGTAGCATTTGCGGCACCAGGGATCAAAAAGGCCTCACTTCCAACACAGCCAGTCTGCCAGTGACACTGCCACTAGTTACATTAGGGAGGAAGGGAAGGGGTTCAGAAGTTTGAAGGGATTGTTGAGGACTGGATTCTATCACATTCTGCATGATGTCACTGGGAATGCATACAGATGTTTGGGCTTAGATAAAAGGAAGCTTTTTTCTCTGATTTTCTTGGTGAAATGTTTTGATTTAGTTCTGAACTGAGTGAAGGAAACAATTATCTGTGGCTACATATTTGCAACTGCAGAGTACATTAATATGCATTTAGCACAACTTCATGAACTGGAATACACAAGGAAAAAATCACCACAATGAAATACATGAGGTTCTAAGTTCATCTGGAATAACTCACCTTGCTGCTTTCACTGAATATTGCAGTGTATAATGTGAAATTTTAATTTTTGTGATGGACACGGAAGTCATAATGTGGGATAGAGATGCATGCCGAGCTTCAAATATCTCCCATGTGGGGAAAAAAGGAAGATTTTCCTGTTCAGATATTACAGAAGCATAAACGTCTGTTGCTTTCCTTCATTTTGTAGTGTCCAAAGCTACCCAAAACTTACACACGAGAAAAGACAACTCTTTACAGAGAAAAACCACAAAAATTTTCCATGTTCCTTTCTTAAATGGCAAGGAAGACATATTAACACTTACGGAATATCATGTAGCAGTGTATCACATTAGAATACAATGGACAGTTGAACTATTAGACCAGATGAAAGCATTGTATTCTGAACGATTGCATTAAGGACCGTTTATGCTAGACAAAGGGTAGAGTCCAGACTCAAAAATCTTGCATACTTTCAGGGGTCTTTTCGTAGAATAACAGCTGCAGGAGCTCATTAGCATATGGTATGCTAATGAGCTATTAGGCTATTAGCATATGCCACGCTCCCTGACATCACCAGAAGTGATGTCAGAAGGGGAAGCAAAAGGGGGGAAGCATCTTCAAAGCCTCCCCTTCCCCAGCTGGTCTGGGTGGGGGAGCTAAGAGAGAAGAGGTTTAAAGTTTAAACTCCTTCTCATGAGAGTTGGGCCACGGAAGGAAGAAAGAGGGAAGGAAAGAGAGAGAGTAGAGAGAAGGAAAGAAGGAAGGAAAGAGGGAAAGAAAGAGAGGGAAGAAGGAGGGAAACAGGGAAAGGAGTAAAAAAGAGAAGAGAAGAAGGTGAGAAACAAAGAAAAAGAAAGAAAGAAAGAAAGAAAGAAAGAAAGAAAGAAAGAAAGAAAGAAAGAAAGAAAGAAAGAAAGAAAGAAAGAAAGAAAGAAAGAAAGGAGGAAAGAAAGGAGGAAAGAAAGGAGGAAAGAAAGAAAGGAGGAAAGGAGGAAAGAAAGAAAGGAGGAAAGAAAGAAAGGAGGAAAGGAGGGAATGAAAGAAATTCAGTGGTAACTCAGCCCCATTATACCCTATGGGCCATTGAAGTCAATGGTGAAAACATAGGGTATATTCTGGGGGCTGGAGGGAGGGGTTTGAGGGAGAGGCTCCAAGATCACAGGATAGCTGATGGAGCCTCTCCCCAAGATACCCACCAAGTTTCAAGAACATTGGAACAGGGGGTCCAATTCTATGGGCCCCCAAGCAGGTTGCCCCATTTCTCCATTGTTCTCTATAGTGGGAAAAAAAGTTATTTTTTTCCCACCATAGAGAACAATGGAGGGAATAGGAGCAACCTGTTTAGGGGCCCATAGAATTGGACCCCCTGGTCCAATGTTCTTGAAACTTGGTGGGTATCTTGGGGAGAGGCTCCATCAGCTATCCTGTGAGTTTCGAGCTTCTCTCTCAAACCCCTCCCCTCCAGCTCCTAGAATATACCCTATGTTTTCACCATTGACTTCAATGGCCCATAGGATATAATGGAGCTGAAATTGACATTCGGCTGCCTGAAAGACTCTCCAGGACGCCGGCTGGGGGCGGGGCTTGGGTCCTGAGCTCCCGGAGCTGCGCTCCGGTGCGCTCCCCCCCGAAAAGACCCCTGCATACTTTCAACAACTAGAAGGGCCTATAAAATATACTTCCTTAAGGATTTTATATCTCATTGTCTGGGACCAAGATAAAAATTCTCAGCATTAAGGTTATAATGACCACTGCTGGATTGCTCTGCTGCCAGAAAAATAGTCAGTTCAATCACCAAAGCAGCAGGCTGCTATGCTTTTCATCAGAGCTACAGTTTTTTTCCTTTGACTACGCAGTCAAAGCTATGTTGAGAAAAAAATATATTAACCTGGCAATATATCACAGGCAGATGCACAACCCCCTCCAAAACATTAGTGAGAAGTGAAGATGGCTTAAAAGAAAGATTTAAGGCATGCAGAGTAATCTGTTACATAATGCCTGAAGGCATAGTTATGGGAGATAGAATAAATTGCTAAATAGAAGTAAAAAGGATCAGTGTCTTCAAGGATGAGGATATCTCAGTGGTAAAAAAATGTTGCTATTTTTTTGTCCAACACATCCTTCCAAAGAGAATGTTTCATTCTAGGAATAAGATCATACATCATTATGGAATAGTGTTTAGGGATGGCTAAATTTCTCCCTCCCATGGTTTCATTTTTTTCTGCATTACGCTCATCCTGGATTCTTGTTTATCTGGGAGAATTTAAAAAAAAATTGGAATAGGAACATGCAGTCTGCCATACATTTCATCTGAATGTTCAGTTCATTTGCACTTTGTCCCCATCTACATGACCAATATAATTGCTCACTTTGATTAAATGCTACTTAATAATACTGCTATATGATCACCTAAAGATTCTTTCTCCATGAGTTTTACTGATGTACCCATGCAATTTTTGAGAGCCAGTTTGGTGTAGGGGTTAGAAGTGCAGACTCTAAACTGGAAGAACTGAGTTTGATTCCCCACTCCTCCACATGCAGCTGCTGGTGTGACCTTGGGTCAGTCTTAAGTTCTTTCAGAGCAGTTCTCTCAAAGGCAATTCTCGAGAGAGCTCTTTCAGCCTCACCTACCTCTCAGGGTGTCTGTTGTGGAGAGGGGAAGGTAAAGGGATTATAAGCCACTCTGAGACTCCTTCGGGTAGTGAAGGGTGGGGTACACATCCCATCTCTTCTCCTCTTCTTCTCAACCATGACAAGATATTTTTTTAGTTGTGAGTAATTAATTTGTGCACACCAGAAAAAAATGGGGTGAAAAACTAATAAAATGATAGTACTGAAATTAGCAAAGTACCCAAGATCATACTTATGGAAAATTTGTAAACAAGACTGAACAACAGAGAGTTTCACTTCAGAAACAAGACGAGAGTAATTCAGAACTCTAAAACCCAAGGGAGAAAATCAGTGAGATTACTTCCTGGAGCATCCCTACTATTTTGAGCATAACTGTACCTTTTATGCTGTTACTACCAAAATCATATCTTGAATTAAGTAAGCCTGTGCACAGACAACCAAAGACAATGGTGAGAGGACCAGCTGAAGGATAAGAACAGTTCTGCTCATGTAGAAAACCACCTACTCCAATAGCCCTCCTTAGGGCTTTGCATAATGCTGCCTTCCCAAGCTTTCTAAAAGCCATTCTTTTTGGCAATGGAGGCATTCTTCTGCTACAAGGCATTCTGGAGAGTCTTTTGGATTCATCAGGCAAACCCTAACATTCTGCATTTTCAGTTCATCTCCATATCTTATGAGATATAGAACATAGAACTAATCTGCTGAAGCTGGTGAAAGTGCAAGGTGCTGGCTGGGAGGTGAAGGCACAGCAGGGCCGGTTCCTGGGGAAAGGGAGTGACAAGGAACACAGAATGTGTCAGGGCTTGTGCCTAAAGTGTGGGGCCCCCGGCCATTTTACAACCAACTACCGTTGGGAGCAGAGCCTCAGTGTGCCAAAGAAGAGAGTGTAAGCTGAAGGAAAAGGAGTTCAAGATGTCAGCAGGCTGTTTCAAGCCTCTGAATGCCCTCCAATCAGGAGGGGGAGTGGAACTGGAGAGCATCTCATCTAGTGAAGAGGAATCTCAACCACTGGTGGGAAACAGCAAGGACCTGCTGTGAAAGGTGCTAAGCAACAGGTCCCAGCTTCTCCAATGCCAGAGTCAGTGAGGCCCCCTTCCTTCTTATTTTTCATCACTGTGACAGTGGTTAACACACACACCCTGGATCCACATCAGAGTACCAGCTCTCATAGACTCAGGATGCACTAGAGACATGATCAGCCCAGCCTTGCTAGCAGGGTTGAGGGCAGAATTACAAGAGGTAAGGGAGCCCTTGGTGTTTTCTCAGATGGATGGAACCCCCAAAGATTTACGCCAAAGATAAGGACTTCCATGTGTAACTTGTAAGAAGTGTCTTGAAAACCCTTTACCAAAACAAGCTGTTTGTGAAACTGTCCATGTGTGAATTCCACAAAGAGGAGTTGGACTTTTTTGGCTATAGAATTTCAAGAAAGGGATTGGGGATGGGCCCTGCAAAAATGAAGGATGTGTTGGGGTGGGAGCCTCCTCAGATGAGGAGGCAGTTGTAAGCCTTCTTGGGTTTTGCCAATGTTTACTGCCACTTTCACCATGATACCCTTTGGTATGTGGTGTCCCCCAAGGGGCAATCCTTTCCCCAATGTTATTCAACATTTTTATGTGCCCTGTCGCCCAGCTGGCATGGAGCTTTGGGCTTGGGTGTCATCAGGATGTTATAAATTGAATAAATCAAATCACTGATTTTTTTTATAGTATGTCTTAAGGCATTCTTAATTTCTTTACTGCTTAGACACCTTAGCATGGACATTACATTTTCCATTGGTATTAGCTGATCATTCACTTATTATAACTTATTGAATTTTTTAAAATTCTGGCCTTTCTCCAAGGAAGGATACAATATTCTCTAGACATCTTTTGACATTTTGTGTGTGTGTGTGTATATATATATACATATAAAACACAATAAGTTACATCAGCTGCTGCCTACAAGTTGTAACCACTGCTCTACACAATATACCATTTTCTTCCAAAGTGCTAGAGCCAAGACAATCCTTGTTTGTTTGCTGCTTTGTTTCTGAAGAGCAGGTGACTTAACATGAAAAAAAAGAATTTAATTTTATCTACAAACACTGTATGTGTTGAAATTCATTTCACCTTCCAGACATCAGCAAGCTCTAATCTAGCAGCCATAATGATGAAATATGTGAACCGCTCAGAGCCCTCAAGGGGGGTGTGAGCGGTATACAAATCGAAAATGTAATGTAATAATGATATACAATGTAGAAATACCAAAATTTCTTACGAAGAAACTCTACATGGTTTATCAGAAATAATTACGTAAATGTACAACAGTATAGCCAAGGCCCCTTGTTAACATAATTGTCACCATAACCAATAATATGTTACCCATGGGCTAGTCCACCACGTGTGAATTTACTCTGCTCCTTAATTGTATTGTTACATAAAATTGCTCAATCTTTACCACATCTGAACTACTATTGTCAAACCTTGAGGCTAACCAATTCAGACTAGTTGCACTGTAACATAACACTATATTTGGTATATTTGGTATGGCCCAACCACCTTCATTCCACTTCCTCAGGGCATCTCACCAAGCCAATCTGGGTATCTCTTTTTAACATGAAATCAGGTCTGGAATATTTTGAAACAGATATATCAGTTTTGGAAGTAGCACCATTTTACAGGACTGATCCTATCAACTTGATAGAGTATCTTTAATTTTTTAATGACTGGTACATAATTGTTGGTAAATATATTGTCTTTAGATAAAGAGACACAATCTGACAATGATTTTAAATACTTTAACAAGCCATTAGTTCTATATTTAGGCATAAAGGAAGTCAAGAGCAGGGCGGCGGAGGAGAAAAAACAGTCCAAGATGTTGCTACTGTCACTGAAGAAATCTTCTAGATAACCTGTGCTTTTGCTACTATTTATTTTTCAAACTTTTCAAAATGTGTTCAGTAAAGCTATGCTTTACTATTGCTGTTTAACACTTATAAAATACTAACCTAGCATTTGAATTTTGGCATAGCTTTGAGATACTCAGTGATTTTACAAACTACAACAGAAGAATCAAATAAAAGGAGTGCTAATATATTAATGTTATCGATGCAACGAACATGAAATAGAGCAAATTCCAGAGAACAGTGGAAGACAGGAGGGCCTGGTGTGATGTGGTCCATGGGATCACAAAGAGTCAGACTTGCCTATGTGACTGAACAACAACAACAAAATATACTAATCAGGTGGGGAATATCTGTCAGCCTAAAATATTTCAGAGGGACATTGTGAAAGGAAAAACTATATATATTACTTCGAACTCCTTGTGGAAAGATCAGCATAAAATGTGATAGTCAGATCTTGTTCCAGATAAAATCTGAAGACATTCTTCAAAACCTACTAATAAGGATGAGCTAGATCCAAAACAGACCCCACCACACACAGTGCACCCTACTGAGCTTCTCAAAATGGTTCCCTGATCCCCAGAAGCACCATTTTGAGGATATGAGTGAGTTACAGCGGGAGAGAAGAGGTAGAAAAGTTACATTCCAGTGATGGAAACTGTCAGACTCTAGGTGCCAGCCAAAGTCAAAATCCAAAGTCAGTGTCAAGATTCCATCCAGAAGGTCAGATGCCAGAGAGCAGAGTCCAGTTCAGAGCATGAGCCAGAAAGCAAGGTCTAGCAGTCCAAGGAGCAAGCAGGTCCAATACCCAAGCCCAAAGTCAGTCTGAAGGTCACTGGAGTGTAGTAGAGTAGAGTCAGGAGCTGTAATCACAGACACCACCAGATAATGACTTATCACTTCCACACCAAGCAGCCTCCCTTGTCTGGCTTTCATAAGAATCTCTTGCAAGGTCTTACTTGTAGCCAACTGCTTTGGAGTCCTGCAGCTACTCATCATCAGCAAGCAGCTGGCATGGGGCCAGGAGACATGCACGTTGTCTTCTCTCCTAGAGCTCTATTCTAAGTCTGCATCAGCTGTCTGCTGTGAACTCTGACAAGCCTGCAGTTCATCTTCTTGCTTGCTGACTTCTGCCGCTTCAGAGTTGGCTACACAGGATTCCTCTCCTCCTGAGGAGTCCTCTTCTCGTGACTGACAAATGACAGAAATGTCTTCCAGTAATGGAGCAGTTCATTTGGATCCAACCATAAAAGTAGGGTTTCATATGGAATTAAACATGTCACCAAATTACATGAACCTCCAAAAATTCTGGTTCCTTCCTATCAGGGATGAAATGTAAGTAATCACGGTTTTCTCACCCCCCCCAAGCATACTTATGGAATTAAATATGTATTAATACTGCTGTTAAACTAAAGCTTGTTTTTGCATCAAATGTGAACATGGCATAATATGTTAAAAATGGCAGTAAAATAACATTGGTAGCACTAGCAATGAGTGAAATCAAAAGACTCACAACATTAAAAAATGAAAAGAAATGAAAATATTCATACATCTAACAGAAATGAAAACCAACCCTCCATTTTCTAAGCTATCCCCCCTACTTTGGCTAGGCTGTTCTATTAACCAGAGCATAACCATTTTAGAATCCTGTATGCTGCTCTGTGGAGCTGCGGTGGCTCAAGTGGTTAAGACGCTGAACTGCAGGCTGTGGGAGGTCAGTAGTTCAGCAGTTCGAGACCCGAGTGCCGCATGACGGAGTGAGCTCCCGTCTCTAGTTCCAGCTCCTGCCAACCTAGCAGTTCGAAAGCAAGAAATTGCAAGTAGATAAATAGGTACCACTTTGGTGGGAAGGTAACAGCGTTCCGTGCGCCTTGGTGTTTAGTCATGCCGGCCACATGACCACGGAAACGTCTTTGGACAGCGCTGGCTCTTCGGCTTTGAAACGGAGATGAGCACCGCAACCCTAGAGTCGGATTCGACTGGCTTTCGAGCAAGGGAACCTTTACCTTTACTATGCTGCTCTGTCTTTCTGAAGAAGCAAAAGGTCAGTTTGTTACAAGAGAACAAGAACCCCAAGGCACACACCGTGAGAAAATACTGTTTCTAAGGTCCAGATAAGACCCAGTCCATTCCATTTTAGCCATCAGGGACACTTGTAAGATGTACAGAATGGCCATTGGTACTCATCATGAAGGGACATCTTGTGGGTGAGTCCCATCTATTATCAGGGAGACAGGACTAAGTTCAACTTCTTCCTGTTTCCTGTGGTGGGAGTCACCCTAGGCTCAGTTCTGGTGCTCCAAAAGCTATACACTAGGGTAACCATGCTGAAAAAAGAAATAACTTGAACAAGAAGTATAACATTAACTGAAACAGGAAGAACAGGAGAAAAAAAACAAGGTAAGAACTCTCTCTTTTCATCATATAGATCTGAATCCTGTGTTCTCTCTCTCTTTCTTTTGTTTGGTCACCAGCCTGCAGTCAGAAGTTTTGTGGTAAAAGGATGATGACCCGGGAGTGCCAAGATGTCTTCCAGACCTCAGAGGAGAAGGACCCTTCATGGCGAGTACCAATGGTCATTCTCCCTCTGAGGTGGAGGTCATCTTGTGGGACCTCCCAGAGCAGTGCCCCTAAAAACTGGGTGGGGGGTCATCAACTGCAGACAGGACCCACTGCAGTACTCTGTGACCAAATGCTGCATCTGCGGAATTGTACACATTGATTTTATAGTGTCTAATGAAGGTGAACAGGGAAGACCACATCGCCACTTTGCAGCTTTCTTCCACTGAAGCTCTATTTGATAAAGCTGCATTAGTAGCTGCACTGTGTAATGAGTGGGCCATGATGCCCTTGGGAACTCTAATGTTCAGGCTCTTGTAGGCCTCAGTGATGCAAGTTCTAATAGTGGAACCTATCGCTGGCATAGATATCTTTTTTCCCATATGGGGAGGAGAAATATTGATGAACACGGCTTCTGTTCGTCTAATGGATGCTGTTCTCAAAATGTAGAATTGGAGTGCCCTTCTCACATCAAGAGTATGCCACATTTTTTCTTTTGGATGCATGGGATTTGGTGAGAAGGAAGAAAGGCATATTTCCTGAGATCTGTGAAACTTACTGTTCACTTTAGGGCAGAAGGAAGGGTCCGTTCTTAGGACTACTTTATCTTTATGGAAAACGCAGAGTTCCTTCTAAATGGACAAGGCACCCAGCTCTGAGATCCTTCTGGCTGAGGTAATGGCCACTAAGAACAAGGTCTTCATCCTCAGGAACTTTAGGGAAATGTCTTTTAGAGGCTCAAAGGTTCCCTTTGTCAGTGCCAAAAGAACCATATTAAGCCTCCATGTGGGGAACCTATGTTTCTGTGGAGGATTTCTGAATGATGCCCCTTTCAAAAAGCAGTGGACGTGAGGGTGCTGAGATACAGGCAGACCCCCGTACCTGGGTAGCACTGAAGCCAAGGCCACTGTCTGCGGGTTGTACCCCGAAAACCGCTGGAGTGGCCCTCCTGTAGAAACTCCAAGACGGATCGAATCATGGGATGTAGCAGATCAATCTTCTTCCTCCAGGACCAATGGATAAAGGCTTTTCATGTAACATTATTGATCCGAGATGTGGACCGTTTTCTGGATGCCATCATTGTCTCGACAACTGACGCACTGTAACCTAGACTCAGGAGCTTGTCCATTTCAACTTCCATGTGGTCAAGCAGAACCACCCTGGATTGGGATGGTGAATTGGGCCTTGAAGTAGCATGTCTTCTGACACCTGAAGAATGAAGGGAGGAGCCACTGCCATCTCCTGAAGTAACGTGAACCATGGTTGACGAGGCCAATATGGTGCCACTACTATGACTTCTGCCTTCAGCACTTTTATCTGTCAAAGAAACCTGGGAAGTACCGGCAGTGGAGGGAACACATAGAGTAGTCCCACAGGCCAGGGAGACAGAAGAGCATCCGTCTCCTCTGCTAAAGGATGATAGAACCTGGTATAGAATCTGTCCAGTTGCTTGTTGTCTGGGGAAGCAAAGAGGTCCACTTGAGGGTTTCCCAACTTGGACAGGATCAGACTGAAGATGTTCTTGTGTAGGGACCACTCGCCTTCTTGAATCATCTGGTGACTCAACCAATCCGCCTGCATGTTGACAGTGCCCTTTATGTGTTCTGCCCTGATTGAGGCCAAGTTGCTCTCTGTCCAGTGCAACAAAAGGGTCACTTCCCGGTGCAGGGCCAGGGACCTGAAGCCCCCTTGTTTATTCAAGTAGGCTTTGGCAGATATGTTGTCGGTTCGGATAAGGACATGGTATCCCTGGATTTGATGCACAAAATGCTGGCATGCCAGTCAGATGGCTCGAAGTTCCAAGAGATTGATTGGGAGGGCCTTCTCTGCCTTGGACCATTTGCCCTGAACTAGTTGATGGTGAAGCATGGCCCCCCATACAGACAGACTGGCATCCGTGAAGATCTGGATCTGGTCCTGTATCCAAAAGGTCTTGCCCTGAGATAGGTTGGACATCTTGGTCCACCAGTGAAGACTTGACTTCACCTGAAGTGGTACTTTCAAGGAAAATTCCATTTTCAGGGCAATGGAGTTCTGGTATGGACGTAGGAACTTCTGCAGTTGCCGGGAGTGAACTCTCCCCCACTGTAGGGTATCGAAGGCAGCTACCATGAGGCCCATCATCCTGGTCAGAGTGGATAGGGATGAGGACCTCACCTGGATGATCTGTATCGTGAGCGCTTTGATCTTCTTTGCCTTCATGATGGGGAGATATAGTTTGGTTGCGCAAGTGTCCATTATCACTCCCAAATGTTCCAGATGTTGAGAGGGAGTCAGGGAGCTCTTTTGCATGTTGACAAGAAAACTGAAGTCTTGTAGGCACTGAATAGTCTTGGTTGTGTCTTCCTGGGACTGTGCCATCAATGGGGAGTGGATCAGAATGTCGTCGAAACACGGATGGACATGGACGCCCTGTTCCCGAAGACAAATGACAGGATGAACCAGCATTTTCGTGAACACACACAGAGCTGATGACAGGCTGAAGGGTAGCACCCAGAATTGCAGGTGTTCCTCCCCCACGCAAAAACGCAGGAACCTCGGGATGTGTAGATATGCTTCTGTCAAGTCAATGGAAGAGAGGAACTCCCCAGGTAACAGGGACTCTGCTATGGATCTTAAAGATTCCATGCAAAAGTGTTTGACATTTACATACCTGTTGAGGTATTTCAGATCTAGGGTTGCCCTCCAGTCCCCATTCTTCTTGGGGACTGTAAAGAAGATGGAGTAGATCCCGGTCTGACATTCTCCTGTGGGAATGGTTTCTATGGCTTGGATGCGTAATAAGTGATCTATCGCTGACCTGGTTCTGGTCCTCTTCACTGGGTTTCAGGGGGAGACAACAAAATGTTGAGGCAGAATTGAGGCAGAAACTCTATTTTGTAGCCTTTGGTCCATGTGTCTGGAAGGGAGGCAAACCACTCCTGTCTGAAAAAGAGAAGTCCCCCACAGGAGGCATCAGATAGTCATGCCTGAGGGTTTTTGGGGTCTCCCCCTTTGTCTTGTCTGTTCCCAGCTGGCCTGGGGTATCTGTTGCCACTGAAACCTCCACGGCGAAAGGAATGCTTGTTGTTTCCCCAAGAAGGCCACCTGTTATCTGGTCTCAACCTGGATGTATTATTGTAAGGGCAAAAGAATGATGAGGAGAAGTTTGCTGCTCTCCTGTCCCCATGATGTACTGACTTAGGTAGGGCTTTTTTCTTATCATAGGTCTCCACCAGTATTTTATCTAGGAAGTCCCCAAACAATGTGTCTCCCTGGAAGGGGTAGGCAGACACAATAGCTTTAGACTGGTAGTCTGCGGGCCAGGCTCTGAGCCAGACTATGCACGGGGCCGCTGCATCTGAGGCCATTGCTCTGGATGCAAGGACCATGGTATCTAACATGGCATCTGCAGTATAAGAAATGGCTTTGAGTATCCTATTGGCCCCTTCTAGCAACCTGTGGTTGTTGTCTGGTAGCATCTATATTAGCTTCTGCATCTATACAATGGTCATCCTAGAGACAGTGGATGCCGTGGAGGAAGCCTTAATAGTCAAGGAATTGGCTTTGTGAGACTTTCTCAAGGCAAAGTCAGCCCTCTTATCCAAGTTATTTTTCAGGGCGCCATACCCATCCTCTGAAAGGAGGCCAGAAGACTGAAGAGCTGCTACTGGAGCACCAACTGCAGGCACCTGAAAGAGATCTGAGGCAGAAGACATTAAAGGGTACAATTTTCTAGTAGCCCCAGGGATTGGCTTGCTTGTTAAAGGTTTTGCCCACTCTGCCTTAATTTTCCTCATATAGAAATCTGGAAAGGGAAAGGCAGTTTCTGTATAATCCTCAGAAGCAAAGAACTCATCAATGATCTGTGAACCATCATTTTGCTCTTGTGGCGTAAGGGATTTATTCCCAGCCCTCTGTAAAGCCTGAATTTTAAGTGCTGATAAGGTTTTTGCCAGCAAATAGGAAAAATCCTCAGGCTTAAAAAATTGAAAGGACTGTTCCTTAACAGTTTCCTTAGGGATGCCCTCCTCCTCATCCTCTGGGTTTGAGGAGAATTCCCCTTCCTCCTTCTCACTGCCTGGCTGAGAAAGATCATCTCCTTCACTAAGTTGCAGGTCATACGAGTAATGCTCTGTAGGAAAATCTTTCTGAGCAGCCTTAGTTGGCCAACTGTCCAAATTTCTCCTCCTCTTGGAAGGAGGGGGAGAGGGGGAGGGAGACGAAGACGGCCTGGAGCGATGAAAACTGTGACCCTTTGATCTGTAGAAATGGGCTATTTCCTCCCTCATTGCCTGTCTAAAAAAGGCCATCGCTCCAGGGGATATGGAAGGGGGGCGTAGTCAATGTTACCTCTCTGAAGGCTGTCTTTGGCACCAACTCCCTGGGCGAGGCTGGATTGAGAGAGCCAATTTAGCACAACTCCGCTCTGACCAGAGGTCCCGGGGTTGCGGGTTTGGGTACTGGAGGCCATCCCTGTCTTTGTGAGTAGCGCAGCGAGTTTTCTCCAAGATGGCCACTGCTATTGGCATGGGCTCTGTTTGAGCACGGGAAAAGGTTTTGGCACACTTTGAAGCACTGCCATCGCTCTGTTCCTCTGTGAGCGCTGTAGACTCTGTCGTGGCTCTTTTGCACGTGGCATGATCATGCCTGTCTTCTTGGAGCCTGCCTGCTTCCATCTCTGGAGTGGAGAGGAATCCGTCTCTGTCAGTTCTATGGGCCAGTTTGAAGGGGTAGGCTGAGCCTTCCTGGGAAAGAGGCCACTGCAAAATGCCCTTCACCCAAGCAGGAGTTGGAAGAATAGAAGAGGGGGGGGGCTGTTTGTTTGTTTTTTAAATACAGCCAAAATTAGAGAGAGTAGAAGGAAGAAAAATAGATAGTGGGATAGCTCTATAAGAGTAAAAATGGTGTTAGGCAGAGCCAACACCTAGCTGCTCTCCCTGCTGAGGCAGGAAAAGAACTGAGCCTAGGGTGATTCTCACCACAGGAAACAGGAAGAAGTTGAACTTAGTCCTGGCTCCCTGATGATAAATGGGAATCACCCACAAGATGGCCTCTACCTCAGAGGGAGAACATGCAGTTACATGTGTTCAAAGTGACATGTTATGTCACCATGGGCAGTTGTTTTGAACATGGTATATGAGTCCCAAAATTCAGCACATGGCCAACCTCTCCCCATCTGAAGGAGATCCTGCCAGCCAGATCATCCGATCCATGGTTGAATAGTGTGCTGTCATGTATACCTTGTCTGTGTTTGGTTATGTGGGAGTCTGTTGCTTTGTTCTCTTTTCTCAGGGAGGCTACACGGGTTTGTTAATTACTTGTAATTTCTCTGTGATGAATAAAGTGTGTTTTAACTGAGAATTTGTTTCTATGAATTTCTGGGTAGATGAGAGGATTGCAGGGAGCTCTCTCAATAGTGCATGATCTTGCTTCTTTCAAGGAGGGGACTGATCCCCTTCCCCTTAACAGAGGTAGCTGCTTCATCTGATCTCTGAGAGAATATCACCCTCATGAATTTATCAGCTCAACTTTGGTGCAGTGTTAACTTGTAGAACTACTTGCTGCAGGCGACCCCTGTGAGGTAGGTCAGCATCAAGAAATGTTTACACCAATTTTATTCTTGACACATACTTGGACTAAATATATTGCTGTAACTTTATGTAAGCTGCCCTCTGCCTGCTCTGGTGGGGAGGGCAGGGTACAAATCAAATTGTTGTTGTTGTTGTTGTTGTTATTGATGATGATGATGATACTTTAAATTTATTTTTAAATTTAAACTTTAATTCTTCCACAGATTTTAATAATGTCACTGGGTATGTTAATTACTATAGTTGCCAAATTTGGGTTGGGAGTGTGGGGTATAATGACAGAGTCCACCCTCCAAAGCAGCATTTTTCTTAGATTTCTTTATGTATACCTCAGTGAACTATTCACCAGTTTAGATAATTTATTTTGGGCGATGGTCCCACATCACTGCATGTTGTGACCTATATGAAAGGAAGAAGTCTGCAGGGTAGCCTTCAGACTCTGTTGCAATAGTCTTTTCTCCCCAGCTACAGAGATTGCTGTAAAATGCTGGAGGGGGCAACATATGTTTAAATGCTCTAGTTATGCTGTAATCCCCAGTTTACTGTAATCATACATACAGAATGGAAATTCTTAGAGAATTTGCGGAGAATCTTTATTTCAGTATAGACAGTTCTTCAATGGAAAGGCAATGAGTTTATTAAACAATGTATATACATCCCGGTGGACTAATATTTTTTAAAGGAAGTGTTACTGGAAATATGGTGTTTCCAGTGTTATTAGAAAAGAAATCCTTAAAAGAAAGCTCACTTCGGCCTTAAGTATTCCTGGCTACACTAGACATATAATTTCACAAGATCTACATGGACAAATGTGATGTTTTTAAATAAGCCAGGTCTGGGCCCTGATCTGACTAGATTTCCCTGCAGCTCTACGGCAGCTGTGAGGCCTGATTTGGACTGGGACCATAGCACAGGAGGAACGAGGGGTTTCTGCCTCCCCTCTGTGCTGTTTTCCCAAGTGAAAATGGCCTGGGATGGACATGGTGTTGAATTTCAGTCAGTGAAAACCATGAAGACTCAATTTTCTTTCCCGCTTGCCTTGTGCCCCCTCCTCCATTAAAATTGGTTCAATGGCCAAAAAGCCTGAGAATATCTGTCCACAAGTCTCCCAGTATCTCACCTGCTTTATGTTGGCATGACTCTTGAACAAAACAAAGCATATACTCTAGGGGCAGTCCTAAGGACACTTTCCTGTGAGTAAAAAATAATGAATAATGTGGGGATTACTTCTGAGTAGACCTACTTAGGATTTCTCCCTCTGTGACTTTTGCCTCCTCTTCACTGCTGCCACCACACATGCAGTAACCCTGTCAGTCTAGACTTTATTCTACAGGAAAAGGTTGTATTTACAGGAAGAGCAAGCAACTCTTAACTGTGAGAAAGAGAAGCAACAATAGCCATAACCTAACACCAGCTGTCCCACTTGAGAGCTGACAGCAAAGAGCATTACAACTGTGAGTGCACTGGCCACTGGCTGTGGTGCTCAGGTCCAGTGGCAAGTGCTGCTTCTCATCATTGTCCCCCATTTATTTGTTTCATACAGTGGCCAACTAGATCCTTTCAGAAGCTCCATCATCAGAGTGCAAAGGAAACAGCCTTTATTTGTTCACAACAAAAACTAATATTAAGAAGTAAGCATCATCTAATCAGGAAGGTTCCATTTAGCCAACATACCTATTATTACATGACAGATTTATCCTTCAGCTTTGCCCTTTTTATAAGTTCTCTAAGATATAAATGCTATTTATTAATGATAATACACATACAACACTTTTGGAAGCATTGAAAACACTACACATTGTTGGGCCTACCTGTACATTACATTTGGATCGGAACCATTTCACACAAAGAGAGTGGATTTAAGCCTCCTCATGCCATTTCCCCATCCTGAATCGAACCTTGGGGCTTGCCCAACTGGGGAAACTGTATGTACTGTTGGGCTACACATAGATTTCCCCAGTAGGATAAATATCACCCTCCTACTCTGTTTCAGTTCAGCAAAAATGCACAGAGAAGCCTAAATCTCCTCTCACTGACTGACATGGTCCTGATTCAAATCAGCTTCCATGCACCTGAGAATTGAGTTACAACAACATAACTCACAGTGATTGCCAGAACATGGGGAAGATGTGAGAAAAATGGAACACAGCTAGGGACTCAAGTCTCCTGTATTACAACACTGCTACGTCCATTTTTTTTACATAGAAGGATATTCTTTCTTTCTACTTTAAAAACTTTGCAGTTTCAGCTTTTCCTACATAGGAGGGAAGAAAGCAAAAGACCTTGGATGGATTTTAAGACAGAGAAAGGATAAAGAAAAGGATATGGACATGTTGACAAAGGAAGATTTATCAAATTCTTTCAAGAGTTTGGGTTTGGATTTGCTTTAAAGTGGAAAGCAGTCATTACATTGCCCAGTAACCTCTTCTCATGAAAGAAGTATGTCATACAGAAGATAGACCCTAGGTACGCTAGGTCTGGCTGTATATGTGCTAATTATGGGATAGGAATGCTTTGTAAAAATACATCTGAGGCAGGGTCCAGGATGGAGTTCTACCTGAGAGACTGAGAGCACATGTTTAGCAGTAATCTCTCTCCACCAGGAGTTCTGGTTGATGAAATAATTGGTCTAGATCTGAGAGAAGCCCCAGGTATATTCTTGTGTGTGTCCCTGATCCACTATAGCTCTGCATGTTGAAGGGCTTGAGTTGCATGCAAAGGAATGGTTTTATAATAGTAACTTGGATTGTTGATCAGACAATCAGGGTTGGATAGAGACTAAATTTTCCAATGGCAGAATAGAAATATCCTTCCTGCATTGCAGTTTACTGATCTCCAAGCAATGCAGTTCCTGGGTGATAGGGGACCCAGAGGAATTCTATGAGGGGATAACTGTAGCAAGAAGTGAAAAACGTCAATTTTGTCTGGATGCATCCCAATGTTTGTTTTGAAATTCAGAACATGCATGGTGAGAATGGCAGGGAAGTAGGGTTGCTATTCCCCTAGTGGGGCCAGAGGGTCCCCCAATTTTGGAGCCCCTGATCCTCCATGGCCCAGCTGGCTGGCAGGGGAAGCCACATCCCTGAGAAGCCCCCTCCTGACACTGCTGATGCCAGTGCAATGATGTCACCTGGAAGTGATGTTATTGCATTTTTGATCTTGGGTGCAGCACTCTAGGTTTTGGCCAAAACTCTATGGTTTTGAGGCTAGAACTCAAGGAAGGATTGGGAGTCCCCTCACCAGCAGCCAAATAGGACCTGGTATCCCTATAGGAAAGAGAACAAGGCCAAGAAGAAGCTGAAGAGGTAAAGACTTGTCCCTAATAGAATGTGTGTGTTGACAGTATGTCTGAAGGGTGTGATCTTTTTTTGTGTGTGTGTGTGTATGCCTGGAAGACATGGTTGACTTCTGGCAATCCCTAGTGGGGATTGGGTATTTCAGAGAAGTGGCTTACTATTGCCTGCCTGTGCATCCCAGTCATGGTATTCCTTGGAGGTCTCCCTTCCAAGTACTTGCCCGGGTTGGCCCTGCTTAGTTTCTGAGATCTGACAAGATCAGGCTTGCCTGGGCTATCCAGGTCAGGGCTAAGGGTTGCAATCCTTGATCCCAGCTCTGTGAAAAGAAATGTAAAAAAATGAAATGAAAAGAAAATCATAAAAGTTGCTAAGATAGATTAAAGAAATGCTTGAAATGTTGTCAGTGAGAAAGTACAGAAAGGCAACTTAGAATTTTTGTGGAACTGACAATGTAAATAAGGAAATTCAGGTAGCTTGCTTAGAAATGATCAGAGCCTGTGATTCTGTTCTGCCAAATGTAGAGCCTTCTTCCATTGCTGTCGGCAAAATAGAATCAAAGGAATCAACCTGTAAAGAAGATACATATAAATGGAACCTAAACAGTGGGTTGAATCCTGTACAATGTTTCTGCTTGTGCTAGAGTTCTTGCACAAGTGGAAACACAAAGATTGTGGTACCTGCTTGCATGAAGTCAAAGTTACTGTATTCCCACTTGTGTTCCCATTCACACAAGATGTTGTACAACCAATTCCTGTTTCTGCTCGTGCATTGATAGATCCAAGCTAATGATATTCCATTTTTTAAAAAGTCAGCTATGGCAATAGTCAGTAGATATGAGTGACTCAAAATATAGAGCAGAGATCCACATAAAAGATTGTTAGACTGTGTCCTTGCAGGAATAAATAGGAAAATGTCTATAAACAGATGAATATCAAATAGTGCAAGAAGAGTTCCTAAAATATGTTTAACATCCAACACCATTACTGCAGTGTAAGGAACAGAATTCTCAGAACAATCTATTCCTGTATGTTCCAAGGCTGTCATCTTGGCATCTAAGAGTGAGCACTGTGACAACTTTAACAAAAATAATTGCAAAAACAGAGGAGGAAAATAAAACCTATTCAAATGTAGACTAACTAATAATGTCATGAATAAACCAAATTGATAACCACATGAAGTAGTGCCATGTATTGGCCATTCTGGTTTCCCATACTAGACTGCCTAGACTCTTCTATATTTACTTCATTTATTTCTATATTTATTTATTTTGATGAACAAAAACTATTGAGGCAGACTCAGCATGGGTTCTGTAAGGGAAGATCTTGTCTCATTAACCTGTTAGTATTCTTTGAGGGGGTAAACAAACATGTGGACAAGGGGGACCCAATAGATATTGTTTACCTTGACTTCCAGAAAACTTTCGATAAAGTTCCTCATCAAAGGCTCCTAAGGAAGCTCAAAAATCACAGGATAAAAGGACAAGTCCTTTTGTGGATCAAAAACAGGCTAACTAATAGGAAACAGAGAGTGAGTATAAATGGGCAATTTTCTCAGTGGAGAGTGGTAAGCAGTAGGGTACTGCAGGGATCATGTATCCGATGCTTTTTAACTTGTTCATTAATGATTTGGAGTTGGGAGTAAGCAGTGAAGTGGCTGAATTTGCAAATGATACGAAGTTGTTCAGGGTGGTGAAAACCAGGGAGGATTGTGAGGCACTCCAAAGGGATCTGTCGAGGATGGGCAAGTGGGCATCAACATGGCAAATGGGGTTCAATGTGGCCAAGTGCAAGGTGATGCACATTGGAGCCAAAAATCCTAACTAAAAAAATACATAGATGGGGTCCAAACTGGCAGAGACTGACCAAGAGAGAGATCTTGGAATCGTAGTAGATAACTCACTGAAAATATCAAGACAGTGTGTGACTGCAATAAAAAAGGCCAATGCTATGCTGTGGATTATTAGGAAGGGTATAGAAAACAGATCAGCCAATATCATAATGCCCCTGTATAAATCAATGATGTGACCTCATTTGAAATACTGTGTACAGTTCTGGTCATCACACCTTAAAAAGGATATTATATAGCTTTGGAAAAAGTGCAGAAAAGGGCAACTAGAGTGATATGAAGAAAGGTTAAAGCACTTGGGGCTCTTTAGCTTGGAGAAACGATGGCTAAGGGGTGACATGATTGAGGTTTCTAAGATTATGCATGGGATAGAGCAGGTAGAGAAAGAGGTACTTTTCTCCCTTTCTCACAATACAGGAACTAGTAGGCACTCAATGAAATTGCTGAACGGTCGGGTTAAAAAAGATAAAAGGAAGTACTTCTTCACCCAAAGAGTGATTAACACATAGACTTCACTGCCACAGGAGGTGGTGGCAGCTACAAGCATGGACAGCTTCAAGAGGGAATTAGATAAATATATGGAGCAGAGGTCCATCAGTGGCTATTAGCCACAAGGTATAGATAGGCACTCCGGGGCAGGTGATGCTCTGTATTCTTGGTGCTTGGGGGGGTCAACAGTGGGAGGGCTTCTAGTGTCCTGTCCCCACTGGTGGATCTCCTGATGGCATCTAGTATTTTTGGCCACTGTGTGACAGAGTGTTGGACTGGATGGGCCATTGTCCTGATCCAACATTGGCTTCTCTTATGTTCTTATCTATACCTCACGTTACCTTTCTGCCCAATAGGGACCCAAAGCAGTTTGAATCATTTTCCTCTCCTCCATTTTATTTATTTATTTATTTGATTTATACCCCGCCCTCCCCACTGAAGAAGGATCAGTCACAACAACCCTGTGAGGCTGAAAGTATTTGACTGGCACACAGTCACCAAGCAAACTTCCACAGCAGAGTGAGGATTCAATCATAGATCTCCCAGATCCTAATCCAGCACTCTAACCAGCACACCACACTGGCACTCAATAATAAATAAAACAAACAATAGACAACCATCTCAGGTGAGAAGTGTTGGGAACAACTATGGAAGTCAACTGACTCTTGAAGAAGGCTATAAATGCCATAAATAAACTGGAAGTCTTAGAATTCAGTCTCTTAGCAAGAGGAATTTCAGTCTTCATTTCCAGTTTGGCTTTTGCTAGCAGTCAGGTTAAGTTTTGCTCCTGAGGTACATTTTCTAGTTACAACAGAGTAGAAGTTCTCACTAGTAGTAAAAGTATTTTTTAAAAAGTTAAATATATCACTGGATCTTTAGATGCATATATATGTCATTACAGTTTTATTTAAAACAATCATACTACAGAAGTCACAGTCATTTAATCACTGTGCCATGTTATTCAGGCCAACCCTCCTCAGAACTGTAATGTTAATCTCAGCATTTTGTGAGGAGCTAGGCAAAGGCTAGTGTAAGCGACAGAGCACTTGCAGAAGAACTCAGTGACTTAAAGAAGTATGAAGAAGTGACATACCTACAGTCAATCATCTGACATCTCATGTGCACCTAAGGGTCAAAAAGATATTCTCCCATGTTGTCAGTGGGTGAGGCAGTTTTTCTTGGAATAACAGGAGGCAATGTTCTCCATCAACCAGACAGTGTATTTTTTAAAAAGGCAATTTGACAGCATCTGGACATGTAGTATCTGTTTGCTGTTCTCAAGGTAAAATATACTTAGTTTCAAGTCCTATAATAAAGTAGTTATATAATCTTTCATGATCTCCAACTTCATAAAATGCTCTAGGGCGAATACAATAATTGTAAATGTGTCTGCTCTGTAGACTAGTAGAATATTAAATATCACAGTCAACTGATACAACAGATATCAAGAAAGACGTTTTGAAAAAGATTTATGGTGCATCTGCTCAGAAGCTTAAGGCATTAAAGATATTCAGATAGACACACTGACTAAAACTGCAGCTCTGCTGTTCCATCACATTTAGAAGATGTTGCTCCTCTAAATACCTCTGGTAATTTTCTGGCATCCCATATACAGCATTCAACTTATCACAAGAGAGGGAAATAAATTAAAATGAGATTATAGTTGATGAGGTGTCAAAGCAACAGATCTGAAATATACCAGCATTCCACATTAATATAGTATAATATAATCAAAAATAAAAGTGAAAGGAAATCACATTTGTTTGCATATGCCCTCAGTGTTTTATCTAACTCATCAATATTCCTTTTAATAATAGAATTCTTCCAAGATAAGTGCTTGTAATGAATGCACTTTTTATGAAGTGCTTTTTTGCCATCCTAGTATGAATTTTACTTCTAATCCATATATTCATATAAATGGCAACCACATTCTACTATGTGTTTTCTGCTTATGGTATGACCTTCAGCTGCCACCTTTATTTTACATTACTTTATTCATTTCCTTCAAGACAGAATTTGTCAGCAGTTGCAATACTAAGTGGTACACCAGTCAGATTTACAGCCAACCTATCTAAATAGAACAATAAAAGATGCAATCCTGAACACATATCATTCAGAATAACCCTCCAATGGATCACACTTTAGCTTACTTCTGAATATGCACACATAGTAGTTGACCACACATAGGACTCTGGCACAGGGCTGCTCATATGGGAGGCAGCTAGTCTGTGTTCAGGAAACTTACTGAGTTGTTTCCTCATTTCAGTGGCATGGAGCCACTTCTGCATTGCTCTTTTCTATGCCATGGGGCAGGGTTGCCAGGTCCGATGACTGCGCGAGTGAGGGAGGGAGAGGGACTTTCCAAGAGTGGGGGTGAAGTGCCACAATGTGTTGATGTCATGTGGAAGTGATGTCATCATGTCGGCAATGTCACATGGCAATGCTCTGGTTTTTGGGTAAAACTCTATGGCAAAATTTACCTCAAACCATAGAGTTTTGCCCCAAAACCAGAACATCACCACATGATATCACGACATCAGCACATCATGTTTGGGGGTGGGATTCCACCTGCTGGCCAATGGCAGGCAGGAGCCCAAAAAACTGGGAGATTCTCCACCCCCAACTGGGAAATGGCATCCCTACAAGGGGTAATATATATATAAATAATCAGAACCACTCTGGAGGAAAAAGTGCTGCAGTTCATCCCCATGACAACATACATCCCGTTTTCAAAAGGTTGATAATAGTGTGGCAAGGAGATGTAGTCTGGGCATCACTTGCATTATCCAAGCAGGCCAGATTAGGTGCCTAAAGGCTAATAGGAGGGAAAGTCCTAAATATGTACTACATGCTGCAAAAAATCATAAAGTCATAAAACAAAGTATCTGAAGTAAACAAATTATTCAAAGCTAAGAGAAAATCTTCAGAAGTAAATCATCCACTTACACTTATTGTTGACTGCCAATGTCCTTTGTGTGAGGGATAGACTGATAACAGTAAAACAAGAACTCCAAGTTCTTACACATATACAATCAACAGAAAAAGGTAGCAACTGCTTGATGTTACAGTGGACTATGCCATGTGATCCAGGTCAAACCCTCAGGGGGTTGGGCATTTTAAAATGTTCCTTTACATTAAACAACCCCCCAACCATACTGAAACATAGCTCCAAGGATAGAATAATGAATCATAGAGGTCATCTAGTCCAACCCCCTACACAATGCAGGAAATTCACAAATACCTCCCCCCACCCCCAGAATCCCCTGTTCCATGCCCAGAAGATGACAAAAACCCTCCAGGTTCCACAGCCAAACTGACCTGGAGAAAAATTGCTTCCTGCCCCCAAAGTGGTGATCAGCATTTCCCTGAGCATGTAAGAAAGGTCTCAAGAGCTAAGCACTGATGCAGACATGGGACACAGATGTGATGATTTCAGATTTGTTGTGTTAGAAGTAGTTCGTCCCCGTAGATTTGAGAGAATGGATATGTACCAACTATTACTCCAAAGAGAGGCTTTTTGGATTCATCACTTGGATACCTGTCAACCCCATGAATTGAATGCATCCCTTGAATTAGCTTGTTTCTTATAATTTTACTTACAGAATTACGGCCAAAGTAATGGTATGTTTCTTTAATGGTTAGAATTGCTTATAAGGTAGATTAGTTAGGACACCGGTTAAGGTGTTACTAGGGAACATGCCCGTTTGAGAAAATTTTCTATAGATCATGGATCTGGGTAAGTTCTTTCCACTATCATGTTGGTTCCTCCGTAGTAGTTCTGCTCGTTTGATTGCATAGGATTAGTGTTTCTTCATAAGATTGTTGATTTTCTATATGTATATTTTTATTTGTAGATACCATTTGGTTGGAATGAGTACAACCAATGAAATTAAGACAAACATCTTGCTGTAAGACTTTTATTGTTATAATTGGTACATTGCCTTTTATGATTGTATTGTTTCAAAACACGATATACATTGTTCATGGTGTATTTCATATTGGTTTGTTGCTACTTAGAAAAATTGATGATGTTCAGAGGAAGTATCTTCGAAATGGAATTTGACTCCGGAGATTTTTGTCAACTTACATACTTGTTTCTACTTACCTGTTACACTTTCAAATAATATGAACTGTTCTTATACTTTCAAATAATGTGAATTCTTTTGTCACGTGCTGGCTTTGTATCATTTAATATATTGTGAGAACTCTATTTTTGTAATATACTGTATTCTTATCACTTCGCACTTTGATACATTATATAAGCACTTGCTGTTGCAGCTTTACATGTGTATCTTTATTGTCACCATAAGTTCACAGAATCAGCACTGCTGTAAGATGGCCATCTAGCCATAGTTACTACATACCTTTGGAAAGCACATGGTCATGGAATATTCTGTCCATACATTGCTCCAAAGCAGACCTTGGATGGGGCCGGAGCGCGGGAGAGCAGCACTCTGGGAGTGGGGTGCCTGGGGGGCAGGCACATGACCAAGCCCTGCCCCCCTGCTCCCAGCAGAAGAAGGAAGGTAAGTTTCCTGCCTCCTGCCCTATCCACGGTCTCTGGCTTCCTCTGGAGCACCCCACCACCACCCGCTACCTTTCTCTGTCCGTGTGCCTCGGTGTTTGATACCATTTCCCTCTTTTAATAAAACAACTTTTTTTTTTTTGTTACACCAATGGACTGGTTACTTCTGAGAGGTCTCTGAGGGAAAGATCCCTGTAAAACTTTGATGGAGAGATCTCACTAGATTACTCCCTTCTTGCAAGCTCCCTGTCTCTTTGCTAATTTCCCCAACAAAAACAGGAGACCGCCCGTTGTGGGCAAGACAAGAGCCAAAACACAAGGCTTACATTGGTATGAGGATTTAAGCAAGGGGTGTCAAACTTGTTTCTTATGAGGGCCAGATCTGACATAAATGAGACCTTGTTGGGCCAGGCCCCGTGTATCCTAACATGTAATGCCAGGTAGCAGAGAAATAAACTTTATAAAGGACACAAACACAATTAAAGATTTTTTAAAAACTTTAAATAAAACATGCTTAAAACACTCTTGTAATATTTTATTTAACAGTCTCTGATAACTGACACCTCTTGCAAGGCACACAAAAAGCTCATACGCTGAATAATAATAATAATAATAATAATAATAATAATAATAATAATAATAATAATAATAATAATAATAATAATAGATTGGATTTATGCTCCACCCTTCACTACCCGAAGGAGTCCCAGAGCGGCTTACAATCTCCTTTCCCTTCCCCTCCCCACAACAGACACCCTGTGAGGTAGATGGAGCTGAGAGAGCTCTCCCGAGAACTGCCTTTGAGAGAACAGCTCTGAGAGAACTTGTGACTGACCCAAGGTCACACCAGCAGCTGCATGTGGAGGCGTGGGGAATCAAACCCAGCTCTCCCAGATTAGAGTCTGCGTTCCTAACCCCTACACCAAACTTTGTTGGTCTTAAAGGTACTTTGTATTTCCCCTGTGCGACTGAGGCAGCTGAGCAAAGTAAGGCAGGAGAAAGGGGAGGAGTCTCAGCCAATGGAGGGTAAGAAAAGCTTGCATTTGTCTTCTGTGCGATTGAGGCAGCCTGGCCAGGAAGCAAGTTCATTCCCGGAGGAGGAGGGGGGAGGAGGGGGGAGAAGGGGGGAGAGGAGCCTCAGCCAGTGCAAGGAGCAGAAGCTTGCCTATCTCTCCTATGTGACTGAGTCTGCCAAAACAAGCTGCAATGCAGCAGCAGAACTGGAGAAAGAAGCAGGAGACAGCCAGTTCATTGCAGGCCAGATAGGAGCCCTCTGAGGGTCTGATACAGCCCACAGATCACGTTTGACACTCCTGATTTAAATGATACATTGATATTTTATCTCAGTGAGGCATTCTGAAAAGTATTGAGACTGACGGGTGATTTCAGCTCTCACATACTTTATTAGATCAGGAACAAGACAACTGAGCCGGCTCGCAGGCCGGCTTTTATTTCCAAGTGAGCCCACACCCCAAACACCCCCCCCCCATGATTTGCTATTTACAGTTTATTGAGTTACCCCAGGCTCCCCAATTGGAAGAATGCGAGGAGCCTACAATCTATTGTCTACCGGAACGAAGCTCAGGCCCTTTGCCTGACTGCGTGGTGGACCGGCCCGAACTGGTCGGAGCACATAGTTGCCCCGAGTCCATGTTTCTCTGTGGATACACTACACATTCTTCATCTCAGTTGCTTGATTTATTCTGTTGCTGGAAGGACATAGTAGTTACATATCTGTAAGGCATAACGTTTGGTAGCTTAGCCTAAAGCAGGGGTGTCAAACATAAGGCCTGTGGCCAGAACCAGTCAATCTAGGGCTCTTATGGGGCCTGCAAGCAACTAGTGCAAGGGAGGGAACAGACTGCTTGGGAAGGGGAATGGGTGGAGCCACTCTGATTGTGGCTTTACTTCTTCTGCAGCAGTAAAGCAGTGTGGGAGCATCTGCCCAGTGCTGCACTGCTGGCTCTCCAGTCCATCCGTGCAGGTTTCCTTTGCACCCACCTGGCCCATGAGGCCTTGCGGTGAGGACACACCAACAAAGCTTACCAGCTGCCATCCTTTATACAGTTTATATCTCTGGTACCTGACATTACATTTTATGGCACGTATGGCCTGGCTCAACAAAGTGACATTTATGCCATATCCAGCCCTCATAACAAATGAGTTTTACACCTCTGGGCTAAAGGCTGCAAGGAAACCTTTTCCTTACATACTGTTTGTCTAATTTAGCATGAGGAAGAATTTGGTACATCTATGCAGCATGAGTAACTCTTGGGTTGTTCAAAAATCCCAGGCTCTGTCATCATCCCCAATGACTGATTAGGGAGAAAGGCATAAATATGTAACAGAAGCATTCCTTAAGAGATTTGAAGACCATAGTTGTTCCAGCACACTGCTTCTTATAACATTCCATAAATTTGAATCCCTGAGCACCAGTTCAGTGGGAATGCCCATATCTGTTGAATGGTCACAGATGCATCTTCCTCTCATGGAATAACACTCTCATGCAGCTGCAGATACATTTGAGGGCTATTTCATACAGATTTATCCAAAAAAATTCAGACGAAAAAGAGAAACAAAGTATAGCCTTCTCTTGTTGAATGTCACACAAACACAGTAAATAAAATAAAATAATATTATTTATATAAAATACATACTTGTATAAAATATATGAACCTAGTACAGGCAATAGATGCTCCTGTGCCAGACAGGGGTATCTGATGCCATAAGAAAGAACAAATAAAGAGAGCTTGCAAATATGCAGCTGTTGCAAGCTATTATTTTTCTCCAGATTTTTTTTTTTAATTGAGACAATTTCCCCCCCCTTTCCTTACCCTCATTTTGCTAGTTTTGGGAATTTCAACTCTACATGTAGAATCACCATTATGGATATATTGTTACAACTAGAGAATCTGCAGAGAGTTTTATAACTTTTCAGCCCTTTGGCACACTTCCTGGCAGTCTCAGTAATGACTATACTTACTCTTAATTGCCTTCAACACACTTACACAAGAGTTACATTTAGTTGAATTATTTCCTGGATTCTCTCTAATTAATCTGAAAGCAGCTGCTTTAGGCCCTGGGCTGATTAATAGTTGCAAGACAGCTAAATGCCTTGTGGAAGGGAAATCTCTTCAAAACATACGTACATACAGCCCCACCGTTGTCATCCCAGCAACCAGACATTCAAAAGCAAGCTATTTTAAGTTGAGCATGGTACCATCTCCTCAGATTCAGTTCTAGTTGAACTTCAGAAGTATATGAGCCTAATTAATCTTTTGAATGAACACAGTCTTGTAACACATGATTTGCAAGGCAATGGTTTCAGTGCATGTATTATATGAAGCCACATTAAGCTCAGACTACAGACTTTGAAATGCATGAGATGGAGATTCTCACACACAGATCTCTGACAATAACATCTGAAGCCCCTTTTGGCACTAAAATTATTAGGAAACTGCTTTCTTGCAAGCTGTTTGATAAGGACTTTAGGGTCAGGGTTGTTGCATGTAAGAGAGATACTAACACTAAAGAACGTGGAAACCAGCCCTTATATTTCAATGGATATTTTTCCATTCCTGCACATTGACACATCATGTTCAAGACATCTGTTGACAAAAGTTGATAAGCAGCTGTGACAGACTACACTTTTTAAGAAGCTTAAACATGTTGTACATGAAAGTACAGCACTGTGGAGGGTTAATACTGCTCCAGGCAATCTGATTGGCTGGCATCAGCTGAGCAAAAAAAAGTCTTGTGAGAGCTGTATGCTAAAAGAAAACTGATTCGGATTCTGGCCTTAACTATGACAAGATGTGTGTTGAGATAGTCTTAGACTACCCTGTCAGAAAAGAGTTTAGTGCTGACAAAGCCAGAATTCATCTGTGACTGAATATAGTCTTAATTCAGTGTTAGCTGACGGCAATTTTGAATACAGACAACGAACTGGGGGAAAGTTTGGCAAAGAAGTTTGGGTAACATAAGAAGTCTCCAATTCAAACAAAAGGAAAAGGAGATAAATTTTCCAGGGAGAGAAGAATTCTTACCCAGTTAAGCAGGGAAAGTTATTTCTGAAGAGTAGAGAATCCTGGTCTAGTGGGATTGAATACTGCTTGAGGAGACTTTGAAAGTCAGTTAATGACTCAAGAAGATTTCTGGTGCTCCCAGAGAAGAGGTTTGGGTACTGGGAAGAAGGTACCAGCTTTCTGGGCATCAAAAGACTCTGCTATTATACAAAATGAACTCGAGTAGTTTGGGGGGAAACAGGGACAAAAGCCTTTCAAAATATAGTAACTGTGAATAATTCAAGAAACTCTCACTAGCCTGATCTATAAGAAAAAGAGTTTGTGCTTATA
The DNA here is from genome assembly GCA_029375565.1 of Gekko gecko. Lineage (NCBI taxonomy): Eukaryota > Metazoa > Chordata > Lepidosauria > Squamata > Gekkonidae > Gekko > Gekko gecko. The sequence continues at coordinate 120,321,378 of JAPDNY010000004.1, forward strand.
CTATTTTACCTCAGTATTTTCAACTCCTGACTTCACCTAACTTTTCCCCTTGATGTTCCCCTTCTGTTCTTTTTGAATTTTAAAGCCTCTCAAATGCCATTTTCTGGCATTTGAGTTAAAGGGAGACCATAACCCTTTCGTTAGGTCCTGGGCTGATAAACTAGCTCTTACATAGTAGGGTGGGACTGCTAAAGCTAATTTATAGAGAAGAATACACACTATTAGGGCTGCTCAGTCACTGAAGGGATCCAATAGAAAAAAGGAGGGAAAATGTTGCCTCTAAGGAAGGGAAGTGGACAGAGTATGTCATAGCAGCATTCACAAAATGGATCCAAATCATTGCTGTAAATTACCTGTGTATAATTACATGCAAATACACATTATGTTTGCCATTCAACAGTACATTATTGCAACCCATCAAACTGCAATTAACTTTTTCTTTATTCAAAAGCACAGGTATTAATATAAATTTACATAGATCTGTGTAATTTTTGCACATGGCATAGGAAACAGCTATTGCCATTAACCTGCCATTTAAAAAAATAAAAAGAAATCTGGTGATAAGATATACAAATCTGTTGCCTGCTCTGGACATTTATTTGCAAAAGTGAATATAATGTTCTCATTTGGGAGCAGAGAATATGGCATCTTGAATGCTATAACCAAAACTTGTTTAAATTGTGAATAACAATGTAAGTCTACTGTAAAAGGATTAGTAATTACCAAGTTAAATAAAAAACATTAAAAGGAATTGTAAGAAGTGTGTATTATATTAAAGTGTAGTGTAGTAGTTTCAGTGTTGGCCTGGGATATGGGAGAAAGAGGTATGAGTCATCACTCTTCCATGGAAGCTTACTTGGCTACCTTGGGCTGGTCACACATACTCAGTCGTGCCTGATAAAATGGAGAAAAGGAGAATACTGTACGCCACTTTGGTTCCCCACTGGAGGAGAAGAGAGCATGAAATAATAAATACACATATGAATAAATAAATAAAGGGTAGCTTCTCTCATCTCTGTGTGATTTGGCAGGGGATTGGACAAGATAGTCTGTATGGCCCCTTCCAACTCTTATGATTCTATGCGGCTAAGCTTGAGCCAGGAGGGCGGGATAGAAATATAATAAATCAAATCAAATCTTGATACTAGGCCAATGTTGTACCCTCATGTTGTTAGACTGTCTATGTTCAGGAGTTTTCTCATTTATAGATTTAGTCAGCTGACCCTCAGGACTACATTTCCAAGGAGACAATAGAAGGTAAAAGAAGGAAAAAGCAGGGGATGATGAGCAAAAGAGACAAAATATAAAAGCAAGATGTTTATGTTTTAAAGTTTCCTCCTGGCAAGGCAAAATATACTAAAGCCAATTATGAAAGTATCTATCAACCACTGGGTACCATACTTATCTCAGTATGCTGGCCTATGCTGAAGGACAGAGAGATGATCACTTTTCACAGAGTTCCATGTAATGGAGTTATATAGATACTGCTATCGGAGAAATCCTTAACAATATAATTCTTCTTTGTATCAACAACCTGTCATTGCAGAATTACAACTGGCTAAATTTAAAATGAATAAATAAGAACAAAACCCCTAGATAATAATTGCACCTCAATTATTAATTCATAATTAGTGAACAATATGTGTCGTTGGTAATACATGGCTGTTTGTTCACAGTGACTGGGTCCCTGTAGTATTTATTTTTAATTGTACAGAATTAGTTCAGTTCTTCATTATACAGACATTTTCATATAATGTATGAAAACCAAATTCAACAGAAAAGATTTAGACTTTAATTATTTATAGTAGCTGAATGTTCTCAACCTTTTCTTTCATAGCACCTGTACTAAGCAACATTTTTTATTTAAAAGGCAAAACTGAAAGGAATGGCTGTTTTTTGGGTTTTTTTAAAAAAAAACCTCTTTGGGACTATAACAGACCTCTCTTTCAGTAATTTTTGGGAGATTACTAGAGAGGGACTGCAAGAGGGCTCATTATGTGACATAGCCAGAGACCACAAAACATACCCTTTCACAGATGTTTGTAACATGCCTTGACATTTTTTCCAGACAGAGGGATCTTTCAGTTCTAATTGTCCATCTAACTTGTACAAGAACCATTGTTCTTATTGTAAATGGGATTATTTTGCCCTCAATGGCATCAGCAACAAACTAGTTATATAATGTCATGTTGTCATCACACTAAGAACATGTTTGCTGATTGCCTAGGATCACTTGAGGAAGAAAGAATAGATTAAAATGGCTGCCTGAGTAGAAGCAAGCAGGGGAAGTGGATGCAACCACAGCAAACACAATAAAAAGTGATAAAACAAAGGTTCACATTCCTACAAATCACTGCTTTTTAGTGAATATGAACTATCTTCATGTAAACCCAATTTATTTATACAATATTTAAATGTGAAGAGATACAGTAGTGTTTAATCTCTGCATCAGCTACACAGCTGAGAATATATCACTATACTCAAAGGCAACATGAATTATGATGTAGTTTCACATCTATATATGTTGTTTTGTCATTCTATTCCTTCTACTTTCTTTATAAATCTTTATAAAAGCTCAGATTCAAAATGCCATGTAGTCAGAGAGAATTGCACTATTTTGTAGTAACTAAAGGACAGCAGTATATGTGAAAGGCATATTGTTTTAACATAACCAATTAAACTTTAACAAAAATGCCCATTGTCATATTGAAGTTCTAGCATCATGAAATGAACCCACAGTTGAACTGTACCCTGCGGGTCTCCCCCCCAATCTCAGGTCCTTTGCATAGTTCTTTTATCCCTTACGCCATTAGGACTCTGCTGATTGATATCAACTTTAGAATTCTGATACGATAAACATCAATCTTCCTTTCCCATTTCCTTAAAAAAATTAAATTAGACTTAGCAGTAATTGTACATTTAGTTCAAGAAGTGTTTATATTTCCAGTGATTAAATTCTATGTCTGAAGAAATTGATTGATTGTTCTAAATAGCTTGGTTTTAAAACCTGACAAGCTGATCATTGGTTATAATTGATTTTACAATGAAGCAACAGACAGTGATGTGCCAGTGTAAGTTCCAAGCAGAGGTACATTGATACACTAATGATGAGAAGTGGGTCAATACAAACAACAATTCTTAACTTATCGGCTGAAAATGAAAACAAGCATTTAAAAGTGGATTAACTAAGTAACGCATGGCCAAGCCATTATATACAATTAAAATAAAGTAACTGAGGGATCTGCTGCCCATTTCTGAGATCCCACCAAGTGTAATTTACATACTTTTGGAGGTTATATGCCAATCACAGACAGACACTGGCAATTTGCACCATGTGAATTCTTTACCACTTATAGTTTTTCTCTTGGAATAGTATAACTGCAGAACCACAGGATATTAAAAAAGAGAGTAATGTGTAAGCATAGGATATGACATTATAATTTGTGGTTTTGTTGAGAGAGTATAACAAAAAAAAAGTTGAAAATGTTGAGGAGGGGGAATTAATAAAAATACTACAAAGTATTTTTACTTTAACTTTCTCCCACAAAGCTGGATCCAAGGCAGCTTGAAATAAAGGTCATTCTAAACAGACATTAAAATCCAATAAACATTAAAAACCTCACAAAACATGACACAAGTGATACAGGTCCTATTTTGCCTTCTACCCAGAAAAAAAAACCCAGTGCCCCAAGCACACAGGAGATCAGGGCAGAATACCTGGAGTTCCACCTTGGGTGGCTCTCTCTCTGTTCCCCACCCTTACACACACCCTGTAGCAGGAGCAGGAGCCTCCTGAAGCAAGTGACTCAGGCACAAAGGAAGTTGGGAATGAGCAGCTGAGTTCTCTCAGCCCTGACTGTACTCTATATCCTCACAACAGTATTATTCACTCAAAGTACATAATAAGAATATGTTTATGCCAGACAATTAACATTAGAGAATAATCCAAGTTGAATTTCTGCAGTAGATAGTGATTCCAGATTTTCATTGCTTGTGAACTGCAGGATGCCTTCAGCTGTTCTTGTGACTTGACCCCCTCCCATGTGCTCAACCTTTTCACCTTTCCCACCAAACTATTGTGACACAGATTCCCAAAGACAGGGAAACAAGCCATTTGTTGCCCTAATTGGATGGAATATATATATATATATATATATATATATATATATATATATATATATATATATATATATATATATATATATATATAAAGATTAGAAGGTAAAAATGGCATAAGACTTCTTGTGGTTACCAAAGAGAGGAAAAATTTGAAAGATTATAATTCTAGCAGTGCAAAACTCATTATTGAAAGGCAAGAGGTTCCGTTAATTTTGAATTCAGTAAAACTGTACTCTCAAAATTGCTGGCTGAGTTTATAGCCAAGGTGGAGTTACACAAATCCTGGTAGCCAGAGCAGGCAGCCTTCTAGAAGTATCTCACACTAAACATTAAGGAGATAAGTTTATGCATGATGCAGTTCAGTCATAAATAAATCCAGTTTAACCTTCAGTGTCTCTAGTACCTTGAGTCTTCATTCCTGGGTAAGGACAGAGCTATTAATCTATTTATCAATTAAAATTTCTGGATTGTGAAAAATGTTCAGTATAAGACACAAATACCCTTACTATCATCTGCAAAATATCAAATAAGCATTAATAATAAAGGACGTACAAGTGGGAACCCTCAAGGACTTATGGGAGGCATCCCATTTCCTCGTCCCCTACTATTTCTTTTTTCCATTTCCTGAAAGCATCCACAGACTTTCTTCTTTTCTTGTTTCCTTCTCTTCTTGGTGCTGCCAAATTTAGGTTAGTAAATTCCTGGAAATTTAAGGGGTGGAGCCTGGGTATAATGCTACAAGAGTCCACCTTCAAATCAGCCATTTTCTCCAGGGGAACTAATCTCTCATCTGAGGAGCAATTGTAATTCTAGGTGATCTCCAGCCCCCAATGGAAGAGGTCTGTAACCCTTGTTTCCATGGAGTAAATTTTTGCTTTGGAGGGTGGAATCTATGACATTATACCCTTCTGTTGTCCTTCCCCTCCTCAAACTCCATTCTACCCAGGGTCCACCTCCAGATCTACAGGTATTTCCTGACATGGAGTTGGTAAGTCTACCTCCTTCCCACCCAGTATGTGACTGGTCCAAAATCACCCTATGAGTTTCCACATCTGATGGAGATTTGGACCTGGATCTCCCAGATCCTAGTCTGAAACTCTGCTATACCACACTGGCTTTCATAGGGTACCTGCTGTAGAACAACAGCACACCACAAAAAGACCAGGAACACAGCCAAATCAGTAGAAGGGAGCAGGGCTATTTATGTAGGAAAAGCCCAGCAGGAACTCATTAGCATATTAAGCCACACCCCTGACAGCACAGCTCATTAGCATATTAGGTCACACCTCCATGTTACCAGAAGAGTGGTCATCCAGCCACACCCATCTTTTGCTTCTTATTACCTTGTTTGTTGTCAAAACCCAAGGCTTTTTTTGGAACTCCTTTGCATGTTAGGTCACACACCCCTAGTATAGCCAATCCTAATGAGTTTCTGCTGTTGGGCATGGCCTATTATGCTAATGAGTTCCTGCCGGGCATGGCCAACTCAGGAGCCAGCCGGTTCCTGTGTGTTCCTGCCCAAAAATAGCCCTGAAAGGGAGTATAAATGCTGTGTAGCCCTAAACTGCTATAAAATAGAAACCTTTATTAACAATATTATCAAATGTCTTAAAGACAATAAATTTAACAATCAATGTTACAACACAAACATATAGCAAAAAATCATAAATGAAACCCGGCTCATAGCATTGAAGGAGCCATATAGTACAAATTGATGTATAAAAAATTATTAAAGACATTGTGAACGACTTCATAAGCAATGTGGCTCCAGACTCTGAATACAGATGTGGAATCAATAATACACATTAGTCATCCACATAGATGACTCCCAACGATCCACATAGATGGGCTCCCAACTAGATAATATTAACAAAGGTGATAACTCAAATGTAACTACTTGTAGTAGGAGAACAATATCAAGCATCCAGCCCTAGTTCAGTCATGCAAATTGGGTGGTATTGAGTCATCCAGAAGTTGCTGCCAGGCCTAGAGTTGCCAGGCCCAAAGTGGGACCTGGAAATATCCCTGAATTACAACCAAACTCCAGATGACAGAGACCTGTCTCCCAGGAGATGATGAGCAAAAAAAGGAGGGAGAGACCTCTGTAGGAAAACACAGAAGATAACTGCTTTGGAAGGTGGACTCTATGGCATTATATTGGTCTGAAGCCTCTCCCCTCCTCAAACCTTGGCCTTCTTATATTCTACCACAAAATGTCCAGGAATTTCCCAACCTGGAGCTGGCAACCCTAGTCAGACCTGGCCCCAGTGAGTCATCCCTCAAAGGCCAAAACAGGTCTGGAAAGGACCCTGGTCCTTTCCCCCTTCTTTTTTACTCACAGAAACTAAACCTGGAATAATGTGGTTGCCTGGCAACAGGCACTGAGGGAATCTGATCATTAAAGCTGCAGGTGCTCCTTTCATCTTATCTTGGATTTTTTAAACTGTCCAATTCCCTCCCTCCAAGATTTCACATCTTTCTCCCTGCAAACCTGGGGCCCTTTTCAAATTTGTAGAAAGATCTATCTTGCTGGTTCACAGCTCCAGTCACTGGATTTAAGTGTCCTCAGATTTGGTCACCTTCTTTATTAATATATAGGTGTTAAAGTTACACCAACAAATACATTTAGTTTGAACACCAATAGCCATCACAAAGTAGTTGTTCAGGTTTCAACACATCTCCAGGTCATGCATCATAACAACCTAATCCTGACAAAATGGAGGTGCTGCGGATGGGGGGAAGGTCTTACTCAAGAACTGGGATGTCACCTTTTCTGGATGGAGTTGAACTCCTCCTAAATGAGCAGGTTCATAGCTGAGGGGTGCTACTGGATCTGGGCCTCATGTTGGATTAAAAGGTGGCAGTGATGGCCAGGACTTCCTTTCACCAACTTCAGCTGCTTAGCCTGCAGTGGCCATTCCTGAGCAGAAAAGATGTTGCCACTGCGGTGCATATCCTGGTAACTTCTCCTGAAGCAAGTGTTCATGTGTGTTCATGTGCTTATTTTTTTTAAAAAATACTCTCTCTATATAATTGTGTTTTAAATGTTTCTTAATGTTAGAAATGTCATATTTAAATGTCTGACCTGTTTTAATATTGGCTGCCATTAGGTGGGAAGGTAGCATAATAATGCTTTAAATAAAATAAATAAAAACTGAATAAGTAAGAAAGATGATTCTCCATGTCACTTTGCTCTTTGAAATTAGCACATAAAAGCAAATTAAGAATATAAAGCAAAACAGGAATGTGGTGGTCTCTTACATACATGAAGCCCAAGCACAGTTCTATAATCCACTAGGCACAGTAATTTTTTGTTGTCAGGACCTCCTCCCCCCATAAACCACTTCTTGTTATTACATATATATTTTACTTAATGGTTTTTTAATTATTGAATTTAAATAGCACTGCTTAAACAGGATACTTTTAATTACCAAGAAATAGAGACATATTCTAAAATGTTAATGCTCTTCATTATTTGTGATAGCAAAATATAAATGGCTGCATTCTAATTACTTCTCAAATTTCTAGTCTTGCTGTGCTTACCAGAATTGAAAATGGTTTATTTGTTAATGACAGAGAGATATAATTAAATGAGCACAGAAACTACAGCATAATATAAATCCTTTCAAAATGCCAAGTTGCATTATATTTTTTCACATACAGGAATTTATTGTTACAACAAAGTCTAATGTTCTTGCAGCAAATAAGAAAATAAGCTTATTAAGAGTCATGCACTCTACATAAAAATCTGTACCTTTCAGGCTGGAACAAAATATACAACTTGGCATCTTACTACATGACCTTTGGTCTTACTAGAGACTATGGAGCTGAGCATGTCTCTTCTATTAAGTATTAACTCAAAGCACTGAACCTGCTCTTAAGATATGTATGTTTCTGTGTATGCTTATTCACAATGAGATCATTCTAGGTTAAATGGGCCTTACTACCAGACAAGCATTTGTAACCAATATGGGCAATCATATTCATTTGTGTTTAAGGAGCACACTTTTAAATGTCCATTTTATTCAGTCATTTAATGTAAGTGGAGTCCTAGTTTACTGGAAGTACATCACTGGATTAATTTTTTTTCTCCCTAATTCTTGACAAAAACCAATGATGCTAGTGGAAATCCAGCACACAGTTGAGTGTGATCAAGTTTGGTGGCGTAGCCAGTTTGGTTTAGTGGTTAAGAGCAGTAATACTCTAATCTGGAGAACTATGTCTGATTCCCCACTTCGCCATATGAAGCCAGCTGGGTGACCCTGGGCCAGTCACAGCTCTCTCAGAGCTCTCTCAGTCCCACCTACCTCACAGGGTGTCTCTTGTGTGGAGAGGAAGGGAAGGTGAATGGTAAGCCACTCCAAGTCTCCTTTGGGTAGTGAAGGGTGGGGTATAAAATCAACTGTCCTTCTCCTCACCAAACAGTGATCCAAGTTAGATACAACCTACAGGTGGGGCCTGAAGATCTCCTGGAATTACACCTGATCTCCAGATGATGGATCGGTTCCTCTGGAGAAAATGGCTGCTTTGGAGGGTGGACTCTATGGTGTTATAACCTTACTGAAGTTTGGTTCTACTCTCAAATCTCCAGGAATTTCCCAGCCTGGAGCTGGCAGCTCTAGGTTAGAATCATTAACTGAAATAGTCATAAGGTTTTCTTTTTTAAAAATACAGATGTATTCAAGATATGTTTTTATACACATCCCTCTCTAAATTCTGAACTTTTTGATCCATTCCAATCTGTTTTCAGAAAAGTTACAGGACTAAAACAGCCTTCGTGCCCTGGTGGGTGACATGTGCAAAGAGATGGACAGGGGAGTGCAACCCCATTAATTCTTCTCAGCAGCTTTTGATACCATCAATCATGGTACCCTAATGGATCACTTTTCAAGACTGGGAGGCACTGTTCTGCTGTGGTTCTGGTCCTACTTCCAGGGTAGGTTTCAGAGTGAGGTGCTGGGGTACTATTGCTCTGTTCCTTGACCTTTGATTTATGGGGTTCCCCAAGGTTCCATCTCATCCCCCATGACTTTCAATATCCATGTAAAGCCACTGGGAGAGGTAAGTCAGAGATTGGGGCTGAGTTGCCACTGATATAGAGATGACACTCAGCTCTATCTTTCACAACCAGCAGATCCCACATAGCCTGTGAAAAAGGTAAATGGGTCCCAACAAAACAGAAGTGCGGGGTGGGGGGGGAGACTGACCCAACAAATTGGTTATCCCATGTCCTGAATGGGGTTGCACACCCTCTAACATTCACAGCTTGGGGGTGCTCCTGACCCAGGTCTCCTGTTGGATAAATGAGTGGCAGCAGTTGGCAGGAGTGTTTTTCACCAGCTCTGGCTGGTGAACCAGCTGCTACCCTTCCTAAGCAAAACAGTTCTTGCCACTGTGGTGTATGCCCTGGTAACATCTGGATTAAATTTCTGTAATATGCTCTGCATGGGGCTACCCTTGAAGACCATACAAAAGCTTCAGAATGCTGTGGCCAGAGGGTTGACTGAAGTGGGTTAAAGGGACCATATCACTCCAATTTGTTCCATCTACACTGTCTTTCAACATGTTTCTATGCTCAATTCAAGGTGCTTGCATTGACCTTTAAAGCACTGTGTGGCCTGGGACCCACAAACCTTAAGGACTGTCTTCTCCCATATGAATCTACTAATTCACTCCTGCTTTGGTTGCTGCACTATCTGAGGCTAGATTGGTGGTGGTTGGAGAAAGGGCTTTCTCAGTCACAGAACCAAAACTTTGGAACTCCCTTACCAGGGAGATTCAGCTGCCTCCCTCTATCCATTTCTTTGACATACCCCTTGACATATTTGCCATCCTCCCTGGTTTTGTTGTTGTTGCTGTGCTTTTATTGAATTATTTTATAAATTTAAATGTAGTTTTTAATTGTTCAAATGCTTACGTGTGACACCTTAGTGTGGAGGTAGCATAAAAAAATTAAATTAATAAACTTAACTAAATAAATCTACAACCATTCTGCAGGGTCTGTAAAACAGAGCTGTTCTGCCAAGCCTTTGGTCAAGGCGACAGACACCCTATGAGACTGCCCCCCCATCACCTACCCATTCTATTTACCATGCTATGCACAGGTACTCTAATGTATGAACTGATGGAAATTTGTCCACTTCCAAAAGCTAATATGTCTGAGTGCTCATACAGGAGTTAAAGACTCTTAAAGTATTTAAATTGGATTGTAGCCATCTGCTGATTTATGTATAGAGCCTAATTTTACATTTTTACTGTATTGTGGTTTAATCTTTTAAATTGTTGTATTTATATTCTGTGAGCTGCCCTGAGACCACTTGAGGGGTAGGGCAAGATATAAAATAAATAAATTCCCTTATAATTTATTTATTTAAAATATAAATATCCCATTATTTCTGGTTGTCAAAGCAACTTACAACACATATGTTTAAAAGACAGAGAATGCATTGCACATAGAATAAAACAACTATCCAAAAAACTCCAAACCAATTTAAATATATCACTTAATTGAAGTTAAAAACAAATAATTTATCTTTCAAATTAAGAACATGGTAGCACATAGCAAATCTGAAAGATATAAAAACAGAATATTTAACATTAATATCTGGAAAAGGGCTTATGTATTGGATGTGAATGGACAGGGAGGTTTATACAAGTAAAGGTATACTGAACCTAGGTTGCCAGCTCTGGGTTGTGAAACATCTGGAGAGCTGGGGGGGTGGACCCTGTGGAAGTCAGGGTTTGGGGAGGAGAGGGACCTCAGCCAGGTATAATACTATAAAGTCCATCCTCCAAAGCAGCCATTTTCTCCAGGGGAACTGGTCATCTAGACATCAATTATAACAGCAGGGAATCTCCAGGTGCCACCTGGAGATTGGCATTGTCAGCTGATCCCATAACTTTCTGACACATTATTTTTCTTTTAAAAGGGTCATATGTACCCCCTTAATCTATAAATATATATATATATATACCATCCTTGAAAGTGCTATAAACCTTTTCCTGTTAAAAATTAACATATCTAGAGAAATTAACATGTGGAGATTCTGCATACATGGAGGGAAAGCAAGTGAGTAAAAGCATCTGAGTGCAAGTTGTAAATAAATGTGTGGCCTCAAAGAGCAACTGAGGAAATTAGGTGCATGTTTCCTATATATGGAAGAATTACCTCGGGAGCACACTCTCTTCACCATTCTATGTATTGCTTTCAAATTATGTTTTATTTGTCCATTTGTTGTTCTGGAGAGGAATGGGCTAAATACTGGCATTGATCCTTCCCCTTTTCTGCAAAATTTATATAATTAAATACTTTCCCCAACCTTTCATTTTGGCTCAAGTTGAAGCGTCCCTCTAATATAAGGAGCCTTCCTCCAACTTAAGTGGTTCTTCCATTGGAGAAAGGCACCTTAGGCTGCAAGAAGGTTCTGTGATGATGGTTGGATATATGTCAATTTATTGATTGATTAAACCATGGCAACTTATAAAAATTGGACTCCCAGGCAGCAAATAATTAAAATGGGGGGGGGCGAACAGCTACACTGTTGCCATCCAAGAAAATGCTCCTTATGAACTAGTTATAAACTTCTGCCTGAAAAGAAAGGCTTTAGAACTCATATGGGAAGTAGATGTTGTAAGAGCCTTCCTTGGTGAAAGCATTCCTCACTGAACCAGAGCAATTTCCATAAAAGAACAGAACTATGTGGGGACCGACTGGACAGTTTGTAGGGAGGTAGTGAACACATATAAAGAAATAAGAAATTATTGAAAAACAAAAACAAATGATTCAACATTATTTAAAATGCTTACAAATTAAAGAACTACCCTCCCCCTTTTCACTCTCATTGTCTGGATGTCCGACCAAGCCATTTTTCACTGGGAAGGGAACACGCAACAGTGCCTTATCAAACCATAAAGAACTAGAATTGTGTACTCACAATCGGAAGCACCAACAATCATCTTAAACAGGGCTCTTTTTGTAGCAGGCACTCCTTTGCGTAATAGGCGACACACCCCTAATGTAGCCAATACTCCAAGAGCTTACAGAGCTCTTCTTACAGGGGCTACTGTAAATCCAATTGATAATCTTTGACTAGTAAATAATGCTTTTGGGCACCTTCTGAGAAGAACTGACTACAGCCTGTCTCTTTGCCCAAAGACTACCAGTTGTTCACTGCATCTTAAACCATGAAGGAAATAAGGGGAAAAAATAAACTTTCATCAAATTGTTGGCTCAAAGCATCTAAGGAAAGACCGAAAAGACCAGTGTTTGCAGTATGTGAAAGCAGAAAATAGTGAAAGAGATAAATGATCATTGCGAGCTTTCCAAGAAGGCAATATAAATAACAAATGGCGAATATAATTAATAGCATAAAAAGAGAAAAATGGGGAGCTGTTTTTGCATGAACTGCTTGAGCAATTCCAACCAGGAAGAAGAATTTAAAGAGAGAAGGAGAATGAAAATATGATAATATCAATTCCATGGCCATATTAGAAGCAGGGAAATAATACTGTGCAACATTTATAGTCCTACGGTATTATTAGTAGTAGAGGAATATTTTCCTCGTAAGATATTTGATGATAGCACCAGGACATTGGTTATGTATGACAAAAAAGAGTGTTAAATGCAGGAAGGAATCTCTCCAAATGGCAGATGGAGATTCTGGAGTGATAATGACAACCTAAATCAACAGCCAGTTATCTTGCCAGTTTCAGGCTGGTCCACTGAGGTTTACAGTCTACTTCATTGCCTTGCTGTTTAGAGAAAGGGAGGATAGGATAAGACACAGACAATGCTTCTGAAACCCTATCAAGAAAGTATTTTTAACTCACTGCACAGATCTGAGTTTCAAGCAAGGATGTAATACATCCCTAAAATCATTTCTGCATTTTTAGTGACTATAGAAATGTATAAAATGCAAAGGAGAAGCACTAAGGCAAAAAACAGCCTTTTGGCTTATTTCAGACCAGGTTGATGGGTTGAATAGACACAGATTTACTAATTCAAGAACACCAAACCAGTTCACTAGAATATCTTCTCACCTTTTACCTTACACCTTTGTAAACGAAGTAGAACTGAATCTATGAAATAGATCATGAAATAAACTCAAGAAAGTACATGAGAACTCCTAATGATTAACTTGAGAGTATTCTGCCTACCAGGGGAGTGAAACAGCTACCTACAGACAAGGTCAGGATTTCTGCATACTTGGGAAACTCACCAGATACAGAAGAAAAGAATTTGTAAACTAATAAGAAAAAACCAATTGGCCCAATGAGAATGAAGCCCGCTTTTCCCCTCCAAGACCCATGCAAAGCTGAACATCAGTTATTGTTTTAAAAAATGTGGGGAGCTTAGTTTGTTAGAACTCTTAACAGGTTAAAGTACTCTGGGGAGGGGGGAAAGCAGTAAAGGATACCTCAGGGTGCACATCTTCCAAACTTAATCTCCTCTAACTGGTACAGGATGCTCTTAGCTTTTATTGAAGCTAACGTAACCAGGAAAAAATGTATAAGGATTAGAGGCAAAGCACTTCTTCCATTGGCCTCCAGGACTCTTTCAACTGCACACTGGACAGTATTCTAACAGATTAAAAAATTCTGGAAGACATGGAGTGATTGAAGATTGAGGAATTGTACAGTAGCACATATAGTCCCTTAACACTCCATTTGTCCCTTCCCAGATTCTCCTATAGAGCACGAGGAGGGAGAGAGAAAAAATACTGCCCTACTTGATCTGTTTTTCTCAAGTTAGGGTGAATCCATTTTTGGCTTGGTAACCAGTGCTACAGGGCATCTGGACTTGTGGTAGATTTCTGAGGTTTAGAACCAGATATACACAAAACTTTATACTTTATTCAGGCTTAATAGCCATAGGCTATACATCAAAGAACATTTAGAAGCAGAAATAAGAACAAAGTTGAATTTAGCTACATCAATTGTGCAAGTTTTGCTGAGATTACTTTAAACTAATCTTAATTTATGAACAGCTGGCTGAATATTTGAAAGCCACTTTACGAGGAATTTCTACCAGGATGTGGTAGAAATCATGACTGATCTGACCAGAGTTCACAACATCCTGCTTTCAGCACCAAGGATATCCATGGACACTTATGCTTCTGTTTGTGTACTTGATAAGGAATGCAGGAAACTTTTGATAACATATTATATGACTCTATAATTTATGACACTACTACATTCACAGCAATCATCACAGCTGAAGTATTAACCTTAAGTATCACTTTATGATGGCGAGAGTGATAATTATGATGGGAGTGAGAGACACTGAGCATGGAATAAAGCAAAGTGACTTCTTCATACTCCTCATGTTGACATGCCTATGGGAGTTGAGATCAGTTAATTATGTGAATATCTTCTGTCCAGCTTAGTTGAGACAGGAAGATGGACCCCTACCTTGACTTGGTTGATCTGGCCACATGGATCTATGCCATGATAACATCAATACTAGACTACTGTAATGCACTTTATATAGGGCCCTCTCAAACTCAGCTTGGAAACTTCAGTTAAGTACAGAATGCCACAGTTTGGTTATTATCAGGAACCAGGCTATTATCAGGAACTTCACTGGCTGCCCATTACTTACTAGGTTCAAACCAAGGTACTGGCTATCACATACAAAGTGTTAAGTATGCCATTCAACAACAGGATTTCAGCAAAAGTGATTTCAGCTTTATTTATAACAGCAATCACCAACTCAGAACACACAAACAAACAAGTGGAGCACAGCTCCTTTTTAACCTCTCCCGGGCTGTCAAAGCCACACCCATAACATGTTATAGACCAATCATAACACAGGGATAAAGGCCAATCAGGACCATTCCCTCTTTGATACATTCTCACACAGTGATTGGATATTTACAGAGGTTTCGCAGAAACCAACCAATGGTAATGCGAATGTATAGCATGGAATCACGTTCTAATACACAACACAAAGTCCTTTGGATCATCATATCTGCATTACCACCTCTCTTCCTTCTTTCATCTGAACAGGGCCTTTTGCAGGTGTCTACCTGAAAATGGACAAGATCAACAACTGTCTGTACACATGCATTCTCTGCAGTGGGCAAAGAAGAAGGAACCCACACTTTTGGCTTCCCACAAACTGTGGTAAACAGAAGTATTCAGGAGGGCTTTTTTATAAAGCAACTAGGATGGTATTATTACAGAATGATTCAGGGAGATGTTTCAATAAAATAAATGGAACTGTGGCCTATACTATACTACCACCATGTATTATTTGTTGTTGTATGTTTTATCTTGCTCTTACTGTATCATATTTCTACTTATGCAATACCATCTCTTGCACTGTTTAACATGCCACATTTAATAACTAATCCATGTTTCAGAATTCTGCAGTCCTAGTACTGCTACACTGTTTATTAGGTGTCTCCTCATCCTATTGATTGTACTGTATTGCATTATGGAATCTGCCTTGAGTCTCAGCGAGAGAGGTGGGCTGTACATATATAAATAAAATAAGGACTAAGCAAGGGTGAAAGCTACTGTATCTAATATTTTATAATACAAATGCATGAAAATATATAAATGCAGTCACTAAATAACAATAAATGTCATTTGATTTCACAGGGCCTATTTCACATGCATAATAGATGGTTTTGTAATATTACAGTTGTTGCGATTATGCTGGTGTTGATATATCTTTCACATGGGGGATGCACAATACCTGTAATCTTAAATTATTGACATACGTTATTAAAGGAGGGCGCCAGGTTACCCTTATGTGTGATGCTGCATTACACAATATATTAAAACATTCACCTTTAGACAAATGCATAGATGGAGACCTAGTCAGATTAATTACAGCAACCAATGAAAGGAACAGTGATTGTAACTACACCTTAGTTGACTTCCTTCAAAGTGAAGGCCACCTTCCACTTTTAGAAACACAGCATGCCATGTAGCCTGTGGATTACAGTGAAGCTAACAACACTGAGGTCTCTGACTGTGAACACTGGATGCTTGAGAACCTCAGAGAAAGATGTATCATTGGTTAGTAGAAAATCACAGCATGCAAGGATGGGATAAAAGGCAATTGGGAAAAAAGAGACTGATAAAATGAAAAGGGTCAGCATTTGGTTTATTTTCAAGAACTTATTTTGGTATAAGTCACACTGAGTGTCATAAGATTCACTGTGTGCTAGAATATGAATTTAAATCTTTCAGATAATAAAATATCACACTCCTGTATTCAGTGAACACTTCTGTGTTTTTAATGACTGTTTTCATAGGGGTGGATCCTAACTTATTTTTTGGCTTTAGAAGCCTCTTCTGTGGACAACAATTTTGACCAAGTGTGTTTCTCAACAGATTATTTGCCCCAAGTTTGATGCTGTTGGGGGGGTTTCTTGCTTCCCCACAACATCATGATGCATTTGTGCCCGCAAAGGGTTTCCTTTGCTTTTCTCCAAACTTTCTCAAACATGCTTTGCTCCAAAGTTTTTGGAAAGACTGCAGCAAAGCTCGGGTGGCTGTTATAGAAATGGAATAGTTCAGATTTTCCTGGTCCCTTTCACAGAGCAGCCATATTCCCCCTTCAGCCACAAATCTCCAACTTCCCCCAATACCATTCCTCAGAGACCATTCACTTCCAGGGGCATGATTTGGGGACACAGAAGGCTTTTGGAAAGAGAAGGGTGAGAGGAGAAAAGTTTGATGAACACAGCTGTGCTCATGCTGGATGGGATTTTATTTATTTGTTTTCTTCATTTTACCCTACCTTTCTCCCCAGTAGGGACCCAAAGCATCTTACAATATTCTCCTCTCCTCTATTCTGTCCTCACAACAGCCCTGTGAGGTAGTTTAGCCTGAGAGTGTGTGATTGGCCCAAGGTCACACGGCAAGCTTCCATGACACAGTGGAGATTTGAATCTGGGTCCCCAAGACCATCTCTCTAACCACTACCACTATGGAATCATATGGCTAAATGCATATAATATACTTTGAACACTGAAATCATGATATAAATGAGAAGCATGATTATTATTCTTTATATTTCTGTACATCCCATGGGTTCAGAGTGGCTTACAATTGCATTCCTAAATGCAAATGCATCTGCCCTTCACAATCTATGAAATGCAACTGTTTGATACACAAAAGAGATCAACAGCATGTTTACTCAGAATTCTCCCACTAAATTCAGTGGAAATGTCTCTCAAGCAAATATGCTTAAGAATAGTTTTCAAATACGCAATAAAAATGACATTTCATGGACATAAACTATAGCTATAGTATAGTAGAAAGGTGATATATATATATATATATATATATATATATATATATATGTTGTTCAGTTGCACAGTCGAATCCGACTCTTTGTGACCCCATGGACCAGATCACACCAGGCCCTCCTGTCTTCTGCCGTCCTCTGAAGTTTGCTCTATTTCATGTTAATTGCATTGGTGACACTGTCTAACCATCTCATCCTCTGCCGTCCCCTTCTTCTTTGACCTTCAATCTTTCCCAGCATCAGGGTCTTCTCCAGTGAGTGCTCCCTTCTCATTTGGTAGCCAAAGTATTTGAGCTTCAACTTCAGTATCTGGCCTTTCAGGGAACAGTCAGGGTTGATTTATTTTAGGATTGACTGATTTGATCTCCTTGCAGCCCAAGGGACTCTCAAGAGTCTTCTCCAGCACCATAACTTGAAAGAATCTATTCTTAAATGACCATTAGAGTTGCCAATCTCCAGATGGCCAAATACACTTGACACTTAGTTCAAAACATTCTTATATTAACAATGTATTATTCTGAATAACCATTCAAATCCAATCCAAAACCACCAATATAAGTAGTCATTGTGGACATTTACAAACTGGGGGAAAAAACTGAATTGTACTTGACTACTTACATTGGTGTTTTTGGAATGGATTTGAATGGTTATTCAGAGTAATACACTGTTAATATAAGAATGTTTTGAACTAAATGTCAAGTGTATCTGGATACAGTGTTATTTTTTTTAAGTCTCAAATTTCTAACCCACCTTCCCAGCCAAGGCCGGCTCAGTTTTTCACTAAAGATCACCTGAGATTACAACTGATATCCAAGTTACAGAAAATCAGTTCACTGGAGAGAATGGCTGCTTTGGAAGATAGATTTTATGGTGCTGTACCCCATTAAAGCACCTCCCCTCCCCAAACCTCACCCTCCTCGGGCTGCACTTCCAAAATCTTCAGGTATTTCCCAAGCTGAAGCTAGCAACCCTAATTCCATGTAAAAAATTCACTTCCCCCAGTAAGGTCTATTATTAATGTTGCCAGACATGACTTGGCAAATGGCAGGAGATGGGGGAGGAGGTAACACTCAAGCGCTTGCCCCAAACTCTGTTTTTAAGCCACAGACTTTTGACCAAGTGCTTGAACATTGCTGTTGACATGAAGAGTCACTTGCAGGTTACACCAGAAGTAGCATCATCACATTGAGGACAGTGATCACCCCCCATCCCATATTTTGCCAGACAATTTCTTCCCACTACCCAGCTGAGCAGTGGCCAGCAGGGGCAGCAGGGGTGAGGGAAATCTCCTGTTCCAAGTGGGAATATTGTAAACTTCTCTATTTTCTGTCTCCCCTTTGTCTACAATAAGCTCTGCAAAAACTTGGACTTGGGCTTTTTTGGTGACTGCCTCATACTTGTAAACAGCCTGCAAGAAGAGGTCAGGAGGGATTCCACCACCTGCTTTCTGACAGGACTGCAGAATAGATTTATTCTGGAGATCTCCTACCTGACTGGGCAAAAAAAGACAAGACCAATAAAAATCTTAGGAGTTTTTTGGAATTCCTGTTTGTGAGATACTGGAAAATTCAGTGTTGCATGTACCTAAGATCCATAAAGCCGGCCACCCTTTTCCATGTTCTAATTACAGAAGAGACAGTAAATTAATGTATAAGCAATTTAAGAGCTGTGGTTATCCTGAATATATTATTGAGAGAGCTAGGGAGAGAACCCAACAAGTAACAAGAGATGCACAGTTGAAGGACAAACATCGGGATAATGTTAATAGGATTCAATGGGCAATAGATCATACACCCATGGCCACTTCAGTACAAAAAGTTATCAATAAATATTGATCCTCAGTAGAAGACTTGCCCTATTGCCATAGCCCTCCTTGTGTAGGTTTTAGACATAAAGGTAGTATTAGAGTTAAAATTATACGATCTAATTATGTGAGTACTATCAAAAAGGAATTGACATCTGTTGGACGTTTTAAATGTGGGAAACGTAAATGTTGTGGAATAGCTCCAGCAGGATCTAATTTTCAGTTAACCGGTAACCAAAAAAATCACACTTTGACATTTTTTGACATGTGCTACAGCTAATGTTGTGTATCTCATCATATGTAGGTGTTCGAAATTACATATTGAAAGTACAGACAAATGAGTTAAAATTTGTATTTTGGAACATTCCTCAAGAATCAGGAACAAAAATTTAGAAGCCCCTTTGATTCAGCATTTTCTGAAAGAAGGTCATGGTGATGATGAGTTTAAATGTCTAGTAAATGAGACAAGTAACATAGATGTGCATAAAATGTTATTAAAAATTGAAGCTAGATGGATATATCACTTAACTAGCTTAGAGCCACATGGATTGAATTCTGCCTTAGATCTTAGCTGCTTTTTGTGAAATGATCCTGTAAAAAATCTGGTGTGTACTACAATGAGAATATTTTATAAGTCTAGTTTATATTATAGTAAGTATGATTTTATAAACTATTCTATAAATTACAAAATGTATTTAAAATACTTTTCCCCTTGATGTTGGCTGTATAATTATTTTTGTGTCAAACGATTTGATGAGCATGGTATATGTGTTGGGTTCTTTAAGATAGATGAGACAAAGTCATAACCTGGAAGTAATTAATGAGAGAAGTAGAGTTAAAATATGTAGATAAGAACAGGGCCATATGTAGATAAGAACAGTGCAATAGAATTCTACAATCAAATTTGACAAGATTGGCTGTGAGTATGACAAGCAGGTTATTGTGTTCAAAGTGATGAGTTTCTCTCTTCTCTTACTGTAGATTTTAAGAAGTATTGTTATGTTTCAGTGACTGCCAGGTTCGTCTTGAGAAAGGACAGAAATGGAGATCTTTAGCTGGTCCATTAGAAGCCTTGACAGTTGCTACATTTGAACTAAATATACATGAGAAGAAACTGATAAGGAAATAATTAGAACTGAATTCAACTGATTTCCAGAGTACAGCGATCAGTTATCTCAGAGAAAATGGCTGCTTTGGACTGTAGATTCTATGGCATTAAACCACACAGAGATGCCAAACCCTGCCCTCCTCAGGTTCCATTCCTAAATCTGCAGAAATTTCCCAGCCCAGGGTTGGAAACTCTACAAATGCCTCATAAACCCATGTACATGCTGTGGCCTGCATCTCATTCCCATTCTGCATTTTATGGATTAGGTACACTAGTGGGAAGAAATACTGATCTGGTTTGCTATCAAGGAAAAAAATCACACCAGACAGAATACCTAACCCAAATAATAATTTTTAAAAAGCTAACAAATAGACTTGTTGTTTTTTTAACTGTCCAAAGGACAGTGTCCTTAACTACATCGGCCTACCCGAGATTACTATACCAGTTATAAAACCTTGCCCAAGTGTTCTGAAATGTGGAATTTTCATTGTAGATCTGAATTATAGGGTATCTTTGTTAAGACCGGGGGGAATTTCAGACAGCCGATATATTCCAGTTCAAGAACTGTTCCCTAACCATTTCTGGTCTGACATTTCAGACAGAACTGTTTCAGTAATGATTCCCTATCAGAATACATTTTCACTTTCAGACAGAAATGCTTCTGTCCTGTTAGGGAAGCATTTCTGAACCGTTTTACCTGTAAACTGCTTCCAAGTGGCCTTCACTTTCTTATACTGTTTCTGAAGCACTACGGGGTGCTGTGTAAAATGCCCCATAGTGCTTCCTCCTGTGCTGCTTTGTTTTTCGCCTGTGTGGGCGATCTCCATCCCTTTTTTTTTTTTTTTTGAATGTTTGCTTTGGAGTGCTATAGCGGTATAGCACTATACCACTATAACACAACACCAAAATAGTGCAATAGCAACCCCATTGGAATACCTGGACTCCACCGGGATATATGAGATAGCTACATCTGCCACCTGGAAACAAGTACCCCATTGGATACAGGCTTCAAGCAGGAGATCAGGGCAGCAGTGATTGGTGATACAGATGCTCTAACCCAGCTTGATGTGCACCCATCCATGCCAAGAGGTGATTGGCTGGGAAGTGACTGGCATGTATAAAGGGCAGGGAGGCAAACCCCTTATCTTTGTGGGTTGAAGTTGGTGAGTGGTACGCTTGTCTGCTCAGAGTAGTTTTGTGGGACTGTGTGAGAGCCTACTGATCTATTAGTCATGGTCTCCATAACTACCTTGTTGCAACAGATCCTGGAGGTGTTGCAGATGATGATCAGCAGCACAGCAGCTTTGAGTGAGGTGCTTATGCACTTCCTTCATCTGTCTGGGGGGGGGGAAGGAGAACTGACATGCCTGTCTTGAGCCATGCACCCTCTAGGTATAATCGGAGGGCATCTATCAGGGCATGGGCACCTTTCATTGCTGCCCATACAGTCCCTCGACATTGGTGGGTGAAAGAGAGGAGTGAGGACTGGTGGAACAACACTGTGATGGGCACATGGATCAATGAAGACTGGCTGAAGAATTTCCAGATGTCTAGAGCAACCTTTTTTGAACTAGCTGGCACCCTGAGGCACCGTCTGGAGTGGCAGAACACTCACATGAGGATATCCATTCCAGTGGAGAAAAGACTGGCCATCACTCTATAGTACCTGTCCAGTCCGGAAGTATTCAGGAAACCCAGACATCAGTTCAGTGTGGGCCTGTCAACTGCACTCCTTATTCTGAAGGTGCTATGCCTAGTGATTCTGGAGGAGCTCTTCAAAAAGAAGGTCTGCCTTGGCAATGAAGTTTGATCAGTGAGTAGGGATTCTGTATTTTCAGGAGGAGTTCAATGGGATTCAATTTACACAGATGCTTGCCAAGGGTCTTTTGTAGGTTCAGTAATAACCCAAGGGGTGGGGGAGAGGAACTAACCGTACTGATGATGGTCTTGTAATTCCAGGAGAACAACACT
This sequence comes from Gekko gecko, assembly GCA_029375565.1. Lineage (NCBI taxonomy): Eukaryota > Metazoa > Chordata > Lepidosauria > Squamata > Gekkonidae > Gekko > Gekko gecko. The sequence goes on from JAPDNY010000004.1 coordinate 120,343,644, forward strand.
GTGATTTGGGTTCCACAGATTAATTAGCCCTTGCTGTTTCTATTGATAATTACTCTCACTATTCTGTAACGGCATTTATGGTACTGCAATGTAGAAATATGTCTCTACCTAGTGGCCTTTGTTTCCTCCTCTGTTCCCCATTTCTGTACCGAAGATATTCTCACAAGTAGCAGGTAGCTAGTATTCCTGTTATTAAATGGAAAACTTATTGCAGATACCATTGCTGTTTTTCCCATACAGATAATGGATGGATTCTCCACACTGGGATTTCCAAATTGCATAGGTGCACTGGATGGGAGCCACATATTGGTGGCTCCTCCCATTCATCGGGCAGACCTCTACAAAAATAGAAAAGGTGGTCACTCCATTCTTTTACAGGGAACGGTGGACCATAGAGGTCATTTTACTGATGCAGAAATTGGCATGTCTGGCAAGGGACATGATGTCAGTGCATTCAGGGCATCTAAGCTGTGCAGGGCGATGTTTGTCCCAGGGAACCCCACAATCATTGTGAATAGCATAACAATCCTAATGCTAGCTGATGGGGCTTATCCCACCAGAAGGTAGCTGATGACACCATACAGAAAACCCACTGATAGAATGGAAAAACTTTTTAATAAGCGGCTCTCCAGAGCATGTATTGTGGTGGTGCGCATTTGGAAGATTAAAATCAAGGTGGAGATGCCTCACTTGGAGAATACTTCTCCAGGAGAAGGACTATACCCTCATTACTGCAGCCTGCATAGTTCTCCACAACATTTGCGAAGAAAAGGGGCATCTTGCAGAGCCCCTGGGCTCAGGGGACATTCAGGCACTACCTGTCCCACCACCTGATGTAGTGTCTGATCACAAACACAAAGTACAGGGTGAAAGAGTGCGGGCTGCATTGATGACTGTTGTTTGTAACAATGAATAAAGGTATAAAGAATTCCATTGGAGAAATGTTTCCTCTGAGGGTGGGTGGGTGGGCGGACAGGTGCATGATCTGGAACTTCCATGTATGTTCTGAAATAAAAATTCATCCTGTGTTTTGAAATCATGACCCTCAGATTCTGCCTTGGTATGCCAACAATCTAGGGTTCTCTGGTCATTCCTGCCTACAGTAATGGGGTTGGGAGGGGTTCCTTCTCTGAGCAGACAAGCCTACCGCTCACCGACTTCAACCCACAAAAATAAGGGGTTTGCCTCCCTGCCCTTTATACTCTTTTTTAAAGTTATGCCCAATAATCTAAGGACTACTCTAATCAATGGGAATTTTCCAACAATTTGGAGCTAGTCCTTAGGGACATTACTATGTGATCATTATATTTGCATATCTCTGAGCGATATCAGAATAGCACTCACAGTTACAAAGCAACTGCACTGTTTGATAAGTTGGCATAGCCTTAGGTATATTTTCAGACACATACATAACTTAAATGATAATTGACTAGGGAAAAGACCCTATTTGGAGAAATCTAATGACCAATTTAGAAGACTCAAACTTTCAAGTGCTCCCCCCCCACACAGACACACGGGGTGAAAGGCTAAAACCAAATTATTTGCTTTCATGGGAGATGGTTTATAAGATTCTAACATAATTCCATGGGCCTTTCACAGACTCAGACACTCATGGAATAGGGGGAAATCCTTTAAATACTTTTAACAGTCTAATTTACCACCTGCTGTATTCTTCTAATGAACCATCCATCAAATGTGTATAGATATGATTGATAGTAGTCAGTTCTATACTTTTCAAATTTTCCCTTTAGAGAAAGGGAGTTGTTGGCTATACCGTACTGTGAAGGACAGTGACATTCAAGTTATTTCTGTGTTCAAATCCAACACAATGTTTTAAGCCAGGACTATAACTATATCCTCACTTACAGGGCTTGCCACATTTCTAAGTGGGACTTAAAATAAGTGACAGCAAAGTCAGTGGGTTCCACATAACCAACAGAAATAACTCTGATACCAAGTCTCATTCTGTTTTTGTATTTTAGCATCTATGAATTGTTGGCATCAGTTTACAAGTACTGAAACCAAATTATTAAATCAAATCTCTAAAACTCATGCAAATAAACAGCTTTATAAAGTTTGCAGAGCCTAACCACAGTTGGCGTCTTCTGGAGTTCCTGTGGCAATTATGGTTGCTAATCTCCAGGTGAGGCCTGGAGTTCTCCCAGAATTACAACTGATCTCCTGAGTACAGAGATGATTTCCCTTGGGGGAAAGCTCAGCTTTGGAGGTTTGGATTCTATGGTACCAAATCTCTGCTCTGGCACCAAGTCCCGCCCCTGACGAAACTCCACACCCCACAGCCTCCGCCCCAACATCTGCAGCAGCAGCTTCTCCCCCCCCACAACTTCGCAAATTGTAAAGTACTGAGCAGGATGCATCGGTACTGATATCAGCTCATACTTTATTGGAAGTGAAGAACAAGAGAGAGAATGCTGGCTGGCAGGCCAGCTTATATCCCTAAGGCAAACCACACCCAAACATACACCCAACATCCGTGATAGGATTATTTACAGTGGCAAGAGTTCCATAGGTCCTTTCTTGGATCCCAGCCCTCTAATTGGAATGGGCTAGGATCCACTCTGGCTATTGTCTCTTGAAGCGAAGCTAGGGCTCTTCGCCTGACCACATGCGGACCTGACCTCGCACGTGGTTGAACTCAGTACACAGCACAAACCTATGGGCAATGCATTCCATAAGGAAAGAGAAACAATTATTTTACCAAGGGTTGCACTTGTTGGACTGCTGGGATAATAAAAGAAATTGTATGGAAGACCTGAGTTGGTGAGAGGGCCTAGCTAGAGACAGGCAATTTCTGGGGGATTTAAATAAGCATTTGAACTTAACCCAGAAACAAAGAGGCAAATAGGACAATTTTTCAAGACTTGCCATGTTATATGAGCACCACCACAGGCAATGCTGCCACTTTCTGCTCTTAGTTATGTTTCTGGATTACCTTCAAGGACTGCCCTGAAGGTACTAGTCCAATCTGGAAGCATAGATCTCAGTGACAAGAAGCAAAAGGAGAGAAAGTTTCTCTATCAGATGCAACCTGAAAGAAAATCCTGCTAGCAAGGGCACCAACCTGCTCCTCCAAGGTAAGACTGGATCCAAGACAACTTCTGAACTCTTAACTAACATAAAAATTGACAATTGTCCTCCATCTATTCTAGGCAAATCAGTCCCCTCCAAAACATCCACTTTATTAGCAAATATTACCTCTCTATTCTCTGGATTCGGTTTCAGCCTGTTTGCCCTCATCTAGTTGGCCATAGAATCTAGACACTGTTCAGCCACGTTGAATATTGTGTCAGAAATTTATAGCTGGGTGCTATCAGCAGCTTATTGGCAACATCCAACTCCAACATCTTATTTAATTGTCTCATACAAATATTGAAGAACATATATGACAAAATTCCACAGATTCATTTTCAGGCTGCAGAATCCAGAAGTGTCTAAGATTAATATGAAGAATTATTTTTAAACTCACAAGTTTTTATTTAATTATGAAGAACATATATGACAAAATTCCACAGATTCATTTTCAGGCTGCAGAATCCAGAAGTATATAAGATTAATATGAAGAATTATTTTTAAACTCACAAGTTTTTAATTATAATGAATACTTTTGTTAACCAATAACTTCCTTAAGCTACTTCTCCAGGCATCCTGCCAAGTTCACAGTCAGTAGATAAAACTGTTTTTTCTCCATCCCCATCCCCCCCCCCCGATTACTTAAATACAGCGTTGGTGGTAGGCTCTTAAAAATACGACCAGGAACCTGGAGGAATCTTGAGTGGCAGATCTAGGTGGTGGAGTTCTTCTTTCAGGGCTGTCACTGTCATTTTTTTTTTAACCCAGAACATTTCCTATTCTAAAAATAAATCCTGGCTATGGCTCAATTTTAAGCAGGAACTGAAAACTACATTTATGCAGCAAAAGACTGTTCACCATAAAGAAAAAGTGTGAGAAAAGAGCTGCTAATGAAATGATGGCAAGATCAGCAGCCATGACCTTTTTTAAAAACACAGAAGAATGAGCACACACTGGACTTGACAACAGCACCGCAAGCACATGTTGACGTGTCATCAGCTCCTTTTCAATTATGTAAGATACTCTGTTTCTCTTGGATGATGCCAGCAAATATACTTGTTCCACTCCCTGGGTAATGGGATCTCTTAAGATTAAAGCTACTTACACAGCAGACTAGAGTTCTTGCTATACTGTGTTTACAGTTATGGAGATTAAGTCAGTTCTGCTTTCCAAATTAAACAAAATTGCCTGCAGCAGACAAAACTTAATACCACTAGCCTACACTAGTGGAGAGATCAGGGCAGCATGATATTGATTATATGTTTGCTACCAAACTTTTATTTATATATATGGCATACACACAACAAATGTAGGTTTTTGCGTATTATGAATGTTCATGCAGTAAATGAACTACTTCAAAACCAGACATGTATTAAAACCCCACAAATATTTTAGGACAATATTTTAGTTAAATGTTATCTGTATAACTGAGATCATTTCTTGGCTTGCTTATACACAGAGAAACAGCATCATGTACCACTGGCTGTCAAGAAAAATTATATATACACCAATAAATCTAGTGCTTTATAAAGGTGACTAAAATGTTGGAAATGACAGGTTATTGGTACATGTTAATAACCTACTAAGATCCTTTGGCAATTACACATTTTTTTCCTTTGTTTCCATGAATCACCAGTAAGCATGATGATTCACCAAGACAGATTGAAAATGTCTCAAAGAAGCCCAGATTACTTTTTTTACTCAGTCTAAAGATTTACCTTTAATAAATTGTTCAATTTCTTCTTACATTCCTTGATTTACATACCAGTTTTCCATAATACACTCACTGACTTTAGCTACTGAACAATGGGACCTTTAAAACAACATTTTATTATAGGTATAAGCTTTTGTGTGCATGCACACTTCTTCAGATATCTGAAAAAGTGTGCATGCACACAAAAGCTAGAATAAAATCTGCCACATCAGACCAAGATGGGTACCCACCAGAATCACTTTAGCTACATTCAGGTAACACCGACAAATCAGTTTCTATAAAGTGTTTGTTGTTGTTTGTTTGATTGGTTGTTTGTTATGATGGGGATGGAATTGGTTTGTTTTCAGGCTCTTCTGCTCCACTGTCCTCTGAGTTTAGGGATGCCAGATTCCAGATGGGACTTGGGGATCCCCTGGAATTACAGCTCATTCCCAAGCTACAGAGATCAGTGCCCCTGGAGAAAATGGATGCTTTGGAGTCTATGGCCTTGTACCCCACTGAGGTCCTGTCCTCCCCACGCTCTATCCCCAAATTTCTAGGAGTTTCCCAACCTGCATTTGGTTACCTGACCCCTATCCACTGCCAGTGGTTAGGGGGGACCTGGCAATTTATCTGACCCTCAAGTCAGACTGAACATTTCTTGGCTTAGTCATAGTTTGTACATAAGAAATAATTCACAGTTTGTTAACCTGTCATTTCAGATGTCACACTGACCTACTGTTCTTTTCAAACTAGTAAGTCTTCAGTTTCAAAACCATATGCAAGTACAGGAGGAAAAGGGGGATGGGGAATGCCCTGAGAATAAATCAGGCTGGTTTTCATCACAAACCAGAGTTTGTTCATAATATCTAAATACTCTATAACGCTCTCTCTCACACATGCACACACAAAGGGGTTGAATCCATGCAAAATTTCTGCTTGCACAAAATGAAAAAAACAACCCCTGCAATAATTACTTATGCTAAGATAAACTTATTGCACCCCAACTTGTGACTCCATTTGCACGAGATACTGTACAACCAATCCCAGGTTTTCAGGAAGTGAATCTAGCAGCTTCCTCAGTCTCATTATGGCTCCCCAATGTACAATATGGAAGATGTGAAAGATTATTACCCTTTTTGAGGTCATTAAATAAAGTCCTGGAGTTTTTCCATTTATGAGTTGCTCTTAGGGTTGTCCCAAAACAATCCTCCAAATGTGTTGCAAGTGCGAAGGGCTGAAGGCTGACTTTGTGGATATAATCCCTTCTGCAAGTGAAAATATACTAAATAGATTTCTTATTCAGTTTGCACATTGTTGGAGTCAACCCATTGTCTTTAAATAGCACTCAAGACTGAGATGCTGTTTAACATTCATAAAGCTGATCAAAGAAAATTATTAGGTCTATAGATAAGTGCAAGTGTTCCTCAGTAGTATGTAGTGCCTTTGTCCAGCTTTGTCTGGTGTGCCAGATATAGCTCTTTCTTGATAAATAGGATTTGGTCTCAGATACTCACATTCTGATCAGATCTAGACTAGAATACCACAACACACTCTAAGTGATAATGCCTACAAAGACTGTACCCCCACTCACCCCAGCAACACTATCATCAAGTTTGCTGATGACACCACTGTGGTGGGGCTCATCTCTGGGAACGACGAGTCTGCTTATCGGGATGAGGTGGAACGGCTTTGTGTTTGGTGTGGGGAAAATAATTTGATTCTCAGCACCACCAAGACTAAGGAATTGGTGGTGGACTACAGGAAGAACAAAATTAAGCCACTGTTTATAGGCGGAGAATGTGTGGAGAGGGTGGTTACTTTCAAGTTTTTGGAAGTGACTATTAAGCAAGATTTGACTTGGAGCGTTAATACCACTGCTTTGGTGAAGAAGGCCCAGCAGAGGCTATATTTTCTCAGACTCTTAAAGAAAAACAACTTGAGTGAGAAAACACTGACGTCTTTCTATCGTTGCTCAATAGAAAGCATTTTATCATACTGTGTCTGTGCCTGGTTTGCCAGTTGTACGGCTGCGGATAGGAAGGCACTCCAGAGAGTTACCATCACAGCTCAGAAGATCATTGGCTGCCCTCTCCCATCCCTGGAACAACTGTACAGCTCTCGATGCTTGAAAAAGGCAAAGAACATTTTGCAGGACTCATCACACCCTGGACACTCCTTGTTTGAATTGCTGCCTTCGGGCAGAAGATACAGGACAATTAAAACAAGGACAAATAGATTAAAAAACAGTTTTTATCCAAGAGCCATTATTGCCCTAAATGCTGCATGAGATTGGAACTGGGGACATCAGTGGTCTAGTTGCTATGTGAACTTTAGGGGAGCTATGAAGCAGTAGTGAATGGCTGTGTGAGCGCGCATGATTATTGTTGTTGATCACTGAAATGATTGCACTTTTAATTTCGTTGTACTATGTACAATGACAATAAAGTATATTATTATTATTATTATTATTATTATTATTATTATTATTATTATTATTATTATTATTATTATTATTATTGCTTCCCAATGCAGCACCTGGACTCATCTGTTCACAGGTACAAATTATTAGGAACCAGGTGCTCTGGCATTGTGCTGGCACACAAAATAACTTCTGGCAAAAACCTGGAAGTGATGTCATTAATCAGGCAAACACTCTAGGTGGTCTGACTTCCTTTTTTTTTAACTGTGATGTCATGAACTGGCGCAGCCGCCCATTTTCTCCCATTCCCTCCCACTCCTGGCATTCTCGGAAGTGGCAGGGAAAAGGTATAAACGGTGGGAGGCCTCCTTGTCCCCATTCTCATATGATGAACACAGTGTCCAGGTAGGATGGTATGACAACAGGCCAGGGATGTAAGGCCCAGCTCTTACCCAGCCAACAAGCAATGGATATGTATGGAAATGTAAGGTAACCCCTATTTTATGATATTCCTTGGAAAAAAACCCTAGTCTTTTATATGATTAAATACATTTATTGGGGCCTTTGTGGGTTCCCCGGTAAATCAATTGCTTTCACTGCTAGGAATCAATTGCTTTTGTTTGTATTTTGATTAAAAAGTAATATTGTTAATTGGGTTTGTGTCCTTTATAAAGTTTATATCTCTGGTACCTGGCATTACATTTAATGGCACACATGGCCCAGCTCAACAAAGTGACATTTATGCCAAATCTGGCCCTCTTAACAAAAGGCAGTCTCTTAAGTATGCTGGTCCTAGGCCATATTGGACTTCATAGGTCAAAATCTATATCCTGAATTGGGACTAGAAATGAGCAGTCAGATAATAAAAATCTTAATACACTGCCTGTTAGTCCATACTTGTTTGCTGTGAGCCAGTTTGGTGTAGTGGTTAAGTGTGCAGACTCTAATCTGGGAGAACCGGGTTTGATTCCCCACTCCTCCACTTGCATCAGCTGGATGACCTTGGGCAAGCCATAGTTCTGGCACAGCTGTTCTTGAAAAAGAGCAGTTTCTGTCACAGCTCTCTCAGCCCCACCTACCTCACAGGGTGTCTGTTGTGGGGAGAGGGAAGGAAAGGAGTTTGTAAGCCGCTCTGAGACTTCTTTGGGTAGTGAAGAGTGGGGTATAAATCCAGTCTCTTCTCTTCTTTTTCTCTTCTATTGCATTCTGAATTACCTGAAGTTTCCAAAAAGTCTTCAAGGGCAGCACAAAACAGATTGCATTACAGTAATCCAACCTGAAGTTGACAAAAATATGCATAACTATGTCCTGTCACATACTTTCTTTCTTGAGAGCTCAGATGATCTGCCAAGGCTCCTTTTTCTTTATGCTCCACCCAGAGACAGGAAAATTTTGTTGCAGTTTCTGATACAGGGAATGTTCTTCTCAAAACTATTTGCTTGGCACTTGACTTTTTTTTCTTTTCATGCACCAGAATAAAACATTTTCATTTACCCAGAAATCTGGCTGATTTTGTTGAATTGTTCAGTTGTTACTGTGATATTATTCTCCTTTTCCTACCTCTCTGGCTGTTTCATTGGTTTTTGCTGCTGAGCCGTGCCCTCCTCTTCCCACAAGACTTTAGGTCAGGGGTATCAAACATGTGGCCCGTGGGCTGGATCAGGCCCCAGAGGGCTTCTATCAGGCTTGCAATGGAACTGCCTGTCTCCTGCTTTTTCTTCCAGTTCTGTTGCTGTATCAAAGCTTGCTTTTCCAGATTCTCTCAATTGCTCAGGAGAGAGAGATAGGCAAGCTTCTGTTCCCTGCAGTGGCTGAGGCTCTTCCACCTCCCCTTCCCAGGGGGAGAGAGGAAAGGAACCAGAGCTTGCCTCCTGGCCAGGCTGCCTCAATCACACAGGAAACAAAAGCAAGCCTTTCTTCTCCTCCATTAGCTGAGGCTCCTCCCTGAAGGGAGGAAGGGAGGAAAGGACAGAGAGCTTGCTTTACTTGGTTGCCTCAATCACATCGGAAAAATACAAAGCACCTTTAAGACCAATAGAGTTTTATTCAAGGTATGACCTTTTGTGTGCCTTACTACAGTGTGTGCGTTTTGTTGAGTTCGTTATGCTGTGGCTCTCCTGGGTGCAACTGGGTTTCCCTCCCCCTTTTCATTGTATTCACACCCTCAAGATTCAATCTTTCACAGTAAGAAAGTAATGTGAACTATTTAGATGAGGAATAACAACAAGCTAGTGAGGTGCATTACACTGAGAGTGTGTGTCCAGACCAAGTTCATCCAGCACATTTCCTTTGAGAATTTTGAACTTAGACTTCCCAGACCACTGAGGAAGACTACAGTTTTGTAGATAAACACATAACCCTCAGTCTGTTCATGGTGCCTTCTCATGTTCTTGACCAGCACACAAAGCAATTTATGTACAAAAGCTCACAATGCCCAGCCATTTCATATTTTCCACTGAGTCCTAGGCTCAGAACTCTGAGAATGAGATTTCTGTAGTGAATATTAATAAATCAAAAGTAGGTTTGCAGCTTACAGATACACACTTGAACAATATACTCAAGATTGCAACAGCACAGACATTTTGATGCAATAATTCAGAGGAAGAGGTGTCAGACACTGTTAAATAAACAAAATATTACAAGAATGCTAATATTTTAAGCATGTTTTTATTTTAAGTTAAAACAAATTTTGTGCTTGTGTCCTTTATAACATTTATATCTCCACTATTGCATTCTGTAACAGCGTTCCGTGCGCCTTGGTGTTTAGTCATGCCGGCCACATGACCACGGAAATGTCTTTGGACAGCGCTGGCTCTTCGGCTTGGAAACGGAGATGAGCACCGCAACCCTAGAGTCGGATTCGACTGGCTTTCGAGCAAGGGAACCTTTACCTTTACCTTTACCTGGCACTACATTTTATGACACACATGGCCCAGCCCAACATAGTCTCATTTATGTCAGATTTGGTCCTCATAACAAATGAGTTTGACACTCCTGCTTTAGGTATTTCATTTTTTAAAAAATGTGCTTTTGCCTTTTATCTTCTTGTTAGTCACACCAGGAAATTATGTCTCAGGGATTGCTTGAAAATTCTTCAAATGAATAGTTTATTGATGGGATCTAATCTTTTTTCTGTTATCCATTTCATCTTTGGAGAAGAAACATGATTTTATAATTGCCAGGAAATTCATAATTTCCATTGTATTACCTAGACATTTTATTTTTTAGTATTTCAAGATGTTTGTGGGCAGAGGGGAAATGAAGGATGTAGCAGGTTCTCTGGAGACAATTTCAAGCATTATGTCTTAGTGACCTGCCTAATTTTAAAGTGAAACTTGAGAATATATACACTGAGGTCCTTTAGAAAGACACAGTGAAACTTATATAGACACTAAATATGGTCATCACCTTGCCTGGCAGAAACTTGTCAGCTCTAAAACATCTTCTGCTAGATTTATGCAAGTAGAATAGTGAAATCCTACATCAAGAGCCTGTATTTTTCTTGCCACTAAGCTTGCATGACAATTGTCTCTTCAGACTGCCATGAAAGACTATACTGGCAAAAAGAAATGAAGGAAAGGAAATTAATTGATAAAATGCCCAGAGCAAAATCCTATACCTCTTATGATGTATTCCTACTTGCAATGTTGCAAATTTTAATTAGCCTAGAATGAAAATGAACAGTATGTAAAGATGTGTTTACAGCAGTTCCTAGTTATAGTCATAGGAATTTAGATCACTCACTTTAGAAAAGACTTACAAAATATTTCAAGCCAATAAAAAGTCTTTTGTTGTATGTTCTCCTCCATTTTTCCTGGATTATACACAACAGATCAGTTAAATTACAATGAAAGCAGCTACATGCTTTCAAGGTTCTTCATATTTATTTACTTCTTACCTAATTAGATTTTACAATACGGTTCACAACATAAATATTAACTATATTATTAATAAAGTGAATAGTAACTAACTATAATGAAAATAATAAAGGCAACAGCACAGAAGTCAACTGGTCAAAATGCAGTAACATGGCCTAACAACCAGCCCTGCCTCTTGTTTCCCATCACCACTTGATACAACCATAGAGTCTTCATGATTCCTAGAAAGGACTGGATCACTTCCAGAAACAGCTGACAGGCACCTTCACCCCACTACTTCTCCTGATTGCCATGCTAGCTCAGTAGTGGGTTGCTGTTAAGAAGATGACCAGACACCAAAGACAAGCTTCATTCTAACAGCGAAAAGAGGGAATTGTTCAAAGCTATTATAAGCTATTCAGTTCAAGGCCTGATTTATATCGGACACAGAACATATAAAGGCAATCTTATACAAACAAGGGTTTACTGTGAATTGCATCATGTTTAAACCAGGTCAGCTCACCCTATGTATGCCACAGCAGGGATACATAGCCCAGAATTATGCAATGCTGGTGATCTTATTTAAACAAGACCCATGTGGTATGATACATATGGCCTAAGTGACAAAGGAACTGTCAGTGAGATGTTCACTAACTCCTTTTTTGATATGTTTTCTCACATAACCATTCCTTTTGGATCATTCAAAATTTATTCTGCACACAGCATTTGGGGACAGGAATAACAGAACTGAACAGGCTCTTTTTTGCAAATTTCTAATGAAACATGTTTATTTCGAAGCAACTTGTTACAGAGGGTATAAAGGAGTCCATGCAGAGTGTTACCCAAGCTGAGATGATGTTGCATTTATGGTATATTTATAAAGTCACTGGAGACAAGAAATGTAATACACTGGAGACAAGAAATATAATACCCTACACTACCATCCTATACAGGATTCCCTAGCGAACTTTTAGAAAAAAATAAAGCAATAGAAAATCGCACACAAACTTAGCAGCAGCAGACCAGTTAAAAAAAACAAAAACAAAAACTCTCCATACAACCAACAACATGAAATCAGCATACAATCATTATCAAAAACAGGAAACTGTCCTTTTTAACAGTCTTTTTAAAAAGTACTATTTCCAATAGTTGGCAAAACATTAAGGAAAGGAATATTCCAGAACTGCACCACTCAACTCTCCCCTGGGACAATTCACATATTTCAAATGGTGGACAAACACCAAGAAGTATCTCTGATAATGATATTAATTTAGCAGTAATTCCATGTGGGACAAGACAGCTCTTAAGATATTTTGGTCCTATTTAGCAAAGGGCCTTTAATATCAAAAAGCAGCAAATTGCCTCAAATAAGGCATTGTAGCTAGCACCTCCAAACAGTAAACTTAAATTTTTTAAGAAAAATGCAACCCACCAAATGCAAGTTCTTTATCTAATTGTGAAAGCATATTATGGGACAATGTGAGTACAATAAAAACCCCAACACTTTAATTGTTTTAAAAAGCAGCTTGCAGGAGTGGGAGTGATTTTGAATGAAGGTGCAGCAGTGGAAATGAATACTTAACTCTTTCCTTGCCCAGTTTTTTTTTTTTTTTTTGATAAAATTTCCCACACAAAGTTTGTCTGCCCAAGACATTAAAACAAATCTTTGCTTTTCAACCACTGGTATAATTGGATCTAGCATATGGAGCAAAATATCCCATCTTTCCACCTCTGTTCAAATGCCAATTCCCTCTCCTCTGCTCGGAGCAAAATATGCCATAGTCCCATCCCTATTCAAATACCAATTCCCACCCTCTGCTTTTCTTTGAAAAAACCACAATGTAACCACATATATAAGTTGCAAGTTGTAGGGAAAAGGCAATATTTTATATAATAGATATTTATTTTAAATCACACTATAGGAAAAGGAAAAAATATCTAAAGGATTCTGGAATATAATACTAAGAACTTTTGGCACAGTTTGTATCCATCCATTCTGAAGGATTTTTAAAAACTTTTTCTCATGTTCAGAATTCATCACAAACTTCTATTTTGATCTTTTCTCATATGCACCAGATACCACCAATTTCACCTTTCCCCCCTGCTTTTTAAAAAATTCCCTGCTTTTAAAAAAATTCAGGATCATAATTAAGGCTACACAGGATATTGTTTCCAGTGTGATACTTCTGTCATGTGAGTCTCACTAATTAAATGGCTGGACCCAGCCTTGCAGAAAAAAGTGATGGCTCTATAAAAAAAATCTCTTATAATATTTATTAAGTATTTTTCTATTTACTATAATGTGATGGAAAATGTGTTTCGGGGTACTGTTACAAGGCATAACCTACCAAAGAAAAAAGCTATTTTAAGACAGAAACTTATTACTTTAAGTTATCATTCAAAATTTAGTACTATAGACAAGCAGCTAGATAAATTATAAATGAGAGAATGAATGTGAGTTCTGTTTTACATCCATAAAAATTAAGTCTGGAAATGTAATAATGGCAAGAAAGAAAATGGAATAATAGAAGGCAAACCAGTTACTTCCAAAAGTTAATCAATTGGCTTTTTAAATATCAGGATAATTTATACAGAGGAAGACATCTCAACAATATTTGTCTCACTAGGTTTCATCCCTTTATAAGAAAGCCTTGGTTATTGGACAGGTTTGATTTCTGACCAGGGTACTGTAGCTTCCCTAGAGCAAGAAATTATTTTTGAACCTCCTTTTGTTCAATTCAATCACAATTCTTTAAGGGGGAAAAGTTATTGGATTTGGATATGCAAAAGGCAGATGGAAAATGGTGACTCGATGGGAACAGTCTTGTACATTTACAAATTAATTGGAAGTTTAAGAACCATGGTCTTCTTTCTTCTTTCCTTTTCAGAGATCAGATGATCTTGAGCAATGACTAAAAGAAAATATACATTATTTTCTAAAGGAAAATATGCACCAAAACTGAGGTTCATTTAAGACTTATTGGCGACAGCATGTTTGTATATTGCAACAAACTGGAAGAAAGATAAACCTCTACCTTTAACATTGTGTAAGATTAAAACCTGGGATCTTATGGTTATAGAGAAGATCTCTTTAATTGTTAACCCTGCAGATTCAGATTCTAAGTTTTCTCATTTTTTAGACAATTAATTATTTCTTATTTGGAACAAATGAACTGTCATAAAGGTGGGGAGATCCCCTCCAAATATAGGTTCCTTTTTGCATGATTGTTAAATCTGTCTCCTGTAATAGTGTATTGTATTGTACTGTATTTATTTTAATGAGCAACAAGTAAATTTTTATTAAAGGAAAATGTGCTAGACAGAACTCTGGCAACCAAGTAGGTTGTGTTCAGGTCATTGTCTAGCATCAGATAGGTGTAACACCTTGAGCCCCAAGGGCCAGATACAAATCTAGGGTAATGTTCATAAACTCAAAATGTAAATCCAATTTATTTAAATACAACACAAGATGCCAAGATGGCACCGGGCTGCCGTGGACGTGGAGTAGCTCTGTTTTAATTCCTTGGATTACCTTTTGTCGGCTTTTCCTGCCTTTATTCTTCTGTTAACAGTTGGTGAACTGTGAGCCCATTTGCTTTTTCTCTTGTGAGAAGACTTGCTTTTTGAAGTTAGTCCCATTGAATATCTTGATGGGCAACTCCTTCTGACTAAGGAGACAGCAGTATTTGAGGTTATCTGTTAATTAACTCCCTTGTCCTAGCTACTCAATGGGAAAGAAGAAGAAACATATTACAGACTTGAGCCCCTCGACTAATCTAGGAAAGCACCCATGTATTGAGGCTTTTTAAAAAAATGCTGGTCCCCAGCTTTTGGATATTAAGGATGGAAATTTCTTGCATGTTGCCTTACCGGAGGTTTCAGAGAGAAGGGGTGGTTTGTCTGATGAGCTAAATGACTATTTGGGAACTTCAGCAAGTGAAATACCCATGGTGTCTCCTAAGAGGGTCCCCTCTGAGTGAGCAAGAGAATCTGAATGCCGATACTCCCTCTTCTGTGTTCAAGAGAAGTCTTAATGACCTGTCTCAAATGATATTGGGAACCTCCTGATTAATTTTAGTGTATTAATGAGGGATTCCATCCAGATCTTTGCACAAGCTGGGAAAGAATTTGGACTCCCTGAGAACTAGCCTACAATTTCTCCCCCCACTGGTCAGGATGCACCAAGACAGGCTTCTACTGGCATTTACCCTGCACATGTCCACCAGTTGAACCAGATGTCAAATTGCCTTATCAATTTTTCCTGATCTGAGGAACAGAGGCAGATGGTCTTCCTGTAGATCTACTTTAGTTTCCTTGGCTGCACTAAGACTAGACAATCATCCATTGATCATCCTCCCTTTACCAAGATGCAATTTGACTGACAGACTTTTGTTAACTTTTAAAAGTGATTTTATTCCTAAAGTCTTATGGAATAAAAAGTCTCATTTGACTCATTTTAAGATCTTTCTCACAAGGGTCTTCCATGACCCTATAATAAAACTTCTATTCCCTAATGACTGTCCCACAAGAGCCAAAATTTCTAAACCTGCTGTCCCACTAAGTAATTTGCCTGATGCTACTGAGGCTAGCTGTAGTTTGCCAACAGATACTTCACCTGTGACTGACCATAAGGATACTGCTCCATCTGTTCCTAATTGGACGGAGCCACCCCAGGGAAAACTTAGTGCTCTAAGGAGCTGTATCACTACTGCGATTATATCTTGCCTTGCTGAGGACCATTCGACCCACTCCGTCACTTTACAGAAGCTTAGTATGCCAATTTCAACTCAGCTTCAACAAACATCTGAAACCAAACACTGATGATTATTGTTAAGTATGAGACTCAACAACGTAGTAAGCTTAACAAGTGATTTCAGCTTTATTAACGACAAACACCAACTCAGGAACACACAACAAACAGTGGAGCACAGCTCCTTTTTAAACTCTCCCGGGCTGTCAAAGCCACTCGAGAAATAGTTAAGGACCAATAGAAATACAGAGATAAGGCCCAATCACAACTGTTCCCACTTTGATACATTATCACACAGTGATTGGCTATTTACACTGGTTTCGCAGAAACCGACCAATAGGAATGCGACAGCTTAGAATCCACATTCAGAATTAAGCTTAACATGGAAAAGAATAGGCTTGATTCACAGTTCAATACATAACAATTATAGCCTTGCTCCAGCATTGCTTCATGCTCCCCTATTGCTTGACTCCGTGGCTCCTTCAACTTCCTCATTCTCCAGGCTTCTAATGGTTGTGTATGCTAAGAATCTCATAATGATGTCAACACAACTATGCCTGAAGATTAACTAACATTTTCTAAACCATCATCTTGTAACACCTGTCCCAAATTAAAATTTATATCATGGAACATTGCTGGCTGGGAGGAAAACATTATGACCCGGATCTTATTAATTATTTGAGTACTTTTGATATCATATTTCTTCAAGAAACTTGGACTATGAATGATTTTTCCATCCCGGGATTTACTTCTTTCCTCCTCCCTGCCTTTAAAACTAAGGCAGGCCTCTGTTGTTTGGTGAATTCAGCTTCTAACTTTACAGTTAACAGGGGTCTTTTCGTAGAAGAACAGCTGCAGGAGCTCATTAGCATATGGTATGCTAATGAGATATTAGGCTATTAGCATATGCCATGCCCCCTGATATCACCGGAAGTGATGTCAGAAGGGGAAGCAAAAGGGGGGGGAGCATCTTCAAAAGCCTCCCCTTCCCTTCCCCAGCTGGTCTGGGTGGGGGAGCTAAGAGAGAAGGGGTTTAAAGTTTAAACTCCTTCTCAGGAGAGTTGGGCCACAGAAGGAGGAAAGAGGGAAGGAAAGAGAGAGAGTAGAGAGAAGGAAAGAAGGAAGGAAAGAGAGAAAGAGAGGGAAGAAGGAGGGAAACAGGAAAAGGAGGAAAAAAGAGAAGAGAAGAAGGTGGGAAAGAAGGAAAGAAAGAGAGAAGAGAAGAGAAGAATGAGGGAAAGAGGAAAAAGAAAGAAGGAAAGGAGGGAATGAAAGAAATTCAGTGGCAATTCAGCCCCATTATACTCTATGGGCCATTGAAGTCAATGGTGAAAACATAGGGTATATTCTGGGGCTGGAGGAGGGGTTTGAGGGAGAGGCTCCAAGATCACAGGATAGCTGATGGAGCCTCTCCCCAAGATACCCACCAAGTTTCAAGAACATTGGACCAGGGGGTCCAATTCTATGGGCCCCCAAACAGGTTGCCCCATTTCCTCCATTGTTCTCTATGGTGGGAAAAAAGTTATTTTTTCCCACCATAGAGAACAATGGAGGGAATAGGGGCAACCTGTTTGGGGGCCCATAGAATTGGACCCCCTGTTCCAATGTTCTTGAAACTTGGTGGGTATCTTGGGGAGAGGCTCTATCAGCTATCCTGTGAGTTTCTAGCCTCTCCTTCAAACCCCTCCCCTCCAGCCCCTAGAATATACCCTATGTTTTCACCATTGACTTCAATGGCCCATAGGATATAATGGAGCTGAAATTGACATTCGGCTGCCTGAAAGACTCTCTGGGACGCCGGCTGGGGGCGGGGCTTGGCTCCTGAGCTCCCGGAGCTGCGCTCCGGTGCGCTCCCCCCCCCGAAAAGACCCCTGACAGTTAACCAGCTCCTGCCCAAACCTCCATATGTTCAAACCTTTTTGCTCGAATGCTGTGTCAGACAATTTCTTATGTTAAATGTATAAATTTCTCCCTTTACCTTGATTAGCCCCTTGGTCTGTTTTGAGGAATCATTTAGATTTTTTAACTACCAAAACCCAATGTTTCCTCATTGTAGTTGGCTATTTGAATGCTAGATTGGGTCCTAATAATGATGACCTGGCTGCCCATATGCAATGGGATAGTGATGACTCAATTCCTTCTTCGTTTCAAGTACATAGGACCTCAAAAGACCTAGTGATCAAGCAAGCAGCCTCACACTTGGTGGACCTTTGTGCTAGATATAACCTCAGGATTTTAAATGGTTTTATTTCTGGTAATAGTTGGAAATTTTACTTTTTTTTCATCTAGAGGATCGAGCGTTGTGGACTACATCTTAGTTTCCCTTGACTTGCTTTCAAGAGTCGCTGACTTCAAGATTGGTATTCGCTCTGAAAGTGATCATTCTCCTACTCAGATGTTCTTACGGTTAGAGTCACCTTTACTGCTGGAGCCATCGTCAGAATCATCTTCTTCATTTCATCTGAGAATAATATGGTCTAAAGACCTTCGAGACCTGTTTGATCAATGGTCCACTTCTGCTTAAGCTTTGCATTTAAAACAAACTATCTTTCAAGCCAAGTCTCCAGTAAAAGCCATTACAGCATATCAAGACATCATTAACTCCTTAACTGAGCTTCCAGGATCAACATACTTACCAAGAAATGCCAAAGGTCCCTACTTGGTTTGATTCCGAATGCTGGACTGCTAAGAAATACAACAGAAAGCAGCTGTGAAAAACATTCCCGAAGATATCAATACTGGTTCACTAACCATTGTCTCAGAGCAGTCCTGCTCACAATCCACTTTGTAGAAGGCACAGACAGCACTGTGTGTTCTTCCTGAGGCTAAGCCTGGAACAGAGTCCCAGATCAAGAAGGGTTTCTTGCAACAGCAAGAACTCTTCATGTGAAGATGTTAGATGAGATTTCAAGTTTGTTTATTGCCCTAGGAGCAATTCCCTTTCCTCCTGGCAAGATGAAGTGGGGCAGCTCTGTACTAGGGTGCTGATTTGAATCTGCATTTGCATTTTTAAATCAGTTTTGTGCTGCTGTAATGCCATCAAACACAGAGAAAGACAACGTCACATAGGGAATGCTCAAAAGAGTCTGAGATCACCAAAATCCAGATAACAACACCATATAGTAGCTGAAGTATTATTTCAGAATTGAACACTTGAATTGCACTTGGTAGTTTAAGAACCATCTCCCTATATTATAGAAGCCAAATGATGATGGCACTTCTCTAGAACATTCCACACGCTCCAGAATTGGTTGGCACCTTGGTGTGTCAATCTCAGGGTGTCTGTCAGCACTGGCTGTGTCGCTGCCTTCATTGCCATGGTCCCACCCAAAGAGGCGGCACACCCACCATCTCTGCTTCACTCTGCTGGGAGCACCTGGATGGAACAGACGCTCCAGCGGCAGAAGACCTGAGCCTGATCGTGCCGCCACTGCAGTCATCCTTGCTCCAGAGAAGGTCACCGCCTGGGCTGCGTGCAGCTGGATGACGGACAGGACAGGTGCTCCAGCAGGAGGGGCTCCACCTGAGCCTGCTGCTGCCATCCTCACTGAGGCAGGCAGGCAGGCAGGCAAGGAAAGGCTTCCAGAGCCCCCTGCATCACCTCTCCCCACTCATCCACTGGCTGGGTGGGGACAGGCCTCTGGAGGCCCCCATCCACCACTTTCTGCTTGTCCTGGCCTGCTGGGGCCTCCACCAATGGTGGGGTTCAGGGAGGAGGCAAGAACAGGTGGCCTGCCCCCCGGGTCTTCCACGGGGGCAGAGGCCCAAGGGGAGCTGCAGCCGGGTGGCCTAGGACAGGCGCTCCAATACGGGGTGCTCCACCTGAGCCTGCTGCTGCCGCTATCCTCACCAAGCAGGACAGGCAGGGAAATGCCTCCAGAGGCCCCCACATCAACTCTCTCCACTCGACTGCCGAGCCAACCAGGTGGGGACAGGCCTCTGGTGGTCCCTGCGCCACCTCTTGCCCTGGCCCGCTAGGGCCTCCGCCAATGGTGGGGTTCAGGGAGGAGGCGAGGCCAGACAGCCAGGCCCCCCGGGATCTTGAACAGGGGGAGGCCTGAGGGGAGCCACAGCCGGGCGGCCGGGGACAGGTGCTCCAGCATGGGGGGCTCCACCCAAACCTGCTGCCACCACCACCATCCTCACCAAGCCGGACAGGAGGGGAAACACCTCTGGCGGCCCCCACATCACCTCTCCCTGCTCACCTGCCAGCCGCAGACAGGCCTCCGGAGCCCCCGCATCACCTCACCTCACTCACCCTGGCCCGACAGTGGGGTTCAGGGAGGAGGCGGGCCCAGGCAGCCTGGACCCCTGGGGGCCTCAAATGTGGAGGGGAGGCCCAAGGGGAGCTGCAGCCCGCCAGTCTGGCTAGTGTCCATTGTCTTTACTGCCATATCGGGCCTTCTTCCTAGTTGTATAATGAAGCGCATCCCAAGATATGCATTTGGATATATGCATTCTGATACAAGCTGCTATTTATGACGTCACTGGGGGACCAAAAGAGCTACATATGTGTGGCATTTACATGGGCTCCTCTGGTAGTCTAGTCCATGTGCATTCAAGTGCAATCCTAGAATGACATTTTAGGTGGAACTGTGTGGAAAGACAGGGGGAGAGAAAGAGACAGAAAGGTGAACTGAAATGGATTGTATCCTTATTGAAAATATAAAATACCTAAAGAAAAAGCAAAGAAAAAGGCAAATTCAAAGGGAATTGGGACTATAATTTGCTAAGGATATTATAAGAATAATGAGCTAAAATAACAAGAAAAATGTATGGACTGGTAGCTTCCATTTCATTGTATCTGAAGACGTGTGCATGCACACAGAAGCTTTTACCTTGAATAAAACTCCATTGGTCTTAAAGGTGTCACTGGACTCAAACCTGATCAAAACTTTTGCAGTAGGTGGCAAAAAAATATAGGTAATGACTTAGATGATTTAACATGGAAATTTATTTTCTCTCATGGTACCATTTGTCTCTCTTTTAGAGAAAAGCTGTTGAAAATTATTTACAGGTGTCATTTAACTCCTTTAAGGTTGGCAAAGATCTTTAAGACTAGCACCAGCTTATGCTGGTTCTGTAAAGAAGGGAAGGCAGATTTCTTTCACATATGGTGGGCATGCATATGTGCCTCCAGTTATTGGAGAAAAGTAATGAAAATTATATCAATTGGCTTGGAAAACCAAATCCCCTATAAACCAGAAATACTGCTGCTGAATTACCTACCTGATATCCCTAGAGATCAGCAGATATTTGCCTTACATATGATTACTGCTGCCAGGATGGTTTCTGCCCGGCAATGGAAACAAAAAAAAATATATCCCTAAACTACTAGATGCTGAAGAATTTCAGACAGATGACATAATTCGGAAGAGGAACGGTTCCCAAACGGTTTCTGGTTTGTCATTTCAGAGAGAACCATTTTAGAACCGGTTCCCTATTGGAATATATTTCTAATTTCACACACAAACGCTTCTGTCCCGTTTAGGAAACAGAGCTGAAGGGGTTTACCTGTCAACTGTTTCCAAGTAGTCTTCAGTTTCCTCTCCCAGTTCCAATGCACTTTTTCCTCGCTGTTTTTCACCCACACGGGTGATCTCCAGCGTTTTTGGGGGGAACATTCACTTTATAGCATGATAGCGCAATACGCTATAATGCAACACCATTATAGCAACCCCACCATTGGAATGCCTGGAGTATTGTGTACGTTCCAAGGGCAAAAAAAGCCGGAGATCGCCCACATGGGCGAAAAACGGCAGGAAAAAGTGGTGCAGTCTGAAATGGCAAATCACTTCAGATCCAGCCACGGCTGGATTGCCCATTGGGCAAACTAGGTGCTCGCCTAGGGTGCACCGGCCTCAGGGGTGCCAAATGGCACCCCACTCCCCCGAAAGCCTAACCGGGTGCCAGCCACCACCGCTAGACCCCCCGCCCCCTTCCCAGCTTTCCTGGGGGCCCCGCAGCTGCGGAGCCCCTGGGAAAGCCGGCGTTGGGAGGGAGGGGGCGGCAGCTAGACCCCCGCCCCATTCCCGGTTTCCCTGGGGGTCCCGCAGCTTCGGAGCCCTCAGGAAATCTGGCGCTTGGAGGGAGGGGGCGGCAGCTAGACCCCCGCCCCTTCCCGGCTTCCCTGGGGGTCCTGCAGCTGCGGAGTCCCCAGGAAAGCTGGCGCTGGGAGAGAGGAGGTGCTGGCTAGACCCCCTGCCCCCTTCCCGGCTTTCCTGGGGACCCCGCAACCACGGAGCCCCCGGGAAAGCTGGCGCTGGGAGGGAGGGGGTGGCGGCTAGACCCCCCACCCCCTTCCCGGCTCCCTGGGGACCCCGCAGCTGCGGAGCCCTGGGAAAGCTGGCGCTGGGAGGGAGGGGATGGCGGCTAGACCCCCCGCCCCCTTCCCGGCTTCCCTGGGGATCCCGCAGCTGCGGAGCCCTGGGAAAGCCGGCACTGGGAGGGAGGGGGCGGCGGCTAGACCCCCTGCCCCCTTCCCTGGCTTTCTTGGGAGCCCCACAGCTGTGGAGCCTCCAGGAAAGCCAGCGCTCTGCCGCCGCCCCCTGGTCTCCAGGCCCCACCGAGAAGTTGGCATCCCCAATGGGGGCGCCCAGGCTGTCCTGCCTAGGGCGCCCAGACACCTGGAGCTGGCCCTGGATCCAGCTCTTTACCAGAAGGGGAAACCCATGTGTGAAATGGCAGCCCTATACTAGTTTACTCCACAACGGATCAAAAACAGCTTCGAACTGGCTTCAAAAGGGTAATGTGAAATTCCTCGTTAAAAATAAAGGAGATTTATACTTTAGTGAAATTAACACTTGTCAGAAAAATGGAGATACATACAGAGTAGGCCTTTTATGGTCAAGAGCAATACAAAGTATGAAACTGGCAATTGTATACTTGGAAACAGTATTAATATTGTCTGTTGCTGTTGAAGGATTTTCTATGTCCATGGAGGCAAGAGGAAAGGGGGTTTAGATACAGAATGACAATGTATCTTATGAACTTTTTGTATTTTTGTATATATCTGTAGTTTCTTTATTTTAACATTTTTTTTTTTAAAAAAAGGTGCCACTGGACTCAAACTTTGTTCTGCTGCTTCAGACCAACATGGCTACCCGCCTAAATCTATCTTCATGGAAGGCACCACACTAAGCCACATGGAATGGCACTCCATCAACCTTATGAAGAAACTTTTACAGGTACAGATGGATATTTCCTTTCTTACAAAATGCAAACACCTGGACATTATACCTAACGGACTGAGAATTAAGAATCCTCTACAATCCACTTATCCCACAAACTATGCAGAAAAACTATGTCTCACATTCTCCAAGAAACTACTCAAACATCTGATCAGTGTTCCGTACTACAAACAGAAGCTGATCAAGGAGGAACTCTCTGAACTGGATATTTCAACAAGGAATCAATCTGCCTGGCAAAATTTCCACAAGAAAAGACAAGCCATTTACCACTCTCAATTGGAGGTGCTGAAGCAACAGCCAAAAATATATATATTAAAAACTCTCTAACCTGCAGGTTGCTAATCTTAAGAACAAGAGCTCTTCCAACAATATTGTCAACCTGTCACAGCACACTCACCCCAGCAGAGGAATCAGTCCTTTCATGAGAACTTTCATTTTGCTCCACCAAAGCCACACAACTGATTCAGTTCTGCAGGGACATGAAAGCCTTTTCCTGCCATCTATGCCTGAAAGAGTACTTTCAACATACCCAAGAACAGAGCAAGAAAGAACAGGCAGCATCTTCACAACATACCATCACACAATCTACTGGAGAACAGCTACCATCCCTCCAACCCACCAATGAACAAGATACTTACCACCACATACCATCAAAACAATGCTATATTGCCACAGGGACCTCTCCTGATGGTTGCAATGCCACAATGGATCTTTACATAGAATGTTTTTTTGCCGTAGGTCCAAACTGATGTGATCAACAAACAACATTGCGTACAGCAGAATCTCAACCATGCTGAAAGGAAGATCATAGACAGTGTCAGCAACAATCCAGATATTATAATTAATGAGGCAGACAAAGGTGGAGCCATTGTCGTCATGAATAAATCAGACTACATCCAGGAGGCTCAAAGACAACTCTCAAATACTGCTTTTTATGGGCAACTGGACTCAGACCCCCACACAGGAATACAAAAAAGAACTAAATAAGATTATAAAGGAATTCAGGAACAAATCTTTTCGGACACACCACAAGAACCTTAACCAGGTACCTTTTATCTTCTACCAAAAATACACAAACCCAGCTACTCAGAACACCCCTGGGCACTATCACAGTGTGGGTATCTGGATATATGAACTCTGTTCTAAGACCCTATGCCATCAATGCTCCTAGTTATGTTTGCAACACCAAAGATTTTCTGAGAAAAATATAACCTTTGAACAACCTTCTAGAGAATACTATTTTAACCATCATTGATGGAGAATTTCTGTGTACCATACCACACAAAGCTGAATTATAAGCCACAAGGAATATTATTTCTGACAACAACACAGCTGATTTTGCCACTAAACTGTGTCATTTTGTTCTCACTCATAAGCACTTCAGATCTGGTAACAACCTATTCCTCCAGATCAATGGTACAGCCATGGGCACCTGCATGGCCCCACAGTATCCTAACATCTTTATGGCTGACTTGGATCAACATTTCCTAAATTCCCATCCACTCATACTTCTCTCATACCTGTATTACACAGACAACATTTTTTATTATCTGGACATATTTCAACAGGCATTCAATGACTTTCACTCCACCATCAACCTGGCAATGAACCAATCTATGGAAGAAATACATGTTCTGGAACTAATGTAAAAGTACACAATGGACACATAGACACCTCCTGATACCGGAAACCTACTGACTGACAAACATTCCTACATGCCTCCAGCTACCATCCTAAACATAACAAATGATCTATTGTATACAGCCAGGCTCAACACTACAGCTGCATCTGCTCCAATCCTACAGACAGAGATTCTCGCCTGAGGGATTTACAACAAACCTTTTTGGAACAAAAGTATCCACCTGATGAAGTCAAGAAACAGATTAACAAAGCTGGATTGGTACCCAGAGAAAACCTGTTGCAAGACAGGCCCCAAAGGGACGGTTCTCGGGGGCACTCGAGGAAGCGATGGTCCATCCTCTCTTGAAAAAAACATCTCTGGATCTGACCGAATTGGCTAATTACTGGCCAGTTTCCAATGTGCCCTATCTGGGCAAATTAATTGAGAGGGTGGTGGCAATACATTTGCAGAACTATCTGGATGACATTTCCATATTAGACCCCTTCAAGTCCGGGTTTTCACCCAGGACACGCCCTTACTGACAACATCTGGATCGGGGCAGTTCGGCGGTGCTGTTAGATCTGTCAGCTGCATTTGACTCGGTCAGCCACCAGTTACTGACCCACCGCCTTGCCAACATGGGGATACAGGGGCTTGCCTTGCAATGGCTTGCTTCCTTTCTCCAAGGTCAGGGACAAAGGGTGGTGCTAGGGGAACAGCAGTCCTGGAGGCACCCACTTGAGTGCAGAGTGCCTCAGGGGGCAGTGCTTTCCCTGATGCTCTTTAACATCTATATGCACCCCCTTGCCCAGATAGCCTGGAGGTATGGGCTGGGATGTCATCCGTATGCTGATGACACCTAGCCCTATCTGATGTTGGGTGGCCGGTCAGACTCCAGACCGGAAGATGTGGACTGGGCCTTGCATGCTGTGGCTGGTTGGCTCAGAATGAGTCAGCTGAAGCCAAATCTGGCGAAGACGGAGGTCTTGTGCCTGAGTCGAGGTGGTTTGGGGTTGGGGTTCCCACTTCCGACCTTCGATGGGGCACCATTGGTGCCTGCATCAGTGGTTAGGAGTTTGGGAGTGCTCCTGGATCCCTCCTTAGCTATGGAGGCCCAGGTAGCAGCTGCACCTAAGTCGGTTTTCTACCATCTTCGGCTGGTACGGCAGCTGGCTCCCTTCCTCGACCATGAAGATCTGGCTACCGTGATCCACATGACGGTCACCTCATGACTAGACTACTCTAATGCTCTCTACAAGGGGCTGCCCTTGTCACAAATCTGGAGGCTGCAGCTAGTGCAGAACGCCGCAGCCAGGCTGTTGATGTGTCTCCCTAGACAGGAGCACATCCGGCCTGTGTTGAAGGCACTGCACTGGCTGCCAATAGCGTACCGAAATCGCTTCAAGGTGCTGGTGCTTACCTTTATAGCCGTATATGGCCAGGGTCCGACATACCTGAAGGACCACCTTTCCCCATACATACCCCAGAGAGCACTACGGTTGGGGTCACAACATCGACTAGTTATACCAGGCCCCAGGGATGCCAGGCTTGCTGTAACCAGAGCTAGGGCCTTTTCGGTGGTGGCTCCTTACTGGTGGAACAAGCTCCCAGAGGAGATCAAGGCCCTGCGGGATCTTGTGCAATACCGCAGGGCCTATAAGACAGAGCTCTTCCACCAGGCCTTCAATTAGGAGCTGCCCACCACTACCATTAATGACCACAACCAATACCTGCAGTGTAAGGCCAGCCTAACTGACATGCGTTATACCATCTCGTGGAGTCCAAAGACTGTTAAGCTGAGAACACTGGGTGCTGTATTATATGGCACACCACCGTGACTTAATACTGTGAGCACTTTACTGTAAATAGTTTAACTATCTTAAATGGTTTTAAATGTTTTATATGAATTTGGTGCACTATGTCAAATATTGTTAGCCGCACTGAGCCTGCTCCCGGGGAGGGTGGGATATAAATGTAATAATAAATAAATAAAGAGGCAATAACAGAACACCATGAGTGGTCAAAACATTTCAACACATCATCAGCAACTTACAACCTCTACTGAATAATGACAGTTCTTTTGCATAAGTCCTGGGGGGCAAACCTTTTCTTGCACAGTCAGGCCCTCCCCCGATCTCAAACAACCCCTCACCCACAATAATACACCATCTAATTTGAAGATGGATACTGGTACCAGAGTTTGCAATAAAGCTAGATGCCAACTTTGCTGCTGCATACACCCAGACAACATGATCCCTGGACCTAACATCAACTACACCATGTCTGGCTTAGTCACATGTTCATCTTCTAAAATGGTATATGCAGGGGTCTTTTCATAGAAAAACAGCTGCAGGAACTCATTAGCATATGGTATGCTAATGAGCTATTAGGCTATTAGCATATGCCATGCCCCCTGACATCACCAGAAGTGATGTCAGAAGGAGAAGCAAAAGGGGGGGAGGCATCTTCAAAAGCCTCCCCTTCCCTTCCCCAGCTGGTCTGGGTAGGGGAGCTAAGAGAGAAGGGCTTTAAAGTTTAAACTCCTTCTCATGAGAGTTGGGCCACAGAAGGAGGAAAGAGGGAAGGAAAGAGAGAGAGTAGAGAGAAGGAAAGAAGGAAGGAAAGAGGGAAAGAAAGAGAAGGAAAGGGGAGGGAAAGAAAGAGAGGGAAGAAGGAGGGAAACAGGGAAAGGAGGAAAAAAGAGAAGAGAAGAAGATAGGAAAGAAAGAAAGAGAGAAGGGAAGAAGGAGGGAAAGAAAAAATGGAGAGAAGGAAAGGAGGGAATGAAAGAAATTTGGCGGCAATTTGGCCCCATTATATCCTATGGCCATTGAAGTCAATGGTGAAAACATAGGGTATATTCTGGGGGCTGGAGGGAGGGGTTTAAGGGAGAGGCTCCAAACTCACAGGGTAGCTGATGGAGCCTCTCCCCAAGATACCCACCAAGTTTCAAGAACGTTGGACCAGGGGGTCCAATTCTATGGGCCACCAAACAGGTTGCCCCTATTCCCTCCATTGTTCTTTATGGTGGGGAAAAAGCAACTTTTTTCCCACCATAGAGAACAATGGAGGGAATAAGGGCAACCTGTTTGGGGGCCCATAGAATTGGACCCCTGATCCAACATTCTTGAAACTTGGTGGGTATTTTGGGGAGAAGCTCCATCAGCTACCCTGTGAGTTTGGAGCCTCTCCCTCAAACCCCTTCCCTCCAGCCCCCAGAATATACCCTATGTTTTCACCATTGATTTCAATGGCCCATAGGATATAATAGAGCTGAAATTGACATTTGGCTGCCTGAAAGACTCCCTGGGACACCGGCTGGGGGTGGGGCTTGGCTCCTGAGCTCCCGGAGCTGTGCTCTGGTGCGCTCCCCCCAAAAAAAGACCCCTGGGTATATGCCATTAAATGCCAACAATGCCCTTCAGTTCTCTACATAGTGCAAACAGCTCAAACCTTACACCAAAGGATAAATGGACACAAATCTGACATCAAGAATCATAAGACAGAGAAACCTGTAGAAGAACGCTTCACCCTCCAGGACATTCAACGGGTTACCTCAAAGTAGCTTTTTTATTGCAAAGGAACTTCAGGAGCAGACTAGAAAGGGAAATTGCTGAATTGCAAGTTATTACAACATTCAGAACAATGGAATCCCCATGAACTTAACATGGAGATTGGTTTCTTATCTCACTGCACATGCTAACCTCATTCAGTCCTTACATCTGTATTTGCACTAATCCACCAAAAAGGGGCATACATTCTCTTTATTTTATTTTATTTCTTATTTGGAATAACAGATTAGAATAGTAGATTGTAATGCAATATACTGAATAGTAAAATGTAATCTGGAATGGTAGATTGGAACGTATTTCTCTGGTCTGGGAGCAGGGGAGATAACTCTACACAGCCAATTACCCCTCTTCAACATAGCAGATGCTGTGAGGTTGCCTCCATGCTTGAGAGGAGATGGATGGAGCATAATGGCAGGGTCTCAGCTAATTCCTCTCAGCAGTCAAGGATACATCTACTCATCCATCTCCAATTTTTGACCTACTTATTTCATTCACTATGTTTCCCCCCAGGACAAATTCATTCACTATGTTTCCCTTTCCCTAAACTTGTTATTCCTGTTTGGTCCTTGCATCGGTTAAACATCTTCATTAAGCTGTATGCTAATTTGCTGCCCACCTATATGTATAGACTGGTAATTTTGTTGGTCTTAAAGGTGCTACTGGACTCAAATTTTATACTGTTGCTTCAGACCAAAACAGCTACCCACCTGAATTTTTCTGCATTAAAGGTATCTCTTTACACTGCACAAAAGACATTTAAGTCAATCTCTTCAATGTGTATCTCTTCTGGCTATGCCACTCCACAGTTCTTCTAATGACATTTCCCATGTGGATTTTATGCTACTAAAAAGCAAATAATAAAATATTAGCATTGCTATTGGTAGAATTCTTTTTCCAAAATTCACTTTTTTAGATAGAGCCATTGGTTCCACTTCTTCTCTCTCTCTCTCTTTTTTTTTTTAAAAAAAGGATTTCTGCTTTATTTCTTTTTGAACAGACATTAATGCACCCCTTTGTAACTTCAGCCCTTACAGTTGTTTTATATCTTATGTATTTATTTATTTATTTATTATTGGATTTATATCCTTCCCTCCCCACAAGCAGGCTCAGGGCAGGTCACAACAGTTAAAATGCAACATAATAATAAATACAATTCATATAGAACTAACAGACAGCAAAAGACTCAGTTTCCAGCATCCATAAACACCTCCCACAAGTGCAGGGCATATGGTGACTAAAACAAGGACCCCTTCAATTATACATCACAGGATGGTGCTCAAGCAGGAATATGGGAATATTCTTGCAATTATTCACTCATTTCTAATGTATATAGAACACAAGTAGACCCAAAATCATTTTTATTATGAGACTGAGAAATTGTTAGAGGGCAAAAGAGTAGGGGTGATTCATTCCTTGCCACAGCAGTGTTTCTTTAAAGGTAACTTTTCACATAACTCTGGAATAGTTCTCTCTCACCTCTTTGATTCATTGTTTATGAAGGTCTGCTAGGAAAGAATTGGGACAAGCTGTAGGCTACAAGGTTACAATGCAATCAATATGCAGATTACATCAGGCTTTAAATCATAAGGAACAGACAAACACCCCTAGCTGTCCTTGTATCCAAGGAAAGCCGCATAACAAAAATAGCTAATCTTAATTAAGATGAATCAGATATTAGAAAGGAAGATCACATCTCCTATTTAAGGTTTCAATTTGGCTTGAAGAAATAGGGATTTTACTGGCAACTCATTTCTCCCTGTCAATATATTAACAAGTTCTTTTATTTTCTACAAGATTGAATTAATCACTTACTTCCACCACTGATTACATGTGCACAATAATCAGTCTAGATACCATGGCATCTGAATGAATGCCATTTTATGGTGTTATGGTTGATCACAAGCTCAACATGAACCTGCAGTGTGATGTGGCTGTGAAGAAAGCTAATGCAATCTTAGAATGCATTAACAGAAGCACTGTGTCCAGATCACGGGAGGTGGTAGTTCCACTCTAATCTACTATGGTCAGGCCTCACATGGAGTACTGTGTCCAGTTTGGGGCACCACACTTTAGGAAGGATGTTGACAAGCTCTAGCATGTCCAGAAGAGGGCAACCAGGATGGTGAGAGGGTTTGAATTCAAGTCTTATGAGGAAAGGCTTGTTTTGAAAAATAATGGCTTGATGAGCTTTCTGGCACTGAATGAGAATTCTTGATGGGACGGACTACAGGAGCTAATGGCTGCTTGATGACCCTCTGAGTTCTGGATGGAAAAACTTTCAGGTTTGGTAAATAGTGTTAATAGTTGCATAATTAGGGTAAATGGGTCAGGGGAAGTGCAGCTGGGCATGTGACAAGATTAATTCAGGTTAAGCAATATGTTTCTTGGAAAACCCTTTATCCTCAATTATGCATCTCCTTCGGTGCAAAGAGGAATATTAGTCAGCTGCCTCTGACTCATTTCCAAATATTTTCCCAGGCTGGTCTTCTCACTGGCATCCATATTGTGTCCTTTTGGGCCAGAAAGTGTGTTGCATGTTGAAAGACTTGCGAACCTGATCAAGAGGGCTTTAAACTGAAGCCATCGGGGGTGGGAAGAAAAAGCCTGATGTTGTGCGACATTCCCAACACTAAGCTCAAGAGAGTGAGTGACCAGAGAATAAACGAACAGGAGAGAGGTGAGGTCAGTAATTTTCAAGTAAATTCAAAGGGATCTATGGTAGGAAAGGATGTCTGTAATCTGAGATGTCTTTATACTAATGCACAGAGTATGGGAAATAAAGAGGATGAAGTTGAACTTCAAATATTGGAAAGTAAGTATGATCTGATAGGTATCATTGAGACTTGGTGGGATGAGTCTCATATATGGAGCACAGCGATAGAAGGATATACCTTGTTCAAACGGAGCAGAATAAACAAAAAAGGAGGTGGGGTAGCACTATATGTCAAGAATGAATACACTTGCACTGAAATTCAGGATTTCGAGAGTTGCCTTGCTGAAAGTGTGGGGGGAAAAAGAAGGGGATATTGTTGTGGGAATATACTACAGACCTCTGAACCAAGTGGAGCAACTGGATGATGCATTTGTTCAACAGCTTGCTAAACAGAGACAGGATGTAGTGGTTATGGTAGATTTCAACTATCCAGATATTTGCTGGAAATCTAACTCTGCTACACATGGGGCATCCTGCAGATTCTTGAATAGTCTTGCAGATTTTGTAAAGTACTGGGTTTCGGGCCTCATGACTCGGACAACGACATAAGAGAAGACGCGTTTATTCGTACTTCACACAAGACAAGAACAAACAGTAACGGCCGGAGGCCAACTATATACAGTTAGGGGGGGACGGCCCCATATTCCTATTGGCGGGTTTGAATCGCCTGCCAATGCTGCCATTGGTTCTCTACTGGCGAGCTCAGGAACCTAGTCCCTATTGTTCTCAGAGAGCGAAGCTTGGCTGTATTTCGCCAGCTCTGCCTTCTGATCCCAGGACACAACACCCCTCCCCCCATAGTTCGTCTCCTATCAGGTGACGTAGTCTTTTAAGTATGCTGGTGACCTCCGTTCCCTTAGTGATCATCGGGGGCCGGTACCGGACTGGCGGGGCCCCCATCGGGTGGTCCTCCCGCACAAGGAGCTTGGATCTCCGGTAGTAGCTGTGGTGGTGACGGTGGCGGCTGTAACGGCGGCGGCAGCGGCGGCGGCGGTTCAGCTGTCTCTGGGACCCCTCCAGACTCCATGGTCTTTCAGGCGCTGGCTCCGCTGGCGGTGCCTGCAGCCGATCGGATGCTGGGGCGGCCACGGCGTTTCCCGGTAACGGGGCCTGGATCCCTGTGTCGGGGTCTTGCCGCCTCCGGAGCTGGTCCACACGTTTACGGAGGACCCTGTCCCCATCTGCTAGGACCTCGTATGACACTGGCCCGGTGGGTTTTAGGATGCGCCCGGCCAACCACTGAGGCCCCGCCCCGTAATTCCGGAAGTAGACAGGTTCCCCCGGGAGGAAGCTTCGGGGCGCCTCCCGGGTTTCGACCAGCTTTCCCTCTGGGGCTCGGTCCGGGTGGAGCCTGTCTAACAAAGTCGTGGGGCGGCGGCCCATCAATAGTTCTGCGGGGCAATGCCTGGAGATGGGGTTTGGGGTGGTGCGGTGTGTTAGGAGGAAGCGGGCCAGCCGGAACTCCCAATCCCCCTCCGTTATGCGGCTCAGGGCTTCTTTGGCGGTGCGTACCGTTCTCTCCGCCTGTCCATTTGTTGCCGGGTGGAAGGGCGCTGATCGTATGTGCCTGATTAGGTTCCTTGCGAGGAACGCTTGAAACTCAGCAGATGTGAACGCTGCCCCGTTGTCCGACACGATTGTGTCTGGCAACCCGTGCGTAGCGAATATTTTCCGCAGGGCCCTTATTGCCGCTTTGGCAGAGGTGGTAGACACTGGGCTTATTTCCACCCACTTCGAGTAGGAGTCTACCGTCACCATGAACTGGAGCCCCTGAAACGGCCCGGCAAAATCTACGTGTAGGCGTGACCACGGCTTGTGGGTAGACTCCCAGCTTTGGGTTGGCGCTCTCGGGGGATTGGGGCAGACTTCCTGACACCGTGTGCACCCTCGGACCCAGGTTTCAATTTCTGCGTCCATCCCGGGCCACCACACGTAGCTCCTTGCCAGAGCTTTCATTCGTACAATGCCAGGGTGGGCCTCGTGCAGCGTTTCTAGAACCCCTTGTCTCATGGGCCCCGGGATGACCACCCTGTCCCCCCATAGTAAGCACCCTTTCAAGGCGGATAACTCTTCCCTCCTGGCTTTGTATGCTGTGAACTCTGGCCCTGTCTGTTCCGCTGGCCATCCCCTCACCACCCAGTTTAGGACCCGGGAGAGAATGGGATCTCGGGACGTGCGGGCGGCCAAGTCTGCAGCCTGAAGGGGGGGGGTTGGCAGCTCCTCCATTAACAATACTGCGGGAGCTGGGGCCGGATCTTCCCCTGTATGCGGCAGTGGCAGGCGGCTCAAGGCGTCGGCATGACCCAGCGCCTTGCCCGGCCGATGCTCCAACCGGTACTGGTAGCCCGCTAAAAACAAGGACCAGCGCAACACCTGGGGCGACAGTACCTGCGGCATTTGTTTGTCTGCCGCGAACAGTCCCAGGAGCGGCTTATGATCGGTTACGAGCGTGAAGGGCCGCCCGTACACAAAGTTGTGAAACTTTTTAACCCCTGCCACCAGTGCCAAGCCCTCCCGGTCGATTTGCGCATAGTTCCGCTCCGCAGGGGACAGCGTGCGGGAGTAGTAAGCCACCGGGACTTCCCTCCCATCTGGTAGCTTGTGGGCCAAGACCGCCCCGACCCCATACGGTGATGCGTCGCATGCAAGGATTACCAGGAGCTTTTCATCAAAGTGGGCGAGTACAGCGTTAGAAATCAAGAGTACTTTAACCCCCCGAAACGCCTCCTCCTCCCTCGCTCCCCATGCCCAAGGTGTCGCCTTATCCAGCAGCCTGTGCAGGGGTTCGGCCACGGCGGCTTTGTGTGGGAGAAAGGCGTGGTAAAAGTTCAGGAGGCCTAAGAACGCCTGGAGCTCTGCCTTGGACTTCGGGGCGGGGGCCTCCACGATGGCCTTCACCTTGTCCCTCGCCGGATGCAGGCCTGTTGCGTCTACCCGGTACCCCAAGAAATCCACCTCCGGCACCCCGAGGAGGCACTTTTCCCGCTTCACTTTCAGCCCCGCGGCTTGGAAGCGTCCCAGTACAGTTCGGAGGTGGGCGGCGAAGCTTTCAGGGGTGGTCGCGGCGATGAGGACGTCATCGAAGAACGGCGTCACTCCAGGGATCCCTTTTAACAAATCGTCCATGAGATTTTGGAAGATCCCTGGGGCCACACTGACCCCGAACTGCAGCCGCTTCACCCTGAAGGCCCCCGGTGGGTCACTATGGTTTGCGCCTCGGCAGTGGCCTCATCCACCGGGAGTTGCTGGTACGCCTGCGCGAGATCCAGCTTTCCAAATATGCACGCCCCCGCCAGTGTGGCTAAGATGTGGCCGACCACGGGTACGGGGTATGCGTGCGCCTGAAGTGCCTGGTTACTGGTGCACTTATAATCCACGCAGATGCGGATTTCCCCATTTGGCTTTACGGGTGTCACAATCGGGGTCTCCCATCGTGTGTTTGGGATGGGCTCTAGGACTCCCTGGGCCTCTAACCGGTCCAGTTTGGCCTCTATTTTAGGGTGGAGGGCCAGGGGCACGGTGCGGAAGCGCTGTCGGATGGGCGTCACTGTGGGGTCTGAGTGGAGCGACACCGGGGGCCCTTTATAACTCCCCAGTTTCCCGTCAAAGACCTCGGGGAATTCCTTGCACACCGCCCCCAGTCACGCATCCCGCACTTATTCACTCCCCCAATCGTGATGCCTAGGGCCTCGAACCACGCCCGCCCCAGGAGACTCACGAGATTTCCCTCCACCACCACCAAGTCCAAGTTCCCCTCAAAGTCTCGGTACTGCACTCGGAAAGTGCCGACTCCCTGGATGGGGACAGGGTTCTTTTGGAAGTCCACCAAGCTTAATGGCGATGGACGTAGAGGGGGTCCCCCTGCCGGGCAAAGTTTATTTAAAGTGTCCATGGAAATGATGGACGCCGCCGATCCCGAGTCCACCTCCATGCAACAGGGGGACCCCTCGATCCGCACGGTTACTTGGATCTTCGGGGTAGAGGAGAGATTGGGGTTGGGGAGGCGAAGTACCTGCAGCGGTTGGTCGGTGAGATGGTACAACTCGGCGACCTCTTCCGTCGTCTCGTAGGCGGTGGACGATGCGCGGTGCTGTGGGGCGGACGATCTCGAACTCCGGAGGCCCTTGGACCGGCAGACCCATGCGAGGTGTCCCTGCTTCCCGCACCCGTGACAGACAGCATCCCGGAACTTGCAGGATTTCCTTCCGTGACCTTCCCCACAGCTGCCGCACACGGTCTGGTTGCCGGAAGGCTTGGCTGGCTCCCTGTCGGCCTGCTGAAACGGCGCCGGCCGGCGGTGTTGGGGTCTGAGGGCAAAGACCTCTTCGGTGTCTGAGTTCCCGGGGCTGGAACCCCTCCCGACCACATGGGCGGCCGCAGCCGGGCGTTCCCCTTCCGCGGCCTCGTGGGCTGTTGTGGCGTCGATGGCCTCGTCCAGGGAAAGCCTCCGGTAGCCAATCAACTTGCGCCGCAGCTTGGAGTCCGCCAGGCCCCACACGAACTGCGTCAGCACGTTGTCTTCCACCTTCGGGAACCCGCAGTCCACCGCGAGCGCCCTCAGCGCGGCCAGGAAGGTGGCAGTGGATTCCCCTTGGGCCTGGACTCGCCTTTGGAACTCCATCCTCTTGGCCAGGAAGGTCGGCTGGGGGCTGAAGTACGCATTGAGGACGTCCAGGATCTCCCCAAACGAGCTTTCCAAGGCCGTGCGGGGCACCAAGAGGCTCTTGGCGAGGCGGTCTGTTTGGGTGCTGCACGCGTTCAGCAGGAGCGATCGTTTTTTGTCTGGGTGGTGAATCTCGTTGAGCTCCAAATAGCTGATGAGCTGGTCGACCCATGCGTCCCAGGTTTCTGGCTGCGACGGATCGAAGCGCTCGAGTGTTACATGAGAGGCGGCCATGGCTCCGTCTGGGAAGGCGTGTGCCGGGGCGGTGCTGCTCGGGTCAGCGATGCGTGCTCGGCGGCGGTGCGGTGCTGCCTCGGGGTCAGCGATGCGATGCTCGGCGTCGTCCTTTTCGTCTCTCATGGAGTCACGGAAGGCGTTGAAATCCCACCTTCGTCGCCACTGTAAAGTACTGGGTTTCGGGCCTCATGACTCGGACGACGACATAAGAGAAGACGCGTTTATTCATACTTCACACAAGACAAGAACAAACAGTAACGGCCAGAGGCCAACTATATACAGTTAGGGGGGACGGCCCCATATTCCTATTGGCGGGTTTGAATCGCCCGCCAATGCTGCCATTGGTTCTCTACTGGCGAGCTCAGGAACCTAGTCCCTATTGTTCTCAGAGAGCGAAGCTTGGCTGTATTTCGCCAGCTCTGCCTTCTGATCCCAGGACACAACAGATTTCATCTCTCAGAAGGTGGAGATAGAAACCAGAGGATCTGCTATCCTAGATTTAATCCTGACTAACAGGGAAGAATTGGTTGATGAAGTGAATGTTGTGGGATCCTTGGGGAGTAGTGACCATGTCAGCTTGGAATTTGACATAGAGAAGGATGTGAAACCAGGACATAGTAGGACTCGTATCCTGGACTTCAGGAAGGCTGATTTCAAAAAACTCAGAGAAATATTAGTTAGGATCCCATGGCTGGAAATGCTGAGGGGGAAATCTGCACAGGAAGGATGGGAGATGCTGAAAAATGAAGTGCTTAAGGCACAATTGCAAACTGTTCTGGTAAGAAAGAAAGGTGGGAGATGGGTAATGAAGCCGAGGTGGCTGAACAAGGAACTCTCTGAAAAGCTGAGACTAAAAAGGGAAATGTACAGGAAATGGAAAGAGGGACAAATTACTGAGAGTACAAGAAGCAGGCTCGAATCCGTAAGGATGGTGTCAGAAAGGCTAAAGTGCAGATGGAGCTGAGGCTTGTGAGAGATGCTAAAAATAACAAGAAAGGTTTCTATGCCTATGTTCGGAGCAAAAAGAAGAACAGGGATGGGGTAAGCTCATTGCTAGGGGAAGACGGTCAAGCAAGGGGAAGACAAGGGATGAAGACAAAGCGAAATTACTTAACTCTCACTTCACATCAGTCTTTAACCATAAGGTGAGCTGTATACAAACTGAAGAAGGCAGGGCATATGAAGGAAGGAGGAACTACCAGTCCAGAATAAGTAAGGAGATGGTTAGAGAGCATCTAGCTGCCTTAAATACTTTCAGATCTCCAGGGTCAGATGGCTTGCATCTCAGGATGCTAAAAGAAATTGCAGATGTTATTTCAGAGCCTCTGGCTCTAGTCTTTGAGATTTCCTGGAGTACTGGTGTTGTGCCGGAAGACTGGAGAAGAGCAAATATTGTCCCGATCTTAAAGAAGGGGAAAAAGACGGACCCGGTAAATTACAGGCCTGTCAGTTTGACACCAATACCTGGAAAGATTCTAGAGCAGATTATTAAATGCTTTGTCTGTGAGCACCTTGAACAGAATGAGTTAATTGGTAGTAGCCAACACGGGTTTATCAAGAATAAGTCATCCCAGACCAACCTTATCTCCTTTTTTTGTCTGAATTACTAAAATGGTTGACTCTGGTAATGCTGTAGACATAAAGTATCTAGATTTCAGTAAAGCATTTGACAAAGTTTGTCATAATATCCTTGAGGATAAGCTGGTTAAGTGTGAGCTGGATGGTACAACCATTGGATGGATTCACAGTTGGTTGAAAAATCGTACCCAACGAGTGCTCATAAATGGCTCTGTGTCTATGTGGAGGGAAATCTTGAGTCCTGGGCCCAGTGTTGTTCAGTGTTTTTATAAATAACCTGGAGGAAGACATAGAGGGAATGCTTATCAGATTTGTAGATGACACGAAGCTGGGTGGGATTGCTAATTCTGAAGAAAACAGAGTCAGGATTCAAAATGATCTAGATAGGCTGGAACAGTGGGCTGAGACAAATAAAATGAATTTCAATAGAGATAAGTGCAAAGTCCTACACTTAGGTACAAAAAAATCAAAGGCACAGATATAGAATGGGGGGGGACTTGGCTTGACAGCAGCACATGTGAAAGGGATCTAGGTGTTCTGGTTGATCACAAGCTAAACACAAACCTGCAGTGCAAAGAAAGCTAATGCAGTGCGAAGAAAGCTAAGAAAGAAAGACTGCTAAGAAAGCTAATGCAATTTTAGGATGTATTAACAGAAGCATTGTGTTCAGATCACGGGAGGTGGTGGTTCCGCTCTATCCTGCTATTGTCAGGCCTCACCTGGAGTACTATGTCCAGTTTTGGGCAACACATTTTAGGAAGGATGTTGATAAGCTCGAGTGTGTCCGGAAGAGGGCAACCAGGATGGTGAGAGAGTTGGAATCCAAGTCTTATGAGGAAAGGTTGAAAGAGTTGGGTATGTTTAGCCTGGGAAAGAGAAGGCTTAGAGGGGACGAGATTGTAGTCTTCAAATATTTGAGGGGCTGTCATGTAGAAGATGGAGTAGATCTATTCTCTCTTGCTCTGGATTGCAAGACTAGATCTAATGGGTGGAAATTACAAGGGAGTCAATACTGGTTAAATATCAGGAGAAACTTCCTAACTGTAAGAATGGTTGAGCAGTGGAACAGACTGCCTCAGGAGGTGGTGGATGCTCCTTCGCTGGATATTTTCAAGCGGAGGCTGGATGACCATCTTTCAGGTACGTTGTAGGGCTATCTTTCGGCTATGCTCCTGCAGAGTGCAGGGGGTTGGACTGGAGGGCCTGCATGGTCTATGATATCTGGAGTGATATTGTATGAGGGGTGTCTCTTTCTCTCTAGGCACTCTAAACTCCTCTGCGGGAGGAGGGGTCTGACTGCTAACTGCTTATACTACCAAAATCTTGTTGGTCTCTAAGACGTTACTGGAGTCAAATCTAGCTCTTTTACTGAAGAACACAGCTCCCCTCTGGGAGAGAATATATATACACTAATGTATATATACTATATATGTATTAATAATTACTTCGAAAGTCTTTGTGATCTGAAATATAATTCCATCAAGATTCTCTTTGCATGCTGCATTACCAATGTTCAGGAGCATACATTTAAATGTTCAGGAACATTTATTTAAAACATAGCCAAAAATATGTACCTAAAAAAATATGATATAAATAGACACCTCTGTATTGGTTTGCATGTATATCAGGGAATTGGTATAGCACAGTTAGCTAAGAGAACGAGCTGTATCTATGAGGTTCCTGGTTTAAACCTCTCCTCTGACAAGAACTCATTAGGTGTGAAAAATACTGAGGCCGGAGACTCAGCATAGTGAATCAGCTCTTGTTTATTGGATGACATCAGGAACGAAAGATAAACTGGCTGGGCAGTGCCCAGCTTATATGTGTACACCAGCACACACACACACACATACACACACACACCCAATCACCTTTGATTGGCCTTATTTACAAGTCAACATTTCAATAGGTCTACTTTCAGATCCGGGTGAGCCCATAGGTGCACCTTTGGATCTGAAGTAGCTATTGTCTTAGGAATGAAGGTCTGAGGTTTGTCGGGCCGCATGGTCAGACCACCTCTGTGGCGGCCATCTTCTACAGCTAATACATAACAAGGTGGTCTTATCAAGATTCTGTGTTGCATCCAAAGGGTTCCTCCATTAGTGGAATGACAGTCATTCCAATCCAAGACCACTTCTGTTCCATCAAGGAGGGAATTGGGAGATCTGAGGGTGGTGCTGCATGCCCCTACATTGGAGCCCACCCGGTGGCTCCTGCTCCTACTCCACTACTGGCAGATGTGGTGTGGGAGTGCCCTCAGCAACAGACAGCTCGAACCCCTTCCCCACTATCAGATGCCTGGCTCTGCCAACAGGAGCTGGATGGAAAGTGTGCTCCTGAAAATGAGTAGAACTCCTGTGGCCTGCCCCCTCCACCTCCTGCCTGAGATGGACATTGGACTCCACCCCTTGCCACATGGCCCCTGATGGATACCTTATGCATCATAGTGCCTCCATACGACACCTTCACTGACTATCACGGTTGTTATAAACAGTTACAATCAGAAAACACTGCAAACCCACTGACTTTGTCTGCTGCATAACTTATGCCCATAGGGAATAGACTAGCACTGCCATAGTAATATGGCAGCTGGTCACTGTGGTACAGGCATGGCACAGGATCATTCTGCCCTTCACTTACTTCCCTTGGACACTCAAGGAGCCAACTATCCATCCACTGCTTTAAAAACCATCTTTATAGGAAAATGATGTGGTCAATTATCACCCAAGTGATTGAGAGAGCTGTCACAGACCAGCTGCAGGTCTTCTTGTATAACTCATCTGCTCTAGACCCTTCTCAGTCTGGCTTCAGGCAATGCTATGGAACAGAGATGGCTCTGCTAGTTCTAGTTGATTACTTCCACCTGAGTGTAGACAAAGGCCATGCTTTTCTGTTGCTCTTATTGGATTTATCTGCAGCCTTTGATAGAATAGATCGTAGCATTTTGTTGAGGTGCTTGGAAAAAGAAGTAGGTGTCAAGGGATGCATGTCAAATTAGTTCACATCATTCATCTCAGATCCGACTCAAAGGGTTGCTGTAGGAGACCACTTGCCATCAATGTGGGACCTACCTTGTGGAATTCTACAGAGCACAATTCTATCCCCCATGTGTTTCAATCTCTATGTAAATCCTTTAGGACAAATCATTCATAGTTCTGGGGCTAGCTGTCATTAATATGCTGATGATATCCAGCTCTTTATATCCTTATTCAAATCTACAGGTGATTTAATTCAGGTCCTGAATAGCTGCTTGGCTGCTCTGGTTAACTGGCTAAGACTTCTACCACTTTCTCCTCAAGACTTAGGAGACACCCCCCCCCCCAAAAAAAGGTGCCAATATGCAGTACCAGTGAGTATCACCACAAAACAAGTCCAGCTGTTGCATCACTATACCAGGAAGCTTCCTTTAAAAATCAAGCATTGCAACAGAACTGGCTGCAGGAAAAATGTCTGGCATAATGTATAACTGTGCCATAATTGGTTATAATGTTCCTCTAATAATAGTATTAGTTGCTATAGGGA
This sequence comes from Gekko gecko, assembly GCA_029375565.1. Lineage (NCBI taxonomy): Eukaryota > Metazoa > Chordata > Lepidosauria > Squamata > Gekkonidae > Gekko > Gekko gecko. Next base: position 120,384,552 of record JAPDNY010000004.1, read on the forward strand.
AAGCTGGCTTTTCAAAAATTAGATAAAAAGATGAATCTTGTAAAGTAGCAACAGGAGAGGTGCATTTTACATAAAGATGATACTAGTAAAAATTACCCTGAGCAAAAGTGCCAGTAAATTCCAGCACTACAATCTAAAATATGACCTTTTCCTTATATGCTATGTGTGTTTTGTGCACATAATGCTGATCTTTCTTCCTCCATTCTGCAAAAAGGGTACACTAATAAATGTTTCAAATTCAATCTGTAAAAGATTTAAAACAGTCAAAATTGTGGCATAAAAGACTGTTTGATTGAATATATCTTCTGTTTATTATTTTTCTGTTGAGTTTCAAACAATATTTGAAAGCTGAACAGGAAAGATAAATATCTTACTGCAAGGGAATGGAACAACTTGAAGCAGTTACTAAGAAATAACATCAGAACACATGTGTTTGTGCATGAATATCTGCATTTGTCTCTATTGCTTTTGCTTATGAATGGCATGGAAGCAGGAAAAGAAGACGACAGTGAAAGGTAATGACCAAGGTGAAAAGGAAGGGGGAAACCATAACCAGAACGGGGGTGGGGAGAAAGTAGGACAGAGGCAGGAACGGGGAAGAAAATTAATTTGGGCCAGGAAATAGAGATAAGGAGGCAGATATCCCAAAATAGCTGAGTATGAGTCAATATAAAAACAAGAACAGTAGCAACATGAATAACAAAGAACAGGTAGAATTGGCTGGTCTGTAACTTTATGCTCCTCTCAAATAGCACAGCAGCAACCGTTTCAATGAAATAATTGAACAGATTTCTCTGACCTCTATCAACCAGTATCTTGAAAGTCTCTCACAAACACTTTCAAGGACCCTCCTTTCACCACAGAAGAAACACCAACTGACATACTTACAGATACTGAGAGATTTACATGCAGAAATCCCTTTACCCTACACACAATATAAATCTTGCTGATGTGCTTCACAACCAACATGAAAAAAGGCTTGAGATTTGGGAAATTATAGACGGGAGGCATCAATATTTAGTTATTTATTTAGCAAATTTATATTCCACCTCTTCAGGGAGTCTGCTAAATTCTATGGAGGAAATGTATTACACAATGCTTTCCAAAGCAACTATTTTGGCCTCTATTTATTTTAGGTGAAGTATTATTTTCATTTACATGAAGTTATGTATTAGTAATTTGTACAGTTTTAAGAACTGGCCACAAAAGGTAAAGGTTTGCCTATGAAAACTCCTCCCACCCATTTTTATTACTGTCACATTTAAACCATATAAAATACTGGAACCAAACAGCAGCATAGTATAGTAGCTGCTGGATAGGCAACATGTATAAGTTAAGTTTATTTGAAAATCTGGAACTCGCCAGTTTTTCCAGAAAAGATTCTAATTATTGCAAATCAGGTTAACGATTCCTAAGATTTCTTTTATTCACTTCTCCATCTTGTTTTGTATTTTCCTCTCCTGGTTCTACATATCTTGTTTTCAGTTTTGTTTGTTTAATAGCTCTGCAGAGCCACCAGATGGCATTGCAGCGTTCAATTATTTTATTAAACATTTCTTATAGCATGAAATGATAGAAACTTGGTAACCATTTGAATCTCCTTTCTCTGGTCTGCATCTCACTTGATTAGTATTTCAACTCTCAATTAGCAATGAATCCCCATTCTCCATAATAGGTGCCTCATGGCTCAATCAGGAGGAAAAATATAATAAAGTTTAACAATCATCACTTCTTTCTGGAACATATACAGACAAAATTATAGCAACCATGCTGGAGTTAAACAAAATTCTTGCAAATTACCAGGGATGTAAAACATGTGCCTACCAAGAAGCACATTTGTTTTTATTTTGGCTCAGAGTTTAATTTGAACTGCACAATGAGATACCTTCAGAGAAACCATGGGAGCCAAGCTATTTAGAACACACTTCAATAAAGTTGGCTAAACATAAATAAGAGGCATAGCTAGTTGCTAATGGAACCACCACAGGTTTCCTTTCTGTTTTAGAAATAGGTTCTTTCACTACTAATGCTGCATTAAAAAAAAAAAGACTGGCAAAGTCGTCTGTGGGGTAGGGTACATACTTTGAACTTGAAAGACCTTAACTGGATTCAAAACAGGAACATGCTGTACATCTGTCTGGTCTGCAGTCCCAGCATCAGCAAAACAAGTAATAATGTTCTCACACATAAGAATTGTATTTGACTCCTCACCTATTGATTTGTTTATTTCATTTATAGCCCACCTTTCTTACTGACTCTGAAGGAAGATTACAAAATATAGAAACAATGCAATCCAAAAACATATAGTATGCAACAAGCAATGCCATAGGAATAGGATTACAAAAATTAGGATACAATGCATGGGGGGGGACAGCTGAAAACATGACTAGGAACCACATTAAACACCCAAGAAGTGACCCTGTGCCCTGGCCCACAACTTACATCCTATGCCCACCACACACATAATTTGATCAACTGAGCTGGTGTGAGTATACCACCATGACTGTCACCTATGTAATACTGTTTAATTTTGAAACCTCTGCTCTCACACTTCACTGGAATATTGTTCCACCCCTTTAGGCTAACTGATATTTAATTGTGATGATGTTTTATGAATGATTTTAATTGTATATATATGTGTGTGTATATATATATATATATATATATATATATATATATATGTATATATGTATGTATGTATGTATGTATGTATGTATGTAAGCCACCCTGAGCCTGCTTCGGTGGGGAGGGCAGGGTATAAATTGAATGAATGAATGAATGAATGAATGAATGAATGAATGAATGAATGAAATGACGTACCATAAACAATGCAGAAAATAGATCACAAAAGTCGAAGTCAAGGTAGCAAAAGCAAGATACAACAATAGTGCAGCAGACAATTATTATATACCTTTATAAAGGCACCCTCCTGATCCATTTCAATACACTACAGTCATAGGCATAAGGCCATATAAAACTTTGTAAATGATAATCAGTACTTTGAATGGAACTCAGTAATTGATTGGTAGCCAATGCAGTTACTGTAGAATAGGCAAAATATGTATATTTCTCCTGGCTCCCAATAATAATCGATCTGCAGTGTTTTTATCAGTGGGAATTTCTGAGTTGTCTTTAAGGATAGACGAACGTAGAGGGGATTATACTAGTCTATACTAGTATACTAGACTATACTAGAGAGGATTATACTACTACTAGCATTTAGGCTACCATGACCTGGATCCATGTGGCCAGATAGGCAAAGTCAAAGTAGGGAGCCATCTTCAAGATAAATGAGGACAGCAGCATCAACTTGATTCTTCAGCAATAATGCTAGGTCCAGTTGTAACCTCTGAGCTCTTAACTGAGTTAACTGAATCCCATAAACTATGGGAAGCACAATGCCCTTAAAGCCTACTCTAAAATCTCAAATAATTTCTCCCAAGGACTACATAGAAATTAAGGAGCATGGGGGAATACCACATGATACGTCCCACACTGATGGCAGCTGGTCTCCAACAGCAGCAACTTTCTGACTCCTGCCCATCAGGAAAACAGTCAATGGAGAATCAGCACTAAGATCAGGCTGTTCCTCCAGCCCTTCAAACACCCCATGAATCCCTGAGTCTCTTTCCAAAGTTTACCCATAAAGACAGCTCCTGCTTCTGTTCCACCTTTGGCTGAGTCACAACAGACCCAGAAGCAGAAGGAGCAGCAGCAAATGCTGCAGTGGCACCCATTCCATCACCACCAACCTCTACAGGAAGGTCTGCAGGTAGCACAACAGGAGCAGCCATTGGAAACTGGGACCTGTAAGTAGGGTTGCTATTTCCAGTTTGTGAAATTCCTACATATTTGGAGATGGAGCCTGGAGATTGTGGGGTTTGGGGCGGGACCTCAGCATGGTATAATGCTATAGAGTCAACCCTTCAAAGCAGTCATTTTCTCCAAGAGAACTGATCTCTGTAGTCTGGAGATAACTTGCAATCCAGGACATGTCCAGACTCCTTCTGGAGACTCACAACCCTACCTGTAAGGGTGCTTCAGTTATGCTGCCAGAGGCTGTGGTAGCCTGCTCTTCCCATGCGTTCTGCAGACCTTATGAGATGAAAACTCTCCCCTCCCTTTCCCACTTTTCTCCCGAGGTTTCCCAGGGTCCTTCCCACCGTGAACCCACCTTACTCATCCTATCATTACCCCAAAATCTTTAATCTATGAAAAGGTGTAAAGCACTTATTGAGCGCAACCAGAAGAGCCAAGAAACTGAGGCACAAAAAGGAAATACAGAGGATCAAAACAAACAACTATTAAATTACACAGAGCTGAAAACAATTAAATTAATATCTCTCCAGAACTTCCCTCTAGTAACCAAATGTCGCCCCCATTACCAACCATCCCCCAGGGGAAAAGGAAAGAGGAAAAGCTACCTAGCAGCAATAATGAATTATTTAGACCAGTCTGTCAAGAAGTGCCATTCAGGCACTTCCCAGGATCTAGTGTAATCCAAGCAAGGTGTATTTTCCAAGGTGCACTGAGCAGCAAGAGCAGCACACACATGACACTAAGGGGCCAAGTGTAATAGATAGCTACAGTTCAAAATTTCCCTCCCCTCCAAGAAAAGACTGTGTGATTGGCCGAGGCAACTTGCCTGATTAATCATAGGGCTAAGATTGTCTGGGAGAAATGCTGAATTATTATTATTTATTCAATTTATGAATTGCCCCATCTCTGTAAAAACAGGGCTTTGGGTGATATATATCAATAATAAAATCATAAATAATCATCAATGAAAATCAACAATAATAAAAAATAGATAAAATCATACAATAATCTAATATACAGTTAAGCATGTAATTAAAAACCTAAAATCCAAGATGGTGTCCTACTAAATCTTATTCCCATACTGGCCTGTGCTGCTGCCCCATGTGCAGGGCAGGAAGAGGGAGACAGATGAAACAAAGAAAAAGAGGGAGGATGCCAGTGATGGTCACACCATCACTGTCCTCAACCAAAAGCCTAGTAGAACATCTCTGCCTTACAGGCCCTGTGAAACTGCATTAAATTCCACAGGGTCCTGATGTTATTCAGCAGAGAGTTCCACCAGATCAGGGCCAGGACTGAGAAGGCCGTGTCCCTAGGTGAGGACAGCCAGACATCTTTGGGGCCAGGGATCATCAGCAAACTATTTTCCACTGACGGGAGTGCTCTCCTGGGATATAATGGAGGAGACAGTCCCAAAGGGTTGAAACATTTTTTTTAAAAAATGGGCAGGGTGGCTCCATTAATTCACAGTGTTAAGAGATCTGGGAGCTGTTCTGGGAGGGCTTTGACTGCCTTGGCTATAGCCTACCAGAAGTGATGCTGGGCAAATTGGACAACATTTATGGTTGGCAATGTCTGACTGCACACCCCTACTTCTACTTCCTAATGCCTCAACAAGATCGCATGGTCTGCAGTATCAAAGGCTGCGGATAAATGTGATATGACTTACGATGCCCATGTGGAGAGAATTCAAAAGAAATATCAGACCCATATCCCAAAACAGAGGGATTGCAATACCTTTAAAACAGACAATCAAAGGCAATTTAAACTAAAAGGTGAAAAATGACCACATAGCTAGTTCACACATTTACGCATTCAGTGACACTCTGCAAACTGTGGGGTAATGCTTTTCATTCTCCTCCAACATGATACAGTCAATAAGCAAACAAACTGAAACTGAATCCTGATCTGGCAGAGGCAATGTTGATTGTGAAGGCTGAGGCCGGGCTCCCCACTTTTAATGGGATCTAATTGTCTCTCACTGACTTGGTTAAGAGGGTAATTATTTATATATTTAGGATATTTCTATGCCACCTCTTCAGAGTCCTACTACAGGTGATTTTGGATTCAGCTGCAAAAAAAGCATTCTGCATAACTCCATTTATCTCTGAATATGGTGCTCTACCTTGCTTTGGCTGACCTGGCCACAGGGATCCATCTTATGATTACCTGGAGGCTAGGCTACTGTCATGCACTCCACATGGATCTGCTCTTAAGGACAACTTGGAAACTCCAGCTGGTGCAGTTTCCCAGTTGCTATCAGGTGCTAAGCAGAATCTGAATATCACTATCACACATCGGACACTCCATTGGTTACTGATTAGTTACTGTGCTCAGTTCATTATTCTAAATATTACCTCCAAAGTCCATAATGGTATTTGACCCACATACCTGCAAGACCACATCTGCTATGTTCTGCTGTGACAGCTTCACTAATCAGAGTAAAGCTTTCCGAAGGCCAGTTTGGTGTAATGGTTGAGTGGGTTGGTTTGAGTCCCTGTCCTCCACTTGCAGTTGCTGGATGACCTTAGGCAAGCCATAGTTCTGTCAGGGCTGATTTTTAAAAGAGTAGTTTCTGTCAGAGCTCTCTCAGTCCCACCTACCTTACAGGGTGTCTGTTATGAGGAGGGGAAGGGAAAGGAGTTTGTATGCTGCTCTGAGACTCTGAGTGAAAGGCGGGGTATAAATCCAATCTCCTCTTCTTCGTCTTTGACTTCTGCTAAGTAAACAGGTAAAACTGGCAACAGCTTGCCCAGGTTGCTGTAAGTCTGGTATTTTTGGGGCCTGGAATTACCAAGAGATGTTGCGTAGTGCCCTTGGGGGAACATATGGGGAAAGGCAGTCCCTTAGGTATGTCGGACCCCGGCCATATAGGGCTTTAAAGGTGAGAACCAGCACTTTGAAACAAATCCGTTATGCCATTGGCAGCCAGTGCAGTGCTTTCAACACAGGCTGGATGTGCTCTCACCTAGAGAGACCCATCAAGTGCCTGGCCGCAGCATTCTGCACTAGCTGCAGCTTCCGGATTTGCGACAAAGGCAGTCCCAAGTAGAGAGCGTTACAGTAGTCTAACCTCAAGGTGACCGTCACATGGATCACTGTGGCCAGGTCATCGCGGTCAAGGAAGGGAACCAACTGCCAAGCCAGCCGAAGATGATAGAAGGCTGACTTGGCAGTGGCCGCCACCTGAGCCTCCATCATTAAAGAGGAGTCCAGAAGCATTCCCAAACTCTTAACCTCTGACATCGGCACCACAGGCACTCCATCAAAGGTCGGGAGAGGAAACCCCAACCCTGAACCAGCCTGACTCAGGCCCAGGACCACCGTCTTCACTGGGTTTAGCTTCAGCCGTCTCAGTCTGAGCCACCCAGCCACAGCTTGCAGCGCCCGATGAAGGAAGTATAAGTTCCAGTTGTCTGGAAAGTCTTTCCTTATTTCCTTCTCCAGTGTATGTGTGTGAACCAACAAATCCATATATTTTGTGCTTAGATTCAAACTAGATCAGACCATGAATGACAAAGCCAGACGTTTCTGGTACAAGATTCTCCAGTGCTAACTGTTATTAAATGAAATCTCTGTGCTGTTTTAAATACCGCTATTCTATTAAACAGTGTTTGGGTCATATAACATTAAACTTTTATGAATATTTGAGAACTCTGGGAAGGACTGAAAATATATGGAATAGCAGAAAAGGAAGCACTGTTCAGATAGCAGTATAGAGGAACCTGGCCTCATGTAATGGAGGTAAAAGCAGGTAATAGAATAGATAATATACTTTTTATGGTCTTCGTAGAATAAATATAAATGGATTCATGGTTGTTTAAGACGATTGATCTTGTTGTCCCAGTCTCTTCTTAGCTCAAATAAAACACAGAATATTACTAGCAGGGATGGCACTTATCAAGCCAACAGGGATTTCCAGCTTTGCCATGTAGAAAGTGCCATTTGTTGCTGACCTGCCTGCCCTTTTGTAAAGTATCATGAGATTAGCCAGTCTCTTCAGGACAAGCAGGATGTTTGGGGGAATCTATTCTTTTTTTGAGGTGTCTGCCTCATGATGTTTGGGGATGGGGAGTAGAATGAAAGGTCTGGTCTTTGACTGATTAAGGCTATAACTAATTAAACCCATGTTTTGTTTCTTGTGTCTTAATCTGAGGGAAGGATGCCAGTGACAGTATCACTCAGAAAAGTATAATTCTCAGAACTTCAAAACACTAGGCCCTGGATTCAGCATTGTTATTCCATTAGCATGGAGCCTTCCTCCAATGTCAGGCTTCTTGTACCAGGATTAGGCTCCACCATTAGCATACCTGAAGCTTTGAATCCAACCTCATGTCTTCTGATGTCATGAACTTGCACCTACCTATTGAAGTGTACAAAATAAGTGAAAAAATAGCATGGGGGCATGGGAAAAAAGCTGTTCAGCTGCAAAGCCAAGAAACATTTTGATACATCTTTGTAGGACCTTCAGAGGTTTCTGGAAAGAATAAAACAGGTACTACAACACAATGGTGTGATAGACTGCATTTAAAACACTGTTTTCCTAATGCAATAAAATCAGAGAAGGGACGGTAATAGTTTACTTTGCTCTAAAATGTTGTGCTTGAGTGACAGGCTGATCCTTTTCTCTGACTGGCCAGCCTTAGCTGAGAGAAATATAAGATCAGCAGTGTGCTGAAGGGAGAGAGAGTTCATTTTTGAGTACAGCAACAGTTACTGTTCAGTAAAATAAAAGTTCAGTTACCGAGTGGATGTCTGAAGAGTCTGACTAAAAGTCTGTCAAAGAGGTTCACCTTTTAATAAAGGGAGAGACTCATGGTCTTAGCTGTGTTAAACATAACCTGAGGAAGAATTCCATCTAAGAATTCAGAGTCTAGTGTCAGCTAAAGCTGAAGTACATTTTCACACAGACAGGTTTGAGATTTTGGCAAAGAGTGACTGGATAGCAGGCTGAAGCTCCCAATCAGGCCAAAAGGAAATATAAGCCCTGTCCAGTTATACAGGGAACTGGCCCTGAGATAGTCCCTGGTCTGTTGTGAAACAGTTATAGACTACTCAGTTATAGACTACTCAGATTTCAGAAAATTGGAAAGAATTTGATACACTAAAAGAGTGACCTTTCCAGAAAACCTGACCAGTTATTAGGAAACTATATGCAGAAACATTGTTACTGAAATTTAAAATACTCAGTCAACCATATCTCACTGATAAAAACCAAGAATTTGTGAAAGTAAGCTGCTACAACACCATATTGTCTATAAACCGAAATATATACTGTTTTACCAACAACATTTACCTTAGCCTTTCCAACTCCTAACCCCATACCATCTCTGCCTATTGAATAAAAACTTTATTATTGTTTACTCTGACATAGTCTCCAGTGCCATTTCAAGGGATTTAAAAAGAGGGCTCCTGTTTTCTCCTGATAAGCTCCTGGGCTGGGTAAAAGCCAAATTAGCTTGTCACAGGGCAGGACATTCAGATTCATAAAATCTCAAATATTATCACAATACTAGGGGCTAGCTCAGTTCCAGAAGGGAACTAAGAATTTTTTTGGGGGGGGGGAAATCTGCCACAGAGTGAGGAGAGTAACAGGGAATCCATCATAATGGTTATGTTTTCACAAACAATCCTGAGCACTGTTCTACTGAAAAGCAAACTAACTCAGCTGCAGAACTTCATTTTGAAATTAATTGTTAAATTCCTCATTCAGCAGATGCAATTTGAGGACTCTAAGTTAAACACAACAGGTAAGAATGAGTTGGAAAAGATAGATATTCCCTATTGTACTAATCTGGGAAGTTGTCTTCAGATGGATTGTTTTGGGCACACTGGAATACTTACACATGAGGACAGTCTTTTATGTAAATGGAGGTATCTGTTTATACATTCCTCTCAATCTTGCCCTTATACGATCTGAATTGAACTATGTGTACAGAAGCTGCACATGCGCCTGAAACTGCACATACATGCTGATTCAGGAAATGTATTATAGAGACATCAACATCTATTTTAACCTGTGGATTTGATGCACAGTTTCTACCATTTCTCCCTATTGCTTCCCAAATACTTCTGTGTTTTAGGCATCAGAATTGGGGGGAAGGGAGCAAGTCTCAAAGGCTGTTATAAACATACAATCAGGACGACTATTGAACAATCTACAGACATGTGTCTAATTTTTTTTTTTTTAGTTTCATCTTATCAAAGGGAGCCCATTATGCCAACAGAGAAGCAGAAAGCAGAGCTTTGTGCCTTTGTATAAACAAAGTGTGTGCTTTGAATTACTGAAAAGAACTTCACTTTTATTACACAGGGTGAAAAAAGACACATTGAAACATCACATTGCCCTACATTTTTCATCACATTCTTGTCTGATCTTTCGTAGAAATCTCCGTTATTCTCCAGGTGCAGAAATCAAGAACTGAGTAAACAACTTTTGTATTAATTGTCAGCTGTGTACATAGCACTGGTACAAATTTAGGACCAAACTGGAAGCCAACACTGAACTGTTATCATATTAGCAGAATAAAACCATTGACCTCCACCTTCCATGTGTTTTGATAGAGTTTATTTGTCCTTTGTGATTCAGAGGAAAATTTAAATATAGAGTTTTATGACAGCACTCATTACTCCATATCTATTTACTTATTTTTATTCATTAATCACCTTTCCATTAAACGACTAAACTGTATTTGTGATGTATGACAAGACAAAATAATAATCACCAAATAAAACCAACAAAATGCCAAATGAACATTTAAAAGAAGGGTTGCTAAGACTCCAGGTTAGGAAATTCCTGGATATTTGAGGGAGGAGCCTGGGGATGGGGTCCATGGGGTTGCAAAGAGTTAGACTCAACTGCGCAACTGAACAATAACAACCCAGAGATGTTGGAGTTAAACTCCCAGGTAATGTGCTACACTCCTCCTAAAGGACCAAGGTCACAATTTGGACATGATCATAGATGTCTCATTGATCCTGGAGACACAGGTGACAAGCTGCAACCTTTACTAGAAAAGGTAGATCTGGCACAGTCACAAATGCCTTAATAAAATACAGCTTTTACTACTGTAACACACTGTACATGGGGTTGTCTTTTAATATGTTTTAGAAGCTTCATCCAGTTCAAAATACCTATGCCAAGGTGCTTACTGGGGCTGGCCACATCAAACACATCACTTCTATCTTGCCCAATTATATTATTTCTATTTTGCCCAATTACATTTGCTGTCATTGGGGTTCCAGGTTGGCAAACAGAGTGCAGGCATTACCTTTCAACGCCCTAAATAGTTTGGATTCAAGGTACTTGGTGGTCTGCCTCCAGCCATACGTTGTGCCTCATGCACTGAAGCCAATTATTAGAACTGGCAAAGACTGACAAAGAGAGGGATCTTGGATTCATAGTAGATAACTCACTGAAAATGTCGAGACAGTGTGCGACTGCAAAAAAAAAAAGCCAATGCTATGCTGGGGATTATTAGGAAGGGTACGGAAAACAGATCAGTCAGTATCATAATGCCCCTATATAAATCAATGGTGCCACCTCATTTGGAGTACTGTGTACGGTTTAAGATATAATATCTTAAAAAGGATATTATAGCTTTGGAAAAAGTGCAGAAGAGGGCAACTAGAATGATAAAAGGGTTGGAACACTTTCCCTATGAAGAAAGATTAAAACACTTGGGGCTCTTTAGCTTGGAGAAATGACAGCTGATGGGTGACATAATCGAGGTTTTTAACATTATGCATGGGATAAAGCAGGTAGAGAAAGAGGTACTTTTCTCCCTTTCTCAGAATACAAGAACTTGCGGGCACTCAATGAAATTGCTGAGCGGTCGGGTTAGAACAGATAAAAGGAAGTACTTCTTCACCCAAAGAGTGATTGACACATGGAATTCACTGCCACAGGAGGTGGTGGCGGCTACAAGCATGGACAGCTTCAAGAGGGAATTAGATAAACATATGGAGCAGAGGTCCATCAGTGGCTATTAGCCACAAGGTATAGATAAGGACTCTGGGGCAAGTGATGCTCTGTATTCTTGGTGCTTGGGTGCGGGGGCAACAGTGGGAGAGCTTCTAGTGTCCTAACCCCATTGGTGGACCTCCTGATGGTACCTGGTATTTTTGGCCACTGAGTGACAGAGTGTTGGAATGGATGGGCTGTTGGCCTGATCCAACATTGGCTTCTCTTTTATTCTGGAACACCTTCTTTAGTTAAATCATATTCCCTTTGCTTGTAAGTTCTTACCACCTATTTTCATTTAAAATTGTTTTGTATAGTTTTTCATACTGTAAACTCCATTGACGATTTATTTTATTTATATAAGGTCCATCATCAATATGATAATGCAGCTGTGCTACTAGGATAATTAAAGGGGGGAAAACATTATGGGAGGCCCCCTCAGTGTGGCTCTTTCTACTGAATAGTTATTTACCTGAAGGTTTGTGCAGGCATAGAAGTCACACTATGAACCACGTGGTACTAGGATTCTCACATTAGTCTTATCAGTGAGGAAAGGAGAGATATGGCCACAGCTCTCATCCATACCACATAAGTACTAGGCCCATGTATCACAGGATCTGTCCATTGATAGAGTTTTTGCACAAATTCAGAATCAAGCAGCTTAGAAAAGAAGAAATAGTTTGGCAAGAAAATTAAGCATGGATTCAGAAAGTTATATAATACAGAAAACATGGCACCCAGTGGGAGACTGCAGGGCAGGGAAATGGGGGGCACCATTGGATCAATGGAGTGACATCATTTTTTGATTTTCCAGTGAATGCTAGAATGTTCCATTAACAGTGTGACATCATACTGGGAAATGACATCACACTGTTGATGTACCAGCAATTTTTGGTTGTTTTTCCCATTGCCCTACTGGATGAAAAATTAGGTCAAACCCACTGCAATGTGCACATTTTTTTTTTTAAACTCCCCTAAAAAGGAGAGAATTTTATTGCTTTTATATATAGAAAGGGGGACGGGTATATAGAGGGATAAAGAAAAGAGTTGAGTGAATTCTCTGTTAGTACATTAATCTTTTTGTTAGTACAAGTAAAGTTCTTGGCTTCCACCGTGGTTAAAAGATCTTCTTTTCATCTTATCGAAAGTCCAAAATCAGCCTGTTAAATATGTTAGTAAAGTCCTTTGGGGTTAATTATTAAACTGCTCCTTCTTGTCGCCTCACGAACCAATGTTATATCTTGGGGTGTCTTCCTTTCAAATCTCTCAGATTATAAGATGGCCCTTTCTTCGCTCCTCCATCTTCCGATTCTGCACCTCCCTCTTCCGGGCCACTGTCTTCTTCGCTGCTTAACATTGTCCATTTAGCGAGTTCTGCATCTTCCTCTGAACTGGCGTGTCTCTTCAGAAATTCTTGGGCTTTGAAGACGGAGTCGATCTTCTCTCTCCTATCGTTGTATTTAAACAATAGTCCTTCGGGAATCGCCCATTTATAACCAATTTGATGCTTTTGTAGAAACAAGGTCAATCCTTTGTATGCTTTCCTTTTCATTCGAATTTCATATGGAACATCTTTTAGGATCCTGATATTCTGCTCCCCAATCTTCAAGGTTATTGTTGAAGTCGCTCTTAAAATTTGATCTCTAATACGCTGCTTAGTAAACTTGACAACCACTTCTGCTGGCAGATTATTTTTCTTGGTAAAGTTGGAGTAGACTCTGTAGGCCACATCCATTTCCTCGCTTAATTTTTGCGCTTCTCTGCCAGTTAGAGGTGCCAAGGCATTCGCCAACATACTTCTGAGATCTTCTTTCTCTTCTTCCTTTATGCCCTGAAAGCGGAGAGTCAAATTTGATTTTTCCATCTGAAGCATTAAAATTCTTTTTTCCTGCATCTCTTGATGTTTTTCTATTTTATTGACCTTTTTCTTAATTTTCTTGGTGTCTTCCGTCGAGACCAAACATTTCTCCGCAATCTCCTCCATCTTCTTAGTTGTGTCTGTTAACTGCTTCTGCTGACTATTGAGCACACTTTCCATGTTACAGAGGGTTTCGCTGATCTTCAGCATTTGATCCAGCAGAGGGCGCAGTGACTCACTTTTCTGCTGATTGACAGCTGGCTCCAGGGGGAGGTTGCTAGGACCGGAAGTTCCCAGCTTCTTCATCAGTTTGTCTGGAATTCTTTTTTGCCCCGACATTTTTATTGTTTATTTTAGAGAAGTCCGTGCTGCGCACCTCAGGAGACAAGCTACTTTCTTCTCCTTCGATAGAGCCCCAAAAGGTAACTTCACTAATCCACTTTTTCTCTCCCCCCCCCCTTTCCTTTCTTGTTTGTACACTCCGCTTTCTGAGGGGGGGATTCCTCCCTCCTCCCGTGCGCTTGTACGATTAGGGGGGGGGACGCATTTAAACCACTTCCAAGCAGATCTTCAACTCACGGTTTGCTGCCAATTCTTTCTTTTTTAAATCATCTTCCGCTGCTTCACTCCGAGAAGTCGGTGGTGTTGCTGAGTCCCATCCGGGCACCACACAGCGGGGCCACTGGGGCTGGGGGAGAGCCTCAATCTCCCGGCCGTCAGGCCGGCAAAGAGGCTGCTCCCCAAAGCGCCCCCTGGTTCGGAGCCTTCAACAAAGGCTCACTAGAGTCCCTGCTTGTGCAGAGACCCCCCCCAGCTGTGCGTGGGCTGGTTGTCTCTGGGAGAGTCCCAGAAGCTCGACCGCCATTCGCAACACCGAAACCGAAACCTGCAATGTGCACATTTTTGATCCCTCTGTTCATGAATGGGAAATTGGGAGAACTTAGTAAAAAGGAAAGCTGTTATTTCAATAAACTTGCTAACACAGTTCTTGCGCAAATAACATTTTTACTTGATAAAATACTTGTCTGTTGGTCTTATCCATCTTTCATATAAAGTGCAACTTAAAAATCTTCATATTAGACTAGGAATAAGGCCCGGTGTGGAACTACATACAACAAGCTCTAGAAAGAGGCTCTGGACAGGTGCCCTGGTCTTGGGCACTCAGTGTCAATTTGCTGTGGTGACCTCAGCAGGGCATAATGACACAGAGTTCACCCTTTTCTTCAGGGGAACTGATCTCTGCCATCTGAACAGCAGTTGTAATTCTGAGTAGTCTCTAGCCCTCCTCTGGAGATTGGCAAAAATGGTTCCCCCAGGAGGAAATGGGTGGTCTGGTGGGTGGTGTCTATGGCATTGCACCTGTCTCAGGTTCAACCCCTCTTCAGAGCACTCTCTCCAGGCTCCACCCCTCAAATCTCCAGGAATCTCCCAGCCTGGAGTTGGCAAGCCTATCTCCTTCCCAGCCAACCATTAACCTACCTTTATGTGCCCCTCCGACTTCAGCTTTCCATCTCCTCCCCCCTCCCTCCTGAAGAGCAGTTGTAATTCTGAGTGGTCTCCAGCCCTCCTCTGGAGATTGGCAACAATGGTTCCCCAGGACGAAAGGGCTCATTTGGAGGGTGGAGTCTATGGCACTGTACTTGTCTGAGATCCCACCCCTCCTCAAACCTCACCCTCTCCAGGCTCCACCCCTCAAATCTCCAGGAATGTCCATACCTAAAGTTGGCAACTTTATCTCCTCCCCTCTCAGCAGCCTCTTCCTAGGCAAAGTTCTGGTCTTTCTCGTTAGTGGGGAGAAAATCAGCTTACTTCATTCTCCTCTTCTGCTTTGTGATCTGTACAGCAACCCTGCAAGGTAGGTTAGGCAGAAAATCTGTGGCTGGCAGGCCCAGGCAGCTTCCATAAGGAGGCTACTGCTGAACAGGAGCAAGCAGCCAGAGCTAGTGAAGTAATGCCTTTCAGGAGGCATGAAGTCACCCTGAGAGTGCTGGCAGGCCTAGAGTTGCCAACAAAGACTGATTGATGCAAAGGAGGATGGAAAAGTGCCCATATCTCTATTTTGCCTTAAACTGGTTTTGATGCCAGCAGAGTGAAAAAATGCCGGAAGCTCTGGATGGGTGCCCCATGGTAAATGGACCAAACAATTCCTAAAGGTTTTCCAAAACATTACTCTGCTGATAATTCATTTTCTACACTCACAGCATCCCCTGCCAGAATGCAACACATCCCCAGCACTTTGAATTAGCACCAGAGCTTTAAGAGCTCTCCAGCTGTCACCTGGAGATTGGCAACAGCTTGTTTGGAGCATGGGGTCTATGGCACTGTATCTGTCTGAGATCCTCCTCTTCCTCCTCCTCAGACCCCACTCTCAGCAGGCTTCATCTCTAAAATATCCTGGAAGTTTCCAACCTGGAGCTTGCAACCCTATGTCCTTTCCAGGCAACCATCAGCCTACCTTTATCTGCCTGTCTGTCTTCAGGTTTACATCTCCTCCTCTCCCCTGCAGCTTCTGCTTAGGGAAAGGGCTGTCTTTCCCTGCAGTAGGGAGCCAAAGCAGCTGACATCATTCTCCTCTCCCCCGTATGATCCACACAACAACCCTATGAGGTACGTTAAGATAGAAAGTCAGTAAATGGTCCATAATCCCCCAGGCAGCTTTTATAACATGAACCTGGGACCTGCACACCATCCTCTGAAGCGCTCTTAGGTACATATCTGTGGCAGTAATGGGAGGACTGCTGGCACCTTTACCTATCATTTTTTGCCTTGTGGTATTCTGCTTGTGGTGTGATCTGTCTTTGTTGTGGTGTGGCATGGTTGTGTTATTGGGTTTGTTTCTTTTGAAGGGGAAGTGATGTGTTGTGGGTGAGGACATATTTTTACCTCAGAATACACCAGGTTGCATATGCAACTGACAGTCCCAACTGTCTCGTGGGGGGGGGAGTTTGAGGTGTGGAATGGAGTAAAGTCCAATCAGCTTCCATATGCAAATGACCTTGAAACACTGGCCCAATCACAGAAAAGTGGCCTAGGCTGCAGTGGGTGGGAGAGAACTCAGGCAATGTAGCCAGTGGATAGAGACACCTTGTGACTGACACATCACAGAGCCAACTCATTTTGGTGGGCATAGAATGTTGCCAGACTAAAATGCAATTATAATATAGGAGAGATAAAATGACAGAAAACCATATAAGACAGTCTACAGTCATTGAAATGAAAATAGTGTGAAAGTAGTACACTATTATTGTCAGTTTTGAGTCCTTTTGAAATTCTATAAATAAGAGCTACAGTGATAAACCAGGAAGATAATCCAAACACAGCAGCTGAACTCGGGTGGGAGCAGAAGTCAGGAGAAGCTGATGTTACAGCTGTAGAGTCTGTCCAAGACAGCAAGGACAAGAAAACAGGTAGCAGAATAGGTCTGGAGACAGACAGATTGAGCACAATATGGAAGCACAGAGCAGGTCACAGACTACATATACAGATGGATTAGGCCTGGCCTGGCAGTTTTAATTTTCAGCCAAATTCATTGAAAAGGTCATAAATGTGGCCAGACAGAATGAGATGACTAGGAACACTAAGCCATATCTCAGTAAACTTGATTATGTTTTTATCTCTCTCTCTCTTTATCATCTATCTATCTAGGAAAAGATATAGATATATAATGTTGTTGCCAACCTCCAGGTGGTAGATGAAGATCTCCTGGATTTACAACTGATCTCCAGGCAACAGAGATCAGTTTACCTGGAGAAAATGTCTGCTTTGGAAAGTGAACTCTATGGCATTATACCTCATTGAAGTCCATCTCCTCCCCAAACCCTGCTCTCCTCAGAGTCCACCCCCAAATTCCCCAGGTATTTTCCAGCCTGGAGCTGACAACCCTAATAGGCAATAATAGTAGAACTGCTGTTCTTCCCTCCATCATTCTCCATTTTGTGAAAGGAAACAAATAACAGACTGCAACAACAACAACAAAAACCCCAGAAAACAAAAAGTTTTCAGCAGAAAGGTAATTATTTAAAATTGTCATTCAGTCACTGTAAGAGTAGGAAAGTGAAAGGAATGGATTCAGGTTTGTTTGTTTTTTAAATACTGGTAGCTAGCACCATTTTCTCCCAACAAGAATCAATGGAGAGAAATGCACCTGGATCAAGAATCATATAATCTGGTGGTCTGTAAACTCTAACCCATTTGTTCAATCTGCTTGAAATTTAGGGGTTCTTTAGATTTGAGGAACAATTATGTTCTATGCAAATTTGGTGCCATTATCTTTAAAAACAGCTGCCTCAGATCCACAAGTTGTTCCTCACTGAAAACAACAGTTTCGAAAATCCAGAACCTGAAAAACCACATGAATCTCAATCTGGCAAAGTATTACCCAAAAATCATCATCCACAGTAAAATTCCCCACCCACCTCAATCCCAGATCTGATATTATAACAAAAATGTTCTCAGATCACACCCCTACAACCATCCCTAAGCAGTTTCTCTATTTTTTTTTGGCAGATTTAAGATAAAGTATATTTTCATCGTGACTTGTAAAGCATGATATAAAATTAAACTGAATGAAGATTTGAAAAGTCTTTTTAAATAGGTGAGTAATGGTTTCATGTGCTCTCAAGAGGGTTGCACAAATTTTGCTGATCTCATTAACAGCCAATTGAATTGGGGGGAAAATACAGCTCTGTTTAGGATTGTATTGTAAAGGACTTATTTAATCAGAACCAAATAAGAGTTATGGGTGATAAATGAGAACCAACTTTCCTTATTCATATACTCGTGTATGGCATAACATCATTATATTTCACATTAATCAACCATAAATAACATGTACCCTGTTTCCACATCCATTATGACTCTTCCTTTGAATTTGCACTTCAAATTATTCTTATAATAATGTACTGTAACAATTAGTCAACTGATTTACGTTTTCACAAATATTCATTTAAATTTTTAAAATTAAACCACTTTTTAAAAAATCTTAACTGCACCCAGGCATGTTCATTGAACTGTGCATGTAATAGCACTCCGATTCATAACAGCTGGTTAAAGAGTATTAAGGACTAACCAATCGACGTTAAAGTGAATAAGCACCATAATTATTAATTTACCAAATTTCTAGGAGGAGGAGGAAAGGAAGAGAGAAAGAAAGAACAGTAGTCAAGAGCAAAAAAAATAATCGAGATAAAACCATCAATGCCAACAGATCATAAAAATGCACCAAAGTGAAGCATTCTACCTAAATACCACCAGATTGTTCAGGCAGAACTTTGGCTAATCCTTTTGTTTTCAGCAGCAATTGGTCTGCCAGATGTTTCTCTCTGGAATATTTCTAGGTACACAGAGAAGGTTAAGATTTTAACAGTTTTAAGCTGTTTTAGTGATTAACCTTGTAGTTCAGTTCTATGTGGGTTTTTTTTTAAAAAAAGTTATGAGCCACCCCCAGCCCTGCATTGCACCTATAGAATGGATTGGTTTATAAGCCACAGGGACTTTTCCCAGTGGGCCCAAAGCCTTTCCTCACGCTGGTCCATCCAGTGGTGACAAGGGTCCATATTTGGAGGCAGCAGCAGGCCTGACAATGTGAAGAGAAACACAACCAGCCAGTGTCTGCCTGGCTGGGGGAGACAGTGTGTGGTCTGGGGGAATCAGCACCCACCCTGAGGCTCACAGAGCCCAAGGAAGTTGGCATCCACCTCACCCAAGGCCTGTGTGACCCAGGAGAGGTAACATAGAAGGCCCACACAGGGGACGCTCCCAGCCCACTTTAGCCCAATGTAGGGCTTTGAAAAACTTGGCTCAGCAGGAAGGCTGCTTCTGCCTGCCTCCTGGGGCGGGGGGGGGACTGGACAGAGCCAACTCTCCCTCCCTCCTTTAAGGGTTGGGACTCTTTTCTAGGGCCATTTTCCCATCCCAGTCCACCCCTGTTTACCTCTCTCTAAACCCCCCAAAATTTATAGCTACTTGGGCCTCAAAAGGGAGGAGTTCTCAAGTGTTAGTATGACTACCAAAAACCCCTTGCCCTTGTGGATATCATTCTGGTGCCTGCCTTCGATGGTATTTGAAGTGGAGCTTCATTGGAAGATTTTTAACAAGTGAGGTGTTATATATGGGAGCAGATGGTCCCCACAAGTTACAAAAAACTCTGCAAATGCAAATCCCTCACAAAATGATACTGAGATGTATTAGGTTCTCCACATCATAAAGACCATGATATCATGTAGTCAAACTATCATGATAGCAGGAAACATACATAATTTGGCCCCCAATTGGGAAAAAAACCAACAACTAGTGACTTAAATCCATAGTTAGCAAAGTTTTCTTATATTCCCTGCAAAGGCAAATTCAGCATCTTTGCCATGGTGAACCTGGTGTCAAAAACACATTAACTGAGAAGGCACCACAGTAAAATCCTAAAGTGAAGCAGGTTTAGGGTTCTTTTTCCTAGTTTTTTGACTTCCCTATAAATGATCATTCATTTAAATGATTGGGAAAATTATCACCTTCTAACTTATATTCTTCTTCTTTTCCCTCACAATTTAAACACTGTACAGTAGTGCCAGAAATGACATCAAAAGATCTAGAAATTGCATTGTTTGCAGGGTTTTTTTTGCAAAATTTAAATACTTTTTTGAGTAAGAAGCAGAAACGAAGGGAAACAAAAATCCAACAGCTGAAAAAAATAAGGCACCATAATATAAACAATGAAATGGTGAAAAATCTTCTCTTTAGAAAGACAACTTAAGGAAAATGAGATGTACTGTTTTATTAAAAACTGTTCACATTGTCTGCACAGTGATGCTAGGGTTTTTGATCAGACAAACTGAGGCATGTCATAGATATTTAGCATGATACCAAATGAAATAACATTCAGCACTGGAACACTATTTTGCAGTTTTAAGTGTTTTGCAATACCTTCTTAGTATAGATTATTCAACAAATGGAAATGTAGTCAAATACTACCCTAATCTAATGCTATATTATTAACTCAAAGAAAAGATGTAATCCATTCCAAGCCAAAAATTGTCTGTCACAAGGATGTAGTCGGGGTCTTTCCGTAGAAAAACAGCTGCAGGAGCTCATTAGCATATGGTGTGCTAATGAGCTATTAGGCTATTAGCATATGCCATGTCCCCTGTCATCACCGGAAGTGATGTCAGAAGGAGAAGCAAAAGGGGGGGGAGGCATCTTCAAAAGCCTCCCCTTCCCTTCCCCAGCTGGTCTGGGTGGGGAAGCTAAGAGAGAAGGGGTTTAAAGTTTGAACTCCTGCTTATGAGAGTTGGGCCACAGAAGGAGGAAAGAGGGAAGGAGAGAGAGAGAGTAGAGAGAAGGAAAGAAGGAAGGAAAGAGGGAAAGAAAGAGAAGGAAAGGGGAGGGAAAGAAAGAGAGGGAAGAAAGAGGAAAACAGGGAAAGGAGGAAAAAAGAGAAGAGAAGAAGGTGAGAAAGAAAGAAAGAGAGAAGAAAAGAAGGAGGGAAAGAGGAAAAAGAGAGAAGGAAAGGAGGGAATGAAAGAAATTCGGCGGCAATTCAACCCCATTATATCCTATGGGCCATTGAAGTCAATGGTGAAAACATAGGGTATATTCTGGGGGCTGGAGGGGAGGGGGTTTGAGGGAGAGGCTCCAAACTCACAGGATACCTGATGGAGCCTCTCCCCAAGATACCCACCAAGTTTCAAGAACATTGGACCAGGGGGTCCAATTCTATGGGCCCTCAAACAAGTTGCCCCTATTCCTTCCATTGTTCTCTATGGTGGGAAAAATTAACTTTTTTCCCACCATAGAGAACAATGGAGGGAATAGGCGCAACCTGTTTAGGGGCCCATAGAATTGGACCCCCTGATCCAATGTTCTTGAAACTTGGTGGGTATCTTGGGGAGAGGCTCCATCAGCTACCCTGTGAGTTTGGAGCCTCTCCCTCAAACCTCCCCTCCAGCCCCAGAATATACTCTATGTTTTCACCATTGACTTCAATGGCCCATAGGATATAATGGAGCTGAAATTGACATTCGGCTGCCTGAAAGACTCCCCGGGATGCCAGCTGGGGGCGGGGCTTGGCTCCTGAGCTCCCAGAGCATGCGCTCCCCCCAAAAAGACCCCTGGATGTAGTTAAATATACCAGTTCCTATGGTCTCCAGTAAATTAAGTTGTTATCAGCATAATGAACACCTTTGGTAAGGAAAACAATCAACAGCTATCATTGCTATAAGAAAGACCACTGCAACTATCCCTTGGGCGCTCAATGACAATTCAAATATACAGTCTTAAAATCAAATAACTTGTCTAATTGGCCATGGAAGTAACTTGCTTACCTGCTATATAGCATTTTAACTTAACATACACTTGCAATACAGTACACTGGCTATAACTAATGTTCAACTAAAATGGGAGACATTTTTCAGAAATTTTGGTGTCCTAAGAAATATTCCTTTTCAACTATTTTTCACAGTCCTTATAATGGTTCAAAGTTGTTCAAAATGGGTGGGTGCTAGGAAGAAGAGTGAACATTTCCCCATTACCAAAGCAACTGTATCAATGCTCTCTCACAACACTGAGTGGCAGCAAGTGGTTATAAGTATCTCTACTCTCCCTCTATTAGCCTTGTGACTAGAAATAAATCCCAGTAAAAGTCTTGCCATGGAGACGATTTAACTGCTATAGCAAAAGGGAAACATCACGAAAGGGAGGTGAGCTGGTATGGCCTACGCAATGGACATATATTCCTCCTTCCCTTCATCATGGGAACTATGAAGCTTCCATTTGCCATTAATGGCATCCTCAAGTAGCCAGTTCTGATTGGTTACGTAATATCATAACATCATCATGTTTAGTATATGATTCAAAATTTAATGGAATAATCCAGAAAAGGGACACCCCCCCTCAACTGGCACAGAAGCAGCTGCACATCAGAAATGTAAACAGATGCATTAAAAATGGACACAAATGATAGGAGGGTTCTCTCAAAAGCCTACCTTTCTCTTTAAAAATGCAGGAATACAAAACTCAATGCAGCACTTGTTATAATACTATTTTTGCATCACAATCATAACTCCTAACTAGTTTTCTTCAATAGTCAACATAGGAAAATACCAGAAGACCCAGTGACATTGTTAGAAAGTCAGTCACACTTCACTTCATTAATGTGAACACTATAGATCTCAATAAAATCATAGCTATAAGTGCCTGTATAAGCAACAGCAACAGCCCATTCATGATGGAAGCTTTTTTGAAACATCTCTGTCCAGAAAGAAATACCACAAATATTTATGTGTTTTTGAATCCATAATCATGCTAGAAACTGGAAACTGCTTTTCATGACTAATAGAAAAAAAAGAGAGAGAGAAAATAATTTTACCTGAACCCCTTTTGGTCACAACCTTCAGACTCTGAACGAGAGTAGCATACAAGAGAATTAAGTGAGGAATAGGAGCTTTCATCTTCCAGTTCTCCAAGGCTGTTCCCTAAAGCACAAAGAGACAAAGAACTTGAAACACTGGCTTGTATTTAACTGCAACATAATTGTAGAATTTACATTGCGACAGAATTGTGTCAGCTCTCCTGCCATGGTAGTATCTTGCCCAGTTTTCAGTAAATTCCAAAAGAATGGGATTTACTGTTATCCAGCAATCAGCAACTGCATTATTTAACTGTTGTAAATTCAAATTCCAATGATAACTGTTCTTGTTAAAACATTAAAGAAGTACAATCACAGTTCAATACAGTTATGTGTGCTTAAGTGCAATGACATTAATGGGTTTTAGTATGTTTTACACTTTTGGATTACAGCCTGCAATTCTGTATTTATATACTAAATTGCATGAATTGACAAATTTCTACAGTATTGAAATTAGACTTTTCTAGTCTGAGAATGTAACTGTTTTTACCCTTCAATACATCATGAATCTGAGGCCTCCCAGTGTCAAAATACTGGTTTAATTTTATGTTGCCCCTCCCATTTACGTTGCATTAGGTTTGACAAGGTCCCCCCATTTATGACCCAGTCTCTCTTCCTTCCTGGACATTCCAAACAAAGTGTTTATATCAAGTGTTTGCTGGATCACAGCCCCAAAATAAAATAGAGAATAGCTCTCCCATTGACTTTTAAAGACACGGGGGCAGGGGTGGTTTGTGGCAGGAGCGTGCCAGAGCACTGCTCCGGCAGCCCAAGAACAGGCACAAATGGTGGTGGCAGCAAGCCTCACCACTAGCTCCCCACACCAGCCCCATGCTGCTTCTTTCTAGAGTCACATCGCTGC
The DNA here is from genome assembly GCA_029375565.1 of Gekko gecko. Taxonomy (NCBI): domain Eukaryota; kingdom Metazoa; phylum Chordata; class Lepidosauria; order Squamata; family Gekkonidae; genus Gekko; species Gekko gecko. The sequence continues at coordinate 120,408,448 of JAPDNY010000004.1, forward strand.
TTTCCATTGTATTTTATGGCCCCATAGAATACAATGGAAAGATCGCACCGCTGCTGCGGCGCAATTCCAGAGAGAAGGGGTTTAAACTTGAAACCCCTCTCACTTCACTTCCCTTCCAGCCTGCCTTGGCAGACCAGCTGGGGAAGAGAAGGGGAGGCTTTTGAAGATGCCTCCCCCCCTTTTTGCTTCCCCTTCTGACATCACTTCTGGTATTGTCAGGGGGCATGGCATATGCTAATGAGCTATTATGCTAATAGCCTATTAGATATGCTAATGAGCTCCTACAGCCTTTTTTCTACAAAATGACCCCTGCATGGGGGGGACACAATCCTGGAACCCAAAGTTGTGAAGACCCCACCCCTTCCTCCAGCCAAGACCCCTTTGGATAGAAGGGCCTCCCCTTTATTTTGGACTGAGCTGTTTTAATAGGCACCCCCTTTAGAGCCTAAGCGGCAGGGGATTTGAAGCTTGGGGAATCTCATAATGGCATCTGGGTTCAGCCAAGGCATTGGAAATCTGAGGAAAGAAGAGGAAGGATGTGCTAGAATTAGAAACTGATTAAATGAAATCTCCTACAGTGCAGTGGCATATTGTTCTAAAAGAGAAACATGCTAAGGACATCACCCAATATTCTGACACACCCTGGAAGTGTTTGCCCAGCTCCAAGGTATGCCCAATACTAATCCAATCCAGCCATTGATAAAGGCAGCCTAACATCTAATCCACCCAGGATGGCCCATCAAGAAGACATTTTACTCCATCATTCATGCCTGATTCTTTTTCAATATGCTAAAACTATCCAACTATTGTCTCACCTTGGAATGTCAAGTATTTACCTATTAAACTTCCCACCAGATTTTGAGAGCAGTTACCTTCAAACTGTCCAGTCAAATTCAAGCTTTATATCTTGGACAATCATGCTCCTGGGAAAGTGGGTTTCTACACCTAACTAAGGGACTCTTTCTCATAAAAAGACCAACAAAAGTCAGTGGAAAGTGTGCTGGGTTCTTCCAGTACCTGAACATCCCTGCTACTGTTTCACAGGCTCCTTTCCCCTCCTCAGTGCTCTGCTCCTTGGACTTCCGCGGGATCTTTCCAGACCTCAAAATCTGGATATAGTTGTATGTCCCTTCCCTAAAACTTCGCAGTTTCCTCCCTTCTACCTTTTATAAGTGTTTCCTCTTGCTGGTGTTTGTGTGTGTGTTTGTTTGAAATCAGTTCTCAGGTGTTTAGTACAGGCCCTTTTTATGTCCCTTCCCTAAAACTTCCCAGTTTCCTCCCTTCTACCTTTTATAAGTGCATCCTCTTGCTGGTATGTGTGTGTGTGAATCAGTTCTCAGGTGTTTAGCACAGGCCCTTTACATTTTTATTTCTTTTTACATTTTATTTTGAATATATGAAGGAAAGCAGCAGAATCAGCAAGCACTCCCATCAACTAATGTCATCTAAACATTTGTTTCATAATTCATAAGCATTGAGCTGGAAACTTGCCTCCTTAACTACAGAGGCCGAGGTCATGAATATTGCCAGGCTGACATTTTTCCATCTATGCCAAGCATGGCAAATAGCACCTTTCCTGTTGCACCCTGACCTAGCCACAGTAATCCATACAACAGTCACCTTCAGATTAGACTACTGTAACTCATTCGATGCTGGTCTTCCCTGAACCTGGAAACCCCAGCTGATCCAGAATGCAGTGATGTGAGTCCAGATGGGAACGCCACAGATGGCACATATACGGCCTGTGCTGCACCTACTACACTGGCTTCCAGTGGAATACCAAGTCAGATTCGAGATGTTGGTATTGACCTTTAAGGCCTTGAGCGGTCTGAGGCCTGTATATCTCTGGGACCATCTCCTCTGGTATGTCCCTGGGAGAGCATTATGCTGTGCTGAAAGCAAACTGCTGGTGATCCCTGGCCCCAAGGATATCTGGCTGTCCTCGACTAGAGCCAGGGCCGAGACCTTGTGGAACTCTCTGCCAACTTCCATCAGGGCCCGATGGGACTTAATGCAATTTTGCAGGGCCTGTAAGGCAAAGATGTTCCACTAGGCTTTTGGTTGAAGACAGCAATAGTTTCCATCACAGCTGGCACCCTGCTCTTTTCTTCCATCTTGCCTGCTTTGGCCTCTTCCTTAACCTGCCCACGAGACAGAAGAACAGTCCAGAGTAGGTTTTTGATTAAGTTATGGACACCATCTGGAGATTATCAAACGAGCAATTTTTTAAAAAATATATTTTTATTAAAATTTTCAAATGTTTAACAGAGCAATGATTGATCTGCTGATTTTAATCTGTATTTTTGGTATGTTTTTAACCTGTTGTAAATCGCACAGAGCTCTGTATACGTAGGGACTGGGCAATTCAGAAATTCTATTTTATTATTAAATTATTATTATTATTATTATTATTATTATTATTATTATTATTATTATTATTATTATTATTATTATTATTATTATTATGTTCCAAACACAGAACACTGAAAAGAACTTATACATTCTGAAAGAAAAAGAGAAGAATTCAGACAAAAAAAGCACTATTGGTTTTTATACTGCAGCTTTATTAAAAAAAAAAAAAAAAACCTTAGAGAACTAATACCCTAAACCTCCTGCATGTATTTTAACTTTAAAAGACATGACAAAGAAGGAAAAAAATTGGCTTAACAGTTGCATTTTAAATCAATGTGGAGATTTTTACAAGTTCTTATATTCTAATTTATTCACAAATGTAGAACTGATAGTACTGGATCTCCTTGTATGGAGAAAGGGGGAGAAACCTAGTATAAGTAGTAAGATTTCATTTTTAATATTATCAGCAGAAACAGCTTTTAAAAGGAAGAGTTACAACTTTAAAAATTAGCAGAATAAATAAGTGGCTATTATAAAAGAGAACTGAATTCCATGCCAGTTCTCTTCCACAGATTTTAGGATCCAAAAAGTATATGCCTTTTTAAGAGTATAAATAAGCCCCAGTTACACAGAGGTGAAGCAGAACAGATGCAACTAAGGCTATGTTACACTGTGTTGCTATGCTACACTGCAGGCCTAAGAAGTACGCTTCTGTAACCAAAATTCCATTTTACAGTCACTGCACTAAATGATGCTGCAGGAAATCCTGATGCTGATATCTTCAGTCTCTAGGATACTAGACAGTCAGCTTCTTGCTCTGCATGAGCTTAATAAATACTTCCCAAAGAACTGTAGTCTTTTACATAGCACTTTTAAGATCAACAGATAAAGTCTAGTTGGGAGGGGAAAAAACCAAGGCCAAGCTGGCTCATTAGATTCAGAGAATACTGCCTATTGCAGATGGAAATGAAAACCAATAAAAACATTGCCACAATAGAAGCTGGAAGACAACTTGCAAAGTAAGCTTGCCAACTCTGGGTGGGGAAATACCTGGATTTGGGGGGCAGAGTCTAGGGAAGACAGCGTTTGGGGAGGGGAGGGACTTCAGCAGGTTACAATCCCATATAGTCCACCGTCCAAAGCAGCCATTTTTTCTAGGGGAACTGACTTGTACTGCCTGGAGATCAACTGTAATTGTGGGAGATCTCCAGGTACTCGATGGAGGCTGGAACCCTATTGCAAAGTCCAGTGTGAAAGAAAGTATTAAAGAACACAGAAACAACAACTGAATAATAACAATTTCTATTTCTCCCCACTGAAGCTTGTGACATTTTAAATATTTTAATAGTAATATATGGCAAGGGTAAGACTTTTCGACAAAGAGGTATCATAAGCACCCTGGGCATATTAACAAGGTAAGCAGCTACTGGTATCTAAACTAAGGTCATTTGATAAACACCACAAAGAACTCATTTTGCATGTGTCTACATGCCTCTTCTGTTACCATACAGTGAGCAGGTATCAGGATATCTAGTTGCAAGGAATCTCAGTTGGATCCTTTTGGGAACTGAAGTTACTGAAATTCCTAAGCTATGTTTTCCTATAGAGAGCATCCATTGAGAATAAGCCCAATGAAATTATATGCAATACTTCCACTTTTCAACTGAATGGACAGAGCAACAAACAGAAGAAAGCAACCCACAACACCATAGGAGATTGTCTCCACTGTCTGCAATGCTGCTATCCTACCCCTCACCCAAAGTGGGGAGGATGTGGGGTTTTCAGACAGCCTAGAGGACGTGAAGCTGTGTACTCAACCTGAAATTGGTGTTTGGAGATGCACTACTATCGGCAGCACAGAATGAAGGCTTTGGTGTAGTGGTTAAGTGTGCAGACTCTAATCTGGGAGAACCAGATTTGATTTCCCACTCCTCCACTTGCAGCTGCTGGATGACCTTGGGCAAGCCATAGTTCTGTCATAGTTGTCCTCTCAAGGACAGCTCTGGAAAGAGCTCTCGCAGCCTCACCTACCTCACAGGGTGTCTGTTGTGGGGAGGGGAAGGGAATGGAATTTGTAAGCCACTCTGAGACTCCAATTGAAGGGTGGGGTATAAATCCAATCTCCTTCTCCTCCTCCTCTTCTTCGCCTACTAAGCCTGCCCTCACTCTCTTTGTCCACCAACCATTCCTTTGTGGCTACGCTCCTGCTCCATATTCAGTATGAAATCAGAAAAGGGAACTGAGGGCTCAATTTTACTCTTTCCTGTTCTACTTTGTTGCAGGGTACAAAGATCAGCACTCCAAACATTTCAGTATCTCCTCCTGTCTCCTTCCTCAGTTTGTGATTGGTCACCATTGAGCAACATTTCTTATTTCTACCTTTATCTGAGCTACATCGGACTCTAGTGAGGATTTGTTGGTTGATGCTGGACCCATTTCCCTACAGTTTTGTTTATCCATGTCCCCTAACTTCTGCCTCAACATTATTCTTTCATAAAAACTACTCTGACTTGATGCCCCCACCCCCATTTTACTATACAACAAATGTGTACATGACTTGGCTTGCTCAGTTAGAAGGTTTATATGTTCTGGAGCCTTTGCCTGCCAGAAGACAGGTTCTCACTGCTGACAGCTGTTCTCATGAAATATGCAGCTTTCATTGTGTCACCTCTTTTTTAATATATGCAGTGGATGATGAAAATTGTCTGATCCTTGGGGTGATGGCCTGTTGTGCATAAATGCCTTGTCATATGACAATGAGCTGCCAAGCAGAACATTATAAAAATGGACTCCACTTAGTGCTTATAACATGTAAACTGGTCCTTACTCCTATTTACATCAATATAAACTAATCAATGGCATCCAGCTCTGGGACCAGGTGTGCTAATGTTGGAATCTTATTCCCTAGACTACAGTCTTTTTTGAACTCCCACTCATTTCTGGTTGCAGGGTAGCAGGCTGAGAAGTGGCAGGATTATAATAAATGTTAACACATACTATTTATGTAATGATTTCAAGCATTCAAATGAAGTCAACAGCCACCCACACCATTTACTCTCCAGACACTAGTATTCAGAGACATACTGCCTCTGTACCTAGAAGTTCCATTTAGCTATCCCAGCTATTTGCTGTTAATAGATGAATGACTCCATGAAATTCTCATTCAGACCCATCTGAGAACTGGGGATCACCACATCCCATGGCATATGGGTTACCTACTTTCTTCCTTGCTGCCTTTTATGCCTGATATGCCTTCCCAAGACCGCTACATGATGCCATCTTCTACTTTCTTCAGATCTCTCCTCTTTGGGGATTTGAATTTTGTTTTTGTTTGTTCATGAAAGTCTGTAAAGAACTACTGATGGCACTGTATAAATAATAAATAATCATAATTATATGGGTTTTCAGTAACACTTGACTAAAATAAGTCTCTACATTAGTGTTCCCTCAAGATTTGGCAGCACAAACATAAAATGACAATGCAAGCTAGTTTTCAAGCGGGAAGAATAAATTTGTACATATGGAATTTGCTAGGTTATTTTTATTTTTGAAATTCCATATAAGAATTATCATCATTTGTAAATGCCACCCTCCTTAAAAATGAGAAGGGACAGTGGCAAATATTTCATAATCACTTCTACCAGTTTTTGTATATTTGCCCAGTCTTGCACACATCTTTCAGTGGGGTCAAGCCATCTTAAAAAGAATTTGAAGATGTGCTGGAAGTTAAGGATGGAATTGTTAATTTAGGATTGACATTAAGACCTGGCCATATAAACTGCCTAAAAGACACACAGATTTATTATCAATGTTTGCCAAGTTTTGATTGACAAAGAAAGATATGTATTCCAGACCTTGGAAGATTTCTTTAAGCTTTAGGATGTCTCTTTAAAGTCTGCAGAGTTGCCCATCTATCCTTATATCAGGCCTGTAGCCAGGATTTTGTAATTCAGGGGGCCTTTAAATAAGTCAGGGGGCCCTGACATCATTTGGGGAAGCAAGCCATGCTTGGGGAAGGGGTAGCAGCAGTGTAGGGCTAGATAGAAGTTGTGGGGCCTTGGCAGGACGTTGGGGGAGGGCCAAATGCCCCCTGTAGCTACAGGCCTGCCTTATATATAACTGAGTAGTGGGGTGGCACTTTCTGAACACTCCACATGCCTCTAAATCAGTTGGCAGAGCCATGCATTTAAATCCTCAACTTCAATACACACCTTTGCTTACAACATACCCACAAAAGACATGCCTTTTCATACTGAAAACTATAGAGGTTTCACAACACTCATATGCCCATACTCCTCTTCATCATTCCAACATAACCTACTGAGGTTTTTGTCATAACTACTCACTTTCAACTCATCTTCCCTTGAGACCTGTTCTATAACAGGGTGGACAGTGCGAACATGACCACATTGAATGACAGGGACATCCAACATAAAATGACTTTGCAGACTGCCCAATTCTAGAAATTACTCTACAGAGCCCAGTGTGCTTGATTTTCTGGCCCACACTGTGCGACCTTGGACAAAATATTGTGCAACATGAGGTATGTGAGACTGTACTTCCACATTTGTGCCTTTCTATTATATACTGCTAATATGTACTTAACCTGCTTCCAGCTGATGTATTTGTTACACATCACATCTTTCTAGAGCTCATTGTATTGCTTTTACAATGGGCTTTACTGCTACTCAATTATAATTATGCATATACTTGGTGTACAACTAGGGATGCCAGCCTCCAGATGAGACCTGGGGATCCCCTGGAATTATAGCTGATCTTTAGACTACAGAGATCAGTTCCCTGGAAAAAATTCTTTGAAGGGTGGACTCTCTGGCACCGCCACTGAGGTCCCTGTCTTCCCCAGGCTCCATCCCCAGATCTCCAGGAGTTTCTCAACCTGGAGCTGGCAATCTTCCCACCCACTGCCACCTGTAGGCAGGGGGACCAGGCAACCCTAACTACAACTGAGTAAAACTCCTTTTAGTAAAAGGACAAGTTCTGGCCTGTATGTAGGCTGAATCACTCACAAAGAGGTGAGAGTTGTTAAAGGCTAACAAAATGTTATTCTGGCATAAATTTTCATGGACCAGAACCCACCCACTTCTTTGGATGGAGTCAATGGATCTTCACTATGAAGTCATATAGATGGCTTAGGGAAAAGTGCAGTAGCAGCCATGAAATACAGAAAGTAGAGAGAACCTTTACAAATTATGCTGATTTACCTAGGATGCAAAATGGGTAGGGAGTTATAGATTTTGTCAAAATAATCCCAGTTAATTTGAGATAAAAATCCTAAATCTGGGTTCAACCCAAGGCCAAGGACAGTGTGCATCCTTTAACAAACCTCAAATCCACAAAAGTTTATGCTGGAATAAAATTTTGTTAATATTTAAGGTGACCAAAGATTCCTATTTATTTAAGTTAAACAAGTTTTGCACAGTAGTAAATTCTAACAGATGTTGATTTTCTCATCATAGGGCCAGTAACAGGAAGAGCAGCACCTGGCATTTTCTCTTAAAGTGTAGAAAATATTCCCATGGTACATTTGTTTCTTGGTTCCCCTGCTCACACTCCTGCGTTGTCTCTTGCCCACTTCCCTTCCCTTCTAATCTCAGCTGAAGCCCCTCCAGTTCCTGATCCCCATCATGTGAAGTTATGCTCCAGGGCCATTTTCTTGATCGCTTCAGTACCTCAGGTCGTCTCTTTCCATATACTAGTTTCCCTCAAACAGCAGTGTTTCCTCTTTGATTGGTTTTGATAATCATACTTCATTTTCTTCTGTCATCTGAACTCTCACCCAGCTTGTCAGCCTTCTCATAATTCCCTTTGGTCTGCAATATGGTCTGCTTTTCTGGTTCTTAACTTGAATCAGGGCATGCTGCTGAGAGCCTGCTTGGTCTATTTGGTGGTCCAGATTTTCAGCTTTCGTTTTTTAAAAAGTCTCTAGACTTTCAACATTGCAAAGTAATTTTAATGGCTACCTAACAAGTAAAAATGAGCCAGATAGGATGGTATTATCCACTGGACTGAGAGCATGTACTTACTCCAGTCTTTCAGGTTCTCTTCTAGCTGTATATTAATTGTTCTAAAGAAAGAATATTATTATATTATTTCCTTTACTTGATGATCTCCCATATACAAATCCTCTATATATGCTTTGATTGGGTATGCCAACATATATATATATAGATGGAGCTGCCCTATTGACAGCTGTTGGCAAGGACAATAATGACACTTTTGGGGGTTCAGTTAACTGACTGATATTATGGACTGATATATCAGTCTGGAGTTTTGTTTTCAGTTTCTTAAATTTTTACACAGAGAAACTTTTACATGACTCATACTGTGTACTGCTGTGAGATATTCAAGATATAAGATTTATTTGGAAGTTAGGGTCAAATTGGGCTCACTGAATAGCAACTTCAGGGAATATCACTTTAAAAATCAGGGAACCCTATACAGCTCAGACCTATGTATGAGGGAGGACAATTTCTCTCCCCCTTCTGGTTTTCCTGAGCCAGGATGGCCCCAGGGGAATTATTTTCCCTTTTTGCAGCATAATGTGCAATATTTAGTGCATTTGACTTTCTGGGCCAAATTGGGCTTCTGCTGATTTCCCACAGTTGCTGCATGGCTCCAGGAAAAGTATGTCTAGTTAGGTTCTTAGTTTCTTAACTGGAATTTAATTCTTAGCAAATTAAGATAAAAACTTAAGACTTTAGTCCGAGTAACTTACAGGTGCACAGACACACAGTGATTTGGATCACACTCTGTTTTCCAGCTGCAAACAGAAACCTGATTTTTCAACTATCAGTTCGATAGTTCATCAATCTGTTAGGCATGTTGTTTCACTGTTTTCCTAACTAACCATGCAATACAAGTGCAGTTGGCTTTCCACTCATGAGCATTCTCACAGCCCAGTTGAGTTCTACTGCCCTCCCTCCCTCAGTGCATTACTGTTCTGCTCTGCAGGCAACTGTTTAAATAAACAATTTGATTGCTTACAAATTATATATATATCAGTCATCAATAAATGAAGTATTACAATAAAACCTATGCTTTGGTATTTGTCTAAGCCGTCCTTAGTGACACTAATGGCTGCTGATCAGTCTGAATTGACAGCATCTTCATGTTTTGGAAAACATGGTGCAGACTGGTTCAACAGGAATTTGTGGCTGCTCACCACAAACCAAAGAGATTAGGTGATCAGGCTGCAGCCTTCAAACATGGTGAGTCTGACCACTGAACATGTTCATAGCAAAATTCACAGCAGCCCTGATGACACTTCACTGACAGTAAGGCCCCTTTAACATTACCTTCTAAACCATATGTTATCTGTTGTTGGCCCAGTTCCAAGTAAAGCAATACAGGAATGGAGGTTTCATACAGCAAATTTCATTCTGGCTGTGGTAACGCACACAGAACGTCTAAGCTGTCCAGTTAGAAAGTAGGCTAAAAGTGGATTGAAAGTGTATATAGCACTTCTCAATGCATTTCAACGGTGTCTAGCACTATAGCACTCAATTTGAAACATTTTTTAAAGTTTGAAGAAGATCACAAGGCAAAAATGGCGGGGGGTAAGTGTGGTGCTATTGGAGGTGCTGCAGATGGTTTAAACAGCACATTACAGTGATTCAGAAGTGCAAAGAAGAGGTGAAAATGGAAGAAAGCAGTTTACCTCAAGAATGGCTCAGCCATGCTTTGCTAACTGGACACAAGTGGCTTTGTATGAAAAAGTAAATAAAATCTGTTAGCAGCCTGTTACTAAAACAGTTGTAACTGAAATGACACAAAAAATCCGTTAGCAAATTGCAAAGACTGTCTGAAAAGGGCCTAAGTTTCATGGAAACCAATGTAAGCCCACTAAAATCAATTGGATGTAGTATGTACAAAATAGCAGCCTAAACTTTACTTCAGCTGACTCTGAGGACAAAGCATTTCTACTTACTAAAGCTAATTGTTACAGGAGACTTGTGTGTGTATATTGTTGGAAGGAAAAAAAAAAACACATGAGCCTCCTTCCCAGGGATTTCTACATTAATTCAAAAGATGTAGAGCCATGTCGTACTGGAGCAAATACCCTGCTCAAAAAAAAAAAAAGGCCTAATCTGCATCTAGCATTTGCTCTGTTGTTGTACCCAGGGCCGGCCCCAGGTGTCTGGGCGGCCTAGGCAGGACAGCCTGGGGCGCCCACCTCACTGGGGATGCCAACCTCCCGGTGGGGCCTGGAGACGGGGGGGGGCAGCGGTGGCGGAGCGCTGGCTTTCCTGGGCGCTCTGCAGCTGCGGAGCCCCCAGGAAAGCCAGGAAAGGGGTGGGGGTTCTAACCCCCACCCCTTCCCTCCCAACGCTGGCTTTCTTGGAGGCTCCGCAGCTGCAGGGCCCCTGAGGAAAGCCAGGGAAGGGGCAGGGGTTCTAACCCCCATCCCTTCCCTCAGAGTGACGGCAGTGGTGGTGGGGGGGCTTTTCACAGGGGGCACAATTCAACAGGGGTTAAATGCAATCCCCTTTCCCTACACACAACACTCTACCTCTGGAGATTGTAGGCTCAGGATAGGATCTCTCCTTGGACTGGCTCTGCTTCAGCCTCTCTCTCTGTTACCCAAGACAGCAGGGAAACTTCCATTCATTCCCCAGTCCAGCCGACTGTGGAGTGGCAGAATTTCTACTGCCTCCCAGAGTTCCCCCACGTCTGGCTTGTGGCCTAGCTGAAGTCTATATTGAAGCTGGCCCGCCCCTTGGGACAGTCCCTCTTTTCCTGCTCTTTTTGGCCTTGCTGCAGCTGGGTACTGTAGGCCAGCAGATGAGGAAGCCCCATTCAACCCAGTGAGTGATACCCCTGCAGCCCCCTCTCTGGAACTACAGCTCAATTAAGCCTTCTAGGGGAACATTTTAAACACAGAGATGGCAGCCATCTTACAGACACTGCCATTTTGTTACACCTACCAACAGCTACTGAGGGGAAAAGTTAGTCTCACATAGGAGGCAAGCATCTTTGTCAAGAGAGAAAGGGCACAGAGGCTGAAGAAGTGGGCGGGGAAGAGGAGCAAACCCAGCACCCGGCCAATGGCATGTGAGTACTCTTGAGTGGCAGCTGGGCAGGACTCAGGAAATGCAGCCAATGGCTAGGGACATTTTCTGAGTGACAGATCATTGAGCCAACTTATTTTGGCAGTGTATGGAATGTTCAGGAGAGTCCATGACCAAAACAGAATTATATTATAGAAAGATTTCAGGAACACAACAAGGACTCCCAGCAGGATTTGAGCCCGGCTTATAAAACATGCAACCCCCCCACCACACACACACACACACACTCCCAAGGATAGGCTATTTACATTACACTACTTATCTATTGGTCAATTCCAGGATCCTGGTCAGCTATTGTTCTTGGGGAGCAAGCTCGCTCAGTTCAAGGTTCACATTCAGGGATGGCTCAGGCTCAATACATAACAGGTTTGTAAAGTTTGTGTTGCCACCCGGTAACAGAACCAGGACCTCAGTGTTCCTTTACAGGGTGCCAACACAAACTTCACAAACCAGCTTAATGTTTTAGCATAGATATAGGGTTGCCAGGTCCCTTGGACTTGCTGGCAGGGGGATTTGGGAGAGTGTTCTGGGACGTCATGTGATGCACTGAAATCACCTGGAAGCAATGCCACCACGTCAGTGATATTGGGGGGCAGCACTCTCCTTTTTGGCAGAACTCTATGGTTTGAGGCCATTTTTACCATAAAGTTTTGCCCAAAAATCAGAGTACTGCCCCCCAACATCGCCAACGTGCTGACGTCATTTCTGGGTGATGTCAACACATCTCATGGCATCCCAGAACACCCCCCAAATCCCTGGAAAGCCCCCCAAATCCCCCCACCAGCAAGACCAATAGACCCGGCAACCCTATTTCTATGCTAAAACACCAAGCTGGTTTTTGAAGCTTGTGTTGGCACCCTGTAAAGGAACACTGGTCCTGGTTCCGTTACAGGGTGCCAACACAAACTTTACAAACCGGCTTGGTGTTTTAGTATAAAAATAGGGTTGTCAGGTCCCTTCATCAAGCATGAGACTGAATGCCAAATAGACAGTTGTGTATCTGTAAATGAAATGGGCTAGAGATTTTCTAATTGAACAACTGGTTGCAGCTGGCTCTGAGCCAGGAGAAGAGCAACAAGAGATCATGTTAAAAGACAGAAGAGGAAATTGGATTTATATCCTGCCCTTCACTCAGAGTGGCTTACAAACTCCTTTTCCTTCCCCTCCCCACAACAGATACCCTGTGAGGTAGGTGGGGCTGAGAGAGCTCTTCTCAGAACTGTCCTTGAGAAAACAGCTCTGACAGAACTATGGCTTGCCAAAGGTCATCCAGCAGCTGCAAGTGGAGGAATGGGGATTTTCCCAGATTAGAGTCCACGCACTTAGCCACTATACCAAACTGGTTACCAGCTGAGCAGAAGTCTGCAACTTGCAAGAAGCCCCAAAGCCCCATTTTTGGATGCAAAAACAGCCAGAAGCAAAAAAGTCATTGAGCTTCTCTGCCATCTTCTCAGTTTCTTCTACCAATCCCTTTTGTCATACAAAGGCCTCACTGCTTCTCTGGCTGGTTTCCTGCTCCGGATATATTGAAAAAAAAAAATGCTTATCTTTTGTCTTGGTTCTTTTAGCAGCCCACTCCTCAAAATCTTTTTTGCATGCCTAATTATTGATTTACATTTCTTTTGCCAGAGCCTCTTGTCTCTCCAATTCATTTGGGCAGACCTTCCACTTTTTAAAAGAAGCCTCTTTACTTTTTTACTGCTTCCTTGACCACACAGGACTTGTTTCGTAACCTGTGCTTTTCCTTGTTTCCTAACCAGCAATGAGAGTTTATCACCCCAATCTCATATTCCTAATGATTGAATCACCCTCTGCCAGAAGCCCACTTTCCCCCAGTCCCCCACAGGTATCTTTGGTATGAGAGGATGTTGGGCCATGGCCCAAGGGAAGGGGTCCCTTCTAAAGGTTCATATCATAACCCTCTTCCTCAGACTGATGCCCTCCAACCTTGAGAATCTCACTCTCCCCAACAGCAGAAGAGCTCTCAGAACAAAAGTGGGACTGTTCTGGTAAGTCCCTGGAGGTCCCTGCTCTCTCTGCCTCAGCTTCTCCAGCTTGGCAACCCTAGCCTCAAAGGAATGAACCTGCTCCCTGAGAGCCATTAGCTCCATGCAACAAGTACACGCCCATGATTTCCACCCAATCGGTAAATAATCATACATGCAGCACTCTCTGCAATATACTGGATAGCCCTCACTCCCCTGCTGGCTTTCTACCTTCATAACTGGCTAGTGGTTTAAATGTATCTAGAGTGATGTAGGGTCCTTAGGCCTGATCCTCAGGAGAAGAGCCACATGCCAAAAGCCCTTAGACTCTCACCCTTTGGCTCACACCTCTGCCTAGGAGGAACCTTACAGTTTAGAGTCCCACAGCCCCAGCAACAGCAGAGGGTGGGGCTTGCAATCAGTCCCAGGCAAATAGACCTTGTTCAATGAGCAACAGGCCAGACAGAAGCCCAAACAGACCCAGACAAAAACACCCCTCTCCAGTAGGCTACAAACATCCACACACCCTCAAATTCTGTCCTCTCACAAAACAATGCTCCCTGGTAGTTTAACAGTTTAGGAAAGACCAAAAAAACAACAACAGGAACACCAAACCACTCCTTCCCAGTAGCTCTCTCCTGAGTTCTTTCCCCCAGCCCAGCTGGCTCAGTGGAGCCATCTCAGGATTCATGTTGGGGTTATAGACAGGTTGGGAAAGTTTGAAGGCAGCTACCTGCCAACACAAGAAGGAATCTGACAAGTCCTTCCAGATACTGCTGTCAGTCTGGGTAGTGTCCATTTTCCCAACCCCAGCTATAGTCCATTCTTCAGCAATCAGAACCCACTGGTTCCTCTGTCCAACAGACACAGTAAACACCTGCCCCTTGGAGCCATGGATATGAGTACTCTATGCTCAAGAAAATAAATATAAACCCTACCAGACGGAGGAGGAAGAGATTGGATTTATACTTCACCATTCACTACCCAAAGGAGTCTCAGAGCAGCTTACGAACTCCTTTCCCTTCCCCTCCCCACAACAGACACCCCTGTGAGGTAGGTGGGGCTGAGAGAGCTCTGACAGAAACTGCTCTTTTTCAAGAATAGCTGTGCCAGAACTACGGCATGCCCAAGGTCATCCAGCAGGTGCAAGTGGAGGAGTGGGGAATCAAATCTGGTTCTCCCAGATTAGAGTCCATGCACTTAACCACTACAAAAAGTGATGTCTGCCACCCTATCAATGAGGCAATGTGCCTCTCCTCTTAAGATGCTGCAGCCCAGCCATGCTACACGTGCAAATGGAGAAGCTATTTTTTGTATGACTTTTGATCCCACCCTTCCTTATAGGAACTCAGGGCAGCATACATGGCTCTCACTTCCTCCGGTCCATCCTGACACCAGACCTGTGAGGTAGATCAAGGTGACTCAAGGTCTCCCACTGATCTTCATGTCTGAGCAAGGATTTGAACCTGGGTCTCCCCAGTCCAACACTCTAACCGATATACACAGCACTGGTTTTCATTATCCCTTAGAGGTGCATTATAAAAAAGTGAAAGAGAGGCATATAACTGATCGCATGTCCAGGAAGGGCTGTGCATATCCAGGTGGCAGTTGAAAATCTCCTGGAATTTTACCCAGTCTCCAGATGACAGAGATTGGTTCCCCTGGAGAAAATGGCTGTTTTGGATGGTGAAATTTAGGACATTACATCCAACTGAGGTCCCTTCCCTGCCCAAAGCCTGCCCTCCCCAGGCTCCACCCCCAAAATCTCAAGGAATTTCCTAACCCAGAGCTGCCAACCTATATCAGGGTAGCCTGCCATGGGAAACATATACACACAAACAAAATTATGAGATACTCAACCTACTGAAAGCTCAAGGGCCACAACATGAGTTATCCTGACCAACACAGGGTGCTGCAAAAAAGTCAGTAAGGAACTGGAAATGTACCTTCTGGTCAGATAACTAAGGGGTAAGTTATACTTGCTGCCAGTTTGTTCCACAGCTGCTTGCAATAAAGCCCAAGTCTGTGAAGCTAGGCCTCTGTCTTCCTTGAATGAACCATCAAAACAGTGGTGTTGACCCAGTACTATAGTGACTCTTGCCTGTTCTCTTACACCCAGCAGATTTCATTTCAAATTCTCTTGCTTTGCTGAGCACTGATTAGAATAACCTAGCCCAGGTGACAGGTGATTTGCTGACTGGATTAACCCAGCCCAACTTTTTTTCAAGTCAACTCACAACCCTCTGAACCCTTAGGATTTCTAGATCCAATCCCAAAGAAGGGTTGGGTTTTTAATATTTACACAGAAAGGAGAAATGAAATTTCTCTGTCTCCTGGGACCTCTTTGCCACTGAGCATTTCTGCTCTGATTCTCTATACTATTCACCTATAGTTCCTTAAGGGTGAATGAAGTATCTTTTACATCCACTAAAACAAACTGGATAGAAATATGCCATGGTAGATATTCCCTTAGTGGATGGAATATTTGTCAATCAATCCAGCCAATAGGGGCCAGAGGGCTTATCATCACTGACATCAAAAAAACTTCTTAATCATGCCCTGCAGTATACAAATTATCAGTGGCTAGACGTTTTAGCTCAGATTAGGTGCAGACTACAGATCCTAAAGAGAACTAATTTCCTTTAACATAAGGAAGAAAAGGTTGCCCCATTTGTGCAGCTTGCAAAACAGTCAAATGAATGTGGATAATCAAATAATGGTATGAAGAGCAGTGGTGCTTTCACAGAGTTACATGGGAGACAGACTATATTCAACACCGTGCAAGATCTACTGGGCTTTATGAAAATGCCAACATGATTTAAAATGGCAGTGATCAGAAGAAGAAATCCAGGCTGTCCGATTTTCCTCGGGCAGTATAGACTACTGCCACACACACACATATATATTGCCTGACTGCTGATAGCTTATGGCTTTCATACCCGAATTTGCTCTGGAGAATTTATTATAGCTTAATGTAATCATAAAGGGGACACTACATCCAGTAGACCTACTAGTGTCCTCTGACAGTGCTGCTTCAGAAGAGATGGTTTGGACAGGACAGCTCTTCAGTTGTCCCTTTGTAGCCTACCATCACTCTCTGTGGAAGTATAGCTAGAATTCCTTTGCATTAGTGAAGTAGTAAATCTGTCTTTCTAACTTTAACTTATCCTATATATATAATTCCCTTACATATTGGCCATTTCCAGCTCTTCCACTGGCCCATCAACAGCTACTCAAAAGTAATTGTGTGCCATTGGCTGGGGGCTGGGTCCGCTCCTCTTCCTCATCCACGGCCAGCCTGTACACTCTTTCTCTCGCAGAATAAATTATCAAAATGTCAGTCTCTCCTGATGAAGACACTTCTTGGTTCCTGTGGGCAGTGTTCCCTCTAAGCTGAGTTAGTGTGAGCTAGCTCACAGTTTTTTAGCCTCTGGCTTACACATCTTTGCCTTAGCTCAGGAAGGATGGCTCCAGAGCAAACTAAATTATGCAGCAGCCAAATCGCCTGCTCACAACTTTCATGCCAGCAGCTCACAAAGTAGAATTTTTGCTCACTGGACTCCACAGCTTAGAGGGAACATTGCCTGTGGAACTAATTTTCTGTCAGTGGCTGCTGCTAGCCAACCAAACTTGGTTTTGTCAGTAAAAAGGCAAAGGAAGGAAGACTTTTCCAGGCCGTTGTGGGGAACTCATTGGGGCCAGTCCTGACTAGGGTTGCCAGGTCCAGGTTGGGAAATTCTTGGATATTCTGTGGTGGAGTCTAAGGAAGCCAGAGTTTGGGGATGGGAGAAACCTCAGCTGAATAGAATGCCATAGAGCCAACCCTCCAAAGCAGTTATTTTCTCCGGGGGGGGGGGAACTGTACTTTTCCTCCTGGGGAACCATTGCTGCCAATCTCCAGGTGAGGGCTGAATATCACTCAGAATTAAAACTGCTCTCCAGATGATAGAGATCAAGGGCAGATAATGGTAGGCTGGGAAGGAGATAGGGTTGCCAACCCCAGGTTGGGAAATTCCTGGAGATTTGAGGGGTGGAGCCTGAAGATGGTGGGCTTTGTCAAAGGGTGGGACTTGCCTGCCTGATGCAAAGGTAGCAGACATTATGCGTGTTGTAGATAGGCTGGTAGATAGTGCTGGGGAGGAGCCAGTGGTCATGATACATGTTGGCACCAATGATGTGGGGAAATGCAGTCGTGAGGTCCTGAAGGAAAAATTTAGGCTGCTAGGCAGGAAACTCAAGGCCAGGACCTCCAAGGTAGCCTTCTCAGAAGTGCTACCTGTTCCACGCATAGGGCCAGAGAGACAGGCACAGATCAGGAGTCTCAATGCATGAACGAGACGATGGTGTAGGGGGGAAGGGTTCAAGTTTGTTAGGCATTGGGATGCTTTTTGGGACAAGAGGGAGCTGTACAAAACGGACAATCTCCACTTGTCCTGAGAAGGAACCAGGCTGCTGGAGCTTAAAATCAAAAAGGTGGCAGAGCAGTTTTTAAACTGAATATTGGGGGAAAGTCAACAGGAGATGAAAAGTCTCTGGTTCGGGATGGTTCATCTTAAAGAGATGAAGGGGTAGCTGTTACTTCTCTACAAGGAAATGGATTAGAATTGTCCACTGGCTAATGATATGGACTGCCTGGCAAGGTCTTGAGGCAGCAAGAGGAAGGTTGTGGGCTTAACATGCATGGGAAACTATAGGTGTTTATACACAGATGCTAGAAGTGTCTGAGGTAAAATTGGGAAATTGGAATGCTTGGTGTCTGGGGGAAAAATAGACATTGTGGGTATTTCAGAAACTTGGTGGGATGAGGAAAATCAGTGGGATACGGTGATTCCTGGTTATAAATTATCTCGGAAGGATAGTGGGGGAAGGGTTGGAGGTGGAGTGATTCTGTATATCAGAGAGGGTATACAGTCATAAGAATATAAGAGAAGCCAATGTTGAATCAGGCCAATGGCCCATCTAGTCCAATACTCTGTCACACAGCGGCCAAAAATACCAGGTGCAATCAGGAGGTCCAGTAGTGGGGCCAGTAAGATTGAGAGGGTAAGTGAATTGGATTTGCTTAATACTGGGAGTTTGTTATTGCCCACCAGATCAAAAGATAGAGGAGGATTATAAAATGATGAATGGATTAAAGATAGTGGCTAGACGAAATAACTGTGTCGTAATAGGCGATTTTTAACTACCCACACATTGATTGGGTCAATATGTGTTCAAGTCAGGAAAAAGAGATTGAGTTTCTAGACACTCTTAATGACTGTGCTACGGAATAGATGGTCACAGAACCTACCAGAGGAGAGGCAATCCTTGATTTGGTCCTAAGTAAGACCTGGTGAGAGATGTAAAAGTGATTGCACCACTTGGGAACAGTGACCATAATGATATTGAGTTTAACATTTGTAAAAAAAAGGGAGTTACCCCAAAAGACTGACATAACCGCTTTTAACTTTAAAAGCGGTAACTTCTTTGATATGAGGGGACATGTGAGGAAGAAACAGAAAGGAAAAGTAGAAAGGGTGAAAACCATTGGGGAAGCTTGGAGACTATTTTAAACTACAATCCTAGAAGCTCAGAAAAAATATATACTGCAGGTTAGGAAAGGCACAAAGAGGTATAGAAAAAAGTCTGCATGGTCAACAATCAAAGTAATAGAAACTGTAAAAGGTAAGAAGGATTCCTTTAAGAGGTGGAAAGGTAGTCTCAGTGAGACTGATAAAAGGGAACACAGGCTGTGGCATATAAAATGCAAGTCTGTGTTCAGGCAGGCAAAAATGGAATATGAGGAGCATATCGCAAAAAACATAAAGACCAACAATAAAACTTTCTTCAAATACATTAGAAGCAGGAAACCAGCCAAGGAGGCAGTGGGGCCCTTGGATGACCAAGGGGTAAAAGGAGTACTGAAGAATGATAGGGAAATGGCTGCAAAGCTAAATGCATTTTTTGTGTCTGTCTTCACTGTGGAAGATGACAAGTGCTTGCCCACTCCAGAACCACTGGTTTCAGGTGGGGTGTTGAAAGACCTGAGTCAGATTGAGGTAATGAGAGAGGAGGCCCTACGCCTGATAGACAACCTAAAACTGATAAATCACCAGGCCCGGATGGCATACATCCGAGAGTTCTGAAAGAACTCAGATGTGAACTTGTGGATCTCCTGACAAAAATATGTAATTTTCCATTAAAATCTGCCTCCATTCCTGAGGACTGGAAGGAAGCTAATGTCATTCCCATCTTTAAAAAGGGTTCCAGGGGAGATCTGGGAAATTACAGGCCAGTCAGTCTGATGTTGATATCGGTAAGTTGGTGGAAACTGTTATTAAGGAAAGAATTAGTAGGCACACTGATGAACAAAAACTATTGAGGCAGACTCAGCATGGGTTAGAACATGGGCTATAGATAAGGGAAGATCTTGTCTCACTAACTTGTTAGTGTTTTTTGAGAGAGTGAACAAACATGTGGACAAGGGGGACCCAATAGATGTTGTTTACCTTGACTTCCAGAAAGCTTTTGATAAAGTTCCTCATCTAAAACTCCTAAGTAAGCTCAATAGTCATGGGATAAAAGGACAAGTCCTCTTGTGGATCAAAAACTGGCTAATTAATAGGAAACAGAGAGTGAGCATAAATGGGAATTTTTCTCAGTGGGGTACCACAGGGATCAGTACTCAGTCCAATGCTTTTTAACTTGTTCATTAATGATTTGGAGTTGGGAGTAAGCAGTGAAGTGGCTAAATTTGCAGATGACAAGAAGTTGTTCAGGGCAGTGAGCACCAGGAAGGACTGTGAGGCACTCCAAAGGGATCTGTCGAGGATGGACGAGTGGGCGTCAACTTGGCAAATGGGATTCAATGTGGCCAAGTGCAAAGTGATGCACATTGCAGCCAAAAATCCTAAATATATATACACATTGATGGGGTCTGAACTGGCAGAGACTGACCAAGAGAGAGATCTTGGAGTCGTACTAGACAACTCACTGAAAATGTCTAGACAGTGTGGAACTGCAATAAAAAGGCCAACGCTATGCTGGGAATTATTAGGAAGGGAACTGAAAACAAATCAGCCAGTATCATAATGCACCTATATAAACAATGGTGCGACCTCATTTGGAGTACTGTGTACAGTTCTGGTCACCATGCCTCAAAAAGTATATTATAGCTTTGGAAAAAAATGCAGAAAAGAGAAACTAGAATGATAATAGCCTTGGAACACTTTCCCTATGAAGAAAGGTTAAAATGCTTGGGGCTCTTTAGCTTGGAGAAACGATGGCTGAGGGGTGATATGATTAAGGTTTATAAGATCATGCATGGGATAGAGCAGGTTGAGAAAAAAGTACTTTTCTCCCTTTCTCACAATACAAGAACTCATGAGCACTCAATGAAATTGCTGAGCAGTTGAGTTAGAATGGATAAAAGGAAGTCCTTCTTCATCCAAAGAGTGATTAACACATGGAATTCACTGCCACAGGAGGTGGTGGCAGCTACAAGCATGAACAGCTTCAAGATAAGCAAATGGGGCAGAAGTCCATCAGTGGCTATTAGCCACAAGGTATATTTAAGAACTCTCAGTCTGGGGCAAGTGATGCACTGTATTCTTGGTGCTTGGGGAGGGCAACAGTGGGAGGGCTTCTAGTGTCCTGCCCACTGGTGGACCGCCTGATGATGCCTGGTATTTTAGGCCACTGTGTTACAGAGTGTTGGACTAGATGGACCATTGGCCTGATCCAACATTGGCTTATCTTATGTTCTTATGACCTCAGACAGATACAATGCCATAGACTCCACCCTCTGACCCAGCCATTTCCTCCTGAGAAACCATTGCTACCAATCTCCAGGTGAGGGCTGCAGATCACTCAGAATTAAAACTGCTCTCCAGATGGTAGAGATCAGTTCTCAAGAGAAAGCAGCTGTTTTGCAGGGTGGACTCTATGTCATTATACCTTGCTGAGGTTGCTTGCCTCCTGCTTCAGTTCCCACTGAGGAGAAAGACTGTAGTTTTCCTAGGCAGAGGCTGCAGGTGTGAGGGAGATGGAAAGCTGAAGTCAGAGGGGCTGCAGATCACTCAGAATTAAAACTGCTCTTCAGATGGCAGAGATCAATTCCCCAGGAGAAGACAGTAAGCCCTGTATCATCATACCCTGCTGAAATCGCCACAGCAAATTGATACTGAGTGCCCAAGGCCAGGGCACCCATCCAGAGATTTTTTTTGTAGAGCTTGTATTTATTTCCACAACGGGCCTTATTCCTAGTATATAACTCTTAAACAACTAAATACATTTTTCATGCTATGGTGCTTCCCAAAAGAATCTGTCAGAATCATAGTTCTGTAACATTTTTATACAATGGACTGCATTTATATTTTAATAGTTTAAAAAGAGCAGCGATAAAAAAGTGTCAGATGGCATGAAGAAATGCTAGCAAATTGTAAAATCACCACTATTCTAAAGTTACCACACCGATAAGTAATAAATAAATTCATTATGTACAACAGTTAAAAACGGTGGACTCTAATCTGGAGAACCAGGTTTGATTCCCTACTCCTCTACATGAAGCCTGTTTGGTGACCTACGGCCAGTCACAGTTCTCTCAAAACTCTCTCAGCCCCACCTACCTTACAAAGTGTCTGTTGTGGGGAGAGGCAGGAGATTATAAACTGCTTTGAGACTCCTTAAGGTAGAAAAAAGCGGGGTATAAAAACAAATCAAAACTCTACTTCTACAAGGCAACACATAGTGGGAGATTTATACGTTTTTGGGTCTTATCAGTCCACAAGAGCTTAATCACACTTGTAGCTGAATCCTGTATATTGTTATTCAGATGTGAGGCCCAGTGAATTTAGTGGGGACGGCCCAGCCTAATCTGGTTTCATCAGTTCCCAGAAGCTAACCAGGCTCTTTCTACCATCATATCCAAGTTTGTATGCGTTATTACCTAAATTTAGCAGTAAACAGATTAAAAAGGTGTACTAGGAAGGCTTCAAACAATACAATTTATTTATATTATGCCTTTCATAGTGGCATACAATCAAAATATGCACAAACACTGCCAAAAAGATTCTAAGAACACACAGTCATTTATATATCTTTGGTTCCATGCATGATCTTAGAGTATCATGTTTTGAGTTGAAGGAAGAAAGGAAGGAAAGAAGATGACCACTGATGCTTAGAATACTTTTCTAATGTGGGGGGGGGTAACTAAAAACCTACTTTAAGATCATGCATGGAACCAAAGATAAACTAGTGTTTGCTTTTATATATATTCCAATGTCCCAGAAACAGCATTTCCAGAGCATTATAAGTTTCACCCCCTTCCGGGGGGGGGATAATTTGTCTCTAGTAGTGAGTAAGTTTTCATTTCAAAATTTTGCATTTAAGAAATATTCATTATTATCAGGTATTTCTACATTTTTCTACATTTTCTAAACTTTCTGACAGCCCACGGAGACAGAAGATGGTGATGCTTCATTAACATTTATAGCTGTTGTTTCACATTCACTACCGATCAACTATGTCATCCTTACTGGTGCATTTAAAAAAGTAATAGGCATACATTAGGTTATTGATGGTTCAAAGAACATTCAATCACTTACAACTGCTTAGGTGTATGAAATGACAAAGTAGATCATTCACTTGGGGAATACAATTAGCCATATAGGCAGCCACTGAAGAGGTCCTTTGCTTCATGACCCTCATTTCTGAAGATGGGGAAACATGAATAGTGGCCTGGTATTTGTCACGCATTTACAAGATCAGTAGAGTGTTTGTGGTGATGGACATTTTCATGTCTATAAATTTACTTTTATTTAAAGAAAAACATATGCCACCTTTCACCAGGCCTAATCTGGCATTTTAACCAGTATACCAAACTGGATCTAAACATGACAAATAAGTAGAATTACCAGACTCCATGTGAGCCCTGGAGATGTCCCAGAATTACAACTAATCTCCAGGCTATAATGATCTGTTCCTCTGAAGAAAATGGGTGCTTTGGAGGGTGGACCTTGTGCTCCCCAGGCTTCACCCCCAAATCTTCGGGAATTTCCCAACTCAGAATCAGCAGCCCTGTGAATTAGTGCTGGCTAGCTAATTCACTTAAAATGAAATGAATGAGTAGTTTGGTTTTTTTCTTATCACAAAAGAAGTGTCTGCATAGTTCTGAATTCTTGTTAAAAATTGCAGGCTTTATCTAGTTACATCTTTTTCTTGCCACTTCCGCATAAAATATGCCTTAAGTGGCTTACAATAATATCAATAAAGACTTTAAGATACATCAAAACATTGAAAAAATATACATTAATATGAATAAAACAGCAGGATGAAACAGCAGCATAAAAATACAGAAAGAAAAGTCAACAGGGAGTTACAACACAATAGAACAGTTTCTGCAATAAAACAGTCTCAGTAAAGGCCACTGAAAGACACAATGATGTTAACACAAAAAGCCCAAGGAAATAAAAATGTTGCCACTTGGGCCTAAAACTGAAAAGATAAGATGGGTGAAGGGCATTACATTGCCAAAGTCCAAGAACTCAGTAAATCCCATCTCTGGTCCCTACACTCTGTACTTGTGACACAGGTACCAACAGGAGACCTTGAAATGTTAATTTTAACTGACAAGAAAGCTGATACAGAAGAGATCATCTTATATCTAATAGTGATGGTGGCCCCCTCATCAATACTGGGAGACATCCAGGGCTGGGCTTCCATACCTTAATCCCAGGGCACTTCCCAATTTGCAGATAAATATTGACAGTACAGAACAAGGAACTAGATGTCTGTATGTCCACAGACACCTCCCCACCACCACAAAAAATACTTTGGCAGTGTTTGGGTTTTCCAGAACTTGCCCAGATGTCTTCCAACAGCTGCAAATTAGATTCAGGGATTGCAGATTTCCCATTAAAGAGTTTGTAAAGGTCACTAGGTGCTCCACTAATGTTCAAAATATAAGCAATGGTTCCTGAAAACTTTTACAAACTGGTAGTTCCAGGGCTGCCAACAGAGAGGGATGGGAGGGGGGAGAGAGACACAAAATTCGGGGGGGCCAAGTCAGCTTGAAGGCCCTTGAAGCCAGCATCATGCTGTATCCAGCTGAATTTTTTTTCCATTTATTGTTAATGCAGTTCTGGCTGCAGCCACTTAGAGGTGCAGAGAAGTCAAACCTTTTCTTTTAACTAGGTTTTTAACCAAAAGGCTTTATCTTTTTAGCTCTCTTTAGTTCTTGCTTCTAGCCCGAGGACTGTTTTATGGATATTTTTCAGCAGTTCAGTGGTTGTTCAGTGCTATTTTTTTATGATCTTGGGTTGTATTTTTAACATTGTTAACTCATGTCATTTAAATAAATAAATAAATAAAATAAAAAAGAGGTGCAGGGAAGTCTGAGAACAATGCAGCTTTGGGCCCCCACTGGGGAGAAAGACTGGGTATGACATTTGTTATAAATCTAATTTTAATGACATTACAAAGGTCTATTAGATATTAACATAACTCAGTAATAATGATACTAACCCAGTGCTTGAACTGGGAGTTCTAACTGCTGCTCCACATATATAACCACTAAAACAGATTAATCTTGCTGTAACATCCTAACTACCACTTCACAAGATCTGGCTGAGCTGGGTGCAAGGAAAGGAAGACTAATGGAGAAAATTACCTGAAGGCTGGCAATCACTGTATCAGCCAACAGCATGCTCTCTTGCCTTGCTCTAGTGCTGGCTTGGTGGGCTAATCTGTTAGGCAAGGTTGTTTCAGTCTTGGTGAGACAAGTCTAGCCGGTAGTAGAGTGCCTTGTGCTATTCTCCTGTTCTGTATTTCTCCTTACAACAACCCTGTGAAGTAGTTCTTGCTGAGAGTGTATCACCCCATAACCTTCCATGGCAGATTGGAGATCTGAGTATTCAAGACGTATGACAGGTTGCCTAAAAGCTCCTTTATTACATGTTGCCTATCATTAAGATAAACTGGTTCAAGGTGTTCCATTTCCCTTCATGTGGGCACTGCAACTTCATCATCATTCTGGAGTTGGTGGCCAGTTTCCAAACATATAGCATTATTTTCTGAGTTATGCCTGCCACAAACAGAGACCCTTAGCTTCCATTGCAAATTGTATGGTGTGGTTATGGTTTGTCTCATCCAGGCCAGGATTTGTCCATGCGTTTCAATTTTGGCCCTCAAACTCCCACAATCATCCTGCAGCTAATGGGCAATTTTGAATCTCCTAGCCTTATTCTCTGATGAGTTATGTCTGTCAATGTGGTGTAGTGGTTAAAATGTTGGACTACGATCTGGGAAACCCAGGTTCAAATCCCCACTCTGCCATGGAAGTTTGCTGGGTGACCTTGGGCCAGCCACACACTTTCAGCCTAACCTACCTCACAGGGTTGTTGTGAGGATAAACTGGAGGAGAGGAGAATGACATAAGCTGCTTTGGGCCCCATTTAGGGTTGCTCCTGCTATTACAATTGATATCCAGAAGACCAAAAAAATAATTTCCCCTGGAGAAAATGGCTGCTTTGGATGTTGGATTCTAGGGCATAATGCCCTAGATATTTGGTTTGGATCAGGTGAAATCTTTGTCCAGGTTCCCATGGTGGCTCTCAGAAGCTCTGGGTAGTTCTAATTGACTTTTCCTGTATCAGCAATGTCTGTGCAGCCTATAGAAGTCTGATCCTATAATCCAAAAAAAAACACAACCCAGATTATTTTCCTATAAATCGATTTGGATTCCACCCTTGCTCCAAGAATTTTTCTTAACAGAAGCACTGTGAGGTAAAATAGGCTGACAAAAAGTTACGGTTGAACCAGATTGGCCAATTATTCCATAAAAATCTAGGGGCTAGATTTGCCAATTCATATTTTTTGTAGTTCTCAAACGCACCACAATTCTTATATCAGGTCTTATTCCCAGAAACTCTCATTGAGACTGGTTATGGTCCCCCCCACACTTTTAGTCAGCTGTCATTCACTATAACCAAACTAATTAGTGTCAACTTCCTCTTCAAAACATTCTGTTCTTCTGTGGTATGATGAAATAATTTAGTCACGCTCTGGTTAATTTATATTTTAATAATGACAGTTTTCACTGGATCTTAATGGAAATTCTAATGCTATTAGCAGCATGGACATTAGCCACTGTGGTACCACAACTCATCCATCTTTCCTCTTACTTTACTGTCTGGATCATAAGCATCACTGTTAATACTCCAGTTTATTCCCACACCAATTTTCAACAATTATTACTGATCATCCCAAATTTGGAGCCTTTACTTTTTATACACTTTTTACAGGCTTTACAATCTGTCAGAAATTCTTACTGCTGAGTGACTATGGCTATGTTCACATTCTAAAAAACACCACATAGGAGCACTTGCAAAGCATTTATGGACCCCAAAAGAACTGAAGGACAAGTCAACCTTACCATTAAGAGACAGCAGCCTTCTGTGTAAGAATTCAGAGCAGAACAATTTCTACAAGGATTTCCATCATTCAGTTAATTTGTAAATGATTCAAGCACCAGTGATTTACAATGTTTAATAATTATCCTCTGAAGTTTACTGAAATTGTGTAGAGAACTAGCTGTAGAACTAGATGCAGTTTTGAGAATCAATGTCGTCTACCACTGAGAGGTTATGAAATGATTCTGTGGAATAGATCCCTTTAATTTTTACATTTATTACATATTTATTTTGCAGCTTTGAACTTCACAACAAGACAGACTTTCAGCTCCAACCATGCTTTCTTTTAGTAAAAGATGCACACTAACTTTCCAAACTTAAAATATAGGAAGGGACAATATTATTGTTATTTCCAAAATGAACTTAGACTTATTCTAGCCATGATCTAACCCAGTGTTTCATGTCACACATACACACACACGTTTCATACTTGCACTAAGTTTATTTTTACTTTCATTTTTTAAAATTTTATTATTCATGATTCTGAATAACTAGAATCCTTCTTACATATAGAAATTTTGTATTTTATAGGTTATGTTGCAGAACTCCCCCTGACTTCTGAGCACCATCCCACTTTGGGTCATCTGAGAGGTTGGATTAATCAGTGGTTGTCCCAGGTCTCCACATGGGGGCACAATGCTCTCCTGAGCCCACCTAACTGCTGGATGAGTTTCTCGTTTCTCCTGGGCATCTGTACTGCCATTAACTAATTGATTAGAGTGCTTCCCACTAAGAGGGCCAGCACTCCTAAGCACTCTGTCCACACTGCCATTTACAGGATCTGCCTAGTGCCCTTGTCTCCTATTTTCACTCCAACTAGCCTTCACAGGCATGGCTTAACATAATTGATTACTCCTGGGAATCTAGTGGTCTATTGACATATTGAAGTGGGTTTTATCATAACTACACAAAACAAACTTCCAGCATTCAAAATAACAAGAAATTTGTTAAAAAGAAAATGTCCACAAATGTACTGTGCATAGCAACAGATGAAGCAAAGTTACAAAATAAAGGTACAAACACAAATTTCTGCCTTCCTCTAACATACCCTGACCATTGTGTTATTCTAGAATAGGCTCTTAAATTACAGCTTAAATTACATTCATAGACCAATTTTCCACAAGCCACTGCTTCACCCTCACTCTCCCCCCCACCTTCAGTTGTATGCATCAATTTCCCACTACTTGCTGTGCGGCCGCGTTTTGACTTGCAGCTTCACCCGATTTCCCCTGTGTCTTTTTGATCCTGTTTTTTGAGGCATACAATCAGGGGAAAAGGAAGCATGAGGGTCGAGTAGCAGCTTGTGGGAAATCAGTCTATCAGTCATCCGTTAACTTGAGTATTTATCCAGGCTGCCTACCTTTTGTTAGCTCCATGTAGTAATGGTGGCCATCAAGAAGGAGCTCAGGTGTGAGAGTTCCTTCCTCCACGTTGGCCCCAGATGAAATAACTCTACATGAACCTCATTCCTCTCCTGTTGAAGGAATTTATTACCTCTATCTGCCCAACCCCTCTCTGTGTCTGTCCTTCTCTTCTTGTCCTTCTGATGAAAAGATACAATCCCACCTAATTATCCAAATTCCCCTTGATATTATTACACCATTTTGGTATACTGGTTAAGAGTGGCAGACTCTTATCTGGAGAACTGGGTCTGATTCCCCACTCCACCGTATGCAGCTGCTGGATGACCTGATGAGCCATTTGAAGATGGAAGGTTCAGCTGGGGAAGCCAATAGATGGAATAATTGGATGCCCACCACCTCACCCAAAGGCCTGGTGGAACAGATCTGTTTTACAGGCCCTGCAGAACTGTAATAGGTCCCACAGGGGCCTGATTGCCAATGGGAGCATGTTCCACCAGGTCTGGGCCAGGGCAGAAAAAAACCTGGCCCTGGTCAAGGCTAAACAGAAGTCCTTGTGGCCGGGGACAACCAGCAGATGCTGATCTGCTGAGTGCAAGGCTCTCCAGGGCACATATGGGGAAAGGCAGTCCTTCAGATATGTCGGTCCCTGGCCACACAGGGCTTTGAAGGTCAATACCAACACCTTTAAAATGGCCTGTGGCACTTTTTGATACAACTTTCTTGTATGTGTACAAGTAACTGTTTAGCTTTGTATTTATAATTTTATATGTAGTTATCTGCTGTAAATATTTATGTGTTCACCTTTCTCATTAAATAGGGACTGAATGCAGATAACTATATATAAAACTGTAACTTTATTCAGTACATCAACTTCATACTGTTATATAAAAGGGAGGCATAACTTCAAACTATCAAGCTGAATGAAGAAAGTTGATAAAGCTCCTGATTTCTTTTTAACTTGCTGGTATTTCTATGATACTCTCTCCCCCACAAGGGATCCAAAGCACCTTACAGAAATTTCCAAATCCACTAATTTAAACAAAGTCTAAGCATCTGCAAGGAAAGCAGAAAACAAAGCAGCCCAGACAGAACTCAGCTTCTGCTAGCAATTTATTTTATTTATTTTTATCCCCTCCCCTCCCCCAGAACAGGGCTCAGGGCAGCTAACAACATACCAGTAATATAACAATAACTATAATAAAACCGTAATTTCAATAAGACCAATTAAAATTCAGCACACAGCTTTTGGCATAAAAATCAACAATGCTGATGGTAGAGTTCACCAAAATTACATTAGCAGGATGCCTGGTGGAATAATTCCATCTTACATGCCCTGTGGAGTACAGACAAGTCCCATAGGGTGTGAGTCTCCTCAGACAGAGCATTCCCCAGGTCAGGGCCATGGTGGAAAAGGCTCTTGCCCTTGTTGCTCTCAAGTGGACAAATTGAGGGCCAGGCACCACCAAATGCCCACATATAGCAGAATGAAGAGACACTGGGAGAGTCACAATGGGAGACTGTTTAGGACAAAGTTAATACCAGCACCTTGAATTTGACCCAGAAACAAATTGGAAGCCAGTGTAGTTGCTGCAGAATGGGCTGGATGTGTGCAAGCCATGGTGAATTGGTCAGCAGCCTGGCAGACAAGTAGGGGGACAACTGATGGGCCTGGAGGAGATAGAAAAAAGCTTGTTTCACCACCAAGTACACCTGCTTGTCCAAGGTAAGCAGCACATCCAGCTAAACCCCCCCCCAATCTTCACAGAGTCCACTGGAAAAAGTTGGACACCATCCAGAAGAAGAGTTGGTTTGATACCCCACCCTTCACTACCTGAGAAGAGTCTCGGAGAGGCTTACAATCAACTTCCCTTTCTCTCCCACAACAGAAACCCTGTGAGATAGGTGAGGCTGAGAGAGCTCTGAGAAAGAACTGTGACTGTCCCAAGGGCCACCCAGCTGGCTGCATGTGGAGGAGTGGTTCTCCAGATTACAGTCCGATGCTGTTTAAACACTACACCACAGAGTAGGCAGCCACAAATCCCCTCCGGCCAGGCCTTCTCCAGCCATGATTTCAGTCTTAGCAGGATTCAGTTTCAGCCAGCTCTGCCTTAACCACCCAACCACATCTTCCAGACATCCAGTCAGGCCTAAGAGAGCTGCCTTGGGCTGTTTATCCAACAGGAAGAAGAGCTGGGTATCAACCACATACTGATGGTGCCCAGCACCAAATCTCCTGATGAGCTACACTAGAGGGTGCATATAAATATTAAATAATATTGGAGACAGGATTGAACTCTGTAGAACCTACAGTCTAGTGGGTGCCTGGTAGCTACGCTCTGAGTGCATCCTTGAAGGAACAAAGTGAACCAAGATAAGGCTATGCCCTGCACCCCAGTGAGGCTAGGTAACTGACCAGGATTGAATGATCAACTGTGCTGAATGCTGCCAATAAGTCTAGCAATATCAGCAGTGCTGAGCCACCCCAGTTAGGCTGGAGTCAAAGGTCATCCATGAGAGCTACCAAGGCTGTCTTGGTACCAAACCCAGGGCTGAACCCAGATTGGAATGGATCAAGTTCCAGATGCCACATCCAAGAAGTCTTGAAGCTGCTCAGCAACTGCTCTCTCAATCACCTTTCTGGGAAATCATAAATTTTATATTGGGTAGTAATTGGCTAGCTCCTTGTTGTGTAAGAAAGGGTTCTTTAAGTGAGGTCTAACAATTGCTTTCGTAAAGGAGCTAAGGAAGCTACCTTGAGAGAGAAAGAGAGAAATCTATAGTCTCTCTCAGGTGGCCTCCTACCATATTCCAGCAAGATTTCACCAGCCGTGATGGGCAGAGAACCTAGAAGCAAGTTGTTGCTTTTACAGCTTTCAGAACCCTGTCCATATCCAAAAATGAGAGCAAGTGGAAGGGATCTAAAAAAATAACCAGACATTGCCAGTGGTATTGGCAGTGCATTACTTGCATTAAAGCTGGAGGAGAGGTCCTGGTGGAGTGTTGAGATTTTATCCATAAAAAACTTGGAAACAAATCACAGCCAATAATTGAATTTCTATTATTTTGGGACTCTCCCAACAGAGAAGTTAGCTGTCTAGCTACCCTAGATAATTGTGCTGGATGTGAGCTAGCAGATGTCACAGAAGCAGAGAAGAAAAGTTTCTTAGTTGCCTTAACTGCTACTTCATAGGCTTTTAACTGGGTTCTATAATATGTTCTCGATGGCTTATCATGGTGTTGTGTAATAGGTTCGACGCATAGTGAAGACAGACGCTCAGTGTTTATCAGCTCATAGTTTACTTGCACACAACACAACAACAACAACCAGCCAAAATGGCCAACTATATATAGTCCTTGGGTGACACCAAGGTCTTAAACTTCCCACCACAGTTCCTATAGGGGCTGACTAGGAGTCTCAGGATCCTTGTCCCTACTGTTCTTTCGGAGCCAAGCTCCAGTTGCATACCACTGGCGCCTAGCGGACATAACACATGGGTTCACTGCCAAGATCACTCTAGTCATCTTAATGCCCTCTTTAACTCCATGAGCTCCTCAGAAAACCAAGGAGCTGGGGAAGAGTGAGGATGCAGAGGGCCTTGGAGAGCAATTCAGTTGATGGCCAAACTGAGACACATATTCTAAGCTCTAATTAGCTCACTGAGAGATCTGTCAAGAGGTCCTGAGAAATCCTATAGAGCATTCTGGAAACCTACAGGACCTATAGCTCTCCATGGATGCCAAAAATTTGCTCTCCACCCTTGTGGAAGTGGATTGAGAACCTCAAATTGGCCCTCAGGAGGAAATTATCTGACCATGGCACTGGTTCACTTTTAACCAAACTATTCAGATCTACACCTGCACAGAAAATCAAATCCAAGGTGTGGCCTGCTTCATGTGTGAGGTCTTATACAAACTGGGAAAGTCCCAGGACTGCCGTGGAAGCCATGAAGTCTAAGATGGCACAGTACTCTGTGTCTGCATGGACATTGAAATCCCCCAGGGCCAAAAGTTGTGGAAAACACAATGCCCAGTCAGAGACAGCAACTTCTAACCTCAACAGGGTATCTACCAGTGAACTGGGAAGACGATATACCAGTAAGATAGCCCACCTTTCCCCTGTCCTCCACACGAGCCCAACACATTCAGTCCCAGCAATTTCCAGTACAGGGATCCTCCAGAAGGGAAAACCATCTCAAATAAGGGTCACAACCAGTGTTCCCTCTAAGCTGAGTTAGTGTGAGCTAGCTAGCAGTTTTTTAGCCTCCAGCTCACATATTTTTGTCTTAGCTCAGGAAAGATAGCTCCAGAGCAAACTAATTTATGCAGTAGCCAAATCACTCACTCACAACTTTAATGCCAGTAGTTCACAACGTAGAACTTTTGCTCACAAGACTCCACACTTTAGAGGAAGCATTGGTCACAACTCCCCCAGTGAAAGACCAAATATTCCAGCAGAGCCAACTGGGTAAGAGGAACCACATCATCAGTCCCCAGCTAGGTTTGTCCCTAGGACAGATCAAAGCAACCCTGTTTTATAACATCATGCAGGATCATAATCTTATTTCTGCCCAGTCTAGCATTACATAACTTCAATGACAAAGAGGAGGAAATCTCCAGAATCTGTACACCATCATTTCTCAGGGTGGGACAGAGCTTAGAAGGATTCCAAACATACCAATTTTTCCGTATCCTTCTTCACAAAACACACTTCCCACCACCATACCTCCCAGGCCCCTGGACCACTGAGAAGTCCAGCTCCCCAAGACACATCCTCAATATTGATAGATATAAACAACAAGAATTAACAAGCATTTTTCTAATCCCCTCTCTATCACCAGCTAAGGCTCCAATATGGGGAGAGAAACTGCCAAAGATATTTCAAGCTGCTATCAGGGCTGATATGTAGTTCTCAGCATGATTTTTAAAATGTATTTATTTATTCAATTTATACCCCGCCCTCCCCACCAAGGCAGGCTCAAGGCGGCTTACATAAAAATAAATAACAATTAATAAATAACAATCAATAATTAATAAATTAATAATTAATGCATTGATGATAATAATAAATTAGTAATTAATAAATAACAATTGAGTTATCACAAAACCATCTAAAAACAGTTCATTATAAAACAGTTCAGTATCATAAAGTGCTAGCAATGATGGGTTAGGCATGTTGCATGAGATCATGTTTGATATGGACCATCACAGTTTTGTTTTGTTTTTTTGTAAAACTCTCTTAAAAAAGAGAGAATTTTATTCTTTTTATAAGAAACAGGAAGGGTAGACAGATGGAGAAAGAAAAAGATGGAGTGAAATTTTCCTGTTAGTGAGGGTTAGTTTAGGTTAATAACCAATACCAGTTTTGGCATCTATCGTGGTTAGAAGATCTTCTTTTTAACTATTGCGAAGTCCAAAATCGCTCTGTTAATGCAGTTAGTAAAGTCCACTGGGGTTAGTAATTAAACAGCTCCTTCCAGATGTTACACGAACAGTCCTCAAAATATCTTCTTTTAAATCTCTTCCAGTTGTGGATTGAGTCCATTTTAACTTTGAAGTCTTCCGTTCCATCACCACTTTCCCCTGGGCTGCTGTCTTCTTCGCTTGTCCCAGTTTGGAATACTGCATCTTCCTCCCTGCTGGCGTGTCTCTTCAGAAGTTTCTGTACTTTAAAGATGAAATCCTTCTTCTTTCTTTTCTCTTTTTCCTTAAACTTCTGGCTTTCAGGCTTCCTGGGCTCCACAAACTCTTCAGATGAAATTAGATCTCCAGTTTGTCGCTTGCTATGCTCAACATCCCCTTCTACTGGCAGAGTATTCTCTTTTATAAAAGCGGAATAGGCTTTGGGAGCCTCATCCACCTCTTCTTTTAATTTTATCGCTTCACTGCCAGTTAGGGGTGCCAAGACATTTGTCAAGGTAAATCCGAGATCTTCTTTCTCTTCTTCTTTAACGCCCTGGAAACCTAGAATCAAATTCGATTTCTGTTCAATCTCCATCATCTTTCTAGTTGTTTCCGATATCTGTTTCTGTCGACTGATGAGAACACTATCCATTTTAGACAGAGTTTCGTTGATTTTCTGCAATTGTTCCAGCAGGGGGCACAGCATCTCCTTTTCCTGTTGATTGACAGCAAGCTCTTGGGGGGCTGTCTGGACCGGAAGTCCCTCCTCTCTTCTCTTCCGGTGTCTGCAGGACTTTTTCCAGTATCGACATTTTGTTTTTTTGTTTACTTTTAAAAAGTTCGTGCCGCATCCCCCAGGAAGCTAAGATAATCAAAATCTTCCATGCAACCCCAACGGTACTTTCACCAACACTTTTTCTTCTCTCAGCCCCCCTTCGCGCTCCCTTTGTGGATCTTGCTTCTCAAAGGTGTGGGAACTCCTCCCTCCTCCCAACGCTTATACGCATGCAGGGGGGCTCCGATTTACGCTTCAAAATAGATCTCCAACTCACGATTCGATGCTACTTCTTCTTTTTATTTTAAGCCTTAGCGCTGTCTTCACTCCTGGAATTCGGTGGCGCCGCTAAGTCCCATTACGGGCACGCCGCAGTGGGGCCGATTGGGGCGGGGAGAAAGCCTCAATTTCCCGGCTGTCTGCCGGCAAAGAGGCTACTCCCCAAGCGCCCCCGGTTCGGAGCCTTTACCTAAGGCTCACTAGGGTCTTTCGCACATGTGAAGACCCCCCCTAACTGCGCGTGGGCTAACCGCCTCCGGGAGCGTCCCGAGAAGCGGCCGCCATTCGCGACGCCGAAACCGAAAACCTGGACCATCACAGTTTGACATTCCTGCTCAGCCATAAGGTTCACTAGTAGATTTTGGACAGATCATTCTCTCTCTTCATTACCAGTCTTATAAATCTATTCCGAACATAGTAACAACTGGAGAGCATTTGTGATTGTACATTTTGTTAATTTTTCTGTCCACTTTTTCAAACTCGTAATTTTAATCATGAAATATTTGCAATGTTAGCCTATTCAAAGATTATCCTCAAGCTGGATGATTCTTAAACCCTATAAATAATATCCTTATATCCTTTACCATATTAGTAACTATTCAGTGTTTGTCATAAGACACCAGTGATTTATTTATTTATTTATTTATTTATTTGATTTATATGCCACCCTTCCACATGGGCTCAGGGCGGCGAACAAGGGCACAATGCCATACAACCAAATAAAACATAATTGATGGCAACTGACAATATTACTACATTTATTTATAGAATGTCTGATTCACATTTTCCAGCTTATATAAATATGTAATGTACATAAAATCAGTAACTAAGCATTAAAATCCTTAAAACAAGAGATTTAGTCCTCACTATCAATGATACCTATTTGAGAAGTTAAGAGTAATTCAGGTTAAAGAATGTTTAGCTTTCATTACTCAAACTGAAACTATGCCCTGGAATGACATTGAATTAGGGCTCCTGAACGCAAAATTGATTTCTAGTTGTACTTGTATACACATAGAATAATGATGGAATATTACTGTTGGAATTTCAGGTGTTATGCTAATGAGATTTTCTTCTGGAATATCAAAGGGCAAGTTTTGGGTAATGTTTGGTAGCTTTACTGTGTTTGTCTGCCTGTTTTATTAGCTTAGTTTCTGGATGAGGGGAGAGAGTCTTATGGCACCCTAAAGCCTAACACATTTATCGTGGTATAAGCTTTCATGAAGTACAGCTCAATTTGTCATACTTATGCCAAATAAAGGCCATAATACATTTATTATTCTTTAAAGTTTGTTGGTACATAGCTATCCCTCTGGAATTTAAGGGATGAAGTTTAAAAGAAATGATAGCTGGAGTTGAGAAAACTAGTATGCAACCATGCAGATCATTTTGCATCAAACTCATTTATTTTGGCCTGAAATCCTCAGGCAATGAAATTTTGAGTTAGCCTTGTGAATTCTAGTATTATTCTGAAATTCAATATCCAACTGTGCTTTGGGAAATACCTGGATATTTGGGGGTGGTGCCTGGTGAGGGGGAGCTTGGGGAAGAAAGGGAGCTCAGCAGGCATATGATGCCATGGAGTGTGGCTTGGAGGCCACCATTTCCTCCAGGGCAAATGATATCTGTTTGGAGAGCAGCTGAAATCCCAGGAAAACTTCATTGCCTCCCTAGAGGTTTCCTGCCCTAGTCCTGCAGATTGCTAAAGTTAGGTTTAAATAAACTTGATCTTGAATCAAGTTTTAATTTAGGAACATTCCTGAACTGATTTTCTTCAAACCTAGAAAAAACACTTTCTCAGCAGAGTGACTTTAGAGTATTTTGTCCACAGCTATATAAATGATATGATCTACTAGTTCAGAGCGGTCTTGTATGTTCCACTTTTTTCCTTGCCCATTGGCTACAACCACTGAATACAATTAAACTGAGTTAAGGAGCTGCAGGGTGCCCCTTTTTACTTGCTTTGTAAGTTTATGTTATGTTTAATGTACATATTTTGTAAGCATTACATATATATATATATATATATAATATACATGTCACTGTCAAGGATGTCATATAGATTATGAACAATTACCATTTAATATTTTGTGACTCCTTATCCTAGCTAGCTGGCAAACTGGCAGTCAATGGCCACAAATGCCTTGCTATTTTGTACATAATTAATAGATTTTGGAGAATAAAAATGCAGAAATGGAGGAAGGCTGTCCTGCCTCTGAAGGGGAAAACAGACACACATTTGAACCTGTGGGAGTGCTGCTCCAGCATCCAATCACCTTTCAGAAGGGGGCTGGAATGTTGGAAGGAACCACAGTAGGAGTTTAGTTCAAGTCTGCCTCAGGGAGAATGCAGAGAAAGTTGAGTTCAGCCTTAGGGAGAGAGCAGTGAGATCTCAGGTCTGACTCAGAAAAAGAGCAGACAGAGTGAAGGGTAGCTCTGCTTGGTAGTGTGGCAAAGTGGTTTAGCTCTGCTTCTGAGAGAGAACAGAGTGCCCAATTTTTAGGCCTGACTTTGGTAATGAGCAGAACTTGTACCTTTTAGTCTGAAGCTGGTGCTGGGTTGTCATGTCTGTCTGAAATGCTAGCAGGGAAATGGAGCGGGAAGTGATGTCACACGACATGCCCATGTCACCCAGAAGTGACACAGGCACATCAGTGATGATGGGGGTGATGCTCTGTTTGTTTTTTTGGCAAAACTACGGTAAAATCAGCCTCAAACCATACAGTTTTGCCCAAAAAACAGAGTGTGTGTCCCCCCCCATCACCAATGTGCCTGTGTCACTTCCAGGTGACGTAGGCATGTCACATTTATTTCTGGTGAAGTCGCTTGGGAGTAGGAGCCCAGAAAAATGGGCAATCCCTCACCCCCCAACTGGAGAATGGCAACCCTAGGCCGGTGTGGGAGGCATTTTGTGTGTGTGTGTGTGTTAGAAGAACCAGCCTAGTGGCTAGTCAGTAAAGGCCTGTTTATGCCTGAAAGTATTAAAGAAAATTCAAACTACACTCTGAAGCTGTAACCAGTCTAAATCATTGTGCCTCAGCCAGGTTTCTCCTTTGCCTACCTGGAAACTTTTGCTCGTTTTCTATTCTTTGAAACCAACTTGTAAATAAATAAATTTTCTATGTTGTTAACATACATATTCGATTTGCTCACCACAAAACTTACCTCACAGCAGCGAACCTAAGTCTATACACTTGCTACCCTTAGAACACTTGGTAACTGAAGGGAAGATTGATGGTTTAAAACAAAATTAGCTCCCAAAAATCATAGGAGGCTTCTCCAGCATCCAATTACCTTTCAGAAGGTGGATGGTATGTTGGAGGGAAACACAGCAGCACTCCCATAGGCTCAAGTGAATGGATGTTTTCCCGTTCACGGGAAGGACAGTCTTCTGTCCATCTAGGATTGCCAGGTCTTAACTGGCTGCCGGTGGGGGGTTCCAGCCCATGTCCCTGGATCCTCTGGCATGTGTGCCATGATGACATCACCCAGAAGTGATGTCACTGTGCTGAGCACATTGTGCAGGGGGACACTCCAGCATTTGGCCAAAAACTCTATGGTCACCATTGAGTTTTTAGCCAAATGCTAGAGCATTCCTCATGTGACATGCCCAGCGCTATTATGTCACTTCCAGGTGACGTCATTGCACCAAGCATGTTGAACATGATGGGGCTTTTCGGGTCCAGGGATCGCTCACTGGCCAGCTGGCCAGCAGTGGATTGGGGCCCAAAAAGGGGGGGAAACCCACCCTCATCGAGGGGATGGCAACCATAAGTCCATCACAGGCCCTTATGTGGACTTCATGGCCTTCATTTGTTAGATCATAAAAGTTTTCAAAGCAAAGGAAAGACATTCAATGTTATGCAGCATTCAGTTTGAAGATACTTAACAATACATCTGCCAAGAGTGTTACAAATAAGATGTTTATTTTTCAAGCTTCAATGTAAAAGTTAGTATTTATTATTTAAATAATGGCTTCGATCCTAACTCCCTCGGACTGAAGGAAAATGAGAAGTGGATATTTCCACCTTTCCCCTGAGTTTCTGTAAAGATTAGCTGAGGGTGAGAAGGCCACCCTGAACATGAAAGCTGCAGTAAGCAAAGGGAAATCAGGGAAAATCACTACCTCGTGAGTGAAAAGAGCAAGATTCACAGCCAAGCTTGCTCAGTTTGA
This sequence comes from Gekko gecko, assembly GCA_029375565.1. Classification (NCBI taxonomy): domain Eukaryota; kingdom Metazoa; phylum Chordata; class Lepidosauria; order Squamata; family Gekkonidae; genus Gekko; species Gekko gecko. The sequence goes on from JAPDNY010000004.1 coordinate 120,447,314, forward strand.
AGGTAGATTAAAGAGGTGAACTGACTTCATCTGATGGTGGAGTTACCCAAATGATGGCCTAGCAGAGAGCATTTTAATATGTGTAGATCATGCATTTAAATATACCAGTTGAATCCATATTTGAGGGAAGGGTGCCAGTGATAACTGCCAAGCTACCTGGAAGCCATCTAAGTGTTAAAACCTTGAGACATCTATTACCTGTCGTACCCCATGTTATGTAATGGTGTTCTGGGCAACTAAGACCTTCACCGCATTGATAAGACCAAGAGGCTACAAATCCAAGTGTCCACTTGGGTTGAATCATACTTATGTCACTTTTTAATCAAAACTTTTTCCATCAATATGTTAAAATACATATTAATAATCACTTCCTGCCGAGCTAATAATTATTCTGCTTGCTTGTATGCAATCCTCAATTACAGCCAGATGTTAAATACTTACACTACACAGAAAAGATACAGGAAAAAAAGTTTTTAAACAAAAAAAATAACACCTCTGTAATAACATTACCTCCTCCTCTCCTGCATGTTCTCATTAAGACTACTCTGCCTCAAACGCTAGGGAATTGGACATCGGCTGTGAGGCCTATGCAAACTATTTCAAAGATAAAGTCTTGTCGCTCCACCGTGACCTCCCCATCACAGTTGAAACAGTGAGTGAACTCAAGGCTTCATGCATGTCTTCTGGTCAGGTTATGGATCATTTCAGTTGACATACTGCTCCTAACTGTACGCCCCACTACATTCTCCCTTGCTCCGTGCCCTTCATGGCTAATCAAAGCTGGCCACAATGGGTTTCGAGGTGCCCTAAAGGAAATTGTCAACAAGCAGTGGTTTGTCCTCTCTTGAAAAAGTCATCTTTAGATCTGGCCGAACTGGTGAACTATCGGCCGGTTCCTCAAATTGCCCTATTTGGGCAAGATAATAGAGAGGGCTGCGGCAATTCAGAGCTTTTTGCATGATGCTTCTATCTTAGACCCCTTTCAGTCCAGCTTTCGCCAAGGCCAGAAGACAGAGACAGCACTGGTCACCCTCAGAGACAATCTCCGGAGGCATCTGGATTGAGGCGGATTAGCAGTGCTATTGTTGTTGGACCTGTCGGCAGTGTTCAACAAGGTTGACCATCAGCTACTGATCCATCACCTCCCTGATACTGGAATCCATGGGCCTGCCTTGCAATGGCTCATCTCCTTTCTCCAAGGTCGGGGACAAAGGGTGGCACTGGAGGAACAGCTAACCTGAAGGCACCCACTGGATTGTGGAGTGCCTCAACAGGCAGTGCTGTTCCTGATGCTATTTAATAACTATATGCACCCCCTTGCCCAGATTGCATTCAGACATAGGCTGGGATGTCACCAGTATGCATATGACACCCAGCTCTATCTGTTGTTGGGCAGCCAGTCTGACTCCAAACCTGAAGCTCTAGACTGGGTGTTACAAGACGTGGTTTGATGGCTTAGGCTGCGTCAACTGAAATTGAATCCGATGAAGATGGAGGTCCTGTGCCTCAGTTGGGGCAGGCCAAGGGTAGGGATCCCACTCCCGACCTTCAATGGGACTCCGTTAGTGCCAGCACCGGAGTTTAGGAGTGTTCCTAGATGCCCCCTTAACAATGGAGGTCCTGGTAGCAGCCACTGCTAAGTCAGTCTTCTACCACTTTCAGCTGATCAGGCAGTTGGCTCCTTTCTTGAACACAACAGCTTGGCAACTGTGATCCACGCAATGGTCACCTCAAGACTGGACTACTGAAATGCTCTCTATGTGGAGCTGCCCTTGTCACAAATCCAGAAGCTACAGCTAGTGCAAAATGCTGTGGCCAGGCTTCTAATGGGCGTCCCAATGCAGGAGCACATTCAGCCTGTACTGAAAGCATTACACTGGCTGCTGATAGCAAACTGAATTCGCTTCAAGGTGCTGTTCTTACCTTTAAAGCCCTTTATGGTCAGGGACCTAAATACCACCTTTCCCCCATGTTCCCCAGAGAGCACAGCAATCAGGGTCCAAATACTGACTGGCCCTCCTCAGTTTCAAGGATGCCAGGCTGGCTATAACCAGGGCCAGGGCTTTCTTGGTGGCGGCTCCGCTCTGGTGGAATAAGCTCACAGAAGAGATGAGGGTACTGTGGGACCTCACACAGTTTCACAGGGCCTGCAAGATGGAGGCCTTCAACTAGGAGTCACCCCCAATAGCTGGAATGGCAGAAAATCCTGTCCCCTGGAGTCACCAGAAACAGCCTGTGCCAGCTGCGCAAATGATTAGATCTATGGGCCAACCATTAGGATAGACTGCATTTATCTAATAATCTAATGATATTAATTTATTAGTATTATTTAATGTTTAGCACCTTTTAATGTTGGAGTATTTCATATGGTTTTAGGATTGCTTAAATTGCTTCCTTATGCATTTTTATTCTTTTACGTAAGCTGCCCTGAGCTGGCTTCGACTGGGAGGGTGGGGTATAAATCTGATAAATAAATAAATATACCGCAGAAAAAACAAAAACAAAACAGGACAACTATTCAACAATACTTATCCAGTTATACAACTTTATTAACAATGGCAGGTACTACATTTAGGAAGGTCAAGGTAAAAATGCCACCCTCCTTCTGTATGATCATGAGCATCTATGTCTTAGATTATTTGGAAGCTGACCCAACAAAAATTTAATATAGACTGTAAAAAAATGTTTTAATATATCCAAGCATATAGAATTTTATTGTATCCCATCCCCCACAAAACTGAATACCTCCTGACCGGATAGCCCAGGCAAGCCTGATCTCAGAAGCTAAGCAGGGCCAACCCTGGCAAGTATTTGGATGGGAGACCTCAAAAAAATACCAGGGCCAGGAGGCAGAGGCAGGCTATCAAGCCATTTCTCTGAATGCCTTCCAAGCCCCAATAGGAATTGTCAGAGGTCGCCATGATGTCCAGGCATGGACACACACATGCGTGTGCACACACATGAAAAATGCAAAAATACAAAAAACAAAAAAACACCTAAATCTAAATTCCACCTTGATTACAATCAAATACAACATAAAGAATTCATGAGATCACCTGTACATTTTCTCCTTTATCAGTTTCTTTGAGACGTTCAGTAATGGTCACAGCAGCAATCTCTGTTTACATAAAATATCAAGAATCCCAGAATCCAGCAGTAGGATTGTCCCTTAAAGTAAAAAGTAGCCACCCATTTGGATGAATAGGGAGACACTCTATAAAACTAGAGACAGGGAAGTATCTAGCTAGAAGATAACCTCATTAAATGGGTCTAAGAAGAGAGAAGAAGAATGGATTTATACCGCACCCTTCACTCAGAGTCTCAGAGCAGCTTACAAACTCCTTTCCCTTCCCCTCCCCACAACAGACACCCTGTGAGGTAGGTGGGGCTGAGAGAACTCTTGACAGAAACTGCCCTTTCAAGGACAGCTCTTGTCAGAACCAGCCCTGTAGCTAAGGAATTTTTGGGGAGGGTGCCTGGGGGCACCAGCCAATTAAATCAAAGTTAATTATATTAACTTTGATCTGATTGGTGGAACTCCTAAGGCAGGCCTACACACACACCCAGGCTCCAGGGTAATGCCCAATGGCTGCAGCTTCCCTCCCCACCCCCCTGCAAGGGCAGATCAGTCCCCTGTAACTCATAGCCCTACTAACAAGAGAACCAGCGCTGGAATGGGCAACCTGTTATATAGCCTGTGGTGCTGCAGAGAAATCCAATGGGTGAGGATTCCACTCTCTCGGCTCCCCGCTTGGCTCCCATCCCCATCCCCATCCCCAGCTGTCAGCCTTGTCCTCCTGCAGTTCCTCCCAGAGCCTTCCCGACTGCCACACCTGCTTCTAGGTGCTCTTCCCCCGGGTGGGCAGCCTTGCAGGCTGGCCGGCCGGCTCTCCATCCTTCCCTCCCTCGCTCGGTGGGTCATCGCCTCCTCGTACCAGCTGTGGGGCTTTCCAGGGTATGGGCAGGCTGGCAAGCAGTGGAGCACCCTTAAGCTGAAGAGCCACTTTGGGGAGCTGCAGGATGAGCCCCACTCTGCGCAGCAGTGAAGACGCGCCAGGGAAAGTGGGCGCCGGCACCAGGAATGAGGGAGGCAGGCACCCAGGAGCAGCAGCAGGCGGTGCAGTCACCAGCTGCTGGACTGAGGGCAGAAACAGGGGGAGAGCCAAGAATTGGGGAGGGACCCATAAAAACCATGGGGGGGCGGGCCCCATGGGCCCTGTGGTAGCTACAAGCCTGGTCAGAACTATGGCTTGCCCCGGGTCATCCAGCAGTTGCAAGTGAAGGAGTGGGGAATCAAACCCAGTTCTCCCAGATTAGAGTCCGCACACTTAACCACTACACCAAACTGTCTCTAGATATCTTCAAAATAGATATCTTCAAAAGCTTCAAATCAGCTTTTGAGTACGAAACATTTATGATACAGCTTCATCAAAATTACCATACAAGTGTTTTGTATTGGGATTGAATCATTCCTGATTGAATCACCTCAGAGACTGGCTGAGCCTGGAGCACAAGAACAATAGCCTGCCAGGATTCTGAAAGTAACCAGTCTAGTAGTAATGTTATGTAAATAGCCTATCACTGGGAGTGGGGTGTGTTTGGGTGTGGCAATTGCATACCATTTAACAGAGCTGAGGCTCTGGAGTCTTATCTTGCTGTTGCTGAAATCACAAATAAACTTGAGCTGATCACTAGACTCAAACCTGCTCATCCACGGAACTCACTATTTAACTCAAGTATTTACTGTACCTCCACAGAACTCCCAACACAATATAGAATTGCCAGCTCCCAGCTGGGAAAATTCCTAGAGATTTGCAAGTAGAGCCTGGTTAGGTCAGGGTTGGGGCAGGGGAGGGAACTCAGCAGGGTATAATGGCAATTAGTCCACCTCCAAAGCAACCATTTTCTGTGGGAGAACTGATCTCTATAGTCTGGAGATCAGGTGTAATTACAGGAGATGTCCAGGCTCCACCTCAAATCAATCATCTTATACAAGAAAAGTCTCTGGGTTCATTGTTTTTGGGATGCAATCATTGCCTTGTAAAGCACTGAATAAGGCAAACTGGACAAAAATATGTAATATATCCTAGCAGAGTAATTTTTTGAATGAAAGAAGTGCCAAGTGAGTTCATAACTAATGGTTTGCTACATATCTAATGGTTTTTTCCAAGGCAAGGAAAAGAAACACTGTTTACAGGAACAGGAAAATCATAACCAAAGTGAAGATAAGACTTTTAATGAGACCTGCCCTCAGACCAACAGACTTAACTTTCCTATTTAATGTCTTCAAATCTTTACAGCATTATTTATTCCTTTTAATCCTATCCTTGAGTTGTTCTGCTTTTTTTTAAAAAAAATATTTGCTTAGCACCTGAACTTTACAGAGAAGATTCATTAAACATTTACACTCTGCTTACATCATCTCCTGACATGTAAAAACAAAGTAGGCTTGTATTACTGAAGCAGACAAAGCACTAGAGAATACACTGTGGGAAATAATCCTTAGCAAGCAGGACTTTGCAAAAAAAGAGAAAAAAACCTTGCTCTTCGATGACTTTTATAATTTTATTTCTACATGAAGCTGCTTTTTATTTAGTGTACTCCAGTGTCTAAGTGTACATTCTGTGTGGTTATTAAACTGGATTTTATATATACTTTTATCACAAGACGTCAACTGTCTGGTGGTCACAAGGCAAACTGGTATATCCATCATTGTTGCCTGGTTGGATTTGATCTGAGAAACAGAAGGAATTGCTCTCCCAGTTGGGACTAGATGGCTTTTTAGGTATTAGTCTTGGTTTAATCTTTTGGTGTGTAGGTCAATAAAGGTTGAAACACAACTATGGTACCCTTCCACACACAATAGTGAAGTTGATTTTCTGTGATGCAGTACAATGAAACTGAGGACTGTGTGTGAGTTACCTGAATATGTGGATTCTGTGGATTGTATGGCTCTTTCCCAAGCAACTGGCATCCCTCCTGAAGTGCCAGTTATGTTAAAACACACCTCATAATCTTTTTATGTGTGTTTACTATCATTCATATGTAGCCTCTGGCAGTGTAGGATTGTACCCCACACAGGTCTCAGTGAAAGGTTATCAAGTACTGCTGCATTTATTTCCATTCACTGAATAGAAGGGCAGTCTTTGTGATTATAGTGCAACAAGGCTTCCTTTTGTCAGTCCCAAACCTACAACCAACCAGCTTTATTTAGGTAACCCCCAAGGTATTCCAAGGTTCCAAGCCTGCCTGCAAGCTTTAGAAAAAGCTCAGTGAATCTTCCATCCCATAGCTGTATTGAACATTGATGCAAGCACTCCAGGATGTGTACACCAGACGTTTTCACCACTGGATAGAAATCCCCATTTATTGTTTTATGTATAAAGTAGATACTGAATAGCTAGAAATGCCATACTGCCACTTACCCAGGAGGTGCTAAGATGGTATTTTCTTTCAAAAGCCTGGGTTCAGTTGCTAAATCCTGCCAAGAGTTAGGTTCAAATACCCCATCTGAACCTTCACATTGTCACTCTGATTTAGCATACTCCTTTATGCATAGTTGTCACAAGGATAAGTGAAGATTTGTAAAGCGCTTGGCATATACAAAATGTGCTATATGGATAAGTTAATGTCTCACTTGCATTATGCCACTAATTAGTTTCTTTTCACAAAGCCAGGGTTCCTGAATGCCAGCTATCCCAATGGGATGAATTTAGCGAAGCATATAATTCTGAATTCTGTTTGCGTCCTTGAGCCCATCAGGTCAAACACTATCTCTTCTGTACTTGTATGGATGACAGTTTCTACTTAAGATGACAGATCACAGCTTATTTAAAATTATTTGTATATTTAGGGGAAAATATTTTCCCATTTAAAAAAAAACCAGGGAGAAGAGTCAAAAAGCATAAAATCATAGCTGATATTCATTGAGGGATACCTTACTCTTTTTTAAAAAAGCAGTGCTCACTGAATGAATATCCCAGCAACAAATCACAATGACCTGGATAATATCTGAAGTGATGCACACTCAATATGAATTCCATCAGTCCACATGGAAATAGTTCACGTTATTTCAGAGATAAGGTGACTTTGCTATTAGGAAACAATTATGATATGAATTTCCAAAGTTATACTAAAAATGCATCACAATCAAATAATTGCTTCTCAATGTTAATTTTTTCAAACTACATACAATTTCATAGAAAGTGAACATACAGCCAGTATACAGTTTAGCCTGTCAAACTGATTCCTCACTATGAATTATGACTTGCCATTTGGTACCACTGACAGGGAGCAGACCTCCAGAGTCTCTGAAGTCGTACTATCTGAGTGTCTTTGGGTGCGTTTAGACAGCGTGCTGGAGCGGTTTAAACTACTCCGGCATGATGCGTTTTTTTTTTAAACTGGAGAATCGCGATCACACTCACCTCCTCCTTCCCTCCTTCGGAGCTCCCTGCCGTCCTCCTGCAGGTGTGTGTGGGGGGGTTCCCCTCTCCTTTGAGCATGCGCACAGGCAGCCCTCTCCCGAACAGGAAGTTTGGTGCGTGCGCAGAAGAGCGATCTTAACTGGTCCCTTTAAAGTTTAAATGAAGACTCCTTTTACATTGTCTCCCCGAAAATGGCCTTCCCGAGATCCCGGACTCGTCTAAATGCCTAAATTAGGCACCAGTGAAGCTTTTTTTCATTTAACTTAGGAGCGGAGCTCCGCTCAAGCGCACACCGCTAAGGGGGGGGGGGAATGGCGGACTAAAACCGGAAGCTGGAGGCAGCTTCCCAGAGGGGAGGGGGTTGAAGCACCCGGAAGTGGCTGGATGGAGCGATCAGACAGGGAAAAGTGCGGCTTGAAACGGAGAATCATGGAAAACACCACTTGGGTAAGTGGTGTCAAAATACTCTGTTTCAAAGGTGGTTTGCTCCAGAAAGCGATGGCTGGGGACGGTAGGCAGATGTTGGGCGTGTGAACGTGCAGGTAAAAGCCGTTTCTGAGCCGTGCCGAAAACGGCTCAAACGGCGCGTCTGAACGCACCCGTTAACTGATGGTTCTGGGGACTAAACGTCTCTGTGCTTGCTCATTAAAGATTTGGTTACCTGAGATGAAGAAGCATATTTTGTGAACATTTTTATTCCCCAGTGTTACTATAGCCCTTGTCAGTTGTTACATTTGACCGTGTGTGGGGGACAAGAGCAGGCATGTGATCTTCCAGATCTTCTGTAAGGGGCAGCATGCATATATTCAGAACCCATGTACCAACCTCCTGATTAATCTGGGGTCTGGTACACATATTCTGCAATAGAAATTCACACATTGCCCCTTTTGGAAAAAATGGTGATTGCATTTATCAGGAAGACTGTGTGTGCCGCAGTTGTCTCATATGTGCGATCACAGTGCCAGGAATATAATGACTGAAAAGGGTTTGTTTGGCCTCTACATGTGTACATTAGGCCCATGTTCTGCATTCCAAACTGAAGCCAGAATCACCCTAAATAACTGTCAGAAATAAACCTCTCCCCCACTCCAGTCCTAGCAGAACTTTCTGAATTAGGTTTTTAAAACTGGCTAAAATGAGATATGCTTGAACAACAGACCACCACAGAGCTCTTTTAAGGATAAGCAACAAAGTTGCTATATAGACTGGACATTTAGCAGAATAATCATGGATAGTTTTATTGAGTTACAGGTTAAGATCATGGCATGAAGTTTCTATTGGTTTATTATTAAGTTACAAGCTAAGATCATGGCACGGGGTTTCTATTGCTGGGGAAGACTAAAAAGTTCTCCCTAGAACAGTAGCAGTAGAGCTGGACATGTCCGAGTAGATCAATTTCTCAGCTGTAGAGGCCAAGCCCAACAAAATGGACAGTGATAGGTCATGACACCACCATGAAAAGCATCCCCTCCTTTAGGCATTCTTTAAAGAAACAGGCATGATCAGAGATAAAAGCATCTGCTTATTCAGAGTGAGAAAATGCAGCCATCATAGCAACGTCATGGAGCTAAATCTGAATGGTTTTAATTTCCCATTTGGAAGAAAGGTAGGGTATAAATGAAGTAAAATGAAATAACTAAAAATATTGTGGTAATGTGAAACTATCATGTTTATGATGTAATCCGTAACAGGAAGGAATTAGTTTAATAGGAAATATGAAATAGGATGGCACTGAAGCAACTAGCTGGAGGGGGGGCATCCGCAGGTGGCAAAAAGACTATAAGGAAAGTGAGTGAAGGTGCTTAGAAAAATATCCCTTCACTTTCACCTCCAAATGCTTGCATGTGAATATTTAGCTCATATGTAGTCACAATGTGCTAACAAAAGCATTACGATACCCAGGAAATCTTAGGACTGTGCTGTTAGATCATTCTCTGAACTAAATCAGAGCCAGTTTGGTTGTAGTGGTTAAGTACGCGGACTCTAATCTGGGAGAACCGGGTTTGATTCCCCACTCTTCCACTTGCACCTGCTGGATGAACTTGGGCAAGCCACAGTTCTGGCACAGTTGTTCTTGAAAAAGAGCAGTTTCTGTCAGAGCTCTCTCAGCCCCACCTACCTTCACAGGATATCTGTTGTGGGGAGGGGAAGGGAAAGGAGTTTATAAGCCATCCTGAGACTCCTATGGGTAGTGAAAGGCAGAGTATAAATCCAATCTCTTCCTCCTCCTCCTCCTCCTCCTCCTCTTCTTCTTCTTCTTAACAAGGACCTACAGAATTCTGTAGCAATTTTTCATTAGAGCACTAATGAGTCAAAAAGAATGGGTCTCAGCTTCCCATTTTTAGGAATTTGTCATCCTTAATACCTACTTAATTTTATCATTCTAATAAATGCATTGTATTATCACACTAACATTCTTGTAATATGTTTTCAGTGGATAATATTAAAATTTGTCAGGCTAAAAGACAATGTTCATATGTTCATAAAAAGTTTAAAAAAATACCTATCAAACCTTTCTCATAAGGCTTAGTGATCCTTGTTTTTCAAAATTACTTCAACAAGCAAGAAAAGTGGAATGTTAGTTCAATCAAGGAATATGAAAGAAATTTTGACTTGATGTTATGATTATGAACACAGGAGGAACTTAATTGCTAGGTTAATTTTCTTGTTACTTCAGATCTGTTTTAATGCAACACTATGTGAACTCACTGGATTTGTTGATTCTTTTAATAAGTCTATTTGCTTTCCTGTTCTCTATATCTTCAGCCATGTCTCAATATATAAGCAGCACTCATTGAATTAAGGATGTACCAGCTCTCACAAGATTCAAACTGCAAACAAATTTATTTATTTAATTTATACCCTGCCCTCTCCGCCAAGGCAGGCTCAGGGCAGCTTCTTCTATTGAATTTCATAATAATAAAGCCCTTATTGCACAAATAAAGCAACATTGACCACTCAGATATTTTCAATGGTCACTCTGTGCAATCCAATGCACAATTCAAGAGCATCAGAAGGATTGGTGCTTTCCCTCTTATAAGCATTTTTGCCAGTGCAGAAATTCAGATGACCAAGCAAAACTATTTCAGCCCTGGCCCCAAACCATAACACAATGGTCCATCAATTTACCAGGTACACTACAATTTCCCAATGTTATGCATCGCCCCACAATTGTGGTTCTTATCATTTACCACATGGTAACTCTCAGTAGTACACAAACAGCCAGATGGGAGAGACAGGTGTGATGGACCTTTTAAAGAGGCTTGAAGTGTTGTACATACAACTACAGGACTGTGAAGTGTGAATTCTTCACAGAGCCAGACAGCCTTAAGTGACAGGCTGCTCCAGGCAATCTGATTGGTTAGCATCAGCTGATCTGAAAAAAGTGTTATGAAAGCTGGATGCTGAGGAGATTCAGTAAAATCCCTTCTCAGTTGAGAAAAGACGTGCACTGAAAACATCTGAGAATAGTCCTGACAGAAAAGAGGTTTAGTGCTGCCAAAGTCAGATTTCTACCTTGACAGAACACGGTCCGAATTCAGCATTAGCTAAGCGCAGTTTGATCACAGACAGGAGAAATGGGAGAAAGTCTGACAAGGGAGTTTGGGTAGTAGAGAAGAGTCTCATTCAGGCCAAAAGGAAAGGGGATAGATCTTCTAGAGAAAGAAAAAAAATCCCTACCCAATCAAACAGGGAGATATCTCTGAGGACTACAGAAACCCCTGGTCTGGTGTGATTAGGAACTGCCTGTAGAGCCCTTAAAAATTAGTCAAAAAAAAACCCCACACCAGAGTACTGGTGATCCAAAGAGAAGGGGTTTAGGGTACTGGAAAGGGGGTACCAGCCTTCTGGGCACCACAAGAATCAGCGATTACTCAAATAAAATGTACTAGAGTGTTTGGGGGAAAACACTGGAACAAAAACACCATAAAGATTTAAAGCAACTGTGAATAACTTAAGAACCTCTCGGTAGCCTGATACATAAGAACAAAAGTCTGTGCCTGTATTAGTCTTACCTCAGTAATTTCAAACCCTGATTTCACCTGATTTCCCCCTCAATGTTAAATAAAACCTTTTGTTACTTTTGAATGTTAAAGCTTCACAAGTGCCATTTTCAAGGGTTTAAGGGCAATCCTATCCCTTCCTTCAGGTTCCTCAGCTGAGCAAATAGCCAAAATATACTTATTGACAAGGTGGGACAGACAAGGTTTTTTCAGGGGAGAAGAAAACATGGTACCAGAGTTGCTCAGTCAGTAAGGGAACAGAGAAATAGAGGGAAGTGGATGGGGTGCATCATAGCAGGGTATAAATATTTTAATCTATATATATAAAAGCATCCCCTAACCATAAAATCAATGCCCAGGCCAAACCCCTGGACCTGGAAACACGAAATTCGGGATAAGTACTTGTACCATGACAAAGATGCTCATTAAGAAGGAATTTTTAGAAATGTAAAATGTGCTCCCCCCATTGTTTCCTATGTGGCTGCCAGGCAGCTGCTTCCTTGCACCCCCCACTCTCTGATTGTTGGCTGTAGAGCTCGGTGTTCTGAGGTAAAAACAGTTATAGGAGACTACAGAGAGCTAATGACAGTTAAGGAAATTAGGAATAGCCAACCACCTGTGAGGTGCAGCAATACTGCTGGCCCAGCCTCCCCTCACCGCCTACACCAGACATGTGGCTGCCTCTTAGGTGGAGCAGCAGGTGTGGGTTCTTAAAGCCATGAGGGAGCCTGACTCAGCAGTAAAGCATTAGCAATCCTGCCAGCCCAGCCTCCACAATGGCTTGCAATACCCCATTCCCTCCCCCTCCTACACTGGACAGGCAGTTGCCTGTCAGATGTAAGAGTGAGGGTGGAATGCTTACAGCCATCTGGGAGGCTTCCTCAGCAGGATTGCCTTAGTGCTGCTCCTGGCCCAGCCTCCCTGATGCCTTTAAGCACAATCCCCCCCTTGTATCAGACAGGCGGGTGTTTGTCAGGTGTAGGACCAGGACCAGGGTACTTTAATCCATCAGGGAATCTGCCCCAGCAGGATCACCTCACCAGTGGCTTTACCACACTCCCACCCACTATGGAAATATACCCCAAATTTGTGGAAAAGTGGTTTCCTGTATTAGGTTATTTAACTTCTGTCAATGTGGGTTCTAGAAAATTGTTTCATGTGAACTTGCTTAATATCTGATTACTCAGATGTTGTTTTGAATATGTAGTTATGTCCCACTTCTTAAATATAACATAAATGAGAAGCATTTTTGTTAAAAACAAACAAACAAACAGGGTATACCCTGCACTCTCCCCCCAATTCAATGCCCAGGCCAAACCCTTGCACTAAAAAACTAAAATAAGGGCATTCTTACCATGACGTCAACCCCCACAATGAAGAGATTTCTAAGGGGGTTAAAAAGGGGCAAAATGTGTTTCCCCCATTGTTTTCCATGTGCCTGGCAGGCTGCTCCCCCACCCTGACTGGTCAACTGTGTCACTCAGATTTCTGAGGTAAAATGTGCCTACTTGCACCCACCTCCCTCTGATCGCTCAGCTATGTATCTCAGTGTTCTGAGGTAAGAACAGCCCACAAGCTTTTCCTCAAAGTGGGGGCTCCAGTGATGCTGCTGTGGAACCTCAACCCACCCAAACTCTGCAATGGCACCAAATTGCAATTGAAGGCCATGCATAGGAACATCATCAAGGCCATACTGCTCACTGTCTGTGCTAGGGGAGAGACGGTGTTCATACCACACATACCACTCATACCATCAGAAAACCCCTTTAAGTTCAAGAGGCTGCAGTTCCCCGTCAAGGTCTGCTTTGCTACAACAACCATCAACAAGTCCCAGGTCCAGACACTGAAGGTGCCAGGAATTCATTTAACAGATGACTGCTTCTCACATAGACAGTTCTATGTGGCCTGCTCCAGAGTGAGCTCACCAAGCAGCCTGGTGATCCTAGCACCTGAGGGCAGAACCACCAATGTGGTCTATAGAGAAGTCCTTCAGTAGAGGAGAAAAACCCCCAGTACGTATGTCTCACTTCATTTTTTACACTACAGTCTTCTCCATTAGAATTTCTACAAAAAATGTTACATTTCAAAGTTCACATCATCAGTCTTATAACTAGATTTATGGAACTTAAATACTGTAGTGAAGCACAGGTATCAGGCTAGTTAATAAATAATATAGTAGATACTGCTAGAGCATGTTCCTTCTCTGTTGTGACTCCCACCTTATAGAGCAGACTCCTTGAGAAGGTGAGAGGGGCACCATTTTAAGTTTTTAGGAGATGCTGGATGTTCATTCTATTTGTGACAGCTTTTAATAGAGTTAAAACTACAAACTTTTTCTTGTGCTTTGTATGTTTCAGTCCTGGAATGATAGCTAAGCTGAGCCACGATGGAAAGGTGGGGGTATGAATATTTATAAACAAAATGCTGCCTTACCTACTTCACGTTCCAGAGGAAGAAATCTTTGCAGCAATGTACAGAATGTGGTAAGTAACATTAATGAGATAAACAAACATGGTGAACCAACAATTGTTCAGCCATGAACTGTATGTGCAGAAGAATTCTTTGAATTATACAAAAACTAGCATATCCCTTTAAACCATAACCCACAAATCTGGTAACTGTGCATCCCAGATCTGGTTTCTTTCAGGAAAAGGAGACTTCTGGTGGAGAAATCACATGATAAGCATCCAAAGGTCTCTGGTGCACAGTGTTTAAAAAGGCAAATCCCTTTAAAAATAGGTTTGCCAATCTCCAAGTGAGGCCTGGAGATTTCCCAGAATCTCCAGACAACAAAGATCAGTTCCCCTGGAGAAAATGGCTACTTTGGAGGGTGTACTCTATGGCATTATACCCCACTCAGGTCCCTCCTCTCCCCAAACCTTGGCTTCCCCAGGCTTCACCCCAAGTCTCTAGAATTTTCCCAACTGGGAGTTGGCAATCCTACATAAAACTCTTGTTTTCAGTGTACTGATCAGCTGGGGTACTATGTGTATTTAGAACCATTTGAGCTGTAGTAAATGTCTGTTTTTTGAAAAGATTTTTATTAGTTTCATCAAGAAAAACAGCAAGAAAATAAAGGAAAAAAAGAAAAGACAGAAATATAAAATGAAGCTACACTCAAATACCATTTTGACTTACATCTAAAAAGTCTATTTCTTTAAGGCCTTTTATGCCTTTTATATCTTATAATTAGCGCTCTTCCAAATATATTTGTAACCACTTGTAAAATTTTGCCCATTTCTTTTTAAAGTAATTCTCTCTTTTTTCATTCAATTGTTGTGTCAAGTTGACCATAGCTGCATCCATAAGTTTGAAGATTAGTTCTTCCCTTGTAGGCATGTCTTCCTTTTTCCAATATTTCACATATAGAATTCTGGCTGTAGTTACTACATATACAATCATGTATACCTCATGTACATTAACATTCATTGGAATAATGTTCAACAATTGTCTGGTATAAATGGTACAGTTATATTAAGCATTTTTGAAACATTTTATGTATCCAAATTCAATATTTTTTCACAACACCACATGTCCACCACATATGGAAAAACGTGCCAGTTTTACATTTGCATTTCCAACATATATTTGACATGATACCATTTAGCTAAATTTTCTGGTGTCATGTGCCATCTATAGAACATTTTATACAAATTTTCCCTATAAGAAACCGTTCTAGTAAGTTTCACATTAACTTTCCAAATCTTTTCCCATTGTTCCATAGGTATATTATGCCCTATTTAAAACCCTTGTTTTCAGTGTACTGATCAGCTAGTGTACTGTGTGTATTTAGAACCATTTGAGCTGTAGTAAATGTTGAAGCCCCTTAGAACAGTTGACTACCTTTAAAAACAGGTTTTCACCCAAATGGCAATATTTGTGTGTCAGGAATGACATGAACTGGGCAAAATGTAGGATTGTTTATTGACGGGAGGGAGAAAATACATAGTTCTACTCATATAAAGGAAGCTCAGTAAAAGTGAGGACTTATCAGCTTATGTATGCAGTCTTCTTATCTGTGATGCTCTAGCAGTGAGGTCTCTGAATTGAGAAATCCAATGTCATAAACTGAACAAGGGACACTTGACTAAATAGCAAAAATCCATGGACATTCACAATCTTCAGGCTTGCTTAGGTTTAACACAAAATACAATATGCCATAGAAAATTTGGGCTTTCACATTAGAATTTCCATAGCAGCACTAACAATTGCCACTCACACCAAACAATGCCATTTCTAAAGCAATCTTTTTGTGTTTATTCTCTTCTATTCCAAAAGAGACTTACACATCCTTAATTATTGTTTTACACACACATACACATAGTATTGGCCAGAGGAAAATATAACAAGACTACTTAGTTATGGAATTAGTTCTACAGTGGCTGTGTTCAGATGGGCACGTCAATCAGCTGTTGCCACAACTGTAATTGCGCCAGATTATTTTGTGACAGAGAATCCTGATCAGACTCACCCCTTTTAGCATGCTTCAATGCAATTTTACGCATGCTTGATTGATAAGATGAAAGTGTCCTTTGAGCACGCCCACAAGCACTGATAAGCCTTCTGGAATATGTAGTTCATGGGGCTGTCAGCCATTTTTTTAAAGTGTGTCCTCTGAGCATGTGCACAAGCACTGATAAGCCTGCTGGGACATGGAGTTCACTGCTGTCCTCCCTCTAATCTTTTCAATTTAACCCTTCCCCAAAGTTCAGAAAAAGGCTGTAGAACAGAGGCATCTTTCTTTGAGAGTTTTAAAAAAGAAAATAAAGTATATATATACACAAATACAATAACAATTAGAATTACAATAGTTTTAAGGTAGAATATTTAACCAGAAGTTGAGAAGGTTAACAGAGATCATCTTGTACTATTACCAAGAATATACAGATCATATCAAATGCATTATCTTTGCAATTTCTGGAATTTCTCCTTGTACTCTTAGATATTCTAAGATAGGATTCCAAATAGCTATAAAAGTAGGGTTTATTTTTCCATCAAGAATACATGCCAAATCAGCTGAAATCTTGGCCATAATAAAGTGTGTCCACAATTTATTATGCCATAATGTCAATTTTGGAATCTCTGGATCTTTCCATTTTGAAGCTATAGCTGACTTGGCTGATGACAGGAGGACAATCAAAGTTTCTTTAATGTGAAAAGATAAATTTACACCAAAGTCTACATGTAAAAGCAATACCAATGGGTTGAATTGTACTCGAATACCAGTTATATCTTTAATTTTATTGATAATTAATTTCCAAAATGGTTCTAGCTTGGGGCAATTCATCCAACAATGTAGGTAGTGCCCATTACTGCCACACTTTCCCCAGCATTTAGCCATATTTTTTGAATTAATTATAGCAAGTCTATGTGGAGTATACTACCATAGTGCAAAGAGTTTGAAAGCTTGGAGGCGAATAGTTACAATAGAGGAATTAAAGGCAGAGTTGTTCCAAACAGAACTCCAAGCTTCCACAGTCCATGATGTTTTAATTTCATTTTGCCAATAATTTTGATAAGGAAGGTAAGTATTAGAAGAAGTATTTAAAATAAGAGCATATAAGAAAGAAATCAGATGTTTTTTCTCACTAGAGTTTTGCAATAATAAGTTTTCTAATTCTGAAAGTGGGAGTTGCACTAGCAATTTTAACTTCATTGATTAAGTGTTTAATTTGAACATAAGTAAACATTGAAGTGAATGACTCAATTTATTTTCCCGTTCTTGCTTAGTAATAAGCCATTTGTTTATTATTAGGTCCAATAGTCTTGTAATATTATGTTCTTTCCAAGAGTTAAATGCTGGATTCCTGCACCCTGGAGGAAACCAGGATTGATCTATGAATGAAAAAGAATGCATCATATTAGGTAAGAGATTCTGTCTAGATATGTCCCATTCATTTAACATTGCCACAAAGAATTTGTTTTTTACTACAGTTGATTAACGTTCTTTTGATTATTGCCAAATTAAATCTTGGATTCTACATGGGTCTGCATATACTTGCAATATTTTAATCCAGTGTAACTCATTTGTATCTTTTAAAATTGTGACTATATTTGAAAGATGAATGGCTCTATAATATAATTGTAAATTAGGAAAATGTATTCTTCCCTTTGTTGATTTCCTACATAAGGTAGCAAGGTTGACTCTATGCTATTTATAATTCAAAAAAAAAAATCTGTCAACATTTTTTCCACTTCTGTAACAATCTAAGTGGAATCTTTATTGGTAAATCTCTAAACAAAAAAATCAATTTAGGGAGGGCAAAAGATTTGACCAGATGGAGTCTATCATTCCAATTTAAATTCATATTCTTCCAATTATCTAAACTATTAAAGTTTATTTCCATAATTTTAGCCAGATCTAAAGGTATTTTGATGCCCAAATATGTTAAGGAGGTAGGAGTCCATGAATAGGAGACCGTAGCTTTTTGTGTTGTTTAAAGAAAGATTACATATTTTTGTCAGAAGATCCACAAGTTCACATTTGAGTTCTTTCAGAACTCTCGGATGAATGCCATCCGGGCCTGGTGATTTCTTAGTTTTTAAATTGTCCATCAGTCGGAGGACTTCCTCTCTTGTCACCGCAATCTGATTCAGGTCTTTCAAACCCCCTCCCGAAATCGGTGCTTCTGGAGTGGGCAAGCACTTCTCCTCTTCCACAGTGAAGACAGAGGCAAAAAATGCGTTCAGCTTCTCAGCCATTTCCCTATCATCCTTCACTACTCCTTTTACCCCTTGGTCTCCTAATGCTTAAGAATTTCTTATATATACTATTACTCCCTGAAAGAAAACAAAGTTTTGAGCAGCCCCTTGGGGGAGGGGAGGTGTGTATATGCACTTATGCACTCTTCACTAACTGGTAAAAAATATGGTGGCCAGAAAACAAGAGACCAGTCAGACCTGCCTGAAAGCTTAGGTACTCAAAAGCAATCAGACAACAGGAAATCCATTTTGGAACCAACTCAGACCAACAAGACCGGACTTTCTCAGGTATTAAAGAAATACACAGCGGGGGGGGGGCACAGACAACTGGGGCACAACAGACAGATGTTGCTGTCTGATCATGCACTTTAAATCTGTAAGGGAACAGCAATGGTCATGGATCTAACTGCCCATTTGAATGCAGCCAGTGAGTGGGAAAGTATCTTCAAGCAACAACCAGCAGTAGTTAAGTCATATACATATACAGCTTGAAGTAATTAAAGAGTTGCCAGTAAGAGCTGTTGAAAGTCTCTTGTGATCATACAAAATTCTGTCTGCTGTTCCCTGTCCATTTCATTTGTTCCATTTGGACACGTATTCCCATTTGTTTGGGCAGTAAAAACACAGGGTGATGGTATATTCTCCAAATTTGTACCAATAACAGCCATAGGCAGAGGTAGATGTTCAATGTATCTCATGAGGTTCACTTACTAAAGATGAAACTCAAGTTGCATCTAATTTCTAGCAGATAGGAGACCAGTTTATTGGGACTTTGCTGCTGTTCAATTATTCTGAAAGAATTCATGTCAGAACCAACGAGAAGCTATCAGGCTACAAGAATAAAAATATCAAAGAGAAGGAACTTCAAGATCCTATTAAATGATACCTTAATAGGCATTAAAATTATATCTCAACAACTATATTCCAATTAATATACCCAAAACTCAGAATTATGAACAGAACTAGTATCTGTTCCATATACTATGTGCAATATTATGTGGACAGGATCCTTGGATGTCTGAGCCCTACCTGCTTGTATGACCCTTGTCCTTCCTGGCTGCTTAAATCTGATGGTGTATGTGTGTTTGTTTGCGTGTGCATTTGTACGCCTGAATCTGAGAGGCATTTTATGCCTCCTTGAGAGAAGCTGTGGTGTGTCCACTAGAAAATACCCAGAACATTTGAGTAATTTGTTTATTAAAACATTTATATCTTGCCTTTCCTTGTGGTTAAAGACAGCTTACAATAATAATTAAAGAAACATTTTCAGTTAAAATGAAAATAAAATCTCTCCCCTCACTGTCACCCCCAAAGATGCCTGCCATTCAAAACCTTCAAAAGCCCTGGCAAACAGGCAGGCCTTGCAGCACCTCCTGAAGATGTCTTCAGGGAGCCCATTCCACAGATCCAGCACCACGACGGAAAAGGCCTGGACTCTGGCCAGACAGGACACCCTAAGTGCTGGGATAGCCAAAACATGGCTGCCTGATGACTGCATTTGGTGCACAGGGATAGATATAAAGAGATCATAGAATCACAGAATCACAGAGTTGGAACGGGCCATACAGGTCATCTAGTCCACCTCCCCGCTTAGTGTAGGATCAACCTAGAGCATCCCTGACAAGTATGTACATAGGTTTGCCAGGTGCAACTTGGGAAATATCTGACGACTTTGGGAGCCTGGAGCCTTTGGGGGTGGAGCCAGGAGAAAGAAAGTGACATCATTTTTGTGATCTCATGTCCTGTGTTGTCACTTTCAGGTCAAAGGTCAAGTGATGTCACTTCCTAAGCTCTACCCCTTATGATGTCACTTCCAAAACAGTGCACCAAAACCCCACCTCTTCCTATGATGTCATTTCTGGGCACTCTCTTAAACCTGCCTCTTTTTCTGAAGTCACTTCCTTCTTTCAACATTCAAATTTAAATACACACTCTGCCATAGGGGGGCTACCTTCTGAATGGCCATACAGTCCATCTAGTCAAATCCCCTGCTTAATGCAGGATCAGCCTAGAGCATCCCTGACAAGTGTCTGTCCAGCTGCTTCATGCAGAAGAGTCACAACTATCTTTAAAAAAAATTGTAGCTAGGATCCAGAGAACTAAGTTATATTTGAATATATACATTGTGCATAATTACATCTGCCCAGGGGCTGTTTCTATATGACCAAAGTACAATTTGATCTTTTTCCTCCTCCCCCTCTTATATGAGGGGGAAAGAATGGAGCACAGCAAAGCCGGACTCTGACTCTTGGGCTGCCTCTCCAAGTGATGCAAGTAGCCCTTCATGCTTTACAAACCATGAAATCAAAGATTCTGCCTGTATTCCCTATACATACTCTGCCTTCTTCAAGTGGGTACAAACTAAGCTTTGCCTGTCGTTATGAACAAGATAATTCAAAATAGCTGTATTGGCTTATGCAAGGAGTACTGCAGTTTATGAAATATTAGGAATAAGGCCTGTTGTGGAAATAAATACAACGAGCTCTAGAAAGAGGCTCTGGGAGAGTGCCAAGGCCTTGGACACTCAGTGTCAATTTGCTGTGGCAACCTCAGCAGGGTACAATGACACAGAGTCCACCATTTTCTCCAGAGGAACTGATCTCTGCTACCTGAAGAGCAGTTGCAATTTTGCGTGATCTCCAGCCCTCACCTGGAGGTTGGCAATGATTGTTACCAAGGAGGAAATGGCTGGTTTGGAGGGTGGAGTCTATGGCATTGTACCTGTCTGAGGTCCAACCCATCCTCAAACCACACCCTATCCAGACTCCACCCCTCAAATCCCCAGGAATTTCCCAACCTCGAGTTTGCAACCTCATTTCCTTCCCAATCCCAGCTAACCATCAACCTACCATTATCTGCCCCTCTGACTGCAGTGGACGTCTACCCTCCCTCCTGGAGATCAGTTGTAATTCTGAGTGATCTCCACCCTTCACCTGGAGATCGGCAACAATGATTCCCCAGGAGAAAATGGTTGGTTGGGAGAGTGAGGTCAATGGCATTGTATCTGTCTGAAGTCCAACCCCTCCTCAAACCTCACTCTCTCTAGGGTCCACTCCTCAAATCTCCAGGAATTTCCCAACCTGGAGTTGGCAACTTTATCTCCTTCCCAGCCAAGCATCAACCTACCATTATCTGCCCCTGATTTCAGCTTTCCATCTCCTCCTCCCTCCCGGAGATCAGTTGTAATTCTGAGTGATCTCCACCCCTCACCTGGAGATTAGCAGGAGGGAATGGCTGGGTGGGAGAATGGAGTCTATGGCATTGTACCTGTCTGAGGTCCCACTCCTCCTCAAACCTCACCCTCTCCAGGCTCCACCCCTCAAATCTCCAGGAATTTCCCACCTGGAGTTGGCAACCCTATCTCCTTCCCAGCCAAGCATCAACCTACCTTTATTTCCCCCTCTTCAGCTTTCCATTTTCCCACCTCACACCTGCAGCCTCTACGGTGCTCTGAAACCCTGACCTCCATGTTACAGTGGCTGTCATGGGGAGGGGGGCATCTCAGCAGGGTATAAGGACACAGAGTCCACCATGTTCTCTAGGGGAACTGATCTCTGTCATCTGGAGATAAGTTGTAATTCTGAGTTATCTCCAGCACTCACCTGGAGACTGGCAACAATGGTTTCCCAGGAGGAAAAATAGTCTTTCTCTGCAATGGGGACCAAAGCAGCTTACATCATTCTACTCTCCCCCTTTTGACTTGCACAACAACCCTGTTAGGTAGATTAGGCTAAAAGTCTGTGACTGGTCCAAAATCACCCACTCGGCTTCTACAGCAAGAACCTGGTTCTAGCAGACCCTGCTCTGAAGCACTGACTGTGATGCCTAGGGTAGCCAACCTCCAGGGGGAGCCTGAAGATCACCAAGTATAACAACTGATCTCCAGACAACAGATCTCCCCCCCCCCGAGAAAATAACTGCTTTGGAAGGTGGGCTTTATGGCATTCTGTTCAGCTGAGGCCTCGCCCCTCCCCAAACCCTGGCTTTCATAGACTCTACCACAAAATCTCCAGGAATCTCCCTAGCTGGAGCTGGCAACCCTAGACAGGATTGGCCCCAATGAGTTCCTCACAAAGGCCTGCAAAGGGGTTCCTTCCTTTACCTGAACCAAGCCTGGTTGCCAAACGTGGCGAAACAGGCTCCAGTTTACAACTCAGTTGTTCACCTCCCACCCTCCTCCTGTGGGCATATCTCATTCCTGAAATTCACCTCCACCATTCACTGAATTGTCACTGCCTTTTTAGAGGGACAGTAAGACACCTCTGGCTGAATCTCCCTATTTGGAGATGGAATCCCCAATCTTTGGGGGATCCCTGGAAAGTTGGCAAACCAAGGGTCTGGCCTTTCCTTGCTTCCCTGGGCTACCCCCTTTGGTATTGTGCAGAGTGGGGGAGACTATGTGGTTAGAGAACAACACAGATTATTAGCCCAAATAAAAAAATTATTTTACACAGTTATGGAGCACACACACACTGTAGGAGTAAGCAGACACTATGAAACAACAGAGCATAAATCAACAGGAGTTAAATGCAATCCTGTTTCCCGACACAGAATACTCTCTCCCTCTGGAGGTCGTGGGCTCACCTGTACTTCATCCTCTCTCTCTTGCCCAAGAGAGCAGGGAAACTTCCATTCATTCCCCAGTCCAGCCGACTGTGGAGTGGCTGAATTTCTGCTGCCTCCCAGGGACAAAGACTGCCTTGGGACAGTCCCTGTTTTTTTGCTCTTTTTGCTGGGAACATCCAGCAGATGAGGAGCTCCATTCAACCCAGTGAGTGATACCCCTGCAGGCCCCTCTCTGGAACGACAGCTCAATTAAGCCTTATGGGGGAATATTTTAAACAGAGATGGCAGCCATCTCACAGACACAGGTAACAGCCATTTTGTTATACCTACCAACATCTACTGAGGGAAAAATTAGTCCCACACAGGAGGCAACTGTCTTCATCAAAAGAGAAAGCAGTTTCTCAGAAATTCTGACAGGGCACAGTGGCTAAAGGAGTGGGCAGGAAAGAGGAGCAAACCCAGTACTCAGCCAATGGCATGAGAGTACTCTTGAGTGATGGCTGGGCAGGACTCAGGCAACACAGCCAGTGGCTAGGGACACCCTCTGAGTGACAGATCAGGGAGCCAAATGCTAGTGAAGCATGTGGAAAGTTGAGGCAAGAGGGACACAAAAACTCTTTTATATGTAAGGAGAGATAAGGATCCTTCCCAAGGCAATAAGCTAGCAACGTGAAAACAGAGATCTTGTATGCAAAATTGCCAATCAGGATAACACTGTGTGGCACAAACACGAGTTAAGTGTTAAGTGTTCTGGCTCGATGGTGTACATATCAAGAACATATCTGTTGCCATTGTGCTCTCTTCCTGCTCAGCACCCAGGGAAACAGAAGCCCTGTTCACATATTACAATAAACATATGCACATCTTGCATGGATGTATAGAATCATGGAGTTGGAAGGGACCTCCAGGGTCATCCAACCCCCTGCACAATGCAGGAAATTCACAAACACCTCCCCCCACACCCCAGTGACCCCTGCTCTATGCCTAGAAGGGGGCAAAAAAACCCAAAACCCTTCAGGATCCCTGGCCAAATTGGGCTGGAGAAAACTGCTTCCTGACCCCAAAGGGGTGATCAGCATTTCCCTGAGCGTGTAAGAAAGAGCCATGAGAACTAAGCACTGAGGCAATCCTTCCTGCCCTCCTTCTCATGATCTGCCTAAGTTCACAGAATCAGCATTGCTGTCAGATGGCCATCTAGACTCTGTTTAAAACCCAGGGTTTTTATGAAAAGAACCACCAGCTGAAAAACTGGTAAGGTCCAACCCCCATCAAAACCTATTTGGTCTACAGCCAAGCCTTTGGCCAGCTTCCCCAAGTCAATACCTGAATCTTACTCATGAACACAAGTTAAACACACACACTCATGAAGTTGCCCAATACTGAATCAGACCATTGGTCCATCAAGGTCAGTATTGACTACTCAGACTGGCAGTGGCTCCCCAGAGTCTCAGGCTGAGATCTTTACCATCACCTATTACCTGATCCTTTTTTAGCTGAAGAGGCTGGGACTTCCTGCATATCAAGCAGATGCTCTATCACTGAGCAATGGCCCAACTGAATCCTTCCAAATCTCTGCAGAATATGAACCACTAAGTGCTACACAAATGCTAAATATTATTTTCACATCATAAGAACACGAGAAATCATGTTGGACCAGGCCAATGGCCCATCCAGTGGCCAAAACTCAGGTGCCATCAGGAGGTCCACCAGCGGAGCCAGAATTCCAGAAGTCCTCCTAGCACCAAGAATATACAGCATCACTGCCCTGGACGGAGTGTTCCATCTATATCTTTTGGTTAATAATAACCACTGATCTCTGCTCCATCTTGTACCACATTTTTTTTTATTATTCCTCTCAACCTTTGGAGGGTCCAAGCAGCCTCTCTATAGAGTTTAGAACTTTGGAACTCCCTCCCTGGGGAAATTCATCCTTCTCCCCCTATCAGTGTCTTCTGTCAGTGAATGAAGATGTTGTTGTTGCATTTAGCATAACCCCAATAATGGTTATTGGCCTCCTCTCCGGTTCTGGTATTCTTTATGCATTGCTATTGAATTATTTTATAACTCTAAATGTTGTTCTAATGTTTTAATGTGTGTCATCTTCAAGACCCTGGTCAGGTGGGAAAGGCAGCATAAAACTATTTTAAATAAATAAAATAAATTGAGATCCAGAAAGGGGGATGCAGTTTGTCTGTCTATTACTGCTCATACACCTATTGCCTTGAGCAGAAAGTAGATGCTATTTGTCAGCATCCCTTCCAACATATTAACAGCTCAGGTGAACATTTGGAGAAAAGGCTAAGAAATCACAGCTCTTCTGTATCTCCCATCTATACACAGGACAGGATTCTCCTTTATAAATTCATTTCATTTTATTTTTTAACCAAACCTCCTTCTCAAAAAACAGCTAGCTCAAATCTGCAAAGTTTGAAATGTTCCCTTGACCAGTCTGGCTTTTGACTACTGCCAGGGGATGTACTAAAAGGAAGGACATGATTGTCCATTGGAAACAATGGGAAACACTTGAAGGCCCATTGGAAATAATGGGAGCCAGGAATGCCAATTGACTTGCATGGGCTTCCATTGAAATATATTACAGTACAAGTGGAGTTGCAATAAAAATGTGGAATGGATTTTCCATTTGGATCTATGGGCCCAAATAGACTACTCTGGGACTGGAATGACAGGCCCCAGCTTGGAATGAAAGCTCCTAGGAGTAACAGAAGTCATTCCACTCTGGGGCCTGTCATTCTAGTTCCAGAACACTCCTGCTACACCCAGGGGCTGTCATTCCCCTCTGTGGTCTCTCATTCCAGTCCCTGAACACTCCTGCTACCCCCAGCAGCTGTCATTCCACTCTGGGGCCTGTCGTTCCAATTCCAGAACACATCTGCTACCCCCAGGCACTGTCATTCTGCTCTGGAAACTGTAATTCCAGTTCCAGAACACTCCTGCTACCCCCAGGGGCTGTCATTCCACTCTGGGGCCTGTCATTCCAGTCCCAGAATGCTTCTGCTACCCCCAGAGGCTGTCATTCCACTCTAGGGCTTGTCATTCCAGTCCCAGAATGGTTCTGCTACCCCCTGGGGCTGTCATTCCACTCTGGGGTCTCTCATCCCAGTCTCAGTTGATTTTGTATCTCCGGTAGAACTCTTTGTCTGTCTGATCAGACAGAAATGAGTGAAACCAGTGAAGGGCTATGTCCTTAATACTATCTCTGTGTTCAATCTGGTAGATAAGAATGGAGTTGTCAACTGTGTCAAAGGCCATTCCAACAGTATTGGCCAGTTGCAAATGTACCATTTCTGAGCAAGGTGAATAAACAAATGGTGGCTGGATAACTCCAAGGCTTTCTGGATGAACTACTTCGATATTTTTTTCCAGACTGGCATGGATATAGGACTGAAACAGCACTGGTAACCCTGTGGCAGAAGATAGTTATCTTCAGAGACCATGCTTATGTATCTCTACTTTCTGAGGTTAGGCAGGGCAAAAGAAACAAAAGAAACATTGTGAAAGGTGATGGGTGTCACGTGAAAGAGGGAACATATTCCTGTTTCCTTGACAACCAGTCCAATATGCCCTCATACTGCTTCAGTCATGCACATTTATTTGTTGTCGAACATGGATGAGCACATGTATGGACATTTGTATTCAAATGTGTATCCCCATCCACATTCTACAGTAACTAACTATGTACTGCTAGAGAACTTGTATTGAAAATCTTACAGGTGCAAGTGTAGCAGGCAAAGAAATCACTAGTGCAGTGAAGCAAAACAAGGATAATTAATTCAACTGCCTCACAGTGCAGATGAAATCCCTTTCCATATTGCAACTTCATACAATCAAATGGCTTTGTTTGCCCTCCATGATGATATCATGATGATATCATGATGATATCATGGAGGATTATATCATCATGTAGACAGATTTAATTGGCTAGGTGATGCCATGAGGTCATTATGTTCATCGCGTGATCTCTTTTGTTAAAAAATGGTACCAAAATTACAATAGTTTGAGGGGACCGATGGTCATGAAAATGAATGAGATTTGTATGGAACATTTAATGGCCAGGAGAATTTCTTTCAACACAGCAGTTTTCCATTCAATAATCAAACAGCAGGTCTTCCGGTTTCGATGTTCGCCATGGCAGTCACATTCTCCTGAGGCTCCAGGAGACGTGCGCCAGAGCCCATGGTTGGGAAGGGGCATGATCGTCCGTGCCACCCCCAGAGCCCTTGTGTTGGGCTCCCAGCCATGGGGCGCTAGAGAGCCCTTCCCCTGGCAATCCTGCCAGCGAAGGGAGGCTACTCCATGCCCCAAAGGTCCCGGTGCAGAGCATCCTGGATGAGAACTAGAATCGCACATTGGAGCAAGTGGTGGGTGGCCAAGGGATGCAAACTTTTTAAAGTGGCTAAATCACTGAAATGTGAGTCTGAGTGAAAGTGAGAAGCACCTAATCTAGCCGGAAAACATTCTCTTAAAAAGCGAGGAGGGGAGGGAACTCTCCCCTGATAAGAAGAAAACAAACACTTTTCAGCTATGGACTTAAGGGGGGTTGACTATAGAAGCAAGATGAACCAAAATAAAAAAACTTATAAGAATTTACTAGGCATTGCAAAGAGTTCTAGAGACTCTTTTACAAAACTTTTACAAAAGTAAACAATCTCTCAACATGGCACCTCCACGGAGGGAAGAGAAAGACAAACAAGCGAAACCTAAATTGCCGGCAGGAAATGCCAGTCCAGCGAGTTCTGTTGCTAGACAGGTCACAACAACAGAGCTTCAAAGGATGCTGACTGAAGCACTGCAACCCCTGCTAGAACAAGTTACGGAATTACATCAGAAATTCAATGCACAGCAGACTCAACTGAATGAGGCAGTTAAAAAAACAGAAAAAACAGAGAAAGAGCTTAAAGAGGTGGATGCCAATGCCAAGAAACAACTGCAGACGACGGGAAAGAAGAAGCAATCCAATGAATCCCATTCATTACAGCTGCAAATGAATAGGGCAAGCTATGTCCTAAGATTCCAAGGTGTCCCAGAAGAGAAGGGAGAAGATCTGAAATGGATTATGTGTGATGCTTTGGGCCTGATTGCAGATGTTAAAACGGAGATATTACAAAGCAAAATTGATATGGTTTATAGGTTGTATTCAGACTTTACAAGGAAAAATAATCTGCCTGGGGACGTGATGATGAGATTCTCCAGAAGACAAGTGAGGGATGAAATACTCAAAGCGACTAATGGAGCTACCTTGAAAATCAAGGACAAAGAAATAAAAGTGTAGAAGGACATTCCATTTGAAATAAGAAGGAAAAGAAGGAAATATAGGGACTTGGCTTTATTTTTACAGAAAAACAACGTCGCCTACAGATGAATCATACCCGAAGGCATAATCTTCAAATTTATGGACAAAAAAGAAAAAAATGACTCTGTTGAAAAGGCATTTGAGTTTCTGCATCTTCATAGTCATCCAGCAAAAGAAGAAGAAGAGGAGGAAGAGGAAGAGGACAGCACCGAAGGAAGCGAGGAAGAGGGAGCTTTGGCATCTTCTGATGACAAGTCAGACTCAGCTTTGGGGGTGGCAGCCCCAAAACTAAGCTATCATTTGAGAAAGAAAAAAGGGGGGGGGGAGTAGTTGTTGCACTCTGGAATTTCTTAAAGCTTTTTTAACTTGTATAATCTTTTCTTATTTGGTTCTTTACAGAGGCAGATATGGGGGGGGCTTCAATTTTTAGATATTCAAGTTTAAATAGATTACTAGATGAACATTTTCAATGAACTTTATTTGTAAGTTTGGGCTAAAAAGCTGATTTTATAAGCATTATGTATGACCGCCATCTCTTGAGTTTTTAGTGGGTTTTCTTTATTTTCCCTTATAGTTTGTAGTTCCCTGCCTTTTTTTCTGTTGTAGTTTATAGAAAATGCAATAAAAAAATCCCCTTCAGGGGGCCCAAAAAAAAATCGAACAGCAGGAAAAGAAATCGGCATTGCACTGTTTGTCAGTTAGTAATCCAGGAAACATTAATCATTAAAAGCTGTTATAAAATGGTACTTTCCATTCCTTTGAAGATGTCAGTTCATATGCAGTTTCCATGCCTATGCCTCCAGTATAGTAGGACCAGGGTGTTTTTACACCATGATTGCAGCACATACATTAGTTAGACTTCTGTTTTATCCAAGTAAATATAAGTCCATGGTCACTATCACCATATTTGAATAGGACTGTAAATGTTAAACATTTATGCAAGAGAAAAGAAAGCATAGTGGTAGTGATTTAACAGAACAAAACACTACAGCATACTGCCTTAAACAAAACAGGCTAGAAAAGAATAAATGGGGAGTGAGAAAAATAAACCAATTTAATAGAAAAAAGGTTTTCTGGTTTCCTGGGTAACCCAAACCAAAGATTACAATGATCACAGCTGAGGTAGGGCTTTCAGATGAAAAACAAGCAAAATGCTACCATGGCAGGCCAGAAATACTACATTCTACTTTGACAGCCCTCATGTTAAAAAGATAATAATGAAAATGAAGAGCAGCTGCTGTCAGGTACTTGGAATACAATGATTTTAGCTGAAATCAATCTGCAGTAGCTTAATCAGTGCTTTTAAAAGTGGTGAAAAGTGGCTTTGCTTCACTAGCTTCACTGGAGCGATACTGATTATGGTCAGATGAAATCTGGTCTTTTTACTGAATCTGCATTGACAAGATAGAGATTCTCTAATATACTCAGTGGCTCTAATTCCAAGGCAAGACAAAGTCGATGTCAGAACATTGTTGACTGTAGAATCATGCAATATTATTTCCCCCCTTCGTAAGCACTACATTTAGTTTCCTATAGAATACTCCTAAAAGTTAATCAATTTTTAAATTTTCTTTAAAAGTGTTTTTGCCGGGATATTTGTCCATCCGGTATTTGCTCATTGGATTATACTGTTTGCTAATGTTATTCCATTGTGCAATGTATCTACCTAGGTTTTTTCCCAATGTTTCCATATTATTCATACTTCTAATATATATTTGAAGTCCTTCCAGAATTACAACTGGTGTCCAGGCTACATAGATCAGTTCCCTTGGAGAAAATGGCTGCGTTGGAAGGCAGGCTGTGGCATTTTACTCCAATGAGGCCCCTCCCCTCCCCAAATCCCACCCTCCCCAGGCTCCACCCTTAAAATCTCCAGGAATCTCCCAGACCAGAGCTGGCAACTCTAGGGTTTCAGGATAAGTAAACACCCTGAACTGCCAGTAAACTAGGTCTAAGAAGGGGTAATGGGGACAATCTCTAGGGGTGATAACATCCAGTACCCATAAGGGACAGACTATACTGCGGTGGGTGATAGTCAGTTGGAGTAGGAACCTTCTGAACTTTCTTCCCCACCTACCTCAGAGAGTTATTATAAGAATAAAATGGGGGAGGAGAGGACTGTGCACACTGAACTCCTTGGAGGACAGGCAGGGAAACTACTGAACAGATGTGAAGGGGGCTGCAGACTGTAAGAGGTTGATGGAATGTTTCATACATTCCACTGTCTGGTGGTGAAAGCACTAATTTCTTCTCAGTAGTTTCCAAGATATTCTGGGAAATACTCTCTCTTAATTTTTGTTGACGTCATTTGCCCAACTTGTAGTACTGTAGTGTGCTTGAATTAATTTAAGTTTTAATATTCAGTTCTTCAGAGTCTGTGAATCCATTGGCTTTGTTTTGAGAATGTATATTCAACATGGGTAAAATTAGAAAACTGTAAAAATTTTAAGTTTTTTAAAAAAGTGCTTTCTATCTCTTTCAGTATATCATATCCCAAATTGACGCTTCTTTCCAAGTCCTACACCAAGAGAATAATGTTATATATAGAACACAATTGCCAGCTATGGCTGGGTTTTCCAATAGATCAATCATATATATAATTTGTCTATTTTTGAAGATGGAAAAATGTGGCCCTAGACTAGAATTATCAACTTCCAGGTATGGCCTGGAGATCTCCTAGAATTACAACTAATCTCCACACTAGGATTACTACGCAATGCCTGGCAACCAGCAGGAGGGCAGGGACATGTGAGATACTGGCATCACATGATGCCATTTCCAGGAAAAAAACAGAATTAATATTATATCACTCTAGGAATCACTAGAAACTCTATGGCAAAACCATGAAGTTTCTGGCAATTTCTAGAGCAATGTGACATCACTTCTGAGTTTCCCCTAGAAGTGATGGCATGGCGCACAAAACCAGCATTTTTTAAAAAATAGCCACTACTTGGAGCAGCTAAGTGACAAAAACAATAGAAAAATAGTGATTTATAAATGATAGCCAAAAAACAGTTTGTAGACTGTTACACTGTATGCATTTTACTCAGGAGTAAAAATTACCGTCACCATTATTCTTAAAAAAGGAATTGCTTATTCAAGACTTGCAAAAATTATCTGGTTTGAGGACAATCTTTTATTCACATTAAAACAGCACATTAAGGTAGCACATTAATATATAGTCCTGTGACAACAGACCTCGGTTGATAAAAATTTTCCTCACCTTCATCAGGTCACAATCTGTCAGGTGCTGCACATAAAGTCACATCTTTTTACAAACATGTATTTTAACATGGTTTTCTAAATTTGAAGAGCTATATTAAGGTAGCACATTAAGGTAGCATATTAATATATAGTCTGTTGTCATGGGACTATATATTAATGTACTACTTTAATGGTCTGTTTTGATGTGAATAAAAGATTGTCCTCAAACCAGATAATTTTTGCAAGCTTGAATAAACAATTCCTTTTTAAAAGAATAATGGTGAGGGTAATTTTTACTCCTGAGTAAAATACAATACAGTGTAAGTCTATGAACTGTTTTTTTGGCTACTACTTGGAGCAGCAGCAGGAAACAAAGGTTGCTGGTGGGAGGTCTCCTGCCACAGCGGGTGACCCAGCAACCTTACTTCAGTTGTTGCCCTATGAGGCCCCTATTGTGCTTTTATGAACTCATACGTTATGAAAACCTGGACTTTGCTAGCTATGTGCAACAGGGACTGAACTGCAAGGTGACTCCAAGTGATGCCAGTTACAGCTCACATCCAGGAGAAGAAAGCCTCCCTGTGAAAGAGTGTGTATGATTCCTGCATGCCACCATTACCACTTTCTTGCAACGAGGTGGACCAGATCCCTAGCCATGTATAGCACAAAGAAGTCAGGCAGTGGCCATGCCAGGCCAAAAGACAGGGGGTTCAAACTCCATACAGAGTCTCCATTCTTACAGGTAGGCAACAGGTTCTCTCCCAACCTAATATATCACCTAGTCAAAACTGCAACCAGAAAACAGCAAAGGAACAATGGCTCTGGCCAGCACAAGACATAATCCCATCAGGTGCCATTGTCCAACCTAGTTGCTATTAGGTCTAACATTGTCCACTCCCCAGACCTTCGACCCCAGCACTAGTCAGCATATTTTGTGGGACGGACTAACCAGAGAGGTGGCCCAGCTTAGCCCATCCCTCAGCTTCTGAATAAAAGAGAGGATTCAATACCAACTCTCTCTCTTACTTGAACTCTTGCTCTTTTACCTGACCCCCTCCCCAGCAACCCACAGTTCCTTCATTTTTCCTGAGATTCACTCCACCCAACTACAGATAGGTAAAGTATTGCCAATCAACAAAACACCCTGCTAATACAAATGTGCTATTTTCTTCTATCTATATTTCCTAGGTACTGTACAATTGTGTGTGTGCTTAAACATAAGAACATAAGAACATAAGAGAAGCCAATGTTGAATCAGGCCAATGGCCCATCTAGTCCAACACTCTGTCACACAGCGGATAAAATATACCAGGTGCCATCAGGAGGTCTAGCAGTGGGGCCAGGGCACCAGAAGCCCTCCCACTGCTGCCCCCTCCAGCACCAAGAATAGAGTGCATCACCTGCCCCAGACTGAGAGTTCCCATCTATACCCTGTGGCTAATAGCCACTGATGGACTTCTGCTCCATATGTTTATCTAATTCCCTCTTGAAACTGTCCATGCTTGCAGCTGCCACCACCTCCTGTGGCAGTGAATTCCATATGTTAATCACTCTTTGGGTGAAGAAGTACTTCCTTTTATCTGTTCTAACCTGACTGCTCAGCAATTTCATGGAGTGCCCACGAGTTCTTGTATTGTGAGAAAGGGAGAAAAGTACTTCTTTCTCAACCTGCTCAATCCCATTCATAATCTTATAAACCTTGATCATGTCACCCCTCAGCCGTCATTTCTCCAAGCTAAAGAGCCCCAAGCATTTTAACCTTTCTTCATAGGGAAAGTGGTGTTCCAACCCTTTTATCATTCTAGTTGCCCTTCTCTGCACTTTTTCCAATGCTATAATATCCTTTTTGAGATGTGGTGACCAGAACTGTACACAGTATTCCAAATGAGGTCGCACCAATGATTTATACAGGGGCATGATGATACTGGCTGATTTGTTTTCAATTCCCTTCCTAATAATCCCCAGCATAGCGTTGGCCTTCTTTATTGCAGCTACACACTGTCTAGACATTTTCATCGAGTTATCCACTAAGACTCCAAGATCTCTCTCTTGGTCCGTCTCTGCCAGTTCAGACCCCATCAACGTGTATTTATATTTAGGATTTTTGGCTCCAATGTGCATCACTTTGCACTTGGCCACATTGAACCCCATTTGCCACATTGATGCCCACTCACCCATCCTCAACAGATCCCTTTTGAGTGCCTCACGCTCCTCCCTGGTTTTCACCACCCTGAACAACTTCGTGTCATCTGCAAATTTAGCCACTTCACTGCTTACTCCCAATTCCAAATCATTAATAAACAAGTTAAAAAGCATCGGACCGAGTACTGATCCCTGTGGTACCCCACTGCTTACCACCCTCCACTGAGAAAGTTTCCCATTTATACTCACTCTCTGTTTTCTATTTATAAGCCAGTTTTTGATCCACAAGAGGACTTGTCCTTTTATCCCTTTGGTGCTTGTGTTATTGTATGCTTGAAATACATTCAGTAAACAAAATCTTGTTATACTGACGTCAGTCCCAGCATCTATTTCGTGGGTCTGGAGGGAACTGCAGCCCTGTATACATAGATGCTTGCCCTCGCATTGCCTATTGCCTGATTTAAGATCATAACTCCCCAGATTAAATAACAATTTAAGGCAATTTGGCTAACACAGTCTACAGAGATCAGTTCCTTTGGGTAAAATAGCTACTTTTTGATGGTGGACTCTGTGATTATACCCCATTGACATTCCTCCCTTCCCCAAACTCTACCCTCTGCAGGCTCCTCCCCTAAACCTCTAAGAATCTTCCAACTCAGATTTGGCAATCCTACCCTAGATCTGATGCAGCAAAAAGAGATTTTAGAAGGGAAATCTCTAACAATCATGTATAGAATATCATAGTGTTGCCTGTAGACTTGGTTGGCTGCGATATATGACATCAATTCCATCCTAAACAAAGGCAGACATTGTCAAGACTACTGCTAATGATACTTCGATTTTCTCACTTCTTTTTTCTCATACCAGCAAGAAATTGTATAATTCCAGTTAATTAGCCAGCCCTTTCATGATTACTGATACTGTAAACAGAAGTTCACAAATAAGTTCCACATGTCAGCACAAAAAATTAATGCATCATATAAAGAATTTGGTGGTCAATTTAAAATTGCCTTTGTACTTCATACACTTGTATTTGTCAGCTTTATATTTGCACAACAGAAGCATCTGAAGCAAGTCCATAGTGCAAAGTTCAAGCAGAAATTTCTTCCTTTCAGTAATGTTCCTGGACTTAATCTGAACTTTGAGTATACTAATCTTAATGTCTTTTTGAAGCTTCTATTAAAATGCAAGGATTCCCCCATTCCAGTTATATTTCAAAGAGTGGTTATGCCTTTATATTAACCTTATATGAGGTTTGTTTTAATAAAGTATTTATTTATCCAATTTACAAATTGTGCTTTACTGTGTAGGATGTTGTAGAATTCAACCACAAGTGTCATGTAAGTTGTATAAGCACAATGAAGTACATAGTGCATTATAATTGCTTCGTATCACAATTTCTATACTAACTTAATATGTTTAACAACTCTCTGAATTAGGCTGAAATGGTTTAAACTATCAAAGATGCTTGCCAAAAAAAAGGTAACTGGTTTTACTGTTCCTAGAGAAGCTATTTATAACCATTAGTATGAAGACAATGAGAGCTACACTAACATACACTGGATCCCTCAAACAAATACGAAGAACAAATCCATATATACCAGCACATCAATAATAATCCACTTTTATTCATGGGCCACATTAAAACTGGGGGGAGATGACCCACCTTAAGCAAATTCTATTGAAATTAAAGAAGTTGACTAGTGGATGTACTTAGGTCAAGGTTCGAGATGAATGATCACATTCATTTTGAAGGAATCTGGACATAAATAGAACAAATGTATTGAAGAGCAAAGAGTAAAGTTGGACTTTTTAAAAATTTCAACAGAGCTAACGAACAATGGGATGTTCAGAAAATTATGCATTCTAAGGTAGATGGTAAGAAAGCTGTATGGTTCCCAATGGGCCAAACAGCAACTCTGGAGAGACATTTGAAGATGAAAAATGGGCCTGGGGAGAAGGTTTAAAATCTTCCTCCACTCATACCATGAATCTTATATGCAGCAAGGGGCCCTGTGCTGCTATTTATCAGTGAAATGCTTATGGAAATGCATTTACAGATATCCAGCATCACATCTGCCTCAGTGATAAACAATACTTTAACAATTGTTTTTCTGCCTTTGGTCATAATCATATACGAAACATGGAACAAGGGTTTTTTTTTTAGGGGGGGTTTCCATTCCTCCTACCTCTTCTCACCCTAAAGCCCTCCTCTCACCCCTCCTTCCCAACTCATTCAAATGCCTCCCACTTGCCTTTGTGTCCTGTAAAGTACTGGATTTGCCTCATGGAAGACTCAAACAACGACATGCGTTCAGATGCATTTATTGTACTTCACACATGAATTGACAAAATGGTGCCGCAAGGGCTAACTATATACATCCCATCCGGCACACCCACAGTCCCATTGGAAGGTTTAAATTTCCCACCAGAGGTGCTATTGGTGGAGACAAGGTGGTCTAGGATCCTAGATCCCTTTGTGTTCAAGGACCAAGCTCCTTACTTTAGCCACGGACCCCTGGAGGCAGTCCACATACATAACACCCATCCCCCCATAGTTTCATCCCTGCCTATGTGACGTAGTCCTACAAATAGGCAGGGGGTCTGCACTCTCAAGGAGGTGCAGGCACGGGGGTGCTTACTAATGGCCCCAGCTGGCTGGCCGGGTCTGGTTGCTGGGGTAGCAGCTCCTTGGCTGGACTCGGGGGTGTGGGTGCTGGCTCACCTGCCTGGGCCTCTCCCACACTCGGGGGTCGGGCCTCATGGAAGTCTCTGGGATGGAGGGTCCAGCTCTTATTTCCTGCGGGGGAGGTTCTCCTTCTGCTGGGAGTTGTCACTGCCAAAGTTGGTCCACATGTTTCTTGAGGAGCTGGCTGTCTTCCGTAGATACCTCATATGACACTGGGCCAGTCGCTTGGTTGACCCTGCCTGCCAGCCACATGGGACCTTTCCCAAAGTTTCTTATGTACACCGGGTCACCTAGAAAGAACCCTTGGGGAGCATCCTTCTGCTCCATCAGCTTCCTCGAGTCTGGTGCCTGGTTGGGATGCAGGCAGTCCAACAGGATGGTGGGGTAGCGGCCCATCAAAAGTTCTGCGGGGCAGTGGCTGGTGACAGGGCTTAGCATTATCCACTGTGTCAGGAGGAAGTGGGCTAGCCAGAACTCCCAGTCTCCATCTGTCATCTGGCTGAGGGCTTCCTTCATGGTGCACACCATGTGCTCTGCTTGCCCATTGGTTGCGGGGTGGAAGGGCACGGATCGAATGTGCTGGATCAGGTTCCGCTGGAGGAAATCCTGGAATTCTGCCAACATGAAGGCAGCCCCGTTGTTGGAGACAATCATGTCCGGCAGGCCATGGGTGGCAAAGTTCCTACGAAGTGCATGGATGACGGCTTTCATGGACGTGGTGGTCATGGGGTTTATCTCCAGCCATTTGGAGTAAGAGTCCATGGTTGCCATGAATAATAATCCTTGGAAGGGGCTAGCAAAGTCTATATGTAGCCGGGACGATGGCTGGTGTGTGGATTCCCAGGGTTGTGTGGGTGCACTTGGCAGGTTCAGGCAGACCACCTGGCACATCTGGCACTCTTGCACCCAGGACTCGATCTCAGCATCGATTCCTGGCCACCAGACGTAGTTCCTGGCCACAGCCTTAATCCTGACTATCCCTGGGTGTGCCTTGTATCCCTGGGTGTGCCTTCAGGACCTGCTGCCTCAGGGCATTGGGGACAACCACCCTATCCCCCCACAAGAGACACTCCTTAAGGGCCAAGAACTCATCCTTGCAGGTGGTGAACTCAGGGTCCGTGGCAGCCACAGATCACTCCCTCACCACCCAGCCCAAGACCCGAGAGATGACAGGGTTGTGGGCTGAGCAGGCAGCAATGTCAGCTGCCTGCAGGGGAGTTTCCAGGAGGCTGTCTAGAAGGAGTACCCCAGGGGTGGGAGCAGGGTTGGTGTTCATGGACAAAAACCCTGTTCATGCCCCATCGCCTTACCCAGGCAATGCTCCAGGCAGTAGTTGTAACCCACCAGGAAGAGGTACCAATGGAGAACTGGGGGCGAGAGTACCTGGGGGGGGGGTTGCCTGTCTGCTGCAAACAGGCTGAGGAGTGGCTTATAGTCCATCATGATAGTGAAGGGGTGCCCATATACAAAGTTGTGAAATTCCCCCCACACATACTATTGCCAAGACCTCCTGGTAGATTATATGATGGACACCGCTGACCTGGAGCCTACTTCCATCGAGCAGAGGGACCCCTCGATCTGGACCTGGATCTTCAGGGCCGCGGGCAGGTTGGGGAGGCACAGTACCTGTAGGAAGGGCCAGCTGGTCAGGTGGTAGAGGTCATCAGTGGTGTTCTCATAGGGCGCTGAGGTTTGGCGGCATGGCTGTGGTGGGTTGTTCCAGTTGCCCTTGGATCTGCAGACACGGGTGAGGTGACCCTGATTACCACACGTGTGGCAGGCGGCACTGCGGAAATGGCATGACTTTTGCTCATGTGCCTCTCTGCAGCTAGCACATGTGGCAGGCTTCCCTGAGTATCCGGAGGCTCTGGTGGTTCCCAGCAGCTTTCAGTGGTTGTGTGGGTGGACAAGACAGATGTCGTCCTCGTCGGAGTTCTCGGGCACCGAGTCAAGGAGCACTAGATGGGATGCAGCTGGTGGTCTGTTGTGGTGAGAGGCCTCGTGAGCGATGGTGAGCTGAAGGGCCTTGTCAAGTTTGAGGTCGGTGGTGCCGATCACCTTTCAGTGGAGCTTCACATTGCTGATTCCCAAGACAAACTGGGTCAAGATGTTCTCCTCCACCTTGGTGATTACACACTCCATTGCATGTTGGCGCAGTGAGGCCATGAAGGCTGCGGCTGTCTCACTGGGCTTCTGGATGCGCCCCTGGAATTCCATCCATTTTGCCAGCATTGTGGGCTTGGTCATGAGGTACCCAGCCAGGGCATAGATAATCTCCTTGTACATGCATTCGAGGATTGCCTTGGGTGCCAGGAGGCTCTTCACAAGCTGGATGGTGTTCACGCCACAAGAGCTGCGGAAGAGGGCCCTCCTCTTGCCTGCATCGGTCACCTCATGGAAGGTAATGTAGCAGGTCAGTTGGTTCGTCCATGAATCCCAGAACTCGGGATGAGTGAGGTCAAAAGCTTCAAGGTATCCCAGAGCAGAGGCCATGACTCTAGCGCAGAGTGGGGAGTGGTGTTCAGGATTGCCAGGTGTGGTGCAGGGCATGGTGGCTTCCTCTGGATCATTGCTCAGTGCTGCGCTGGTTGGAAAGTCAGGCCCGCTCATCGGGATCCCATCCTCATTGCCATTGTAAAGTACTGGGTTCGCCGCATGGAGGACTCAAAAAACGACATGCGTTCAGGTGCGTTGATTGTACTTCACACACGAACTGGCAAAACGGCCCCACAAGTGCCAACTATATACATCCCACCTGGCACACCCACAGTCCCACTGGAGGGTTTGAATTTCCTGCCAGAGGTGCTATTGGTGGACACTAGGATCCTAGGTCTCTTTGTGTTCAGGGACCAAGCTCCTTACTTTAGCTGCGGACCCCTGAAGGTGGTCTGCATACATAACATGTCCTTCCCCTGCCTGCTTGCAAACCCAACCACTGGCATGCTCACAGCTGCCTACACTGCTGGCAGTCCTTTCCCCAGTGGCATGAGCAATGTGAGCATCTGGGGGCATGATTGGTGGTTTCGCGGAGTGCTAGAAAATGAGAGGTGACAATAGTGGGCCCTGCCAGAAGCCCTGGTCTCAAGCAGCTGCCCCACCTCTGGGTGTGCTGACACCAGCCCTGAATGAAACTGAGCATGTACATGGCATCTACTCCTTTTTCTAAATTAAGGATACATAATGTTTTATTCCACATATGCAATTCCAAGCTGACCCAAAACATGGCGTAGAGGAAATCTGGCATATAGTATCCATAGTTATAAAGGTCCGTTACTACTTGCTATCACTTACTATCTCATGGCACAATTTTTGCAGAAGCAGCAATGATTAATTACACCAATCTAGCCAATTAATTATAATTGGGTAATTATATGCTGCCTATCTAAACTCTCTGTGCAATTTAAACTGAATGGGGAACTTTATGCAGGAATGGTCCCTACAGAGAAACAACAGATGCCAAGGGAGAAGGTAGATGAGTTTCAGAGACTGCTGGCTCTCTACAGTACAGTTACCCCCAAATTGCCCCAAAGCACAATTTTGGAGGTTCCTACTCTGGCAAGATCCTGGAGAAACTGCATGGATCTCTCTTGTTCATGGATCATTTGAATAACAGCATCATTTTTCATATTTTACAGAAATTCCTAATGTTTCAGTTTTTAAAGACTCATCATGCTAGAAGCATAAAAAAAACCTTCTCAAACATGCATCTTCTAATCATGGCTAGAAGGAGATTCTTGTGTGCCACAGGAAGAAAATGTGAGGAAAAAAGTGCCCAGTCATTAATGCTAGTGTTCAGGGTCAAATACCCAAGCTGTGATAGTACCATAAACCAATGTTTCCCCCACCACACTTCAATATAATGATTTGGACTTAGCACAGTTCTCCTTGCACAAAGTCTTGTGCAACTCATAGCATTTCCCTCCTTAAATATAGTGCTCAGAAATTGGTTGCACCAGAACTTGCATAAGCAGAAATACAAGTGGAGATATAATAAATTTGACTTTGCACAAGCACCTACTACATTCTTTTTCTTGCATTTCTGCTTGTACAAGAACTCTAGTGCAAATGGAGCTTTTGCACTGGATCTACCCAATGGTATCTGTACAGTGAAAATTTTGTCACAGCTTCAAGGATTCGGGTTTTAATGTATCCCACTGGATCACATGCAGATACTTTGGGCATAAGCCATTTCGAGAGTCTTAGCCCACTTAACATTGCTATATACTCCCAATATAAAGAAACCAAATACCATAAAATGGAAATTCAATGATGCTCTGTATAACTACTGACTGATTTCCCTCCTTGCTGATTTCTTGGATACTGTATGGATGTACAAGCCATCCAAGGTCACAGCAAAAGGTAACTAATTCAGTAATACTCTTTGATTTATCTTGTCAAGTGCTTTGCCAACAGTCACAAGTCACCCTTTTATCCCCAGGTACTCTGCACAAATCAACAGTGCTACACAATTTCACCACTCTCAGCCAGTAGGTAGTAAGGGCATATATTCAATTTATTCAGGCAACATGACTGTACAGAATAATAACCATTCCAGGAAGACACGGCTTAAAAATATTTGCTTGCAGACAGAAACTCATGCAACTCTCATAAGCATGTTGCAAACCAAGAAATGTGACAAGTTAAATCTTCAAAAAAAGAATCTTAACCTATATTTTGATTCAGAACTAGATTAAAATGAACTCTGTGCTATAAGGGAAGATGAAACAATTAGGGTTTCAAACATGTACCTTGATTTTTTTTCTTTTTATCATGTCCTACCTCAGTAAACTCAGGTAGTTTAAATAGGCCCTCCTTTTATTTTCAAAGCAATCTTTTTGAGGCAGATTAATTTGGGAGATATGATCAAGGTCACACAGTGAACTTCATGAGAAAAAGGGGATTTGAAACGCAATGCAAACTTTTCCAGTACTAGTCTGACTCTCTAAGCCAGTGGTACTCACTTTACAGCTCACAGAAAGCTACCTTCTTAATTATCATCAATCAAATGAGCCACATTTAGTTCCATCATTGGCATGAGAGAGCTTGCAGCTTATTCATTCCTCTGGAGGAAGCTATTTCAAGGCAGGTACCAACCACAAGCCCCACTAGGCAAGAGTCTTGCCCACATTCCTGAAACATGGGGCAGGTGCCACACTGAGGAACAGAGTTTAGAAGAACAACATGTGGAAGGTCAAAGAGCCGCAGGCAGCTCCTAAGCCACTGAATATCACTGCTCTAGGTACTATACTAAAGTATCTTTTCAGAATATAAACAGGCAGCAGTGCTGAATATTTTGACTGTTTCAAAGAACAGGAGACTTGACAAACTAGAATTTAAGAATGGGGATCAGGAGTTTTACTAATCTCCACCTAA
The DNA here is from genome assembly GCA_029375565.1 of Gekko gecko. NCBI lineage: Eukaryota > Metazoa > Chordata > Lepidosauria > Squamata > Gekkonidae > Gekko > Gekko gecko. Next base: position 120,488,732 of record JAPDNY010000004.1, read on the forward strand.
TCAGGAGAAGGAAAATAGCAGCCAAAGGGATAGAGATTCAGAGGGACAGAGTGGACACAAAAGCAAACAGGAAAAAGATAGTCAGCCAAGGTGGGGGGAAATGATAAAACCAATGAGCACATTGAGGAAGCTTTCTTAGTTTCTCTGGGTCTTAGCCATTCTTATACCTGGACTCCCAACTTAATTCCAAGAAGCAGCCATGAGCCCATGGCACTGAACATACCAGGGAATGACTCCTGGATACTGAAACCAAGGTAATGGATGATTTCTAATAGCTTGCAACTTCAAGAATTATATTTCCTACCTCTAATTACCATCTGTAGAGACAGGTACTAGTGTTGTCATGGGGAAGGCGATTTCTTTTTCCAAAATTCACTTTTTTAGATACAGCCATTAATTCCTTTTATCCTGTTTTAAAAGAGGAGTTTTTATTTCATTTCTCTTTCTACAGACATTAATCCCCCCTTTGTAATTTTAGTCCTTGCTGTGTACATACCCCAAGATGGTGCTTTAGCAGGTAGACAGGAAGATTTGGGAAGACATTACCTGAGTGGGGAAGGAGGGGTGAGAGGAGGTGGTGAGATCAGGCCCTGGAGGGCTTCTATCAGGCCCTCCTGCTTCCAGTTCTGCTGCTGCATCATAGCTTGCTTTGTCAGACTCTATCAATCACTCAGCCATTTCATGTTTTAACCTGGGTCCTAGACTCAGATGTCTAGCATGAGATTTCTGTGGTGAATGTCAATAAATCAAAAGTAGGTTTGTAGCTTACAAATATACACTTGAACAGCATACTCAAGATTGCAAAAGCACAGACATTTTGATGCAATAATTCAGAGGAAGAGGTGCAGGGGGTTGGACTAGATGACCTGCAAGATCCCTTCCAACTCTAACATTCTATGATTCTATACTGTTAAATAAACAAAATATTGCAAGAGTGCTAATGTTTTAAGCATGTTTGTGTCCTTTATAAAGTTTATATCTCCACTACCTGGCATTACATTTTATGACACACATGGCCTGGCCCAACAATGTCTCATTTATGTCAGATCCGGTCCTCATAACAAATGAGTTCAACACCCCCGTTTTGGAGTGTTCAGATAAGCCTCCCCCCCCCGAACAGTGAGTGTGAAGGGAGATAGGGACAAAACAGGGAGTGGACGTCAGAGTTCAAGCCCTCAGGTGGAACATGCCCTAGCGGGAGAAGGAGAAGGAGTAGCCTCACTGGGCAGACAACCAGGGAACAGCTACAGAAAGTCTTCATAACCACATGGTCAGAAATTCAGACTTGCAAGACTGTTTCCCCCATGTGTATATTTAACAAAAGATCTATAATGTTAAAAAAGCCATTATAAAAATGCGAGATTGTTCAAAGAGTTACTAAAAAATCAGCATCTGACACCACAGGCTTTTACATCTGAAAACATATCACATTTGTTCAGTTTACTGCATCTGAATGAGAAAATCTTTCCTAGTTTTCATTTATTATATCCTCCAGTTCCTTTGTCAGTATCAGCCCTTTTGCTTTGAGGGTGGACTTTCATTGAAACTGTTTTTAATAGACACATAAGAATTGTTTTTCTTCCCATAGGCTGTATGTAATTTCTTCCCTCACTCACACACAAACAAACAAATTAAAGAGGTTTGAAACCTCTGCATAATGGTATGACACAATTTGTGAGGCTGGGAAAGCAGACTTAATTGAAACAATGCAAACTCCCCAATGAGCATACAGGAGGAAAAATTGTTACACTAACAGAAAGATTCTGGCATGATTATGACACATTAGGGGGTGATCTGCTAGACTTCTCTTCAAAATCCTTTTCATTCATCACTTACAAAATGCCTCCATCACTTTTACAAATTAACAAAAAATGTTTTAAAGTATTAATGGAATAAGATAAATTTCTTTTTAAAGCCTTTTTAAAAAGTTTCTTTACTCATTTTTGTTCTTTTGGACAGGTTTGACTGTAATAACAAGTAACATTCCCACCCAAAACAGTGATTTATTTGCCCTTATCTGACACTATGCCCACATTGTGGTGAACACAGAAAAGCTGAGGAAGGGCAGGATCATTCTAACTTCCCCTCCGTTTGTGTTCTGTTCACAAATGTACGTGTGCAAGGTTCTTTTGAGCTACTGGTTGGAGTACAAGCACATATTATAAAGGAAACATCAAATAGTGCCTGTTATCCCAGAGGTGTCATGAACCCGCCCACACTGTACTCAGATGTAGAAACAGATTCCTCAGAGGAGGAATAGGAGGAGCGGGAGATTACCTGGGAGGAATCAGGGGCTCAGGAGACATCCATCATCACTAGTCACACTCTATACCTAGAGTCCCTGGATCCTGACTCAGGCCTCAGGCAAAGGACCTACCCCTCAAGACTCAACTTCAGGTGATGCTGCCAATGTGCCAGACTTCAGAGCATTCACCCCCCTGTCTCATAGGGCCAGATCCCCAGTCCCCCCCCCCGCCCAGAAGGAGTGGCAGAGGTGGCAAGCTGGCAAGGAGGCAGCTCAAAACCTATGAAGTGTCAGACTGGCAGCCCAGGCTCCAGGTACTGAGCTGAAGTACATATAAGCTTTGTAGGACTGAGTCTCAATCAAGTCCTGGCTGGAGGAAGGCCAGGAAGAGATGGATCTTCTTCCTCTTCAGGAAATTTAAATCCTGCACTAAGCAGAGAGTATTTCTGGTTCTATCTCTGCTATGAGCAGCTACCTAGATTGCAGCCTTGACCTCAGTACTCTTTGGAAGACCAGACCTGGCTTTCAGCTATAGTGCCATTTACTCATTTATATCTCTACTAGTGTGTGTGTGTGTGTGTGTGTGTGTGTTTAATCCTCCCTCCCCAAAGAGTCTGTAACATTGCCTATATGACACAGTGTTCAAGAAAAGCCTTGTCCCTGACTATACATTATTTACAGTAGCAGTTTTTAAAAATTAAGTATTTCTAGTTCAAGTTTTCATTACTTACACGCACCTCTACAAATTAGAAAATGGCTAATGCTGCAAGTTCTAGACCAGATTTCATTTAGTGCATGGTGGTTGTGTGGAGTTAAAATGTTTGAAAGATAAATAGAATGAATTTAGAAACACAGAATTACAGAGAAAAGAAAAAGAATGCAGTAACAGTACAATCTTAAATGGACTCAAACCTTTATAAATCCACTGAAGTTAATGGGCTTAAAAGGTTGTAACTCCATTTAAGATTGCACTGTAAGATTTGGATTTATTGATACTGAAGACATAGCTTTAGTGCTTATAAAATCTCTAGCTTTATTTTCAACTACAGACATGCTGTTTTGGGTAATTTAAATATTTTGGTTTTGATGTTTAAAAGTTAGAGCAAACATGACTCCCTCATTTTTTTTTTATGGTGACAGGCAAACTTGAATTTTAATTGGTCTGAAGCAGTAGAACAAAGTTTTTGTCCAAACGTTTTTTTGAAAACAAAGTTTGAGTTTTAGTTGAGCTGCGATTGCAAACATGATGAAACATTGGGGGAAATACTACTTTTACTGAGAACTCTAGACTGGCTCACAAAGTAAATAGAGATTATGTGAATGCCCAGAACATACTGTTAGCTTAACTCTATTTTTAGTCATGGACAGTAGTTGCTGAGCTACACAAATGCCCTTAAATGATTATTTTTAACACTCCATAGAACTGTAGAAGCCTGGAGAAACTTCAGATACTCAGGTTAAAACATCAAACAAAAAAAACAAAAAAAACCTGGAGTATCCATAAGCTAGTCAGACCAAATTCTGCAAGTGTCTACCTTAAAAACTAGCAGTTCATGCAAAAGCTAACTCCTTTTTAGCTGTTCTACTTTAGCTTGTGAAGGCAAAAGTCATTCTCTTGTTTTTCAGTTCAGTTTGAACTATGCTGCTTCATGTAGGTTCTTTTAAGCCATGGGATGGATCCTGGGCCATCAAAAAAGATCAGCTTACAAATGAAGTTAATGGAGCTTCCAGTCTCCCACCGAAGGCAATGGAGACTGGGGGCTATTTTGCCACCGTGGAGGATGACAGGGCAACAGCAGCATCAGGGTGCAATGCACCATGACATGGGCGGGGAGGAGCCAGCCTAATATAGGAACGGCTCCACTCCTGCCCAAAGCAGTTGTAGCCTTGTACTTGACTAAGAAGGCAGCGTGAGGCTGTGGTGCCTGCAGACCTTTCAGATCTGTAGGCTTAGAGGTGGCAGCAGGGGCTCGCGCAGCAAGTGCCTGACAATGGCAGCTTGCATTTCGCAGTGGCAGCAGCTTTTCGTGGGCAGTGACAGACAGATCGTGCTGAGAGGCTTCTTGGCGTGGCGGCGGTTTTTCCCCAAAGGCGGTGGTGATCACGCCGAGAGGCTTCTCAGCATCACGTCGATTATTTTCTGGTGGCTGTTAGGGGGAGGTGGCGTCCCTAGCATCCGTGCCTTAGGTGGCAGCAGCAGCATCAATTGCTAGTTAATGGGTCCCAGGGGATAGTTTCACCACAGCTGCAATTGGAGAGGATCCATTTGGAGGTTGGCGTGTTTTTTTCCGGGGGGGAGGGCACTTTTACCTGACGCCTGAGTTCTCAACACTGCAGGTTGCGGGTACATTGGGCCCCTGACTTTGCTTTTAGCATTCCATCCCCCTTCTTTTGCTGGTAATTTGAATTAACGGCTCGTTGGTTTTGGTTATTATAATTATAATTACCAGGGACAGCAGTTTTGAGGCAGCCATCTTTGGTGTGGCTGAGCGGGGGTTGTGGCAACTTCAGTTAGGTGGCCATTTTGGTGTGGCTAGCTAGGGCATTTTGACAGTGGTCATATTGAGAAGGGCTTATTTGTGCTGCAGTGAGGAGCGGCCATTTTGTGGATTATATTTCAGGGAGGCCATTTTGGGCTGATAGTCAGGGGTGGTGTGTTCCTCTCCAAACCCCCCCCCCAATACCCAGCACATGTTTTGGACACAGTAAATACATTCAGTAAATACATTCAGGCTTTGGACACAGTAAAGACATTCAGAAAGGATGGCTCCCAAGAAAGGTCAGGACAAACCTAAGGGTAAGCAGCCTGCACCTAAGATACCCCCAGCTAAACTGGCACCACCGACCTCTGATGACGATGACAGTGATCCTATTAATGCTGCTATATTGGCTAGGCTGGAGGCTCTGGAGAAGCAGAGGGTTAGGCCTCAGCAGGTGGATTCCGCTCTGTCTTTGGCTAAAAAGTCGAAAAAATCTGATGTTTCTTCTTTTCAAGCACAGGTATTAGCTCAACTGGCACTTCTAGAGGATGGTCAATCGTCCACTTCTGGGACCGGTGACATAGAGCCCAGGCCGGTGCACGAAGGTCAAGGGTCTCAGCAGTTGGAGCTTTATAAGGGTCCTGTGTGTCCTCCACAGCAGGATGGTAAGGCTAGTGCTGTTAGGATGACACATCATGGCCTTGGGGTCTGGGCAATCAGGATGCATCAGGGGCTTCTTCTTCATGTAAGGTTTCATCAACAACGGCGGGGGTTTCCCCATCGCCCAGAGGGTGGCACTTTGTGCCGCCTGCTATGCACGGGGGAACCTCACAATATTCTGGGCAAGGTGGTTGGTACCCACCTAATTCAGTGGGATATTCCTATGATCATGCCCCAGCCAAAGTTTTGCCTGTGGGTGATATAGTTTTGCCATTGGGAGATCACCTTTCCCTGGCTACTAGGGAAAAAATTCTTAAGGGATCCTATGTGGATGTTTTTACTCTGTTATACTGAGAATTGGACAAAAAAGACAAGGAATACCTAGACGAGAGGGACAGAGAGCGCATTAGGAGGCGTAGGGTGGACAGGACCTGGGGTAATTGGTACCCAGGTTTCCTCATTTATTCTGGTGTGATAGTGTGCCACCAGCCCTGGAGGGCGTCAGCGCTTTTACAATATATGGATATTATTTACAAAGCCCTTACGGGTTTTACTGAACACGTATGGTTGGAATATGATGAGGGTTTCTGGCTTTGCGCTGGGACCTTATTCATCCCCACCTGTGGCTACAAGTTGTGTCCATGCCTAAATCTTTGAATACTGAGCACTCTGACAGTGGTCACGTAGTGCAACGGCTGCAGAGTCAGAACCCTCCACGGGTACAGGCAGGGACTGCGACACAGTGGCATCCCCTGTGTTGGGAATTTACATCACATGGAACATGTGGAAATGAGGGGCAGCATGCACTGTCAGATTGCCCCAAGCCAAAGGGACATTTTGGAGCAAGGGGAGGTAAGCGTCCTGGTGGGGGTGGAAGTCAAGCAGCCTCTAATGACAAAGGGGCCAGCCCAATTAAGGTGAGGGTGTTAGAGAAATTTTTGAGAAATTACCCAAACAAAAAAGATGGGTGTCTCCTTTGGGCGTTGTACCAAAGAAGGCTCCTCGTGATTATTGCCTCATTCATCGTTTATCGTACCCTCGGGGTGGATCTGTGAATGACGCTATACCCAATGAGCTCTGTTCAGTTAAATATACATCCTTTGACCAGGCCATGAGGGTTGTGCGGGGTTGTGGCCAGGGTGCACTCTTAGCGAAATGTGAAATCAAATCAGCTTTCTGGCTTCTGCCTGTACACCCGGCTGATTCTGATTTACTAGGTTTTGCTTTTGAGGGGTATTACTATATGGATAGGGCCCTTCCCATGGGTTGTTCCATGTCCTGTGTGGCATTCGAGAGGTTTAGTTCCTTTTTGGAATGGGCCTTGCAATTCAGGATGGGATTGGGCTCTATAGCTCACTATTTGGATGATTTTGTTACTGTCCACTTTCATAGACATGGCAGCAGAATTGGGAGTTCCCCTTGCAGAGAAGACTGAAGGTCCAATGCCTATTTTGAACTTCTTAGGTATTGAGATAGACATGGTTCAACAGTGCTCTAGGCTCCCTTTAGAGAAATTGGAGGGCCTTCAGGTCCTGGTTGAAAAATTTAGGGTTCTTAAAAGAATATCACTTTGGGAGTTGCAACAACTGGTGGGCCATCTCAACTTTGCATGCAAAATTGTGGCTCCTGGTAGGGCTTTTGTCAGACGTCTTTGTGATGCTATGCATGGACTTCGCCTCCCACATCACAGGACTAGGGCGACTAGCGGAATGTGTCATTTTGGAGAGAAGAATTGCACTTAGAGGCTGAGTTACAGGTGACATCAGATGCAGCAGGTTCATCAGGTTTTGGGGTGTATTTTAGAAGATATGGGTGTGCTGAGGATTGGCCACAGGATTGGTTCCAGGCGGGCTGGGTTAAGGACCTAACCTTTCTGGAGTTTTTCCCGACTGTTGTTGCAGTGGGGATTTGGATGGCTGATTTTGCTGGCTGTTCGGTCCACTTCTGGTGCAACAATCAGGCTACAATACATGTAATAAACTCCCTAACATCCAAGTCAGCATGGGTCATGAAGTTATTTAGGGCATTTACACTACTATGTTTAAGGAATAATATATTGTTTTGTGCATGTTCCGGGCGCAAGTAATGGGGTCGCTGACGCTCTCTCTCAAAAACAGATGGGGAGATTTCGTCAGCTGGCCCCAGAAGCAGACGAGCGCCCGGTAAGGATGCCCCCTAGTTTTTAGCAGATTGGAGGTTTGAAGCTGAATGGGCAATAGGTATGGCCCTTCCCCCTTCAATGCGTAAATCATACATGAGGGCGGGTCATCAATTTGTTGCCTTCAGAAACAAGGCTGGATTATGCCATGAATGGCCCATTCCAGTTCATCAATTGATGCAGTACTGTGTCTATCTGAAGGGCAAGGGTTTGTCAGTTTGCTCTATAAAGGGCAGGTTGTCATCCCTGGCCTATGCAGGTAAGGCTGCTGGGCATGAGGACAAGACAAATGATTTCCGTATTAAAAAGATGCTAGAAGGGCGGTCTCGCAAGGTGGGGCAGACACATGATTCCAGGGAACCACTGACTCCTTTAGTTCTAAAGGGTCTTTAGGTGTTGTGGCCAGGTCTTTGTGCTGATGAATACGAGGCTGCTTTTTTTCACTCAGCATCATTACTGGCATTCTTTGGAGCTCTTCGTGTCACTGAGCTTGTCCCAGCTTCACAACATGATACATCTAATTGGGCTATTAATTTCGGCGACATTAGGGTTACAGAGGACAATGTGGTCATTAATATTAGGCGGTCGAAGACTGACCTGTTGGGTAAGGGTTCAGTGATAGAGTTAGGACGTTGCTATGAGTCTGAATTGTGCTGGGTAGCAGGTTTACGCCATTACCTGAGTCTTCGGGGGTCTGACCACGGGATATTATTTCAGCACATTTTGGAGAGAAGTCATTTTGGAGAGAAGAATTGCTCACTTCTCACAAAATTTCAGTTTTGGGCACTGACACAAAGGGTGCTTGATACATTGGGCTTAGGTGGGTTCCGTTTTGGGACCCACTCATTTAAGATTGGAGCTGCTTCCATGGCAGCTGCCATGGGTTACTCTCAGGAAGACATACAAGGCATAGGATGTTGGAGATCTCATAGTTTTAAAAGTTATGTTCATCAGTGTAAGTTTTAAATAGAATATATTACTAAAATAGTTCTTTTTCAGGTGCTGTGGGCCGACAGGCATGGCAGAGAGTCATAATATGCAGCCACAGTATGATTTTTTGGGCGGCTCATCAGGCCAGGAGGACGACGTTTGGTTCTCAGTTAGGCTTGAGTGAGTTGGCATTTGTTGAATAGTGGGGAAGGAGGGGCATGCATTGGCCCAGATTACTCCCACTACTGTTTGAGGAATGGCAGGGGCTGTCTCTTGATGTTTTACTTCTGCACCTGGGTGGCAATGATCTTGGCCTGTTGAAAGGCAAGGCCCTGGTGATTCAGGCCACACCTGTCAATGATACAGACGAGATGGCCCAGGGCCCTGATAATCTGGTCGGCGAGCTTGCCGAGGCAGGTGTGGTGCAACCTGGGGGATCCCAGGTGCATTGACCAGGCTCGTCGCAAGGTTAATCGACAGATGCAGAAAGCTATGGAGGGTGGCTTGGGTCAATACTTACCACATCCTGGAATATTGGTAGGAAATACTGACCTCTACAGGGAGGACAGTATTCACATGTCAGACAAGGGCAACAAATTGTTTTTGGAGGACATTCGGCAAGGGATTAGGGCTGCACTAGGTAATTTGGTGGCTGCGTCAGCCAAAGCAGAGGCTTGACCTCGCCAGTGGCAGAATAGTGCAGGGATAAGAAAGCAGAAAATGGTGAGCACCTTAAGCCATTCCTTGTTTTAGGAACATGGGGGTCATCAGGAACAGCCTGCAGGTTATTAAGGCTCCAGGCGGTGAATGATTATCCCCTCTGGGAACCTCTTGGGTAAGCTCCTCTCTGCAAGCTGTATGGTTTCAGGGGTAGGCGCTCCCAGGAGACCACCAGTAGCTGGGCTGCCAGTCGCAAGCCAGATGAATGGCTCAGGATCGGGGTTGGTGGCTCACCCGCATCCTGGACAAGGAGGCTGGTCGTTCTGACACCTGCCTTGTCTGTTCTGCTCCTGCAAAAATGCATCCTTGCTGTTTTAGTTGGTTAACTGTTATATAGTTAATAAAGTGGCCCTTGTCTGATCCAAAACTGTTGTCTGTCTCGTTATTCCAACTGGGGGGGCAAAGAAACTGTTGCCTGTATTTTGTCTTTAAGAACATAAAAAGAGCCCTGCTGGATCAGACCAGTGGTCCATCTAGTCCAGCATCCTGTCTCACACAGTGGCTAACCAGTTCCTCTGGTGGGCCAACAACAGGACATGGAGGCTAAGACCTTTCCCTGATGTTGTCGGCTGGCTCTGCAATTCACAGGATCAGTGCCTCTAAATGTGGAGCTTCCCCTCAGTCATCATGGCAGACATCCTCCATGAGTCTATCTAATCCCCTTTTAAAGCTGTTTATTCCTGTGGCCATCACTACATCCTCTGGCAGCGAATTCCATGTTTTAATCACTCTCTAAGTAAAGTAGTATTTCCTTTAATTCATTCTGAACCTGCTGCCCATCGGCTTCATTGGATGCCATTGAGTTCTAGTATTTTGGGAGAGGGAGAAAAATTTCTCCTTGTTAACACTCTGCACCCCATGCATAATTTTATAAACCTCTATCATGTCCCCCCTTATTTGTCTCTTTTCTAAACTGAAAGGTTCCAGACTTTTCGGCCATTCCTCACAGGGAAGGTGTTCCAACCCTCTAATCATTGTGGTTACCCTCTTCTGTACTTTTTCCAGCTCTGCGATGTCATTTTTGAGATGCAGTAACCAGAGCTGTAGACAGTATTCCAAATGAGGCTGCACCATAGATCTGTACAGGGCATTATAACATTGGCCGTTTGTTACCAGGTCCCACCTAGCCACCAGAGGGGGCTGTGGGGTAAGGTTGCCAGATCCAGGTTGGGAAACTCTGGAGATTTGGGGATGGAGCCTGGGGAGGACAGAGACCCCAGTAGGATACAGTGCCACAGAGTCCACCTTCCAAAGCATTCTTTTTCTCCAGGGGAACTGATCTGTGTAGTCTGGAAATGAGCTATAATTCCAGGGGATCCCCAGGTCCCACCCAGAGGATGGCATCCCTATCTAACATATAGTTTGCCTTTTTCACTGCTGCAGCACACTGGGTTGAGTCCAATATTCCCTCTCAGATCCACAGTGTTGTGAGCAAAAATTCTACCTTGTAAGCGAAAAAAGTTAGCATTAAGGTTGTGAGTCTATATTTGACTATCGCATAAATTAGTTTTTTTGTTATTTCCATAACCTTGTAAAAATCTCAGAATGAATTATTTTAAACTATATTTAAACTATATTTTAAGAATAATTTAAACATTATAAGAGAAAACATCAAGTCAAATTTCGTTACATAAAATGTTGTCATCTATGGGGATAGACCAAGCCTCTGGAGAACAGGTCTATCCTCCCCATTCCATTATATTGGTAGACCTGGCCTCCAGAAAACAGGTCTACCTGCCCCAGTCCACTATATTGGTACACCTGGCCTCAGACTGTCATCCTGTGCTACGCCTTAGAAAACATACCAGCACTTGGGCAGAGGGGAGACTCTTGAAGTCTGCCTTTTTTTTTTAGTGAAATATGACAAATTATAGGTCAAGTATAACAGAGGAGAAACAAATGGAAATTGCTTGAAAGTTATCAATCTGCCCAATCTACTTATTTATTCAAACATTTATATCCCACTTTTCTTGTGACTGAAGCCAGCTTACAAATCATACTGAAAAGCGTAACAGGGGTATGCAAAAATAAACCATTTTTTTCTGGCTCTATTATAGCCTATGGGGACTATTATAGCCAATATCTGAGGGTATCTGGCGCTCTGGGGGAACTGTTTTTTGAGGTAGAGGCACCAAACTTGCCACATAGCTGCTGGTGCCTCTCCTTAACCCCCCCCCCAAAGTTTCAAAAAGTTTGGACCAGGGAGTTCAATTCTATGTGTCCCAGAATGAGGTGCTCCCATCCTTTACTGTGTCCAAATGCCTTCTCAGTTTACGTGTGAGCTGAACTTAGAAATCCCTGAGCTGCCAGCTAAAATTCTGTGTGCCAGTGCCCCCTAGCACAGTTTAGGGTGAACTCTGAAGACCATTGCTTCCCCCCACAACCATGCCTCCTTCTATCTTTTCCAATTTCACCTCTGCCAGTGCCAGATGGAAGTGGAGGAAAATTCTTTTATCGGGGTACTGAAGAATTAGATTTGAGTCCAATAGCACATTTTAGATCAACAAGAGCATCATGGTATAAGCTTTCAAGAATCAAAACTCTCATCACCAGATTGCTATCGGACAAAGGGAGTTTGACACTTGAAAACCTATACTCTGAAAATCTTGTTGGTCTCAAATCTGGCTTTTATATTGAAGACCAACATTTCTATGTTCCTGAAACTATAATCAATGTGGACATTGGTTTCCTATATTCAAACAGAAAAGCATCCTGCTATTTCCTCCTGCTGCCATCTTGTCTTTCACTGCTTCTTTTCATTTGCCATGTCAGACAGTGCTCCACCCTTTTGAGATGCCCCTTGCTACAGAAAACTGGTGTATATACAAGTGGAAATGCCATGCCTCACACTGAAATGCTTAAACACCACAAAGGAGAAATTGGATAAAGACAAACAGTAAATGAGAGAGAAATGACAGCAGTTACGAAGCATGCTGAACAACCTCCAAACCATTACAGACCACAAGATGCCAATGGGTATTTACGATTGCTAGCAGTATTGCAATAATTGTTCTCTGCAGGCACCCACAGAATTGCTTTGTCAAATGAACAGACATGTGACAAGTAACAACTAACTCTTTTCAAAGATTGGCTTACAGATGGATGAAATAACTGGGGAACTGCAAGTTCAGACCTGCTATTTCAATCTACCTTTAAATTAATTGTACCCCTTCCTTTAGCCTTCATTTTCTAAAGGCACATCTCCTTTGTTCACTTGATACTGAAAAAAAATGTGCTAAATTACTTCATAATTAATTCATAACTGATCAGGTACTTAATATTCTGGGAAATGTTTTCAAGAAAAAGTAACACTGGGCAGAACAGAAAAAGAAAGTGTATAGTTCTTTAACATCTTATACATTTGTAGTTTGAACTGTTATGTGATTTAATTCTCAGGTTCGTTAATCATTTTTGCAGTTGTTGTGCTAAACTGTTCCTGTTATACCCAGAAAGTGAAAATGAAGTAATTAAGAGACTAATAGTGACAGTCTTTTGAAGAGAAAAAAATAATGTAGCTGTTAATACACTGCCTAAATTGGATCATTTGCTAATTGGTTGAGGTATTCTAGTTACAAAGTAAGCTTCTAATTTCCTCACCAAAAAAGAAGCAGCACTTGCCTTCACAGCATTGGGGGGGGGGTTGTCCCTAACTATATTTCAGTGAACACACATGAATACATGAAGCTTATACATGAAGCCTATACTGACAGACCATTGATCTATCAAGTAGACAGTACTGTCTTCTCTGACAGGCAGCAGAAGACTCCCCAGAATCTCAGGCAGAAGTCTAATCCTTTTAATTGGTGATGTATTTATTTTATTTATTTACCTTTCTGCCCTGATCAGGGCTACCAAGTCAGCTAACAGATTAAAAACCTAAATAATAAAAACATGCCTTAAATAAAACCACATCATTAACATCAAGCTAAAATACATATTCAATAACATAAAAACAAGACTTAAAACATAGGGCAAGAAAGAGGGATCATTGAAGGAATGACAGATGAAACCAAGAAGTCTATACCCACTGGCAGAAGACAGCAACAGAAAGGGACTGGAGAATCACTCTGGGGAGAGAGTCCCAGAGCTTGGTGACATGACCTAGAAGGTCGTCCCTCGAGTTGCCACCTGTGTAATATCAGAAGGCAAGGGCACCTGAAGCAGGGGGACCTCAGAAGATGACTGTGTGGTTGGGGAGGTTCATAAGGGAGTAGGCAATCCTTGAATTATAATGGCTCCAGGGCTTTAAAGATCAACACCTTTAATTGTGCCCAGAAAAGACAGGAAGCCAATGTAGATTGGTCAAGACTGGAATGATTATGGTCTCTATGGCCCACACCAGTCAACATCCTGGCATTCTGCACCAACTTAAGTTTTTCAAGGGCAACCCTGTGTAGGATACATTACAGTAATCTAATCTAGCTGTAACCAGGGCATGCACCACAGTGGCCAGATATGTTCTGCCCAAGAAAGGCTGCAGCTGGCTATCCAGTCACAACTGGTAAAAGAAACTTCTGACCACACATGCCACTTGCTTATCCAGCAGTAGACCTGGGTCCAGGACCACTTCCAGACTACAGACCTGTTCTTTCAACAGGAGTAGAACCCCATCCAGAACAGGTTACACCTTAAATCCTAGGTCAAACATTTTGCTCACCCATAGCACTTCCATCCGGTTAGGATTAAACTTCAGTATATTAGCCTGCATCCATTCCAAAATTGCCTCCAGGTACCTTGGAACTTGTATATACAAAGCAAATGCACTACAAAGAACCACAGCTCCCTCCTGCATCTATGTGTGGAAAAAATATTTTCCCATGGGTTTATTAATAAGAAAAACATGGTTCCATGTTGTAGGACAGAGACTGCAATTTAATGTTCCATTTATCCATTGGATTTTTATTACTTTTTAAATGTGCAGCCTTACCATCCATAAGATCAGTTTGTGTAGCAACATATTTTTCTAGCTTCCAGATCACTATGCTCCTTGAAAATACAGATGTTGGGCATTCCCAGTCTAATTTATGGTAGATTAAAATGCAATTTAAATAGTAACTGAATCACCAGAGCATTGGCAATGTCCAGTTCTGGAAAGTTATAAGAATAATTTACCTAGTCACTGATGCATTTGCTAAGAAATCTATATTGAAGTAACTTAGTACTAGCCACTGAAGAATATTCCTCTCTGTCTGTATCTCTTTCACAAACACAAACACACACACACACCTGGGGGGGGGAGATCTCACATACAATCTGATACACCATTATCCCACTATCATTAAGAACAATTTGACTGAAGTGTAGGGTATACAGATTTAAAATAAATAGTTAATATACAGAAGAAAATTGTCTAAAACTATGCATGAAACTAGCTGTGAGGAACATGTTTTTCAAACTTACAGAAGAGTTATGTGCAACACTTGTAAAATTGCTACCCTTGAAATTCCACTTCAACCAGCTTAGTTCTATTCAATCCATGGGTCAGGGTCATGAAGGCCCTCCTGCTAGGTTGTAAGTACAGACTCCATTTTGTTGTTTTTTCCTTCCCTTTGAAAAGACCTGCTACATCAAGAGTGACAGTGCCTTGCCCTCTACTTCTCTTGCATGCATATTGAAAAGAGAGTTAGGACAGCAAGGTGAGGTCAGGCAACGATGGACAGAACTTCTCCATAGCTCTGATCTTTTGCTTGTTCCTTAATACAGTATGTTTGCCTTGCATTAGATCTGCTATCGACAGTCCTGGCCTTGACACTGGTAATGCCATAATTATGGCTTCCCTTTTCCTGTCACATGGCTATGATATCATATGACTTCATGTAATCAGGGATGCTCAAATGTACACCAGTACCGTGAAACTGGCTTTCCATGCATAAATGTTCTCACATAGGCCATTTCAGTTCTACTACTACACTCTCCCATCCCATCCTTGCTGGGAAACTTCTCTGCTCAGCAGGGAATTGTTGAAATAGGCAATTTCTGAGTAGCAATGTGTGTGAACAAGATCTTGAGGGTTCGGGTAGACCAAAAGTTAAATATGAGTGGCCAGTGTGATGCAGCAACAAAACAAAAAAAGGCTAATGCAATCTTGGGGTGTACCAACAGAGGCATAACATCCAAATCACAAAATGTCATAGTGCCATTGTACACTGCATTGGTCAGGCTGCACCTGGAGTATTGTGTGTAGTTCTGGAGGTCTCACTTCAAAAAGGATGTGGACAGAATGGAGAGCATTCAGTGGAGAGCGATGAAACCAGGCCCTATGAAGATAAGCGGAGTGACTTGGGAATGTTTAATCTAGAGAACAAGAGGTGGTGGGGGGACATGATTGCTTTCTTGAAGTATTTGAAGGGCTGTCACTTAGAGGAGGGCAAGGAGCTGTTCCTGTTGGCAGCAGAGTACAGGATGCACAATAATGGGTTTAAATTAAGGACGGGAAGGTATGGCTGGATATTAGGAAAATTGTTGTGCAACAGTAGAATCAACTGCTTAGGGAGGCAGTGAGCTCCCTTTCACTGGTAGTCTTTAAGCAGCAGTTGGACAAACACTTTGCAGGGATGCTCTCGGCCAGAGGTGTCAAACTCATTTGTTAAGAGGGCTGGATTTGACATAAATGTCACTTTGTTGGGCCAGGCCATGTGTGCCATAAAATGTAATGCCAGGTACTGGAGATATAAACTGTATAAAGGAAAGCAGCTGGTAAGCTTCAAGTTGGTGTATCCTCACTGCAAGGCCCCATAGGCTGGGGGGGGGGCAAAGGAAAACCCATATGGGCAGACTGGAGAGCCAGCAGTGCATCACTGGGCAGATGCTCCCACAGTGCTTGGCTGCTGCAGATACGGTTGTTCCGCCATGCCGAAGCTACAATCAGAGTGGCTCCACCCACTCTCCCCTGAGGAGTCTCCTGTTCCCTCTCTTGCACTAGTTGCTCATGGGCCACATAATACCAGGCCTTATGTTTGACACTCCTGCTCTAGGCTGGTCCTGCACTGAGCAGGGGGTTGGACTAGATGGCCTGTATGGTCCCTTCCAACTCTGATTCTATGGTTCTAATTTAAGGCATCAATCTAAGTAGTCCCTGGAAATGGTAATGGCATGTGATTGGTTTGAAATGCCAATGTCTTTGCACATGCACAGTTTTGTAAAAACCAAGGCAAACCTGCTCAAGAGCACAAAATGAACAGGATGCACGATTGTCTCACACCTTCTAACGTGGTAAGTTCAAATGTTGAATAGTTTCATGGTGAAATTTACATAAGAATATAAGAGAAGTCAATGTTGGATCAGGCCAATGGCCCATCTAGTCCAACACTCTGTCACACAGTGGCCAAAAATACCAGGTGCCATCAGGAGATCCACCAGTGGGGCCAGGACACTAGAAGCCCTCCCACTGCTGCCCCCTCCAGCATCAAGAATACAGAGCATCACTTGACCCAGCCTGACAGTTCCTATCTATACCTTGTGGCTAACAGGCACTGATGGACTTCTGCTCCATATGCTTATCTAATTCCCTCTTGAAGCTATCCATGCTTGTAGCCACCACCACCTCCTGTGCCAGTGAATTCCATGTGTTAATCACTCTTTGGGTGAGGAAGTACTTCCTTTTATCCATTCTAACCCAACTGCTCAGCAATTTCATTGAGTGCCCACGAGTTCTTATATTGTGAGAAAGGGAGAAAAGTACTTCTTTCTCAACCTGCTCAATCCCATGCATAATCTTATAAACCTTGATCATGTCATCCCTCAGCCGTCGTTTCTCCAAGCTAAAGAGCCCCAAGCGTTTTAACCTTTCTTCGTAGGGAAAGTGTTCCAATACTTTGACCATTCTAGTTGCCCTTTTCTGTACTTTTTCCAATGCTATAATATCCTTTTTGAGGTGTGGTGACCAGAACTGTCCACAGTACTCCAAATGAGGTCGCATCATTGATTTATACAGGGGCATTATGATACTGGCTGATTTGTTTTCAATTCCCTTCCTAATAATCCCCAGCATAGCGTTGGCCTTTTTTATTCTAATTGAGTTATCTACTACAACTCCAAGATCTCTCTCTTGGTCAGTCTCTGCCAATTCGGACCCCATCGATGTGTATTTATATTCAGGGATTTGGACTCCAATGTGCATCACTTTGCACTTGGCCACATTGAACCCCATTTGCCACATTGACGCCCACTCGCCCATCCTTGACAGATCCCTTTGGAGTGCCTCACAATCCTTTCTGGTTCTCACTACCCTGAACAACTTTGTGTCATCTGCAAATTTAGCCACTTCACTGCTTACTCCCAACTCCAAATCATTAATGAACAAATTAAAAAGCATCAGACCCAGTACTGATCCCTGCAGTACCTCACTGCTTACCACCCTCCATTAAGAATATTGCCCAATTATACTCACTCTCTGTTTCCTATTAATTAGCCAGTTTTTGATCCACAAGAGGACTTGTCCTTTTATCCCGTGACTATTGAGCTTACTTAAGAGCCTTTGATGAGGAACTTTATGAAAAGCTTTCTGGAAATCAAGGTAAACAACATCTATTGGGTCCCCCTTCTCCACATGTTTGTTCACTCCCTCAAAAAACACTAACACGTTAGTGAAACAAGATCTTCCCTTACAGAACCCATGCTGAGTCTGCCTCAATAGTTTTTTGTTCATCAATGTGCTTACTAATTCTTTCCTTAATAACAGTTTCCACCAACTTACCTGGTATCGATATCAGACTGACTGGCCTGTAGTTTTCCAGATCTCCTCTGGAACCCTTTTTAAAGATGGTAGTAACATTAGCTACCTTCCAGTCCTCAGGAATGGAGGCAGATTTTAAAGAAAGATTACATATTTTTGTAAGGAGATCCACAAGTTCACATTTGAGTTCTTTCAGAACTCTTGGATGTATGCCATCCAAGCCTGGTGATTTATCAGTTTTTAAGTTGTCTATCAGTCGTAGGACCTCCTCTCTCATCACCTCAATCTGACTCAGGTCTTTCAACACCCCGCCCGAAATTGGTGCTTCTGGAGTGGGCAAGCACTTGTCATCTTCCAAAGTGAAGACAGAGGCAAAAAATGCATTCAGCTTCTCAGCCATTTCCCTATCATCCTTCACTACTCCTTTTACCACTTGGTCATCCAAGGGCCCCACTGCCTCCCTGGCTGGTTTCCTGCTTCTAATGTATTTGAAGAAAGTTTTATTGTTGGTCTTTATGTTTTTGCTATGTGCTCCTCATATTCCCTTTTGCCTGGTATTTTGTTTGCCACAGCCTGTGTTCCCTTTTATTAACCTCACCGAGACCAGTTTTCCACCGGTTAAAGGTGGGGAAAAAATTAAAGTATCCCTAATATGCTTGCAACTCAGTAAGTCCCATGCTCAGTGGGTACCTGTTATGAAAATGCTGAAATCCACTAGTCTACTCCGAAGTATCCTCTGAGCCATTTTTCTTGAGAAAAACAAACACACAAAGCACTTTTGTAAATAAATTCTACCCTGGTATTTTATTGGCATAAAGGATGCCTCCTAAGATGAATGCTGATGAATACATATAACATTTAATGAAAGTGGGACCATATGGATAACATGATTTATGTTGGCACAACACAACTATAGTAACACATACAATAGAATCAAAGCTATTACATGAAAATTGTTATTACTATTACCAAGCTAGCTACTATTTGTAACTGACATACTTTTCTAATATAAGAGAAAGTACTTTTAATTTCTATTTGTTAACCACTAATTCTCTTCTTTTAATTTTCACAGCTTAGAGAATGTCACAATTTTTATTGTTGATGACCAAAGTTGAAGCCATTGCAGTGTATGCAAGAGAGGGAGAGAGGGAGGGATATATTCATAACAAAAAGTAGCATTATAAACTCTCTTCCATCAATATATCCTATTTGAAGCAGATCTATGTTCTACCACATTTTTAAGTATGTTCTGATCTTTAGAATTGCACAATATTTTGAGTAAGAACCAAACTTGAGTTCTGACATGGATATTGTAGTTCCACTGTAGTAGATTCTCTGAAATCCTCCTTATGCCAAATTTTGTCTAATTTTCTTTCCATGAAGAAAAAAACCAATATTGACAGCTAGATGCATAAATCCTTGTGTAAGCTAGACAAATGGAGAAACCTGTGATTGCATAGAGAAAAGGCATGCCAATTTGGGGATTTAGTAATAATTACAGAATTAGCATTTGAATATGCATCCAAATACGCAGTGGATTTCAAGTAACTAGACATCCACAGCTGGATGAACATTCCAATTTATTCTTGTGATTCCAAAAATTAAGGTTACTGAAGACACCCTATGAGTTTCCATGGATATCCAAATCCACATGGCATAGAAACAAGAAAGACAGTAGCTACAGTTTCCTACTTCTGAATAATCCTTGTTGATCTCCTCTTCTAAATAATGCTTTTTAGTGAACAATACAAATTCTTTATACTCAAAGTATTAGATTCTCTTGCAGCAATATGCGTAATAATATTAATCATTATTAATGCCACAACTTCATTATCCGAGTAGCTTAGGCATTGCTTCAGTCATGCTCTTCACTGTGCTATAAATTATTCTACCAGTTTATATTTAGCAGCTGCTTATGCAGCTCTGTGTCATCGAGCTAAATGCACACACTTAAAAAGCTTAAATTCTATTCTAGGCCTCTGTAGGCAGACAAATCATTTTTGGAAAGTGACTACTTAGTCACAATTAAGTTTAACTGGAGCAGAGTTTTGAAAGCCGAGACATACAAATCAGTACCAAAGTACACACGACGTTGGGGAATTAGGCCCCATGTGGATTGGTAGCATGATGCTGGGATGGAAGGGAGGTACCATTTCCTCAAATAAAATCTCCTGGGCTGCTTTTAGCCTAGGTACATAAAAGAAAGCTACTAGTCCTATGCTGCTGGGTTTTTCAGTTGGGAAACTTACAAGGGTAGGAAGAGTTTAAATCAACCACCACCACCAACTTCCCCATTTCCATAGTCTTGTCAGTTGCTTTTTGAAACTGTGAATAAGTGGTTCTTCATGGCTCTGCAACATCATGTGTAGTTTGGCCTTTAATCTAAACCAAATTGCTCACTTGGTTTAGTATTTTTCTACACTGAGTGTTTACAGACTCTTCTTCTTTTCTTTCACTTGAAGACTCTTTTTTTCTTTCATTTTTGCCAAAGGTATGCCCCACTTTCCTTCCCTGAAGAAATCTGATCACTAACACTGGAAATTGTATTTGATGTTCATGGTCATATTTCTATTCCTGTCCTGAATTGTTCAGCAATGTATTATTCCATTCTTCTTTACTTTGGGGGCAGCATCTTGCTCTTATCAACACTATACCGTACTTTTCGACTTGGGCCTAAAAGGGCACTAGTGACCAATGAAGGTGTGAAATCATTGTGCTCCATCTCACTCTGTAGGAGCCTAAGAATGACAAAAGACAATTTTTGTCTTGTAAAAGAGCATGGAAAGGGGATTATTGTCCTTAAAGGGGACATATCCTTAGGTGCTTCAACCCCAACCTCACTCTTTCTAAGGAATCTTTGAATTGCAAGGAAGAAACCTAGTGATTTAAAGAGCTGTAGGAAAAGGAATTTGTATTCAAAAATGCACACCTGTATGCATGTATTTTCCTCAGTCTATGGAATTGTGAACAGGAATACTTCCTTCTATTCTAAAGGAATGCAGGTCGATTCAGAAGTGCATTTAAATATTGTCATGCTTTCAATGGAGCAAGGCCACATAAGCTCATGCACATTCAGATTGCCCATCTCACCTTCTCCCATTCTGTACAGTTTGCTAGTTAAGATCTACTTCCCAAGCCTTGGTCTCTCTGTACCCCTACCTTCAGAAGTGAGGTGTGTGATGACTAGAGACAGAGTGGCGGCACTTCACTTTTGGAAGCCTAACCCATTAAAGCTCACGTAGCTCCTTATTGTCTTTTAGGTGCTAGGCCAAAAGTTTTCTTTTTACCCAGGGTTTTATTTATTAATTTTTTCTTTCTTCTTCTGGTTGAGGTTTGCTTTATGGACAGTTTTATTCTATATTTATGTCCCTGGGCATCTTTTAATGGTTTGTTTGTTTTTATTCTATGATTTATTATTTCATTTGTAATTATCCTCAATCAGGACTGTGGAGAGGTGGCATAAAAGTCTCTTAAATAATTTTTCACCACTCATTTAGAGAAATACCATTTACATTCCAGTGAATATGATGCATTCTATAAATATACAAAATATCTGAAACCTTTTGTAAAATACTATCCAATACAGCTAACCTCAAAAAGACAATAATACAAACTTAATTTTAAAACAATAAAAACCAGCAGTTCAAAAAAAACTAACAGCAGCAGATTTAGAACTCTCTGAACATTCTAAATGATTTTCAGTACAGCATCGATATTGGTTTAATAGCAAAATCCTGACAGGAAAAAGCAACACAGATTTCTCAGGGGAAGGAATTTCAGAGTTTTGGTGTTACTGCAGAGGAGGACCTCATCCATTCACCACGCTTTAGATGTAAACGTTCACAAAGAAAGATATTCAAAAAATGCCTTAATATGAAGGAAGTTTTATGGTGGAAAAGATGGTCTTCTTTTTTATATAATTTTTATTGCTTTTCTCACTACATCCTATATCTACACACTACAACCTGAAAGTACAGAGTAGGCAAGGATCATTAATGGTCTACTGTTGATTTTTTATATTTCCCTAATACTTATAATTACAGAGAAATAGACTTGTAGAAAGAAAAATATAGAGAGTAAATAAAGATTAGATAGCATAACAAAAATATGCATTATTACACATCAAATACAGCAATTATTCTCAGATCTTCATTTAGTTGCTTTCTTTCCTTTACGTTTCTTCTTCTTCTCCCAGGGTAATTTAACCTTAAGTGGTCTAGGGGCAGCTGCCCCCAGTTCAGATTCAGAGTCAGAGTAAAAAATCTCACCTGTAGATGAAGATGTGGAGGAAGAGCTGTCACTGCTTATCTCAACTTGTTCGGTTTTATCTTCTGCGGTGGTGTTGTCCTCTGCTTTTCCTTTTTCCTTTGTTGGGCTTTGGTGTTGCTTCAGAAATAGGTCAGCCTTAGTAAACGAGTCAACCTTTTCTTTTTTCCCATTGAATTTGAAAATAAGTCCTTCTGGAATAATCCATCGATAAATACTTGAATTTTGTTGCAGAAATGATGTAAGGTTTCTATATTGCTTCCTCTTCTTTCGTATCTCAAATGGAACAGCTTTTAACATTTTTATTTCTTCTCTTTGGATTTTTAAAGCTATCCCTTTAGTCACTTTAAGTATCGAGTCTCTTGTTGATCTTTTAGAGAATTTTACGAAGGTTTCCCCTAGCAGATTATTTTTCTTAACAAATTCTGGGTAAGTTCGATAGACCATGTCCATATCAGCTTGTACTATTTCAGGTTTGCAGTTTGCCAAGGAAGCCAATGCTTCACTTAAGATCTCTTTCAGATTTTCATCTTTCTTTTCTGGGATGCCTTGAAATCTTAAAACATACATTGATCTTTCCACTTGTAGCTATAATAGCTGTTGTTTTTCAGAAGCCCTTTCTTTATCCGCTGCTTCCATTCTTTGGTCCAATACTTTTGTCTTATAATCAACCTTTTTCAGCTTTTTAGCTGTCTTCTCTGTTTTCATCTTAGTTTCTTTAAACTCATTCTGTAAAGCAACAAAGTTCTTGTTGAGGTTAGACATCTGGTCCAGCAAGGTTGCAGTGCTTCAGAAATCATGCTGGCTATATCTGTAGCTGGTTCTGGTCTAGCAACTGGTGATGTTAAACTGGCAGTTCCTGTAGAGGATTTTACTTTGGGCACCAGTTCCCCCCCTTGCTGAGACATTAAAGGTAAAAGTTTGTAGAAGCTCTGAGATTCATCTCTGCAATCTGAGATGTAGCCTTCTGCACTCAAAATGAGTTAAGTAATGTTTTCGCTTCAAAGTTTCAGTTTAACTTTTAAATTTTGTTACCTTTCTCATTGTTTTGTCTAGGGTAGGGTTGCTCGTCTCCCTCTGGAAGGATTCCCCCCCTTCTCTAAGTTCAGGGCTCGCTGTTTCTTTGCTGGTTCCCGCTTTATTGCTTATTATCTGCAGTCTCTCACTCACATTTAGTTGCTGATAGTATAGGGAAGGTCTCTGGAGCTTAGATCCTTTGCTTGCTCTGGTTCCGGAGTGTGCCTCTGAGTGTCATTGCTGGCTTTGGGATGGCGGGACCTAACAGGGCAAAAAGGAGCCTCAATTCCTTAGCCACAGCTTTGGGAGCAGCTCCTTTCAAGCCCCAGGCTAGAAGCTCCCTACAAGGGCTTCAGGGGAGGCTGAAATCATCCGGTCTCCCTTCCTGCCACCCCGAAACAGATCGCACCCATCAGAGCTTGACGAGGTGCATCCATCCATGAGTCGCCGAAGCCCAGAAGCCCCAGGAAAGATGGTCTTCAAGGGTTCTGGATCTAGAATAGAGCTTTAAATCAGCACTTTAAGTTGGTACCAGAAAACAGGTGGGAGGCAGTTAAGATGCTGTAAAATATGTGTTACACAATCTAAGTGCCTTAGCAGTGGCCACATGGTCATTTTGATCGGGTTTCACTGCTGTTCCCTCTCGCATTTAAAATTGCTGATCAGATGCCCACATCCATCTCCCACACCAAAGTGGGCTCACTCATGCAATCCTCCCGGTTCCCTAGTGAGTTTTCCTACATGTGGAAAATCAAGTACTTTCTGGATATTTGCATTTTGAATCCGCGATTTCACCAATCTGGACAGCCATCTCTCACAATGATTGCAATTAGGTCATCTGAATGTCCTTCTCACGATGTTCCCCCCCCACAAGCTTCCATCATTGTGCACATGAGCAATCCTGCACTGAATAAATACAATGTATAAATGTTCAAGCGCACATATAGACTCCAGAGCTTGGTTGTACGTCACCGGTTAATTTTGTTTGCTGTTCAAGGAGAGGGGACCTGCAATAACAAGGGAGTACAGCGAGTCCCAGTGGGAGTGATGATTTGGCCACATGTATATGTGCATGCGCAAAGCCAATTTTTTTAAAAAAACAAACAAGCCATTCTGCCACTTGTTTTTGGGCAGCGTGGCTGTCTGGACAGTGCCCGGAGCCTCGTCACATGATACAACCAGTTCGGGGAGGGATGTGTGATTATCCCAACCCCGAAAATAAAATTGCTGATCAAATCTATAGCAGGAACAAATCGGGATAAGCTTGACATGTGACCATAGCCCCAGTTGTAATTTCCAGAGCCTTTTCAAAGACTGCTCCATGAACAACTGGTTACAGTAAACCAGTAATGAATTACTGTGGTTAGATTTTTGTTCTCTAGGGGGAAAATGCAACTAGTAAGCCCATCTAAGCTACTAAAGTCCTCTCCTGTTCATGACCACCAAGTTATATGGTCAGGTCTAAGCCTTAAGGGAGTGTGCAGAACCCCAATCAAAACAGCCTATACACCTACTCCTTACATCAGAAGCACTCCCAAACATAGTGCCTTCCATCTTGTCTAGGTACTTCAGTTTGTTAACTCTTAATGTGATACAGTGGTTAAGAGTGGCAGACTAATTTGGATAATTAGGTTTGATTCCCTACTCCTCCACTTGAAGCCTACTGTGTGACCTTGGGCCTGTCACAGTTCTCTCAGAACTCTGTCAACCCCACCTATCTCACAAGGTGCCTGTTATGGGGAGAGAAAGGGAATGTGATTGTAAACTGCTTGGATACTCCTTAAAGTAAAGAATAGCAGGGTACAAAAACCTACTCTTCTTCATCCATCCCATCACTGATCTTAGGCTTCAGTTGAAAACCTCAAAAGCAACTTGAGGATGTGACTGAAAAAAGAGATAACGTTGTATGTTAGTAAAATACTGATCACATAACATCCCAAATCTCTGCCTGTTTTCCAGCAATTATTTATTGATTTATATCCCACTTCTTAACTATGAGACTATACAGATATAAAACAGCCAAGGAGATAAAATGTACCTAAAGACAGATCAATAGTATACCAGCACTAGCACTCTGGAATTTAACCTATAGAAAGGATCAAACCATTGCACAACAGAATTCTTCCAGTTCCATCCAAAGGAGGAGGTTATGATGTGATCAATGAGATGACCACACGAACCATCACAGATGCACTCACTCTGAGCATTCCCAGTTCATTTCATCTTCTAAGGTGATTACTGTGGCCTCTGCCCCTAAATACAGGATGGAAACTAGATTGAAAATGAATCTAGAGTTGAATCATCCAAAAATCCCTGGAGTTAAGTTGCCACGACACACTTTGGTCAACTAGTGGAAATTGGATTCTGGCCAAAAGTTAAGGTCGGTGAGATCTTTTAGGAGAGGCCCATTGACCAGCAGGCAAGAAGATGTTTACTATCTTCATTACCATCTTAATTACCATCTTAATTAGGAGCTGCCCACTACTATCACCAACTATTATTGTTAGTAACATCGGGGTGGTTGGTTGGCTCTATACGGAGATCAAACTACAGTAACATATGAGACAGATGTGGCCAAATTGGGACTCGTGTCCATCTACAGGATGCCATCTTTAACGTGATTGGAAGATTAATCCTATGCTAAGCACTTTAATTATAATAATATGATTGTTTTATCTTGTTTTTATCTGGTTATGTTTAATATATTTTGGCACATAATACCTTTAAATGTAAGCTGCCCAGAGCCCATTTGTGGGGAGGGCGGGATAGAAACCCAATAAAATAAATAAATAAATAAATATCTGTCCATTCTATCCCTAGCAGATCTAACCAGCCATAGTAGGCAAGAATTTAATGTATTCGTGGTAGCTCCCAGATTTCCAATGATTTTGTGTACATCTCATACACCAAAAGATATCAAATTAAATAGCACCACAGGATTCCTAGACACATCACAAAGAGTATCTATAATAAAAACAAAGCATATGCTGAAATAAACAATTTTATCCACAAAGGGCTTAGAAACTTGGTTCTACCAGGCTATTGAGCATTCCCCCCAATCTATGGCAAACTCAAAAGTGAAGGCAGTACTTGGAACAACTTTACTGGATGCTTTTTGTAGCTGCGAACCCATGTTCTATCACATCTGCTATTTTACCACCCCAGCTTATCAGTAAACTAAGAGAAGGTAGTCTGGCCATCTAAAACCAATTGCATCAACAAATTGCCCATTTCTCTATTTCAGAGGTCAGCCAGAATATCCATAGGACAACCAGCATTTTGATGCATATCTGATATAGGCATACTCAGCAAGGGATATATAATCAAAAGTCTGGCCCCCAACACAGATCTGTTTGGTTCTCTCAGGGGATGAAATATAGGGGGTAAGGAAGGCAAAAAGCAAGAAAACTTTAAATCTTCTTCTTAGAAGAAGAAGAGATTGGATTTATACCCCACCCTTCAGTTGGCATCTCAGAGTGCCCTCCCCACAACAGACACCCTGTGAGGTGGGTGAGGCTGAGAGAACTCTAACACAAACCACTCTTTCAGGAACAGCTGTGCCAGAGCTTGTGACTGACCCAAGGTCACATCAGCAGGTGCAAGTGGAGGAGTGGGGAATCAAATCCGGTTCTCCCAGATTAGAGTATGCGCACTTAACCACTACACCAAACTGGCTCTCTTATGCTACAATATTTTTTTTCTTTATTAATGGTATGTAACTTTACAAGGGTATGAGCTTAATACACTAGGGATGGGCAAGAACCAGTTCATGAGCCAAATTTGGCATGAACTTGGCCCGGCTCGGAGCCCTCAAACTGATGTTTGGAGAAAGTGGCTTCCAAACATTTACGGGACTTTTGTCCGGTTCAGTTTGGCTGTCTGGACCATTTAAATCTAACAGCTGAGCAGCGTAGGTCCACAGCTGACCTGTTATGTTTAAACTGGCGCCAGTCATTTCAGCCTAACAGCTGATGGGAACACCTGCCCAACTGTTAGGCTGAAATGACTGCCAGCCATTTAAATCTAACAATGGGGTGGTTCCACCCATCAGCTGTTAGGTTTAAATGGCTGTGAGCCATTAAACCCCTCAGTTTTGCTCCCTCCTGCTTCAAAATGGACAGGTTAAATAGCTGCCAGGAAAAGGAAGGATCCAAAATAGCCGGTTTGGGGCATTTTTGACTTGGTTCAGTTTGGGCCCACCCCAAACCCCAAAATGGATTTTTAGATCTTTGCCCATCCCTATACTACACAAACAAATGTTTAATAGATTTAGGTTTGTAAATACTAAAGGAACAGAGGCAATGTATATTTTCACATTTCATTTGTGTACTTTGAGTGTGGATTCAAGTCTCTGATATGGCCCTTGTTGGTGCAGGGATGATTTAGCCCTATGGGCTGCCCTTTAATTATGTGCAAGGTAAGACACAAGAACCTTCTGCCTAATAAACCTGGCCAATAGTCCAAGTGGGATGTGTTTATTCTGATTAGCAGTAGCTGTCCAAGGTGCCAGCCACCTTAAATTTTGTGAAGATACTCTATATTGAACCAACATTATCATACTTGGAACCAACATGGAAAATCTGTGTTTACTACTAAGATAGAGCACCTCTTCACTCGTTGGCTTAGTTCTTTTGCTATTCTAATCAAAGGTCAATTTACATCTACCTACATATTCTGCCTAGGCTCCTTTTATTTCAGTTCTTTTTCTTCTCTTAGAAATGTATATCTATATATGTACAAGTAAATTTCTGATTAACATCTTAATTATATTCTAGTATCATTTACTTGCTTCTGATTTCCTTAACCTTCTGATCTTCGCTAGTTCTTCAGTTACTTGTCAAATCCATGTAAGTATTCTATAAACTTAGAAATTTTGAAACACGAATTCATTTTATTAAATTAATTTATAGATTCTTAACAAGATCCCATCTGTCTGTGTCAGTCATGAGACATGTCCTTGATTACCATAATTAGTTTCTTCATGCTCCCTCTGAGTCATAGGTTTCACTTTTTAGTGCCTGTCACTTGCCGTCTAACTTTCTGAACTGTGAAGAAAATAGTTTAGTAAGAATTTATCCACAGGAACAAGGCTTTGTTTAGAAAACTTGTTCATTTCACAGCAGAACCAGATCCATGTAAAGTGGTGTTGTAAACTGCTGCCTAGACTAGCATCATATGTCACACCTGTTAATGGAGAAAAGAGAGAGGTGGGGCACAGAGACAAGACGGGGATTAGAACAGGTTGGAAGTCAAACACTGCTCAGAAGTGAGGAGAAATGCTTTATTGTGATTAGGACAGCAGTGTGGGTACTAAAAATGCAAAAACTGCTCTCAAAGCAATTGAAGTTACAGCCCATATGAAAGTTATCAGGACATTCATGCCATTTTTGCTCTCTTTATGTTAGTCATTTTAAGAAACTCCATCCTTCAGCAACATTTTATAGATGCATGTAGGCTGATTCTGCAACAACGGCAGGGCTGATTTATGGGCTTTTCCTAGGTAATTCACCACCAGGATGGAGGGTGCTGATTGCAGGGCAAAGGCCTCTGCTGTTGTCACCATCCTCATGGTTGCATCTTTCATATTCAGCCCACAGCAGCACCGGATCACAACCATTTAAACGAAACAAAGTCTGAGTCCAGTGGCACCTTTAAGACCAACAAAGTTTTATTCAAAGTATAAGCTTTCGTGCAAAGGCACACTTCTTCAGATACAGTGAAACAGAATTTCCACAACTATGCGGACTGGATAAAAAAATGCTTTTTATGGCAGAAATGGACAAATTGACAACAAAACTTAATGATAAAGAAGATGATGATTTTTTTGCAGAATGGAAAGATTTCAAAGACTATGTTGAAATGAACTGGGATGTAAAAAATAATTTACTTTGCTTTGACAGCTATTGAAAGTAGAAGATAGAAAATAATGATTGAATAGTAGTTAAAATGTTACCTAAGAATTAGATTAAGTAAAGGAGAGTGTTTGAAATGAAGAACTGGGGGGGGGGAACAGAAATTTTCAGTGTAACTTGAAAATTAACTGACAAATAGCCGGGGTGGGAGCTTTGCTGGAAGTCATGAGGGGAGGATGGAGGGGATAATAGAAAAGGATATGTTTAAAGAAATACTTGGAAAAATAGAATATGTCATAACAATAATATCCTATTAATAAAATTTCTTTAAAAAAAAGAATTTCCACAACTATGCCATATAAGAAGATAGTGGGTGGGGGCTACCCACCAGAATCTACCATTCAAACAGTGAATTTAAGTGGAGGTTGAAGGACTACACTTCCCTTTGTCACCAAGCAATGAGGCTGCCTAAGCAGAGCATTTTGTGGATGAGCCCATATCATTTATTTATTTATTTATTTCATTTATATCCCATCCTTCCCATCGAAGCAGGCTCAGGGCAGCTTAGATAATATTATAAGAAGAAAAGAGATTGGATTTATACCCTGCCCTTCACTCAGAGTCTCACAGCAGCTTACAAACTCCTTTCACTTCCCCTCCCCACAACAGACACCCTGTGAGGTAGGTAGGGCTGAGTGAGCTCTTTCAAGAGCTGCTCTTTCAAGGACAGCTCTTGTCAGAACTATGGCTTGCCCAAGGTCATCCAGCAGCTGCATGTGGATGAGTGGGGAATCAAACCTGTTTCTCCCAGATTAGAGTCTGCGCACTTAACCACTGCACCAAACAGTTAAATTAATAAAATTGCAATAAAATAGATATAAAACAATGCATAAAGTGCTAGCACAATACAACAATGGCAGGCATCTGACAGTCAGCTGGCAATATGGTCTGGGTTATATCGACGGAGCACAGGCTATTCAGTTGCTATATTCAGTTAATATTGGGGCCCAGGCCTCATATAGATGGGTGTGAATTCCTAATCGAAGGCCTGGTGGAAGAGCTCCATTTTATAGGCCCTGCAGAACTGCAAAAGATCCTTCCAGGAGCTCATTCCACCACTATGGAGCTGCCACTGAGAAGGCCCTAGCCCTTGTCACTGCTAGCCTGGCTTCTCTGGGGCCTGGAAGAGCGAAGCAGTTTTGGGATCCTGATCGTAGTGCTCTCTGGGGAACATATGGAGAAAGGCAGGTCCTGGCAGTCCCTCAGGTAGGTAGGCCCCCGGCCATAAAGAGCTTTGAAGGTGAGTACCAACACCCTGAACTGAATTCAGTATGCCATAGGCAGCCAGTGCAGTGCTTTTAACACAGGCTGGATGTGTTCCTGCATGGAGAGACCCAGCAACAGCCTGGCCACTGCATTCTGCACCAGCTGCAGTTTCTGAATTTGGGACAAGGACTGCCAAGGTGCTCAAAGGAGAGCAAACAGGCAGTGGATGAAGGGAAGTAAAACCACCACATCAGTTGGCTAGCTTGCTCTTTTCCTGGTTGTGTTGGTAATTTTGTTGGTATTTTTTTCTCTCTTTCCCACAGCAAGCCAGCATCCACCTAGGTGATATGATGAGAGCAAAGAAGCTGTGCAGAGGGGTGGGGGTTGCTGGAGGGGAGGCGTACTTTACTTCAAGGGAGGTTGCAGTTTATCCATTTTCTAGTTCTTCTAGCATTATTGTGAAGTCGGAATCACCTACCAGCCACAAGCCCAACAGGGCAATGGCTATGCCCTCATTCCTGGAAAACGGAACAAATGTCACATTGGAGAATGGTGCTCAGAAGAGCCATGGGGCCATATCAAAGAGTCACATGTGACTCTTAAGCAACTATCACTGTATTAAATTATAGGTTTAGTTAAACTGTCAAACCTGACTGTATTTATTCTAAATTCCAAAATTCCACCTTTCAAACCAAAATCATCACATGATGGACCGGCTTGTATTACAGCCATTCAGCAGTTGGAGAGGCTGGATGGCAAGTCATGCTACAACATGCCACTAATGACCAGCTGCTTAATATTAGCAGAGCCAGCTTCATAGAACAGAGAGGATGGTGTTGTGCTTATTGAATAACATTCATCATTAGTCCAAGGATCTGATAACAATGATTTCAACAGTAATATTCTTTGCTGTATTTTTCAACTGAGGAGACTGAGAGCCATGAAGCAACTTCTGCCAAAACAAGCCATGGTTCTTTAATATACCCTTTGTAACCGCATTAGCATCTGACACAGATTACAGATGCCCTTATTTGCAATTTCATTGCTTTTTAATTGCGTCATTTATTAATCTTTTGTTCTCCCAAACAGAGGAAGAACATATTCAAGCACTGTAGCTGAGACAGTTGTGGATTCTCAGATTGCACCCTTTACCTGGTATAGCAATGATTTATTATTTATTTATTTATTTATTTATACCTTTGATTTATATATCGCTCTAACCCCGAGGGGTCTCTGAGTGGTTTACACAATTCAGTTTCCTATCTAGGGCCACAATTATAGAGGGGAGTGCCGGCCTACCAGCATCCAGGCAGCAGGGCTTCATCTCCTTCCGGCGGGCCTCGGGCGTCAGCAGGGGTCTTTTGGTAGAAAAACAGCTGCAGGAGCTCATTAGCATATGGTATGCTAATGAGCTATTAGGCTATTAGCATATGCCATAACCCCTGACATCACCGGAAGTGATGTCAGAAGGGGAAGCAAAAGGGGGGGAGGCATCTTCAAAAGCCTCCCCTTCCCTTCCCCAGCTGGTCTGGGTAGGGGAGCTAAGAGAGAAGGGCTTTAAAGTTTAAACTCCTTCTCATGAGAGTTGGGCCACAGAAGGAGGAAAGAGGGAAGGATAGAGAGAGAGTAGAGAGAAGGAAATAAGGAAGGAAACAGGGAAAGAAAGAGAAGGAAAGGGGAGGGAAAGAAAGAGAGAAAGAAAGAAAGAAAGAAAGAAAGAAAGAAAGAAAGAAAGAAAGAAAGAAAGAAAGAAAGAAAGAAAGAAAGAAAGAAAGAAAGAAAGAAAGAAAGAAAGAAAGAAAGAAAGAAAGAAAGAAAGAAAGAAAGAAAGAAAGAAAGAAAGAGAGAGAGAGAGAGAGAAAGAGAGAGAGAGAGAGAGAGAGAGAGAAAGAGAGAAAGAGAGAAAGAGAGAAGGGACCAGGCTGCTGGCGCTCAAAATCAAAAAGGTGGCAGAGCAGTTTTTAAACTGAATAATGGGGGAAAGCCAACAGGAGATGAAAAGTCTCTGGTTCGGGATGGCTCATCTCAAAGAGATGAAGGGGTAGCTATTATTTTTGTACAAGGAAATGGATTACAATTGTCCACTGAGACTGTGGCTAATGATAGGAACTGCCTGACAAGGTCTCGAGGCAGCAAGAGGAAGGCTGTGGGCTTAACAAACATGGGAAACTATAAGTGTTTATACACAAATGCTAGAAGTCTCCGAGGTAAAATCGGGGAGTTGGAATGCTTGGTGTTGGGGGGGAAATAGACATTGTGGGTATTTCAGAAACTTGGTGGGATGAGGAAAATCAGTGGGATACGGTGATTCCTGGTTATAAATTATATCGGAAGGATAGGGGGAAAGGGTTGGAGGTGGGGTGGCTCTGTATGTCAGAGAGGGTATACTGTCCAGTAAGATTGAGAGGGTAAGAGAATTGGATTCGCTTCTGGAAATGCTATGGGTTGAAATAGTGGGTCCAAAAGGAGGCTTAACAGTGGGAGTTTGTTATCGCCTACCAGATCAAAAGATAGAGGAGGATTATAAAATGATGAATGAATTAAAGATAGCGGCTAGACGAAATAACTGTGTTGTAATAGGCGACTTTAACTACCCACACATTGATTGGATCAATATGAGTTCTAGTCGGGAAAAAGAGATTGCGTTCTTAGACACTCTCAATGACTGTGCTGTGGAACAGATGGTCACAGATCCTACCAGGGGAGAGGCGATCCTGGATTTGGTCCTAAGTAACACCCAAGACCTGGTGAGAGATGTAAAAGTGATTGCACCACTTGGGAACAGTGACCATAATGTCATTGAGTTTAACATTTGTACAGATAGGGAGTTGCCCAAAAAGACTGACGCAACCACTTTTAACTTTAAAAGGGGTAACTTCTCTGGTATGAGGGGACATGTGAGGAAGAAATTGAAAGGAAGAGTGGAGAAGGTCAAAACCATTGGGGAAGCTTGGAGACTATTTAAAAAGACAATCCTAGAAGCTCAGAAAAAATATATACTGCAGGTTAGGAAAGGTACAAATAGGTATAGAAAAAAGCCTGCATGGTTAACAAATAAAGTAATGGAAGCTGTAAAAGGTAAGAAGGATTCCTTTAAGCGGTGGAAAGCTAGTCTTAGTGAGGTTGATAAAAGGGAACACAGACTATGGCAAATAAAATGCAAGTCTGTGATCAGGCAAGCAAAAAGGGAATATGAGGAGCATATCGCAAAAAACATAAAGACCAACAATAAAACTTTCTTCAAATACATTAGAAGTAGGAAGACAGCCAGGGAGGCAGTGGGGCCCTTGGATGACCAAGGGGTAAAAGGAGTAGTGAAGGATGATAGGGAAATGGCTGAGAAGCTGAATGCATTTTTTGCCTCTGTCTTCACTGTGGAAGAGGAGAAGTGCTTGCCCACTCCAGAAGCACCAATTTCGGGAGGGGTTTGAAAGACCTGAATCAGATTGCGGTAACAAGAGAGGAAGTCCTCCGACTGATGGACAATTTAAAAACTAATAAATCACCAGGTCCGGATGGCATTCATCCGAGAGTTCTGAAAGAACTCAAATGTGAACTTGTGGATCTCCTGACAAAAATATGTAATCTTTCATTAAAATCTGCCTCCATTCCTGAGGACTGGAAGGTAGCTAATGTCACTCCCATCTTTAAAAAGGGCTCCAGGGGAGATCCAGGAAATTACAGGCCAGTCAGTCTGACATCGATACCGGGTAAGTTGGTGGAAACTGTTATTAAGGAAAGAATTAGTAGGCACATTGATGAACAAAAACTATTGAGGCAGACCCAGCATGGGTTCTGTAAGGGAAGATCTTGTCTCACTAACCTGTTAGTGTTTTTTGAGGAGTGAACAAACATGTGGACAAGGGGGACCCAATAGATATTATTTACCTTGACTTCCGGAAAGCTTTTGATACAGTTCCTCATCAAAGGCTCCTAAGTAAGCTCAATAGTCATGGGATAAAAGGACAAGTCCTCTTGTGGATCAAAAACTGGCTTATAAATAGGAAACAGAGAGTGAGTATAAATGGAAAACTTTCTCAGTGGAGGGTGGTAAGCAGTGGGGTACCACAGGGATCAGTACTCGGTCCGATGCTTTTTAACTTGTTTATTAATGATTTGGAATTGGGAGTAAGCAGTGATGTGGCTAAATTTGCAGATGACACAAAGTTGTTCAGGGTAGTGAAAACCAGGGAGGATTGTGAGGCACTCCAAAGGGATCTGTTGAGGATGGGTGAGTGGGCGTCAACGTGGCAAATGGGGTTCAATGTGGCCAAGTGCAAAGTGATGCACATTGGAGCCAAAAATCCTAACTATAAATACACGTTGATGGGGTCTGATCTGGCAGAGACGGACCAAGAGAGAGATCTTGGAGTCGTAGTGGATAACTCGCTGAAAATGTCTACACAATGTGTAGCTGCAATAAAGAAGGCCAACGCTATGCTGGGGATTCTTAGGAAGGGAATTGATAACAAATCAGCCAGTATCATCATGCCACTGTATAAATCATTGGTGCGACCTCATTTGGAATACTGTGTACAGTTTTGGTCACCACATCTCAAAAAGGATATTATAGCATTGGAAAAAGTGCAGAGAAGGGCAACTAGAATGATAAAAGGGTTGGAACACCTTCCCTATGAAGAAAGGTTAAAATGCTTGGGGCTCTTCAGCTTGGAGAAACGACGGCTGAGAGGTGACATGATCGAGGTTTATAAGATTATGAATGGGATTGAGCAGGTTGAGAAAGAAGTACTTTTCTCCCTTTCTCACAATACAAGAACTCGTGGGCACTCCATGAAATTGCTGAGCAGTCGGGTTAGAACAGATAAAAGGAAATACTTCTTCACCCAAAGAGTGATTAACATATGGAATTCACTGCCACAGGAGGTCGTGGCAGCTGCAAGCATGGACAGTTTCAAGAGGAAATTAGATAAACATATGGAGCAGAAGTCCACCAGTGGCTATTAGCCACAGGGTATAGATGGGAACTCTCAGTCTGGGGCAGGTGATGCACTCTATTCTTGGTGCTGGAGGGGGCAGCAGTGGGAGGGCTTCTGGTGCCCTGGCCCCACTGCTGGACCTCCTGATGGCACCTGGTATATTTTGGCCGCTGTGTGACAGAGTGTTGGACTAGATGGGCCATTGGCCTGATTCAACATTGGCTTCTCTTATGTTCTTATGTTCTTATGTTAAGGGAATGAAAGAAATTTGGTGGCAATTCGGCCCCATTATATCCTATGGGCCATTGAAGTCAATGGTGAAACCATAGAGTATATTCTGGGGGCTGGAGGGGAGGGGTTTGAAGGAGAGGCTCCAAACTCACAGGATAGCTGGTGGAGCCTCTCCAGATGCTTCAAGAACATTGACCCCTGATCCAGTGTCTTGAAACTTGGTGTATCTGAGAGCTCCATCAGCTATCCTGTGAGTTTAGCTCCCCTCAGCCTCAGAATACCCTATGTTTTCACCATTGACTTCAATGGCCCATAGGATATAATGGAGCTGAAATTGACATTTGGCTGCCTGAAAGACTCCCTGGGACGCCGGCTGGGGGCGGGGCTTGGTGCCTGAGCTCCTGGAGCTTCGCTCCAGTGTGCTCCCAAAAAAAGACCCCTGGGCGTCAGTATTCCACCTTCAGTGCCCTGGGGGCAGATCTTTTTCCAGTCCAGCAGCCTCTTCCCGGTAGGCTCATCCCGGTGCACGGCCTCATGTCAGCTGCAGCTCCGGCCAACATCCTTTTAGAGAAACCATGTTCCCAAACTCTGGGGATTATTAGATGCTTATCAGGGTTTACCCACTAATGTGATCAATAATGTATAAGTTACCCAAAAGACAGCTTTAGAAAAGAGTAAGAGTCCAATAGCACCTTAAACACTAGCAAAATTTGTGAGTCACTGCTTTCTTCTTCAGATACAGCTAGAATGTGAGTCTATCTGCCCTATATATTAGAAAGTGGAAAGATTCTAGATGCCAAATAACATTAGCAAGCAAATGACAATAGGTGTTATTGGATTAGGTGTGCTATGCAGAGAGGTAGTAGGCATGGAGAAATCAGCATTAGTAATGAGACAGGAAACCTCGGACTCGATTCAATCCAGGTAGATGCATAGTCTCAAGCTTCATTATCAGTTGTAATTCAGCCATCCTGCTTTCTAATCTTCCTGTGAAATTCCTTTGTAAGATTACTGCTACTTTCAGGTCAGCAACTGAATGTTCTGGAAGGTTACAATTTTCCCCACTGGTTTTGACTGTTGTGGTTTCTGATGGCAGACATGTCCATAGATTCTTTGTCAAAGGGACTGGCCTGTTTGTCCAATGTAGAGGGTAGAAGGGCATTGCTCACTCTTGTTCCAGAGTGCACCTCTGACACCATTGCTGGCCTTGGAGCAACAGGACCTTTTGGGACAAAAAGGAGCCTCAGTCCCTTAGCTGTGGCTTTGGAAGCGGCTTCTCTCATGCCCCAGGCTAGATGCTCCCTACAAGAACTCTAGGGGGGCCAAAATCATCCAGTCCCCCTCCCTGCCACTTCGATATGGATCGCACCCATCAAAGCTCAATGAGGTGTGTCTGTCCGCAAGTCACCAAAGCCCAGAAATGAGACAAAAACTTTCTTGTTCAAAGACCATTCACTCTACTGTACCATCTGGTGACTCAACCAGTCTGCCTGCACATTTACTACTCCCTGCACATATTCTGCTCAGATTGAGGCTAAATTGGACTCCACCCATTTCAGCAGTTGGGTTGCATCCCTGTGTAGGGCTAAGGATCTGGAGCCTCCTTGTTGGTTCAGGTAAGCCTGCACATATATATTTCCATTCGGATGAGAATTGAAAATGGTTCTCCCCTATGCAAAATCTTAGAAATCTCCGGTGATGTATGAGGATTGGGATGTGCATGTACGTCTCTGTGAGTTCTATGGAGGTGAGGAATTCTCCAGGCTGCAGGGATTCCGCAATCAATCTGAGAGTCTCCATACGAAAGTGGGCTTGACGTACTTGTTCACAAACTTTAAGTCCACTATTGTCCTCCAGTCCCCGTTCTTCTTGGAGACAGTAAAGAAGAAGGAATAAATGCCCATCCCCTTTTGGTCTGTTGGAACAGGCTCTATTGCTTGGATGTCCAACAAATGGTTTTTTACAGCCCATGTCCTGTTTCTCTTTACTGCGTTTTTGTGCACTGGAGAGACGACAATCATTTTTTTGGGGAGTGGGACATGCAGAATTCTTGGTCCATGCATCTGGGCGAGGGCTTGCCATGCCTGTCTGAAGAGTGTCAGGCATTCCCCCACCGGAGGCAGTATATAGTCATGCCCTAGGGGCTTTGTGGGTTTTGTCACCTTTTTCTTGCCTATTTCAATTGGGTCCAGTGTTCCCTCTAAGCTGAGTTAGTGTGAGCTAGCTCACTTTTTTAAGCCTCCAGCTCACACATATTTGTCTTAGCTCAGGAAGCATGGCTCCAAAGCAAACTAATTTATGCAGTAGCTAAATCGCTCACTCACAACTTTAATGCCAGTAGCTCACAAAGTAGAATTTTTGCTCACAAGACTCCACAGCTTAGAGGGAGCATTGATTGGGTCTAGAGAATTTGTTTTTGAAACCTCCTTGTCAAAAGGGCTGTCTATTGTTGTTGTTACCTCATGCTACCTTCTGCTATCCTGGCAAAACCTGGGTAGAGTATGGTGCATACAAAAGGAAGACGAGATTGCTCCCTTGTCTTCCAGGTGAACAATTTTGGAGAGGGCTTTCTTTTTATCCCATGTCTCCACCAAGATTTTTTTCCAGTGGATCTCTGAAAAGTTTGTTGTCTTGAAATGGGTAGGTGGTAACAATGGCCTTGGACTGAAAATCTGTAGGCCATGCCCTGAGCCAAAAGATGCGATGGATGGCAGAAGTAGATGCCATAGCCTTGGAGGTGAACACCATGGTATTCAGGGTAGCATCTGCAGTATAAGAGATGGCCTTCAGGACCCTACTGGCTCCCTCCAGAAGTCTGCGATTGTTGTCTGGTAACACCTGGATCACCTCTGTGGATCAGCTTCCTCATCCATACAACAGATGCTCTGGACACAGTAGATGCAGCAGCAGATGCCTTGATTGCCATGGCATTGGCTTCATGAGCCTTTCTCAAACCAAACTCTGTGCACTTGTCAAGATTGTTTCTTAAATTGCCATGGCTGTCTTCAGAGACTAATCCTGAAGACTGCAGAGCTGTTACCGGAGCATCAACCAATGGTACCTGCAACAGACTTGAAGCAAATGATGATATGGGATACCTGGAAATGGTTTGTTAGACATTGTTTGTTAGACATTCTGACTTCATCTTTTTACATAGAAATCCGGGAAAAGGAAAGCCTGTTCAGAGTAGTTAACAGGGGGGAAGAACTCATCAATGATTTCATCCCCCTCCATTTGTTCCTTTTTATCAGCTTCCTTGCTTCCTGAGGATTGAGAGCTCTGAATGTGAAGAGCTGATAGGGTTTTAGAAAGCAGGTATTGAAAGTCCTCTCCCTTAAAAAAGCAAAAGGATTGCTCTGGGGCAGCAGGCTTTCTTTCCTCTTCTTCATTAGAAGAGAACTTCCCCTCCTCCTTTTCACTAGAAACCTGAGACAAACGGTCCTCTTCGAATGGCTCATATATGCCCTACCCCATAAGGAACTCTTTTTGGGCAGCCTCAGTGGGCCAGGAATGTCTGTCCTTATGCCTCCTAGGAGTGGAGTGGAAGGGATGGGGATCTAGAGTGAGGGCCCCTACCCCCCCCCCAAAAAATGGGCAATCTCTTCTCTCATGGCCTTCCTGAAAAAGCCATCGCACTGGGGGAGAAGGGGAAGGACCCAGATTCGCTATCATTACTGGCATGTGATTCAGCGTCATCCTGCTCTCCATGCACCCCATAGGACTGGCTCAGAGCAACTTGGGTGCCCTCATTATGCCCATATGACCCAGGGTGTTCCATTTGCGGGAGTAGGCACTGATCACCATTCCCATCTGCGGCAAAACACTGGCCAGTGGGTCTTAAAATGGCCACCGCAAGTGGCGCAGGCTCTTGTGCTCTAGTTTTGGCATGCTCTGCCATGCTACCCTCTCCTTGCTCCTCCATGGATGCTGTGGCAGCTCTCTTCCTATGCATGGTCTTATTCCCATTGATGTGCCATTGATTTGGAGGTATAAGTTCTCACCAAACCTGAAATAGTTCTGATGGAGAACAAATAGGCAGAGTTCAGCGGCAAAAGCTACTGTGGTGTTGTCAAGGATGAGGTCTCTAATGACTTGCACTGTATCCTGATGGGGGATGTGGTGTACAAAAACTCAATATCCATGGTGTCTAGAATGCTGTTTTCTGAGAGATGGTCGATGGGCTGCAGCTTCCTCAGGAAGTCTGTGGTATCATGGACATAGCTGGGGGTATTAATAATGTATGGTCTCAGGATGGAATCCATATATCCTGATACTCCTACAGTGATGGTATTTATACTTGAGACAATGGGATATCCAGGGTTGCCAGGTTTATGTATCTTTGGAGAGAGGTAGAAAGTGTCTGGTTGAGATTCTTAAGGTGTATCCACATACATTTGTTCCAGTATGTATGCTGGGATTTTCTTCATGATTTTGCTGTGTTCTCACCGGTATACATTTGTAGGGTTTAAGGACAGCAGCCTGTCGAAACTGGTGTTTTATGAGTTGTCACTCAGCTTTTTGTGTCTAGTTTGTCTTGTTCATTATAACAATGGCTCCTCCCTTGTCAGCTTGCTTTATTACAATATCTGATTATTCAGGCTGCTTATGGCATTCTCTGTGCGGCTGATGCTGGATCTTGAGCAGTGTTTTTTGTTGATTATTTCAGCTTGGGCTCGGTGGTGGAAGCATTCTATATATAGGTCCAGTGTGGTGTTGCAGCCTTCAGGGGGAGTCCACATGAAGTCCTTCTTTCTGTACTGTTGAGTGGGAGCTAATTGGTCACCCTTATACTGTTCATTGGTAGAAGGGTAAGGAGGCAGCTGTTCAGTAGTAGATTGTTGAAGCTGAGAGGAGGCTGTCTGACCGAGCATGTTCTGTTTAGTGGGACAAAAGGATAAGCCTATTGAAAAGGCTTCAAGATGGATACAAAATACTTTTAACAGAAAAAATTATAAATATATTAGGAGGTAAAGCAGAAGAAAAATTTTGTGCAGCTAGAAGCATAATTATTTTGCAAAAGAAATGGCATCCCTTTAATATTTCCCTAGTTAAAACATATGCAGGTCTTCAAAATAAAACTAATGATCCCAATATAAGACAACACCTGTTGTTAACTGTACTGTACAAGCACATAAAAAAGCCAAATGGTGTGACTTTATTTAGTGGATGAAGTAATTAGTCTAGCTTTTCTGGACTAGTCTTTGGAAGCCAAGCAAATTGGAGATAATTTGGTTTATCTAAAAATTGAAATAGATGCGACTGGTTGTAATTGTGAATACTAACAAAAACTTGACATGGGAGAATATGAGACCCATCACCATTCCCCCACACTATTCATTAAAAGCATTCATATGGCAGCCCTTCCCTACCCCCATGTATCCAGTCAACCATGAGAAGCTGATTTGGAGAACCTCTTCATCCATGAATGCTACAGGGTGTTCCCGAGTTTTCCTTACATTCATAACCTATAGTCTTCAGTGTTCCTGCCAAGTGTCCTAACTAGAGCATTAACTGTCACTAAAGGATCAGATCTATTTTAAACACCTCAGCCTCCATAGATCAACAGGTAGTGGGGGAAATACACTCTACTTCACACCAGTCTAAGAAAGACCCCAAGTTTTTTTTGTCTGGGTCTGAAGGAATCAGCTACTCCTTCATTGCCCAGTTAGGCATTTTCATGCAGCAAATCATACACCCTGAGAGGCAGAACATACATAAATACAGGTGCCTCTATGCTCAGGCTCCTAGCCAAGCTGTTGGCCTCAAAGCCCTTCATCTCATTTTGCACAGAAGATGCATGGGCAAAAAAGAGCCTTCTCACCATGCAAAGGTGGGGTCTGACCTTTAAGTAGCAAAATACCTCAGATTTTACAAGGAAGTGATATATATACCACGTATATTCCAGTTGTTCCCACAATACTAAGTACCCTGGCTTCAAAAGTTATGGTAAATTTGTATCTCTAGTTGAAGATGAAGATCCAGTCAGATAATCTGCCCCAGTAGAATCCCTATGTAAAAATAATCTCTATTGACAAATCAGAAAAATCATTTTTGTTCAGACTGTTGTCTCTTAATCTCTTGCACAGAAGGAAATGAAATCAGTTCAGCATTTAAGACCCTCAGATTTCACAATTTAACTATAGTCTTCAGGGGGAAATTTACAAAATGTTAGCATTGCTTTTGGCTGTATTTAAACTGCACATCGGACATAGGCATGTGTGCCCAGATGGACAAGGGGAACTTTTAAAAGCTTATTATGTTGTCTAAGGCTTTCACAGCTGGAGTTCATAAGTTGTTGTAGGTCTTTCGGGCTGTATGGCCATGGTCTTGACATGTAGTACCTGTAGTACTCTCTGTGTCAAGTCATTGTGCCATCGACACATAGAGTACTTTCTGTGTTATACCTCTGAGGATGCCAGTCACAGCTGCTGGTGAAACGTCAGGTACTACAATGCCAAAACCATGGCCATACAGCCTGGAAAATCTACAACAACTAATTTTAAAAGTTTATTTATCAACATTTTAAAATGCAAAAGTTTTCTAGCACTTGACTTTATCTTAGGAGACTCTACTGTCCTTTGAAAACATAACAGTACTCTGACACATTCAGCTTTAGTACAGTATGAAATGAGCTTTACCTTTTAATATCTGGACAGAGGTACATTTCACGGTAGGAACAAGCTTCAAAACTATTAGTAGAAAAGCTAGCACCAAGGACAGCTCCATGGTTTGATGGCCTTCTGGCAAGAAAGCTTCAGTGGATTGGATTCCTTCCCAAGGGCTCCTTTAATCCTATAAAACAGAACTTGGCTGTAGAGGGATATTTCTCCCTAGTTATTCTAAAGTATGTATGTATGAATGATCAAGAGGAAGCTGGTTTACCTTACAGGGCTGTTGTAGGGATTTCAATAAGATAATGAGCTGGATGTAATGTGCCATCAGTAGAATTCCACTAATGGAACTGAACTTTCCCACCTTGCCCTATAGCCAACTGTCCTTGTAAAAGGCTGCTTTTGGGGATGATCCTCAACATATATGTCTGAGACTTTAGTGAGGTTTGCAATGAAAGGTGCAAAAATTATGCCAGCAAGAGGAAATGGAACTTTGGATTCAACCTTAGATGTAGATCCTTTGAATACTGAATGCACTGTTTAAATGCTAACTGTTATTGTGAACTGATCTGGACCCCAATTGACTAAACTATACAGACAAAAGGAAAGATGACTGCACTCTCCTGTATCATTCCCTTCCCTACTCATTGCAAAGCCTGTGTTATCAGGGGACTTGGAATTTCTTTTCTGCTTAGTTTTTCCCTTATAGAAGTGTGTGCACAGAATGCTTTGTGAAAAGATAAATAACATATTTACTTTATGACCCCATGAGCTCCCATTCTGTCTCTCAGTGGTATAATGGATCCCTCATATTGAAACTTTGTGCTTCCTATTTTCTATGCTGTCTTCTGCTATGATTATATGTTTTGCATCTCAGTTAACAGTTTATTTTCATACAGCCTAATTGCTGTTCATGATCTCTGTGTTTTTGTACTGCAATTATTCAGCTGTTCTTTAGAGGCACAAGCTACACTGAAGTAGCTTTCATTCAACAGTTCCTTTTGTTGAAACATTTTTTCCATTCATTGAAATCACTAAATATATTAGAATTTTCTTATTGGGGTGCTGTAGTGGCAAAAAGAATGACACAGTGTTCCAGTCTCTAGCCATTTCCAGAATTAACACACCACCTTAAATTCATGTAAGAGAAGCTGTAATTGTTTCACATCTATACACACACACACACACACACACAACCATTTATTGATTGCATGCTGTATGTTACAGCAAATACTAAACTAGAAAGAAGCTCAGGGTGCACTTGGAAGCTGCTTTGAAATAGGCACTTGACTGAAGGAGCCAACGAGGCCTCCAAAAGTGGCAAAGAAGCAAAGCTCTGCAATAACTTGATTGATGAGCCTCCATGCACAGCACAATTGCATTATTATGTTTCTCAATGTATATTTAGATAACTTTTAATTCTGGGGATTTAAAGTCCTTGTTCAGCAATAACAATCCCCACAGACAAGATGCGAGATGTTGTGCAGCCAGCACTTCTAGATACTCACTCATTCTAATGAGCATTCACCTGCCAAGCTGGCTTAACAGCAAGTCAAGCCCACATATGTTATAGATAGTGTTTCTTGCATGCTATTGACAGTGAAGTCTTGTGCTTTCCAGTCCTCACTCCCCTGATTAAAAACAGCACATTAATAGGATGGTATGGCAGGGGAAACCCTTGAACCCCATTTACAAATCTTTATGAGTACTCCTCTGGATTTCATTTAGAGAAAACAATTATATCCAAACAACATGCTGTTTTTGTAGCCCATCCAGTCAGTGTTTTTGTAGTGCACCGTAGTACAATCTCCATTTATTGCAGCAGTTGCTCTTTCACGGTCCTTTCAGTATTTTTTGGAAAGGCTGATGAAACCACAACAGAAAGGTGGAATAG
Organism: Gekko gecko; assembly: GCA_029375565.1. NCBI lineage: Eukaryota > Metazoa > Chordata > Lepidosauria > Squamata > Gekkonidae > Gekko > Gekko gecko. The sequence continues at coordinate 120,532,673 of JAPDNY010000004.1, forward strand.
GAAATGCTGTAATACACATCATATTCTTTTTTTCAGATTTAGAAGCAAAAAGCAGAAGCCTCATATGATATATCTTCTGTTGTTTCTTTATACAAAATTAGCACATCAGGGCCAGCCCTATTCCCAACAGGATAATTTGGCAAACGTAGTAGAGAGCAATATATGAGAGTGCATATCCAAATATCCTATGTCTCCATAGGTGGCCTGAAAGTGTACAATCTAGCATGGGCGTTTCTCCATGCTATGTCTCTTATTCTTAAAGACAATATGATGCAAAGGTTATTGAAAACAGGAGAGCCCTGTGCTACTTAGACTGTTAGGCCCACATCCCAGTAACTTATGATGGAGACTCTTGCGTTCTTTTATGACTGCAGGCCTGTCATCACCATTTAAACCAATCTGGTAGCCTGACTGCAAGTCAGAATGCACATGCAGCCATAACCGGAAGATAAGATCATTTTTTAAATGTTTCCAATGCTTTTGGCCTAGAGTATTGTCTTTGCTTTGTACTCCCAAATTATTTTAAGTTATATCATTAGCATATACAAGTTAAAAGCCACAGCTACAAAGTAATAATTTTTAAAAAATCATGGTGGTGGAAACTAAGGAAATGTCTGCACTCAATTGCATTGGGTTGGATCCAGCCAGCTTCTTCACTAACCTAATTCCCTCCTTTATTTCAGCTCCCATTACACATGTCTTTCACTTATGCAGGTCCCATGATCTGCTTAGACTTTTGGTGGTAAAAGGGCCATTTTCCTCCCTTTTTAGCCAGTGTAACAGCTGGTTTACAGCTAATTCTTTGCCGGCTGTCAAACGTACACAACACACACACAAGGCAAGTTTGCAGGAAATAATTTATCTAGTGAGCATTTTCTATAACCCTAACACTTTGTGCATATGCATCCACATTTGTATAAAGTTTTACCTAGTGTTATAGTTTGAAAGCTTCACTGGATGAGTATTTCCTAATGTGTGGTGAATCACAGGCCAGCGCTCTGTAATGACCACTCCTACCCATTGTGTCACTCTCTTTCTCTCTTGTCCTCCATGCCAGCTTTTCAAATTCTCAGTTATTTCTCCCTTTGCAACAATAATAAGGGCGGAAATCCAACTCTCAGGTAGAAAGTAACTTTATGGCAGTAGCTGGAAGATGGGGGAGGGGGGAAGAGTGACAAATATAAGGGAGCTGTTCCAAGTATGTAGAAAAGTGAGAGGAGAGAAAGAGACACATGCAAGGGCTGTATCTTGGTGATGCACCATCAGCAGCCCAACCTCTCTCCCAGCCCCCTGTAGCACTCTACATATACTGTGGAAGTTGTACTGCACCAAGGCCCTCTCCACAAACTTCACACATCTCCTCAATGCAGCTCCCCATGTGCCACCTCAGACTCCAGCTCTGGTCTGGCTGGTGGTGGAGGAGGAGACAACAGCAAGAGTACTCCAGTCTCTGTTAAAGAATTTTTTCAAGATAAATACTCATATATGGCTGTTCCTCCCTGCTCAGGGCTGACAATTCTTTTAAAAGCTCTCTTTAAAACTTCCTTTATAAAGCTACAGTTTTAACCAATACTAAATTGCTCCTTTGTTATAACTAGGGGGCATGAAAGGAAAAAAGAATCAGTATTTTTCAGATTCAGATATAACAGAACTGGAAAATATTGGTAAATACCAAATTTTCCGAGTACCATACCACTATACTATTCAGACTTCGGAAATATTTGGTATTTCTGAATGTATTCAGGTCTATTATACTCACAGAGAGGGAAGGGAGAGCGAGAAGGAATGTTTAAATGCCTTCCCTTCCCTGCCCAAGCCACCTAGCCACTTCCACTGGTCAGTTTCAGTCCTGCCAGTCAGCTGCTAGGTTTAGGCCATTTAAAACTAGCACAGTGTAGTGAAACTGACCAGTGGAAGTGGTAGGTGGCTGGGGAAGGAAGGAAGAGGGAGAAACATGTTTAAACACCTTCCCTTCCCTTCCCCAACTGGGGGGCTGGGGAAGGAAATAAACAGTGAGAAGGCATTTCCTTTCCTTCACCAGCCACCTCAATGCTGCAGGGAGACTGGGGACTCTGTTTCACTGCCCCCCATTTCTAAGCAGGGGGCAATGAAAGGAAAGGGTGAAATGGCTTTCTGCCATTTCAGCCTGACAGCAGCCAGGCTCACCAACCCCATCACTAGGCTGAAATGCTGGTCAGCAATTACACTGGTCAGTTTCACTAACCTTCACTTGGAAGCAGAAGGGAGTGAAACTGGCAAGTTTAATGGCTGGAAGTAAAGGGAAGGCATTTAAACCAGTTGGCTGGTGGCTCCGCCTGTCAGCTGTTATGTTTAAATGGCTAGCAGCTCAGTTTTGGTATAGCTTAGTAGTAAAGGTAAAGGTTTCCCTTGCTCGAAAGCCATCTAAATCCGACTCTAGGGGGCGGTGCTCATCTCCGTTTCCAAGCCAAAGATCCAACGCTGTCTGAAGATTTCTCTATGGTCATGTGGCTGACATGACTAAATGCCAAGGTCACAGGGAACGCTGTTACCTTCCCACTGATTTTGCAATTACTTGCAATTTCTTGCTTTCGAACTCTTAGGTTGTCAGGAGCTGGGGCCAGAGATGGGAACTCATTCCATCACATGGCACTAGGGTCTCAAACTGCTGAGCTACTGATGCAACTCAGCATCTTAACATCTGAGCCATCATGGCCTAATGAACCAATAGCTTAATGAACCCATATAAATCCAAACAAATTGTCTTTTTTGGGGCTCAGCTATATAGGTAGCCTGAAAAATACTTATAAGGTATTTTTTGGGTATTTTTTTGGCTCGGTTTATGCTGAATGCACACCCCTAGGTATAAACACTTCTCCCCCACACATATCATGTTGTTATAATGGAGACCTCTTAATTTCCCTACTCAGTCAATCCATGATGTATTGGTTAAATCTTTTCTCTGATAACAATGCAAGCAGTGATAAAACTCTACCATTCTGAAAGTAGTTAACAGTGGTATAATGCTCAGTGTTAAGCAGTTTTGAGCAAACAGCTGTTGAGTAGCATTTGACATCTCATGCATGGTGGTTCTTACTCAGTGATAAAATAATCATGTCTATCTTCTAAGTTTAGATGGAAACTAGGGATGCTTTCACAGTTTGAACCCCACTAAGTCTTTTGTATGACACTGAGGTTGAAAACTAGGCCATTTTACATGTGATTTACCTGCACTGATATTTCTGCTTTTTAGGGGAAAGGAAATATGCTGTCATGTATGATGAATGCAACCAATTGTGCTGTCTCAGGTAAGCAAAACATGACATTTGACCACAAATGGTAAGTATACACATCTTCCTAAATAGAATAATATCTCTAGCAAAATCTCAGTATGTGAAGTGGTGAAGAACCAACTTCAATGTTTAATTTGAGCCAAGGCTTCACCTGTTATTTTTTTTTAACCAAGACCTGACCATGGAAACGATATCTTCCATATTGTACATAAGTTTTTTTTTCTTCACTGCATCTGCATGATGATAAAAAAATTAAGTAAAATATGTCCTGATGGTTACTACAGTGAGTTTCTTAGAATCTGGAGGGGGGATTGAAGGAGAAATGGAAAAGGAGAGGGTGATCAAAGACTGGAATGTAACCTCTACATACAGCATGCTTCAATGCCAGTTGCTTGGCATTCATAACAAAGTCAGCTGCATCTTTTGTATGGTATTTTGCTGGTTTCTCACAAATATCTGGTTGGCCACTGTGGAAAATGAGATGCTGGAATAGATGGTTGCAAGATTATAGTTTGCCTGGGGCATGAAAAATAACAACAAAGAACCTTGAACCAGTCTTGGATCACAATATCAAGTAAATTTGGACTTGTGGGTCACTATCAAATAAAGCAGAGAACCTATGCACTGAATGAACTTCCAGTAGGGATGTCCAAACACTTACAGCTTTGGACTCAGTCGCAATTGCCAGTCACAAATATATCCCCCGACTGATTCATGATTGGATTGAGTATTTGCTGAGCCATTCTTTGGAGTTTATAGGGTAGATGAACATCTAGCACAACAGCATACACACATGCCTGTGCATGGTGTAACATGCAGTTTTGCAAAGGACAATGGGTGCTGTATTTATCTCCCATCAGTATTTAGCAATAGCCCAGTAGTCTACTGCTCATGATCTAAGGAAAGTAAACTGGACAAGGAACTATTATTAACTGAAACAAATATACGTGCATCTTTTATGGTACACTTTCCTTCAATTGCTTATGAAATGTTATCCTCCATTTTGTGCACCACTCCAATTACTCTCCCTTCTGGATCAAGAATGACCTGGTACACCAGGGATGCAATCAGACGAGCTGTTTGATCCATTCTCATTGTGTTCTCATGACAGCTTTGAAATGCACAATCAGATAGCAACATCTGTTACCCGTTTGCCAGTCGTTGGCCTCCTGCACTCACTCCTCTTCCAGAATGAATGTGATGGCTGATCAATTAACTATTATAATAATTTGTTTGAATTTCAATAGGAAACAAAAACTGTATTAACAATTTCATTAAAAATACACATATTGCATTGGGGGTCTAGTTTCTACCCACATCAAATTTTAGCGTAGCTTGGGGTAGAAAATATCCCACATCCTATAATGCTTGTGGCGGCAGAAGTTATTAAGTTTGACAATGCCAAAACATCCAGAGTTTCAAAATATACTTTCACATGAGATAGAATCTTTCCTTTGAGTATATATGCCCCTCCTCTTTTTTCACATTGAATAACCAACATCAGTTTTGCCCCTTTCAAAGCCATAATTTTTATTTTCCATTTGAACAAACAAAAACAATGTTTTGAATGTAAGATATAGAAAGCTAACACAAACTGCCAGGCATTTTAAACAAAAGTATCCAATATTAGTAAATCCTAACACTGCTTGAATCTGGCATGTTGTTTCTATCTCAATAACATATTGTTTGTGGCGAAAGATATGCAAGATCTTTGGTTGTATCAACCTACAGGCAATCCTGACTCTTCATTTTATTGCTGCTGTGAAGCTTGCAAACAAATATCCCACAGTTGGCACATATCCTGCTGGTTTGTTAATCTGTTGCCTTAGGACAAACGCAACAACATCCACTTGTTGATGTACTTCTATTTATTGATGTAAAAGCTTCTCAAGGCACTTGCAGGCCAGTGTATCCAAGTCAAACTAGAGATCACTTGATGTTTTGGCTCAGGCTGAGCATTTCTTCCATTCTTTGATGTATCTAGGAATATGTTGTTGAAGGCTTTATCTAGGAATATATCATCTCTTTCTCCAGATTTACAAGGAAAACCCTTCTTCCCATCAGAAAGGTAGGCAATGGCAGCAACATGCTGAAGAACAGCACCACTGGCCACCTATTGATTTTCCACTTGCATGTATGATCTGTAACAAAGTGCTCAAGATTAACTATCCCACTTTTTTTGCATTGTAATATGCGACTATATCTGGTGTCTCCCCCCCACATGACAGAAAGGAGAAGTACAGCTTTGCCTTTCTTGGAGACATATAAAACAAGTGCATATTCTTTGTTAAAACCAAATACAGATGACAGTTCTTCTCTGGATGGATATGGCTACATTGTGGGGGGGCAGTTTATGGCTTGTTCCACCAAGTGGTGCCAACATACATCAGGTTTTTAGTTAGTGAAGCTAGACTTTTTTTAAAAAAGAAAAATATTTGCCTACTACATTTCTCTGATTGTGGTTCCAAAGTTTGACCAGTATTATCACCACATGGTATGACAGCTGGGATTCATGTAATGTCCCAGGCTATCTGCCCAGATGAACATGGTTTTGAGATGATATTATGTTTCAGCATCACAACACTACCATATTTTAGCTCATATTTGTCATGTTTACTTGGAATATTGCTTGAATTGCCCCTGAACCTGACCAACAGCTCATCTATGATAAGGCCCATTCCTGGTGTGCAGCACTTTGGAAGCTGCTCAATAAACATAGTCTAGATGTCATGGAAGCCTACATTCCATTTTTGTATGCTTGTTATCAGATCTCATATACTTTGTAATCGTGCAAAATCTCCCAAACTTCATTGTTACTCTGAAGCAGGGTATTCCTGATGGTTCATCCCACATTTCCTCCAGGGTTCATGATGTGCATTATACCCCTGCCAGAAGCAGAAGTCCAAGTATGCCTTCACCTCTACATTCTCAAGGGCTTTTCACACTTTCACATTGTTGAAGTTGCTTTTGTTCTACTGTCTGAATACCTGCTTTGCCTCTCTGTTTTGTTTCACAGAAAATAAGGAAAGAGAATGTTTTCTGTGTACATTAGCTCAAAAATTTCCAACACCGTATCTTTCTGGCCATCCCTTTTTGGCTGTGAATATTCACGTACAATATTTCCGGCTGTTCTATCATGAACCAGCTGTGGAACTTTGGACTAGCTCCTTTCATTTCTGCCTCTCAAGGCATCAGTATTACTACTTTCTTCAGCACCAGCTGGCTCTGCAGCTGCTATCATCCCACATCTGGCTGTTCTGCCTGTTGGACAACCACAGACATGAGACTTGCCTCTTCCCTGTGTCTCTAGCAGCCTTTACTAAGGTTGCTCCTCATCTGTGGATGTACTTGAGCTTGAGGAATGTTCTGAAGAGGCACAATCTTCTGGTTCTGAACAACATATTCTTCATTTTCAGATCCAATACGATCATTTTCAGAGTCACTGTTCAAGACCACTCCAAGAACCTCTTCAGAACTCAAATGTGCATGTTTGATGCCACCTCCACCCTTTAATGAAAATATAATACAGGCATAGACTGGAATACTGGGTATTACTCAAACCCCACCTGTGCTACTACTACCCATCTGAAAACATTTGCCCATTTTGAAACCATGCCACCCAGAATAAAAGTTCTGACACAGGCACAATTATGGTGTAGTTGCGAGGGGGGAGGGTTGTTCTGAAGCAACTGGCTGGGCAACCTCCATAAAACGCCCTGTGTATTTCTAAGGGCATTTCTGCATGAGTTTTTCCATCAGTTTTGGCCCAGCACTGGCTTTTGTTTACCCTCTGATTTCTGCACATATTTTTATGCCTTTGATTTTCATGAGTTCCCCCCACCCCCGGTGTTTTTTTCTGGCTCTTTGGAGACCACTTTTTGCCTCATGAATAACATTTGTCATTTTCTTTGTCCTGCCCACTCCCACCCACCTCCAGACTACTTTTTGATGATTGGACTGTGGTCATCAAACCACAAAAATGTTTTTGTTTTGTTTTCTAAAAGCCCCCAAAATATTGATCAATCATGAGAACATTGCAAAAATAAGCTTAGCAGGTTTTCTGAATTCTCAGCTTTAAGGAATGTGCAGAAGAAAATGAACTGACTTCGCAACTGTGAAAATGCAGAGGGAGGGCAGACATGTGGAAGAAACCAGCCCAAATTGATTCCGCTGCTTGTGAATGGACTTCCAAGAAAATTGGAAGTAAGTCAGGTGTGTAGAAAAGCTTTAAAAAAAGCTAAACAGCAGACAGAATACCACAGGAAAGTACTTAGCGATCAGAAATAAAAACTCAACAATCTTGATGAAGCTACACTGTCCTCTCTTGCAAGATCTGTGTCTCCAGAAGCATTCTAACAGCTGACTGAGACTGCAGACTGAAAACCAATATATACTTGGTTTCTCTCTAACAAATTTGTATTCAAATGGAATGTATTTGTGGCCATCAGCAGGAACATTAGCTCTCAAGTCACCTTAGAAAGCTTTCCTAGACTTTAACCCTGAAATGTTATTAGGTCATCAGGTCAGGCAATCAAGATAAACAATAGCTCTCCAAGGGTACCTTAAAATGACTTTCCTGGAGCAGTTTATTATGAAAAACTCACAGGGTATTTTTTACTCTAACAGGTTACATGAGCTGGAGAGGGAGGGGAACGTACTCCAATGTCAAAATCCATTGATTTCTGGGGTCATTTTTCCCCACCAGGGTGCTTTTTTGTTTACAGAAAGCAAACTGTAAGTGGGAAGTGGCTGTACTTTGGAGACCCTGTTTACTACTATACAAACAACTACGCCCTAAAAAGGTGTGTGTGCGTGTGGGGATTCTAGAACCACTTTTCAATGCATTATGCCAAAAAAACCCAGACAACTGGTGTAGGAAAATGCTCCCAAATACAAAGCAGACAAAATATTGCTTACTGATGTATCCAAAAAGATAATTACAAATTAGTTTTAAAAACCCTCATTTTTGATATATTTCTATAATCTATCCCAGTGTTACATATGTTTCATTCACACTTGATAAAATGTAGAAAGGTCATATTCTTCTCCAGAAGTTTGAGGGTATCTAGCATTTGCTATTTCTTCTCTTTTTCCAACTTACAATATCTCCTTTATAAACGATGATCACAAGTGTCTCTCATGTATCATTTTGGCCACTGTTAAAAAATTCAGAATGAACAGACAGTCCAAGCAACAATAACAAAATATTCAGGTATAACGTTCAGAGAAATATAGCTTTCATTTTGGAGATAATAATTCTGGTTATAATTTCATATACAGTATCTATTACCACATCCTGATAGTCTGCTACCTCCATACAAACTTCCTATATATGCATCTGCATTGACATAATCCAGCAAAAAACCCCATTCTACTTATATATCTTATTCAATTTCTGTGATACCATCTCTGAATTATTTCTAGTTACCACGTTATTAGGTTTAGACAAAGAAATATTGATTGGATGTTCAAAGAACCATATTCCATTCTTCCAGTTCCTGAACAAAAACTCTTTGGTCACTGCAATTTATATCAATCAAGATCAGTGCTGGAAGTTTCTAATAATAAATAAAAATATGGGACATAATCTCGTTTATTCATCCTTCATTTTCCATTGCAGATAATGGATTGTTCACATTATTTTGTGACATTACTTTGATTAGAAAATGTTTAATTTAAAAGTACTAGGATACCACCAAATCCTACCTTTTTCTTTGTTTAAAAAGCATAGAGATATATCATTAATAATAATTACTATTACTCATGGTCCACACTGGAAAACTCCAAGACATTATCTAGATTGTGAAATAGAACCACTTTTAACATGGAGATACCTGGATACCACTTATTTTGGAGCTTATTTCAAATTTACGGCAGGTTTTGGTGTCAATATATTATACACAATATGATTTTCCTTTTCTAGTTTTTCCTATAGAACAAGATTTACTTAAAAATACCATTACATATTCCACTTTCCTGAATATTGAAAAGTTCTAGGACGGCATATCAAGGTTTGGCTTCCTTTGGATGAGATTACACAGGAGACTTATGGTGTTCTCATGATATTCTCCTTATTTACAAACATGGACCTAACTTTGATGCACTTTCAAGAGAAGTCTCCAGCCACTGGTAGACCAGAAAACAAGTCTCATGTTGCCTCCAAGCAAAGGCTGAAAAGCCAACAGAGCATGTGTAGGATCAGGTTCCCCTTTATATTGATCTTATTATACTCAATGGTGACAATGGCCTCTTAGTGAAACAAGCCTCTCCCATAACCTAGCATGCAGACCATTAATCAAGATCTCACAGTACAGTAAATAATCAGGAATACACTAGAACTGGTTGTCTTGTCACTCAAGCCTTAGAGAGAACTAAAGCCCACACTATCTTTTCCTACTTGTCCAGTAACATAAATTTGAAGTATAAAACCTTTTCCTAAACCTGAGTCCAGTGAGAGATAAACAGGGCCCCTTCCAGTACAGCTTGCCCTTCAACTGTAACTTCACCTCAACTCCTTATCTGGAAATGTTTCTAGGAGCATGCAACTCCATCTTTCATACATTTGGTGAATCAAGAGGTATACCAGTTGGGTCAGGTTTCAAGTAGTTATGACTCATTTGGCTAACATTTGGAAGGTTTTCCAATATTATTTGGTTCCTTTATTCCCTATGGTATGGGTGTCAAACATGTTGCCCACGGGCTGGATCAGGCCCTTGGAGGGCTCCAATCTGGCCCGCAAGGCCCTGGTTGTTTCCTTCTTCCTTTTCCAGTTCTGTTGCTGCTGCTACATCACAGCTTGCTTTACCAGACTCTCAATCATACAGGAGAGATAGATAGGCAAGCCTCTCCTGTGCAATTGAGAGAGTTTGCTAAAGCACTGGCTGAGGCTCCTCCTCCCAGGGGGAGGGAGGGAATCAACCAGAGCTCACTTCCTGGCCAGGCTGCCTCAATTGTATACAGGAGACAAAGGGAAGCCTTTCTTCCCTTCCACTGGCTGGGGCTCCTCCCTGAAGGGAGAGAATGAGGGAGAGCTTGCTTTGCTGGGCTGCCTCAATCACATGGTACCTTTAAGACCAACAAAGTTTTGTTCAAGGTATGACCTTTTGTGTGCCTTGATACAGTGTATTCTGCTGGTCTCCTTATGCCAGGGCTCTCCTGGGTGCAACTGGGTTCCCTCCCCCTTTTCACTGTATTCATGCCCTCATGATCCTGTCCGTCTCAGTAAGAAAGCAATGTGAACTATTTAAGAGGAGGAATAACAACAAGACAGTAAAATGGATTAGGCTGAGAGTGTGTGTTGAGACCAAGTTCACCCAGCACATTTCCTTTGTAGGAAGCTGTAGTTATTTCTCTGGGGAAGACTATAGTTCAGTAGATAAATAAACATTCCTCAGTCTATGTCAGGATGCCTTCTCATGTTCTTAACCAGCACATGAAGCAACTTATGTACAAAAGCTTGTAATGCCCAGCCATTTCATGTTTTCCCCTGGATCCTAGAACACTGAGCATGAGATTTCTGTAATGAATGTCAATAAATCAAAAGTAGGTTTGCAGTTTACAGAAACACACCCAAACAGCATACTCATGATTGCTACAGCACAGACATTCCGATGCAATAATTCAGAGCAAGAGGTGTCAGTTATCAGAGACTGTTAAACAGACAAAATATTGTAACAGTGCTAGTGTTTTAAGCATGTTTTATTTAAAGTTTTAAAAATCTTTAATTGTATTTGTCTGTGTCCTTTATAAAGTTTATATCTCTGCTACCTGGTATTACATTTTATGACACACATGGCCCAGCCCAACAAAGTCTCATTTAAGTCAGATCCAACACTCATAACAAATTATTTCTACACCCCTGCCTTATGGGAAATTTTTTTAGGGCTGGAGGGGCTGTTTTTTAAGCTAATGGCACCAAAATAGCTGTGGAGCTGCAGGTGCCTGTCCACTATACAACTTAAAAATTTCAGGTAAATTGGACCAAGAGGTCCAGTTCTATGGACCCCTGAACAAGGTGACCCCAGACATCCTCCACTGTTTCCTATGGGGGGGAGGGTTCCAAGCTTTCTCCAGGGCAAACAATAACCAAACACTCCAGAGCAAGCTAACAACCACTGTCTCAAAGCAATCAGTCAATATTGCAATAGCAAAGAAAAGCCTTAGCAACAATACAGAATAAGATAGAGATTCCATCAAGATAAAATTGAAAGGGAAAAAATAGTAAAATAATTTTTAAAATTAAACATTTTCCAATTAATATTAAAATACAAATACAAAATCATCATTAAAATTGTATATCTAAAGGTAAGAGAAAAAGCCCTTACAATCCAGACACAAATAAAAGATGACAAATAACAATTAACCCAAGGTAAAGCAGTCATGAGTCAGACATACTATGGTCAGCATGCCTCCATCATCTTTTTATTTGTCTCAAAGCAAACAGAACCAACAAGCACAAACAACCAGGAAATTCCAGTGAAAGCATGAAGCAATGTGGGAAGCTTAATAAAAAAGTGTTAAATCAGAACATCCAAAACAATGTCAAATTAGAGAATCCTCCAATCAAAATGGTTGCACATTGTTGCAAACCCAACAAATATCAAATTGAAGAACCAAAGCCAATGGAAACCCAAGGATCTAACACAAACCAACCTGAGTGAAGAAAACAATATTACAACTTACAAGACTGAGAGAACTAATTTCAAAGCACAAAGGCCGATCAACCTGTCAAGCCAATACCAAGCCCTGGCAAGAAGATAGGCAGAAACACACAGGAAAAAAAAGAAAAGAAAAAACAGTCCCGGCTCTCAGTATTTCCAGTTACTCCAAAATATTTCCAGGATTTTTCAGGACCCATTTTCTAATATCCCAGAAAATCCTGGGTACCATCCTGAGGCCCAAATATATCCAGAAAACAGTGATAAGCTATTTTTGGATATATATTCAGACCAAAAATATTCAAACATATATTCCTAGTTGGAGAGGAGATATTTGACAAGCTGTTCAAATGTTAAGTGGATTAAGGTGTGTCCATTTGTATAAAAACACTGCTTTCCTCCAGCCACCAGCTACCCATTTTCTCTCAATATTTATAAGGCACACTATGAAAGCGATTTCATTAAAACAAATAATTATTTGGGGTTTTTTTTAAAGCTGAAACCTCCTGCTCAGATGTTTGTGTGCCTTAAGTGTCTGTCCAATAATTTCATTGCTCTTGTCATCAGTTTTGCAGTCACATAATGACTGTGCACATGCCACTGACTTTGCAGGCACAATAAAGCAGGCAATGCATTATATCCAATGTTGGCCTTTTAAAAGATACATCTGATTGTGAAGGGACAAATTTCAAGCAACTCAAAGCTTTATAAGGAGGTCATTTTAATTACCCTACCATGACTTTAGGGGATACAGGACTCTTCTCCAGTCACTCCATCTTATGCTGGGCCTCCCTCTTTTCCTGCTGTCTTCAACTTTCCTTAGCATGATTGTCTTCTCCAGTGACTCTTGTCTTCTCATAATGTGACCAAAGTACAATAATCTTAGTTTAGTTATTTTAGCTTCTAGGGAGAATTCAGGCTTGATTTGATCTAGAACTCACTGATTTGTCTTTTTGGTGGTCCACAGTATCTGTAAAACTCTCTTCTAACACATTTCAAATGTATCACCTTTCTTCCTGTCAGCTTCCTTCATTGTCCAACTTTCACTCCCATACATAGTCATGGGGAATACTATGCTATGAATTATCTAGATATTGGCTTCCAGAGACATATCCTTAAGTTTAAAGGTCTTTTCTAGCTTGTTCATGGCTACCCTTCCGAGTCTCAATCTCTTTCTGATATCTTGGTTGCAGTCTCCCTTTTGATTGATGGAGCCAAGGAATAGAAAATCTGGAACAATTTCAGTTTTTTCATAATCAGCCTTAAAGTTGTGCAATTCCCCAGTAGTCATTACTTTTGTCTTCAACTGTAATCCTGTTTTGGCACTTTCTGCTTTAACCTTCATCAGTAGTCATTTCAAGTCTACAGTGTTTTCTGCTAGTAACATTCTGTCATCTGCATATGTCAGATTGTTATTGTTCCTTCCACCAGTTTTCACTCCACCTTCATCTCAATCTAATCCAGCTTTCCTTATGATATATTCCATATACAAATTGAAGAGTCAGGGAGATAAAATAATCCTTGTCTGACACTTTTTCCAATTGGAAACCATTCTATTTCTCTACATTCTGTCCTAACAGTGGCCTCTTGTCCAGAGTTACATTAATTATACCCCATCTTATGCCCCAATGGGGATCCAAAGAAGCTTACATTATTCTCCTCTCTATTGTATACACATAGCAACCCTGTGAGGTAGACTAGGCTGAGAGAGTGACTGGCCCAAAGGAACACAGCAAATTTCCATGGCAGAGTGGGTATTTGAACCTGGTTCACTTAGATCCTAGTCTGACACTGTAACCACTGCACCACACTAGCTCTCAGTTTTCTCTTTTTCCTTCCTTGGCATCCCCTCCCTGCAAAAAGTCTGGCCAAGTTGCAATAGTAGTACAGTAGCAAATCATTCATGTGAATTGTGTTGTAGCTACTGCCGGGCCCAAACAAGCTGCACAAGTTGTGCAGAGGCTGCTGCTGAGCTCAGATGAGGTGTATGATATCAAGTCATCCAGTACTCACTGCATTACCTGGGAGAGTTTCATAAATTGCATGGTAGCAAGTTGCCCAGTGGTTGCTACTGAGCTGGGCCCAGTGAGTCCTTTCTTCTAGGTCAGGAGAAAGGGGGAGCATGGGTGGACTGGGAGACCAAAATAGCCCTAGAAAGGGCCCTCCCTTTTACTGAGAACCAATATTTGAACAATAGCAATACTGATGTAGCTATTGGGATCTCATTTCTTAAAGGTGCAAGCACTGTTCTTATTCGGGGTGGAGTAACCCTCCCTTTTAAAATTTTCAATTTTTTCTGCAAATCTGGGGCTTTTCTCAGGTTTGTAAAAAAGATCTGCCTTCTCGGTTCAAGGCTTCAGTCTCCAGATTTAAATACCCAGGTCTAGGTATACTAACCTCTGAATGGAAAGATCTGTTCAACAGTGGAACAGGATACCTTGGTCAGTGGTAAGCTGTCCTTCATTGGAGAGGCTGGATGACCATAAGATTTTGTTTTATTTTATTTGTATCCTGCCTTCCCCGCTGTGGCAGGCTCAGGTTGGCTTACAGAATATATATAAATATTAAAACAACAAGATATGTTATGACACAAAAGTTAAATTAAAACCATAGCATATAAAATTTAGATTTCAAAGAACAAAAATATTAATAAAAGACTGCAGCATTCTCTCAGCATCTGGTGGTCAACTACCACAATATTCCAGGTTCTTGCCAGGCTGTTAGTTGTTAAGTTAGTGCTGATGTCGGGGCCAGGGCCACAATATTAAAAGGCAGCACCCTAATCGAAAGATACTTTCATTGCACTGAGCAGGAGCTGAGCTAGGTGACCTTCAAAGTACATTTCATCACTTACACTCTGACGCTGGCATTCTTACATAAGGTGTATCACCACATATTGTTCTGTGTCTGAAAAAAGGGAGCTTTGACTCTCAAAAGCTTATTCCCTGAAACTCTTGATGGTCTCTAAGGTGCTACTTTACTCAAATCTAACTCTGTCTCTGTATGTTGATTACACTAATTACATGGTTACATTACCTTACAGAGCTATCACGCATCAATCAGCTTCCCTATAAGGTAGAGATAGCACAAGACTGTATTGTCAGGCTGTGGTAAGTAACCACTTACATTTTCAGCATTCCATATTTTTGAAATATGAGCATATTTCTTAGACTTCATTCATTTTCACTACAGGACCATTTCCTACTACTACTCCAGGAAGCATTTCCAGGGCAATTTCTACACTTTTCAAAACTTAAAAGGTTCATTTTTCCCTACTCAAGAAGATCTAAGAATTGCCAAAAACAATCCAAAAACCTTCTTCCTTTGCTGCTGCTACTTTGATACTTAACACTCTGCCATCAAATTACTGCAATAATAGATCTGCTGGTTTTCTACCACTCTAAAGTCATGGCATTCTTACACATGGTGTGTTACCACATATTGTTAGAGGGACACCTGTACTCCAGAGGTCATTAATTCATGAGGTTGCCATAAACCAGAAGCAATATGATGGCACTTAACACACACATAATAGATGTAAATAAACAATAATAAAGCTGAAGATTAGGCTTTTGTTGTTGTTTGGTTGTTGAGAGAAGCAGGGAAAGGAGAGAAGATGTAGGGGTTGCCCATAGTTCCCTCTAAACTGCAGTAGCAAGCACTGATACATAAAGTTTTAGATGGCAGTACAGAGGTTTTTGCTTCTGCACAGAAAGTTTTCCAATGGAGGATGGGGGCACCTCATTCTGGGGCCCACAGAATTGGACCCCCTGGTCCAATCTTTTTGAAACTTGTGAGGATTTTTGAGGTGAGGAACCAGCAGCTATGCTGCAAATTTGGTGCCTCTACCTAAAAAAAAGACCCTCCAGAGCCCACGTACCCCCAGATTGATTCTCCATTACAGCCTATGGGGCCTATTGACAGTAATGATCCCGATAGGTTACAAAGGAGCTGGGGAAAATTATTATTATTATTATTTCCACAACCCTATTGTGCTTTCCAGTATGATTTGTAAGCTGCCTTGAGTCACAGGGAAAAGTGGGATATAAATATTTGAATAAATAAATAGAATTATAACATTTAAGTAACTTCCTGTTTGTTAGGTTAGGCAAGGTTCCGACAGTGATTGTTCCTCCTCTGTTATACTTGACCTGTAATGCTGGTTGTCATATTTCACTAAAAAACCCCCAAAGCAGACTGCGTGTGTGTCCCCCCCCCTACATGCTGGTGTGTTTTCTAAGGCTCAGCATAAGGTGATGTTCCAAGGTCAGGACTACCAATGTAGTGGACTGGAGTGGGTAGACCTGTTCTCCAAAGGCCAGGTCTACCAATATAGTGGAAAGGGATGGATAGACCTGTTCTCTAGAGGCCAAGTTTACCAATATAGTGGAAAGGGGTGAGTAGACCTGTTCTCTGGAGGACAGGTCTACCAATACAGTGAAAAGGGGTGGGTGAAATTTGACTTGATTCCGTTTTCTCTTATAATGTTTAAATTATTCTTAAATATAGTTTAAATATAATTTAAAATAATTTATGTTGAGATTTTTATGAGGTTATTGATGTAATCTTCTAAAAAAACCTAATTATACGTAATAGTAAAATGTAGTCTCACTCACAGCTTTAATGCTACTAGCTTTTTTTGCTCACAAATTAGAATTTCTGCTTACAACACTAGAGCTTAGAGGGAACATGTCAGGATGAGTGACAGAGAAAATAGTGTGGGGAAGTGGACATGGGAGGGGGAATGGAATGATCTCCCCACAAGTGGCTTCCCTGCTTGTTTCTCCTAATATTTCACTGAAATCTATTTCCTTGTAATTTATGCCCATTAATTCCAGTCCTGTTTTCTGGAGCAAGAGACAACAGGTCTATACCACAACATTCCTTCAGATATTTGAAAACAGTGATCAGACTTCCTTCTAGCCATCTGTTCTCTAGGCTAAACATCCCCAACTCTTCCAACCATATGGCTTCATTTCCAGACCCCTCACTATTCTGGTCATGCTCCACTTTGTTGATGTCCTTTTCCAAATGTGGCACCTAGAACAGTAGTATAGCTGAGGCCTGACTACTGCTGAATATTACTTCCTGTGTTCTGGTCATTATGTTTCCATTAGCTTTTCACTAGCTCTGCTGTGAGTTTCCCCAAATCTGCTTTGCTATAATCTTTCCTCAAATATCATAGCTGAACAAAGTCTAGATGAAGTTTGGAAGAGAATGTGCAGATTTCCACACTTCCTCACCCATATATCACATCATTTCCTATCCCACCCACCATTTCTACCACCCTGTAAAAGGAAAGGGACAATTACTGCCAGCATTTCCTAGAGCTGGCCCAAATGTTTCCACTTCTACAAGAATTCTCTTTTATAGGCTTTAAGAACCTACTCTATTCTTGTTAGTGAAACCCAGTATTGTTGATCACAGTACCCACATTATCAAAATGCAGACAGACAACAGATTGATACAGAATATATAGATTGTTTAGGAGAACTAATCTTCAGAACACACAGAGCCATATTGGAAATACACTACATAGCAAAAGATATTCCAAATCTCAGGCTGTATCAAAAGTAAATTTAATTAAACTGCCATCCCTCTGCTTTCTCAGAGTGCCCTTCCCACTCACAACCAGTGATCAACTGAATGCAGACATTATAGCCAATTCACATATATGCAGATATAATGTGATCTTCTCATTCTCTCAGTGTCTCTCACTGTTCTGTGATGGTGGGTAACAATGTTCATGGTGAAATGATAATGCAAGTCTGTCACTGCTAGGGTTGCCAGCTCTGAGTTAAGAAATACCTGGAGATTTGGGGGGTGGAGCCTGAGGAGGGCAGAGTTTGGGGATGGACTTCAATGGGGTATACGCTCATAAAATTACATTCCAAAGCAGCCATTTTCTTCAATATAAGAAGAAGAGATTGGACTAATACTCCACCCTTCACTGCCCAATGTTGTCTCAGAGAGGTTTACAATTCCTTTCCCCTTCCCACAACAGACAGTCTGTGAGGTAGGTGGGGCTGAGAGAGCTCTCTCAAGAGCTGCCCTTGAGAGAACAGCTCTGAAAGAATTTATGCCTGACCGAAGGTCACATCAGCAGCTGTATGTGGAGAAGTGGGGAATTAAACCGGGTTCTCCCAGATTAGAGTCTTTGCTCTTAACCACTACACCAAACTGGCTCTCAGGTGCACAGATCTCTGTTGCCTGGAAATCAGTTGTAATCCCAGGATATCTCCAGCCACCAACAGAGGTTGGCAGGACTAGTGAGTACACACATAGAGTTCCTCCATCCATAAAGGTTTTGTTCACCTTACTGGAAGGGTCAATATTACATGAACAGAGGGATGTACATGCATGTAGTCTATGAACCCCTTACCCTTTTTAGTAAACTGGAAAGCTTGCTTTTATGACACTACTTGCATGTACTGGAGTGTGCACACAGAGAGCCCTGGAGTGTGGTATTACCTGCTAGTGTGGACAGTCTGCAATAGTATTACACTTAGGATTTATGTTTTTAATGTAAGAGACTCGTTTTTAAATTCCTTTCCTGCCTTTAAGGCTAAAAAGGAGAATTTTTTTAATGTGATCGGGTGAAAAGAAAATCCCTGAAAACTGTTAGATTGAATTTGGACTACTTAAAATGCTAGTGCAGTGAGTGCATTTTAAAATGTCTGAGATTGAAAATGTGTCATCAAAACTCATTGCACATTCTTCTGTAGCCTGAAGGAGCACCTTAAAAAGTTCTAACTCATTATGTCTTTACTATGAAGACAGTTCCTCTACAAAAGTTTGACTTGATTGCAAAAAAATGCATATGCAAATCAGCATCAGCTGTGCTCTTCCTCAGAGTGATACTAAGTATTTGTGCGCTATATATTCCTGTTTTTAATTTATTATGGGAAAACATGTTGGATGCTGCAATTCTGCTTCAGTTCTTTGCTAAAAAAATAAAATTTCTCAGATCAATCAAGAAACACAGAAAGGTTATAAACAGAATATAGATTAGGAAACCAGGTATAGTTGAGTGGAAGAGGTGATATCTATCAACCAGTTTTTCCTTTTACAACATTTCTTTTTGCCAGTTACTTAAACTGAGGAGGGTGAAGTTTATTACATGTCTTTGATAAAGTGTGGGTTGGCAGCAGAAACACTTATATTCAGCTCTGTGAGTAAAACTACTTACCTAACAATTATTTCAGTTAAAGGTGAATGGGTTGTTTATTAGATTTAAGTGAAAGTTGCCCAATAACTCTTGAGAGATGTCAGTTTATATAGGTATTGCCACAGTGAAAGAAATCTGACAAGCCAGGTCTCTTCTAATTTAGACTGCAGCCAAAGAATTGCTTGTAAGCTAGAAGCATCCAAGCTGCTGAAGCCTCCTTATCTGATCAAAACTCCATTTCATGGTTCGGGGCAGGTCATGTAAGCATCAAGGATTTTAGATGGTTGTCAAGTAGCCCCGCAAGTACACTTCTGGGGAGAACAATGCACAGATCATTTCACACTGGATGGCTGATTGTTAGGGTTGCCAGGTCCCTACCTGTTGCCAGTGGGAGTGTCATGGGTACTGGTCCTGCTGAGGCTGACTACTCCTCAGATGAGGAAGAGGCAGGGAGCAACCCAGCCTCCTCTGGAGCCAGCCCAGAAGAAGAACCCTGAACAGTACCTGAGGAAGAGTCCCCAGCAGCTACACAGGAAGTGCAGACAGAAGTAGAGACCAATCCTGAGCCTGACCCAGCACCCTCAGTTGCAGACACCCCAAAGCCAGACTCCCTGCCTAGTAGGGCATGCCAGAGGCTGACTATGTAGGATTGAAGGAGAAGTACCAGACTGCAGCTCCTGCAAAGGCAAAGGGAGGAGCTGTAAGCCTTTGCAGACTCAACTCCCAGGGAAGGGAGGACCTGCTCAAAAACACTCTGTGCACCTGCTTCAGACTGGCAGCAACCCTGCATATTCAGACCTGTTTCTCTCTGTATAGCAGCCACTCCTTGTCCTTGAAACCTGTAACCTTGAATTGACTTCCCAGCTATCTGACCTCTGGCTTTGTTGTTTACCTTGATTCTGGACCGTGTTTCCAGCTTCCAGTGTGTAGTCTCTATGGCAACCAGCCAAGACAGCACAGGGAGGCTCCAGCCCGCTGTCCTGGAGTCTTTGGCACACGTGTGTCGCAATGACATCACCCAGAGGTGATGTCATTGTGCAGGACAAGTTGCAGAGGGATGCTCTAGCATTTGAGAAAGACTATGGTTACTGGGGATGGGGCTGCTCAGGGGCAGGGTTCTTCCTGATCCTCAGCTGAGCAGTGGTGGATTGGACCCCCTGAAAGTAGGTAAACCCCTGCCCCCATCGGGATGATGGCAACCCTACCCATTGTAGGGAAATCTTCCTCCCAAGTCTGAGTTCTCTGCTGCACACAGTCTGGGAGACACCTGCAATCTACCTTGGAGACAGTCTGCACACAATCCTGAAAGTGCTGAGTCAGTGGAGAGGCATGATCCTTGGGAAACAGTTTATGGTCTGGTCTTTTTTTGGAAGAAAACTTCTTTATACATTAAGTCATCTCCTGACTGATCAAATACAACTTTCTTTTTCCCATTAAGTTAACCCCTAAAATTAGGGATGAACAAGAAGGAGGCCTTTGTCACCTTTCATCTATGAAAACTTGGGATGCTTGGCCCATCCACAAGGAAGGTGCAAAGGCCAGATAAACCTTGTAAGTGCAGACTCTTCTGGAGCAGACAGTCATGATCACAAACTATTACCATCACTCTAGATGGTGGCAGTTCTACTTAACAACACAGAAAGTCACAATTAACATTTATTTGCATGTTCCTCCCATACTGTTCAGCTGTCCAATTAAGGTCCATATCTCATACTCCACTCTTGGTTGTTGTTCCAGCCATGGAAATGAGGCAGATTACCTCTACAGAAGGGTCACTTACACAAGTTTTTTTGAATACCAGGGCATGTTTTTTTACCACCCACGGTTAACCAATTTTTTTCTTGACCGTTTTTTCCTTTTGCTATTTCTTGAATTGCTGATTACTGGTTTGATGGCTGCTGATTTCATTCGAGCTATTATTTTAATTGAATTTTTATTGTTTATGTAGGAGGATTCCAGAGTATTTTAAATAAATAAACATATAAGAATTCAAATGATTAAGAATACAAGTTTGCCTGCAGTATGTAATGCTCAGAAGTGGTTATGTATTTTTACAATGTTTAGCAGACCAGGAGAACAAATTCAAATTTGATGAGCACTCTCTGCTTACTTAATTGTAGTTGTCAGGTAGCAAAGCTGAACACTGAAAATAAAACGAGTTAACTTAGCAGCTGTATTTTACATCACCTGCAATGTGTGACTTGGCAAAACTGCTCTCTTAAGCCAGAGGCCATCAGCCAACGGGAGTACTTTTATGGTCCATGCTGGGTACTAAATTTAATTTCTCCCAATAACAAGCTGCTGAATAAGCTTGTGGATAGGTAAGATAAAGAATCTATACATCATCCCACCCTTCCTCCAAGGAGCTCAGAGTGGTATATGGCTCCCCACATTTTGAGTTGGATCTCACAATCTGTCTGTGGAAGGCACTCATCCCACTGATCTTCGTGGCTTTCCCTTCCCCATAAGAATCCTTTCTGATCCCAGACACCTTGATGATGGAAGAAGGGAGAAGTGACTTTTGTCCTCTTGCCAGTCCTCACTGCAGCCTCCCAATCAACATGGCTATTGCTCCATGCTGGTCCTGCATCCCTGGAAATACACTTTTCAGGGGTCAGAAGCGACTGCAGGGTTGAGGGTGAAGCTGGAAAGATCTGTGATCCTTTCACGGCCCTTGCACTGGATCCAACTTCCACAATAACCCCATGAGACAAGGTTGGATTGAATGACTACTCCAAAGACACCCACTCAGTCTTATGGCAGAGTGGGGCTTTGATCCTGGCTCTCCCAGATTCAAAACTCATATACTGTACTGGCCTTAAGATATGGACATGGTACACTTATCGGTTTGATAATGAATGTATAAGAGTGAAATTAAAGTCTAGAACTCATGAAAAATAAGCCTTGTGGAGGTGTACAAGATCTTTTAGCAGGAGAACCTAAGGCAAGCCACAAACAAGAAGGATAGCTTTGAAAATTAGCCCTGGTAAAATCTTTGTAGAGACTATTTAGTCACTCTGGATAAAAGTCAAAAGTTGCACTAAGTTGTTCAAAGAAAGCTACATTTTTATTATATCCATGGCTGCTTCCAGTCAGAGATGACTTTCCATGTAGCTCAGAGGCATTTGCAGTGGCACTGGAGCATTCACATGGAAGTTTCCCTGCATTTTCCCTGCTGCCCTCTGCAACTGATTTCACTCCCTGCCACTGGAGGGCTTATAGCTAACAGAAGACTAAAAGAAGGGCAATAGCTACAGTACTTTTGTGTTTATCATTGTAACAATCTATTGTAACAGTGTACAAATACCCAGCTTTCATTTGAAAAAGGAGTAGACAGATAGATAGATATGTTTATTCACAGTCATAGAACAGTATACATACAAAACCGGATTACAAAATTAAAAATTTAGAAGAAAGCAGCTCTAAAATAAGCTACTACAAACCAATAAAATGTTAAAAAATATTATTTTCCTTTTAAAACCCCTATTCATTCATCTGTTTGTGAGACTAATAAATTTCTAATCCTTGAAGTGAAAAAGGAGTAAGTCTCCAGTCATTTTGGTTGCAGACTTATAAAACTAAAGTTACTGGTTAAAGAAGGAGCACAGCAAAGCAAGACAGGGGAGGGACATAGTAATTTATTTATTTATTATTTACATTTATATCCCACCCATCCCACAGGTGGGCTCAGGGCGGGTAACATAATTGAAATGAATACAATTTCAGCTTAAAACGTTAAACATTAAAACACAATAAAACAGGAAGAATAGAGAACAATATCATGAGGATGGCCCCTAACATAGTTTATTTATTTATTTTGTTCAATTTATATCCCACCCTCCTTGCATAGCAAGCTCAGGGCTGCTTACAGTGGTTAGAATACGTTAAAACAAAGATGCATTGAGACAATGCAATAACATAGTATTCAAAAGAAATGGCAATCATAAATACATATAAAAACAGTTCTGCAGTAAGTAAGCCAAGGTGCAGCAGAACACCTATGTGGAAACAGACCATGACTTGTCTTTTTCCCCTCCATTGTATATATTTTCCCCTCCAGAAGTAGAGAAGGAGGCATCTGGCCCAGCTGGACTTACCTAGCAGAACAAAGGATATACACAGCCCATACTTTACCACACCCTGCCTGGGCTCACTGTGGTGAGGGAAGCCTCTGCCCTATTCAGCCTTGCTATGGAGAGGGGCACGCCTTCCCAACCCAGCCTTGCCACAGTGGGGGTCATGTGTGTCCAGCTGCAGAGCTTGGCCAAGGACCTCCTATTGTAGCCTGGCCAGGCAGGCTCTCCCTCCATCCTTCAGGAGACCCCCCCCATCTCAATCTGCCCCTGGGCTGAACCACAGCTGGAAACTGAAAGCTCTTTATCTGTGCCCACACAAAGGGGAAAGGACCTTTAACCTTCCATTCCCCTTGCCAGTACAAATCTAGGAAGAATGTTACCCCCCCCAGCAATTAAATTTAAGAACCACCTTAAATAATCACTGGATTATATATATATATATATATATATATATATATATATATATATATATATATATATATATATATATATATATATATATATTGAAAACATTTTATTGAAAACATTTTATTGAAAACATTTTATTAAGAGAATTCCTACAAAAATATAATAAGAGAGAATTTACAGAAGAGCAAAGACAGAACCTAAATGATCCAATTTCATTTTGCTGAGATAGTGGAAGCGATTAAAAGTCAGAAAAAGAAGAAAACGCCAGGTCTGGACAGTCTACCAGCAGAATTTTATCAAGTTTTTGATGATCAAATTGCGTTACCATTGAAGGACACTATTCAAAATATAGTTGAGCAAAAGAAGTTACCAGAATCATGGGCTCATGCAAAGATTACATTAATTCATAAACCAGAGACAGACAAAAAAGACATTAAAATTATCGGCCTAGTTCTTTATTGAATGTGGATTATAAAATTTATGCATTTATATTGACTAATAGATTTAAAAAGGTTTTACTCCAAGTAATTCATCAGGATCAATCTGGATTTCTACCAAGAAGACAAATGAGAAACAATGTGAGAAATATTTTGAATGTAATAGAATTTTTTGAGGCACACCCAGAAAAGCAAATGGCTCTGCTATTTTTGGATGCTGAGAAGGCCTTTGATAACCTAAATTGGACTTTCTTGTTAAAACAACTTCTAGCATGGAACTGTGGAGAGTACTTTTTTACTTTGATTAAAGCAATATATACACCACAATCAGCAAAAATTATAGTGAATGGAGACCCTACACCAAATATCCATGTTGGAAAGGGAACTAGGCAAGGATGCCTGTTACCACCACTGTTATATATTTTTGTATTAGAAACATTAAACAATATGATTAGAGAAAATGAACTTATAAAAGGGATTAAAAATTAAAGGAGAGTATAAATTACAAGCTTTTGTGGATGACTTGGTGTTTATTTTAGAAGAACCGCAAATGTCAATACTTTTTCTTTTGCAAATTATAAAAGAATATGGCAAAGTCGCAGGATTAAAAACGAATTTAAGAAAGACAATAATCACTGGATTATATGAGCAAACCAGCCACAATTCTATGAACTTTGATAGCATTTGAGTACAGTAAGTACTTGGCCTGACCTGGATAGCCAAGGCTAGCCTGAGCTCATCAGATCTCAGAAGCCAAGTAGGGTTGGCCCTGGCTATTATTTGGAATACTAGGGTTGTTAAATGGCGGCAAACAATGACATACCACTTCTGAACATCTCTTGCCTTGAAAACTCTATGGGGTTGCCACAACTCAGCTGTGACTTGATGGCACTCTGCACCACCACAGTAAGTACTTGGGGTTTTTCTCTTCTTCAGTTTAGCAAAAAGCTATGAAGGAATAAGTTGCATCTTCTAGCACTCTTGTCATGATTCCATTGCAGAACACACAAAAGGGGGGGGAACTTGCTGCTCTTCTGAGTTCTGATTAACGGTGAGGATCAAGGCACAGGCAGCCCATTGTACATAAAAAATCTTAAACCTTTTACTATATGTTTCCATATCATTAGCACTCTTTAAGAAAACTTGTTTCAAGAAGTTACTTGCATGATATAGGTATTTATCCTGCAAGAATAGTTGTGTTCCACACATTTGGCACACTACCAATATATTAATTTTTTCTCATAACTGGATAAGGTGGATTTTATTCCTTTCTTATTTAATGAACTATTGGCAGTTCTAGAGCAACCTGAAATGTAAAACAGGGAGGGCACATAAACGTGCTCGTAAAAATTCAACTGAGAAGTTTGACTGGACAGACCTGTAAACCAAAGAGTAGCCTCAAAATATATTAAGAATTCCTTAGTGCTAGAAGAAATAATGAAGAGTGGATTTTATACCACGATTTTCTCTACCTTAGGGAGTCTCAAAGTGACTTACCTTCATCTCCCCACAACAGATACCCTGTGAGGCAGGTGGGGCTGAGAGAGCTCTGAGAGAACTGTGACTGACCTGAGTCACCCAGCTGGCTTCATATGGAGGAGTGGGAAATCAAACCCTCTCTCCTGATTAGAGTCCATCGCTCTTAACCACTACACCATGCTGGCTCTCAATTATGGTGGACAAGCATCACTGAAAGGAAGTTTACCTGTGACTATGCTCATCTACCCATGCAACATGCAGCCATATGAAAAGAATGATGGGTGTATTAACATATGCAACTGTCCTACAGTGGCATTAGGCACATGGTCCATCTAGCTCAATATTCAGTACTCCCAACTGGTAGCAGAAATCCAAGGGTCATTCAGAGATCTTTCCCAGCATCTTCTGTTTTTAACAAGAGATGTAGGGAACGGAACATGAGACCTTCTTCATATAAAAAGCCAACACTAAGCCAAACAGGCTTGGCTAGTGAATTACATAAACTAAATGTGAACATTAGAACATGGGGGGGGGGATCTGGGTAAACCCAAACTGAATTTATACCCAAACTGAGCTGTTTGGGGTTAGCTTGGGGACGCTTCAAATTAAATAGAATGCTTCCAAAATTCCAGGAATAATGAAAATTTATCTCACAGTATTTCAGGAGTCATAGGAGTGTGGAGAGAGGGGGGGAAAGATGATCAACTAACAACTGATGGATCAGGTAGACCCTTTAAATTTTAAAAGAGAAAGGACTGAAGAGGTCCTGGATTTACATGCTGGCATTGTGCCTGCTGATGGCTTCTCCCTGCTGTCAAACTCATAGGTAGCAGAGCCCACCCCCTCAACCAGAAAAAGCCAGGCAGGCTGGCAGGATTCAGGACTCCCATGAGGCTTGGCTGTCACCATGGCCCTTCCTCCTCTGCCACAAGAGGGAGCTTCTATTTATTTTTTAAATAAGAAAATTGTGGTATATTATCCAGCCCTACCTGTAGCCGATCACGTCTGCTGCAGAGGGCTGTGTTTGCCTCCTTGTGAGGAGGATTGAGTCAAGGCTGCAAAGTGCAGCTGGGTTCCTGTCTGTAGTGCTGGCTTTTGGCTGGTCGCCCTTTTGACAGGGGGGCGGGTAGGAATTTTTTGCCTCTTTTCTGATTGCTTTTGAAAAGGGGTCTTTTTTGCCTACCCTGCACTGGAGTTAGTGGACTGTGGAATTGGCAGGGGTGGTGCCGTATGATAAGTTTGTCACTTTAAAGTTTGGGGCAGTGTTATGTCTTTGGAGGGAGTTTATGCAGCTTGGTAAGCACCAATCAGCAATCCTGTGGGGGTGCAAGGGCCTGACAGGATCATCCCTGCGGCTGCGCGGCCAGGGATGAGGATGGCAGACTGCCTTTGGGATGGCCAGAACAGATCCTCCACGCAGGCTGTGTGGTTGTGTTGGAGGGATCTTCATGGCATATCCCATTGCTGAGCCGGCTGTGTGTGAGCCACTTACAGTTGGCTACACCCAGGGGCAGGGTGCTTGCCCATTATATGGCAAGGGTGGGGCCATGGGGCCCCAGGCCTTGACTGTGCCACTGTCTACTGTTTGCCCTTGCCGTTATGTTGCAAAATTGAATAAAGTGGCCCTTAGTTCCCCAACCTGTGGTTGTCTGACTCTTTCTTCTGTCTGAGGGGGCAAGTATGGCTGTATTGCAATATTTGCACCAGGCTCTCTGAATTCCCACCGAGCTTTCACTTTTTTAAAAACATAAGTCTCTGGCTCCTTCTGTTGTGGAGATATGCCTTTTCCTTTATATCTCTGCAAGAGAAGTGGCTAGGGACTTCACTTTTTTAAAAAAATGAAAGCTGGAATTCAGAGAACCTGGCACGTTTATTGCCATGCTGTTATACTGATACAAAACTATACAGCTGTCTTTAAAAAACAAAAGCCCCCTGACAAGGAAGGAGAAGGCCACTATGATAGCCAAGCCTCATGGGAGTCCAGGACCCCTACAGTCCACCCAGTATTTTCTGGCCACGGGGCAGACTCTTTCACCGCTGATGCCAGAAGCAGGCAGAAGCCTCTAGCAGGGTGAATGCCAAGTAGGTCCAGGGCCAGCTTCCGCTTTTTCCTTCCCTACCTCACCATTCTGCTGTCTTGAAGGTAGGGGTGGGGGGAGAATGACAAAAAATAATGTTTCCAAGTTTTTAGGACCTGAAAAAAATCACTTCCAAAAAAGCAGTATAACAGAAACAATTACCTACCCAAAATTTGGACACTCCGTGTTTGCAGAAAGCAGGCCTTTCAAAGAAGACTTGTAATAAAGAAAGGTAGTGCTACAACACTGTGCAGACACTGAGTGGGCAAATTGCAAGACTCTCTTAAACCCTTTAGGGCATTCTTCCACAGACCTAAAATCATGAATATTTAACAAAACAACTGGTACTGAGTACGCAAAGTTATGCTTTGCATTGATTGGACAATGGCACAATTAAAAACACTATACATTATTTGGGCCAGATTTATGTGCAACATAAGGATGGAACAAAATAAAAAAAGCAAACTGAAAATTGTATTTTCTTTTAAGATGCACATATAGGTCTGCCTGAGCCGTTGCACTAGGGCTACCAGCCTCTGGGTAGGACCTAGGGATCCCCCGGAATTATAGCTCATCTCTGCACTACAGAGATCAGTTCTCCAGGAGAAAATGGAAGTTTTGAAGGGCGGACTCTATACCCTAGCCTCCTTCTCCAAATCTCCAGGAGTTTCCCAACCTGCATCTAGCAACCCTACTCCCTCATCCCCCAGCAG
The DNA here is from genome assembly GCA_029375565.1 of Gekko gecko. Classification (NCBI taxonomy): domain Eukaryota; kingdom Metazoa; phylum Chordata; class Lepidosauria; order Squamata; family Gekkonidae; genus Gekko; species Gekko gecko. The sequence continues at coordinate 120,560,961 of JAPDNY010000004.1, forward strand.
TGGCCAGGAGGGACCTGGCAACCCTACCTTGCACACAAAGTAAGGCAACTATTTCCTATAAACAAGACCTTCCTCATTAATAAGACTAGGAATCAAGAAACGTTTATGAATGTTAAATTATTCCAACCACTTCAGTCACTGTGTGTTCCTACAGAATGCAGTAGGATTTTCAAAGGCAATGCTGGGGGGGGGGGGATTTGAACAAGGGGAGATGTAGTGGATCACCACTAAAGATTTCTGTCTGATTAAAACCAGTTGCCCTTCAATGCTGTCAAATGGCAGTACATCAAGAAAGAACCGGAGAGCTATAGTATGAACCAGTAAAAAGAGGTAGAATTTAATATATCATCATATGGCCTGGGGTGAATCATTATATTTCACTTTGTCAGTCTTAGAACTACAGTGAAAAACTGTAGTGAGAACAAAACAAGGAAGATTATAAAGCACCTCCCAAAGTTAAAAAAGTGTTAGAATCATGCCGTAGTAGTTGCAGTAGTAGAAATTAAACCTTTCAAATGAAGCATAGTAAGCCTAATGTTCATTACTCACAAGAAACTGCCTCACATTCATTTCATTGTGTTGACTCTGCAGGACTTGAGGAAGTAAGATGCAGAAATAAAGCTGACTCCAATGTGAAAGATAGGAATGAAAGCAAACACACGGAGTAGATTTGGACAAATCTTTACAGCTGATGAATGCATTTTAATAGGCTAATTCTGGGAGACTATCCCTATAGTGTGAATAATTAGGCCTTTCTGCCTCTAGCCGCAGTGGTTGCAGTCATAACATAGCTGCTAGCAAGAAACTGAGCGGCCAAGGTAATTGGCATTGGAGGTCTTCTAGCACTCATCTTTCTCAATAGAGACATCGAGGTGTGGCAAAGACATGCCAACAGCTGACAGGGTGACACTGGGGGAAAATGCAATAGCTACTTCTCAGTGTCCAATTCTTCTAGCAGCCCTACAGGCATGATTATATTCTTTCCAGGGATAATACTTCCCTCTGCTTCCTGGATGCTGCAGAAGCAGCAGCCTGCAGCTCCCTATAGCTTCATAGGACCTTAATTTAGGCTCAACATGTATTTGTCCAGAGAGTTGATTCAAGACAATTCTAGTGTCATTCTTGACTGTGTGTATATACATACACACACACCCTTGCAGAAGTAATCTCATTGTCATGGAAATGCAAAACTACATTTACAGAAACCACCTCATCCACAGAGGCATATAAATAATGCACAAAAAGGAGAGAGCAATTTGAAATGGACACAAGCTAAGTCTTTCAATCTAACAGCTAGAAGCAGAATTTGACGTTTAAAAGAAGTTAAAATCATAAAAGGCAAGCATGAACATAATGCTGGCTTTGAACAGATAAATGTGACAGACAAATGCTAAAGTCTCCACATGCTGCAAATTAAAAAGAAAAAAAATGAGCTTCTGCTGAATATTGTGTACTTCTTCACATACTTTGAAGTAAATGGGGGTGGGGGGAGCAGTACAGGATGTATCCCCTTTATTCTGAGAGTAACCAGGGCAGCTACCGGGGGGGGGGGGCATTTTTGTTTGTAATTACTGGAAGGCAGGCAGAAAGCTGCAGCATAGGGGTGGGTGGCAAAATAAGAGTGGCTGGCAGTATGACATCCCATTTGAAGTAGGCCGTATGGTTATATGAGTTAGCAGCAAACATTGTATGTATCTTCCTCTTCACAAGAAACACAGAATCAAACAGATGAGAGATCAGTAAAAACAAAATTTGTCTAATTTCATATAAAAACACCTGCACCTCCATACATATCCAAATTATCTTCCCTCAAAGTGCTCAAACACCTGCTAATTTCCCACTCTCCAGTGATGATCAGACAGCCAATTAATCTATAGCTGATTACCATAGCCTGCTCATGTTTAATTGCAGGGATAGGGTACTGAACCCTTATCAGGTGGGAGGTGGCTTCTGTTCCTGATTTTGAAATTTTGCTCTTTACCCAGCAAAGTCCACCCCCCCCCTCCAGTGGGAACAGAACCAGGAGCCCATCCCAAATGATCACCTGAAAGTTGGGTTCTTCTGATTTTGCATCCAGGAAACTTTGCCACCTTCCAGATTTGCTGACATGCATCACATTTAGTGTGTGCTGGGGAAGGATGAGAAACCCAGCTGACTTCCCTTCTCTTCTCCCCATCTCAGTCTGTCGGCTAGTCCTGCCCAGCTTCAGGGAAGGGAAACAAGCTCTTTCTCCTCTCCTCCCCCCCCAATTCAGTGTATAGATATTTAATGAGGGGCTGAGGTAAATAAGAAATACACTCCCAGAGGATTCCCCCAATCAGCTGTGAGTCTACTTCTAACTTCTAACCAACAGGCAGCTGCAGATTTATTTAGGAGTTGTTCAAATTGCTCAATGCAATCCAGAGATCCTTGATTGGCTCACAATCAAATAATTTCAAAGAGGGGAAGTTTTTCGGCAGATCTGTTCAGCACTAAAACTTTTGCCATCCCTAATTAGTCCTACTAGGGGTGGGGGATAGACAATCCCCCATTCACATGTACGGGAAGCAGGGTGAGATGGGCATCATTTTTAAACAAAACTAAAACATGTGGGCAAAGCAAACTAAATCCTATTTTCTCCTTTGCCTTGTTCTAATGCAACTTTTTTTCTGGTGAAGAGTTTTTATCACATCCTGACTTTGGTACCAGATGTCATGTAGCCAGCATTAAAAGTGTGAAACCCACTAAGGATAGCAGGATGCAGTTTAGTCTCCATCACCTCTCTCATCTCTCTGTGGTTTTCTTAAAAAAAATAGCTCCTCGACTTGTTATTTAGACTCTGGAGAAAGGGAGGAAAAGCCGTTATCAAATGATAAAAGTTATACCTTCATGAACCTGATTTGCAAACCAGAATTTTAAATTGTGTATAAAACTAGGCCCATTTCATATAACTGAAATATGGTAAGAAGGAGCCTTTGGCTGAGAGTTATGATCCCTGACATTCTCTTCTCAATTGGGTAGAAAACAAACCAAAATTTCAAGTAAAATTAATTTGCCATTGAAATCAATGGCAAGGGGTGCAGTATGGCTCAGTGATAACACATAGGTCCCGGGTTCAATCCCTGGCATCTCTATTTAAAGAACAAAGGCGTGGCAATGTGAAAGACCTCTAGCTGATACCTGGAGCACGACTAGCAGTCAGAGTACACAATATTGGTCTCAACAGAGCAAGGGTCTGACTCAATATAGAGCAGCTTCATGAGCAATCAAAACTGAACATAGTGTGGATACACATCATTAGACTGATGTTTAGTTTTATCCATATCATGAAAAATCTGAATGATTTTTTTTAAGAAAAACCCCAAATGATCTAAGCACAAATGCTGGAAAGGCAAATGAAACCCTATGTGCATCCCAGACTGATAATGTAAACAGAGGAAGATAAATTCTGTGAAACTCTCCAAAATAGATTTTTCTCCCAACACAGTCCATGGGATCAGATGAAACCAAGTGGTCTCTGCAAAAGCTCTTTTGAGAGAGGATGTCAGGTGCTGACACATATAAAAAACATGCCTAGAATAATACTCATTAAAGTAGTGTAAATATATGTTAACATGAATCCACATGATAGCTAACAAAATATGGAGGGCATGAGTAAATATAGAAAAACTTCCTGGCTAGATTAACATCAAAAGTTTTCTTACAGACTTCAGTACCTGATTTGAACAAGTTAGATTTTCTTCTGTGTTCCTGGAAAAAGATTTTCCATTAACCAGCAGAACAATAAAGTTAAAGCCAATGAAGTATAGTGAATCATCATTCTAGTGGTATAGCTCACACAGCTATAATTCATGAACAATAGCATAGCTCCCTTGACCCTTTGAACAGTTTAAATGTAAATCTCTACCAATAATACAGCTGTAAAGCTGAGCCGTAGGCAAAAACATGTTGCATGAATCTATTCAATACAATATCCTGTATTTTGGTCAAATTTAGTTGGAAAATTTCTATGCCACCTGGCCAAGGAATCTACTCCCCAAGAATTAGAGACTTCAAGTTGTCAGCTGTCACACAACTCCTGATCTAGGCCTTCCTCTGCCTGTTGCACACCTGGAAGTAGTGGAGTTCTGGAGTTCTGGAGTTCTGGAGTTGGAATGACAGACCACCAAGTGCAATGACATCCCCTGGGAGGAGCAAAATTGCTCTAGGACTGGAATGACAGCCCCCAGAATGTAATGAAAGTCTTTGGGTTGCAGCAGAAGTGTTCTGGGACTAGAGTGACAGCCCCCAAAGGGGATTGACAGCTTGTCATTCCACTTCCAGAACTCTTCTGCTCCTCCCAGGGGATGTCATTCCACTCTGCAACCTGTCATTCCAGTGCCAGTAGACTTCTCCTCCTCACAGGGCCCTCCATTCCATCTAGGAGCTTTCATTCCAGTCCCAGGACACCTAGCTACTCCCAGCAGCTGTCATTTCACTCTGTAACCTCTCATTCCTGTCCCAAAACACTTCTGTCACTCCCAGGGGCTGTCATTTCACTTGGGAGGCTCTCATTTCAGTCCTGGAGCATGAATTCTATTCCAGGGGACTGTTATTCCACTCTGAGGCCTGTTATTCCAATCCCAGAGCAGTTTATCTGGGCCCAGAGACATTAATTGAAAATCTGCTCCACATTTTCATTGGAACTACTTTATATTGGAATGTAATTCAATGGAACCCATGCAAGTCCATTGAAATTCCTGGTTTCCATTATCTTCAAGGCTTCCCATTGTTTCCAGTGGGCAATCCCATCATTCCTTTTAGTACATTGCTTCTACGGGGCTTGCAAATCCCCCCCCACACACTTGGAGTGTTATTCTGTGCTTCACATCAGTCCTGTTGAGCTGGCATTGCTACATCTGTACTGGGTTCTGCTGGGCACTCTGCGATTGCACTGGTACTACTGGATACTGTACTTTTTATTGGTTCTGCTGGGCTTACAAAAATGCCCCCCTTACTTGGATTGTGATTAAGCTGGCATTGTCATATTGGCAGTGGGTTCTCCTGGGCACTAGCACATTGCACTGATGCTGCTAGGCTTGCAAAAAAAAAAACCCTTGAAGTGTGATTCTGTGCTAGACATTGGTCCTGTTGTCCTGGCATTGCCACAATGACACTGAGTTCTGCTGGGCACTAGTGCATTGACTGCTTCTGCTGAGCTTGCAAAAATGCCCCCCTTTAATTTCTACTGCTGAGATTCTCTGGTTTGACCTTAGTCCAGTTGGGTTTGCACTGCCATAGTGGCACTGGTTCTGCTGGGCATGCAAAAATTCTCCCCACCTTCAGCTTCTACTGCAGAGATTCTCAGGGACATTGATTATGTTCTGCTGGGCTTCTATTGCCCTTGCTTTCTTGCTGTACCTTTTTGCTGTTCCCCCCCCTCCACTGGAAACTATGGAGGATAGGGGCAAATTCTTTGGGTGGCCATAATTTGGACCTCATCAATCCAATCCTTACCAAACTTGGAGGGTAGTTAGAGGAGAGTCAGCTGGAGATCCCCTGTGAGTCTCTAGAATGTTAGGAGGCTGTTCCACTGCATCATGAACCTCACAAACTGAACTGGTTCATTTAGCTCCTAAAGGTTTGTGACAGTTCATGGTTTACAAACCAGGCATGTCATGAACCATGAACTGAAATGAACCACATTTTCCAGGTCTGTGTCCATTCCTACAGATGATCCTCTTGATTAGGTATCTCAATTTCTGATCTCCCACTGAAAGTTAGCAACAATAATGTGGATTTTCAATTTATTCCATTCAGAGCAAAATAGATCTGGGGCACCCAGCTGTGAGGATAAAAAAAATATTATGTCTGGCTACCAAAGACATTGCAGCATCTGTAGTGAAAATAAACACTACAGGAAGAGCTTGCCTATACATCATAAAGGTTCTTCAGGTAATGTGGAGTCATCCATTTTACTATGTGCCTAATATCTGGCAGTTATTAGTGACTGAAATGCAGGATTGGCCTGGCTTCTATGACAAACCACAGTGCATGCTATTTTGTACCACCATGTCTCGCATATACTTAAGATCAAATTTCCTGACTTTTACACATACTCTTTAAACATACCTAGCTGTAATACTGGGTCAATCTATTTAGTTCAGTACTGTCACCTTCAGGGATGTTAAACATAAGGCCTGGAGGTAGAGTTGCCAGGCTTTACACCTTGGCAGTGCACCTCCCTCCAAGCAGCAGCAGGAAAAAAACAAAGAATGCTTTCAGTGGCTTGACATCACTTCTGGGAGGGGAAAAACATAGTTTCTGGCCATTCCTAGAGATGACTGGAGGTCACTTCCAGGTTTTCTATGGAAGTGATGTCATGCAACGCCCACTGGCGCCCCTGCCCCTACTCCCCTAGACTCCCTACCTGGAGGTCTTTATACTTCTTTGAGACTGTGGCATTCCTACCATACAACACATTAAATAGGCTAGGAAAGAATGTGTCAGTGGCTAATATTTTTATTTATTTTATTTATTTATTATTTGTATTTGTAGTCCCGCCCATCCCACGAGCAGGCTCAGGGTGGGTAAGATTATGAAACATACAGTAAATATAATTAAAATTAAACAATTTAAACAATTTGAAAATAAACATTAAAACACAGTCACACTTCTAACAAATCAGCTGGCTGTGGGGGTTCCCTGGCATATTATTTGGGTTGATAGATGGGTGGGTGACAACCACCTCAGGGAGGCCAGACAGAGACGTCTGTTGCCTCAATCGAATGCCTGGTGGAACAGCTCCATCTTACAGGCCCTGCAGAATTAAGAAGATCCTGCAGGGTCCTAATCTTGACTGGGAGCGTGTTCCACCAGGCAGGGGCCAGGGCAGAAAAGGCCCTGGTCCTTGTTGAGGCAAGACAGACATCCTTTGGGCTGGGGAACGTAACACTCTTCAGGGCATATACGGGAAGAGGCAGTCCCTCAGATATGTGGGTCCCAGGCCGTATAAGGCTTTAAAGGTGATTATCAGCACCTTGAAGTGAATTTGGAAGTCAACTGGCAACCAATGCAGTTGGCGGAGCACCTGCCACATTTTGCACCAGCTGTAGTTTCCGGGTCAGCCTCAAGGGTAAGCCTACATAGAATGAGTTGCAGTAATCAAGCCTGGAAGTAACAATTGTGTGGATCACTGCAGTTAAGTGCTGGGGGGAGAGATACGGTCTCAGCAGCCTTATCTGCCTAAGATGGAAAAATGCAGATCTGGCAACTGCAGTAACCTGGGCCTCCAAAGAAAGAGTTACTCCCAGTGTTACTCACAGGCTCCTCACTTTCTGGGTCGGCACCAAAGGTGCACCTTCCAGTGTGGGGAGTCTGATATCCACATCCACACACCCCTGACCCAGGTACAGGACCTCCATCTTTGATGGATTAAGCTTCAACCAGCTCTGCCACAACCATCCAGGCACAGCCGCCAGAGCCTCAGCCAGAATGTCAGGAGAAGAAGACGGATGACCATCCATTAACAGATAGAGCTGGGTGTCATCCACATATTGATGGCAACCCAACCCATAACTCCTGGCTAACTGGGTAAGGGGGCACATGGAGATGTTAAATAACATTGGTGAGAGGATCGCCCCTTGTGGCACTCCATATTCAAGTGGGTATTGTGAGGAGACCCTCTCACCAAGCACCACCCTCTATCTCTGACCATAGAGAAAGGAGGAGAACCATTGCAAGGCAGTCCCCTGAACTCCCACGTCGGCAAGGCGGTGGGTTAACAAATCATAGTTGGCCATGTCGAATGCTACCATTAGATTTAAGAACAACAGCAGCGCCGACCTGCCCCAATCCAGCTGCCTATGGGGGTCATCTCTAAGGGCGATCAGAGCCATCTCTGTCCCATGGCCAGGGTGAAAGCCGGAAAGTTTGGAGTTGTTCAGCCACCGCTCTCTCAAACACTTGTCTAAGTATCAGTCTTTCTTCATGGTATTAAAATGAGCAGTGCAAGTACCAAGAAACATCAGGAGTATGCAGTCTGCAATTTGCCCCATATTTACAAGCAAGAGGAAGGTTATGGAATGAGTTATAATGACTACTGATTAGTGGAACAAGACATCTTGATCAGAGATGGTTTGAGTGGCAGAACTGGGGAGAAGTTTTAGCATGTGAGTAGATGATTCTGGAAGTCAAGAAGCTGCATAATGTAATTTCTTAAAATTACATACCTTGTCACTATAAACCTTAGAAATCTCTCTTATGAAATCATTCTCTACATTATGCCCACCCTTCCTTCATTTGGGAGGAATCACTTCTTCAAATTCTATGGATACTTAAAAGAACCATCAGGGAACCCATGGTGCAATTAGTGAACTTTAGAAATTGGACCTGATGAGGCTTCAATGCAGCTGATAATGTGCACTTAAGATACAAAGCTACAGTCTGCTTTTGGAGTCCCCAGATGAGCCTGTGAGCCAGGGCCCCAGTAAAAGGCTAGTCGAATCCAACTCTAGGGGGCATTGCTCATCTCCGGTTCCAAGCCGAAGAGCCAGTGCTGTCTGAAGATTTCTCCGTGGTCATGTAGCTGGCATGACTAAACACCGAGGTGCACAGAAGGCTGTTACCTTCCCACCAAAGCAGTACCTATTTATATACTTGTAATTTCTTGCTTTTGAACTGCTAGGCTGGCAGGAGATGGGGCCAGAGACGGGAGCGCAATCCATCGTGTGACACTAGGGTCTTGAACTGCTGAACTACAGACCTTCTGGTCTGCAGCTCAGAGTCTTAACCTCTAAGTCACCATGGCCCCAGACTTCTTCTCAAACTCCAGCCCTGATAGAAAGGCTTCTGGGAACTCTCTGATCAATTAACACCCACTAAGAAAACATTAGCCAACTATTTTGGGCTATTAGCCTAAAAAATGTAGAGAGGTTGTTGTATTAGTCTGAGGCAACAAAAATAAGAAAGGAAATTGGTGGCAGAAAGGCCTTTTATGCAATAAAAACAGCCCTCTTCTGGCACCACAAGACTCCTGTGCATTTCAACCTAAAAATTGATTAGCCAATTTCCATTGCAATACTACTACAAAATGTATTACCTTTGAGAGAAGACACACCAGCCTGATAGAGCAGACAAATTCCAGGATTCTATTTCTCACTGTGGCTAAAAAATAGAACAAAGTTTGAGTACATTGGCACCTTTAAAACCAACAAAGTTGTATGCACACAAAAGTTTCTATCCAGAATTAAACTTTGTTGGTTTTAAGGGTGCCACTAGACTCAAACTTTGTTCTGTTGCTTCAGACCAACACTGCTACTCACCAGAGGCTAACCAATTACTCTGGAAAGCTAACAACAGGGCATAGAGGGCAAGGCCTTCATCTAATGTTGCCTCCTGGCATTGGCATTCAGAGGTTTACTTCCTTTGAATGTGGATTTACTTTAGTTTCCATGGCTCTTAGCTACTGATAGACGTATCCTTCACAGATCTTTCTAATCCCCTTTTAAAGCCATCTGTGCCATGGCCTCCATCCATCAATGCCTACACCCTCACAGCTGATTCCACATTTTACTCACTCATCGAGTAAAGCAGTATTTATTTTTGTCCATCCTGAATCTTCTGCCCATCAGCTTTATAGATGCCCTCATGTTCTAGTATTTTGGGAGATGGAGAAAAAAAATTCTCTGTCCACTTTCGCTACCCTGGGACTAATTTTATAAAACTCTGTCATGTCCCTCCTTAGTCATTTTTTTTTCTAGACTGAACAGTCCCAGACTCTTCAGCCTTTCCTCATAGGAAAGGTGCTCCAACCCCTTAGTTTATACTCTTTGGTACTTTTTCCATCTTTGTAATGTCCATTTCAAGGTATGGTGACCAGAACTGCACAGAGTAGTGCAACAGAAAACCTAGATGATACAAATATAATAAATGAACTTGTCACTTTTTAATTGTAAGAACAGAAGAAAACTACAGAAATGTTTAAATATGTCTACTACTTGAACTTAAAGCAGTAGCCAAACATGTTTTATGGTGGTTGTTCTGCTGAATAGCCCAAGAGAGTCCATTCAGAATACCCTGATTAGAGTTTAAATGGTAAATGCGACTTTTTAAAAACATCTCTACACAGGGTATGACCCTTCCCCCTCTTTTCACTGGGAAGTGATTTTTAAAAAATATGGGCAGGAGGATCTAAAATCCTCCCCTCCATTGCTTTTGTTTACTATTCTTTCTGTAGTTTTTACCCTCTCCAGCTGAATTCCCATATTGGTATAAAATAATAAAACATAGGTATAGGATGTGGGATTGACAGATGTGGAATTGACAGGGTTAGCTTCCGCAACTATGCAGTAAATTAAATATATCTTTTCCTAGTCTATCTCTAGGACAGGCGGGCTGCCTATCATGCAAAAGTAATGAAGAAGAACCATAACCTGTCTATATCCCCCCAACTGTCCAGCCTGCCAGCAAGCAAAGTTTTCCCCTCACTTCTGAGCATGTACACCACCTCAGACAACAAAATAGTTCAGACAGTTAGTGCCCATGTGTATATAAGAACTGGAAAACACTTCCCACACCAATGAGATGGCACCATAATTAGCAGCCGGCAGTGAGAACTCTAAGCCCAAAACTTCAGTCCGATGATCCTGTTTCTGCTTTCACTGCTGTAAATGTATGGCCAAAGCACAATCACTTTATCCCCCACTGACTCAGCCTTTCCTTTATTCTGCTACCTGGGGAATCAAAACCAGGCAATGACTCACCAAAATGACCATCAGACTGAAAGGCTTCTTCCCCCTCTTCCAAATTTCTGAAACAGTTTTGTTCAGATTCAGAGCATTTCCAAGATTTTGAAATTGGAACTGCTTGGGTGAGATCTCAGTTAGTAAATGTCAAAATACACATATCCGCAATGGAGATAAATGTGTTGAAAATATTTTATGCAATATAAAAAGATGACCAAGAGGCACTCTATCTAAAGGCCATAGTTCTCATTTTCCCCTAGTATAAAGTAACATTGGGCGAAATGAAATACTTTTGGTTCTTCGTGTTTCTTGGTTCTTTGCAAATAAGTCTCCTAAACTCCATAAGTTCTCACAAACAATCTCCATAACTTCTCATAAACAGCTCTATGTAAGAAGCAAGTAGCTAAATGTATTTTTTTGTTGTTGTTGTTGTTATGTAAGATGACACAAAATATTTTCCTTTAAGTTTTTGCCCCTCAGGACATAGGACCCAAAAGAGTTATGTCCTACAGGATATATCAACTCAGACTAAAATTCTTACCAAGACTACATGTAGCAGAGATACACTACAATTGATCTTAAGCCTACTAAGGTCAACTGAAGAAAACTCTCTGACTTTAAGGGCCCTTAAAAAGGAACCAGAACAAATGATCCATAGTAATTACTCTGCAAATGATATTTGTTGCCTGCTCAGTCTTCTTCCTTGCATACTGAAGGTGTCCTCTGTGTGTGTCCATATGCAGGTACCATTAATGCCTTATTGCCAAATGGCAAGAATATACAAAAATTATAACACAGCCACTACAGTGTGAATAAATCCTATTTTTAGTGCTGGTTTGCTCCTCCACATTTCTGTACCCATGTAATCACAAACTATTATAAATGCTTCATCATCTTATCATCCCCGTAAACTATTTTCGTCTAGATAGCAATCTTGTTTGTTTCACCCTTTACTTCAGACAAGAGTGCAGCATGCTCTGCATTTTTGATAGAGGACAATAATGTGTCTCTTTATGACACCAGCAAGGTTGTCCTCTGCCTGGATTCTGTGAGGTTAAGAATAGTGCTGTTTTCTACTATATATGGCTAAGAAAGTCATTACAATGGGGCACATTGAGGATTACAATGCCTAAAATCTAGAGCCGACTCATGCATGGGGCTACCATTGCCAGCTACAGCACACAGAGCTTTGCAGTCACATAGGGTATTTTTTTTCCTTGCTACTGCTGACAATGGGGCAACTGTGCTTGCTTATGAAGGGCTGCATCACTGGATCATGTCCAATGTGCCCATGAATGAGCTGAACATATTCTTGTCTATCTGGGAGTTATTCTTCCAGTTCTATCACTGGCAATAGTCCCAACCAAACTCATCCTTCTTGAGCAATAATCCCAGATGAACTACAAGGTTTGCTGGACAAAGAAATTTGGGGGAAAATGTGGCTCCAGTATTACAGACCCCTTTCCTTAATTGCAAACTTCCCCAGTGACTAGGTGAGCTTTTGTCTGTTCTCCAGGGCTGCAATTTCCCTTGTGAGAGAACTTGTGTTCTGAATTGATCTCTCTTCCACTTCAATTCTTCCTCAAGTTCTAAAATTAGATTCTTTTTTTTTTTATAAAGTCCTTTTCATCACTGATACCTCATTCCGTTTTAAAGCAAAGGGGGGAAATCAATATTTAGAAGTCTAGAAAGTCAAACTTATCACCTTCCATGCTGGAAACAAAAGTTTAAAATAGACTGTCATAGCGATGCACAATGGAAGCCTCCTCTAATCCGCCAACAGATTTTCAAGGACAATAAATTTCACTGTTTATTACCTACACAAAAGACGAACAAAACTTCTGAGATAATGTGCATTGCAAAGTTTGCACTTGTTTTCTGTTCTACCACCGACATACAACTACAGAAGATGGATATAAATGAAAAGGCAACAGCTAATTAAGTAAAATGCTTTCCGCATTAGGTGAATACTGGTGATTTGGATGACAACATGTTCCCAGTCACCAAACTCATGTCACAGTATGAAATATTAAACAGGAATTTTCCAGAAGAGCAAGACAAAAGCCCCTACATATTCATGCTGGCAAAGAACAAACAAGATGGCCTGTTGACTAGTTCAGTTTAAAACAGTAATATTTCCATGGGGTTCAAACAAAATAAAATTATTCACTGCTCCTCATGGACACAATGAGTGTTTTCATAGATTACTTATGCCTGTATCCTTAAAACCTTGGTTGATGCATGGTAATCTCTCTCTAGAATATTAAGAACATTTACATGCTGCCTATCCAGATACCCAATTGAGGCAGCTAACAAAAGGAATGCATATTAAAGCAGTAAAACATGCAATAAAACCTTACCCTGCAACAGTACAAACCCGAAATCAATAAAGTGAACAGCAGAAAACCATTTTAGGATAGGGATGCCAACTCTGAGTGAAAAAAGTCCTAGAGATTTGGGGATGGAGCCTGGGGGTGGGGCAAGGTGGAACCTCAGCAGAATATAATGCCATAAAGTCCACCCTCGAAAGCAGCCATTTTCTCCAGGGGAACTGATCTCAGCTGTAATTCCAGAAGATCTCCAGGCTCCACCTGTAGGCTGGCAACACTAACACACTAAGGTCATTAGCATAAAAACAAGATAGCTAAAATATGGAATAAAACATCAGTTAAAGGCATGGGTAAACACAGGTATTTTGGTCTGCTGCATCAAAGACAGTTAAAGGTAAGTGCCCACAATCATCAAGGGGGATATAAAAAGGCTAGAGGTATCTGCTTCACCATAAAGGCATATGATAGAATTAAGTTTTTGATATTTTGTCAGTGGTGCATCTTTTCAGTGAAACACAAACATTCAGGACTTTTTAAAATGTATTACTTTTAATTTTCTATAATCATATTATACCAAAGAGATAAAGCAGCCACTATGACAGAACTTATAAAAACACAAGCAACTATTACAGAAAAGTTACAAATACATATTTGTTATCAGATTCACTCAAGCATAATTTAATAGCTTTACCCAAGGGGTTTATAGTTCAAGTGTTGCTATTAGCCTCTCTCTGAATTTTATTGTGTGGACAAACTTCATTACATTTCCCAAAGGATATACACAAGTAGGTAGGTGCCCTGGCTTGCAACAAAAATCAAAAGCCATGCAGACTAGCTTTTTATTAAGACCAACCAAAACAACACAACATGCAAGCTTTCAAGCTCTGTAAAACTCTTCACCAGGATGGATGTTAAACAAACAAGGTCTTTTCAAAGTCATAAAGGTAAGGCCTCTTTGTCATCACCCCACCTGCAGAACACTTTGCCAGCTTTAATGGGTACAGGTACGGCTGGCTGGCTGGCTAGCATCAGGCTGCATTCTTGCAGCCCTGGAAAGAAGCAGCAAAAATCGAAGCCAGTCAGTTGAAAATGCAAAAACCAGTATTTGATCAAATGTGCCTCTGATGCCAAACACAACATGCAAGATTAAAAAGATTGAGAACAAAAGAAAAACATTGTAAACATTATATTAACAATACTACAGTACTAGAGCTTGATTTTAGCTGATGCACTAAGGGACAATATAAGCCAAATCACTAGCAGTATTATCTTGTGAAAGTTTCCAGGTTCTTCTTCCTCCAGTTGAAGTGCCCCTTTCTTCAGTTGCTGAATTCTGTTAGTCTCAAAGTATACAAAAAGGTATTTAGGCAAATTAGTTCATAGGAATATCCAAAACCAAATTCTATGTAATTTTTTGTAATTTCCCATGTCTTAATTAGCTGCTGATGGGAGGAAGTGCCTTATTTAAAGATACTTATTTCTACCCCCTGGATAAGGGGGAAAGGAGGAGGAGGAGGAGGAGGAGGAGGAAGAGATTGGATTTATATCCTGCCCTTCACTCAGAGTCTCAGACTGGCTTACAAACTCCTTTCCCTTCCTCTCCACACAACAGACACCCAGTGAGGTAGGTGGGGCTGATAGAGTTCTTTCAAGAACTGCTCTTTCAAGGACAGCTCTGACAGAACTATGGCTTGCCCAAGGTCATCCAGCAGCTGCAACTGGAGGCATGGGGAATCAAACCCAGTTCTCCCAGATTAGAGTCCGCGCACTTAACCACTACACCCAACTGGCTCTTAGCATGCAGGAAGCGTTACTTATGTCTGTTTCCTACAACATGAGTTTGGTGTCCTGGCATTCATGATTTTTTCCAAATGCAAAACCCACACCCTTAGAAGAAATATACTGCCAAGTTAAAATGTTGGTAACTAGATGGTGCAAGGAAAACAAGTAAAACATCTGGCCAAAGAATAATCCCTCAACTCCCTCAGTCCTGCATGATCTAAAGTTTTAGTTTGTGTCCACTGGCTATTAAGACATGATGTGACAGGGAAACATCAACCACATCTACACACATAAATTATGTTAAAATGCTGCTGCACAGCATAAACAGCAACACAACAAAGGGGTTCTCCCCCAACAACTGGAATGAGAATCCCAGGCATAGATATAGGGTCTTACTAAATGGATGGATAGAGTTAGAGTGCAATTTTAGACTAGCACAGAGCTTCCAAGCCCAACTGCAGACAAATGCTTGCTGCCTTCATATTTTTCATTTTCACCAGCACAACAATAATCAATGTTCACTGCTGCCCTGCAGAACTTCATACTGAACCTGTTTAATCTGTTGATGCTATTTTGTATTACTTAGGGTAATTAGTCATTTTGCTGACTATCCGATGATTGGAAAGTCACAACAACAACAGACATAAGAAACAAGAAAAATGGACCAGTGATTTGGCAAGGGTAGCTAAACAGACCTCTCAAAGAGGAAATCGGATGTTCCATGTACACAGTCTGAGGCACTAGGCAAATACTATGTACTCAGGATTCAATAGCCTTTATTAAGGCAATAATAAAGTAAGCCTTGTTTTGACACTGCAGCTGGTGAACTCTCTTCAAGTTGCCATCCTCCAAAATCCTCTCTCCCCACCACTTCCCTTTAGTATTTGAGATGACCTGGAAATAACCCTGCTATGAGCAACAGGACTGCACATTAAAGGTCAAATAGAATATGAGAGCCAATTGGTTGTAGATGGTTGGAAAAAATATTATAAAGCTAAAAATAATTTCCCATTAGATTATTGCTCCTCTTATTTGAGAATAAACAAAATGCAGACCCATTGCAGCTCAGTCTCAAATACTTGTGATACAGAAAGGAAGAAAATTCAATATATGTCCACATTTTGCAATGGAGAAGTTGTACAATTATGGTTTAAAGGGAGGGCCAGCTAGTATGGATGTGAGCCATACTAACTGTGCAGAGTGTTCCTTAAACCTGCCCAGGGATATAGCTGCAACATCATGATATGAGAAGACCATATCTAGGTATGTTCTGAGGCCACATGATGCAGAAACTTTGCTGACCCAACAGACCCCTTTAAGTTCCATAGCAAAATATAAATAACCTGGGACAGCAATTCCTACCCAGACAGCCACCCTATTTTCTAGAAAACAGCTTGTAGGGCAGAAGTACATTTTGTCACACAATCTTATCCCTGAACAAGTGGTTAGGATGCATGGTTTTTTTCATCATTTTAAATATCTATTTTAGTGTTTTAATCCAATGTCTCATTTTAATTTCTGAGCCACCTTAAAAGACTGTAAGTGGAAAATAGTGCACAAAAGGCTGCCCTCTCAAATGTAAATAATATAATATTTAAAATATTTAGATCCTTCTGTTCGAAAAAGTCTAAGTGGCTTATAAAAATAACTAAATTCACCAAAATTAATTACACTGTAATGACACAGAAGCATCAAGAAGCACACTAAATGCATTTAGAACAGCAGCAAGGCAACAATAATATAAGCAGCACAATGAAGCCAACTAAAGCAATAATAAAATATTTTGACTAGGCAGAACCAGAACAAGCAAAGTCAGCTAAAATTATGTATTCCTTTAAAATATTTATATATCATGTTTTTGAAAAAAGTAATAATTCAAAACAGTTTTTATATATGTCTTCTGAAAAACAGAAGTGACTGTTATCTGAGCAAACATGCAACAGGTTTTTTTTAAAGTGAATTCCCAAAGGCCTTTTAAACAGTTGAGCATGGCAGCATTTTCTTAATACTAAGGAAGATGAAGCTGCTTACACTTTTTCCCTGACACCCCTTCCAAGAAACTGGGGTTGCTACTGTGAAAAGGTGGAGTTCAGACAAAACCTATCCTCATCTCTTTTGTCAGCGGCTTTGACAAAAGTAACACTTGTGGGCTCGAAGAAAAGGTGACTCAATGAATATGTGGTTCCCAGGCCATTAAGGGCTGTAAACCAGCATGCTGAATTGAATTTAGAAACAAAGAGGCAGCCAATGTTGGTGTTCCAAAATATAGGTGAACTCATCTGTTCCTGTCAACAGTCAGCCTGCTGCATTCTGCACTAACTATGTACACCTACATAGAGAGCATTACAATAAGCTAGCCTTGAGGTTAGAACAGCATGGATCAGTGTGGGTAGATCAGTTGTATCAAGGGGGGGCAGATACAATATCCAAGCTAGATATAACAAAGAAAATATTCCTAACAAGATGTTCACAAAAGAGCAAAACATAAAAGATCCGTAATCCACAAGAACAATTCACAAAAGAACAAAACAAATCCTCCTCCCCACCCTTACACACAATGTAAGAGCTAGATCTTACAATGTAAGAGCCCTTCCAGTCCTGCTTTCACCCAGGCCACGGAAGAGAGAGAGCACTGGTCGCCCTCACAGATGATCTCCGGAGGCATCTGGATCGAGGTGGATCGGCGGTACTGTTGTTGTTGGACCTGTCAGCGGCGTTCAACACGGTCAACCATCAGCTACTGATCCACTGCCTCGCCAACACTGGAATTCAGGGGTCTGCCTTGCAATGGCTTACCTCCTTCCTCCAAGGTGGGGAACAAAGGGTGGTGCCAGGGGAACAGCTATCCCAAAGGCACCCAGTGGATTGTGGAGTGCCCCAAGGGGCAGTGCTGACCCCAATATTATTTAACATCTATATGCGTCCCCTTGCCCAGAATGCGTGGAGACATGGGCTGGGATGCCACCACTACACAGATGACACCCAGCTCTATCTGCTGTTAGGCGGCTGGTCTGGCTCTAAACTGGAAGATCTAGACCAGGTGTTACAAGACATGGCTGGATGGCTTAGGCTGAGCCGGCTGAAACTGAATCTGATGAAGACAGAGGTCCTGTGTCTGAGCCAGGGCAGACCAAGGGTAAGGATCCCTCTCCCAACCTTCAATGGGCACCACTGGTGCTAGTGCCGGAGGTTAGGAGTTTGGGAGTACTTTTGGATGTCTCCTTAACAATGGAGGCCCAGGTAGCAGCCACTGCCAAGTCAGCTTTCTACCACCTTTGGCTGATTAGGCAGTTGATTCCACGCAATGGTCACCTCAAGATTGGACTATTGTAATGCTCTCTACATGGGGCTGCCCTTGTCACAAATCTGGAAGCTACAGCTAGTGCAAAATACTGCAGCCAGGCTTTTAATGGGTCTCCCAATGCAGGAACACATTCAGCCTGTGCTGAAGGCATTGCACTGGCTACCGATAGCATACCAGATTTGTTTCAAGGTGCTGGTTCTTACCTTTAAAGCCCTTTATGGTCAAGGACCTACATACCTTTCCCCATATGTTCCCCAGAGAGCACTGCCATCAGGGTCACAACATCGACTGGCCTTCCCCAGGTCTAAGGATCCCAGGCTGGCTATTACCAGGGCCAGGGCTTTCTCAGTGGTGGCTCCTTTCTGGTGGAGATCAGGGCCCTGTGGGACCTTATGCAGTTCCGCAGGGCCTGCAAGATGGAGCTCTTCCTTTAATTTGGAGCCACCCCCAATAGGGAACCCTGTCCCCTGACACCATAAGAACAGCCTGTGCCGGCTGCACAAAGATTAGATCAATGGGCTGACCACTACGATGTAAGACTGAAGATTGACCACCATAATTTGATAATCTATTAGTGTTATTAATTGCTAGCACTTTTAAATGTTGATATGTTTTATCTGATTTCAGGACTATTTAAATTTATGTGTATGTTTTATTCTGTTTGTAAGCCTCCCTGAGATGGCCTTGGCTGGGAGGGCGGGATATAAATCTAATCTAAAGATATAAATAAATTTATGGGCTTGTGTTCTGTTGGCCTTACCACATTTGACCTGGGTTCTGCTTGGTTTCTGTGGTTTGACATTGGTTCTGTCAGGTTTGCAACAGTGTCTCCTGTTTAAGTTGTTTTGGCTTGGATTCTCTGGATTGACAATGGCTTGTTGGGTCTGCTACATTGACCCATGGTTAAGATGGGATCTCTGATTTGAAATTGATCCTTTTGAGCTTCTTGGTTCTGTTTGCATTACAAGGCTTTTGGTCAGTGTTTGCTGTTGTATGTTTGGCCATTGGCTTCTTTGCTGAAGTAAAAAGTATGGATTTTTCTCCCCATAGTAAAAAATGCAGGCAAATAGAATGGCTAGGGACACCTTGTTCAGGGTCCTGTAGAAATTGACCTCTTAATATAGTTAGCTTGCAAATGTATTGGATCTTTATTGGACAAGCAGGACTAGGATCCCTTTGGTGTAATTTGCTTTAAAAACAGCTACTCCAGCCCCTTGGAAAGAGGTCCCTATAGAAAAATGGACCCCAAAATGTCAGAATTTTGAAAAAAAAAATGAAAATTAATTCAAACAAACAGTGCTAGGGACCAGAATAATCCAGAATGCTGGTATGGATACCCTTCCTGAAATCTGAATCTGATAATTTTTGAATGTTTGTCAAGGGTACATCCCTCTATACATCCTCAGCTTTCATTGCCTTAATGCAGGATCTCCAAACATTGAACCTGCTTGCTTCTTCCTGGCAGGTGGGCAAATAGTCATATCCATATTGTCCATGTCCCCATAAAGGGAAACCATCTCCTCAAATCCAAATCCAAAGAGTTTATTGCTTCATTCTTAGGAAAAAGAGTGATCTATGTAGCCAGCCTCCTCAGCCCTGAACCCAGGGTGGTCTTTCCTGGGAGAGAGAGACACCCCAAAATGACATCTGAACCTCCACAAACAGTGTCCTCATAAAGCCAGGCTTGGCTTAAACAGTGGCTTTTGCTGGGAGGCTAGGGGAACCACATCTTGGCTGGGAAAACTCAGACCAAGTAAAGACTCTCCAGGCTGGCTTCACTGTCAAACAGTCTCCATGCAAGCAACCCCAGCTTCCACGTCACTTCTGTCAGCTCAGTCCAAAAGGACTAAGAATGGGCAAGTCTCTTATCTTGCCTCAGGCATCTTCTACTAACCAAATAGCTAGTCTTTAGTCTGTCAAATGTGCAGGCAGGCAGGGAGAAAGAGCCTCTGGTCTGTACTATTGTCACGAATGAAGCATGTTGCATATTTCCATCCCCCATGTCCTGTTTCACCTATATGTCAGGAAATACTTTTGAATAATCCTCTCATTCCTGTCTCCATATATTTGTCTAAAATATCTGCATTCTTACACCTATGCCAGACCTATCTAGGTAAACATTAACTTTCCATGTACAATGAATGGTCACCCATTCAGGTTCATCCTGCCATACATTAAGAAACATCACCTCTTTTGTCTGGCACCAGGGAAATGCCAGATCACTCTATTGTTCCACAATGGAGACTCCCAGCCAACCAGCACCTGGCTTTATCCCATTACAGCTGTTGTTAAGCCAAACTCTGCCCCTCTGGATGCTCATTGGTCACACCTAAATTATGCTCTGCCTGGCACCACACCTCCATGGACTCCTTATTGGTCTAGAAAATCTGTTCTCACCTGAGACCAGCCCCTAAGGCCTCCCATTGGCCCCTAAGGCCTCCCCTTTCCAATGTCTATATCCATCAGAGCACATGACCTCAGATTTTGTGTGTCTGCCCCTGATGTCAACTGGCAGTTCACCATTAAACCTTTGGTTTGGGCCATAATCTCATCTCCATGGAGCCCTGCAGGTCTGGACAGGTTGTATCACCCTGTAACTGACCCCTCTGTTCGCTATCAATCACCTCTGCTTTCTTAGTTCAGTATTTCTTGCTCTTTTTAAAATGTTTAGTGTGCTTTTAATACGGGAAATACTTTAATAAAAACTATTTAAGTTACTCTTCATATTTGGAGTCTTCCTACTGTACTAGACCTTGTTATAAACTGGTAAATGGGTCCCTTGTACCCCTAGGGCCTTGCCTGCTGCCTAGATAATTTCCCCAAACAACAGGGCAGATCACTGGTGGTAACAACTGGAGGGGGGGAAGTGCCTTTTTTGTGTTATCCAGCATTCCCTTACCACAACACTTACTTCATTCTCTTTCATCTTTATAGGTAAAAAGCAGGAAACATTTCACCCTTGGCTTTACAGAGCCATCATAGTCCAGATAAAACTGGTAACTGTGTGGTGAATCTTGCCCACTGGCCACCAGCTGACTGTAGATTATAACAGTCTAGCCTGGTATAGTTCTGTATATTTATCCCTCATAAACCTCAATACAAGAACTGAATTATATTCAGAATCTCAGCCTCATAAAACCCAGGGCTTTTTTTCTGGGGGAATGCGTGGAGTTCGGAACCTCTTCAACAAAATTATTTTTAAAATGTTTAAAAGTTTATGAGTTTTCAGTATACAGATTGAAAACTTCATTTCCCTCTTGAGCTTCTTGAGAGTTCCAGCACCTTTTTTAAAACCCAATACAACTTGAACTGAGTTTCAACTACTAAAAGTCGTAGTTCTTTAAAAAAAATAATGAGCAAAATAAATCTGTAATAATGCATTAAGCTTATATCAAAGATTAAACCATTTGTCTAATTTTGCTTATACTTTCCTGTAGGATGAGCAATGCCAACTGAACTTTTTGGAAAGCTTATTTTATTAATATGCTTTACCCATTTACCATATTTCTTAAAGCTTTCACAGATTATAATAAGCTGCACTAGTGGAAAGATAATAGGAAATGAAAACAAGCAGATGCAATTTTGCTACCTACATAATTAATTGCAAATATCATAGTTCAGCTGTACACAGTGTAAAGCTGCCAAAATTCAGAGGCTTTGTGCTGCTGTTATTCTAATGTTGCAGGTCAAAAACAGCAAGCAGCTGTTCAGTATCGGAGAATTTTGCTAAATAATGCAATACTAAGCAAACAATGGGGCATACTGAACTAGTGTTAGAAAAAAGACCACTAGATGGGGAAATAATTATTTTTAAAATCCTATTATTATGTCAATGTGAAATCATGATATGCTGGCAGGGGAGGTGCCTACTTAATAATATAAAATGTATAACCAGGGCTATTTTGGGGCAGGAACGCACAGGAACGGAGTTCTGGCTCGCTCCCAAGTTGGCCACACCCAGCAGGAACTCATTAGCATAATAGGCCACACCCAACAGCAGAAACTCATTAGGATTGGCTACATTAGCGGTGTGCGGCCTAACATGCAAAGGAGTTCCTGCTACAAAGAAAGCCCTGGGTTTTGAAAACAAACAAGGTAAACAGAATAAGAAGCAAAAGGTGGATGTGGCTGGATGACCACACTTCTGTTAACATGGGGATGTGGCCTAATAGGCTAATAAGCTGTGCTGTCAGGGGTGTGGCCTAATACGGTAAAGAGTTTCTGCTGTTGGGTGTGACCTATTATGCTAATGAGTTCCTGCTGGGCTTTTTCTACAAAAAAAGCCCTGCGTATACCACACTTTCCCCAGTGTTGTCCCTTCCCCACTTTCCAACAGGACTTTCTCACTTAAGGGAGAGACAGAAGGTGGCCATTAGTTTTAAAATTATTGAAAAGCAAAGTATATTTTAATAAAGTTTCTGACATCTAGCCTATGCCACAGGAAGATCTTGAGCAGAATGACTCCTAGACTTTTGAAAGTATACTTTGAAATAAGCCATCTTGAACAACTAATTAACCATCCTCAGCAGTTTTTAGATGATCTTATGTTGTTTTAATTGTATTTATGCATTGATTGTGAGCCGCCCTGAGCCTGCATTGCAGGGAGGGCGGCGATACAAATGGAATAAATCGTAATTTATATTTCAGAATACAATATATCTTCCAGAACAGCATCTTAGGTACTATGAAATCTCAGCATAGCAGGCCAAGGGTCTTGAACAAAGATCTCTGTTATTCTGTGATTGTTCTAGATAAGGTTTATAGAACTCCCATACTGTTGACAGACACACTTTTGCATGGGTAAGGCAGAGGCAGATAATGGTGGGACCAGGACACCGGTAGTAGAGCCATCACCACTGTGGCAATTTTTCTGTTTGTTTGTTTCAGGACTAGGATTCTAAGAGCATGCCAAACTCAACTGTCCTTGCAGTCCTTTGACAAAATTATTAACTTTTTTAAAAAATATACAAGATTCTGGGGTAATGCTTAGAAAATTCTTCAAACACTAGCACTAAGAAAACTCCTATTTAAAATACAGTGAAACAATAAAGGCTGTAGCAGCTTAATGAACAATTAACCAGCTAACAATTTTTTTTTCATCTTCTCACTGTTAACAAAGGAAATGCTTATTTGTGAATTTCTACACTGCACAACCATCAATCAGCAAAGAGATATGTGGTTTCTTTTTTGAAGGTATTAAGCAGCCCAGTATGATAACTAGAAAAAGATCATTTACTTCAGTACAAAAAGATAATTTTCTTGCACTTCAGAGAAGCAATATCAATCTCCTGAACTTTCTGTAAACTCTGCTTCAACACTCTTGAATTAACTTAATATTGATATTTTGAGCATGTACAAGAGAATGCATATGTAACCTATTAAACCTGAATCTCACAAGCCCCTCACTGTGGGGTTCCTTTTTCTGTACATGAATTCACAGGTCCCACATGAGCTCAGGAGGAGATCACAGTCATAGGATTTTGTTTAGCCACAACACTCACCCAAAGTTGTTCCTGATTAGTAATGAAGGACATTCAATTCATTTGACTTCAAATGAAAAATGTAACGTACAGATAGAGTGAGCCAGAGAAACTGGTGGATACCTCATAAGCTTAGTCACCAAACACCCACACACATACATATCAGAAAAAGCACTGAAAGATAAAGAATCTGTAGGAACTTAAAAGTCTGACATGTACAACAAGAGAAGGGTGGATTAGCCATTTAACTTACACAGAAATTTCCCAGTGGGCCACTGCCAATGCTCCCTCTAAACTGTGGAGTCTGATGAGCAAAAATTCTTCTTTGTGAGCTACTGGCATTAAAGTTGTGAGTGAGCAATTTGGCTACTACACAGATTAGTTTGCTCTGGAGCCATCCTTCCTGAGCTAAGACAAAAATGTGTGAGCTGGAGGTTAAAAAACTGTGAGCTAGCTCACACTAACTCAGCTCAGAGAGAACTGGCCTACTGCCCTGAGGGCTGGTGGTGGCCAAACCCCAGGAACTCTGCTAGCACCTCAAGGTCCACTTGGCTTAGACCCCCCTTTCATTGGTAATTGGGGCCAGCTTAGCAGCTGCCTCCTCCTGCCCTGCTACCATTTTCTGGAATGAGGCAAAGGATGAACTAACGTCCATTGCTGGTGCCACTGTTTTCAGTGGTTGTAGTGCCACCTGGGCTGCTCAACTGGGCTTGCTCCAGGTCCATTTTAACTTCCCAGCCTCCTCCTGAAGAGGTGCACTTCTCAGAAAGAATACATTTACTTCAAAATAGTGCTTAAAATAGATTACTTCTATTTTTATAGCGATTATAGAGATATAATCAAGGCAAGCCTGTAACTATTTGCTCCTGTAGTCTGAGGCAACATCAATAATTGAAGCTTCTACTTGTCAGCAAAGTAGTTCTTGTTTTACAGTGCCATCTTTGCAGGCAGAAAGCTGTTTAGATGTAACTAATCATTGCTTAACTCCCACAGCTGCACAATAAACCAGGTAGGTTGTAATACTGAGGCACAAACAAGACTACAGGGGGAGAATACAGAAGTTCCCTGTGGTTTGCAGAAGCTGCATGATCTCTAAAATGTGTTATAGGTAACTGCTTTTTCAGGGCCCTAAGGGAAAGCACTCCCCACCCTGCTTACGGCCCAATCCTATGCATGTTTATTCACGGTACATCCCTGTCAATTCAATAGATGTCCAAGAAAGTCAAATTGAATGTGATTTACTTCTCAGTAAGCATGCATAGAATTAGACTGAAGATGGACTTCCAAGTAAATGTGGTGAAGCCCAGCTTGTTAGCTGCCTTTTTCTCATGCTTTGCAACTACTGTTCCTGTAAGAATGGAATATGTTCACTACTGAAACAAGGGAATTGTTTTATATGATTCAAGTACAGATTACAAAGGAACATAATTTACAATATTTCCATAATTGTATTGAGTACTATTTCTCAATTATTTCTAACTCTGTGCCATAGTGACTAATGTGATGGCCACTACTGGCTTCCAGAGGGGTAAGGTCCTATTGCATGCCCATTTGATGCAATGTACACTTAGATTTAAAAGAGAGACTTTTTCTTAAACAAATAGTGGTAAACTTCCAGAGTTTTGTTGTCACTGCTCATCTTTTCCACATTTGTTTTATTTATTTCATTTATACCCTGCCTTTTGTGCCAATGGGGTCCTCACAACCACCCTGCAAGGTCTCCCAGATTGTAGTCCAATACTCTAACCACTACAGTGCACCCAATATCCATAACCTGATAAATGCCAATGAGAGGCCCACAAGATTTGACTTACAACATAAAGTATGGAAGATAGCTAATGGAATCTGAACAGGCATTGGCAGTTGTGCAGATGTTGTTTAAATGGGGCAAAATACCAGGACCCAAATCCGATTGTGGTGCAGCCCACCAAACTATTGTCCATCTGTCACCAGAATGTGCTTTCTGGGGAGATGTGATGGAGCTCTTTGGACCCTTCTCAGCTGCTAATGAGCGGATTGAAAATTTAGATATTAGTATTTAGGGGGATTGCCCAGTAGGTCTGCATACCTGTTGTGTCAACTGGGTTATATATTTTATATTATTATTATATGATTCCTGTGCATAACTCTGCCATACAATAAATTTACCACTGCACAAAACTGCCTTTTACTTGCAAGTGACAAGATCCATATGGTGTCTTTGTTCTGCCACATGTGGGCTTTTGGTGGTACCTGCCCCTTGATTCACCCTTTTGAGTGTGGTAAGGATGAGGGCCTTTTCTATCATGGCCCTGACCTAGTGGAATACTTTTCTGAGGAGA
Source organism: Gekko gecko (assembly GCA_029375565.1). Taxonomy (NCBI): domain Eukaryota; kingdom Metazoa; phylum Chordata; class Lepidosauria; order Squamata; family Gekkonidae; genus Gekko; species Gekko gecko. The sequence goes on from JAPDNY010000004.1 coordinate 120,586,881, forward strand.
CTCATGCCCTATGGGGCCTGTTTGCATTCCAAGGGGCATGTAAGACACTAGGCATTCCGCGGAGTAATTCTGATGGACACTACCATTGTTGTTGTTTTTAATGCCAAATGTGTTAGTTTGATGTGTGTTGAATTTTTAATTGGACTTTATTGAAATTATGGTTTTATTGTCTATATACTTTCTACAAACCTGAAAAGGGCCCAAGGTTTGCAGGAAAATATGAAATCTAAAAACACACATACAGAAAAACATTGGGGGTGTTAAAAAAACAGAAAATGATAAAAGGAGCACCTGTAAGTTTAAGCAACAGATTCCCTCAGTGGTTGTTGATAGGTAACCACAGCATTCCAGGCAGGGTTTCTGTAAGTAAAAAGGCAAGGGGAGAGGACAGGGTTCCTTCCAGGCCTATTTTGGCCTTTGAAGGAAGACTCATTGGAGCCAGGCCCGACTGGGGTCACCAGCTCCAGTTTAGGAAATTCCTAAAGATTTTGGGGTGGAGTCTGAGGAAGGCAGCATCTGGGGAGAGGAAAGTCTCAGTCAAATAAAATGCCATAGAGTCCACTCTCCAAGTGTGCCTGGTAGAGTTGCCAGCCTCCAGATGGGGGCTGGGGATCTCCCGCTTTTACAACTGATCTCCAGCTGACAGAGATCAGCTCCCCTGGAGAAAGTGGCTAATTTGAAGAGTGGACTCTATGGCATTGTACCATGCTGAGGCCTCTCCCCTTCCCCAACCCCACCCTCTCCTGGATCCACCCCCAACATCTCCAGGTATTTCCCAACCCAGACCTGGCAACCCTTGCGCCTGCCCCAGTGGTTGATACCACACAACTGGGCCACTTGTCCTAGGTAGAAGATGCCAGGAAAACTTAAGAGAGGGGTAGATTAAGGGAGATTGGCTGTTTGGGAAGGAGATAGGGCTGCCAACTCCAGGTTAGGAAATTCCTAGAGATTTGGGGATACAGACCGGGGAGGATGGGATTTGAAGAGGGGGGACCTCAGATTGATATAATGTCATAGACTGCATCCTCCAAAACAGCCATTTCCTCTAGGAAATGCATCCTCCACATGGGGGCTGGAGAACACCCAGAATTAGCACTGTTCTCCATGTGACATAGATCAATTTCCCCAGAGAAAGTGACTTATTTGGAGGGTGAACTGTATGGCATGATACCCAGAAGAGGTCACTTCCCTCCCCAAACCTTGCCCTCTCAAGGCTCCACCACCAAATTTCCAGGAATTTCCCAACCTGAATGTAGCAACCCTAAAGAGAGAATGAAGCAGGAAAAGGGGAGAGTCTGTGGGGGCTTTCAGGAAAGGGAAAGAGCCAGGTGTTGTTTGGGGCTGGAGTGCGCTGGAGTGCTACTCCAGCAGCCCAGGAGTGGACACATATGGTGGCAGTGGCAAGCCCCGCCCCCAGCTCCCCACCCCTGTGCTCCTTCTTTCTAGAGTCATTCTGCAGCAGTGGCGCAATCTTTCCATTGTATTCTATGTCTCCATAGAATACAATGGAAAGATCGCACCATCGTTGCAGTGCGACTCTATAGAGAAGGGGTTTAAAGTTTAGGCTGGGGAAGCAAAGGCTGGCTGGGGAAGCAAAAAGGCGGAGCATCTTCAAAAGCCTCCCCTTCCCTTCCCCAGCTGGTCTACCAAGGTGGGCTGGGGGCAGGGAAGCAAAGAGAGAAGGGAGTTAAACTTAAAACCTCTTCTCTCTTTGCTTCCCCCCCAGCCCGACTGGGGAAGGGAAAGGGAGGCTTTTGAAGATGCCTCCCCCCCTTTTCGCTTCCCCTTCTGATATAACTTTTGGTGATGTCAGAGGGTGTGGCATATGCTAATGAGGTATTATGCTAATAGCCTATTAGATATGCTAATGAGCTCCTGCAGCTCTTTTTCTATGAAATGACCCCTGGAAAGAGCTAATAGTGGGAGAGGGGGGAAAGAGATGCCTCCCACAGGTCCTTGCAGGTTCCAATTTGTTGTTACTGTACTGTTACATTGATAGCCACTGCCAAGCCCTATTCTGGGGGAGGGGTGGGATAAAAATTTAATAAAACATATATAAACGGTCTCTTTTACTCAAATCTAGCACATTTTAGATAAAACTCCCTTTTTTCTCTCTAGCAAGTTTCTATCCATTTTAGTGGGCATTTCTTCATAAGGAAGGTCTATTTTATTAATAGATTTTTAATGAGGGAACATGTTTTAAGATTTTCTTTGAAAGCCTTTAGAGTGCAGTGCAATGTATTTAAAATCTGCCAAACACCAGCTCATCTTGGCTGGTTTTCAGAAGTACACTTCTGAAGTTAAGAGTCTATTTTGCCTTGGGCAACACTGGCATTAAAGCAGTGTACCACAAAAACTGCAGTGTCAAGAAACAACTTACACAGGTAAAATTGTCATCACAGATCAAGTACCACAGACCAATATTTCATATATTTCCCTCTTTACCACTGCCAGTTACTAAAAATATTAGTAATGGCTCAACTGAAGTGACTTTCTTGGAATGTTTTCCTTTCTACTTCTGTGCTATTTCAGAAGTTTATAATCAACTGACTAACTAAACAGTTGACAAGGCATATTTTTATCTGCTATATTTTTCTAGCTGTATCCGAAGAAGTGAGCAGTGACTCACGAAAGCTCATACCCTACCACAAATGTTGTTAGTCTTTAAGGTGCCACTGGACTCTTATATTTTTCTGCATATTTTCCAATTCTCTAGCAAAATCAACTGGCTTGGTTTTGCTGGCCTGGTTTTGCTGCTATCATGATCAGAATGGGAGCCAGCTACTTTGGACTAGAAGAAACAACTGATAGGTCAACAGAGTTCCCCACAACTGCTTAGCAATAAAAGTGTGTGTGGGAGGAGATACCAACTTCTTTTTTTTTTTTTAAAAAAAAACTAGCAACACTGTAGGTGTCAAATGAAAAAAATATGGAAGTTTCTAGGCATCTTTATCATTTCTTTTTGAGCACTTAAGTATCTGGAATTTTCTAAGCCTTAAGGCAATATACAGTGAAACGCTACTGCAGACACCTTAAGCATCTGTAAAAGAAAACCTGGACCTGATAATAGCCTAAACCTGTTAATGTGCTAGTAACAGAGACACAGAGAGCAGTGCTAAGTACAGTACCAAACCTACAGTGAGCCAAATTCTAATGCATTTCAGTTTGTGCAAGTCAAAATCTGTATGTTTGTTCACTCAGCACTTTTTGTCAAACAGTGCTTGACACTGGAAACGTTTCATTGCTTTCCATTCAACTCCAGACTCATGCAGTTAGAGATGATACCTATAAGTTTTTGTTGTAACACAAGATCTTGACATTTTGCTCTCTACTTTTCATGCCACACCCTGTACCAGACAAGATCTAAGGCTGTCAACCTCCAGGTTGTGCCTGAAGAGCTCCTGGAATCACAATTGATCTCCAGGTTACAGAGATCAGTTCCTATGGAGAACATGGCTGCTCTAGAAAGTTGAATCCGTGGCATTACACCCCACTGAGGCTCCCCCCTCCCCAGATCATGCTCTCTCCATGTTCCACCCCAGAAATCTCCAAGCTGGCAACCCTACACAAGACTAAATGATAGATAATGGCTTCTTCTCCACCAGTACCAAAGAGTGAATCATGTCCTGTTATCTCTATTGCAATTTTGTATTTATTCAGTGGATATATCCACAATCTATTTTGTCCTTGCTGTAGTTTACAGGAGGGAAACAACAGAAGGAAACACTTATAGAACTTGAACAGTGCTTCATATTCATACAACTGAAAATGATGAGAATAAGGACACATTATATGCATTTAATTAATAAACTTCACCCATTCAGTTATCTAGAATATATCCAAAATGTTCATCTAATTAGAAGGTCAAACCACCAAAATATTTTTTACATAAAATAAAAAGCAAATTTCATTTAAAATAAATCCTTATAAGCCATTTTTTTCCAGTACAACAAACAAAACAAACCATCAGAAATTAGTACTGAAATGATATGTGAAAAATCCAGATTGTTCTGAGGAAACAGAGATTTGATACTACCCTTGAGAGCACTTTAATGGCATTGTACCATAATATATGTTTCATATCTAGATGCCAAAATATTTTAAGGTGATCTAATAACTGTTTTGCTTTATGCACAGTACAAAAAATACATATAGATACAAAGTTTGTTTTAAGAACATCCCAAACTTTAAGGGCCGTGACCTGGAGAGCCCAAGCTAGGTTCATCTTGTCAGATCTGGCCTGGTAGTACTTCAATGGTAGTACCAAGTAAACTAAAAGTTGCTAAGCAAAGGCAGGCTATGGCAAACCACTTCTGAAAAATCTCTTCTTTTGAAAACCCTAAGAGCTCACCATAAGGTGATTGTGACTTGATGAGCTGCCCTGAGCCGGCCTCAGCTGGGAGGGCAGGGTATAAATCTGACAATAAACAAACAAACAAAACAGCAAAGTTTTTTGTCATTTAATTAGAAAACAAACATAGATTGCAAGCTTTAGAAAAAACTGTTTCCACATACACTGCAAACATATAAATAAAATATCTCACAGTTGAAAGATTCAGAATGCTTTTCACTTTGAGCTCTATGAGGCTGCATACTTTATATTAGAGTTGCCAACCTCCAGCTGGGCCCCAGAGATTTCCTGGAATTACAACTAATCTATAGCATACAGGAATCAGTTTCCCTGGAGAAAAAGACTGCTTCATGGTATTATACCCTCTGAGGTCCCTTCCCTCTCCAAACACCATCCTCCATGCCCAAATCTCCAGGAATTTTCCAACCCAGAGCTGGCAACTCTCATTTGTATTAACATGTATATAAAACAACTAACAAAAATCTGAGAAGACTAACGTTCTTTCCTGGTCTGATAGCTTCTGCAGGAAATGTAAAAGCTAGAAGTCCTGTTGCTGCTGGTACTGCCATCCGCCCATCCATCTATTGTTCATAAGTGATGTGAAAATTGTGGTAACTGTCAAAGGAGTGGTAGTACTGCTCCTAAAGAAGCCATATTTGGACCCTATGGATCCTGTCAATTACCGTCCAGTCTTGAACCTTTCATTTCTGGACAAAGTAGTTGAGAGAGCAGTGGTGGAACAGCTCTACAGTTTCCTGGAGGACATATCAGCCCTGGACTGATTCCATTCTGACCTGCCCTGGCCATGGGATGGAGATGGTGCTGGTCACCCTCACAGATGATATCCACAGGATTGAGGTCAGCACTGCTGTTTTTAATAGATATGACAGCAGTGTTTGACACAGTTGGCCATGACTTGTTGACCCACCTCCTCACTAATGTAGGAGTTCCTGGAGTAGCCTTGAAATGGCTCACCTCATTTCTCCAGGGTTGGGAACAGAGGGTAGCACTAGGACAGAGGGTGTCACCTCGACATCCATTGGTGTGTGTGTGGAGTCCCTCAAACGGCAATCATCTCTCCAATGTTGTTCAAAATCTACATGTGCCCCCTCGCCCAACTGGTGCAGAGTTTCAGGCTGGGTTGTCATCAGTATGTGGATGACACCCAGCTGTATCTGTTGACGGACAGCCAGCTGGATGTGTCCCCAGCTACTCTGGCCAAAGGGCTGGAGGCCATAGTTGGATGGTTGAAACAGATCCAGCTCAGACTGAACACATTAAAGATCGAGGTTCTGGGGCTGGCTGGCTGAGATTCAGGATTGGGGTGCCAACTCCCGGCTCTTGACAGTGTACCTCTAACACCGTTAAGAGCCTGGGTGTAATTCTGGATGCCTCCTCATCTATGGAAGCCTAAATCACAAATGTTGACAGACTGGCATTTCTCCAGCTGCACCAGGACAGGCAACTAGACCCCTTCCTGTCTCACCCTGACCTAGCCACAGTAATCCATGCAATGCTCACCTCCAGGTTAGACTACTGTAACTGACTCTATGCAGGGCTATCCTTGAGACTGACCCAAAAACTACAACAGGTCCAGAATGCAGTGGCTTGGGTTCTTAATGGAACCCCATTGACAGCACATATTCAACTGGTGCTTCACCAGCTGCACTGGCTCCAGATTGAATACTGGATCAGGGTCAAGGTTCTGGTGCTAACCTTCAAGGCCCTAAAGTGTTTGGGACCAACGTATCTATGGGACTGCCTCTCCTGGTATACCCCAAGAAGAGCATTAGTCTCTGGGGAGAAGAACTTCCTGGTGATCCCTGGCCCGAAAGATATCCAGCTGTCCTCTACCAGAGCCAGGGCCTTTTCAGCCCTAGCACCAGCCTGGTGGAACTCTCTGCCTAATGACATTCATGCCCTGCAGGACCTAGTGCAGTTCCGCAGGGCCTGCAAGACAGATGTTCCTCCAGGCCCATGATTGAGGATAGCAACCTCCATCTCTCTTTTCCCTATGGGGCAGGACATAATTGGTCCTTGAGCATCCTTTTGGAATAGACTTGAAATTGTTACAGTTTTAACTGTTTTAATCTGATCTGTGAATGTATTTATTCAGAAGTTGTTCACCACCCTGAGCCCTCTATAGGGAAGGACAGTCTATAATCAAATAAATAAATATGCATCTTTTGGAAGATTATCTGGACTTGGCCTAACTAATCCCAACCTTCTTCTTAACAGGTAAGAGTAATTGCTCCTAAAACAGTGTGAACCCTTCTTCTTGCCAATAGTCCAGCACTACCAATACCCCTAGACTATTTTGTCCCAGGATTGATTTCTTCGTGTGGAATAAGAAGGCGGGAGAAAACAAACCTAGTCAGGGTGGATATTTTTAAAAGAAAAATTGGGGCAACTTTACTAAATCTATTCCTTTAAAAGATTTGTATCACAACACTCTGAAACCTATATGATTTCTGTGGTAGACTGAGGGAATCAGAATAAATGGTACATGCCCAACAGGAAAGGTTGTGCAACATATTTTTTCATATGTCTCCTATTCTTCTATTTAATGGTCATCAATATAAGACCCTAAGTTAAAAAGAAGCTTTGTTGCAATCCTTACAGAATTCAGATTACATTCAGGTGTCTGTTCACATGATTAGAACCAAGTTTGTACATGGGCCTGTTCCAATTAATCTTTGTATCTGGACACATTCTAATTTACTGCAGGACAAAACCAAAATTTTACATTCTAGCAAGCTAAAGTCTACAAATTCACAGCCCAAAGAGAAAAAAAAATGTATAAAACTGCAGAAATTCTGCCAGGTTATTCAGTTAACAACCCCAGAAAGTTTGATTTTTAGAACATACATTCAATTTATCAACAACAGAAGTGCTACCAAAAATCTTTTATGACAACATTACACAGACACTGTTAGAAACTGTATTTGGGCTTTTCCATGTTTGACTTACTCCTGATTTTCTTGGCAGCCAATCCACAAGCACTGAAATTGATTTGGACATGGTTCTCCTGCACATCTGCCCTTCCTCTGCATTTTCACAGTTGTGGAGTCATCTATTCTCCCCTCCCCCAAACATACACACACACACACACACGTGCATTGAACGATCAGGATTTTCAAGGGAGGGTGCTGTCATCATCGGTGGTGTTACAGCACCTTCCTTTTTTATCATGACCACAATTTTTAAAAATGGTACTAAAATATTGATATACTGGTTTAACTATAAGTTTAGCAGTTCTCTGGAATTTCCAGCTTTCATTTTTAAAAAAGTCTCTAGACTCTTAACCATTTGTGGAGATGTGCCCTTTTCCTTATATTTTCACGAGGGAAAGAGACAGAAACTTATTTTTAATTGAAAACTGAGAATCCAGAGAACCTGCTAAAACCTATCATTATGATGATACATTGATATATCAACATTTTAGTGCCATTACAAAAAGAAAAAGAAAAAAACAAAATCACTCATATTCAGGCAGAGGGAGTGATTTGTTGATGATGACAGCCCAATCATTAAAAAGTGGGATGGAGGTGAATGGGAGTGGGCGGGACAAAAAAAACCCAACAGAAGTATTATGCACAAGAAAAAAGGTGACTCAAAACTGGCTTACAGGAAAAGATCTAGCAAAAAGTGATCTCAAAAGAACCAGGGGGGAAAAACTGGGGGTAGGGGAGAGAAACAAAAACTAAGGGCACAAATTGGGGGATAAACCAAAAGTTGTATGGGCCCAGAAAAGCCCACGTGGAAAAGCCCTGGGTTGCAAAAGCTTGCAGCAGCAGAAACAGTGAAACATCAGGACCCAGAGACATAAGGGAACAGAGGGCAGAAGAATATATTCATTAAAACCAACACTGAGGAATTAAAAGCCCCTAGCAAATATCAGATCACTTAGGAATTATGCTTTCACTTTTTTAATATTTTTGTAGAAATTCCACACGGGGGGGAAATCCTCTGGTAGATCTGTCTGGACCAGAGACCTATCAGAATGCAGTGAGATTCTACATAGGAGGCTTCCGCACACTTGTGAAATACCTTATAAAATGTTGGTTGTTAATAGAATTCTCAATAATCTTTGGTGCTACCCAACTCTGCATGTAAGTTTGATGGCAGGACCAAAACTCTGGGAATCCAAGATGGGATTTGGAAGTTCAAGAAAAAACTATAATGTTGGAATGATTTATTGTTGTAGCAGAATTCATCAACTCCATTCATGTATATTTTGGCTTTTCTCCACAACCATGAGATCCTTTTAAACAGAAGACAGAATTTTCAGGGATCTTAAGGATTCCCTCTGTACCACCCTGAAAGCCAAATTCTAAAATTTAATATTCCATTGCAGCCATTAAATTGGCATCCATGAGAAACACTGCATGTTCCTTTGTGAAGAAAGTAGCAGAGTTTGCTTCTGGTGCTTCCAGGCTGAACTTCTGTCACTTGTGTCCCATCCCTATATAAGTACAGTTTCTGCCTTACACATAAAATGCTTTCATCTATGGTTCACCTGTACAGAGCAAATGCTATGCTAAAAATTTTCGACTGTACTCTGCATGTGTGTACCCAGCCCTTTTTATTTTCAGTCAAAGGTGCTTGCTGCATTAATGCAATAAGATATGTCTGTTATCTTTATTCATTAAAACTAATGTAACAGCATCTTACTAGAAGAGATATTGAACACTCTGTCTCTGCCTGGCAACAAGAATGAATCCAATTTAGTGTCACTTGTTCTAGGACCATTCCTACAGAAGATCAGAACTTTAATGGAAGGTTTTATATTACAACTGTTTTGGTGCTGGTTCAGTTGATAGCATCCTCTCTACTAGCACATCAGCAGCAAACCCTGAGTAACAAAGACAGCAACGGAGAGCTGTTCCCTGTCAGTGTACATCATGGAACACTCCTGTGGTAGACAAGCGACAGTTTGCCTTCCCTGGAAACATGTAGTCACTGTTGAAAGAGGAGAGAGGGGAAGACTGGAATGTTTAGCAAAGAAAAGAGAAAAACACTTTAAGGGCTTAATAGTGGAGCCTAGAGGGAATCCTGGTTAAGTCAGGGAGTCTAGTAGGGACTTTGGGCACTTGCTATCTAGGGCAGGGCTTGGGAGCTGTTCCTCTCAAAAACAATTTAAAAAGCCAAGAGTGCATCTATTTTGTGTTTGAAACTCTAAGCCTCTCAAAGATATTGAACTTTTAATATGCACATCCTAAGATCCAATTCTTTGTTATGTTGTGGCATTAAATTCCAAAGAGAGTTAGAGAAGAACTGGTCATTCTGACTTGTTAAATGAATTTGTTATTTTGTGTGTGTTTTTCCTGACTCCAGTGTTTATTACATTTAGTAATATAATTGGCCTCTGTTATCATATAAACAGACAGTGGGCTGTCCTTGTGAATATAAGTTCTGTTCCTGAGAGGATCAGGGGGTCCAAAGAATATATCTTCACCATGTAACTGAGAGTCCTGGAAATTATTAAATGAGGGTGTTTGGTGAAGTGGGACACCCCAGGACACTGAGCCTGGGAGATTTGATAGAGAATTAAAAAAAAAAAAGGGCCTGGATCAGGTATTGGTCATAACAACATCCTTCCAGGCTTACCAGCTGCTTTGGCTTTTTGTATTAAGGTGCATCTAGTTGGGTTTTGTGCATGTATGCCAAATATCAGATTATTATATTTTGGGGTGAGAAATGCTTCTGGCATAGGAGCTACATGACTGCCCTTGGACTGAAGTAGTCCGCTAAAATTAGCTAAATTAGGTAGCATTAAACTTGGCAGAAACTGTAGCAGATCATTGGTTATATTGTGAAAATTTGTAAGGGGGAAGGGAAGAGATGAAGTAGCTTCCATACAAGATATGTAGGCTCGATAATTCTTTGCTGAATGAATGTGTCCATCCCTGTAGTATTGTTAATCTACAGATGTCAAAATTCGTAAATTCATCCAATTCTTATACCAAAACAAATTTGGCAGAAGTCACAACTTAAGCTTATGTATTATGATACATTAAACAAGCAAACACTTTGTCATACACCATGATTGGTGAGTGCCCCTGCAATAGCTGGGCAAGATGGTTTTATGGTGTCTGTGATCTTGTAGATCTTCTCATACATATATTCAGATTTGCTCATTAAATGTTACCAAAGAGTCTGTAATCCTGTGTTTGGCATAATATATGAAACATTAATACCCTAATATATGAAACATTAATACTAGGATAATACCAATATTTAGAATTAAAACAGAAGGGAGATAGGATGTATGTATTGGTTCTAATTGAAAGCCAAGACCAAAGCAAGTTCTTAGATCAGCACTTTCCAAATGTCTTGTGTTAAGCTTGAATTTAAACATTTTCAAAAGCCCTTTAACAAAGCTATATATTTTTTCTCACATATGTTCAGGAAGCTTTTTATTAGGGCTGCCAGCTCTGGATTGGAAAATACCTGGAGATTTTGGGGGTGGAGCCTGGGGTGAGTGGGGTTTGAGGAGGGGAGGGACTTCAGCTGCATACAGTGCCATATAGTCCACCCTCCAAAGCAGCCATTTTCTCCAGAGAACTGATCTCTGTTGCACGGAGATCAATTGTAACAGCAGGAGATCTTCAAAATTCACCTGGAGGTTGGCAACCCTAATTCTTATACTGCAAGTAGATGTCATATAGGTCCCTGGAAGCATTGGGAATATGGCACCACTTATATTATCTCTTTGTCTTGTCACTGGCATCAGAAATTTGTTCTTTTCTTATAACTGGGTCCCAAAACAGCTTATCACATCATTCTCCCCCTTCCTCCACCCTATCCCCACAACAATAATCTTATTAGGCGCATTAGAGTGAGAGACTGTGATGTCCCAGTGTTATCCAGAAAGCTTCAATGGAAAAGCAGCAATTCTAGAGCAATTGTCCAAAGTCCTAGACCAATATTCTAACCACTACACCACACTAGTTTTGAAGTAACAATAAGTGCATTCAGTAACAATATGTTAATATAATATATGGGAGGAATACTGTTTATAACCAAGGTGCTCCTTCGTATCCTCCAAGATCAAATCTACCCCATGTTAACTAACAGTTTACATGGATCATAAAGGATACTGCCCCATGGAGGGGAATAAATGCAGTCAGATCTGAGAATGCAGAAACCTTTCATCTGACCTCAGGGCCACTACCCTTAAGCAAAAGAAAGAAAAGTCCCCCAAATTGTTGGATGTTTATGATACTATTCTACTGTACTGGGAAATAAGATTACAGCTATAATTCAGTACAGTTAAATGAAATCAATGCAGTTTAAACTTCTATAACTGTGTTAGATTGTATACTTATGGTTCTGTTAAACTGTAGGAAATGGTTTATATGATTCAATAGGATCTGCCTTTGGATAGTTTCTATAAGAATAAATATAACCTACAAAGAGTCAATGGGCAGTGGAATGATGTGCTGTAGAACTGGCATTTACACCTACAGACCTCACTTCTTATTCAAATCAAAATTATGTTTGATTGCCTTCCTCAAACTATTGTCCCCAGTTTGATGGTATATGTATAGCCTGAATACCATGTTTTGATTCTCAAGGAATCATGTTCTTAGTGAATGTTCATTATCTTTAGTGATCACCTTGTTACATTCTTAACAGACCCTATTTACAGAGACTCATCATCACTTTTACCCCCTTCATGCATCTGACCAAATTAATGCTTACATATAGAAGTTCAAACTATATCAGGGACTTTTAAAGATATTCACTGCAATCTTCCTCTCCACACTGTATTTTAACTCTCAGACACAAGAGTCATTCACAAATCCTAGCCAAAATTAGATATTTACTAAATTATTGTGTCATGGGATGGTCAGAAGGCAGAGTTGCCAGCTACAGAATGGGGAAACACATGAAGATTGGGGTGTGGAGACTGAGGATCGGGTCTGAGGAGGGGAGGGACTTCAGTGATGTATAATGCCATAGAGTTCATCTTCCAAAGCAGACATTTTCTCCAGGTGAACTGAACTCTGTCACCTGGAGATCAGTTGTAATCCTAGGAGATTGCCAGCTACCACCTGAAGCTTGGTAAACCTACCAGAAGGGTGTTGTGTTATTTTGAAGTTAACCAATGCTTTTTAAATTTGTCCTATTTACCAAAAAATCTAAATTCTTACAGAAGAGCACTGAACAGTGCAGAGGATCTCCTCCTGGATGAAGGAAGAATGGAAACAGATAACAGAAGCCCCCAACACTTCCATTTCCTAATCTTCCCTCTTCTCCTCAGACTTTTTAAAAATAGGTAAACCCTAAACCCCATCCAGTTGGTTAGAGCAAGAACCACTGAAATACTTACAAAGGAAGTTATTTCTGTAAAAAACTTAACAGGCAACTGGCATTACCTGTATTCTACCACAGGGAGGGTACAGATTTTTTTTTTTTTTTGGGGGGGGGGAACCACACTTGCTGGTTCGGCAAGTGCAATTTTACCACATGCTGACCTCCATAATATTTGCATGGAGGCCAGGTGTGAATGCAACTGAGCTAGCTCCTTGAAAATGTCCTCTGAATTATTTCAATATGTATCCACAATCTTCCCATATTCAATCTCCATCTAATATTTGCATTTTTTGTAAAAAAAAAAAAAAAAAAAAAGAGTACATCATTCGAAGGCTATAATGCAACTATATAGGTTATCTAAAATTTAAATCTTACATAGTTGAATGCCAGGTACTTGAACACCATTATGAACATACACACAGCAGCGAGCATTTCAATTAAGGAATTTCTATTGTTAGTGGGCAGTAAGAAAATAGAGGTACAGCATATAGCCAGTGAGCCGTAGGATTATCCTTTAATAGAATATACATTATTAAACACTGAAGTATAGAAAGATAGCAAAAGGTGCACTCATCTACTCAGAGATTAAAAAGCATAATTATAAAGTGATTAACAGGTTGACTTTGCAAAATAAATCACAGGGTTTTTTGTCATGTTATTTCCAGGTATATTTTTTGGCAAGATTTCTTCTTGTGCTGATCACTATGGTAGCAAAATGCTTGGTGAAAAGTTCCACCTGACGAAAATACCTTTCTGAACAAAGGTATTTTTCCCATGCAGAAATAAAAGAAATGGAACATTGTGAATTTATTATTGGTTACCATTGGTGGAATCAAACAAACACCAATGTTCATAATCAGTTACTGATTTCTTAAAATTTACAAGATATCCTGGTTTTTTAAGAGTAAGCATATTACAGATCTATTCCTGCCTGTAGGAATAGTATTTTTCCCTGTTGACGGCTCTTAGCTTCAGCTATACCCTTCTAGAAACCTCACTGCATGACTCTGCATTCCATCCTGTCTGTTTTGCCTTGTACCTTTCTCCCATCCTCTCCCTCTGCCTTCTTTCCATTCAGCTTTCCAGACTACAGAGCACTGGTGGCTGCTCCCTCACTCACTATAATGGAAGGGAGTATAAATGCTATGTAACCCTAAACTGCTCTAAAATAGAAACTGTTTCCAACTATAGCAGTTACATTTGAGTTATTACCTTTGTTAACGTTATGTAGTTGGCAGCCCATTTATGTAGATTGTCATACACCAGACTGTGAACCCTTGAGGGGTCCATGATATTATGTGAAATTGTCCTTTTTGTGAAATTGACTGATACAACAGACACGATTGATAAAGATATCAAAACAAGGTAATATCCGGAATCCTTGTCTCATAATATGATGACAGATATGCATAATTGATTCCACGGCTGCATACAGAGCCCGGAGCCACGTTACTTGTGATATGTTCACATAATCCCTGCAACTGTTTATGCATTGGTTTATACTACATGGCTCTTTTTGTGGGAAGTTCAAAGTGATGAGCTGGGTTTTATCCATGACTGTTTCTTGTATGTTTATTTTGGAATGTTGATTGTAAAATTTATTATCATTCTCACCTTGTCTTTAAGATATTTAGTAGTATTGTTAATAAAGTTTCTATTTTAGAACAGTTTAGGGTTACATAAGGAGCTGCATTGGCTCAAGTGGTTAAGATGCTGAACTGCAGGCTGTGGAAGGTCAGTAGTTCAGCAGTTCAAGACCCAGGTGCCGCATGATGGAGTGAGCTCCCATCTCTAGTTCCAGCTCCTGCCAACCTAGCAGTTCGAAAGCAAGAAATTGCAAGTAGGTAAATAGGTATCACTTTGGTGGGAAGGTTAACAGCGTTCCGTGTGCCTTGATGTTTAGTCATGCCAGCCACATGACCATGGAAACATTTTCAGACAATGCTGGCTCTTTGGCTTTGAAACGGAAATGAGCACCGCAACCCTAGAGTTGGATTCAACTGGCTTTCAAGCAAGGGAACCTTTACCTTTATGGTTATATAGCATTTATACTCCCTTCCACTGATTTGGCTATGTTCTTGGTTTTCCCTCACTCACTACAGCATTCATTTTGTCCTTTTAATAGGAGTTGTCCTAACTTTCCCACTATTTTTCAATATTATCACAGCAACTAGACATTTATTTCTTGTCAAGTCTGAAATGTTTGAAAACATTTTATTATTAAGAGTTCCTTTTCTCCAAAGGTGTGAATTAACATCTATGGCAATACTTGAATGCAACAATTAACCATGTTAAGTCTAAAGCAGAGGTCACTAAACAGTCCGTCAGAAACTGAAATTTGTCTTCTTCCACTAAGAGCCAACTGTGGTAGGGGCAGAAAGGGTTACATAACTGCTACAGTGGCACTATTGAGAGGCATTAACTCAATGGAGTCAATGCATCTCAATAGTGTTGCTATAGTGCTGAAATGCAGTTGTAGTGCTATAGAGCTCACTTTAGAACTTAAAAAAAAAATCTGAGGATCATGTGGGGGGATGCGGCATTGTAGAAAGCGCTGTGGACATTTTAGCACACTAAAGCTATTCAGAAGCAAAACGAAGGGGTTGAAAATGGAAAAAAGCAGTTTCCCTCAAAAGTGACTCAGCCATGCTTTGCTAACGCGATGCAAGCAGGTTTGTATGAACAGGTAAATAAATTCAGCTAACTGCCAGTTACTAAAACGAGTCTGTCTGAAATGACACACAAAAACATCCATTAGCAATCAGTTACTAAAACAGAATACAAAGGCAGTTTGAAAAGGGTCCTAGTGTGTATGTAAACTGTTTGGGCTGCCAGTTGCCAGTTGCTATCTGCGGTTTTTTAGGTGTGTGGTTTTTTTAGCATTTTTAGGGTTGCCAGGTACCCCCCTCCCCTGCTGGCAGGGGGTGGAGAGGCAGAGTTGCCATCTCCATGATGGGGAACTCCTGGAGATTTGAAGGTGGAGCTGGGTGGGAACAGGGACCTCAGTAGGGTACAATGTCATGCAGTCCACCCTCCAAAGCATCCATTTTTTCCAGGGGAACTGATCTCTGTAATCTGAAGATGAGTTGCAATTCCAGGGGATTCCCAGGTCCCACACGGAGCCTGGCATCCCTAAGCATTTCAGATGTAAATACTTTTGGCTGCTGGTTGCTAAACTTCCAGAGTTTGTTGCAGACACAACTTTTTGTCCCCCATTTGTAATGCATCACTGTATCAGTATATCAGCCCATTGCTACAATACAGCATCACCAGAAAATGTGGTATGGTTTGAAACATAAACAACAAGTCCCGTGTGATTAATTAATGGATGTAAATGTTGTTTAAAACTTCTCACCTTGCTTTATGCCAAGTTGGGGCAGCAATGGGGAGAAAGGGTTAAAATGAAAATGCCCACAGTAATCATAAACCAGAACAGCATTCTAACTTGCATTAGAGCCAGGTAGTTAACAGAAAGATGTATCTGCATCAAATCTGTAAAAGATGTGAACTGGGTGCATTGCAAATACACATGCTGAATTAAAATTCAAGAGGTTCATTGCAACTTCTAACTGTTTTGAAACGCAAAGAGATTAAAGTTAAACTAGATAAGAAGAAAGTAAGAAAAGCACTGCAATAAAAAAGGAGAATTTTAAGTGTGAAATAACTGGATGGATATCAGCTACAACAATGTAATACTATTGAAAAAAGGAAATGCCATTTTCAGCTTAACTAACAGAAGCTTTGAAGCCAAGAAATGCAAAATAGTACTGGTTTGGCATTATCTGGAATTCCGCATTCACAATTTTGGCTTTACAAACTGGAGAAGGTTCAAAGAAGAGCAATGAAATGGCAATGTGTTTGAAATCCCAGATTGCAAAGGAAGACAAAAAAAGGAATTGAACAGGGTCTTTGAGCTTAAAGAAACAGAAAAGATGCAAGGAAACTGCACATGGAAAAAAAATGTCTTCAATTTTATGAATAAATGACCCTGCATACAGGCTGGAATGATAAAATTACAAGTTATGGGAGATACCTTAAGTACCAGAATGAAGAAAATAGCAAGTTGATCAGGAAACCATCACTGGGTGTGGCTTGTTACCACCAGAGAAAATTCAATAAATTACTTCAGAAAATGTAAGGTATCAGTCTCTTTGTTCTACCCTCAAGATCTATAGCCATTGAACTGGATGCAAAGATTGTCTTCACCCGACAGAGGATGACTCATAACCTAGTGGAAAGGAATCCTTGGATCCAACCCAATCCAGGCAATTAATCTCTTTCTTCAGCAGCTAATTCAGAAACTGTCTGACCATGTTTCAAAATATATATAGCACCAACAATATGTATGGCTCTTTCAGTGTAGAAAAGACAAGCCTCTGCCTTGATGAGCTTACAATGTTCACTGGCAACTGTAAAATATCATGCCCAAGAAATGACTTGCATACCATTGCACATTTGTGTTATTGTGCACATCAGCATAACCACAGATAATTGATCCGGGGCCCAGATTTCATTATTGTTGGAATCCAGATATACTGAAAGAAGATTTTCTCAAACATTCCCTCCCACCTTCTCTCTGCATATACGTTATGGTTGAGGAAATCTTGTTTCAGTGTATCAGCAGAAGTGTGCATGCACATGAAAGCTTAGACCCAGAATTAAACTTTGTTGGTCTTAAAGGTGCCACTGGACTCAAAATTTTGTTCTGTTGCTTCAGACCAACACAGCTATCCACCTGAATCAAGTATTTTTATGTTCATTTTTCATAGGCTGTCTTCACTTAAAATCAATAATCACCAACGCAGTCTATACCTATGTTAATTTGCATGTGAGCATCTCAACTAGAATGTTCACATTCATAGAATTATCTATTGCTATTCTTTCTTTCCATCTAGAACACAAAACTTTATTAATGTCATCCTCAACCCTTCTTCCATTTTGCTGAGACCTGTGCTTCAAAAAGCCACCATACTCCATACTGTCAGAGTGTATGAGTCACTCCTAGCCACTTATGTAGTCTGTATGCTGAAAAGACCAAATATCTCAATGGCAAATTAGACTGAACTATACACACTTGAACTGTATGACAGAAAACAATTATTGTTGCAAACCAATATTTTGGCTCTCTCAATATAAACAGAAATCATTCTCATAGCTCATATGTAAAAGCTTGTAGCCAAGACTTTTTCCCATTAGCTTATCTCTCATGATGCTTCACAGCACTCGTTGAGTGCACATCCACATGGTGACTCTGAAGAAAGATACCAGCGGGCATACATAACTAAGCATGTGCCAGCATCTTCTGCCTGAATAGGTCTTCCACACCTGTCTGTTCAAATTCATGACAGCAAGCACAGGATTTAGAAAGTCCAAAAAATGAGAAGTCTGCATTTAGCAGGTGCTTTAATAAGTCCAGTTTAACACCAGCAAAATTGTGTGAACTCTCCCTCTGAATGAGCCTGCAAACTTCAGAGAAGCACAACTCCTGATGAAGTGTGCATGCACACAAAAGCATATACCATGAATTAAATGTTGTCAGTCTTAAAGATGCCACTGGACTCAAACATTGTACTCCTGCTACAAATGTTTCTCCACTAAGAAAGTCGTAAGTTTCTTTACTATTAGACTTCTGAAGGTGCTGGACTATGAAAAATATATCACAACCTTTGCCTAACTCAGAAGAAGAGTGCCTTTCATTTGTAGCAGGAGTACAAACCAGACTTCATACCATAGCTGTATATCATTCCCACTGCTGTAAACCATGAATACAAGAGATAATGTAGCCCATACAAAAAAATCTATATGCAAGTAAGGTCACCTCTTCATTTAATTGAAGGTGCTAATTTGTGTAGCTAAAGAAATGATGTCACAAATTATGAATGGCAGTGGTTATGCATGAAGAACTCTGCTTATGTGCTGGGCATTTCCCACCTGCAAGAGATAACTGAATAAGAGTATGCACGCTTAATGCTTATGTACCTCCCCAAAATGGAAAATTCCAGCATAGTACGAATCAACTAGGCAGTATTTATAAACGTGTGTAGTACAGATCAGTTCTATATCATTCAACAGGCCACTGAGACAAGAAGAAGCAGAACAAAAACATAAGGTATCCAGAATGACATTTCATGAAATAGAGATAGCTGCATCATTACACTGTGCACAGTTGTAAAGGCTGTTCACTTCTTAGCTGCCATTACTAGAATGCCCTATGTGGATGCAATATTTATCTTCCTCTTTTCCCTAAACCCTTTATAATCAATAAATGCATTAATTATCTCTTCATCCTTCTTGTGGCCTATTCCTAATCTATATTTGCTTACATTGCAAAGTATAATACACCCATAATTGAATTGGTGAACTACAGTGACTCCTCTTTCTTTTCTTGCAGCATACTTGCTGTAAGGATTTTTAAAATACACAGAAATAGCTGGACTAACTAGCTATAATTGTACTTCATGGATGCTATTTGGGGTCTTCCCTGAATGCTGTTTGGATATTTAATGTAAATACTTTTTCCCTTGCTCTCTAACATGATAGATGGCAACAAGATAGGGTCTTATAATGAAAATGCTGACACATCCTTATCTATGGCTGTGTGAATGGAGCTATTATAATTACACTTTATAACTTGAGCACCACTAGATAAGTTGCTGGTTTTTAATCATATTAATCAGAGCTTGGTTATTTCAACTGCCATAAATTATAAAGGAGTCTATTTTGCAAAAATGGGATGTTGGCCAAGCACTAAAAATTATATTAGTTATAAAATATTTAAGTAGATGCAAATACTTTGCTGCAAAGCAGCTGAGAATATAGAAATACTTTCAGCAATTAGCTAGGTTTTGTCTTGGTGACAAAACAAAAATAATGTCATCTTACTCCTACCAGCAATGTACTAGTATATATGTTACAAAAATATCAACCCACGGATTATTCCATGCAAGTTTAATCAGAAATTTGCCTGAGGAATTTTCTATAAATCATTTGACTGTGATTTACCATCACCCATAGATCAAACCTGCTGTACTACAGGGAAACAACATCTCTCAAGCTTCCTTCTCAAAAGAAAGCACTTTATGCCCAGTTCTTTAAACCAATTCAGGGTTTTTTTAAAAAAAATCTATTGCTCCTGAAACTTGAAGGCCTAATTCGTTTTAGGCTGACATTGATGACAAAATTACTATTGATGTTATTGGGCCTTGAATTGTACCCTGGGCATGCAAAACTCAAGAAGATTCCCATTTATAAACTTGTTTTAGTTTACAGAGGGGTTTTTCACCAAGTAGCCTACTACATATCAGAAGAAAATACTACATACAACTTACACCGGATAGGTATCTTGATACTGTGCAAAACAAAATGCAGATTACTGACTGCAAAAAACAAACAAAAAACTTAAAATTGATTACAATGGGTTTATCAGAAGGTAGACCTGATCAAGTTACAAGTATCAACAGCTTCAATATCCTTGCAAATATTCCTATAGGTTATAAGAACATTCTTAAATTATATAGGCCTCCCCATATCTCCCATCTTTTCCTGCTGTCTTCCTAAACTGTTACTCTCACAAAATACTTGTGTGTAACAGATTCTCTAAAGAATTGCTTTTCTGGCAATGTAATCAACACAGGAAACCCTACAAGTAATTTAAAAAATGAGTAAACATACAATGAATAGGAAGGTGGAAGGGAGGCGATAGTAGGAAATTTCTTAAAATTAAAAGAGAGATTATAGTGCATGGGAGTTCCTATAGTGTTATTCTGACCCCTGAAGGATGAAAACAGGAGTTAATTTCATGTCCATATTTTCCAATTTACTTAATATATTCCATTAATGTCAAGCTCTAACCTGCATTAGTAGAATTTATTACTGTCTTTCTCAGTTTGTCCTCCAAAAAGAGAGAAATAGAACAGGCACCAACTGCAGAGCCAAATTTAAAATAGACATGTCTGAAGAGGATTGCATAAGGGACTAAGATTCCAAACCAAGCTCTGTGCATCTTTGGAAAGTTACTGAAAAATAGCTAGTATCTTCCACATGCCGCCGCCACCCCCCCCCCCGCAAATGTGGCTTAAGCACTGGATAGTTCTTGTTTTCTCAGTTCTTTCTAACTAATACATTCTATAGAGGATCTTTATTTCTTGCTTCATTGAGCCTACAAGGAAATGGCCAAGGGCACAGTGAAGGTGTGATAAGGCTTCTCAATAGCGGAACAGTTTCTCCACACTTCTTTTACAAGATTTTGTCATGGGGAGAAGTACACAGCACGGAGGATATTAAAATGATAACCCATATACTGGTAACTTTTCCTTGTATTAAGATAGCATCATAAAGGATAAATAAAAAACCATTACCTGTTAACCTTTTCTTGTCTCCATTTAAACACATGAAGTTATCCTCCTTGGTCTTTTTTACCCCCCAAATGCGTTACATCTTTCCAAATCCACATTTACTTTGCTAACATACTTCCTTTTAGGAAGACTCAACCCAACAATTGTCTTGGATTATGTTTTGCAGTTTAATAGGTATTCTGAGGTGCTCAGTGAAAGTCGCTTTCTCTTAATTCTCTGATATGTACAAAAGTTTCAGGCCCAAAGCACATTTCCCACTAGCTGATCAGGTGTGACCTAATAGCTGCAACAATTAGATGGAGGCTAACATCAGGTAAATCTTAAAGCAAATGACTCCTATTGATTTGTTTCAGTCCTTTACAGGTGCTTTCATTTGGGTGTGGCTGCACTTCTACTCAACCATCCTGGTCTATTTCACACATAGATTATTTCTGGGTCACTTATCTGAACAGGAGTCAAGCAAATCCATTCACCTGTGCAGCAATGATGGGATCCTTTTAAGCTTTTTTAAAAAGTGCCCTTCTAAACAGGTGTGGCTACAACTATGAAGCCATGTCCCTGAGAGAACTGTTGTGCTAAGGAAGGAAACAGGGGAAACCCAACCTTTTCCTGTAAGCAAAAATTCTTTCCCTTATCGGTTACCAGGAGCCTCCCAAAGTTCACTCAAGTGATAGATACACTGTATGATTATGTTATTAGAAGCAATCAAGTTACATCATCATTGATCAGGCATAACTATGACTGTCTTCTCTGATATAGAGCAGTATCTTTCCTTCCATCTATTATGCATGAACCACCAGCTGTACATGGGAGTCTATATTCCAGCACACACTATACAACTTTAGCATTGCAGTGCATTGCATTGCACCACGTCATCACTATTGGTTCCTCAGTCACTCCCCCTCCCCTTCCCTCTTATGAAAATGCATTTTGCAGAGAAAGATTTGACAATGGGAGATGCTTTTGCACCCAGGGAATTGTCTTTCTGTTCCATGCCACTGTTAAGTACTCTACACACCACTTGCCCCAGTGAACTGCAGAGAAAGATGGCAAGACCTGAACTCTGCTTATAGATTTCCAGCTTCTTTGCACGTGGCTGGGTCTCCAGGTTTCAAAAGACAAGTTACTGAATACAAAAGAAAGAAATCTGTTTTCCAAGGCAGGTGAAATACAAAGTGACTAAGGGCAACCTGAAATATTTGATGCATTCTTTAACACCTGCCACCTTCCTGGCTCTCTTCTGACAATCCAACCAAGGTTCAAGCCATCATACACCCTCAGTAGCTTTATCCTTACAGAAGTAAAGCCAATTAAACTGTATTTGTGTGTTAAAGTTCACCAACTTGACCAGAAATTAGGCTTCTCTCTATCTTTAATTCAGCTGCAACAGAATGCTGCACAGAATTGGAGGTGGGGGGACCTAATCTCTGAACAGAGAGATGGGAGCCCATTTCATATTAAATAGGTTCTGTTGCTGAGTGCTCCCCCGACTGCTGTAGATCCTTTCTGACCAAAAATACATCGGATGCAGGGGAGGGGGAGTGAGTTTGCCCAGACTGAATTCAGCCTGATGTCCACCATCAAATAAGCAGGGGCAGGAAAGGCAAAACCCCTCACTCATGCTTTGATTTATCACAAAATGCACTCTCCAAAAAATACCTACTGCAGTTGTTCCAGTGAACTGCCAATAATAGCTAGATGCGCACTCCCCCCCTCCAGTGTAATGCAGCAATTATGAAAGTAGTCATTTCAATTACAAGCAACCAAGTTTAGCAGTGCCTCTGATGGGCTTTTTATATACGTTAAAAAAATGACCTTACCCACCACAGTCTTGCAAAATATTCGTCTCCTGGTATCAGTCAGTAAGGTAATTGCTGGTCATCACAATGCGTAGTCAGGGAATCCACGTTTTGTTTTTTTAAAAAAACTCCTCCGGGATTTTTTTTTGTTTTGTTTTTTGCTAGCAATTAATAAGGCGAAGGAGATGCCCATTCACAAGTGCCAAGTTCACCATCCAAGCAGATAATTCCATATAGAGCCAAAGATCCTTCGCACGGTTTGCCTCCTGCTAGTTCTCGAAGTGGCCAGGTTGCTCACGGATGGTACAATCCAAGTGGGAAGCAGAAATTAAAATTAAGAAGGGAAGACGAGGGGAAAGCCTGCTGGAAAGGGAGGAAGCAAGGGGGGAAAAAAGATTGATAACCTCAGAAGTCTGTAAGCTCTAGGACAAGAAAGGAGTCTTGGATTTTGAGCATAGAGCCTTTTCAAAATCTCTCGGTGCACAAGTAAAAATTCCAAACCATGCAGCCATAAGAAAGCAAGAATCCTATGTATATTTCACAAGTATCCTACAATAACGGATCCGACGGGGTTTTCCTTGTACTGTACTGCTATGTGGAAAGCACACAGCCCCTGCTGTTTGAGAGGATGTCTCCCGGGTCCTAAAACTCCCAATCAATAAAGGGGGGGAATTAAACCAAATAGGAGGGGAGGAAAATCCCACAGTTGTCCGTTTGCCCTGAAGGATGCTAGTCTTCTGTGAAAATGACAGGGGAACAAAACCAAAATAGCTGGTCCTGTAATGAATAAAAGCAATCCACCCCAAATATCCTAAGGAAGAGGAAGGGAGGGAGAAAGGCAGGCAGGCAGGCAGAGAGAGAGAGAAACTGCAATGCATAAACGATTCCAGTGTTTCTACAAGATCGGCTCATTTGATTGAATACATTCTCTGCTTTGCTGCAAGTCATAAAGAAGATACTGTTACTGCCACCCAATGGATACTTTAGTCCTAGCCAATCCTCACTCAACTGCCTCTCTGCAAAGCATTGGTGGGGAGAAGACTGGCCTTTTGGGGTGAGGGACAGTAAAGAAAGATGTCAGGACTGTCCACCAACACCAGAAAGGTTTGTCCCTTTCTCGCAGGAGAGTGAAGTTGTAATAGGAACTAGAAGGAACTACTGGGTATAGAGGATCGACACTGTTCGGCTGACACCCCCCCACACACACAATTTCCCAAATGAAGGGTTGTTTTAAAAGTGATGAAGCATTATCTATTCTTGGAATTTTTTTTTAATCTCTGTAAGCAAACTGTGGGCCTCACTGTTGCCATGGGATCTTCTTTGTGCAAACTCTTTGAACTGTGTGGGAACAGGATTTTTTTTAAAAAATCTTCCTTTACTCTTTTAAAAAAAACACTCTCTCTCCCTCCTTTAACAATTCTGAAAATAGGTAACAAAACCTTGCTGCATTATTGCCAATTAAGGCAAACAGAAGCTGCAAGGTGTTTCTAATTAGGAATTTTAATTACCTCACCAAAGAAATTCTCATTTGCAGATGTTTGGAACATTAAACAACTGCTCTGCTAAATTTTACAGTTGAAAATTTCTCACCCACCTCTCCCCCCACCGCCCTCAAAATCTAGATATAGCTAGAGAAGTCAGTGATGCCTTTGACATGAGTAAGTCTGTGTGGGAGGCTGAGAAGAGGAGGGGAATGAGAGGGAAGACTGAAATCCTAAAGCTACTTACATGAAGTAAACTCCATAGAAATCAATGGGAATTCTGCATACAAATGCTGAAGGATCAAGTTGGAAGAAATAAGACTGCCTGGGTGATTCATACTACTGTACTTGAGCAATGTTTATTCGGGGGAGAAGAAGTACAGTAGGCCTGCCTCCTCTTTCCTAAGAAGGCCCCTATGCTTCAGAAGCAGGTTGTAATAGGGAAAGTACCTGTTAATTTAAGCTCAGTGTCCTGTAAAAACAGGTGAAGTTTTCCTTATCTCTGTGCTCTACAAGAATTGTACCAGTTGAACTGCATCTGTCCTGCAACATCAACACCTAGGAGCTCTGCATTTAAGAAGGATGCTGAGCAGTCGGGTTAGAACAGATAAAAGGAAATACTTCTTCACCCAAAGAGTGATTAACATATGGAATTCACTGCCACAGGAGGTGGTGGCAGCTACAAGCATGGACAGTTTCAAGAGGGAATTAGATAAACATATGGAGCAGAAGTCCATCAGTGGCTATTAGCCACAGGGTATAGATGGGAACTCTCAGTCTGGGGCAGGTGATGCACTCTATTCTTGGTGCTGGAGGGGGCAGCAGTGGGAGGGCTTCTAGTGTCCTGGCCCCACTGCTGGACCTCCTGATAGCACATGGTATTTTTGGCCACTGTGTGACAGAGTGTTGGACTAGATGGGCCATTGGCCTGATTCAACATTGGCTTCTCTTATGTTCTTAATATAAATGGCATGGCTGTACACAGCCTGTACCAGAGTCATGGTGGTGCAAAGTGCCTTCAAGTCACAGCCAGCTTATAGGGATCCTCACAGTATTTTCAAAACAAGGTGTTTTGCCATTGCCCTTTCTTTCGTTCTATGTTACACACCACAGGGTGGGACTCTAACAGAAGGATAAGAGGATTTTGGGAAGGGAATGCTTACCTCTGAGTATCTACAGAGTGAGATTCTGAAATTTTGCAGAACTTCCCTTTTGCCCCTCCTCTCTTTGAATTTCTCTTTGATCAAAATGGAATTGATTAGAATCCCTAAAAAGCAAATTCCTAAAAAGCAAAGAAAAATAGATTGTTGGATGTCAGGGGAATTTGGAAAAGAAGAATTAAGCGAATTCCTCTTAATAACTCTAGTTAAAAATCTAACATTTATATTGAACTGTCAATAGCATCACTATAACACCCTTTTTAAATAGTTAGATAGATGTAGATATACCAGTTACCTAGAAATAAAGCAGCTCCCAGATTGCCATGAGAGAATGTCATGATCCTAGGCCTGAAGCTGAGGACTGCAGCAGCCTCAGATACCCTTTTCCTCAAACACACGCTTTGGCTTTCCTGCAATTCTTCCTGCAAGCCTACATTTCTCAAGCATCCTCCAAGCTTCAGGAGTGGACTAGGGATAATAGAAGGAAAAATGGCAGCTAATCACAGTTGAGGATGCAGAACCTAAAGAGAGAGAGAGAGCATATATGGCCCTGTGTTGAGAAGGAGGTTGTCCTTCCCTGGAGCAAGCGG
The DNA here is from genome assembly GCA_029375565.1 of Gekko gecko. NCBI lineage: Eukaryota > Metazoa > Chordata > Lepidosauria > Squamata > Gekkonidae > Gekko > Gekko gecko. The sequence continues at coordinate 120,612,938 of JAPDNY010000004.1, forward strand.
CAGAGAGTCTGCTATTAGCAGGAGACAATCCCCAATGAGGGTAAGAGTGATTTAATGAGGACCAGATTTTGAAAGAGTTAGAAGTCCAGTAAGACAGTCATGTTAGGGAAGTGTATTATCTTCCAACCAGCTTGTTTCTGTAGGAGTTTTGGCCTGTGTGTTAACAGCGTGTCAATTCTTCTCTGTTTTCACAAATGTTTGTTTACTTAATCAACTGTTCCAATATCTGGTTAATAAATTAGTCTTTTCCATTTACCCTGCCTGGGTCCCTCATGCTTTAAACTTGGCCTTGTAGCAGAGCACAGCCTGACTGAAGAAGCTGCTGCCCAAAGGGGGGGTGCTTTTGGTCCTCCTCAGTGAATCTATTGAACAGAGCATTGACAGCAAGCTAAGGTCCTTGCCTGTTGAGGGCTGAAAGTGAAAAGAAGGTGGGGTGGGGGCTGGAGGCATCCTTAGAAGGGACTCCTTGTCCACAACAAACCCTGTTTTCTTTCTGTATCAGAGCAGTTTAAGAAGTTACAGTCCAGGAAAGGCAATGCCGCACACCCATGATCTCTTTCATCACTTCCTGTCTGCTTTATGACAAAGAGTCAAGTTTCTAGCAAAATGGAAATATCACTGGTGTTGTATACCAGCTGGCGTGGCTTAGTGGTTAGAGTGTCTTACTATGGGGATGATGAGGCTCAACTCTCTTGCACAACCATGGAAAACATGGTGTCCTTGGGCTTGTTGCAGGTGTCCTTGGGCAGGTGTCCTTGGGCTTGTTGCAATGTCTCAGCCTCACCTACCCTCACATTTTGAATCTGGAAAATAATATGGGGCTTAAGCCACTTTCCCTGTACACTCTGGTTCCAATCTCTATCAGATCAGTTCATGCCTGGGAATTCAGTTCCCAGAACAGAATTTCTAGCATATGTCTAGTTGGAAGTCTTCATGTCTTCTATGTTTATTTTGTAATTTGTGAATGGATCTTAAAAGTGTACTGTCCATTGAACTCAACAGGCTTAACCTGGAGTAACTCTGTATAAAATTCTGGGTATAAGCTTTCATGTGCATGCACACTTCTTCAGATACATTGAAACAGACTTCCTCAAGTCTTACATATAGGTGGGGGGATTAGTTGCCAAGAAGGGCTATTTAGAGTCAAGATGCATAGGTCACTGAGCAATAAATACAGCTAAGATTGGATTAAAGAAGTTGTTAAGACCTGTGAACAGCAACAAATTAGCCTACAAATCAAAGAGTTAACAAACAGATGTGAAAACTAAGGTTGAGTCCAGTGGCAAATTCCAAGAGCGGAGGGGCAGGAAAGAAGGCTCCGCAAAAATTAACAAAATCAGAAAGTCATTCTGTAGATGCTGAGAAGCAGTTAGTGTTTCCCCAAACTGTCCTACCTTCCTGCTAGAGATGAAAGAACACAGCTGGATCGCCCACTGGGCGAACTAGGCACTTGCCTAGGGCGCGCGGGCCTCAGGGGCACCAAATGGTGCCCCACTTCTCCCCCGAAAATCGCCCCCCTGCCTTAACCGGGTGCCCACCGCCACTGCTGAAAAGCGCCCAGCTAGGGCACAAGTCGCCCTCCCCCTCCTTCCTGGGGGGGGAGGAGGAGGAAGCAGCTGGGGGCGGCCAGCAGAATCTCCCCACTGCCGCCCCTGCCGACAAGCGATGAAAGCCCTCCTAGAGAGGCCCCTGTGACCCCTCCCTTGCCCTCCCTCCTCCCCTCTTCCCCTGGGACACTCCAGGTTATCAGTCAGAGACGGGGAGACCTGGGGCACCTGCCTGCCCCTCTTTTGCCCCCGCATCAGGCAGAGCTGGTCCCCTATGGCCACTGCTGGTAAGAGGAAACTCACATGCTTGCAGAACCGGAGGGGGGGGAGAAGGAGGGGGCTAAGGCTGGAGGGAGCCTGGGGGCAGCAGCGACTCCCTCTGCAGAAGGCATCTCTCCCTTCTGTTCGCCGCCTTCTCGCCCTCTGCGAGGCACCCTCCTCCTCACCCACTAGCCGCCCCTCCCCGGGGGAGCCCTTGCTGCGCGCCCGGCTGGAGAGAGGGGGACGCACCGGGCGCAGCACCCCAGGAGTCCTCCAGGGGAAGGAACCAGCCGGGGTGCCGCTGCTGCCTTGAGAGAGGACACACGGGCGAGCCCTACTCCCAGGGCTGGGGGCTGGGGGCGGCGGGAGAGGCTTCGGATGGGCTGGCCAGGCGGGGGTGGGGGGCTGGCCAGCGTTGTCGGCTCCCATTTCTCTCTGGACTCACCTCGCCCATTGTCCCGGATGAACCGGACAGCCTCATCGCGCTGAATCTTGAATGCGGGGCCTGATGCTGAACTCTCCTAGGTGTCCATAGAGCAACCAGTCCTAATAGTCTTCCCAGTCGATCTGGGGACTCATGACAAGGAGGGGAGGGGAGGTCCAGTTGAAGTGCCAGAGCAGCTGGTCCTCAAATGCTCTCTGGTCGGCCCCGCCGGGCCGGCGTACACCATTGTGCTGCGAAATCTAAGCCACTCATAGGTCCCAGCCAGCACTCCGCTGCTGTCCCCGGTCTCCAGGCCCCACCGGGAGGTTGGCATCCCAGGTGGGGGGCACCCCAGGCTGTCCTGCCTAGGGTGCCCAGACACCTGGAGCCGGCCCTGTGAAAGAAGAAATCACTCTTTTTAAAAGAGCGGGGGAAGAGAATAAGAGAACTCAGTGGCTATAACTATAAAGTGAATTTCAGAAGAAGAAATCCTCCTTCCCATATCAACACTAGTTCTTAGTCTCCAGATTAGAATCCGCTGCTCTTAACCACTACACTATATCAGTACACCATGCTAGGAGTGATATGCAAGCAAAATTTATTTATTTATTCACATTTATAGCCCGCCCTTTCCAGAAGCGGGCTCAGGGCTGGATACCAGTTGGAATTTCTAAACTGATTATGGGGGGAGACCAATGTACAGGACATTACAGTAGTCTAGTCTCAATGCTACTGTGGCATGGATCCATGTGGCCAGATCGGCCAGATCAAGGGCAGGGGCCATCTTATGGGCTAGGTCAAGTAGGTAGAAAACTTTTTTTTTTTTTTGGTAGCTGCATTAACTTGCTTCTCCAGTAATAAAGCTGATCCAGTATAACCCCAAGACTTTTGACTGAGTCATCAAGGGTCAGTTGATCTCCATCAAATGTGGGGATAACAATGTCCTTCAAAACTTACATCTTCCCAACCAACATAATCCCTGTCTTTTCAGGATTTAGTTTCAACTTGTTCACTTTTAGCCAGTTAACCACAGCAGCCAGACAGCAATTGAGGACCTCTACCATATCACCATGAGATTTGGATAAGGATACAGAGTCATTAGCATATTGATAATAACCAGCCCCCAAAGTATTCATGATTTGTCCTAAGGGCTTTGCATAGCGAATGTAAGTCCCAAGGTAGGTCCCAAATTGCTGACAACTGGTTTCCAGTAGCAATTCTTTGAGTCTGACCTGTGAGGAATGATTTGAACTAGTTCAATGCACATCCCCTAATACTTACTTCCACCTCCAGGCACCTCAACAAGATGGCATGAGCAGTATATCAAAAGGTGCAGATAAATCCAATCACAGCAACAGAGACGCTTGGACTTCGTCTACGCTCAGATGGAATCATTAACTAAAGCTAGCAAGCTATCTTTGTCTCATAGCCTGGCCTGGAGCCCAACTGAAAATGGTCTAGAGTAGATGAGTTATCCAAGAAGACTACTGCTGATCTGCTACTGCATTCTCAGTCATTTTGCTCACACTGGGTTATAATTGTCCACCTCATTTTTCTGTAGGGATGTGTTTGTTTTTAAGTAATAGATGGATAACCACCTCTTGAGTGGCCAAGGGAAGATACCCTGAGTTAGTGACTGATTTATAACATACTGAGGATTTGTTGATGTGGTCCTTGCATGATTTTAGCAACCAGTACAGACAAGTAGTGACCTTCACAGAACCTAGGACACACTGTGATTTACTGTGGTCTCATTAGAAAGGGGCTTGTGAAGGTGGAAATTGTGGTTGAACACTATGAAGTTCTCTTAATAAAACCACATTCTGTAACAAAACCCGACGCTTGAGGATCTTTTATCCAAAATTCTTGACTGAAGCATTTTGTGGTCACCTTTTTTTAAAATGGTGCTGTATTTGCATAGAATTAAAATAGCATATCATAATGTGCTTTTCTTTGCAAGTTTTAATGCAACAAGATTCTTCTGTTCAAGAAAAAGGACTATCTTTTATTATTTGTTTATTTATCTATCTATCTTTTGATTTATACCCCACCCGCCCTGCAAGGCAGGCTCAGGGTGGCTTTCAGTAACTTTAAAAATACCTTATATACAGCCACGTACAGAAATTTGGTAAGAGTCGAAGTAATGCATTCTACAATACTCCCCAACTGGAAAAAATGCTTTGTGATTTGTACAATTTTGGATAACCGATAGGATCTTTGAATTTAGCCTTTAGTGGTATTGTGCAGCAGCAATGTGTAAAATAATGGTTGAAAGACTGATATGAGATTTTCACCATCCCTTGTATGACAAAATATCTGTGGGATACATGTGATTTAATCCTTGCAGTGCTGCTTTTTCCTACTCTAACCATACAGCTTTGCAACTCCTGCCTTTGGCCACACTCCTTATATAAAACAATATCTTTGCAACACTGCTGTAAATTAGCTATGTAGAAGGGTTTGCCTATGGACTGAGCATGGGAAAAATCAATATAAAATGACCAAGGGAACCTGTGCTAGGGAGAACCTCTGAGCAGGCAAGGAAATAAGAATCCCTGTCTGACTTATTTTCTCTACAAGTGCTTTCCTGCCTGTGCACTAAGGTTATGGAACCTTGAGTTTTTCCCATAAGTGCTACTTCTGTCCAACAGTCCCCATCCCACATATGTTATCTTCAAAGTTGGAACTCTTAATAGGATACCAGCATTATTATAAATGAGTAGTTCTTCAACCATTTCACCTTGTAAATCCCAGTCTTCTTCATTTTCTGTCTATCAGAGTCATATATTTTTAGTTTTAGATTCCCATTTCAGAATCCATCTGTGGCACTTGAATACAACACAAAAATAATGCTAAGCCTGTAAGAGTAATTCCCTTTTGGTCAATATCAGCAATTAAAACCTAATTCTACATCAGTTTTCACTGTCTGAACTAAAGAAGTGGAGTTCAGTCCTTTAACAAGCTTATATTGTCTTTAGAACTAGCATATATTTATCTTCACATTTACTCTGAACTTTTTTTTTTAATGTTGTAATTCTTGTGGTTACAATCCTACCTATGTTGCTTTGAGAGTAAATTTATTTATGGGTTATATCTAGCTATAGTTTGCCTTTCTCACTTAGACATAAGGTAGATTATTTATTTATTTATTTATTAAAGTAGACTTGCTAGGCCATCCTTCCCTACAAGTAGGGCTCAGGGCGGCTTACAACAGAATAATAACAATTAAACAGCATTAAACCCATTAAAAACAGATCACTGGATAAAAAGAAAACATATACCAGATGGCAGAAAAATCAGCTCCCCTAACCTCGTTGGGGGAGGAGTTGCAAGGGACGGGGGAGTAGATGAGAGTGTCAGATGTTCTCCCCCCCATTGCTGTCCTCAACCAAATGCCTGGCAGAATATCTCTGCCTTACATGCCCTGCGGAAGCTAATAACTCCCACAGGGCATGGATGTCATCCGTCAGAGAGTTCCACCAGGTAGGGGCCAGGGCTGAAAACAGCCAGACTTCCCTGGATGAGAACAGCCAGACTTCTCTTGGGTCAGGGACCACTACGGAGTTCTTATTTCCTGAGCACAGTGCTCTTCCGGGGACATACTGGGAGAGTTAGTCCCAAAGGTATGTAGGCCCTTTAAGGCCCTTAACAGTCAAAACCCAAACCTTGAACCTGATCTGGTGCTCCACCGGAAACCAGTGCAGCTCGTGCAGAACTGGTTGGATATGTGCTGCACAAGGGGTCCCAGTAAGGACCAATGCCCCCTCTAAGCTGTGGAGACTTGTGAGCAAAAATTCTACTTTGTGAGCTACTGGCATTAAAGTTGTGAGTGGGCAATTCGACTATTGCATAGATTAGTTTGCTCTGGAGCCATCCTTCCTGAACTAAGACAAAAATGTGTGAGCTGGAGGCTGAAAAACTGTGAGCTAGCTAACACTAACTCAGCTTAGAGGGAACACTGGTAAGGACCCATGCGGCTGCATTCTGGATCAGTTGGAGCTTCTGGGTCAGGCGCAAGGGTAGGCCCACATAGAACAAATTACAGTAGTTTATCCTGGAGATGACTGTTGCGTGGATTACCGTGGCTAGGTCAGGGCGAGACAGGTAGGGAGCACAGTCGGAGAAACTCCAGCCTGGCAACCTTCGCAACCTGGGCCTCCATGGACAAGGAGAAGTCCAGAGTCACACCCAGGCTCTTGATGGTCTGTGCCAGTGACAGAGGCACACCATCAAGAGTTGGGAGTTAGCACCCCAACCAAGGCTCCCTTCCATCCAGCCACAGGAGCTCTGTCTTACCTGGATTCAGTTTCAGCTAACTCTGCTTAAACCATCTCACCATGGCATCCAGATCTTTGGCTAGATTCCTGGAAACAGTAGTCAGTCAGCCACCCATCAGCAGAAATAGCTGGGTGTCATCAGCATATTGATGGCACCTCAGCCTGAAACTCCACACTAGCTGGGCAAGGGGGCACATGTAGATGTTAAATAACATCGGGAAGAGAAGTGCCTCCTGTGGGATCCCACATTTGAGTGGGAACTTTGAGGACACTATTCCTCCCAGCACCACCCTCTGTCCCTGACCATGGAGGAATGAGGTAAACCTCGGCCACAGATTCCAATGTTGGCGAGGCTGTAGGCCAGAAGATTGTGATTGACTGTGTCAAATGCTGCTGTAAAGTCAAGTAACAGCAGCGCCAACCTACCTCGATCCAGCTGTCTGCGGAGATGGTCTGTGAGGGCAACCAGTGCTGTCTCCATCCCGTTGCTGGGGTGGGAGCCAGATTGAAATGGGTCCAACACCAATGTGTTATCCAAGAATTTCTGGAGCTGCTCTGCCACCACTCTCTCAATTACCTTACCCAGAAATGGGAGATTTGAGACTGGGCTGTAATTGGTTAAGTCCATAGGCTCAAGATTCCCCCCCCCCAAGAGCGGAATAACCACCGCCTCCTTCAAGCCCTCTGGAAAAGTCCCCAAACTCAGGGACAGACTGATGATATCTTCCAGGGGGTCTCATAGCCTCTCAGCGCGCTGGCTTTCACTGGTCTCAAGGGGCATGGATCCAAGGGGCAGGTGGTTGACCTAACAGCACTCAGGATTCTGTTGACATCAGCTTGGGAGAGCTGGCTGAAGGTATTAAGGACCGAATCCAGAAGCGGCCAAAGGGCCTCCAGTTCACATACTGTATCAACGTTGACTGGGAGGTCACAGCAGAGCGACAGAACATTATCTGCAAAAAAGTTTGCAAATGACTCACAGCTTAGAGTCAAATTGCTTTCATTTTGGGTTTTCTCAGAGAGGGATGTAAGAGACCTGATTACCCTAAATAATTGTGCTGGGCAGGAGCTAGCAGACATGATGGAGGCTGCATAAAATTTTCTTTTAGCAGCCTTCACCACCTCCTCATAGGATTTCATAAGCATCCTATAAGATGCTTTTGTGGCTTCATCACGAGCTCACTGCCAAATTTGCTCCAGTCATCTAAGCTCCCACTTCATCCCTCTAAGTTCCACAGTATACCAGGGAGATGATTTTAGATGGGGGCAGAGGACGTCAGGGAGTGATTTCATTGATGGTTTCAGAGACCTGGGCAGCCCAGTCCCCTATCAGCTCATTTAAGGAATTGCTGGAGGGCATCAGCTCCTGCAGAGCGTTCTGGAATCCAATTGGATCCATTAGTCTCCGTGGGCAAGCAAAAATTCACAGACTTACACAGTGTAAGTCAATATGATGTGACATCTACAGGTTACAGAAACTGCAAACAAAGCAAAAAAATTAGACATGGTTTGTTAAACATTGCAAAAAAAAAATGGTATTATGCAAGTAGAAGACAATGCAGTGGGAGCAGGACAATACATACAGCAAACAAATAATGCAATGGTCTACTCTACTATCCCATTCTTTTGTAAAACCACCTTCCTAACTCATTCAATTGTGATATAACCATATTCCTCTATAGAAACACCCTCTTGAACAAATCTGTTTTACGTTTGTTTGTTTTTTAAAGACAAAAGTATGAGAGCCTTCCTGATCTCATATAGGCCATTCCACCAGGAAGGGGCCATAAAAGAGTATGCACATGTATGGGCAATTGTTGATCTGTAGAGGGTGGCACTTCCAGATTCTGCTTGAATGAGTGCCCTGTCAAGGTGAAGCATAGGACCAGAGGCAGATTTGCAGATATGAGTGCCCCAGGCCTTTTATGTGATAGTCTGAGCCTTGAACTAAACCCAGTAACTTATCCAATTGACCTCACTGTGACTGCTTTTGAGTAAATGTTTTATTTAGAATGTTCCTGTCCCACCTCTCTCCAAACTAAAATGTTGCCTAAGACCAGGGCTATTTTTGGGCAGGAATGCACAGGAACGGAGTTCCGGCTGGCTTCAGAGTTGGTCATGCCCACTACAGTCAAAACCTCTGCGTGCATGGCTACAGAGGGAAGGTCTGGAGAGCAGCCCCCCCCAGCAACTCCGAGGCAGGCAAGCCAGGGGGGCCCTGGAAGTATTGGGGAGGCATTTAAATGCCTCCCTGTGCCTTCCCCAGCTTGTCCAAGGGCCAGCATGCCTGGGCTCCCTGCAGCCGTGGAGCACCTGGGCAAGCCAAGGGAAGACAGTTTAAACTGCCTCCCCTCCCCTCTAAGGGCTGGCTTGCTTGGTCTCCCTGCAGCTGCGTAGGCAAGCCAAAGGAAGGCATGGGGTGTGGCCTAATATGCTAATGAGCTGTGCTATCAGGGGTGTGGCCTAATATACTAATGTTTCTGCTATTGGGCATGGCCTATTATGCAAATGAGTTCCTGCTGGGCTTTTTCTACAAAAAAGCCCTGCCTAAGACCACTAACAACAACCCCCCCCCAAAGTTAGAACAATAATGAATTAAGCAGCATAAAAATTAGGTATGAACAGCAAGCAGACCTCAGGGAGTAGCGTTAAAATACTCCAAGGTGGCTAAAAACAAGGTGGCCCTTTCTTACACACCCATGGAAATGCTGATTGCCACTTTGGGGTCAGGAAGCAATTTTTCTCCAGGCTGGTTTGGCCAGAGATCCTGGAGGTTTTTTGTCATCTTCTCGGTGTGGAACAGCAGTCACTGTGGGTGTGGAGTGGGAGGTATTTGTGAATTTCCTGCACTGTGCAGGGGGTTGGACTTGATGACCCTGGAGGTACCTTCCAGCTCTATGATTCTAATGTGTGTAAGGTTGCGGTGCATATTATTACTGAACACATCCTGAAATAGCATAATAAGCTAAAATGTTGCACACTTTCTGAGATGAGTAGATCTTTGATATTATGTGAGGAAATATATTTTTTAAAATCAATTAAAAGAATCATGATTATATATATATATTTAAAAAATGTAAATCAGCAGGTGGCTTTTCCACTTTGACCAATGTATATTTGTGAAACATGAGACTAGTATTGTAGAGCATTGATCTTCAACTGTGGAACTCAAAGGTAGGTCATACCCCAAGGAGAAGCCTTATCAGTGGCAGCATTGCCATTTAGTTTAGTTTTTTTCCTTTTCCAAAGAAGAGAAGATGAGGCAGGAAGAGATTGCATGCAACAGAGGACAAACACTCCTTTGCCTTTAAGGGTTATGTAGAAGAAGGAATTGGGAGAAAAGCGGAACCTCCCAAAATTACCTCTTTTGGGCAACAACGGTATAGAGCTGCAATCTTAAGAACACTTTCCTGTGAATATGCCCATTGAATAAAATGGGATTTAGTTCTACATAGAACATGATAGGACCACTCCCTAGGTCTCTTTTTGACATTTTCATCCTAGAAAGAAGATGATTAAAATAGATTCAAAAATTAAAAGTGGGTCCTGTATTGAAGTGTGGGGTCTTGAGTCTGAAAGGGCTGAAGACTATTATTTTAGGGGGTGTTCCAGAAATGTACTATTGATTTGCAGGAGAGCTAACACTGTGTTTCCTTTTGCACAAAATGAGTTTCACTACTTAACTGCCATTATTTCAAACCATACAAAAAGTATACCCCCACCTTCAGAGAGGTGAAGAGTTACAGAGGGTATGAGTGTGGTATGTTTCGCACAGTGTTTTATTACTTAGATACAGAAAAAGGCCTTTTTTCCTAATTGCGTCTTTTCCAGCAGCCGAACGGTGATACTAGTGTCATGATTAAATGCAGAACTTGATCCAAGTAGAATCTTAAAACTTTATCTTTTGAGAAAATATTGTTTGTGTGGCCTTTTTTGCTACAGCATGAGGCAACTTTTGCAATCCCTCACATACTGGTAATCCACCTGGCATCTTTCTGCTGCAACCCCTCCTCCTGCAAGCTGGTTAGACCTGCAAGCTACATAGATGCCAGAACAGGGAAGAGGAAAAATAGTGTGAGAACATGCATGCACAAGCCATATGTGATTCAGTGATAAATTATAGAGGAGGGATTTTTTTTTTTTTGGTTAAACTTCTGAGGTACTGGTCATAATTTGGGATAACACTGGCATCTGAACATGGTATGACTGAACAACCTTGGCTTTGACAAGCATCTGTCATCTGGGGATGAGGTACAGCTCTTTGCCCGCAGATGCATAATAAGGAGAGCTGACACCGTACAGCAGGATAATCAAAGGACTGACTTTAGTTTCATTGCTCAAAAGGGATCCACAGTGCACACAGGCCAACCCCCTCCTTCAGACTTAATCACAGTGTGGGCAATTGGTGGGATGCAGAAGAGTCAGGCCTCTTCTGTTTGTGCATCCCTCATCTTACAGGTGAGGCCACCCTGGCTCCGAGCTCTAGGTATGGCTCAAGGTCCTCCTTGCCAAGCCTTCTTTAGTTCCTGAGGGAGAAGTACCATATCCTGTCCACCAGCCATGAAGTGTAGACAAAAGATGGGAGATGAGTCCCTGATTAGCATCAGGAAGGATCGCTAAACATTTGAATGCATGACTGGTTTATCTTGATACCCTGAGAGATGGAGCAGAAAAGCACAGGTTTGGAGACAAAGGATTCTCACATAGACATGGGGTCACACAAAAGGGATAGGTGAAGTTCTGGACATAGAACGGCAATGTGCCAGGTGGCAACTGAATAGTCTTTAGAAATGCAGATACTGTACCTGGGACTGCTGTTGTTTCATATGCATACCTTTTGCTGGCGTGGGGGAGCAGACTGGAGGTTTTTTCCTCTGAGGGCTGCATTTTATATCACCTGAAAATGGAGACCCTTTTTCAGGGCTTTTGCTAGCTCTGTGGTTTGGAACCAGGAGTGTCTTCCTTGGTCTGAGTTTGTGGGTCTCTGGCTCAGGTTAGAAAGTGGGGTCCCCCTATTGTTGGGGCTACCCTTGGGTGAAGGCAGCACCTCTGGGCTACAATTGGTACAAATTAAAAAACACATTCCAATACAAATTATACAAATATTTAAAGTGTCCTTGTAAACCAAACTGTCTGTGCTCAAAGTTCCTCTGTACAGTACAGCTCAAAGTGGCTTTACGCAGTCCTTCTTTGATGTAGATGTAAATTATTCCAAATATCTGATAAACTATCATGGCTCTGACGGGCCAGTTCCACTCCTGTGTTTGGTCCTTTATCAAGGTACCACGGTAGTAAAAAAAGTTTTTTCTCTGCTTGTTCCGTCTGTTTTGAGAAGTGTTTTACACTGCAGACCTTGAAATCTATATTTACATTCAACTTAATACAGCATTAGTGCTATAAAGAAGGGCTGTCTCAAGTCATTTTGCTGCCCCAAGTGGGTAGTATGGGAGAGGAGCTTCATGGTAACAGGTATGGTTCACTCCACCCCTGACTTATGTTGATTTGGGGCTATGCAGTGGCAGCTAAGGTAGAAAAGCACCTCCTCCTATGCCATGTTTTCTGGGTTCCAAGAGTCTGGAAAGCGGTTCTGTAGCCAGTTACAGGACTGTCAACTCTGGGTTGGAAAATACCTGTAGATTTGACGGGTAGAACCTAGGGTGGGCAGGGTTTGGGGAAGGACCTCATCAGGGTATTGTTATGTACTGAATGTGAATTGCTCCTATCTATTCACATGTTAAGCTTGAGTCTGAATGTGGCTCTTCAGATGTCGCATTGCTATTGGTCGGTTTCTGCGAAACCTGTGTAATTACCCAATCACTGAGTGATATTGTTGCAAAGAGGGAATGGTCCTGATTGGCCTTTATCACTGTATTCTGATTGGTCTTTAACTTGTAATGGGTGTGGCTTTGACAGCCCGGGAGAGTTTAAAAGAAGGAGCTGTGCTCCCCTTGTTGTCTGTGTTCCTGACTTACACTTGCTGTTTAATAAAGCTGAAATCACTTGAAGCTGAATCCTTTGTTGAGTCTCATACTTAACAGGTATAATGCCATAGAGTCCACTGCCCATAAGCAGTCATTTTCTCCAGGAGAACTGATCTTGGAGATCTCCAGGTGCCACCTGGAGGTTGGCAATACTAAGGGGAGGGTGAGACCTGTAGATTTGAGGGGTAGAGCCTGGGGAAAGCAGGGTTTGGGGTGAGGAGGGACCTCAGCAGGGTATAATGCCATAAAGTCCACTGCCCAAAGCAGCCATTTTCCCCAAGAGAACTGATCTTGGAGATCTCCAGGTACTGCCTGGAGGTTGGCAAGACTCAGGGGATGGCCAGGTTTGTTGAAGAACTTCAGTGAGATATAATTCCGTAGAACTCACTCTCCAAAGCAACCATTTTCTCCATCGGGACTGATCTATGTAGTCTGGAGATCAATTGTAATTCAGAGAGAATTCCAGGCCTTCCCTTTCCTCCAACCCCATTTCTGTTCCAAAACTGCTTTCCATTTAACCCTTTAACTGTTTAACAGTTTAACTGACTCCCTGATAATGTCCCATGGCCTCTTGGGCTTCCCAACTTGGGAGCTATAGTTCTAATTGCCTCTGCTATGTTTGCAGTAAGGCCAGCTGAGAACTACAACTCCCAAGATGCAATGCATGAAAAGTGGCATGTAAGAATGCAGGAGCTGGTGGGATGGGCCAATAGGACACCAAGGCAGTTGCCCCAGTGGCCAATGGGAGAGTAGGTGACTCATCGCCAGCATGGCTTTCCTTTTATATATATATCTGAGAGAGAGAGTGAGATGATAAAGTGTTCCCAGATTCCTGATAAAGACCTGGTCCTGTATAGGTTTCAATAGGGTAGCATGAAACCTGTTCTGAAGCTGTTGTGTGGAGTTCAGAATGTGTCCTCAGGCCTTCAAAGAAATATGAGAGACTTGGTAGGAGGGTATTGTCCTACAGTCAGATAAGTCTGGAACAACCTACAGTTTAACAGAACACACCAATTTTCAGTTTTCATATAGTTGAACAGGGATTCCAGGCATTCTGTGTTAGGAGTCCATAAACATTTTGAAACAAACTTTTGTCAGCCCCATGCTTAAATTCAAACCATCCAAAATATATATGCTGCCCCCCTTTGTTGTTCATGCCATGTTAATTATTCTGTCCGAAGAAACATGTCTGTGAAGAAATTCTAGAGTTTTAGCATATCCACTAGCAAACATATAATCTACACCACACAGAGAGAATAAACTTCAGATAAGGAATGAAGTTCAGCAGCTTGGAAGATTTGACAGAATATTCTTGTAACTTTACTCCACAGACCTGGAAGAAAAGCTGCTCCAGTTTGGAGTGGGGAGTTTTTGCCTCACTAGATCTTAAAATGTTGGTTTGTTTCTAATGTCAGCATTCTTTCTTCTTGCAAGGGGCAACAAGCTGTTCCTTAGGAGAACAAAGGTGAAAGCATAGCGGAGCCAACTAGCAATGCAAAGGAGAAGGTTTTGTTTTGAGAACAGTGGAGATAGATGAGACAAGGCGAGGAAGGGAAGGGGATAATAAAAGCAGAGAAGAATGGAGGCATCTGAAATGAGAGCAATGTGATTAGAATTTTGATGAAGAGGCACAGACAAGATGAAAGATCTATCTCTCCTTCTCTTATTTTCAGTGGGTAAATCTGCCGTGTTGAGACACACTTGTTCTTCTTTTACAACCCAGCAATGGACAAATGGAATTCATGATCAGCCTTGACAGCATACCCCACTGACAGATCCAAGCCTGAGAGAGAAGCTAAGTAGCTGCTCCTGCTTTCTACCACTATGCCTCCCTTCTTAGGCTCAAAATTTTGACGGTATTTTTACTTTATATTGCATCTTTCATTGCTGTGATAGTTGGAAACCTACATAATATCAAAATCTAGTTAATTTAACATCAAGGTATAAATGAAGCCATGTTGCAATAATTAGCAACTGAGGGACCCTAAAAGACTTGCTGGGGGCATCTAATTTTTCCCTCCCCCACTATTTCCACCTTCCCTCTTTTTCCTTCTCGGTGAGTCATGCAAGTAACATGATAGAGAGAATCCCAGATGTTGTTGAGTGAACTGGTCTAAAGCCCTTCCTCAAAGGCCAGGACAGCCCTGAAAAGTGCCCTCCCCATGCCTTTTACTGACATAAATCAAGGCTTGATAGTTAGCAATACTGTTGTGACGGCCTAGCAATGGCCTCAATGGCCTCTAAGCAGCCACTGAGAGAGTATTTACTTCTTCAAGGTTCAATCACTTATTCTATTATTTTAGGAGGTTTCAAAAAACAACAACCCATCTTTTTGTTAAGATTTCAGATTTTTCTGAAAACCCACAAGAACTTGGGGGGGCATCTAATCCCCCCCCCCAACTATTTCCTCTTTCCCTTCCCTGAAAGCCCCTATAGTATCTCCCCTTTTACTCCTTTCTTCTGTGCTATTTTTATCTGTGTAATGTATCCATTCGAGAACATGGGCTCCGGACAGCCATGTGCTCAGACTGGTTCTAACCGTGCGGCCATGCGGCCATGCGAAGACAATGGACTGCAGGATCCTAGCTCCCCTCCAGTTGAGGAGCAGGAGATAACTCAATCACTGTAAATAGCGAATCATGGGGTGTGGTGTGCGTTGGGGTGTGGGTTCTTTTGGGGGAAAAAGCCGGCCTGCGAGCCGACTTCTCTTGTCTTGTTCTTCAACTAATAAAGTATGTGAGAGCTGAAATCACTCATCAGTCTCAGTACTTTTCAATCTGCTTCCCTGTCTTCAATTTTCCTTCCCTCCCTCCTATTGGTATCCCCTACCAAAGAAATGATGGCCCAGTTGCATAGTGCCCAGCTGACACACCAGACCTGCTTGTGCAGTGAGGAACCCACAAAGACTTCCAGGGGGCACATAATTTCCCCCTACATCCCTTCCCCACATGATTTCTTCTTTCCCTCTTCTTGGCAACCCCATATCCTTACTGTTCCCTGCTTCCTTCTCTCCTTCCCACCCACCTACATTTTATGTGCCCCCCCCATCTTCAGCTAATTTATATCCTGCCTTTCACCACAATGAGGACCCAAAGCTGTTTACATCATTCTCCTGTCCTCTACTTTATTTTCAAAACAACTCTGAGAGGTAAATTAAGCTGAGAATATGTAACAGGTTCAAGGTCACCCAATGAGCTTCCATGGAGGATTTAGTTTTTTTCTTTCTTAAAATAATGAAACAACAAGCTTAAACTCCAACAACTAATTAAAGTTAAAAAGAAAGAAGCAATATACATAAATTAAAGCCAAAATTATAACAGTGGTGGTAGATCTACTTGTAAATTTCTATAAATGGTTTCCAAATATCTAGAAATAAGCCCATACCCAATTGTCCAATGCAGACTGAGGATTTGAATCTGGCTCTCCCAGATCTTAATCAGAAACTCTAACCACTACACCACTCTGGATTTTGTTGTGTGCCTCCTGTTGAACAGTAGGAAGAAGCTGGGACTGAGTAAGTCTAGTGGTAGGTAGTGGCCCAGAGGTTGCTGCCAGGTCTAGCCCCAACTAGTCCTCTCTCAAAGGCCCTGAAAAGGGCTGTGCCTTTTACAGAACAAAACCAAGAGCTAAAAGTGGTAATACTACTGTGGTTACCTAGCAACCCCCACAATGGTCATTGAGGTTCCTAAGCTACAGGCACTGTTTCCATTATTGGGGGGGGGCAAACCTTGTGTGTATGTATGTATGTGATTTCAGATCTTCTGTAAATCTGGGGCTTTTCTCAGGTTTGTAGAAAGAGCAGTCTTGTCTGTTCACGGCTTCAGTCTCCAGATGTAAGCAGCCACAGATATGGTCATATTGCAAATTGCATATGCTGCTAATAGAATCAGAAAGGTTTTTCTGAATCAGTTTTAATGTAACACAAATTTAATTTGCACTTCTTTTTAAAGCTTTACTCCATAGGATTGCCAGGTCCCTCTTGGTAACTGGTGGTGGATGGGGGGGACTTGCCTGGAGAAAGAAAAAAACCCAGTCCTCATCACCTGCTTCACACAGGAAGTGAAGTCACCAAAGCAGCAATGTCCAGGAGATGCTCTGGTGTTTGGGCAAAACTCTATGGTAAAACCAGCTTCCACCATAGAGTTTTTGCCCAAATACTAGAGTGTTGCCTGGACATTGTTGGCATGATGGTGTCACTTCCTGTGCAAAGCTGGCAATGAAGCCTGGACCTTTCTCTTTCTCCAAGTAAGTCCTTCACTGACCAGCTGATCAGTGGTTGGCGGCAGGGCCTGGCAGCAGTAGATCCCTGCCTCCACTGGGAGGGTATGGCAAGCCTACTCTGACAGCAGCTAGATCTCAGATAAAATATTATTAAAGCATACAGGACCACGGATAGGTTGTATGAGATTTGACTTTATCTGCCAATGTGAAATGAATGTCTCTTATCCCATTCTCCCCACACACATTATTTGAGGACTACCACCCTGAAAAGCACAATGTGCAACTTTACCTTCACAATGACAATGGGGTTTTAGACATTTCAATATATATTTTTCATAATGCTGACTATCTAGACTAAAGGAAACCCTAAAATTATATATGAAATGTGTTGAGACACCAGTTTGTGATATTTATCTTTTATTATTTTCAAGTGCCTGATGATGTGGTCCAGTGATGCCATGGGATGGGAATATCTCATGATATCACATTGAATAGTTGTATTAGTAATTATATTTCCACATACCATTAGGCATGTACCACATGGCTTTGAAGAGATGGGTTATTTACCAAACTAAGGCTGCGATCACATGTTCCAGTAGATCCAACAAAGGCATGAATGCCTGACAGATCTGAAGGGCTTGATCAGACAGCAACATCTGGGAAGCATCCCGCAGTCATCAACAACCCGTGCTGCTCCACTACAAAAGCAGAGTAAAAAGACACCAGGGAAATTCCAGTAGTAAATGGGTTCCTACGGGCCATGGACAGTCTTTTTCCCTGTCTGATCGTGCAAGCATGCATGCATGCCATCAGGATGGTCTGATCAGGCCATCCCAGCTCAGTGCCAGTTTCTTTTCCCCTTCGCAGTATGCACATCATCACATACTCCATAGGGGGCCCTCAATGAAGAGGTGCAATTCCTCATTTATGCACAAGGGAAATAAATTGCAAAAAAACCCATGACTCACCCACAGTTGTGTCTGATCACATAGTGAAGGGCTGTGCCCACAGCTACAAAAGGAGGTGTGATCTCACAACTGTGTGTTAAATTCCTCCAGAGGGAATAGCCTTGCTTCACCTCTGCTTCAACTGGCACATGTGACTGCAACATAAAAAACAAAACAAAAAAACCCAGAATTGAACTGTTTGCTAAAAGTAAAATGTTGTTAAGCTTTTAGTGTCAATTATTGCCTCCCATCTCCGATTTATTTGCAGGAGTTTTCACAAGTAACCATGTTTAGAAATCTTATAAGAAGCCATATATCTGCAGTGTGACATATCATTAGCTATCCAGGGAAAAGTGATTTGCTTATGATCATACTATGAATCCTTTGTTGATTTAATTAGCTTAATACAGTCTTTTTTTCAAGAGATACTGTAGAGAGTGTGAATTAAGATCCAAAGCTGGGGGTGGGTAGGAACAGGTGCAGAGCATTTGCAGTCTCAGCATTCAGAAAATGGATTATTCTTGGCATACATTTATCTAGCTCCTCCACAAAATCTTATTTGTCTCTAGTGACAGGTGATGAGCTTAAGACTGCCTGGACATTACAACTCCTCAGCCCTTTGGCTTATGGAGTATAAGCCTACTTGAGCATTACGCCTCTTCAGTCTTTTTTCCTTAATTTCAGATGTTTTTGTGGAGCAAGAATGAGAACCAGACACTGACGATGAATTTGTGAGTGGAAGGTATTCTGTACATGTTCAGAAGAATTCCTTCTTTCATACAGACAACTTACTGCAAGGGGGTTTGCAGTTAATGATTAAAGCCAGAAACCAGGCTAACTCAAACTGCATTCATTTTTCTTTTGCTGCTCCTTCCCCCACATCCCCATCTATTCGTGAAACAAAATCTCCATTGCAAGAGAAAGCACCTCCCAAATAGTATGAATCTTTCTAATTTTCTGCTCCCTTTTCTCCCCAGTTGTCACTGAGGACATTAAAGATGAGAGAAACACCCAAGCAACAGGGATGGGACAGAGCACAACATAACAAATTGTTTAATTCAGTTCTAGCCATCTTGCAGCTTCCTTGCCTACCTTCATTCCCACACAACTGGGAACAACTGCTTGCAATTTTCCTTTATATCCCTGCAACTAAAAGGGCTAGAGACTGAGATTTTTTTTTTAAAAAAATGAAAGTTAAGAATTCACAAGTGAGGCAAGCCATATTTCTAGAGGAAATATCACCCCCAAATGCCCCCTGTAGCTATCACCCTGCATATTGACATCAAAGATATTATATTGGAAAATAATTATGTTTGTAGTCCACCAGAATGAGAATCGTAAGTAACATTACATTCTTGTCAGAGATGACTGGTTTGTCCTTGATTTTGGATCGTATAATTACAAAACTGGCACCTGTGTCTTATGCTGACAACTGACCTTAATACACCCACATCCTGTACACCTGACAATCCTTCACAATCACTGAATCCTTCACGTCCACTGTGCAAACTCTCCTTCCCCATGATCTGTGAAGCTGTTTTCCAAATGTGACTTGACTGTGGACAGGGAGAATTTATGCAGCCACTTCTTCCATATAGTTGCCTCTGCAGACTCACAGGGCAGAAAGCAGGGCCAATATGCTCATGCATATTCTCCCTTGGTGAGGCAAAGCACTCTAACTTCCCTCAAGGGTTAATGTAATAATTATAGGACCTAGTCTGGTTTGTTGGTGTTTGTGATTTGAGCCTTCCTGCAGTTACCACCCTTATCTCTTTTGAGGCTGGACTCAGGAATGAGCTGATTGGTTAATCATGAGAACCTGTGCTCAGCTGTGTAATCAGATGGGAAGGGGGAATTAGGTGCAGACATTAAAATCCTCTGGAAAGCTCCATCAAGAGAGATTCCTGATTGGATCCAAAGGACCACCTGATGCCGGGGGGGGGGAAGCTATAATAATATAGACCAGGGAGAAGTCATTATAACTTTATATTTGTTTGTTTTGCCATCTGACATGCAATATTTATGTATAGCACTTTGGAATTGTTGTATGATTTTATTCTGTTTTTAATTTTTTATGTAAGCTGCACTGAGCCTGCCTTGGTGGGGAGGGTGGGGTATAAATCTAACAAATAAATGTTCATGCCATGCTAGTATTCTTTGATATGTTATGCTTTAGCATGATAGGCTGCTACATATAGGATGCCTTTATGTTGCCAGATGATATACTATCTAATACCAGCTATTCAATGTATTAGATAGAACAATTAACTTCTTTATTTTCTCTCTTGACAAACTATAGAGACTGTACTGCATAGTGAAGTCTTTTAAAACTTTTAAATAAACCTTATTTGTGCCCACTACTTGCTTTCTTGGATTGCCACTTGTCCATCCATACCTGCTGTGCGAGTCAGAGTTTTAAATTATAAAATGGATACTCTCTCCTTTCTGAAATTTGACAGAATCCTTAGGTGAGGAACACAGTTCTTCCTCATTCTGTCTCAACTGGATGGGGCGGGGGGACGTGTTATAGCCACAAATGAGTTTCCTATTGAAATAAATGAAAGAGAAATGATTGACAAATAGCTGTAATAATAAACTCAACAAAATCAATTAATCAAAAATAGAAATATTGTTGTCAATATTGCTATTTTTAATTAGGTGTTTTCTAGATAAGACAAAAATACTAAAATAGAATACTGAAGGCTGAGTTTCTAGCAAATCAAGATATGCATATAAACCAACAAAGATGATTACAGTACAGTTAAATAATCACACAAAACCATCACTAATCAGGAGTTGGACTAAGACCCTTCCAGCTCCAGAACTCTAGCAATGCTGTCCTAAGCAGTCTACTCAAAATCTTTTCGAGATCTACTTCCAGGAAAGGGTGTTTAGTATTGTATTGTATGACACATAAACCCATAATCTAACAAGATTAAAATGGGGGGGGGAGCTTTACGCATTTGACAATTCCCATTAGCCAGGAATGACAAGTAGATCTAATAATGTCAGGCTGAGAGTTGTTGTGGTATAGTGGTTAAGAGTGGTTAAGACTCAAATCTGGTGAACTGGCTTTGATTCCCCACTCCTCCACAGGAAGCCTGCTGGGTGACCTTAGGCTAGTCACAGTTCTCTCAGAAGTCTCTCAGCCCCACCTACCTCACAAGGTGCCTGTTGTGAGGAAAGGAAGGGAAGGCAATTGTAAGCTGTTCTGAGACTCCCAAAGGTAGAGAAAAGTGGGGTATAAAAACCAACTCTTCTTCTTTTCATTGACATATCTTTTCACTGATGTAGAACAGGAATGCTTGCAATTTCCCCAATGAATGTATTACACCATGAGTAACCTTTCAAAAATCCTGAAAGAAAAGTTAATGTCCACCAATGCCTTCTCCTGCAATGTCTATACCAGAAAGTCTTCTTGTTGATAGAGATTTCTAATCTTGAGCCACAGAGAAGAGACAGTATGAGATTTCTGTATAACATTTTTTTTTAAAAAATAGGTTCTTGAAAACTTGCTGATAATGATAGACTTCGATCCAGGGCAACATTCTGCCTAGTTAGCCTACTGGTTTTCTCATAGATCTGAATCCCCAAAAGCTTTACATAACTGCATATCCTCCATGTTTGACAGTACATTCCCTGCTACTTGACTGCCTTGTCAAGAATAAGCTGAAAGAATTACCTAAAACATAATATAGCTTTGTTGCTGTCATATACCACCTTCTCTTGGAAACCGTGGCATAAATTCGAAGATGTTAATGTAAAAGATAACACTGGAAGTAGTCCCTCAGTGTACTTTCTGTACTGAGAGAGTTTGTTAATTTCAGGAATCTCTTTACCAGTACAGTTCTAAGCAGGTCTTTTCGGTGGTGGTTACTGTTCTTAGGATTATGCTGCAAGTTCCCTGATTATGGGGTCACAATGAACCCCTTCCATTTGGTGTCAAATAGAAAGAAGAACAAGTAAACAGAATGGCAGGAACACCTCAACCAAGCAGTTCCTTTCACTCTGACTTCTGTTTGACCTCAGCTTCATGAAATTTTTAAGGACAGACTCACCTCTGAAATGCCTGGAGGTAAGAGACATTTCAGTTTTTGCAAGGATAAAAGAAACTGTTCCAGACCACACAGTGTTATCCACAACACCAGAAATTAGAAGTCAGAAACTTATAAAAAGAACTGTGCCTTCAAGATGAAAAGCTTTAAAACTCGCTCACATGTAGCACCTGTTCGTTCACTTTTCATGAAGACAACTTTCTTTTTGAAGACAATAGAAATCTCATCTTGAGAAGGAATAAAAAATCCAAGGTCACACCCTTTAGCACCCCAGTTTGATTTTTCCCAACCTAAAAGCTATTCAAAGTCAGTGCTTAAAAACCATTTAAAGATTTTTAAGATTAATTTGATGGGATAATTGACCTTGCAAGATACTGTCCCTATCATGTTTTAAAACTGAATGTGTAATATAAACTGATATATATTAAGGACTGATACATATTAATAAACTGATATAATAAACTTTAAGGAATGATATATATTAACTGATATATGTAAAAGACTCACATACTCAAAAGAAAGTAAGATTAAAATTCAGACTTTGTTTTATTTCCTTGCTGGATATTTATGTTATTCTGATATTCTGAAGGGAAGGCAGTTTGCAACCATTGTTAGCATTCAGATTTCTAAAGGAACAGAGCACCTTAATAAAACGCCTCTGTACAATGAATATTTTGTTTCTAATGACCTCTTTGGGTAACACTAACGGCACTGCACACAGTTCTGGGAAGCTGTTCATTCAAATTTGTTATTATATGGAAGGTGTTTTCATACTATGTATGCAATTGACCCAAGCTCTCACCCTGTTCTGGGTCAAATGAAATGTCAACTGTTGATGATTTGAAGCTTAAAAAATAGCTCAACTAAACTACAGAACCAGTTTAGTATGGGATTCTGTCTCCATAAAAGAGGTATTTGATTGTATGTCATTTCGTTTCCATTCTTTGGAAGGGTCTCCTATGCTGAGCCAGCATTTCCTCCATTCTAGTGTATAAACCACTAAGGATCAGAGTGAGGATTGAAGCAGTTGTGTATGGCATCATGGGGACCCTAAGTGGTAAAAGACCGAATTAATGCATCTGAAGCCCCTGTAGACCATGCACTTGGACCTTGTGCTCACATATAATAATCATGGGAAAGGAGCCCCAAACTGCACATGCTGCTTTGGGATCTCCTGAGGGAGGTTCTATGGTGCCCACTCCATACCAGCACACTCAAGTTAGAGATACAGTGGAGGTGGTAAATTAAGAATCCTCTGAGTGGACCTCCCAGGACCCCCACATTTTTCTCTGCAACCTTGGAAGCAAAGAAGGCAAGCTTGAGCGGGATATGGCTCCCAGTAGTGGGGCTGAAAGAAGTTCTCAACTCATTACCCAATTCCTCCCTGAAAGCTAACTATACAGTTTCCAGCAGCAGTAGAGCTTGCTCTGAGAACTGTTAAGTATTCAACACACTTGACCACTCTTTAAAATCGACTTTATTCAACTCGTTAAGCATCCCAAGGGTACAGTTTACTCACATTCCCTTTCTTGGTGCTGATAGGAGCCTTAAAGTCCTGAGTCTACTGAATGGTTCACATGGTAAAAGGAGCTGAATCTCTCCCATCTGCTAGCCAAAAGGATTACAAACACACTGAGGAGAGTAAAAAACAGTTTCTCCCAGGTAAACATATCAAAGAAGAGGGAGGCTGTATAAACCAATCAGGAAGGCTACAGCTAACCAGCTGACTTTAAAGTTACTAAAGCTACCTTTCCCAGAATCTTTATTGTTAAGTATGAGACTTAAGGCAGCAGCTCTAAACAAGTGATTCAGCTTTATTAACACGATAGGAACAAACACAAAAACAGGAGAGCAACAGGCCCTCTTTTAAACTATCTGGGCTGGCATAACTACGCCCCTTGTTTCATTAACAACCAATCAGAAGAGTAACACAACAACCAATAAGTTCATTTCCCTCCAGAACCGTTCTAGTAACCTGATTGGTCTACTACACACAGTAGCCAATCAGAGTTTGCTGTTTTCAATACCAGGCTTAGATAGGGGTGAGATTCAAGCTCAGGCCACTTATGTATATACGATACATGACACTTATAAATTTAAACCTACAGTGCAACTTGCTAAGCTTTACTACTCTAATCTCTGCTGGGGCCAGGGGTCTTTTTGGGGAGGAGCGCACCGGAGCGCAGCTCCAGCAGCTCAGGAGCCAAGCCCTGCCCCCAGCCAGCATCCCTGGTGTCTTTCAGGCATCCAAATGTCAATTTCAGCTCCATTATATCCTATGGGCCATTGAAGTCAATGGTGAAAACATAAGGTATATTCTGGGGGCTGAAGGGGAGGGGTTTGAGGGAGAGGCTCCAAACTCACAGGTAGCTTATGGAGCCTCTCCCCAAGATACCCACCAAGTTTCAAGAACATTGGACCAGGGGGTCCAATTCTATGGGCCCTCAAACAGGTTGCCCCCATTCCCTCCATTGTTCTCTATGGTGGGGAAAAAGTTACTCTAGTGAGAAGGAGTTTAAACTTTAAACCCCTTCTCTCTTAGCTCCCCCACCCAGGCCAGCTGGGGAAGGGAAGGGGAGGCTTTTGAAGATACCTTCCCCCTTTTGCTTCCCCTTCTGATATCACTTCCAGTGATGTCAGGGGGCGTGGCATATGCTAATAGCCTAATAGCTCATTAGCATACCATATGCTAATGAGCTCCTGCAGCTGTTTTTCTACGAAAAGACCCCTGGCTGGGGCAGCACACTAACAATTTCTTCTTCTCTTTTTAGGATTTTGAACTCTGTTTCTAATAAATTATGTTTTGATCAAAAAGAAATTCTGAGGCGGGGGGCAGGAAAGGAGGCTCTGTGGAGTGTGGGAATGGACATTCATTCTCTAGATGCTCAGAGGCAGTTAGTGTTTCCCTTCCTGCTAGAGAACTCTTTGGTGTATAACATAAAACAATTGCAAGGCTGAAGTTACAAAAGAGAGATGAAAGAAGAAATCCCTCTTTTAAAGAGAAAAAGAGAGAATAAGAGGGCTCAATGGTTATAAACAGCTATAAAGAGAATTTCAGAAGAAGAAAGCCTCCTCTCCATATTGACATTAACTAGTTCTTAGCCTGGCAACAGGAATGGTAGAGTTATCAACTCTCTAAGTAACTCCTTAATTGATGTCTAGCCCTGATCTGGATAGACCAGGCTAACCTGATCTTGTTAGACCTTGGACGCTAAGCAGGGTCGGCCCTCACTAGTATTTGAATGGGAGACCACCAAGGAATACCAGGGTCATGACCTGGAGCCAGGCAATGGTAAACCACCTCTGAACATCTCTTGCCTTGAAAACCCTATGAGTTCGCATGTCAGCCATGACTTGATGGCCCTTTCCACCACCACCAGTTCAACATACTGTGAAATGAGCCTGTTCACCATCCTGGACAGCTACTTTGTTGAGATGGTTTTGAACTTTCCTGTTCCTGCTCTTCTCTATCTCAGCTCCTTGTCTGTCAGCCTGTGATCTATGTGTCTCTGTACCCAGCTGGCCAAATGAACAACAGAACACTATTACAAGTTTGCAGAAATAAATAGCAAATTGTCTTTCCCAAGATTGAATGTGCACTTCTCAGATTTTGCACTACATACCAGATTCTTGTTTACTGTATATACCTTTTTGTTCTCCATATAGACATTTTGATGTTTTGTCATTCTGTGTACAGGCACATTTCATCTCCTTGAATTTTAGAGACCATCCATGGGGGACAGTTTGCAAATACAGTTCTGTGCATATGATTAACAACTCCTGTTAATTAAATATCTCTCTAGATTCTGAGCATAGGGACTCAGAACATCTGAGCAGCAGAAAGATAAATATGATTGATAGTAATCAGATACACCGTAATCTTCTAAATAAATAATATAATCCACTGAAAAAGTAGGAAATACTAACCTGCAGTGTGACCTTGTCTAAGCCATTTCAAATTCTTTCCAGTGTAGTTTTCCTTTCGAAAAAGCATTAGACTGTGCTGCCACATGACTTCTACTTAGTATCTACCATGATAACATTCCAGTGAAGAGAACACCTGTTTTTATGTACTAGGGACCTCCATGTGTACTTCCTAGTCAGCAGTTTCCATATCAACTATGTCCTGCCCTCCCCCAACAACTACTTTTTTGTTTTTAGGAATTTTAGAGCTTCGTGGAAAGAGCTGCTAAAGAAGAAACTCTCAGAAAACATCCATAGTACATGCAGATTTGGATAACAGCCATGGTAGAGATGCATGCTCAAGACTAAAATATACAATACGTGTGACACAAGTTGGGTCATTAGTGCCCAATCTGAGTCTTTGTCTCAGGGCCATAGCCAGCGGTGGGGCACACAGAGTGGTGCCACTATCAAATTTCCTGTGTCCTCACCCCAATCTCCCCCATTAATTGCCACACTGGCCCAAAGTGTGCACAACTAACTTGGAACAATTGCAAGAAGTGATGACAGCAGCAGAGGTTCATGCCCACCTGTGTCTCCAGCCACCTTCTGCTGCTGCTCCTCTTTCTCTCCAAAGTGAATCTGGAGGAAGCTGACAGATTGCTCTCGACTGTACGCCCAACCACATGCAGCCTTGATCTGTGCCCTTCCTGGCTCATTAAAGCGGGCCATGAGGGGGTTCCGAGGTGCCCTGAGGGAAATTATCAACAAGTCCCTCATAGAGGGACTATTCCCGGGGGCACTTAAGGAAGTGATGGTCTGTCCACTCTTAAAGAAACCATCTCTGGACCTGGCTGAATTGGCTAATTATCGGCCGGTCTCCGGTTTGCCCTATTTGGGCAAATTAATTGAGAGGGCAGTGGTGATACAGCTACAGGGCTTTATGGAGGACACTTCCACGCTCGATCCCTGTCAGTCCAGCTTTCGCCTGGGACATGGGACAGACATGGCTCTGGTCGCTCTGACTGATGATCTCCGGAGGCATCTGGATGGGGGTGGTATGGCAGTGCTGTTGTTGTTGGACCTGTTTGCTCTGTTTGGCATGGTCGACCATTGGTTGCTGCTCCACTGCCTTGCCAACATGGGAATACAGGGGCTTGCTTTACAGTGGCTTGCTTCCTTTCTCCAAGGTTGGGGACAAAGGGTGGCAATTGGGGAGCAACAGTCCAGGAGACACCCACTGGAGTGCGGAGTGACTCAAGGGGCAATGCTTTCCTTGATGCTATTTAACATCTATATGGGCCCCCTTGCCCAGATAGCCCGGAGTTATGGACTGGGATGCTATCAGTATGCTGATGACACCCAGCTCTATCTGATGCTGGGTGGCCAGTCGAACTCCAGGCCTGGACATCTGGACTGTGCGTTACAGGCCATGGCTGGTTGGCTCAGGCTGAGTCAGATGAAATTGAATCCGGTGGAGATGGAGGTCCTGTGTGTGGGCTGGGGCAGTGTGCGGGGGGGACCCCACTCCTGATCTTTGGTGGGGCACCATTGGTATCAGCGCTGGAGGTTAGGAGCTTGGGTGTGCTCCTGGATCCCTCCTTAACAATGGAGGCCCAGGTAGCAACTACTGCCAAGTTGGCTTTTTGCCATCTTCAGCTGATCAGGCAGTTGGTTCCCTTCCTCGACCGCAACGACCTGGCCACAGTGATCCATCTGACGGTCACCTCGAGATTAGACTACTGCAATGCTCTCTACATGGGGCTGCCCTTGTTGCAAATTCAGAGGCTTCAGCTAGTGCAGAATGCCATGGCCAGGCTGTTGATGGGCTTACTTAGATGGGAACACATCCAGCCTGTGTTGAAGGCCCTGCACTGGCTGCCAATAGCATACTGAATCTGTTTCAAGGTGCTGGTGCTTACCTTTAAAACCCTATATGGCCAGGATCCAACATACCTGAGGGACCGCCTTTCCCCACATATACCCCAGAGAGCACTGAGGTCAGGGTCACAGAATCACTTGACCCTGCCAGGCCCCAAAGAGGCCAGGCTCACCATGACGAGGGCCAGGGCTTTTTCAGTGGCAGTTCCTTACTGGTGGAATGAACTCCCGGAGGAGATCAGGGCCCTGCGGGATCATTTGCAGTTCCGCAGGGCCTGCAAAACGGAGCTCTTCCACCAGACCTTCAATTAGGAGCTGCCCCCACCAATGAGCCAGGCCCTCAGTGCCAACATCTGGCCCATTACATCAAGTGACTTGGAACGATACTGAGCTGGAAACTAGTTGTTGAAGACATCTTAATACGCCATCATAAGCAACGAACTGTAGAACTGAATAGCACCTTATGATTATATGTTTTAACTTATTATGAAATGATGTATATTGTTTTATCGGTTTTATCTGCAATTGGGCCACTGTTGTAAGCCACCCTGAGCCTGTTTGTGGGGAGGGCGGGGTATGAATTGAATTAATAAATAACAAATAAATAAATGATTGGGGGCCTGGAGACCAAGCCCTGTGAGGAAAGGCTGAGGGAATTGGAAATGTTTAGTCTGGGGATGAGGAGGCTGAGGGGGGACATGATTGCTCTCTTTAAGTATTTGAAAGGCTGTCACTTAGAGGACGGCAGGGAGCTGTTCCTGTTGGCAGCAGAGGATAGGTCTTGCAATCATGGGTTTAAATTAAGGATGGGAAGGAACTGGCTGGTTATTAGGAAAAACTTTTTTTATAGTGAGAGTTGTGCAACAGTGGAATCAGCTGCCTAGGGGAGGTGGTGAGCTCCCTCTCACTGGCAGTCTTTAAGCAGCAGCTGGACAAACACTTGCCAAGGATGCTCTAGGCTGATCCTGCATTGATTTGGCGATTGCACTAGATGGCCTGTATGGCCCCTCCCAGCTCTGTGATTCTATGATTCTATCAATCAGACATGGCAATCACAAAACAGAGTAGTCAGGCAGCTTTTTAAAATTATTTAGGGAATTTCACATTACCAAGTTTCAGCCGGTTTGAAGCCGTTTTTGATCCGTCTTGAAGTAAACCGGTACAATGCTGCCATTTCACACATGGCTTTCCCCTACTGGAAAAGAGCCAGATCAGAAGCAGTTTGGCAATTCAGACTGCACCACTTTGTTTTCCAGCTGTTTTCCCCCTGTGCCGTCTTTTTTATTTTTTTGAACATTTGCTTTAGAGCACTATAGCGCTATAACACAACCTCAAAACAGTGATGGGATTCCAATGGGATTGCTATAGTGCTGTTTTGACATTGTGTTATAACGCTATCCTGTCCTTATATATATTTGAATTTTGGTTCCACAATATTCTATGCTTGCCATAATTGATTCGGCTCAAGAACTAGCAGTCAGAAGACACTGGCCAGGGCTGACTGGCTGCTTTGCAAAGTCCCGCCCTCGTCAGCCCCGGTCAGTGTTTTCAGCTCAGTCTGCTCCAGTCCTCTGACAGAAGAGGACCGTCTGGAGTGTGAGTGCAGGGACAGGCCCTCAAGACTGAGGCAAGTGAGAGAAGCCCTTTTCTGCCCCCCCACACCATCCCATGGGCCTTCTATGGGCACTAGGCCCAGAGAAGGCCTTTTCCGTCCCCCAGACGCCATCCCCTGAGCCTTCTATGGGGGCACTAGGCCCAGAGAAGGCCTTTTCCGTCCCCACACACCATCCCCTGGGCCTTCCATGGGGCACTAGCCCCAGAGAAGGCCTTTTCCGTCCCCCACATGCCATCCCCTGAGCCTTCTATGGGGGCACTAGGCCCAGAGAAGGCCTTTTCTGTCCCCCACATGCCATCCCTTGGGCCTTCTATGGGAGCACTAGGCCCAGAGAAGGCCTTTTCCGTCCCC
Source organism: Gekko gecko (assembly GCA_029375565.1). NCBI lineage: Eukaryota > Metazoa > Chordata > Lepidosauria > Squamata > Gekkonidae > Gekko > Gekko gecko. The sequence goes on from JAPDNY010000004.1 coordinate 120,642,401, forward strand.
ACACACCATCCCCTAGGCCTTCTATGGGGCACTAGGCCCGGAGAAGGCCTTTTCCGTCCCCCACACGCCATCCCCTGGGCCTTCTATGGGGGCAGTAGGCCCAGAGAAGCCCTTTTCTGTTCCCCACATGCCATCCTCTGGGCCTTCTATGGGGCACTAGGCCCAGAGAAGCCCTTTTCTGTCCCCCACACACCATCCCCTTGGCCTTCTGTGGGGCGGTAGGCCCAGAGAAGCCATTTTCTGTCCCCCACACAGCATCCTCTGGGCCTTCTATGGGGGCAGTAGGCCCAGAGAAGCCCCTTTCCCACACACACTGCCTACTGTCCCCATAGAAGGCCCAGGGGATGGTGTGTGGGGACAGAAAGGCCTTCTCTGGGCCCAGAGAAGCCCTTTTCTGCCCCTCTTCCCTTCCTTTGCCCCCTTTCCTTTCTTCCTCTCCTTTCTTTCACTCTTCCCTCTCTTCCTTCCTTCCTTCCTTCCTTCCTTCCTTCCTTCCTTCCTTCCTTCCTTCCTTCCTTCCTTCTTTCCTTTCTCCAACCCTCTCTCCCTTCCACCTCCCTCCCTTCCTTTCTAGGGCCCGTTGTCTTCCACCACAATGGGCTTTGTTCCCTAGTAGCACTATAAAACGAACGTTTAAAAAAACCCCACAAAGCCAGAAAACAGCGGGAAAAAGCATTTCGGATCCAGGAGAAGAAACTGAAGACTACTTGGAAGTGATTTACAGGTAAAATGATTTAGCCCCATTTCTTGAATGGGACAGAAGCATTTGTGTGTGAAAGTACAGATATATTCCGGTAGGGAACCGGTTCTAAAACAGTTCTGTCTGAAATGCCAGACCAGAAACCATTTGGGAACTGTTCCTCAACCGGAATATATTGCCTGTCTGAAATTCCCCATTTGTCTTTTCAGCATGCTCATAAGTGCGAATTGGAAGCAACACTTCAAACTCCTGGAAGGATGGTAGTGGCTGGTGGCCAATGGGATTGCTGGAGGAGGCTCCTGGGAGTGCAGTGTGGGGAACGTGTTTTTGAAACTGTGCTTTGGAAGTTTTTAAAAGCCCCCACTGCACAAAACACAGCAAACCCTGTGGACCCAGCAGCACTCACCTCACTGGCCATGCCTATGCCCAACTCACCACTGGCAGTAGCCCCAGGGTCTCCTCTCTTGCTGGCAACAACCATGGCAGCAGGGGTCTGTTTCATCCCAGGGCTGAGGGAGAGGCAGTGAAGGAGATGCCAAAGCTGGAGGTGGCTGGAGGCCGTGTACTGGCTCAGGCAAGGTTGGGCCAGATGGAGGATGATGGAAGTGCAGCATGGCCTCTGAGGAAAAGGCAGAGGTCTGGAGTGCCACAGCTTCAGGGCAAGGCCCAGGTGGTAAAGGGGAAGGTGAAACACATGGGGAGCTTGAGCAAGGATGAGCTTCCTTGGGAGCACAGAGGGATGCCAGGGTGCAGTCAAGAGTGCAGGATGGCTGGCAGTTAGAGGGGCAGGTCAGGAGAAAGCAGCAAAGCTAGATGGGCCGTTTGTCACACCCCACACTGGGGGTATAGGTGGGAGGCAGGGAAGGCTAGAGGGCCTTCAATTGGGGCCTGGCCAGAACTCCCTCCTTCTTCCTTTTGAGGGGAGACTGGGATTGGAGCATTCTGGGGGGAAGCTGGCCACCAGAGGTTGATTTAAGGGGCAGGTGCAGACAGGCTGGAGAGGAAGAGTACATGGCTCTCTCCAGGCTCCATGGTTGGCTGAGAGAGAGAAAAGGAAGGAGTGGATCCTCTGAGGGAGAGCCCATGGGCAAAAGAGAGGGTAGACGGTGTTGTTGCAACCTCCCTACTCCTGCAACTTCTGAGGCCTTGCTATTCAGCTCGTTGGCTAGAAATCAAGCCCTGGAGGAACCTCCCCCCACCCAAAGCCAGACCCAGGGGCATGCGATATAGGCGATATGTTACTTATCTGATGGTTTCCTTCTATCCTACCCCCAACAAGGAAAAGTTAGTTTGGGGTATGGGGAGATCAGTACTTCCCCCCTCCACGAACATTTACACACTGTTCTAAATGAATTGGCAGATCAACACAATAGCTTTTCACTTTTTCATTTCAAAGTCATGGTAGCAAATATGGATCTTCTATATAATCCATTTCTCCCCCCTCCCCTGAGTTGATTAATCTATAGTGTGTTGCTAGCCTATCAAGTAATGGCATTTTTTGTTTTCAGCTTTTCATACTTTCTTCAGTATATCAGAAAGATTTTGGCAATAAGAAGAGAGCATACTTAATAGCTGATCAGTATGTAATTCCAATAAGTTTTTAACTAAATATTCTTCATTGGTGTACAGTCTTCTTTTTCTGTGTTTTTGAGAATGACATGTTGCCAGATACACTGACTTTTGTAAACTGTATCATGTTTACACAATACTCTAGATGAATTCTCTTGCCTATGAATTTTATAAAATACTAGTGGGGTAACGATGTAGTTTATGGAATAGTAAAGGTAGTGATATTACGACTGCATTATTTTTAACATATTCCTTCCTATATGAAACCTCAAGGGAAGCCATTACTGGTTTTGCAGTTTTCAAAATCTGCTATTTCCTGGTAGAAATGCCAAAAATATGAGTGCTGCATAATGAAAATACACCTTACAAAATACTAATACTTCTAAGCATAATATCAGAGTCTTCAGCATTGTTTAATTAATCAGTTGACTGACTTTGTTTATATTGTTGTGATCTTAAATGTGTCATGTGTATGTTCTTTACTGATAGCATTTATTTCTTGTGATCAAGCCTATTTTTTCACAGTGTTTCTGTGACTATGACATTATGAATTAAGTGTGATGAATTGCAGTCTTTCTATATTTTTCATTCAGATAAGGGACATCCATTATACAATTGCCTATTTCAAGAATTTTGAAACACTACGATCCCAATTTATAAATTTCTATACCATTTTGAAATGTTTATGCAGTGTTTTTTTCCACAATGAAATCCTAGTAATTAGTTGGTAATTTCCCCAGCTTTCCCCTTAAAATTTCCATCAAGGTTTCATTTGCAGTGTGACCTACACTGCCAAACAGACAATAAGAATTTATTGGTAGATAAGGGCCTACAATAATGAGTTGAATTCCACAGATCCCTTCCATGAATGGTGGCACTCTTTTTTCCATGTAAAGAGCCTTCTACTGAAACAAGAGGTACTTCTGCTGCTGGAACAGACTTTTACATTGAGAAAAGTTCTTGTGCCAGAGGGAAGTACTTCCACTAGCAGAAATTCTGAGGGATATAACCCAGTATTTCATTGTGGCCTTTTAAGGATTTCAAAATGCTGCACTGAAAGGAGCTAGAGTTTTAGATGTTGATCCCATCCACAAAACAATAATAGATTTAACCATACCTTGTGGTTATGAGGCAGTATATACATTATTTAAATAAATAAATATTCTTTATAATAAATACATATACGCACAATTTTAAAAAATATTTATACCATCAAATATTAATAAAATGTTATGCATATTTATAACCACTAAAATAATTAATACAGCAATATTTATCAGTGCATGGCTAACATATACATATAAATGCATGTTTAAGTTAGGCTTGCCAAGTCCCCCCGGTGGGCGGGTAAACCTCTGCCTGAGAGGCCCGTTACCCGCCCCAAGAAAATTGGGCCCCGGGGGGAACTCGACCCCCTTCCGGCAACGTCCCCAGCATGATGATGTCACTCGGAGGTGACATCATCATGCTGGGCATGTTGGGGGCGGGACGCTCTATGACTTGAGGGAAAACTCTATGTTTTTTCCTCAAATCCTGGTGGCCCCGCCCCCAATGTCCTGACGCGATGATGTCACTTCCGGGTGGCGTCATGGTGGTGGTGCAGAAGCTCCAGGTACAGAGCGGGACTCCCCCGCTCTAAGGTAATTCCCACTTGGCAACCCTAGTTTAAGTACAATAATGTACTTTCATGTATGCTTGTCTGACTTTTTAAAAAATATGTATATCTATTTGATATTAAGATATTTAACTTTTTCATGTCTGCACCATCAGAAAAGATCTAGTTAAAGATATATCTCCACTGGCCACATGTACAGAACATTCCTGTGGTGAAGGATTCACTATACAGGCTTCACCGTGCTATAAATGATGCGATACACATACAATGGCCAAGTAATCTCCTTCCTTTTTTGAGGGAAAAGGTCCAATAATCAAGCCTATTCATGTATTGCTTTATGTAGCATCCATGACACACACTATTTGATATGTGTAATATGGGATGTAAGTGATCCCATTCCTTCACCGCACACTTCAGAATCTTAACTGGGCATATCTGTGACGTCTGTGTGCACATTTTCCCACATTGCAGTTTTGTGTGTTGCCATGCATCTGCAATATTTAAACATGTTATGTATTTATTTATTTACTAGGGAGCAAAGCCCGTTGTGGAGGAAGACAACAGGCCCTAGAAAGGAAGGGAGGGAGGGTGGAATGGAGGGAGGTTTGGAGGAAGGAAGGAAGGAAGGAAGGAAGGAAGGAAGGAAGGAAGGAAGGAAGGAAGGAAGGAAGGAAGGAAGGAAGAGAGAGTGAAAGAAAGAAGGAGAGAGGAAGAAAGGAAAGGAGGGAAAGGAAGGGAAGGGAAGAGGGGCAGAACGGGCTTCTCTGGGCCTACTGGGCCCATAGAAGGCCCAGAGGATGATGTGTGTGGGAGGGCAGAATGGGCTTCTCTGGGCCTACTGGGCCCATAGAAAGCACTGGGGATGGTGTATAGGGGCGGAAGGGGCTTCTCTGGGCCGACTGGCCCCATAGAAGGCTCAGGGAATGGTGTGTGTGGGGGGAGAAGGGGCTTGCCTGGGCCGATTGGACCCATAGAAGGCCCAGGGGATGGTTGGGGGGCGGAAGGGGCTTGCCTGGGCTGACTGGCCCCATAGAAGGCCCAGGGGATGGTGTGGGGGCCCCGGAAGGGGCTTGTGTGGGCCAACTGGGCCCAGAGAAGGCCCAGGGGATGGTGTGTGTGGGGGGCAGAATGGGCTTCTCTCACCTGCCTCTGCCTTGAGGGCCTGTCCCTGTGCTCACTCTGCAGATGGTCCTCTCCTGTCAGAGGACTGGAGCAGACTGAGGCGAAGACTCTGGCCAGGACTGACGTGGGCGGGACTCCATCAAGCAGCCAATCAGCTCTGGTCAGCATCTTTTGACTGCCAGTTCTTTGGCCCAATCAATTATGGCAAGCATAGAATGTTCTGGGACCAGAATTCAATTATATATATAAGGAAAGGATACCCCACCTTTCTTCCCACTGGGGATGTTGTGGGTCTGCCTACCAACACCTTCTTGGATGAGGAAGAGATGGAGGAAGTTGGCCCCTCCCTCAGATGCTGCAGGAAGACCTACCAGACAAATTGGAGACTCAGTCAGGTGGAAAGGGGGGGGTCTCAGGCCAAAGTCAGTGCACCATACCCACTGTCCTGCAGACCAAGATCCAAAGCTGAAGCAGAAGCCCCACAGCTGCCTGCCTTATCCTGGGGTTACTAGAGGACTTGGAACAATGGAGAAGGTGGGCCCAGAGAAAGGCACAGGACCTGTGCCTCCAAGAAAATATCTGGTGAGCCCACCAGAGAAATTTGGGGGGAATGTGGAAGAGTTTCCAACATTCTTGGCTCAGTGTCAGCTGTACATTGAGCTCTGAGTCCAGGATTTTCCAAATGAAAAGACCAAAGTCTGTTTCATCCTAAGTCTCTTGAAAGGGCAACTTTGCTGGGCTTGTAACCCACATGAAGAAAGCCTTAGCTAATATCCAGAAAGCAGAAAATGCCAACTGGCAGATTTGATGCCTGAGATAGGTCAAGGGTTCCATGTCTGCCTTCGCCATGAAGTTCCAGCTTGTTGTGTAGTGGGTTAGACGCATGTAGATCACAGAAACGGTTGTAGTGATCAACACTGTTTACTGGTACACAACTAGAACCATGAACACCGGCTGGGTGGCCAACTATATACAGTGCCTGGGAACACCCCTAGATCCTATTGGTGGGTTTAAACCTCCCACCAAAGTCCCTATTGGTTCCCCAAGGAAAATCCAGGAGCCTAGTCCCTATTGTTCTTAGGGAGTTAAGCTCGGCAGTAAATCGCTGACGCCTAGTGGCAGTCAGTGGACATAACACAGCTGCTGGCTCAGGACCTGGTCTGGAATGAATGGACCAGTTTTAAGAAGTCCTAGCTGATGAGGTTCTTGATGAGCTGGCTTGAGTCAACAATCCACCCTGCCTTTCAGGCTGTCATGTGTCTGCCCGCCAACACCTCCTTGGATAAGGAAGAAATGGAGGAAGCCATCCCCAGCCTTGGATGCTTCAGGGAGACCTGCCAGACAAGGTGGAGTCTCTGTCAGGTGCAGATGGAGAGTCTCAGGTTGAATTCAGTGCACCATACCCTCAGTTCTTCAGCCTGGGATCCAAAGCAGAAGCTGAGGCCTTTCAGCCACTAGCCTCACTCCTGGCGTTGCCAGAGCCCTAGGAACACTGGAGAAGGCAGGCCTTGTGTAGGAGTGGCAGGCCTGGTTGTCAGCTACGCAGCTGCCATGGCTGAGGAGGGGATGCTGACTGTGGCTACATTGTCTCTGTCTATGCCTGACTTGGAATGTTAAGTTTTGATTCTCCTTGCCTCCTTATCTTCTTGCAGCTTAGGCCTGTGACCTTGGTACCTTGTTATCTATTCCCTGGGAATTTTTAGCCAGTATCTTAAGTGGGCTTTTGCAGTTATTCTGATTTGGTCCGGTCCATCCCTCTGGCCCCTTTGAACCTTGTATATTATTCAGCTACGCGCGCTTACTTTCATTCCTGACACTGAATGTATGTGCAGATGACTTGCCTGTACTGACTCCAATAAACTATACTCCTTTGGAAAGAAAGTTGTGGGGACTGATTGCTGCAGGACTCTGATGCTGGTGAAGGAGCAACAGTGTAGTGCATGGTTGACAGCCCAGTACCAGTCAACCTCTGCCTGGAGTCACAGCCCTGTAGACTTCTCAGCCTGGATGACTCAGCAGGTTGATAGAGTTGCACCTGTCCCTGAATGACTCCTGTTAAAAGCACTGAGAAAAGGCAAGACAGAGTGGAAGCAACTTGTCCACAACCCTTGTGTGGTGCTGTGTTGTTCTTTAGACAACAGGCTCCTTGACCTTCTGGACCGTCACTTGGCTTGTGCTATTTGGATTTGCCCTTCTGGTTTGATGCTTGGACTTTTGAATATCTGTGCTCTGACCCTGGACTGGGCTTGGACTATGGTTATTGCTTCTCACCCCAGGTGCCTGCCTGAATCTGGTCACAGGCCCTCATAGTCTTGTGCTTTTGTATCTGTGGTCGTTTGATGGCCTGGAAGCAAGCCAGAGGTGAGGTGCCTCATCAAATAGATACCTGGCATCTCCCACCAGCCCTACCCAGTCTATACTCTCTGGAGCCATCCATTGGTGAGTGCAAGCCTATGCAGAATCACCAAACTATAAAGACTTTAAAGAGATAATTGGGGGAGGAGCAGTAGAAAGAGGAAGAGAGCCACAGCAGGAGGAAGCAAAGAGAAAGCAGCGGAGAAAGGGCGAAGGAGAACTGGAAAGAAACAATAAAGTGATATGTCATCAGCAAGAGTGAGAAGCCAGAGCGGCAAGCAGAACAAGGGAGTAGAGCAAGCCTGATGGAAATACAGCACTGAGCAAGGGAGATCAGGAAAGCTGGAATAGTGTCTGGGTGAGTTTATAATACCATGGAAGGCACCTTCAACGTGCCCTGTGCCTCAGGAGGGGTGACATCAATGATAAGGCAACAATCTGAATTGCAAATTGATTATAAAGTATCAGCTGCTTTTTCAACAGTTTTTTAAAAAAGATTTGCTTCTTTTTTAAAGTGTGAAGTTGTCCTGAATAGTATTATAAACAGTTGTTGTGTTCTTGTACATCCACTTGGGAAATGTAGCTTGATTGTGTAAATTCTGAGCAGACACCAGGATGATAAATATCAGTAACTGATGAATGCCATCAGCTGTACAGACATAAAAACAGCACATGCACTTCAAATGTAGCTGATTTTAAATAAAGCACAAACTGCCCATAACGATCCATAAGCATGGCAAACCAGTAAACTGTAAGAATGTGACAAAGGCAGTTACTTGACTAGCCGCCATGCTGGATGTCACCTCTATGGACAGCTATTTAAGTTACTGCTCAATTTAAGTTAAAAACCAATCATCAATGCGATCATATGAAATACACAATCTGAGAGAAAATGAGCATTGCAGATAAGAAAAGTTCAATTTTTAGATACTGTATTTGTGAAAGGTGAGTCACACTGAAATCAGTGTGGAATCATACTGTTATTCCACAGAATTCTATGTAATTTCCCACCTATTACTGACACAGATGTATTTTTCCACATGGTGCACTGTAATTTTCAAAATCAGATACAGGTCCGAATCATTCCTACAAATGATTGGCATAGACAAAGGAAGGGGAACACTCAAATACATGCCAAAGGAGCAGATCATCCAAATAGAGTCCTATAATGGAACAGCATCTGCAGGTGTTACCCAAATCAGTCCCCATCCGTGTCACATTCCGTATACATTTATAACTCGTCACATGTTCCTGAATGAAAACTAGGGACTGTGCAGTCTAGTGTATACACAAGTTCCCCTCATCCAAACGATTAGAATACAGGCTGATGGTTAATGGAAAAGCAAAAGTTAATGTTCTATTCAAGATAAAGAGCTAGCAGGTGAAATATCGGAAAAGCAAATTATCAGTACAGCTGTTTGCAGATGGTCTCAATAAACTAGGTAGGTAGCACCTATTTGGATATGGCTATAGATATGGCAATTGGGCAATCCACCTGGGATGTGGAAAACAGAGACTGAGGAGGAAAGGATTTAAAAAAAAAAACAAAACCATATGTTACCTGTCCTGAAGAGAAGGATCCATAGTTACTTGGCATGCAGAAGGATCAAGGTTCAATCACTTGGCTTCTCCAATTAAAATGAGCAGATAGTTGGTGATGTGAAAGACCTCTGCCTGGAATCCTGGAGAGCTACTTTGAGCAGACAATACTGATGTTATTGGACCAAGGGTCTGACTCACTATAAAACAGATTAATGTGTTCATGAAGAGTTCTTTCAATCCCATGTTTATGTAATGCATATGGGTGAAGCACCTAGACTGGTTGAATTTGGTGCCCAGTTAGGATCCTTGAAGCTTTAGATCCTGAATTTCCACTGGTGGACTTTGGTTACATTCTGACTGGGTGATATCAGGATCTAGACTCTCATTGGCTTGGGAGGAGGTCTGAACTTGGGCTGTCACAGGACAGTTAATTTTTTCCCTATTACAAAGAGCATGCTGGAAAATGTGCTAAGGCAGGGGTCCCCATGATGGCTCCCATGGATGCCATGGCACTCACCAAGTATGTTTATAAAGTGGTTGGGGCCACATGGGGCTGTTGCCTCTAAGGGCTTCTGACTGGTCACTGGAGAGCTGATTAGCTGTGCAGATTAAAATAATGTTGTGTCAGCAGCAGTTGCCATGATGGAATTGGTTTTATCATTTCTCACTCCACTTTCCCAATGTATTTTTAAAACTATCCTTCATCCTAGGACTTGGGCTTCCTAAGTGTGACTCTGTTTCCTAAGGCAACCATTTTGTAGCTGTGCCCACCACCCTGTGTCAGAATTCCAAATATGTCCTCATGCTCAAAAAGATTGGGGGGCCCTCTGCTAAAGTGTCAGAAGTCAAGTTAAGTTACAGATGATGAGTTATGAGGGGCTGCAAGCATGACGTATTCCTACTGACACATATATGGTATGGGCTGATTGCCCTATATGGAAAGCAATTGAGGGCTATGGTTATTGTTCTGCAAACCTGTGTCTTTGCCTTATGGCCAAGGGAGTGGAGAGCTCTGGATGCTTTAATGAGATCACTGATTAATGCACTCCTTGGAGAAGTTTGGCTACTTCTACCTGAGAGCAACCATGGAAATCAGCCAAGGTCAGCCTTACCCAAACCAAAATAAATAAGGGTGTGCATTACACGAACCAAATAAATACCTATATTGGTATTTTTTGGGTACTTATTATGCCAAATGCATATTAGACAATCTTATCTGGCTACCAATATAGCTGGCCTGAACAACAGCCGCCTTGGCGAGTGAAGGGAGAATTCATTTTTAAATGCGGAATAAATTCAGGTTTCCTGATTATTTACCTAAATTCCAGTATCATTCCAATTATGGGATTTGGGAATATTGGGAAATACTGATATTTTTGGAGTCCAATGAACCGGAATCTGAAAAAACTGATTTTTTTTTTCAGGCATACCCCTAAAAATAAATCAATCGGAAATACCAAAGAAGAGAGAAGAAAGAAAGAACTAGTGAGTTTGAGCAAATTAACAGAATTAAAATACACCCCCTCAGAGCAAAGCTGTGTGCCACTACAACCCCACCCAGCCAGCACAACCTAAAACTAAACTAACTAAATAAACTAAGCTGAATATCAAGCTGCCAAGAGATGTCAAAAGCAAAAAAGACAAATAAGAGTAATTTACACAATAAGTATTAAACAATCTCCACAGAGAGCAAATACATACAACCAGGAGTCTGATAAAATAAATACATAAAATAAACACTGCAACTGAAGAACTGATAAAAACAAAGCTTGAAAGAACTGCAAGCCAACAAGAAGACATAAAATGGATTAAAAGTTGTTTACTTTGCAGGTAAAAGTAAATACCTCACAATGCAATTTTCTTCAATCTGCTATCCCTCTTAAATTAAGCCAGAATCTTAATAGATTAGTGTGTTGGAACAATGACATTATGAAGGAAGTAAACTCTATAAAGAGTAGTCCTAAAGCTTGTCGACAAGTTTAAAACTTCCAGTTATTCTTCCCTGGAGAGAAACTTATTTGTAATAACTGAAAAAAACTATTTCAGTCATTAGATACATCTTATGGTCTGGTCAAGGATCTGCATGGCCTGGGAAGACAGGGTAATTGGTTTGATACTGATTTTAGGACATTTAAAAGGGCAATTCACTGCATGCATCAGCATTTCAAATTACACAATGACAAAGGTATACTCAAATGGATATTGTTGAAACATGAATTTATAATGCTTACTAAAAACAAAAAAGAGCTGCTTTAGCTACCTCATGGCAAGATTTAATTTGGCCTTCCAAACAAAAGATCTAAAAAACTTTTGGGATATGATTGCAAATGAGCTAAATACTAGATCCTCGCTCCTCTGTTATATCTCTGCTAATTGCTGAGAGGTACATTTCAAGGGCTCATTTGTGACATCATCTGCCAAAAGTGTCCCTGCCCAAATGGTCCGTATTCCAAAGCTTAAGAAATGCATCCCCCCATTACAATATTGAAAATTAATTTTTTAATATTTTAAATGAAATCTGGAAAGGCACCAGGACCTGACTGGATACCCCCAGAGCTGTTTAAAACAAATGCCAACTGGTGGGCAGAGATGTTGGTACCAATATTTACTCAAATCAATGAGAAAGGAATTATGCCCACCTCTTAGTGACATGCAATCCATGCTATCCATAAAAAAGGTGATCCAACAGACCCAAATAATTATCAGCCCATAAATTTGTTATCAGTGGTGGGCAAATTATATACTTCTTTGATCTATAAGAAGTTACTTCTCTGGATTGAGGATGAAACCGTACTGGGTCAAGAGCAAGCTGGATTCTGTAGAGGAATTAGTCCCGTTGACCTTTGCCATACTCTTCAATTTATTGTAGACGAGTATACATTGCCTTATTGATCTTAGAACAGCTTTTCATTCAGTGCCTAGGCAAAGATCATAGTACAAATTGAATAAGTCATCTATTGATAAGCATCTCCTTTTTCTCATCCAACAACTATATAATCATCCTACTGCCCAAGTGAGATGTGTCCCATTTGGTGAACTGACCAGGGCTATTCCAAGTAAGGATATATCCTTGCTTCATTGTTATTTAATTTATACCTCAGTGATTTAAGTTCTCATATTTCTAGAGAAGAATTTCACTCACCTTGTCTGGCTCATTTTAAATTACCCTGTCTTTTATATGCAGTTAATACTGCTGTTCTGTCAGGATCTGTAATTGGCCTATGTAAGCTTACAGGTTCCTTTTTGGAGAATTGTTCCAACAAGGGCTTAGCTATTAATGTTACTAAGTCAAAAGTTCTTTTCAGTTAAAAAAAAATGAAGGATAAAGAAGTACAAGTGGACAGTAGCAGGTCAATCTATGGAGCAAGTGGAGCATTTCAAATATCTAGGATATATTTTTCAAGCAAGCGTGGGGCAAAGCATTCAATCTGAAAATTAGTATCCTAAAATCGAATCTAGAATCATGCCTCCTCAGACTAATCAAGTTGGACCATCACACTGGATCATAAATTATCACATTTAGGCATTGCCCATGATGTGACAGAAACAATGAATAGACAAGAATTGACCCAGCTCATTAGAAGATGTCTGAGGGACTTTGCTTATGGTAGTATGTTGATTAGAGCTCGCAGAATGTGTTCATCTTTCTCAGTGGGCACTGTCCCTCCAACAAAAACACCAAACAATCTATCTGATCTAACTCTTCCAAAGCATTCCTGCTTGTGTTCCTGAATGCCCAGCTTTCAGAAGTGTTGTTAGGAAGATTCAATGGAATTCCATTTTCAGATAGATCCTGCAATTGTGGCAAGCGGAATCGATTTTGTGGATCGTATTCTTTTTGACTGCCCCAACTTTTCAGATCTAAGAGCTGAATTGATATCTCTATTAGTTAATCATGACTTTGTCTCTTTGGAGGCTAAATCATATTGGCTACTCAGAGATAAACAAACCACTTTGTGTGTGGTAAAACTTCTGGCAGTTGTTAAATTAAATGATAACTTGTAGTAATTTTTAGGCTTTCTTTTTGTGCAGTGAGGGTCTGCTGTCTATGGCTCTGGTTGTGAAAACAATAATCAAGAAGTAAGTATGATATTGATATGGAGATTAGAAAGTAAGAAAAAAGTACTGCCTTTAACATTTTTTGCCTGAAATGACTTTTTCATATTATTTTATGGTAAGGCAAGCCCAGAGTGGGAAGAATGTGCTCACATGGTAGGAATATCACCACACTAGGGATGGGCAAAAACCTCACCACAAACCTAAGTTGGTCACAGACTTGGCTGGTTCATGGTTTGTGAGGCCTCAATTTGTAAAATAGTGTCTCCCATGAACCGCCCACAAGCTGCCATGTTTTTCATGGAGATTCATTTGATTCATGGTGGCAGTTTGTGAGCCAGATATGCTGGTGCTGATAGATTAATTGTCAAGAAAATGAGGGGGATGGACTTTTGCAGCCCTTCTGCAGCCCTGGAAATACCTATAGTGGCCCTCCAAAACTTGACAGGCAAGCTCTGGCTGCCAATAGGAGAGCTCACAATGTATATATACCCCCAGGTCACACACAGTTCTTCTTACTTGGCTGCAGGCAGGTAGGCAAAGGAAAGGAAACAGTAAGTCTGTAAAAACAGCGACATTGGGTGTGTTTGACACCTGCTTACTCAGGGCTCTGAGTGAGCCACTGCACCTCTTTCTGCTACAGCCAGGCAGATGGGCTCAGCCAGTGGGTTTCTCCCTTGAGGACCAATGCTCCCTCTGAGCTGTGGAGTCTTGTGATCAAAAATTCTACTTTGTGAGCTACTGGCATTAAAGTTGTGAGTGAGCGATTTGGCTACTGTATAAATTAGTTTGCTTTGGTGCCATCCTTCCTAAGACAAAAATGTGCGAGCCAGAGGTTAAAAAACTGTGAGCTAGCTCACATTAGCTTAGAGGGAACACAGCTGAGGACCCCTCCCCCCACACAAACGAACACCAAACATCCCCTCCAGTGGGACTTTTTTTGTTTTTTTTTAAAAAAACACTTGTCCCTGGCTGGGGTGGTGTCTGGTGGGCCCAGGGCTCTGAGCCACATCTGTCCCTCGGCTACAACCAGGCAGAAGGGCTCAGCCAGTGGTTTCCTTGGCTGAGGATCCATACATACCAAACTTCCTCTTTGAAGGCAGTGTTTTTTGAATACCTGTCCCCAGATGGGGCTCAGGGCTCTGACCCACCACATTTCCCTTTGCTACAGCCAGGCAGAGGGGCTCAACCAATGGGTTTTCAGTTGAGGACCCACCCCTCACCAAATTAGCAATGTTAATTTAACACCCCTCTGTGCCATGAGGGTGAGACTGTGGGACAGAAATGCTTGTCACGAGGGGAAGAAGTTCAACCTCCCATCCCACAGGCCCCTGGCCCTATGGAACAAGCCCATCCTGCCAGCCCACCAGTGTCTAGCTGTACTAGGGTGTCACCAGGGGTCTCAGAGGCAGAGCCTGTTTTGCCTGATGGGTTCTTAGGGATGGACTTGGAGGCAGAAGAGCTGTTAGCACTGCCAAAACCAGAGCAGTTGCTAAAACTGTTTGCAGAGGAGGAATCTGACAGTGGTGAATTAGGGGGTGGTGGGGAAATATCCAGGCCCTCCACATCCCACCCTTTCATCTGTTCTCCCAGCCCAACACCACACTGCAGCAGATAAGCCTTCAGCCTGCCCCAATTTTGGGTCCCCATTTTCAGGCCACAATTTGGGAGCATTTCCATACCCTCCCAATGATCCTTGTGTGGCAAAGTGCCTGGTATGTGATCTTCAGGTCTGGAGGGGATTGAACCCCCAACATTTATCATCCATCACCTTCCACAGGCACCTGCAAAGGGTGCACCCAAGTTTTTTGCATTCAGAGAAAAGAGTGGCACTCAGCAGGGGGGAAAACAAGGCCCGCTTTGTCTCAGCAAGCAGAAGGGATGGGGAAGGGGAGGCCCCTCCAAGCAAAAAGACTCACACTAAGGCTGTTGTGGGTGGGAGTGGAACCTTCAGGCAGGCCACTCTCTAAGAGGTCATTCCCACAAGGATGCTGGTGAAGCCATGCAAAATGGCTAGGGGGAAGGCCTAGGAGGCAATCACTCCCCTCATTGGTGAGGTGCTTGCTATGGATGGCCAACTTTTGTCCATTGTCGAAGATGTGGCCTTTTCCCAGCTGCTGTGCTGTGTTGCTATGTGGTATTCCATTTTGTCATGGAGGACCCTGAGCTGGCAAATCTTGCCCTCTGTGCACCACTCTGCGGTGGCGATCATAAAGTCTGAGCTGTCCAGAGCAAAAGGGTGGACCGTGCACTTCACCATAGACCTGTGGAGTAGCCAGCAGCACAACTACCTCTACCTCACCACTGACTGGTGGCAATTAGAGGACCTCTGGACTACCAGGGCAAAACAAGGGGTTCAGGAGGAGGGGACAGTCCTGCCACCTGGCTACAAAGCAGTTTTGCTCCATGCCCAGGGGATGGCTGCAGACCACATAGTGAAGAACATCACCACCAGGGTCCAGGATAGCCTGAGGGAGTGAGTGGGCATGGGTGACATAGTCCATGGCTACATGGTCATGGATGCTGGTGCCAAAATGCTGGTGGCAGTGAAGGCTGGGCACCTCAAAGGCATTATCTGCTTGGTGCACATCCTGCACCTGGTGGTGAGGGATGCTCTCAGGCTGGGGAGCATAGTCAAGCCCCCTGGGATGTGGTCACACTGGAGATGTGCTCCTTGTTGACCTGCCAGTGCATGGCTGCCCACTTCCCTCACAGCATTAAGTTTGCCTGCCAGCTGTATGAGAGGCAGGGGGAGAGGGGTGCCCAAATACCAGCTCATACAGGACATGCCTACCTGCTGGAACTCCACCTACGCAATGATTGCACGTCTGGTGGAACAGAACAGTGCCATGAAGGATGTCATCTCCTCAGTGCCCATCATGAATGGGGGACAGGAGCTCAGTGTAAGTTCCAATGAGTGACTGACCCTCTCCCAAATGCTGAATGTCCTGAAGCCCTTCCAGGACACCACTGACATCCTCTGCTCCCACATGGTCAGCCTGTGGCAAGCCATTCCCCTAATCCATGGGCTGGACTGGGCACTGGCCTCTGCACTGGAGCAGGAGGCAGCTCTTCTCCCAAGGGCAAGGGCCTTGATGGAGAGTTTGTGGGTGAGCGTGGCCACCTGGTTGCATCCTCTCTGCACAGAGGGAGAGTACAAAATGGCCTGCATTTGTGTCCCTTGTATAAAGGACAGCATCACTTTCCATAATGTGGAGCTCCTGCAGTGGAGGCAGGACCTCTGCAGAGAAGTGCAGAGGATGCAGGCCTACTGATATGGCCAGAGGGAGCAGGGGATGGAAGAGGCTGGGGGGGGAGGAAGGGGAGGAGCAGCAGCAACCCAGCTCCTTAGCCCCCAAGAGGCCAACCATGAAGGATCTCTGCTTGTCCTCAGTGGTGAGCTGTTAGGGAGGCCAGGTGTGCCCTGGCAGAGGACTCGGCAGAGGTGAAGGTGAGGGAGTACCTTGCTGAGCCCCCCGAGCCCACTGACTCCAATCCTCTTGAGTACTGGTCACACAAGGCTGCGATCTGGACTGACCTGTCCTGCATGGCCATGACCCTCCTCTCCTGTCCCTCTACCAGTGTCCAGAGTGGGTGGGTTTTCTCCCACCTGAGAGACATCCTCAGCCCTCACTGCTCACACCTGGACCCTTCCCTGGTGGATGATATGGCCTTCCTCAAGGTCAACCTCCCCTTGCTGGGCTACTGATCTCTAGACCTTGGGGAGTAAAGATCCAGGACCCCTGCCTTCCCCCACACCTCTCTGCAGCATCCAGCATTCAACATGTGGGTTGCACTCTTGGCACTTGGGTGGGAGGATGGCTGCCTCTGCCAGGGGTAGGTGGGATGCCTCCTCACAACCCAAGCAGCATCTACCCCATAATGAAACATTTGCCTCATACCTAGAGGGCTGATATTCACCTCATAGCACAACCTGTGTCATCGAGTAACATCTAGCTGCTGGAATAACATGATGCTCTTCTGCTCATGCTGAGCAAAGGGACTTAGCTACTGGGCTCCTCAGCTGAGGGGCCACACCCTTCCACATTGGGATTTGTGAACACTTCCTCCTAAGTGTTTGTGTTCCCCTCAGAATTGTCTCTTCCAGCCTCCCCTGTCAATACACGCCTCCTCCTACGCCTTTACGTCCCCCCAAGAATGGTTGCTTCCAGCATCCCTACGTCCACATATGCCTCCTCATGATTTCTGTTCCCCCAAGAATCATCACTTCCAGCCTTGCCCCATCAATGCATGCCTTCTGTTATGCTTTTGTGTCCCCCAAGAATTGTCACTTCCAGCCTCACAGTGTCCACATCTGCCTTCTCATGATTTCTGTTCCCTCAAGAATTATCACTTTCAGCCTCGCCCCATCAGTGCATGACTCCTCCTATGTCTTTGCATCCTTCCAAGATGCACTTCCAACCTTTCCTGTCAATCCACACCTCCTCCTATGCCTTTGTGTCCTCTTCAGAATTGTCACTTCCAGCCACCCCCTGTCTATGTCTGCCTCCTCATGACTTCTGTCCCCCCAAGAATCATTGCTTCAAACCTTCCCATATCCATGTCTGCCTCCTTATGATTTCTTTCCCCCTAAGAATTGTCACTTCCAGCCTCACGCTGTTTGTCATGGGCCAGCCTGCATTAGCTGAGGATCACTAGACTGATGCTGATAACATCCATGTCAGCAGCTCTGAGGCTCAACTGGCTGATGCTGTCAACAACCCTGAAATGGCAGAGGCAGATCCTAGTGCCCCAGTTGCTGAGGACAGCATGTACTCCAGCCCCATAAGCACTGGGAACACTGAAGTGGCAACCTGGAGAGGCGGCGCCTCAACAACCCAAGATCTTGGGGAGACTTCACAGGCTGCCTCACCTCCCTTTTCCCTGGAGCCAGAGGAATGCAGGGGAGGTGGGCGCGCTTGGAGCTCCTCGAGAGGAGGTGGAGCATGTGCCTCGCTGCCTGGTGACTGCCAAATCAAGAGGAACACCTGGGGATAATTAGTCAAATGGATGGCTCTCTTGCAAGCAATGAGACTCAGCTGTGAGCTGCCAATCAAGGACGGGGCTTCATATGGGGTAGGTGTGGGAGCAACTCATCACCTTTCTGGAGACCTGCAACCGCACTATCTAGACCTGTTCCTGGCTGCAACTTCTGAACCTTTGGCTTTGACCCCAGACCTGCTTGTCTACGCCTCTTGGACCTGCTCAAACTGCTTCTTGGGCCCTTGGCTGGCTTCTTGTCTTCTCATAAGGTACCTCACCCTATCCTGGAGCAGCTGCTGCCTTTTGTCCAACAGTTAGGGCCTCCTCTGGCCTCCACTGTTGTCTGTGCCACATACCCAAGGTCATTCATGTCATGCAGGTTCTGCACCCCCACTCCTGCTGGGCCCATCAGGCCAACAGTGTCTTCTCGTGAGGTACCTTACCCTATCCTGGAGCAACTGCTGCCTTTTGTCCAACAGTTAGGGCCTCCACTGCTGTCTGTGCCCCATAACCGAGGTCATTCATGTAATAAGAAACATGCTGAACCAGAATTTAATTACTTTATCCCTTTGATCAGGATGTTCTTGATTAGTACAAGGAAGTATAATGTTATTTTCTCCAGGGACTATTCTCTATTAAAATATAAGCCAACTAACTATAGTTTTCTCTGCAGATCTTTATTTGGCTCTAATATTAGGATTGCTCCACTGCCAGGATTAATTTGCAAATTCCACTGATGGGGAAGTGCTGTGTTCTGCAGGTTCAGTAACATATTCATTGGTCAGTCAAGGAGACAAAAATCAAATTTACGTTCAAAGACCTGAAGCAGATCCAGAGACCCACCATCGTTAGAATAAGATGTATGCCAACATATCTCAAAGCATGGAACCATTGTTGAAAGCAATTCTCAGAGCTCATATTTTAGGCAGAACATATATCCATTAAATAATCTTTCTACTCTTCCGGGAAATTCCCTGTGCTGTGATGGTAGGAAAATAAAGCACCTGTTTCCTTTATTTTTCAATGTGCTTTTTCAACACAGTTTTAAAAATGAATTCTTTGCAACTCCCACCCCCACTTTACTTAGTTCCTTGCCTATACCTCTCTTGCCATCCATAAATTTTAGCAAAGCAAACGAAGTGCCATTTCCCCCTTGATCCATGTCTGGCTGCTGTTCTCAACAGCCCTTCAAAGGCAGTCAGAGACACTTTCAGACTTCTTTGTTGACTAAACAGGAAGTTGATCACTATTTTCCATTCAGCTTTTAACATATAGGCATTTCCATGTGTGTGCTATTATAAATATAAACAACTGTGAAATCAGCCACCCACTCCAGAACCCTTATTAAGCCAATAAGCAGTGGGAAGAAGGAAGACTTTAGGGAAACATAATAGGCATGCTGGAATATTTACTTGGTGCCGAATCAGTAGGTGGCACTCTTCACTCTGAATTGGTGACAAACTGCTCCCTCCCCATCATGCAGACTGCACGGAGCAACAGAATGGGCCCACGGGGGACAATATATAGGACTGAACTTTTCAGGACCCGTAGTTAAAGACTTGCTTGTTTTCTCAAAGTGTGGGCTGACTGATGAAAAGGATTCCTAATTTTCAACAGTTCATGGTATTCATTGTTTTCTGACATTACTGGGAGCAGGGATTTTGAACAGTGTTTTACAAAAGAGCACTGAACCTTGCTTTGCTGCTGGTTCAGCTATGTTACCTCTGTCCCCATCTTGCTCCCTGATAATGGCATGAATTATGTATTTACTTGGAAGCAAATCCCACTGAGCTCCATAGAACAGACTTCTAAAACAGTGTGGATCACAAGTAGATTGATTTTAAATTTATCATTAGCTTGTGTATGTGTGTCCCTTGTCCTACAAAAATCCTCTTTTAAACAAAAGATGTGCCCATACTATGTCCTAGTTTTCATTTCTGTTTGTTGTTGAAACTATATTGCAGTGGTATTCAGTGGTTTATACTGAGTGTAGCTTGTATGGACTTTTAAACTTTAATCTAGTGAATGTTTATTTGGCAGTCTCATTGAAAGAGGGTCTGACTTCAGACTAAACATGTATATAATAGCACTGCTTATGCAAACTAGTGAATTAGGGAAATTATATTATTTCTGGTTATCCTAGATCATTATGTAGTTGTTTTCTGTCAAAATTATTATTAACCTTTTCTCTGGAGTTTTCAATGTGTTAATTGCTTTATACTTCATATTTTGTTTGTCTCCAACTCAAAGAGAACCCAAGTATTATGTGTGGTTTTATTCCCATTTGCAGATGAGAAACAAAGGACGATTCTTAGAGCTGCTATGCTGTCTCCATTTGGTCCCTGTCCACCTCTTACCAGGCCTGCACTTAGGCTAGGTCCTGGTTTTGGGTTACATGGGACAAAGATTGACCAGGGGCCTTCCTCTGCCCAACACCACATGCCCCCACTCACGCTTCCATTCTTACCCACCCACTGCCATGCTCCCACCCTCTGTCCTTCCCCCACCTGCTTGTGATCGCTCCCATCATCCTCACTCACAGCCAGATGCACAGCCCACATGCCCTTTCCTCCACGACACTGAGGAGTGTGCACAGCTACAAGTGCCTCCAACATGTTTCGCAGGAACACAGGTAATGTGCATGTACAGCCAGGAATGGAGGTGGTACAGCCAGATAGTAGGTGGGAGAAGGGGGCACCAATGAGAGGTCAAAAGCAGTCACCCTTTCAAAAGCTCCAGGCCCTGGAAGGTGCCCCATCTAAGGGTACGCTGATGCCATCCCAACCTGTACTCCTTGCTGTTTTGCACTGAAACCAAGTAAATAAGCCTCTGGTGAGCTCAGAACAAACTACAGAGACTAAAGGACAGAAGCAGGACCAGTCATACTAGTTGCTAATCAACAGTGAGCCTCTTTACAAACCTGGGAAGAGAAATCTCTTTTGAATGGTGTCTTTGCTCTGGGTATCGCTAGTTTTAAAATCCAAGACTGTGACTACCAGGCAAGAAATGAGGGAAGAGAGGAAGGGCAGTTTTGACGTAGATGTGGTTGCCAAATAGAAAAGGGCAATATTCATACAAAAACAATCGAATCTGCACAGGTCTCTGAGCATACATGCCCCGAGAGTCTATGAGTCTGTAAGGACTTCCCAGGACTCAGGCAGCCTCTGAACCACTTGGGCACACTGGGTGTTCTTTAATCAAGGATTTCTGGATAACATTTTTGAAATGTTATTGGATGTGACTATCCATGCCATGAAATATTATCTTATGTGTGCTCTTGTCTGGGTTTATGTGCCGTCCTTACTTAACAGATGTGTTGGTTTTCTAATCATTTACACTATTAAGTGACAAGATGATGTAGTAACAATCTGGCTTCCTCTTAATTGATTTAGGCCCATGAATGTCTCTGTTTAAATGTGCAATTGGCATTTCAGTCCTTGTCTCACAATGATTAGGGATCCTGAGTAGCTCAGCCTTTTTAGAAAGTCCAAACAGGATAGCACTATTACTAAAACTGCTTCTGTTTAAGGAAATCCTTGAGCACATGTTCAGCCCCAGGATAGATCTATAAAGTGATCAGCTATGTGGGATCTGGGCCTAGTGGAAACAGTAATTCCTGTTGGAGAAAAGATGCTCCTTATGTCATGCCATATGTTGGAAACAAAATAGTTACTTTATGTTATAAAACATGATGGGGTACCGTAAACAACTTTAACCTAAAGTTAACATTAAAGAAAATAATCTCCATTCCTTATTTGTAAGTAATGTTTTAACATTTCTATTTTTAATTTAAAAAATACTGTTCAGGGCTTTAAGTATACTACTCTGAGTATTCCCTTAACAAAGCTGGTTTTACAAAGAAACACTTACCTAGGGCAAATCTAGAAATCTAAACATATATTCTCTTATAAACAATAGGCCCTTCTAAATCCAGTAACAGACTGTGGCTTTTTTAGTCAGAACATATATTCCTTTTAAAGAAACATTGGGCCAATTACAATACAAGCCAATGTGGTATAGTGATTAGAATCAGTGTCAGGAAGAATTAAGAGGACTTTTCTTCTTTCCTTTGCAATGTCCAGGAGTGAAGTATCAGATCAACAACCAGAGAATTAACAGTAACAAAGAGGCATACCCATTACCACCTTGGGACTGGGAACTTTGCCCTATTACAATTTATACTGCCTCTATTCTTTAACCAGACCTGAAGCCAGAATGGATGTGTTAAGGGCAGAAGAATAATCCAGGATATTTGTTTTGTGTGGTACCAGTCTTTTAATATTTCTATGAACAGTTCTGAATGTTTTCCAAGCCCTTTTCCTCTCCTGTTCAGTAAGTCTCTGTCTCTGTTAATGGAGATTCTTGCTATGTCTTGCTATGTCCACTAAGTCCCTTCCAATCAAGGGTGGGGGATAGATAGAATGCAGGTCAGAGTGTACTGAGTTGTGGCCTTCTAAAATGGTGTTATTACATTACAGCAGGATGGGGGGAAATGGGTATATGTGGCTTACTGTAAAAGACTTAAAAAGCAACTATCCAGTGTGCTGGAAGTGGTATTCATATGTAGAACTGCAGAATTCTACCATTTCATTCTACTGTATTATGCAGGTCAGGTAAGAGACAGCTATTCTCCAAGATCTGAGGGGTAAAGGAAGGTTATACTAGAGTTTCAGGGTATTTATCCCAATTTTTTGTTGTTATTGGTTGGTTGGTTTCACGTTTGTTTTTTTAAATTGAAATTGTTAGCTGTTCAGCCATAATCCGGCTTTGGCACTTTCTTCTTTAACCTTCAGCAGTAATAGTTTCAGGTCTTCACTGTTTTTTTTCCAGTAGTCCTTTCACCAATTTTCACTCCACCTTCATCTAAATCTAACCCAGCTTTCCTTATGACACACACACTGGTACACACCCCTAGTATAGTCATGTCTGTAGGAATATTCCATGCAGGACTGGAATTCAAACTTCAATCTGGCACACAGGATCAAGTGAACTTATTTACCACCCAAACAATAAAACCAGTAAAGCATTAATACCAGAAACCACTCTTGATGATATTGTACAGTCTTATTACACATATGATAAAATTAACTTACAATTTGCACACTTGAAATTATCTCTGCCTGAATTTTTATGATAATGGACAGAAATTTTGCAATTTGCACAGTAATTCTCTGATAACCCCCATCAGTAAAATTTTAAGAATTTTCTGCTCTGGGCAAAAAACCCTCTTTCTTCCTATAATGGGGTCTAATGCAAGGGTATCAAACTTTAATCAGGCTCATGGCTCTTTACTTCTCCCTTCCTCCTCCTCCTCCTGTCCTCACCCTTTGAAGCTTGAGGCTGCCAGAGTTCCCAGCTCCCTCTGTCTTGTCTTGCCTGCTTCAGCAGGAAGCTCTTCTGAGCTGCAAAGTTACAAAGAAAATACAGAATGGATTTTTCCATTAAGGTCTCTGAACCCAGATAGACTACTCTGGGACTGTTTCCAGTAATAGAATCAGTGCTCTGGGACTGGAATGACAGCCCCAAGAGTAGAATGATGGTCCCTAGCAATAGAATTTGCATTCTGGGACTGGAATGGCAGAACACAGAGTGGAACGACAGCCCCTGGGAGTAGCAGCAACATTCTGGGAATGGAATTTCACTCTGGGGGTCCTCATTCTAATCAAAGAACACTTCTGCTACTCCCAGGGTCTGTCATTTCACTTTGGTAGCTGTCATTCCAGTCTCAGAGTAGTCTATCTGGGCCCAGATACCTTAATGGGAAATTCATTCTGCATTTTCCTTGCAACTTTGTCTGTGCTACAGTGTATTTCAGTGGAGTGGTGCTCAAGAAGTTTTAATTTCCAGTGTTTGTATAGCTGAAGCTGTTGCTTGCTGGAGTTCTCTCCTTGCAAATACAGGGTTGATGTTTTAAGCCAGCTTGTCTCTGCTAAACGGACCTGAGAACAGGTGCCTGAATGAGTATTATAACCTGGGAACTGAAAGCCAAAGGGAGACATTACACTGGAGAGCCACTGCCACTCTGAGTAGGCCTGGGGGGAAGGGGAGAAGCTTGCAATGCCCAGCCATTTTATGTTCCTAGGCTCAGAGCATTTTATATTTTTAGTTTGTGCTGTGATCCTTGTGCTTTTTCTTGATGTTTTATTTTAAAAATTGCATTGCCAAATCCCACTATTCCCCCACCTTTCAATTTTAGGCAGGCATCTTTTTGGGGGTGGGAAGGTTTGGGAGGTGTCAGTTATCAAAGACTGTTAAATAAAACAAAATATCTCAAGAGTTTTAAGCTTATTTGTATTTTTAGTTAAAAAATCTTTAATTGTGTTTGTATCTTTTATAAAGTTTATATCTCTGCTACCTGGCATTACATTTTATGACACACATGGCCTGGCCCCACAAGTCCCATTTATGTCAGATCTGACCCTTGTAACAAATGAATTCAACACCCCTGGTCTAAATGAGTCATTTAGAATGAAACAATACATGTGCTGGTGTTTCAATAGAATCATTCAAATGTGGAAAAACTGCGATTAGCCAGAATCTTATTATATCTTCCAGTCAACATGCCCAACAATAATAAATTGAACATACCCAGCAAAAGTGCATAATGATATCTTTTAATTGTTAGAATTGAAAGATAAGATGCAGGCTGAAATTAAATCAATTATATAAGTTCTAAATTATATAAAAGAGGGGAGCACACTTCATGGGCTTTATCAATACTTCTTGGTAATCAACACCTTTTATATGGTCATTGGTTGCTAGTAAAGCTTTGTTCTTCCCTATAGATTTTTTAAAAATGAGGTAAAAAAGGGAGCACTCACTGGAGAAGACCCAGATGCTGGGAAAGATTGAAGGAAACAGAAGACAGTGTTACTGATGCAACAAACATGAAATTGAGCAAACTCCAGAGGATGGCAGAAGACAGGAGGGCCTGGCATGATGTGGTCCATGGGGTCACAAAGAATTGGACTTGACTGTGTGACTGAACAACAACAACAAAAGACCTAATGTGGCCAACTTCTCATTAAATGGTTTGAACCAAAACTGGACATAATAACCAGTTATTAAACCATGAAGAGGATTTTTCTAATCAGTAAAAAGCATAAACTGGATTCTCAATTTAAAAGCTGCTAGCCAAACCAAGTTTAAAAGCAGAGGGGGAGAGCAGTCTCCAGTTTAATAGCCATGGAGTGAACACACCTAGGGAATTAAAATTGTTCTCAAAAAATCTAAATTGAATTGAATTGATATAAGGATGTCACTTGTGCCCAGTACATAAGATCAAGATCAGGAGGATCAAATTTTACTAATATCCATCATTGCCAGTCAGCAGAGGAGGATCTATGAATCCAGTTGTACCCAATCAGAACTTAGTTTTAGGTACCTGGCCCTCTTTTTTAATGTACCAAGCTATTTTGCTTTCTAGGAGAATTTAGATATGGTTTTCATAAAGATATTTTAGTGTGTGCATATGTACACCACACTAACTGCCTTTTTATTTCCCTTCTACTCCAAGTAATGGCCTATCCAATCATATTCGAGCAGCCATTGTAGAACAACTGGATCAATTATGAAATTAAATATTCCATTAAATACATTATGAGTTAGGGAAATAAAGAAGAGGGGTGAATGGCAGTCCAATCCTCAATAGAGTTACACCTTTCTGAGCCCATTGACTTCAATGGATTAAGATAGTGTAACTGTTTAGGGTTGAACTAAACAGATTACATGGGCTACTACAGTTTGATTGCTGGCCTCCCTCTTTCTTCCAGTCATCATCATCCTTTGAAGACCCTGGAAATCAGAACAGTCCCCACCCCTATTGTCAGGAGCATGTCACATCTGGCCCAGCCATGTTTACTTCTGGCAGGTTGCTCAGGAGCTCCTGGCCACTGTCCAGGCCTCATGGGGGTCACCCAGATGGCCATGGTATTCATAAGTTGCATGGTATTTTCAAAGATGACAGAGGATAACAATGTTCAAATGCCATAATGCCATATCTTTATATTTTGGATAAGTAGGATCTTTATCCTTTTGAGTAATTTTTTCATCCTCTAGAAATAGCAATCCGTCATATTTGGAAGGAAGGGTATATAACTATGTAACTTCTGGGGGTAAATTTGCAAATAGAAAGTTCCTGGAGCAAATTTTCTGTTGTTTTCCATGAACTTAGTTAATTGGAGCAAGTCTGTGATCCTAGACAGTATCCCAGTGTTTCAGATAATTATTTTAATATTTGGAAAACTGTCCCATTATGAGAAAAATAAGTTTCTTTTATGAGATTGGGGGGTTTTTTGCTTGGAGATTTCTGAGGCATGCTCTGAATTCTACAGGCCTCCTGTTGATGGAGTAATAATGGCTGAAGAGCCATTTAAAGTTAAATTAAACATGAAATACAAAGAAAATTGGTTCAGTAGCAGTGCATTTCTAAGCAGAATCACAGCCTTCTAGATTTGCTACAGTCAATGGAATATGGAAAATGTAACTCTGCTTAGGAATTCAGTTTGCTAACACATCTGATTCGGAAGTCAGTACATATAGTATACAGCTGAGTAAATGAGTATAACATGGGGGGGGGTGAAGTCCCACCCCAGCTGGGTGCTCTACCTGGCCTGCAGGGGACACACCTTGGTGCTGGGCAGATCATGGAGATGGGTGATGGGTCCAGCAAAAGCAGGGAGAAAAGTGCTCTCATAGTGGGGATGAAAACTGGCTCCACATCAGACCTGGTGGGAGGAGGACAACCTGACCCAAACTCAACAGGGCTGCTTGATATATGTGGTCACAGCAACATGATGGGCATCCCAAAAGAAGAACAGCCAAGGCACATCCTGACTGGTGAGGCAGCTAAACAGATGCCAAACTGGGTGGTGAAGGTGATGACATGGCCTCCCTCAGGAATCCCACCAGCAACCTGGACCCTGGATGAAGAAGGATGAGATGGGCCACCTGTGGCATGTGTAGGATCTGTCTTTAATGTGGGGGCCTGGCCATGGGTCCGAGAAGCCAAGAAAAGGCAGCCTGAGACAAGTGAGTGATCAAGACTGAGGTACAGTCAGCTATAAAGGAGTTGGGGAAGGCAACTGTCAGGTACTCCAATAACTCAGCATCAACAGCAGGTTTTTAACTAGATTCAGCTTTATTGATCAGAGATTAAGTCATGATGAACGTTTGAGTTAGGAATAAGACATACAAAATGGCTATAGCAATTATAGGGGATTTATACAATACCCCCTGACACTTAAGGGCCAATAAGCGCTGACTATAGAGCGTGGGTAATTGTCAGGGGTGAACGGGAGACACTAACAGCTTCACGCTGGAGGAGTGAAGCACTCAAGGCCAGTGAGGAGATAAGACACACAGAGAAGGTGAAAATCACAGTACCAAGTGCATTCCAAAGGTGGGGGGGGAATCCCATGGCGGGGCTCCCCAACATCTCACCCCTCCAAGGCCCTCCCCCCGGCTTGTCCAGGAAACGGGAATGAAAGTGGCAGAGCAAACAGGGAGCATTAACATCAGAGGCCTTAACCCATTTGTGGTGCTCAGGACCAAAATCTACCCATTCAACTAAATAATACAAGCAATTATGTTTTAAGCGGAAGTCCAAGATTTGTGCGACTTCAAAATGCAGATGTCCATCCACCATCACCGGTGGGGGCTGAGCCCAGGTGGGGCGCCAGACATTTGGGCTGGGGTCCTTCCTGAGAAGAGAAAAGTGAAATACAGGATGCACATGTTTAAACATCTTGGGCAAGTCAAGTTCAACAGTGACGTCATTGATTTTCTGCACCACCAGGAAGGGGCCAATAGACTTCCAGCCCAATTTCCGGCTAGGTTGCAGTCCACGCAGGTTTTTAGTAGACACATACACCTTGTCCCTGACCTGAACTTCCCACACTACTTGCGGTCTGCCTGTACTTTATACGCAGCTTTTGCTTTGTCTAGAGTCTGCTGCCAGGCAGCTTTAACATTGTGCCACCAATCCTCAATGTTCCCAACCCATAGGGGAAACAGTAGGCAGCCAGGGAAATGGGGCATCCTCATAACCATGCACTGCCTGAAAGGGGAGAGCCCTGTAGAGGAATGGACTGCATTGTTATAACACTATTCTGCATAAGGAAGCAACTTCCCCCCAATCATCCTGCTGAAAATTGGTGAAGCATCGGAGATACTGTTCCAGGGTCTGATTGACACGTTCAGTTTGACCATCAGTCTCTGGGTGGTAGGCACTACTGAGGGCATGTTCAATGTCAAGGGCCCCCATCAGCTCACCCCAGAACTTGGCAACAAATTGCGAACCCCAATCTGAAATCCCTTTTTCAGAATAGAATGGAGTTTAACAATGTTATGCATAAACAGGTTAGCCAACTGTTTTGCTGAGGGAAAAAATGTGCTTGCTTAGAAAACAGGTTTTTGTCAATGAACCTCCGCAATTCCTCCTTTTCCATGGGACTCATGGCATACAGTTTACCTTTGGGCAACTTCCAGGCTACAACTCAATTGCACAATCCGTGTTACGGTGAGGAGGCAATTCGTCCACCTCTTCCTCTTCAAACACCCATGCTAGATCTCGGTAGGCTGGGGGAGGGATGACCTGAAGCTCCTCCATTGCCAGGCACACCCGCACCGGCTCATCAGGAGGGGCAGCCCCCCAATTTGGGTCCCAGCCATGGTCTTGGCACTTGGGGGAGATGAACCACACCCTCCCCTCATCCCACAGAATGTATGGATCATGGTCGCGTAGTCAGGGGCTTCCTAGCACCAACGGGAACCTTGTGCTGGGGAGATGAAAAAGGTGCTCCCAGTGTTCCCTGGCTCCCATTCTCAATGGCCCCATCTGGTATTTACATGGCACTTTCATGGAGGAGCTGTCCACTTGGGTGAACACTATGGGCCCAGCTTCTCCATAATGGAGGCAGAGGCCCTGCTTCATGCGCAGCTCCTGGGTACCATCCTTCTGCTTTGGGGCTTTTGGCTTCCCTCCGGTGGGTCCCACTTGGGAGGTTTGGACAAGCCCATCTATCTTGATCATTTGGGGAAGGGCCTCGGCATTGGCAGCCTCCTGCACCCATGCGTTGTAAGAGATGGGGTGCACACTGCATAGGATCGTCTCACAGATCTCTGGGTGTAGCACCACCTGATATTGTTCTGCTAACACCCCATCTGGCCACCCCTGCACTTTGGCCGTGTACCTTTGAATCTCTTCAGTGTATTCGCGGACTGTGTGTCTGCCTTGCTTCAGGGTGCACTGGTGATTTTGCACCTGCTCACTCTCTAGGGGGTCTTCGTACTGTGCTCTGAGGGTCCACATGAAAGCGGCTACTTCTTGCAACTCAGGGCCCTGCACATTGTGTAAACTCACGTACCAGTCTGCAGCCCCGCCTCTGAGTTGTGTTGCTATGTAGTCCACTCTTCTGGCCTCAATAGGGAACAGGTGGCCTCAAGTCTGATTGAACTTCTCCACTTGCTCAATGAAGAAAGCCAGTTTCTCTGGGGTGTCATCAAACTTTGCATCTAACAACCCCTTAGGGAGGGGAGGATCTCTGGCATTCTGGGTCCCGGTGCCTGCACCACTGGTGCTGGAGCTGGGAGTGGGGCTGGCACCTGCTGGTCGGCTGGTACGAGCGGGGGTGGTGGTGGGATCTCCAGCTGCTGCTGTTGCAGGCGCATCTCAGCTTGCACTAACTGGGCGACCATACCCGGGATGCCCATCAAGGCATCTTCCACTGTTTGGATCATCCGGTCTTGTGCCCATTCCATTTGGGTGAGACATTCCTCCCAACCCTTCTTCTCTTTACTGTGAGGATGTGTTCCCATCTCACAGGGTGGTTGGTACTCATACTAGTTTCCCCTGGATGGTCCGGGAGTCAGGGTCCATGACTCCGAGTGTTCGTATTGAACATGGACCACTCAAATCCTTGAGTTGCCTTCCGTCTTCTGTTGGAGATCCCTCCTTCTTCCCCAAGCCCCAGGCTGAGGGGACCGGGCACCTGCAGTGGCAAGGTTGTCGGAGGGACTGTAGTCACTGGCAGCATGGTGGTAACTGGAGTCATGATCACCAGGGTTGTGGTTACTGGAGTTGTAGCAACCAGTACCAGTGTTTTCCCTTCTTCACTGCTCATCATGAGGATGATACAAGTAGAGGAGTAGTTGATTCCTTCTGTTAGGTACTCCAATAACTCAGCATCAACAGCAGGTTCTTAACTAGATTCAGCTTTATTGATTAGAGATGAAGTCATGATGAACGTTTGAGTTACGAATAAAACATACAAAATGGCTGTAGCATTTAAGGGCCAATATGCGCTGACACTTAAGGGCCAAATAGCGCTGGCTATAGAGCACAGGTAATTGTCTAATGGTTCAGGGGTGATCAGGAGACACTAACAGCTTCACACCGGAGAAGTGAAGCACTCAAGGCCAGTGAGGAGATAAGGCACACAGAGAAAGTGAAACAGTCACAGTGCCAAGTGCATTCCAAAGGATGGGGCAAATCCCATGGTGGGGCTACCCGACAGCAACAGGAAGGAGGTCGGAAAGGAAATACCCATGGAGAAAATGGTTTCAGTCCAGGAAGGAGGTAAAGAGGATGAAGCAGGTCAGCTGGGATGTGAGGGGATGGGGTTAGTGGTGAGGTTACTAGGCCCTGGAATGTTGTAGCTTATGGCACAATAAATAAGTTGCAAGTAACTTCTTATCACCTTTGATCTTCTTGCTGGATGGAAGGTTGGCTTGACATACCCCAACCCTCCTGGTGTCCTGACAGCATTGAAAAGACCTTTCAGCAATGTATAACTGAGCATGTAGCTGACTAACCAAGTGAGTAATGTTTGTTGAACAGAAAAGAGTCACTTTTTAATCTGTGAAATGTTGGAGGTTATATTAAATCAGTATGATGTGCCAATGCAGCAGTAGATAGATGGACATAGACATCTCTGTAGTAGGTGTTGCATTCTGGTTATTTGACTTGGTCACTTTTGAGAACAGGTGCAATCATTTAGTTTCTCTGTACTTGTATAGGAAATATTGCTTCCCTAATCACCCCATAAGAACACCGCTGTGAGATTAATTTGAGTCAGAGTACTTCTGAAAGTACCTGGGATCTAGACATTTGTTCACCTAATGAACATTCAGGTATCTGTTAAGTTATAGTCTTAGGAGGGGAGGGGAGCTACATAATTCACTAAGCATAGTAAGGTCAAGAAACAGTAGCATGATCTTCAGTTACTTAATGAGGGTTCTATTGATATATTCATATTAATATTCCTTGCATTTTTCCATAGAAGATATATATATCACAGAGCGTTGATGAACAAAATCCATTTGGCCAGTAACGTATGGTAAATTTCTATTGACCCGCAGTTGAATTTTCTATTGATTTTGAGACTAAAGCATATTGCTCTGAATAAATATGAGGGGCATCCTCTGGCTTCTGCTAATGTGGCTGGAGAGGTTGTGCTTGGATGTTGGAATGGCTCTGCTGCTGAAGTTGAACAAACTGGTGAACCTTGAGAAAAATCAATATTTGGGAAATGGAAGTCACAACTGTGGAACTGTTCCAGTTCAAACATTCCTCAATATATATTAGTCTGATTTCTGGAGATATGTCTGATTTTTTAACAGCAGAAATAGTATGGTCCTTCAGGTGTCAGTGTTTGTGCTACAACTGCAAACCAGCCTCTTCTGTACAGTAGATTTTTTTTATAAGATTGAAAAAGTAAAGCCTACAATTACTAAATACTAAGTAAAGCCAACAATTACTAAATACTAAGAATTCCTGTTTTACTGCATTGGACTTGAATGAACTATTCCACATGTATGCATGGGCAGAATCAAAAACTTATTCTACTTAGCAAGAAACAGAGCCCTAGTTATTGCTAGCCATCTTAACATTGATGGTTAGATCTGTTTGGGGGGAAAACCCCTCCCTGAACTGTACTATGTTGGAGAACTTCCAGCTAGTCTCCAGTCTTCAATTCTGGGGCAAAGTATTTGAGCAGGTAGTTGCTTCTCAGCTCCAGGGGCTCTTAGAAGAGACTGATTTTCTGGTCCCATTTAAATTTATTTTATTTTTTATTTTTATTTTTTATTTATATCCCACTCTCCCTGAGCCTGGCTATACAAACTGACTTCAGGCCAGGAGTTGGAAGAGTGACTGCTTTGGTTGCCTTGGTTAATGACCTCTACTGAGAAAGAGACAGGGGAAGTGTGACCCTGCTAGATCTGCTGGATCTCTCAGTGGCTTTTGATACTATTAATAATAGTATCCTACTGAGTCATCTCTTGGCACTGGGACTGTGGGGCATCACGTTATGGTGGTTCAAGTCCTATCTGGGAGGCAGGCTCAGAGGGTGATGGTGGGAGATTCCTCCTCTGCCTTGTGGCTGTTGACCTGTGGGATGCAACAGGGTTTCATCTTATCCCCCATACTAGTATGTGAAACCACTAGGAGACTGGACTGTATGTAATATGTGAATGAGATCCAGCTCTACCTTTCTTTCCCACCTAATTCCAAGGATGCTATTGATGTTCCGAATCAGTACTTGAAGTCAGTAATTGGCTGGATGAGGGTGAACAAGCAGAATCATAATCCTGACAGAGTTTCTCTGGGTTAGTAGAAAGGCAGACCTGGTATTTGGCTGGGGTTATACCCCCCTTTAAAAGCTTGGATATGCTATTTGACCCAGTGGCCACCTTAGAAAACCAGGTGGCAGCAGTGTATCAGAGTGCTTTTGCCCAACTTCTGCTTGTGTGTCAAGTGCATCCATTCCTAGTTCAGTCAGGTCTAGTCATTAGTGATCCATGCCTTAGTTACCTCTGGCCTGGGATTATTGCAAGAGTACTTAGAGGCTACAGCTAGTGCAGAATGCTGTGGCTAGACTACTGGTCAGGGCCAGCTATTGGGAGCATGTGACCCTGATATTACATCAATCACAATAGCTACCAAACCACTCCTGAGTCCAATTAAAGGTATTGTTTTTGTACTTTAAAGTTCTACCTGGCTTGGGACAAGGGTATATGAAGGGCCACTGACACATAAATAAATTGACACATAAGGCACAGCCTCAGACTAGGAGTCCCTGCTTGCAGTCCAGGTAGTTCCTTCCCAGTTCTGCACAGGCTACCTTTTGAAAAAATACAAACATAGCCAGTGAGTCCCCTTTAATCTCTGAAGTCTTAAACCTCCATGCCTTCCCAGATATTCCAGCCTCCAGCCTCTTCCTGGTCCATGAAGCTCTGTCAGTTGGTCACAACTGTGTTCTCCCATATGCTCATGCATTGGAATTAAAATCATAGGTAGGGGCCCACCTAACAGTCCCATCAATCAAGGAGTTTTGATCTTAGTCAAAAGGCTGAGGAGTGATTCCATCAATCAAAAAGTCTTGTTTGGTGGGTACACAAAGTTGGGCCTTTTCAGTGTCAGCCCCACATTTATGGAACGACCCCCCCAAGGAGATGTGCCTGTTGCCCTCACTTTTAAGTCTCTAGGAGGCAGTTGAAGATGGTTTCATTTAGGATGGCATTGGATAACATTTACTAGCAGGCCTGAGTTGTGATTTTTAAATTTGGGGTTTTATATTTTTAACATATTTTATTTTATGTGTTTTATTTATGTTGTCAGCCAACTTGAGCTCTGTAAGGAAGAAAGTTGGCTAATAAATGTTTTAAAGAAATAACCATATAGCACACCAAGTGAATATATAAGATATTTCAAAGGGTTCAAAATCAGATCTGCTAAATTTCTTTTAAAAATATGCACACTGCTTCTTCACCCAGGTGTTTCCTCATTATCTCATCTCTCCAATAAAAGGCAGATACCAGAAGAACAGTTAGCCCATGGCTGAGGTTTATTGCACAGTTTGCACAGTCCTAGGTTCACCTGCCAGATTACAGCCCAGAGGTTCACCTATCATTTACTGTCTCCACCTGTCTCTGTTGAAGCTTTTAGTCCTGCTCCCTAGATTCTTTCTTGCTGCCTCTAACTAGTGCAGCCTTACCACAGGGTTAGGCTCTCTGATAGATCTCATGAAAGGAATCTGCTGCTGACCAGGCCAGGTATGCCAACTCCCTGTTCCATGGGAAGGCCTGGTCCTTTCAGTCCTTCCAGGTCCCAGGCCTGGCCACCTGTCTGGCTTCTTGCCCAGCTGGCTCTCCCTCTCTTCCACCCACACTAGCTGTTTATTCCCTTTCCTCCTACCACACCTGGTCTCTGGCTCTCTTGGCCTACACATGAATAAGCTTTTACTCCCAAAGAGGTCTGTACTAGGGCTGTAAGGCCTCTATTATGGCAGGAGTCCTCCATTGGAAAGCCTGCCACCACTCTGAGTGATGATGGAAGAATTTTTAAAACATCAGCATCATCTGTGCCATGATTTCATTTCCAGGGAAAACCTGGAAGTGATGTCAGGTTTTCTTAGGGATCACTGGAATTTGGTGTTTCCAGTGATTCCTAGAGCTTCTTGATGTAGCTTTCCTGAAAGTGGCATCATGGTGCAGATGACACCACCCCCAAAGCTCTACCAGTTGTCAGGCTGTGCAAAGCCTGGAAATCCTAATCTGTACTCTTGAGGCCACCACAGGTGGTCTTTAGGCCTGCCTGTCCCTTAGATGCCCTTGGGGCTAGGGTTGCCAGCTTCCCAGCTCTTGTTGTCTGCTGCTGCTCAGCTGGGCAGGGGAAGAAAATTCCCCAGTGAAGTAGTGGGGGTGCAATCATTATCCATGGTGTGATGATGTCACTTCTGGGGTGTCCTAGAAATGACATCTTCATGCTAGGTGTCTCTCTAGTATTTGTCCATAAAGTTTGGGGGCAAATGCTAGAATGGTGATGTCACAGAAGTTATGTCATTGTCCCAGAACTACCTACCCCATCTCCTGTCAACCATGAAGCCATAACTGGCAATCCTACATGGAGCCCAGTCTTGCTTTTCCTTCTTCCTGGTGACTAATGTGGTCCTTCTTTGGGTACTGCTGCTGGATTCCCCCACTGCACAACCCAGCTGGGGACACTGCCAAGTGTGACAGCACTGCATATAGCAAGAGTAAGCAATTAGCTCAAATGAGCTCAAAGCAAAATCACAAATGACCATTTGTTATGGGTCCTCTGTCATTTCCTCCTAACAAGTAGCCCAGCTTATTTTGTCTTTCTCACTTCATGTGTGTGCAAGTGAGAGGTTATTAAAG
The DNA here is from genome assembly GCA_029375565.1 of Gekko gecko. NCBI lineage: Eukaryota > Metazoa > Chordata > Lepidosauria > Squamata > Gekkonidae > Gekko > Gekko gecko. The sequence goes on from JAPDNY010000004.1 coordinate 120,677,521, forward strand.
TCATCATGCTGTACGGTGAGAAACTCCAATGTGTCCCACAATAAGAGTTGAATATTCCATAGTATTCATGGTCAAAATATTGTTCACAACAGAAAGCTAATGAAGACTCAACCTCTGTGATCTGTTCTCTCAATTTGTGGTTATGTTTCTGCTATCAATGTGGAGCTGCAGCATAAGTAAATAATGAAAGCATCCCAAGTGCTTATATCTATATTATCAGTATAATATGAAGTAGAAAGAATTCTGAGATGGCTTTCATTTGTGTAAATTGTAGGCACTGGATAACAACTCAGCTTCAAATTCCATGCCCTGTTCTGGTCTCCATTTGCTGATTTATTTATTTATTTAATGCTATCATACATTAGTGTCTCCTGGAAGTGTCCCCAAATCTCATGTAATTCAGGGCAAATTTGGAGGCTCTTACTCAGGCAAAGAATTGGTATGAATTTTAATGGAAACTAAAAGAGTTCATATCAGAATACAAAATTTCCCAAGGGAGATTTTCACATCCCTTAAGTTGCCAGTAGATTCTGCCTTAAGCATTTTCCAAGTTGAATATGGAAAGTCCTGCTTAGGAAAAAATATTTGTGTGGATTTCCAAGGAAGTAAAAGAATTTCAATAATATTAGCAAAATTTCCTCAGGGAGTTTCACATACTTCTAATACCTCATAAAATAAGTACAAAGCTTATGGCAATATCCCTTACTGTTAGTAAACACTTGTTTGGGCAAACATTTTGTGTAGCTTTTGTCTTGCTCACTCCCCATCACTTCTTTCAGGTTTCCTCCCTCTTTTTATTTTTGAATTTTAAACATTCAACCAGTGGTTCCCTGGAGCTTTCTGGAGATACACACAACCAATTTAGTTTTAAAAAGAACAGTTATGGTTTAAATTATACCCCCCCCCTTAAAATGGTACATTACAAAATTAGCAGTATTTAAATTATGAGTCTTATGTTACTTCTGGCAGATGGGAGACACTTCCCTGAGACTAGATCCAAGTATGAATAATAGAATCTTTGGAATGGATAGATCATTGAAATATTTCGACATGAGCTTCTTTACTCAAATGAGGTACTAATGATGGCATTTCTAGTATGTTTTAACAGTCTTCTGTGATGTCTTCTTCAGATAGAACCATGGGAGTTTGGGACCTTGCTACCCTTCCCATGTGATTAGTTAATTAATTGGCTGTGCACAACTCTGATTTTAAAAAACCCTGAGCTTTGGTTACCTTTTCCGATCCCTATGTATGTGTGCATGTTGGGTTACCCAAGTAGGCCGTCTCCTAATTTGCTGGGGGAATTAGCTTTAAGGAGACAAGCGAGATGGGGTAACTGGGATCTCCACCAATGTTTACAGAGATCTTTCCATCAAGAGAACTCTCAAAATAATCCAGTCAGATATTTAACTTGAAAGATTTTTTTTATTAAAAAAAATAGGAATGAGCAAAACACACAAACATAAACACACTGAAAACACAAAAGCTAGCTAAGAGGAAATTAAAGGGAGGAGAGGGAGAAAGTGATTTCGAAGAAGGTGAAACAACCAGCATTTCATTAAGAGAAGGAGGCGGCCCACACGCAAGTGGGCTGTGAGGTATGGTGCCCAGAAAACACACACACACTGCTGTAGAGCAGATTGCTACTGTTATTTTTATTTCTTTTATTTATTTACTTTCAATTTATATCCCACCTAGCCAGTGTAGCACTGGCTCAAGGCGGCTTACATAGTTAAAATACAATAAAAACAATACCCTTGGTCCGTGACTGGTGGAGGATGGAGAACCCAGGTGGAGCCACTTGGGAGAGTGCTATGGTCTCCCCATCTCATACCCAGGTCTCCGTCATGCAAGCCAGGTCCGCCTTTTGCTCCAGGAGGAAGTCCCACATTGTTTATGGACCTGGCACTGGACAACACCAGGGAAAAAATGTTCCCTGAGGCTATGCAGATGTGCTCACCCCCAAAACAATTAATTGATGGGCTTTCTGGAGACATAAACAATGATGAGGGAGAAGTTTGATGGGATTTCCTGAGGTGTGCTAAAGATGCAAATGTTTCTTGATAACCCATGGAGTACCAGATTGGAAAAGCTACCAGGTTTTGTGAATAGGGTTAACTTCTGCTAAATTAGGGTAAATGGGTAAGGGGGAAGTGGCTGGATAGTTGTTGGGATTAGTACAATGTGAGATAATAGTTTCTTGGGAGACTCATTGTTCCTAAATTATGCATCTCCTTAGGGTGGGAAGAGGGTCATTAGTCAGCTAGCTGCTCTGACTTCACCTTCCAAAAATACTTTCACAGGCTTGTCTCTAGCTGGTATCCATTTTGTGTCATTTTGGGCCAGATAGTGTCTTATATTATGATTTTTGAGGCAATATTATATGAAGGGTGTTTATGCCTCTTTCTCTCTACGTGTGAAACTGCCCCTCTGTTGGGAGGAGGGGTGTGACTGCTAACAGTAGAGACAGCATAATGGGAGGCTCCAGGGTTTCATTGTACAGTTGCCATACAGAAGTTACCGTGTTCAATCCTTAGCATTTTCACCTGAAGGATATTAGGTGTGGCAGACACATTTTTCTGCCTGAAAGCTTCTACCAGCCATAGCAGATGGTACTGGACTTAAATGAATCAAGGATAGACTTGGGAAAAAACAGATTTACATGTTCATGTGATGTTTATGTTTATATGTCCATTTGATTTGTATATACAACTATCCAGCCTGCTAGTTAAGATCTGCCTCTCAAGCCCTGCTCTCCATTCCCCTGCTTTCAGAGGTGGGGAAGGTAGCAAAGAAAGACAGTGCATTTTTTGTGGTGGCACCTTACCTCTGGAATGCTCTCCCCATCGACCTTTACCTGGTGCCAGTTTTATTTGCTTTAAGGTGCTATGATGCCCCAATCCACTTCCCTCCCTTAAAGGCAAGATTTGCCCTCTGTTTTTCTTTCCCTTTTGTGACTGAGCCAACCTAGTTGTCTATTTCTTCTTTCCTGAAGAATTCTGGCTGTCCCACCCTGTCACAGTATAATATTTTGGCTGTTTTCTTGGGAAGGAATGGGATCCCCCTTTAATTTAATATGACTTAAATGGCAAATGGTCAGTACTCGACTCTTCTCAGCTAGGGCTGAAATCAGACTGAATTCAGACAAGGCAGAAATCTGACTGATTATCTTCTAGACATGGCAGCTCTGGAGTCTTTCTCTGTTCAGCTGATGCTAACCAATCAGATTGCTTGGAGCATCCTGTCACTCAAGGCTCTCTGTTTCTGTGAAGAATTAACCCTTCACAGTCCTAAACCTATTTGTACAGCACTTCTAAGCTTTATAAATGTGCAGTCTGTCACAGGTGCCAAGCCCAAATGTATCTTTTTACCCAGGCTTTGAATCAGGGGTTTATATGGACAGCTTTTAAATAGTCTTCTTCTGTTTTATGGGTAGTTTTTATGCTGTCCTATGGCTTGTTTATAGTATTGTGATGTTTTAATTGCCACCTCTATCAAGACTCTGAAGAGGTAGCATAGAGATATTGTGAATGAATGAATGTTTCCCATATTCCACAACAGCCATTCCTTTTATGGGGACTGCAAGTTACTTATCCTCCAAGCACAGCTAACTTATATCAGGTAAAAAAGGAAGGATGACCTTACTCTCCCCATGCTACTTGTAGGCTTGCCTGTGCATGTGCATAACTGGTGGTGGAGACTGGAGAATCCCTCTATATGCAGGAGCAATTCTCCTGCTCACTGTCATTATTTGTCAGGCTAAAATTGCAAGGAAAGTGAATAACTTATCAAGCAGGTACTAACTTTGCAATGAAATGTTCAGGCCTCAAGCCCCACTTAGGCGCAGTACCAGAATGAAGTGCAGATCGTGCCAGCTGTTCCCAAGAAACTGGTGCAGATTTATCTTAGCAATGAAGTTTTTGTTGTTCAGCTATTTTTCTCCAGCTCAAAATCAGTAAACAGAAGCCACAGCAATGTCATGGTGGGATGTAGTAGTATGAAAAGGATATCAGGAAATTCCAAATAAAATTACTGTTGCCATCTATGTACTCCCGAGAAGTCCTGCTGAACTCTCCATGAAGCATTGTATAGGATTGAGATATAAATATATAACTGGATGTCATGTATCTGGGTTCTTGGTAACTAACATTGGCAATCTAAGTAGAATCACTCCCTTCTAAGTTTATTGAATTCGCTGGATTTAGGAGAATGTATTTATGCTTCAGGTGGCACTGCAAGTGATACTTCCTTCCCTTCCTGGGATGCTCTTGATTTCTGGTTATTTTGATTCAACCGTGAAATGTTTGTGCTAGGTTTTCCTTTTCTTAGCAGCATACCTGAGGCATAGAAAAGGCTACATCTCCCCACAGGAAAACAATACTTGTATTTAATCAGATGTAGTGTTATTTTGACAGTCTTGCCTTTAGGAACACTCTTCCACCCAAGGCCAGGCTCCAGTCCATAGGCAGCACTGTAAAAAATGGATTATAGGGGCTATTAAGAGGTTGTCAGACCAAGGAAGAATATATGAACAATTACTGCCAGTAAGATTGGGCTCCTTTCCTTTCCTTTCATCAATTCAGGATTTCTGAGGACAAGCAAGCTTTTATATCCATGAAGTCTTTAGCTGCAGACTCACAACATATGCAAGGACAAGCTAATGAACATAGAATGGGAGCAGGAATGAATTAGTTGCCCTCTGTCTCTTGCAATGATTGTCCTGGTATTGGCCTACCCCCATTTCAACCCAATCCTAGGTTCCAATTGGTATGCTTATACACATTTATGTTAGCCAAATTGCTCTATTATTTAATAAAGATGGGGAATTATAATTATTAATATGCAATTGGCTTATCTATAGGATCTGACCTGTGTATACCAGAGTTAGAATTCCCAAGAACCCAGGAATAGACACAGAAACTGGGTGGCTAAAATAATGATTTCTTTACTAAATATTCTCAACCATGCAAACAATATTCACACAATATAGAACTAAGGAAACAGAGGTGATTAATGGCTTATAGAGGGGTGATACAACCTGTTCAGATGTGCAGAGGTCCATTAAGAAAGGATTGTGGCCCAAACTCAGAGAGAGTCTGAGGGTGGACTGCCATCTTGGATCATGGCAGAAAACACACGGTCTAAGGCCATGTGTGTGCTGGGATATAGGCATTGGCAAAGAATGCAGACCAATGGCCCTGGGGGCTGGTCTCAGATGAGAACAATAGATTACCTGGATCAATGATGAGTCCCAGGGGTGTATGATGCCAGTAGGGGCAGACCTTAGGTATGACCAATGAACTTCCAGAGAGGCAGGGTCTGGATTTAACAATAGAAGCCAGGTGTTGGGTAGCTAGTTAAATGGATTATCTGACTTACTAATGGTCCTGGCCAGGATAGACAAAAGGTGGAAGACGTCCCTGACTAGCATCAGGAAGAATTGTGAAACATTTGAATGCTTGATTGGTTTATCCCAGTATTCTTGAGGAACAGAGCAGGAAAGACAAAGAATTCAGACAAACTGGAGACAGAGTTAACTGCCAGATGGCCTCTAAATAGACATTTAGAAATGTAGATACTTTACCTGGTAGAACCCATTGTCATTCCATAAGCATAATCTCTGCTGGGTGGAGGGGGAAGACTGTAGACTTGCTCTGAGGTTGCCTGTCATCTGAATATCAAATCCCTTTTTGCAGAGCACTTGCAGCCTGATTCTGTGGTTCAAGCTGAGAGTGCTTGTCTTCTGGGGACTTTGGTTCAGGTTAGAAAGTAGGGCACCCCTGCTTTGGGGCTACCCAAGAGTAAAAGGCAGTGCTTCTGGCAACATTTACATACATACTATATGCATTTAGGTGTTGCTTTATATTCAGAAATGTTACAAAAGTAGATGCAAATACAGAACATGGGCTGAAAAAGCAGCTTATTTTAAATTGGGAACACACCATCAGTATGAGCGGATGGAAGTTTGATCCTCCAGTAGAAAATAGGCTTTGTAGGAAAAGCAAAGTTCAAAATTATTTGTGAGACTCACAGAATTCCTAATTACATGACATATCCGCTAGTTGTTCCTTTGAAGGAACAGACAGGGAAAGTTACTTCCTTAAGAACTTGAATGTGTTACAGATGAATGGACTGACTTGTGCTTTTCTTTTTAAAGAATTTGTTAATGCTGTATATGGTGATATAGTGTGGGTATACATAGTATGCATAGAAATGGGTCACAAAATGATGGATGCTGGATAAACAAGAGCAGATATTACCATAGCGGCTGCCTACATTTGCCAGTACTAACGCTGCAAAACTGCAAGCCCATAAGCTATGCTAGTTATTTAAAAAGAGAATAATGTATGATTTTACCCCTGTGGACAGACATATTTTCCCCATGTTTGCCTTTACTGTTGGCTTGATAACTTCATATGTTGTTCATTTCTTTTACCCAGCATATCACTATGACCTTACAAATAACAAGTACTCAAGACACAGGATTCACAAAGGAGCACTATTTCAAGTACTTTACAAACAACTCTCCAAAAGTCACAGACCAAAGCACTAATGATATTCTGTATTGGTTTGGTGGCTCTTATTGAACATCACTCTTTTATTCAGATTATCCTCCCTAATGTAACAGAAAGTCATTAAACAAATTAGATCTGTGGTATCTTTGGCAGCCTTTGTATTCCATAAGGGAGGGATGGTAGAAATAGGTCAGTAATAGTGTCATTAAATCACAAAGGCAAAGAAAATCTGTCACCATCTTCACTGGTTCTGAATTGCTGTCTCACAATGGGATATACTGGCAGAGGTCCATATACCTGTGGCAGGCTACCCAGCAATGAACTGCCTGGCAGGGAGTACAACCAGCAAGGCTGACCTGGGTGGAGCAGAATGGAGCAGTCTGACCTAGGGAAGCTCAAAAAGCATGGAGTCAATGAACAAGCCTGGATGGGAGAACAATGGCTCTCTGGGCCCAGGTGTTTTAAGGCAGGATGCGGCTATGGAGAGCAGCAGCTGACTAGGGAGCAGAGAACAGAGGAGGGTGGAGCTTAACTCAAGAGCCAGGTGTTGTCAGAAGTCCTAACTTAGTCAGCAAACACCAGACCTTTTTTTAATGCAAGCAAGGTTAGCGTTTATTAAGCTGCAATAGATAGATCACTGAAACAGGTCTCTTGTTCAGAATGACTTGGTTACAGAAAGCAAGCGGTTATACAGGGGAAGGGGGTGAATGGGGACCCCCCCTTCTTCCATACAATGAATACACATGCGACTGGGAAATCGAAAGTTACTAAGCAAATGAATTTCCCACCGCCCCCATTAACCACAGCTGCTACATCTATGCCAGCGATAGAGAAGCTCGCAACCCCGACTTGCCAAGGTCAGAACGTCCAGGCTGCAAGAGATAGGAAGAATAAAAGCCACATTCCATTCTCACACCCGAGGTGTAAATCAACAACTCCCCGGATTCCAACCTCCCGTCTGTCCCGCCACTAAGGCGCCAAAAGCCCACCTCCCTCCCGTCATCCATCATAGCCCACCTCCCACCCTTCCATCATGGCAGGGCTACCTGACATGCAGCCCCCTCGAAAATAATTCTACCCCTTTGGTTTGTGGGGGTACAATTTGTGAAAGGCCTTAACCAGCCGGGGGGCCAGAACATTTTCCGCCCGTACCCACTCCCTCTGCTCCGGCCCAAAGTCAATCCATTCAACCAGGTAAAACAAGCGATTGCGAGAGAGTTTAGAGTCCAGAATCTGCGAGACTTCGTAGTGAGGTTCCCCCCCCACCAGCAGCGGAGGTGGGGTGGGCCGTTGCGGTCGCCATTTGTTCCCTTCAGGCGCTGGGCGAAGAAGCCGCACATGAAAAACAGGATGCACAGACTTTAGAGACTTAGGCAACGCAAGTTCAACAGTTACATTGTTAATCACTCTCACAATCTCAAAAGGACCAATAAATTTCCAACCAAGTTTGCGGCTCGGCTGAATGCGACGCAAATGTTGGGTAGACAAGTAAGCAAAGTCTCCACACTTGGGAACCCAGGCCAGGTTACGTTTCTTGTCAGCCTGGATTTTGTAGGCAGACTTAGCCTCTTCCAGAGTCTCTGCTAACGAGCCCCACGCCTCCTGTAGATGTTTGCACCAGTCACCAGCATCTCCCGCCGGGAGGTCGGGAGAAGACAAAAATGGCAGAGGCGGGGCGTCATAACCATGAACCGCTTTAAACGGAGACATCCCCGTCGACGAGTGCTGAGTATTATTATAACAAAACTCAGCCAAAGGTAAAAGAGAATGCCAATTGTCCTGCTGGAAATTAGAAAAACAGCGCAAGTATTGTTCCAGGGTCTGATTCACACGTTCAGTTTGCCCATCCGATTCAGGATGGTATGCACTGCTAATCCCCCTCTCTACTCCAAGCAGTGACATTAGTTCGCTCCAGAACTTGGAAACGAACTGAGCCCCCCTGTCGGAGATTACCTTAGCAGGTAAAGTGTGGAGTCTCACAACGTGTTGCAAGAACGCAGAAGCCAATTTCCTGGCAGAGGGGATGGTTGCAAAAGGAACAAAATGCGCCTGTTTAGTAAACAGATCTACGATCACCCAAATAACAGTTTTCCCCCACTAGGGGGTAAATCCGTAATAAAGTCCATAGAGATCACTTCCCAGGGCCGAGCCGGCGTAGGGAGGGGTTGCAGGGCACCAGGGGGTTTTCCAGGGCGAGGTTTGCTCATTAAACAGGTTTGACAAGCAGAAGTGAAGAGTGAAACATCTTTACGTAGCCCTGGCCACCAAAATTGCCGCTGTAAGAGCTGGAGAGACTTTACAAACCCTGTGTGTCCAGCTAGTTTGGATCCGTGTGCCCAACCCAACACCTCCCCCGGAGAGAGCGAGGAACAAAGAGCTTGCCATTTTTAGTCCAGCAGCCATGCGCATCGCGGGACAACCCTTCTTCCCCCCACCTCCTCCCTGTCCGCATCAGACATTTCAGTGGAAAATCGCACCGCCCAGTCACTTGGAGGAGGGTCTGGCGGAGGGGGAACGTTTGGCCTGCCTCCTCGTGGTTACCGCTCCTCCCAACTGGGAAGGAGTGAATACCGAGTCCCGAACCTCCTCCCTCTTGCTGTCGTGTTGGGGGAGGCGTGACAGAGCATCGGCCAGCGAATTTGACGTCCCCGGGAAATGGTGCAGTGTGAAATTGAATTTGGAGAAGAAATCTGCCCAGCGGAGCTGTTTGGCGTTCAAAGAACGGGGGAGCGGAGCAGCTCGAGGTTCTTGTGGTCAGTCCAGACCTCGAATGGGACTCGCGCTCCCTCTAACCAATGGCGCCAAGTAGACAACGCCAAACGGATCGACCCCCGCTTCTTTCTCCCAAATGGACCAATTCCGTTCAGTATCATTGAATTTCCTAGACACATAGGCAAGGGGGTGCAATTTACCGTCCTCCCCTCCTGGAGGATCGCCCCCCATAGCGACGTCCGAGGCGTCAACCTGGACAATGAATTTTTTAAGTTCATTGGGGTGGGCCAACACTGGTTCTGAGGTGAAGAGGGTTTTCAACTTGTCAAAAGCCCGTTGGCACTCTGGTGACCATACTAGTTTAGCGCCCGGTCGAGTGCATTCGGGTGGCTTCCCTTTGGTTTTTAGTAAGTCTGTTAAGGGGAGAGCCACCTGGGCAAAGTTCGAGAGGAATGATCTATAAAAGTTCGCGAATCCGAGGAAACCTTGGAGTTGCCTTCGTGTTTTGGGAGGTTCCCACCCCACCACATCCTTGATTTTGTCAGGGTCCATCTCAATTCCCCTTTGGGATATGCGGTAGCCCAGGAAAGGGATTTCCGTTTTGTGAAATTCACACTTGGACAGCTTGGCAAACAGTTTATGCTTATGCAACGTTTTGAGTACTTCCCTCACCAGTTTTACATGAGATGCAAGGTCGGGGGAATACAAAAGAATGTCATCAAGGTAAACAAGGACCCCCTTGAACAGGTACTTGTGTAACACCTCGTTAATCAAATTCATGAAGACCCCAGGGGCCCCCTGGAGTCCGAACGGCATAACTAAGTATTCAAACTGGCCGAGAGGTGTGTTAAACGCCGTCTTAAACTCGTCCCCCTCCCGAATCCGGACTCGGAAATAGGCATCCCGGAGGTCAAGTTTTGAGAAAATTTTCCCTCCAGCGACTGCTGCCAACAAGTCTTTTATGAGGGGCATGGGGTAAGCGTTAGTGTTGGATACCGCATTCAAGCCCCGATAATCCGTGCAAAGCCGTAACCCTCCGTCCTTCTTTTTCCTAAAGAGCACGGGGGCTGCGAACGGAGAGGACGCTGGCCGTATGAAGCCCCTACTGAGGTTTTTGTCAATGAACTTTCTCAGTTCCACCTTTTCCGAAGGGCTCATAGAATATAGTTTCCCTTTAGGTAGTTTTTGGTTGGGCAGAATTTCGATTGCACAATCAGAGTTTCTGTGGGGGGTAGTTCATCTGCTTCCTCCTCCCCAAACACAGGGGCTAGGTCTCGGTATTCGGGGGGAATGCTTTCTAGTTCTGCATCGGCTACCCCAGCCGGCACCGAGAGTTTTCCCTCGATTATGGGTCCCCACTCTGTTTTCCAGACGTGGGACCGGCATTTCTCGGAGATGAAATCTACCTTTCCCTCCCCCCATAGTACGTGAGGATCGTGATCAAAGAACCACGGACTTCCTAAAACCAGGGAAACCGGGCGGACGGGGTAACTACAAAAGATCTCTCTTCCCAGTGCTGCCCCAGTCCCACCCGCAATGGCACAGTCTCGTATTTGCAAGGTTCCTTCATTGTGGACCCGTCCATTTGGGTAAAAATCAAGGGGTCTTTTAGTTTAAGGACTTTCGCCCCGAGTCCCGTCAGTAGGGTAGGGTTGATCAGGTCTCTCCCACACCCTGAGTCAATGAGAGCCCGTACTCTCACATGGGTCAATAGACCCGGGTCCATTAAAGTCACTGTAAGAAAAAAAAGAGAGGGGGTTTTGCTCACCGGGAGTTGCGCCTGGGGTTGTGGGACCTGCTGTTCAGCGCTGTTCACAGCAGGTCCGCCTCGTTTCCCTGTGGCACGACCTCGCCATCTGAGGAGTCGGATGGCTCGCTGAGTGGTTTAGCTTGCAAAGCTTTCGCCCCCTTCGGCCTCGCCACCTGTTTTGGCGTGGATGTGTCGAACTTCTTCTTTGTTCCCTTCTGCGCTCCGGTCGATGCAGGCGAGGTCGGGCAATTCACGGCGAAATGGCCCCCTTCTCCGCATTTGAGGCACAGACCTTGCTTCATCCGGAGTTCTCTTGTTCCGTCCTTCTGCTTTGGGTTCTGGACGGGAGCCTTTCCTCTCGCAGTCGGTGCGTTCCCTCGGGTTGCCAGCGCTGCGGCATCGTCTAGTTTGATGGTCTTCAGCCGGTTTTCCATCGTGATTGCGGCCTGGATCCATCCAGTGAGGGTGTTCGGATCTTGGTTCAGGGTGACCTCACGGCGAACCTCCGGATTCAGCCCCCATTTGTAAAACTCCAGGAGATTTCCTTCTCCTCGCAGCTTTGCGGCACATCTGCGGAACTCCGCGGTGTAATCTCTCACCGACCTCGCGCCCTGCTTGAGGCTCCGGATCGTTGCTTTTGCTGCTTTAGTTGAGTGCACGTCTTCAAATTGTTCTTTCATAGCCCACATGAAAGAGTCAATCTCTCTCAGTTCGCGCCCATCGGCTTGGTGGAGCCCCACGTACCAGTCAGCTGCTGCTCCCTTCAGGTGAGCCGCTATGACGTCGACCATCCGCTCTTCCCTCTGGAACAGGTGGCCCCAAGTTTCGATGAACTTCTCGGCTCGCACCAGGAAGAACGGGAACTTCTCGGGGTCTCCGTCAAAATCCGCGTCCAGGAGCTCCGTAGGCTTAGGAGGCAGGAACCCCCAAGGACGAGGGGGTTGTTGCCCCGGCGGGCCCCGTGGCGCTGGCCCCGCTGGTTGATCCGGTGGTCCGGCTGGCACGTTCCCCGGGCCCTGGTCCGGTGCTGGGCGTTGATCTGGAGGGGCTTGTGCCGGCGGCTCTTCCCGTCTCTGTCGTTCACGCTCCTCCCGAATGCCCTCCGCAATCATCTGTGGGATGCGAGCGAGGGACTCATCCAGGAAGCGCATCAGGCGGTCTTGGCTTGGTTCCCCGCTCCATCTCCGCCTCACCACGACACTCTCTCGGGGCTCGGAGTCCCTACCGGTGTCTTCCATGGGTTCGGCGGTAGCCAACTTGCGTACCGACCTCTCGGGGTGGCTCATCCCCATGGATGCTCTTGGGGTCCCGAACCACGCCTCGTGGGTCTCGGTCAGGGGTTTCACCCAGTCCCGTCTGCGTCCCGCTCGGTGGGTCACCCCTCCATAGGCTGCCCCATACGGATCACCGTAGGGCCCTCCAAAGTCGTACTCCAAACCCCATTGTCCCGGCACGTATGTGTCAGGGGTTTCTTTGGGTACGTCTTTCCCAGGAGGCTTCTTGTCCTTTTCTTCTTCTTCAATCGGGAGAGTGTCTTCTTCGCCATCACTCATTTTGGAGTGGTGGGTTTAGGACCAGTCCCGAAAGTAAATGAAGATTCTGAACAAACTGTCAGAAGTCCTAACTTAGTCAGCAAACACCAGACCTTTTTTTAATGCAAGCAAGGTTAGCGTTTATTAAGCTGCAATAGATAGATCACTGAAACAGGTCTCTTGTTCAGAATGACTTGGTTACAGAAAGCAAGCGGTTATACAGGGGAAGGGGGTGAATGGGGACCCCCCTTCTTCCATACAATGAATACACATGCGACTGGGAAATCGAAAGTTACTAAGCAAATGAATTTCCCACCGCCCCCATTAACCACAGCTGCTACATCTATGCCAGCGATAGAGAAGCTCGCAACCCCGACTTGCCAAGGTCAGAACGTCCAGGCTGCAAGAGATAGGAAGAATAAAAGCCACATTCCATTCTCACACCCGAGGTGTAAATCAACAACTCCCCGGATTCCAACCTCCCGTCTGTCCCGCCACTAAGGCGCCAAAAGCCCACCTCCCTCCCGTCATCCATCATAGCCCACCTCCCACCCTTCCATCATGGCAGGGCTACCTGACAGGTGTGAAGCTGGGGCTATAAAAGGGAGGAAGGGGACATGGGAGGAGGCTGGCTGGAGAAGAAACAGGGGAAATGAGTAGGCAGTTTGCTGTGTCATGGCGCTTCTCCTATGTAATCCAGTGTAACCCTGAGCTGGGTGACATTTACCACACCTTCAGGGTTCTAGATTGATGAAGAAAGCAAGCTGCACAAGGAAATAGTGACTGGGCTGGTGATTTCAAGACCCCTTGGACTCTAGATGCAATGTTCCTCTGCCTCCAGAGCACACTACAGAACCTTAAATATTAAACCTTCTTCCTATTTAAATCTTAGTTTCTACTGTACTCTAGCTTTGATCTAAAATCAAAGAAATAAAGGACGTCTCATCAATGGTTCTAGTGATCTGAACATTAGGAAATCTGCAGTGAATTAGGAGGAGCCTCAGCTAAACACATGATTTGTACTCCAAAAGTCCCAGGTTCAATCCCTGACATCTCCATTCAAGTAGGCATTACTAAGCTAGGGAGACCAGTTTGTTTAATACAGTATAAATTGCTACCATACAATAGTGAGTCTGATGGAACAATTTAACTGTGCCCTTTTGGAGGGAATTTGGTAGGAATGTTGCTACTATCCTATTTCACAGATGTGTTTATCTCACTCTCGATCCCTTGAAAACTCAGATTTATCAATTCACTCTCATTTAGGCATTAAAGTTTGCACAGGAATTAACAAAGACCATCACATCACATCTGACTTGCCAGGATTTTTTTTTTATGGCAACAGCTGAAATGACACTCTTCAAACACTCTTCACTATCTGGATATAGGTGGTACTGGAATTCAGCAGACAAATGACATATAATGTCAATAGGTTCAATAACGCTTTTCAAAGTAGTATTGTTAGTAAATCATCAGTTGGCTTAAAAAAGGTAAAGGTTCCCTTGCTCGAAATGACGCGCAGATTGCGTAAGCAAGGTGTAGCCACCTAGAGCCACCAGGATTGTGCAGCAACTCCAGCACTTTAGCAAAGTAACTGCTATATAGCACCACACAGAGTCAGAGCTGTGGAAAACTATATACAGTGTTTATTCACAATATACTCCAACAAACTGCTCCGCCAGACACACACTTTGAGAGAGAAGAACTGTACAGTACAAGACATTTACATTTATACATATGACAACCAATCAGCATCATGCTGAGTCATTGCCCACTGACCTCATACCTGGGCCGGTCTGAACAGGTCAGGACTTGTTCCAAGCAGCTTGCCAGCTGTCAGTTAGATCATGCTGATCTAGCTGCTGGATATTAACAACCAACACTCCCCCTTAATAGACAGCAAAGTTAGATCAGATGCAATTGCTTCCTAAGGGTCAGGAATTTGGTTTCATCAACACTTTTCGTAAACATATCAGCAATGTTTTCTTTTGACGAACACTGTTGCAAACTAACAAGTTTCCTCTGAACAGTATCTCTCACATTTTGATATCTGATGTTTATATGCCTGGACCTAGGCTTAATCCCTTGGGAATCAGCTATCTGTGTTGCAGCCGCATTATCACACATTACAGTCATTGGCATATTACATTTTACATCAAAGTCATCCAATAATTGTTTTAGCCACTCCAATTGAATAACACATTCGTTAATGGCTGCAAATTCGGATTCACACGTACTAGTGGAAATAAAATATTGTTTCACTGATTTCCACATAACCAAGGATCCATTTACAAATATGACATAGCCAGTAGTAGACTTGGCATCACTGTTTGTACCCCAGTTGGAGTCACTGTAGGCCAGAACCTGTTGAGAATGGTTCCCTTCCAGTACCAACTTGAATTTGGATGTGCCCCTTAAGTATTTTAAGACTCTTTTGGCAGCATTCCAATCTCTTACATAGGGCTTTGAACTCTTTTGGCACAGTAAATGGACTGCATTGCTAATATCAGGGCGAGACCATGTGGCAAGATAGGTCAATGAACCCACAAGCGATTGGTACAATTGTTTTTGCTCAAACAGCTTATCATCTGGCTCCCTAACATAGCCAGTAGACATAGGCGTTGAGACAGGATTTGCATTAGCCATCTTATATTTTTCTAACAAGGCTTCAATTTTGTTTTCCTGGCTAATGGTAAAGTAGCCCTTTTCATTTCTGGTAATCTCCATACCCAAATAGTACTTGATTTCACCCAGATTTTTCATTTTAAAGTGCTGTTTTGTAGTTTCTTCGAACCAAACCACCTGTACATTTTGTTTGTACATAAAGCAGATATCGTCCACAAACACCATTAGATAGCATTTATCTCCATTAATTGTCTTGTGGAACATGCATGGGTCAGCAACGCTTTGTTTAAACCCCATGTTGGTTAAAGTACCAGTGAGACATACATTCCATAAATGCCCACTCTGTTTCAAACCGTATAACCCCTTTTTCAACCTCAATACCAGGTTGGGATTTGTACTTTCAAAACCAGGTATTTGTTTCATGTATAGTTGCTCATCCAGAGCTGCATTCAGATATGCAGTTGTGAAGTCAAAATGCTGAACCTTCAACCCTTCTGCACCTGCCTTTGACAATGCTACATTCAAAGTATTACTTTTTACTGTAGGAGCAAATGTTTCATCATAGTCCACCCCTAACTCTTGAATATACCCCTGTGCTATTAATCTAGCCTTCCTCTGTGGCATTTCACCTTGCACAGGTTTCAGTTTGTACAACCATCTGCACCCTATGACCTTTTTCCCCTCAGGCAATTCAGACAGTTCAAACACTTCATTTGTGCACAGAGAATCATACTCCACTTGCATTGCTTTTAGCCATGCTTGCTTTTCAGTTTCCTGCATCATAGTTACATCATTGTAACAAGTAGGTTCCTTTACACACACAAAATTTGCCACTTGTGTATCATACCATATCTTTGTGGCGGAACATCTTTTGTACTTCTCTCAGACCTCCTGGGTGTGGTGCTTTCTGTTTTAACACCACCTGTTACACTAGGCTGAGAAGAACTTGCCTCTGGAACCTCAGAACTTACATCAGTATCTGTTTCACCAGTAACAGGCAACACTGTTTGTTCAGGTAGAGAGTATGCATGAACATTGTGCCAATTCTTGCCCTCAAAAAAATTGGCAGACCTGCTGAAAGTGATCTGATGGTGGTCATTAGAGAACCTGTAGGTTTTCATACCTGATTGATATCCCAAAAAGAGCATCTGCTTTGATCTGGGACCACCTTTTCTGCGCTGATCTACAGGTATGTTAACCCACGCTTTAGACCCAAACACACGCAGATAATTCAATTTTGGCATTTTTTCATAAAGCAAATAGAAAGGTATGCTATTCAAAACTCTTGACCAAGTCCTATTTGATACATACACTGCACATTTCAAACCTTCAGCCCAAAATGACTTTGGTAACTGAGCATCAGCCAACATTGCATACATGATGGTCTGTAGGGTGGAGTTCTTTCGTTCTGCAACCCCATTCTCGGGTGGTGCCGCTGGGTTAGCAACCCTGTGTTTAACCCCTATTTTTTGCAACCATTGTTTCATTGCATTTGACATAAATTCTCCCCCATATCAGTTTGCATGGCTTTTAACTCACCCAATTGATTTCTTACTTTCTTGTGTCAGTATTTCAAGGTTTAGCAAGTATCAGCCTTACTCTTTAAGATATATACCCATGAATAATGAGAAAAATCATCTGTTATAATCAATGCATAACGATTATGAGATAAACTAGGAGGAAACGGTCCCATTAGATCCACATGCACTAATTGCAAAGCATGCGTTGATACTCTGTCACTTTTACAAGCTACAGGAAATGCCTGTGACTTAACTTGTTTACAGACCTGACAGTCAAGGAATGTTTTACAATCCTTCACTCCTTTCCTGCCTGTTAGAGCTAGGGTTTGATTTATGCAATGGAAGGAGGCGTGGCCTAGGCGACGATGAAGAAGATGTAAACATTCATGGTGTGGATACTTATTCCCAGGCACGCTTGCTGACGCTGCCGTTTCAGGGCAATCTAATACATACACACCATTTTTCAAATTAGCTGTAGCCCTCACTTTCTCACCTTTGCTAATGCTGCAAGACTCATTTGCAAACACTAATTCAAACTGAGCTCTGTCTAACGCCAGGACACTGAGCAAATTATTCTCAAGGGAGGGGACACAGAGGACGTTTTGAAAAGTATGGTTTAGACAGGAAATAGTTAACTCTCCACAGCAAGATACAGTAGCCACGTGACCATCAGCAAGGGTCACATGTGGTAGTTGTGCTTTTCGTTGATTCTGGAGCATATCTGGAGTCTTACAGAATATTTGACTTGCCCCACTATCGACTATCCAATCATGTGTTAAATCAGTACCTGTCAACACAAGCGAGGCATTAGAACGTTTAAACAACACGTCCTGCTGTCTGCTGACAGGTTTCTTCTTCTGTTGCAAGGGACAGGTTTTCCGTAGATGAGATACAGACCCACATAGGAAGCATTTTTTCACGCGCAGAGCTCTTGCCGGCTCACATTTCACATTCAGTTGCTTTCTCTGCCTGCTGCTAGCCTCTTTGCATTCCACAGGCTGGGCATGCTGCCAGGAAACAGATAAGCGCTTCGTGTTGATTTTAGCTTCATACTCCAGCACACGGCCAACAATCATTTGTAGATTTAATTGTTCAACAGGTAAACCTTCCAGGGAGGTGACTAAAGTGTCAAAGTTTTCATTTAAAGAACTTAATAAACAATAACACCTGTCCTCCTGGCATATCATTTTCCCTCTTTCCTGCAACTGCTGAAACAGCTCTGTCAGAGTGTTCACATGCTCCCGGACAGACTCTGTTGGAGCCTGATGCTTTCTGTAAAGACGCCGCATCAAAGACATGATGGTACCTGCTGATGTTTGCACGTAGACGGCTTTAAGCGAATCCCACGCTGCCTTTGCAGTAATTGCAGACGAAATATGAATTAATTGGTCATCACTCACGGCCAGAACGATGCACGCCAGAGCTTTCTCGACCTTTGCCACATCTGCTGCCGGAACTGGATCAGGAGGGTCATTAACGTACACCCAGAGCCCTTCCCTGATGAGATAGTGTTTCATCCGAAACGCCCACGTATCATAATTCGTGGAGGTCAGCTTGTCCACCACCTGCGTTGTTGGCACCAAAGCCATGCTTCCTCCGGCTTTCTCAACACGCTCGGGCTGGAACTGTTATCAGTCTCTCTCTCACACACAGCGTGACTCACCACAGCCAAGGCTTTCCCGGGCAGGCTTGTTCACTCCCCCACTCATGGAAGAAGTCAGCACCCTCAGCTCCTTGTCCACTGCGGCACGCTCACTCTCGGTCTGGCTCACCGGCGTTGTTCAGATAGCAGTGCTGGCTGTCAGACTCACCGGTCCCCGACAGGCACGAATCCCCACTGGGCTGGTAGGCTCACTGTTGCTCTGGACGGTCCTCCCGCGAGGCTGGGCCCATAACCCTGATGCGCAGACTGCGTAAGCAAGGTGTAGCCACCTAGAGCCACCAGGATTGTGCAGCAACTCCAGCACTTTAGCAAAGTAACTGCTATATAGCACCACACAGAGTCAGAGCTGTGGAAAACTATATACAGTGTTTATTCACAATATACTCCAACAAACTGCTCCGCCAGACACACACTTTGAGAGAAGAAGAACTGTACAGTACAAGACATTTACATTTATACATATGACAACCAATCAGCATCATGCTGAGTCATTGCCCACTGACCTCATACCTGGGCCGGTCTGAACAGGTCAGGACTTGTTCCAAGCAGCTTGCCAGCTGTCAGTTAGATCATGCTGATCTAGCTGCTGGATATTAACAACCAACATGAAAGCCAGTCGAATCCGACTCTAGGGTTGCGGTGCTCATTTCCATTTCAAAGCCGAAGAGCCAGCGCTGTCTGAAGACATTTCCGTGGTCATGTGGCCGGCATGACTAAACACCAAGGTGCACGGAACGCTGTTACCTTCCCACTGAAGTGGTACCTATTTATCTACTTGCAATTTCTTGCTTTCGAACTGCTAGGTTGGCAGGAGCTGGAACTAGAGACGGGAGCTCACCCTGTCATGCGGCACTCACGGGTCTTGAACTGCTGAACTACTGACCTTCCACAGCCTGCAGTTCAGCGTCTTAATGCTGGGTAAATTTGTGACCATGGTCAGGCGAACAAAAAAAAATACTTATTTTTGAAATCCTAAACATAATGATGAGATATACTAGATACCAGTTGAGTATCCGGTTCCAAATCCTAATAATAATCAGTTAACTATTATTTTTTTGTTGCTAAGACTGCTAAATACACTGTGTAAGAGCTTAGTGGCTTCAGCCCTGGAGGAGCTGCAGGAAGTCACTACAGCATCCAGCTACAAGGGTCATCACAAGCCATGTGGCTTTTGTTTTATTTACTGTCTCCAGTGCTCCCTCACCTGACCCCTTTACAGTACGCCTGCCTCTCTCTGTTTCCCCAGAGTGAATCCTACAGCCTTGGGTGAGCCTTCC
This sequence comes from Gekko gecko, assembly GCA_029375565.1. Classification (NCBI taxonomy): domain Eukaryota; kingdom Metazoa; phylum Chordata; class Lepidosauria; order Squamata; family Gekkonidae; genus Gekko; species Gekko gecko. The sequence goes on from JAPDNY010000004.1 coordinate 120,697,115, forward strand.
TCCGCCCCCATCCCCAAATCTGACCTGACTCCTGGAAAGCCTGCAGGCTCTTCTGGAGTTATTACATTCTTGTTTACTCTGCATCCCTGTTGACTTTCCTGGCTGGACCACACCCCTCCTGGCAGCTTAGTAGTCTGACCTTTGATATTGTAGAGAGGCACTTCCCCAGCATCTCCATTGTTAGCTGTTTGCAGTCTCCGTTCCTCTAGTTCCTCTCTGAATTCTGCTGGCGTCTCTCCTTCCAAGACTGGTTCTCTCCTCCCTCCTCTTGGCCTTTGATTTCCCTCTTTTTTCTTCCAAAGTTCATCTCTCGCCCTCTTCAGCCTGGTCCCTAGCTGTTCTCTTGCCTCTCTTAAAAGTGTCTCCTGATCTAGTGGACCCCTCCCCCTTGTTAGCAGGGCCTGCCTGGTGTGCTGCTTACACACTGCAAATATGTGTAAGTAGGATGCTGGCATACTAAAGAGATGTCTTAATTGCTCGCTTGAGCTGCATTCTAACAAAGCAAAAAAAAAATATTGATTGAACTATTACCAATCATTTATATATCTATATAAGACATTTGGTCAATATGCTTGGATATGGGCCTTGTCTCCCATCTGCCCCTATCCACCAGCCATCCTTCTGCTATATTCAGTCTATGCTAGAGGGAAGGGTCAGGATGGTCTACCTTACAATTACCAGGAACCATCCATGACCCAACATGAAGTAGAAATCTTCAAAGCCTTCAGCAACTCTCAGTATAATAGTTAAATTTAATCATTTTACATTAGATGTAGTTGCCAAGTTCACTCTTAAGAGTTAATGTATCTCCAAACTAAAAGCTGTTGAAAGGAGGTTTTACCGTCTGCCTCTGCACTCTACTGAGAATCTTAAATGAAGCAACAGAAATCAGAGGAGATTACCTCAGTCAGACTTCACACACTGGGCCTGGTGCCCTTGAAAGGCAGTAGATTAATTCCTACTATTATCAGCACAGTCAAGAGTCATAACCAGTTTTAGCGATCTTTTGAGTCTGAATGTGTGAGGCAAGAAGGTGCTCTCCCCAGCAATTGCCTGGAGTATGAAGGAGTTTTGAGTCTCCTCAGACGTGACTGAGTTGATGAGAGCAACAGGAATAACAGTTGACAAGAGCAGAGCTCTGTTACAGGAAACCTGGAAGGGGGCTGTGGTGCTGCCACTATGGTTAAATGTTACTCTGGGCACCAGGCGAAGCTGTGAATGATATAAGTAGAACGGAAGGAGAGATTTAAAGGAGGGGGAGCTGTCATTCTAAAAATGCAATTGTGTAAGCCTGACTGAAATCTCCTATTTATTTCAAAAGAACACCTTTTTGTTACTCAAATAGTCCTGCATGTCAGGTTCACAATGTGCAAAATGCCCTTCATTAGTGTAGGGTCAAATCTAGGCATGATGAACTTTGGCTGGTCCCTGAAGCAATGTTTGTGGAGGCTCTACCATCATGAATGTTCACAAGATTTTAGTGCGGTTCATGGTGGTTCGTGCGCAGAGACAGACTGGTGTCAACCAATTAAACTGTATACAAAACTCCAAGGCAACAGTGGGAATGGAATTCTCCAGCCTTGGAATCACCCATAGAAGCCTTCCAAAGCTTAACAAGCACTGCTGCCTGCCAGTAACAGAGTTCCCATTGTGTTCTGTGGGCTCAGAAGGCTATATATTGAGTGAGATCTACTCCCTCCCCTGGTGAAGCAAAAGAGAGGCACAGAGCTAGCAGAGCTGATTCATTGCTTTGCTTTCTGTTTGCTTGATCTGCTGTCTGCTGATGGGGTTTGGGATTAGGGTGCAGTGTTTTAAGCATCCCATCAGGACAAGCAGTAGCACCCATTTCCATGGCTGGCTTCACCCAGCTCTGCCCAGTATAGCCACCCACCCCCTGTATTCTTTTCCCAAGGTGAGACTAGCACTGGAAGGAGTGTAAGGAACACTTCCTTTTGCTGATCCTTCTTTCCTTCCTTCCCAGACAAGGAGTCATAACTAGTTTTAGTGATCATATGAAGTGGTGGAAGCAGAGACTTCCCCCCTTCTTCTGGGGAGATACCAAGAAAGTCTGAATTATTTCTCCTGATGGAAGAATAAGGGACCTGGGAGGGCAACATGGAATTATGGAGGAATAGAATGTGCAGGAAATGAGTTGGAAAGCAAAAAACAGCTGTACATATACATGTACTGCAGACATTTCAAACAGAACTCTGCAGTGAATCAGAAATGTGTGGAGAAAAGATGTTTAGGGGTTTTGCAAAAAGGACCCCCATTTTTTTCCTGAAATGGTTAAAAAAAGTTAGCAACCAGCAGCCAAAGCAATTGAGTATGAAATGGTTAAAAGAATCCATTTGCTATTGGCAGCCAAAATAATGTCCACAGACAGTATGACAGTTCTGTAGATCTCAGCTAATGTCTTAAGTCTCTCTATTCTAATTATGAAGCTTTGTAATACTCAGGAGCCATCTCTGAGCAATTGCTCTGTGTTTCCCAACCTACGGCATGCAAAGCCTTTGAAAGTGTGTTGCAGGTCAACCCTTCCTAATGGCTGCCCCTGCCCTTTGCATCACTCACTTTCTTCCCTCTTCATCCTTGCAAACTTCTAACATTCTTGCCTCCACCCTTCTTTTGCAACAATAATTCGAGGGAAGCCATCTGACAACTAGTAACTTTGTGGTAGTAGCTAGAAGGGGGGGGACTGGATAGTTGTCAGGAGCTATTCAGCACATGGGAAAACAAGAGGAAGACAGAAAGAGGCATGTGTGTAAGTGGGCTCTCTCTTGGTGCTGCTCCTTCAGTAGATTGCTGTCTTGCCCACCCCCCTGCAATGCCTCACTGCCCTCTGTCTGCTGTGGGAGATGTACTGCACCAAGTCCTCCACCATGAACCCCTCTGCTGCCATCTGCCACCTTCATTGCCTCAACCTTCAGACAATCAGTAATGTGTCGGATAAGTCTTTCCACTTATCACAGTACAGGAACTGTTGAAGGTGGTTAAAGGTGGTATAATGTTCAGTGTTAAGTAGTTATGAGCAAACAGCTGTTGAGTAGCATCTATCCTCCCATGCATGTCGGTTTTTACCCAGTGGTTATAGAACTATGTCTAATGTTCCCTCTAAGCAGTGGAGTCTTGGGAGCCAAAATTCTACTTTGTGAGCAACTGGCATTAAAATTGTGAGTGAGCGATTTGATGATGGCATAAATCAGTTTGCTCTGGAGCCATCCTTCCTGAGCAAAGGCAAAAATGCACGAGCTGAGGCTAAAAAACTGTGAGCTAGCTCACACTAACTCAACTTAGAGGGAACACTGACTATGTGTGCCTTCTAAGTTTAGATGAAAACTAGGAGTACTGATTGATTGATAACGAATTAAGTAAAATGTGTCTTAATGGTTAATCTTAGGGAGATTTTGAGAGAATAATAGAGAAGAGGGCTAGAATGTAACCTCCATATGAAAAGGCTGTGTACTTTAGAAAGCCAGTTGCTTGGGAGTAGTTGTTCTCTTTGTGCAATGTTTGTTGGTTTCTCAAGAACATCCATTTGGCTACTGTAGAAAATGGAATGCTGGACTAGATGGGCACTATGGTTATAGTTTGCCTAAGGGTGCCAAAAAGCCTTGGATGGGTCACCATACCAGGTAAATTTGGACTTGTGGGTAACCATACCAAAAAGATCGGGAACAGATAGCTCTAACTACCAATGTACTGTAGAGTACACAAATTTATAACAGCTGTTGTGAAGAAATATTCAACTTTTTGTTAAAGGTGACATGCCTTACCTCATTAGCCTGACAAGATCCTGCTGACTCATTTTCTCCAACTCCTTCTGTCTCTTAACACTTGAAATTAGACTTACAGTACCTGGAATCCACACAGCACTCCCCTTCCTGAGCATATTGTTTCTATAGTGCTTGTGACAGTGACACTTATCTCTCTTGTGTCACAGAGGAATTCTGTTAGTCACATACTAAGGGTGATTTCCCACTAAAGCTGCCTCGGGGTTGCGCCGCCGTTTGCCCTGATACTATTAGTCAATTTCACACCCGAAGCCACGGGGCTGCATTTTGACCCGCAGCTTCGCCCGATTTCCTCCGCAGTTTCGTAATCCTCAAAAAACAGGATTAGGAAACTGTGGGGAAATCGGGCGAAGCCGCGGATCAAAATGCAGCCCCGCGGCTTCGGGTGTGAAATTGACTAATAGTATCGGGGCAAACGGCGGCGCAGCCCTGAGGCAGCTTTAGTGGGAAATCACCCTAACTGTTATGTATTGAGCCTGAACTGTACTGGCAAAAGGACTTAGCTTGGGATGCATGACAATAGATTGCCAGGATCCTAGAATGGGCCAGTAGGGAGACAGGGATCCTGGAGTAAACCGATTGGGAAACAATAGAGTGTAAATAGCGTATCGTTGGGAGTGGGTGTGTTTTGGGTGTAACCTTTTTCAGGCATAAATACCCAGCTTCAGCCAGGGATTTTCAGTCTTCTTTCTCTTGCTGAATCACTAATAAAATATGAGCTGATCACTTGAATGCATCTGAACCCAGTATATTTCACTAACTGAAAGTAGTGTAGCAATATGGCTGAGGCATTTCATACAGAACAGCAGAGGTTAACATATTGTTTTAGACCGCATTCCTGAAAGATCTGTGCTTACTTGCCTAACTGCATAGAACTTGCTTAGGGCAAGAATGGGTAAGCACCTACATGAGCTTTGATTGCTTGTTCTCTCACTCCCTGTGCTGTTTTGGGCATCTTTTTAGTACTGTAATGTCCAGATGTGCTCTGCAATGCAGCTGGAGGCATAAAATGCCAAATAAAACAAAGGTTCCAATCCTTCCTAGTTCATTATGTGATTCTGCTAGATTACAGTGTGTGAGTTTTATGGCAGTCCTATTGCACAGGAATTTGTATTTCTGTGTTTCCTTTGCACATTATTAATTTTATCACAATTTTTACTTCATCACACCAGTCTCTTATATTGATTCATATATTCCTAATTGTTTTGCTATACTGCCTTGAGTATTAATTTGTTTTTTCCTTCAAAAACTAAGCTAATTTTGGAGCTTTTAGCCACTGACATTTACTTTTAATTTGTTAAAATTAAGTTACTTGATATAGCCTTGGTACATTTCAATACATATTAAAACAAAACACAAAAACTGTTCTTGTGATACACCTAACTTTCTGTATGAAAGAGTACAGTAAAGGACAGTTTCAAATATAGCCTTACCATCCAAAATATCTGCAGTTTGGTATATGATCTGTTTACTAAAAAAGATATTGGAAAATTTAATATACCATTCACAATGTTTCTCCCTAATAAAATACCCCATGTCACTGCACCAATGATTTGTTTGTTCTTTAAAATGTGTTTGCATGTGTTTCTGTCTTTGCAGTTGGTGGCATTCAGGGTGGCAGCTGGCCAGATAGCTGCTGTTGGTTCATGCTCACAATTTAATGGTGTGCTTCGATCACCTCCATCCCAGGTTCATCATGGGCAGGTTATGCATCATTTAGAATCTGCATGCTGCTTTATTCACCAGTTGGCAGCATTCATTGTGTTGGCCCATGCTCAGAATGTACTGGATCAACTGCAGTTTTTAAAGAGCAATGGTAAAATGTACCAAGTATTCCAGCTGAATTTAGAACTGTTTAGCATGAGCATACTAAGTTTTTTTTGGAGTCTTTTAGACAAAATGAGGAAGACTGGGACAGCAAGACACAGAGATCCCTCTTGCTCCCAGTAGGACTGACACATCCTAGGAAAAAACTTGCAAGTTAATTGTTTTCTGTTGATTGAACTGTATGTACCAGGGATTGAGATGCTCACAAGAAAACTATGGGTGAACATGCATGTGAAAACATTTGTACTACTGTTCAAAATAATTATAAAATTTACAGATAAAAATCCAACATTTTCCTCATCTGGATTGTAATTTGATCAGAGGACTGAGTAGTGCAAATTTGAAGTTTACACTTGCACTAATATAATTCAAATAATATTCCAACAATGTTAAGTTCTGAATATAATTTTCAGTGTGTTTCGAGAACTAGGAGTTTCAAAAGAGTATATATTTTCACCATTTTTTGGTAAGTATTGTAAAAGTATATCACATTTTGCCCAAACATTGTTCCCTGATTTATTTTCCAAGAATCCCCAAGATTTCTGAGATCTATTTTCCAAGGGGAGTTTGTTGGAAAGTTTAGAAGGGATCCAGATGTCCCATCCTTACTACCTCCATATTTGTATCCAGGGGTCTTTTCATAGAAAAAGAGCTACAGGACCTCATTAGCATATGGTATGGTAATGAGCTATTAGGCTATTAGCATATGCCATGCCCCCTGATATCACCGGAAGTGATGTCAGAAGGGGAAGCAAAAGGGGGGGAGGCATCTTCAAAAACCTCCCCTTCCCTTCCCCAGCTGGCCTGGGTGGGGGAGCTAAGAGAGAAGGGGTTTAAAGTTTAAACTCCTTCTCACTAGAGTTGGGCCACAAAAGGAAGAAAGACAGAGAGTAGAGTGGAGGAGGAAAGAGAGAGAGTAGAGAGAAGTAACTTTTTTCCCACCATAGAGAACAATGGATTGAATGGGGGCAACCTGTTTGGGGGCCCATAGAATTGGACCCCTTGGTCCAATGTTCTTGAAACTTGGTGGGTATCTTGGGGAGAGGCTACCCTGTTTGTTTGGAGCCTCTCCCTCAAACCCCCTCCCCTCCAGCCCCCAGAATATACCCTATGTTTTCACCATTGACATCAATGGCCCATAGAATATAATGGAGCTGAAATTGACATTTGGCTGCCTGAAAGACTCCCGGGGACCCCAGCTGAGGGTGGGGCTTGGCTCCTGAGCTGCCGGAGCACAGCTCCTGTGTGCTCCCCCCCAAAAAAGACCCCTGTTTGTATCTATTTCTCCTTTTCTTTCCTCTATCACAAGAAGCAGCAATTTGAATGAGGAAGCAACATGCCAAAGCAAGTAGAAATTGTCATCTTCACAAATCTGGATCTAACATGGGAAGGTGGTGAGCAGCACTGAACCCTCCAATCTGATAAACCATTTTTAATTGCAGCACTTTTATAATATAATACATTAACCCAGATGAAATAATCAACAATTCATATAATTAATACATGACTTAATTAATTAATTAATTACTGCCATTGGTGCCTACTGGGAATCTGTTTCTCTGTCATATCATTGAATTTGCAGTGTTTGCTCTGTTCCAGCAGTGTTCAGTAGCAAACACTCACCCTATAAAATATAGTCTTCCTGGTTGTTTGTTCAAAGAAGAACATTATAAGCCCTTGCTGACTGCATGCTCAGTTTTAAATGTCTTATTGAAAGTTTTCTTTGAAAATTTAGATTTCATTAAATAATTTAATCATAAAGCTGACATTTCTAAAAGCCACTGTATTCCCATGTTCCCATCAGTGCTCCCTCTAAGCTGAGTTAGTATGAGCTAGCACAGTTTTTCAGCCTCCGGCTCACACATAGTTGTCTTAGCTCAGGAAGGATGGCTCCAGAGCAAACTGATTTATGCAGTAGCCAAATTGCTCACTCACAACTTTAATGCCAGTAGCTCATGAAGTAGAATTTTTGCTCACAGGACTCCAAATCTTAGAGGGAGCATTGGTTCCCATCATACTATCCTAAACTGACTCCTAGGCCCAATCTGCATGTAGCATTTGCTCCACTGTCTTACCAAACCCATACTGGAACAGAAATTCCCATCTACATTGCATGCCACTTTCACTTTGATTGAGTATTGCACTTTATGGCAGTGTCCAGACTGCATGCTGCTTTCACTTCATTTGATCTCTGGTTTAATGGTGGCTGTTTGCATAGATTTATGGCTGTTTTATGGCCATTCAGGGGTGACTCTGCAGTCAGTACAGTGTTGGCCTGGGATAGTTGAATGTGGTTTTGAACTGCATCTTTTTTCTGTTCCAGTGTGGATTTGGTAAAACAACTGAGCAAATGCTAAATGCAGATTGGCCCCAAATGTGGTTAAAAATAGGGATGGGCACAAAATTCATCATGATTTTTTCCCTGTTGGTGGTTTGTGAACTGAAGATCATTTTTTAAAAAAAATATTTTGTTTATAACTTTTAACTTTACAACAAGAATGGAAACTGGAAAATATTTTGAGGCAAAAGTATTACATTGCGTACGATAAATCACAACATCTTAACGAAGACCAAATAAACTAACATAAGAAAAACATTTTAAAATAGGCTATATCCTAAATTCTTCAACCCTAAATTTTTTTAAAAAAATTAATGTGAATACAGAGAGAGAAAGTAAAAGAAGTAAATCAAAACATTGCTATGATTTCTTTATATTTTTGAAGTATCAGTTGAGTAGGAGCAGACGATTTCGAAAGTGACACTTCAATGAAGGGCAGCCATTTAGCATAAAATAAAGGTTGAGATTTATAAGTATTAGTAGGTGGAATAGAGATTGCAATCTTTTCCATTGCATAGTACTCCCATACTTTAATATACCACTGATGGAGAGTGAGTGGGTTGACACTCTTCCAATTACTAGTAATAACAGCTTTGGCCACCATCAATAGGGTTGAGATCAGTTCTTGACACAGTTTTGGGACCTCTGTGTCTTTCCATAAATCTAGAAATACGATTTCTGGAGAAAAAGGTAAGTCAATATTCATAATTGATTTGATAGCTTGTAAAATTGTGACCCAAAATGTTTTAATCTTTTTACAGAACTACCAGCAGTGAAACTAATTTTCAGGGTCACCACAGCATCTCCAACATAAAGGTGAGTAGTTTTTATTGATATGATGCAATTTCACTGAAGATCATGATGGGTCTACTGTCACAGACTTCATGAACTTGAAAAGCAGTTCTTGGCAGTTTGTGATTAGAGCAGAAAGCAGGGGTTTAAAAGGAGTCTGAGTCCCTTTAAACCTTTGCTTTCTTTGCCAGCAAAAGCTGCAAAAACAGCTTGAACCATGGGGAATGCCTCCCTGTGACTCAGCTGTTTTTCAGGCTTTCTTGCATATCTCCTTTTAAGGGACTGCACAAGAAAAGGAAACAGCTGAGCTGCATGAAATGCCTCCCCACCGCTCAGCTTTTGGGAGGCTTTCTTTTAAATGGACTGCACAAGAAAGCAAAACAGCTGTTTTTCATGCTGTCTGCAAACCGTATTTAAAGGGTCTATGGTCCCCTTAAATGGGGTTAGCGGGGTCATGAACCACAAACTGGTTTCATTTGCAAACAAACCTTCTGGTTTGGTTAGGTTTCTGGTTTGGCTGCAAACCAACACAAACTGCATTTGTATGGTTCATGCCCATCCCTAATTAAAAAGTTCAACCTATCTTAAAAATAACTTCAAGCCCTCTAGGTTGGAGCCAGACTAAATTGGCAATTTCTACCAATTCTCCCTTTTCTCTGCAGTCTCTCATGTTGCTCCTCAGGGTCTGTTATCCCCCATGATCAGCATTTTATAGAGATCAGTGGGCTACAGTGGGAAGGGAGAGGCAGGAAAGGCCCATCTCACTGATAGAAAATTTAATCTAGATCCAACCATCTGAATGGGCCCTCAGAAGATAACTCACATTCAGCCACAGAAATAGTACAATGTGGTTACTTTGACTGCAATCAGATGTGCAGTTTGATCCATTGTTGTTGCTGTTCCCTTCTGGATTTAAAATGTGTGATCAGACCGCAACATCTGTCTGTTGTGCGCCAGTCATCTGCATCACATCCTGTCCTTTACTGCATGATTTTTGATACCTGTTAAAATCTGGTCCTTCTAGGCTGAGCTGGTTTCAAACCAAATTTCCTATTGTCTGATCGCACTGTTGCACACCCAAAACTGTATTTTCTTTATAAAAACCTTCAAAGAAAGACACCTCTGTACCTCAGCTTTTTCCTGTGCTTTGGGGTTGAGGTTAATTGAAAAGATTAGAGAGGGAGCAGTGAACTACATATCCCAGCAGACTCATCAAAGGACAAACTTTAAAAAAAATGGTTGACAGCCCCATGATCTACATTTCCCAGCACACTCAACAGTGCTTGTACACATGCTCAAAGGACAAACTGAAAAAAATGTCTGATTGCCCCACTCCCTGGCTGCTGGGTCTGATCGCTTAAGGACGGGGTGAAAGTGCTCTGAAGAGTGCTAAAAGAGGTGAGTCTGATCACAGTTCTCTGTTACAAGAAAACCTGGATCAATTAGAGCCGAGGCCACACCAGATCAAACTGCACATCTGACTGCAGCCTTTGACAGGCTAAGACTGGAGTAAAAACTTCACTCAGGCATGGAGCTAATTTTGTTATTTTGGACCAGCCTTTTTTACCAAGCCTGCCATAAAAGGTTCTCATGAACATTAAATGTCCATATAGAACCTAAGAAAACCACCTTGGAGCAGCTAAGAATGTTCTGTGTTATTCATTTTAATACAGTGTTCCAACTTCTTATATGCCCGGTGGCATATGTTTTAGAAACTACCTTGAAGTTGGAGGAAAGGCAGAGTATAAATGTTTTAAAATAAATAAATAAAATTTCTAAGGAATCTTTAGAAATGACAACTTTCCCCTCAAGGCTATCCTACAGAAACTGAATCTGGCAAACAGTCCTTCACTAGCACCCAAAGAATCATGTTAAATGGTATGAACCCAAATGGTTTCTAAAATTCTCTAACAGCAGTTTCCTGTGACACATGACAAACAGCTTTTGAAACTGAGGAGAGTTTTCTGTTGATCAAACTAAAAAAGGCAGAAATCTTACTGGGCATGAGTCAAGTAGATTGTGAGATCCTGACCGGTATTTAGATACTGCAGTTATTTAATAAGAGAAGACATGGTGCTAGTAGTAATGGCAAGTACTTAGGAAGCATTAAAAATCCTTCGATGAAAAAAGGGATGTTCTTTAGCTGCTGGGAAACTTGAAAGAATATGGCATCTACCTAGTCTTTGATGGTGGAGATGAAAGTGCCATCAAGTTGCAGCTGACTTATGGTGACCCTGTAGGGTTTTCAAGGAAAGAGATTACGAGAGGTAGCTTGCCATTGCATGCCTTTGTGTCACCACCCTGGATTTCCTTGGTGGTATCCCATTCAAGTACTAACCAGGGCCAACCCAGTTTAGTTTCCAAGATCAGTCTAGCCTGGGCCATCTAGGACAGGAAAGCCCACTGATACATGTTGTTAAAAAGTGTATTATGAAAAGAATAAGTGCTATCTGAAATACAGTAGCATTCTTGGATGCGAGGATTACTGAGCTTTCCCTTTTCCTCATGAAACCAGCATTCCTCTGCAACCCCAGGACAGTGGATTGGCAGGATTGTAGAACATGCCTGGACTAATAACCATGAAGGCCAGAAAAGTGTGCTGCAGAAAGCAAAGGGGGTGAAATAACACTCTCCTTTCCAGGGTTGGAAAGAATTGCCAGGAGCAGGGGAGCAAGGAAAATATTCATGCCTTCTGCTGGTAGATTATTGGATCTAACCCCAATGAGTGACAGCAGTTTAGCATACCTGAGTCTTAGGAGTTTATTATGCAGAAGGTTTTACTTGTTCTTTTATAATACTCTAAATTGTTCACATAAAAATTAATGTTTTAAAAAGTTGGAACAGCTTGATGCACACCTTAACATCTAGATGCACGCTGAATACTAAAAAATGTCATTTGAAGGTGAAAAGCATAAACAAAAATTGATTTATTAAGGCTTCACAATGTGAAACATTTTCAGGGCATAATTTTCAATTAATTTAGTCAAATGACAAGAAGTCAGCTGGTTATTATTTGTCCAAGTGGGAAGTTCAGTATCTTTACACTTAGTCATAATTAGTTTTAGCAGATTGCTTCAGGAACCCACCACTGAAAGGTCACAAGGTATGGATTAAAAAAAAGTCCTTTCTCTGTCATTTAAGGTGTGACTGACATAAAATTGGATGTCAGGCACAAATAGACATTTATTTCAACCCATCAAGAAATGTTCAACTACCCTGATACCTGGATGTTGGTCCAGGTGCTGAATGTCTATTGAATTTTTAACATATCCCAGATCCTTGTGAATTTGGGTATTTTTGATGTGCATTCATGCTTATTGTCTACAGAAACATTTCTTCTTTATTCACTCACATTGCTTTGTCACTCAAACATCTGATGTCCTTTTCTCTACATTTTGTTTATCTAAATATGATACTTCTTCAGTGGATACTGATGGCTGGGATGCTTCTACAACAATAGTTTCAGGAAGGTAGCCATGTTGGTCTACAGTGGAAGAGCTATATTGGACTCCAATAGTACCTTAGAAACCAATAAGAATTTTGGGGTATAAGCTTTTGAGAATTCCTCCAAAGGGTGCTTTGAGTTTCCAGAGCTTATACCCAGAAAATCTTGTTGGTCTCTGAGGTGCTACTGGACTCGAATCTAGTTGTTCTGTATCAATGAGTGACTTTTGATTGCTGGTGGCTGCTAGTTATTGGACACCCCCATGGTTTCTTGAAAACAAGAGGAAATTATTCAGTGATTGAAATGTAGATAACTAAGGAGACAGAAATGAAAACTTTTGCAGATGGCTGGCAAGAAGGCAGTTGTAACTAAAAGATAGCACTTCCACATGCATAAGGGCTCTTAGGCAAAACTTTAATCTTGCATACTTGGAAGTGCTAGCAGCAGATGAAGCAAGCGCTGCAGTGAAGGAAAGTCTCCACAGCAGCTGGAGAGAACTGTGAAGGGAACAATGCCAGAGGATTCAAGCATGACTCAGGATAGAGGGGCTCATATTAATTCAGGGATTCCTGGTCTATAAAGACCAAACCAGACAAGATACAGGTGAAATGTGAGAAGTCTTTTGCTTAAAACCTGAAGAAAACTGTGAAGATCTGAGAACCAGCATGGGGGAGGGATGTTTCACACCACATAATTCCTTCTGAAGAAAGAAAATCAGCTGGGAACATTTTGAGTGGAAACACAGCTAGCCAGGAGTATGTTAAAGCTCTTCCCTTACTGATTCTCCAGTCACCTTCAAAGTCAAGCATGGCAGCTTTGGGAGGGTGAATCATGGGAGTGCATTTTTTGACCCTTCATTGCTCCCTGCAATAGCCTCTGTCAGGCCTTTGGCAGAACTTTGCTGCACCTGGTGTTTATCAGTTTTTCACTCTGCTGTACATTTTCTATGCACCTTCTTGCTTTGTCTACCTTTTTCTATTGCTTTCTTGCCAATTTTATATGCTTGTCTCCAGGATGTTCCTGAGTTGCAGAGCATATGACATCTCCCTTTGACTAGCAAACGTAGCCCTTTTTGATGTCACATTCATTCCAGGAACTCATACTCCATGTGTGTAGCATAAGTGCATCTGACCCTCCTATTTCATATAAAGAACTGGATCCCTGAAAGAGAACATGCAAAACAGAAAAAGTAGTATTTTTATTTTGTTCCAGAAGATAGTAGAATAAATTGATAATTGTATACATGTATCTTTAGCAGGAGAAATTATTTGTTTTAATAGGAGAACAAATGCATGCCCTCAATAAGCACATGGCATTATTGTGTGCTAATTTAGGTCAGCTGTCTGCCCTCCAGTTCCAGCTGACTCAAATCAGCAGCTTTTTATCTAGCTCATACTTAGAAAGTGAAATGCTTCCCAGCTCATTCATATATAATTCCCCAGTTTAATGATTCACCTTCATCTAGAATGTTAGCTATTCAGAAATGAGGGATTAACCAGTGCAGAACCATCTCACTGTATTTAGAGTCTTTATTACTGTGATAAAATGGTTCCTCGCATCACAAGCAATCTGTGTAAAATTCATAGTTTTTGTGGGAACTTTTAATGTGTACTCAGAGGTTGGCTTTAGAATTGCCTTTTCTGATAGGATACACCACAGTGAACCCAGTTTTACCAGATTAGGCTCAACTGGAAATCCAGCTACTCTGTAAGAACATTCTTTGATACATTTATGGCAGCCTTGGGGAACACAAATGTCTCTTTCTAAGAGATAACAGGATGTCATGAAGAGGGAATATTCAAATTTAGAGAAACTACTAGAACTCCTTGGAAAAATCCTAAGGAGAGGGTAGAGAAATGGTTTGAACAAGAATGGAAAAGGGGAGGGTTTTGTTTTTTAATGGAAGAGGTGCTGCTATGTGAAAGATAGAGGCTTGAGATTATCCAAGGAGCAAGGTTAAAAGTCAATAACTTCTGTGACTTTAGTTGCTAATTTATATCTAGAATTAAATTCAGAGTCAATGGAAAAGGAATTGATTACTCTAAACATTTATTTATTTGCTAAGATGTTGTCAATAGATATGTGCTACACATTTTTTCTTTTTGTAATCAGTACTTTTATATTTATTTATTTATTTATTTAAAACATTGCTATGCTGCCTTTCACCCAAATAGGGTCCCAGGTGGCAAACATCAATGCATTAAAACATTTAAAACATTAAAACTGCATTTAAATGTATATGTAAAATATTTAACTATACAATAAATATATATAAACACAAAAACACAACACAGCCAGGGAATAGGACCAATAAGAGTTTACTGGGGGTATGCAAACTACCTTGGTAGCCGAGGATAGCTTGATCTCATCAGATCTCAGAAGCTAAGCAGGGTCAGCCATGGTTAGTATCCGGATGGGAGACCAACAAGGATTACCAGGGTTGCTACACAGAGTCAAGCAATGACAAACCACCTCTGAATGTCTCTTGCCTTGAAAACTCTATGGAGTTTCCATAACTCGCTTGCAACTTGACTATAAAAAAAAAAGCCAGACAAAACAAGTCTTCACCTTCTAGTGGAAGTCAATGACAGAGAGTTCTAAACTGAGAAGACCTTTCTTCAGGTTATTATCACCTGTCTATTGTCAAGATTAAGTTTCAGCTTGTTAGTCATCATCATCAAAATTGCCTATGGGTACCTGCTCACAGTTTCCACAGCTTCTTAAGTAGAAGATAATTTTGTATTCAATATGTGTAAATTTGTGATCTTTCTGCAAACCCAAACTTGCCCACTTGTAAGCAAGGGGAGAAGAAAAACATTTTTAGTTCTAGAAAGAATCAATCTGCTATTCTCTACTTTTTTTAATCATTAATTTTATTGAATTAAATTTGCAGATGAAAAGCAAACAAACATATCAGATTACACAAGATAAGAAGTAGAATATTTAGAATAAGTAGATAACAATCAAAACTGGGGGTAGACACATAACTTTTTGTAAATTCTAGTATGATAAAGATTCTGTACATAGAAAAGCTAGCTGACTATTAGAGTCTTAAAATATATACTGAAGTAATGTAGTGATATGATCAGAACAGAGTTACTCAACCAGCTTACTACAGAGTCAGGGAAATTAGGGAGCGTAATGTTTAAGCATAGAGTAGTTTGAGGTATATCTGTTTGTGTGGTTGAATGTCATTCTCTGTTATTGTTTCAAAGAATAGGAACCATTTTGCATAGAAGGTGGATTTCCTAGGAAATTGTTCCACATGATGTAAGTGATCCATGATTTTCTCTAGTATGAACAGGTCCCAGACTTTTGTGTACCAGAAATCGATTGTAGGGGCTAGGTGAGATTTCCACCTCGAAGCAATACAGGAGCGTGCTGCTACAATTAGACTTAAGCTCTTTTCTGATGAATGGGATGTGGAGGTCTTGCCAGATGTTAAGGAAAAGAAATTCTGGTTTAAGTGGTACTTCATAGTCTGTGATGGATTTTATTTGTCTCAGCACTTCTTGCCAAAAAGATTCTATGATTGGGCACTCCCACCAACAATGAGCATAGGTTCCAATATTTCTGCAATTCCTCCAACATAGTGGTGAAGATGACGATGATGAAAGTGCAAGTTTCCAAAGGGTCAGATACCAATGGGTAATTATTTTGTATGACTGTAGTTGTGTATTAATAATTGGCGAGGTGAGCATAGGTGAAGCATGGGTAATTATTTTGTATGACTGTAGTTGTGTATTAATAATTGGTGAGGTGAGCATAGGTGAAGACCAAACTTGTTCCCAGATCTCGTCTGTTAATGTAAAACCACAGTCTGATTGCCACTTATTGCGGAAAGGTAATACAGTAGTGCTATGAAGACCTAGTAGGATAGTGTAGATCTTGGATATCAATCCTCTAAAGGAGTTTTCAGTGGGTTCAAAGAGATTCTCAAAAGGAGTCTTAGCAAGTTTTTGGGAAGATGCATTTTTGATAGTTGACATCACATGATTGAGCTGCATGTAGAACCGTGGGATGTTGCTTTTCAACTTTTGTTCTAGGAGATGTTTTGGAAGCAGGCCCTCTGAGTTTGAAATGTCCTTGATATATGTTAAATTTTCTCACCTAAATTTCCTGGCTATTAGGTGTCGTTCCCCGGGGGAAACCAGTTTTGGAACAAAAATACAGATTGGTCAGATAGTTTCAGAAGAAGTTTATGTCTATGAGTGTCTCAGATGCGGAGAATAGATGATAGGAAGATATTGGAGTGAATTGATTTAGGACGTGCCTGTGGTTCATTCCAGATTACTTCTTGGATAGTTTTGGGAAACAGTAGTGGATAAAGTGGTTGGACCCAAGTAGTTTGGTCCCCATGGCATATCATCTTGATTATGGAGGATAGCATCATAGATGTGTAATAAAATAATAAGTTTGGGTAGTTAAGACTTCCTTGAGAGTGACTTTGTTGAAGAATTTTGAAGCTCGTTCTCTGTTTTTTGTTTTGCCACAAAAAGATGTTGAGTGTCCTTTGCCATTTGTGGATGAGAGAAGCAGATAAGCCAAGTGGGATTGTTCGAAATAGAAAGAAAAACTTTGGAAATATAAATAATTTGATTAAGTGGAGTCTGTCCAAGAATGAGAAGGTTTTCTTGTTCCAAGTTGCAAGAGTTGATTGTATTTCTTGGTATGTCTTTAGGTGATTTTGCTTAAGCAAATCTTTAAGGTTGCTCAGGATGTGAGTACCCAGATATGGTAATGAGGTTGAGGTCTATTGATATTTGAATTCTTTACGTATCTCTTGCTCTGTAGATGATGGAAGGTGTAATGGCAAGATACAAGATTTTTCTTTATTAACCTTGAGGCCCGATATTTGTCCAAAATCATCAAGATGCCATTGGAGATTTTGCAGATATATTTTTGGATGTGTTAAAAAAAGAAGCATATCGTCTGCAAATAGATTAAGTTTAAACATATGGGGACCTATTGGGATTCCAGTGATGCTGATATCTTGACGTATTCCTGCAGCCAATGGTTCTATAGCTATCGCAAAAAGTGCCAGTAACAATGGGCATCCTTGCCGAGTTTCCCTGCTTAAGTTAAATGTTGTGGAAGTGACATTGTTAACCTTAACTTACACTGATATGACCTTTAGAAAAAAGTTGACAAATTTCATGTGTTTTAGTAGCTCAACCAGGTAATTAGTTTCTAATGAATCAAACACCTTCTGTATATCAAGGGAGAGAAGAACCGCTTCCAGCTTCATAGATCCACATGCAGATATTATGTTTAATGCTTTGTGTACATTCACCATAAGATCTCGTCCTGGTATAAAGCCTGATTGGTCTTGGTGGACATAATCCATTATGATGGAGTTAAGGCGTCTGGTAATAATTATATGAAAATCTTGTAGTCCTGGTTGAGCAGGGAGATTGGGTGATAAGAGACTGGGTTCGATGGATCTTTCCCAGGTGTGGGGATTGTAATAACAGAAGCCAAATTCCATGAAGGGGATAAAATGCCTGTTTGAAGGATGTCATTGCATGTTTTGGTTAATAGTGGAACTAGAACTGGTGCAATTTTTTTATTAAATTCGGATGGGAATCCATCAGGTCCAGCCGTTTTGTTGTTTTTCAGTGCCTTGATTGCATCAAAGACTTCTTGTTGGTCGATCTGGTTCTCCAGTAAATGACAATGTTCTTCCGTAAGTTGTTTAATATATGGGTTTGAGGCGAAATAGTCCGTAATTTTGGACGATGATGGATTTGAGGTGGAGTATAGTAAACTGTAGAATTTTAGGAATATCCCATTTATATCCGTAGATTTCTTGTATATCTTGCCTGTCGTATCTCTAGCTGACATGACTGCTATGGATGTTCTGCGATCTTTTATTTTCCAAGAAAGGAGTTTCAGGGATTTTGAAGAGTTAACCCAATGTTTTTGTTTTAGGTAAAGAAGGGTTTTTTGGATATCAGTGCTTTCTATAGACTCCAAGAGTTTATGTTCCGTGATGAGTTTTCTATAAGTTCTCTTGCTTTCTGTTAGTTTGTGTAGAGATCCCAGAGTTTTGAACTTGGACATTAAGTCAGTCTTGAGTGATTCTCTATGCTTTTTCAAGTAGGATGCCAGTGAGATGATTTGTCTTCGTGTGACCATCTTAAGAGCATCCCATATAGTGGAGAACGAGACATCTTTGGTGCAATTGGAATGAAGATATTGTTTAAGGGTGTGTTCCATTTTATTGATGGCTTCTTGAAATAAGAGATCTTTGTTTAAAGTCCATTGTCTAGCATTTGGTACATCCATGTTGGTCTTCAAGAAGCATTGGACCCATGCATGGTCAGTCCAAAGTATCTGTCCAATTGTGGTGTCTGCGATTGCATCATTCAAGGTTGAGGAAATAAGAATGTAGTCTATACGAGTGTATATTTTGTGACGTGGTGAACAGTAAGTATAATCTTTAGCTGAGGGGTTGGTAGATCTCCATGCATCAATTAGAAGGTGTTTTTCCAATACATCTTTCATTTTGGTGAAGGAATTGAGTTTCTTCTTTTGTTGTTTAAAATGTTGTGTACGATCTAAAGCAGTGTCCATAATAAAGTTAAGATCTCCACCCAAGATTAGGTCTCCCTTCTCTACTTCTTTCTAGTGGTGGTAGAGAGAAAAATCATTGGAAAAATGTTTTCTTTGGATATGTGAACATACTTGAGTGCTCCAGGACTTTCATGATCTGGGTAGCCTGGAAAGTCCGTTTTACCACAACCACTCTTGAAATTAAAAAGCCCTGTTTGTAATGTGTGCTTTAAATTTCTTTTTTTTTAAAGCAACCAAAGTCACTTAAACCAGGCATTTCCAAAACTTTTTGTGTGTGTGAGATAACACTCTTTGCAGACTCAGACTATATATGATGCTTCCAGACCTGTGTGTTTAAACCCACACTCATGTTTCACTCAGCTGAGATGTGGGTTCTGCACTCTGAACCATGTGTTATTTTTCATCCATAGGTCAGAACTTTCTCCCACTTTATACACACTTTAAGCAGATCTGGGTTAAAGACTGCCACTGTCATAAGGAGACTGTTTTATCATAACTGCTCTATAAAAATAGCATTATTTGCATTTTGAAATCTGTCCATTAAATCAAGATTATGATGAATTCATTATTATTTTATTTACCAAACTAAAATACCTTCTATTGTTGAAGATATTGATTTTATTAGAGTTTAATTTCAATAATGAAATAATGTGATTTCTTGTAAGGAAACTCTTTTCAACATGTTTAATACATTCTTAATTGTTTTTCTTTGTTACTAATGTCACATTACAGATTACTAGCTGCATAGCATGCGCATTGCTATAATGCATGGTATGAACAGTGCTGTTGACAGGAAGAAGGAGGAGGAGGAGGAAAAGGAAGAGATTGGATTTATACCCCAGCCTTCATGACCCAAAGGAATCTCAGAGCGGCTTACAATGTCCTTTCCCTTCCCCTCCCCACAACAGACACCCTGTGAGGTAGTTGGGGCTGAGAAAGCTCTTTTGAGAACAT
This sequence comes from Gekko gecko, assembly GCA_029375565.1. Lineage (NCBI taxonomy): Eukaryota > Metazoa > Chordata > Lepidosauria > Squamata > Gekkonidae > Gekko > Gekko gecko. The sequence goes on from JAPDNY010000004.1 coordinate 120,716,841, forward strand.
GAGAGAACAGCTCTGACAGAACTTTTAATTGACCCAAGATCACACCAGCAGCTTCATGTGGAGGAGTGGGGAATCAAACCCCATTCTCCCAGATTAGAGTCCACACTCCTAACCTCTATACCAAACTGGCTAACCAAATTTCACTAACCAAAGAAAGATTTAATTAGTGAAATACTCACCAACAGTCATTTTAAATGTGTCATTATAAAATAACATACTACAGCAGAAGAAAATGCAGGACTAAATTAGAAATGATTTGTTTCTTGTTATGTTGGGAAGGGAGGAAGAGGATTTTACCTGTAGAAATATACATGAATGTTTTGGGGAAAAGATGAGAAAGTGAACAGACCTTTACAATTAATACTAAATGGACCTTTATTGAGCATTGATTCATAGAAAATCAAGATGGAAAGGCACAAAAAATGCAATGCAATGCAGTACACAAAATCAGGGAATGCTATAGGAAAAAATTAAACATGCAAAATAATGGAATGCCATGAAAATCAATCAAGCAGTTCCTAGGGAAGCAGTCAAATTAAGCTGAATGTGTCTGCCCAGGCCACTCCAAGCAAACCCAACCATAGGTATATGGATAGAGTTCCCAACAGAAAAGGAAAAAGGACAAGGAGCAGAGGAAATAAACAGATTGGGGAGGGAAGGATAAACTCAAAGTGGGGAATCGAATAGAGGGAGGAAATATGGTGATTCAGGAAATGGTATATTATAGCTTAAGCAAGAAGGGTGAAGAGAAAAAGGATTAGGAGATAAGCAATGTGAAGCTCTCAAGCTGTTTGGGAGAAAAGGGAAAAGGGGAGGAAGCTGCTGGTGGAGTGAGAGATCACTGGAATAGGGCTCTGGGAAACTGAAAATGGGCAAGGGGACTGAAGGTGAGGAAGTGGGGACCTGGGCTGAGAGTGAGAATGGCTAGACTGAAGAAAAGGATGATGGAAAGAGAAGACTAGAGAGAGGGGGAGACTGAGATAGAGAAAGCGACAGAAAGTTACATACATTGCCTGATCCTGAAGCATGAACATTATCAAGAATCATAGAGATGGGTTCTGGTTTAAGCATCTCACTGCTTGGCTGCACCCTGTCTCACTCTGATGGGGGGGAGCCGAAACTCGGCTGATGGGAAGGGTCTGAGTTCGTCTTGGACCCTCCTGCGATCTCTGTAGGAGCTGAGGAGAGCCTCTTCCAAGGTGGCGGCCAAGGAATTGAGGCTCACCTTCTTCCCCGAAAGGTCCCATCGCCACAGAGTCAGCATGGCGCCGAGAGATGACTGCCGGACGAGTAGACATGGTCAAAAGTTTTGAAATGCTTCTAAAAGACTTCCAAGGCTTCAAAGCGTGAGTTAAGCAAAGCTCAGGTGATTAAAAGCATCTACAAGAACCTTGGTAGCAATTAGAAGCACCTAAGTGTAAAGCGGCATGGGAGGGAGGAAACTCAAGAATCCCCCCCCACTTAAAGTAAGGCAGTTTTAAAACGGGATTTAAAGACTTTCTGAACTAAGCGAAATGCATCAGAATATCAGCGAAATTGAAAACTGCATAATATCGCAAAGCGTTATTCACTCAACGTTTACTTTGTTTTGGGAAACTTACTTCTTGTTGCTATTATGGCTGGGAGAGGGTGGAAGGCGGGTCTGGAGAAAAAAATGCAAACTGGAAATCGCCAACCAGCGACTCCCTCCCACAACCAGGAAGTAACAGCAGATATGCCTACACTACTGGTGTGTGCATTGTGCCCTCTAAAGGAACAGATGACTAACCTCAGCCTTAAAATGGATAATTTGCAGAAGCAAATGTCCCAAATAGATAAAAGGACTTCCATGACTGAAAAGACATTAGAAAAGATGGAAAAACAGACTGAGAGTATTAATAAAAGAGCGGATGAAGCGGAGAAAGAGAGATCCTCCAATAAAACTCAGTTAATACAGCTTCAGCTGGAAAGATCCATGTACATTTTACACTTCCAAGGGATCCCAGAAGAAAAGAACGAAGATTTGAAGGCTCTCTTAGCGGAGACTTTGGCTCCAATAATGGATTACAAACAGGAAGACTTAATGAAGGAGATGGACTGGACCTACAGAACTTATCCAGACTTTATAAAAAAAAAATAAACTCCCAGGAGAAATATGTTTGAAATTCACGAGATGGCCTACCAGAGATCTGGTGCTGAAATCTACACAGGGAAACCCTTGAAAAATCAAAAATGAGGAGATAAATCTATGCAGAAGTAGATCTGTGGAACCCCACTCTGATCTATAGACCCCTGAACAAGTTAAAGAGTAATTTTAACAGCACACTGTGAAGACATGCTTATCCTGTAACATTTCACTAATGCCAAACTCTACGATGATTGTACAGCTTTATCTTGATCTCACAAGAGTTCAGTGCCTCAAATTCATTGCTGTACAACAACATAATTTATAAGGTGCATTTCCAGATATCTATCCAGTCCATCACACACATTGTTCTTAAAGACTGCCAGTGAGGGGGAGCTCACCATCTCCCTAGGCAGCTGATTCCACTGTTGCACAACTCTTATTGTAAAAAAGTTTTTTCTAATATCCAGCCAGTACATTCCTGCCCTTAATTTAAACCCATTATTGTGCATCCTATCCTCTGCTGCCAAAAGGAACAGCTCCCTGCCCTCCTCTAAGTGACAACCCTTCAAATACGTCAAGACAGCAATCATGTCCCTCCTCAACCTCCTCCTCTCCAAATTAAACAGACTAAACATTTATTATGATTTGAGTTTTATCTATAGATGTAATAAATCTGTCTACACCTTGAGTTTTCAGATATGATTTGCTCTTTCTCCTGTACTAGAGTCACATTTTCTTTGATTTGCTTCCTTTTTATTGTACAAATGGACAGAAAGATGGCTAAATAAAGAAACTGATATATTTTGCTGATACCGATTACTTGAACCTCCTTGTTATCTTGTGTATTTATAACAGTAATCATGCATACATGTCTGGAACAATCTTCTCAAGTAATCTGACCTTTTTTGATTGTTTTAGCAAGGTAGGCATTTCATAATGTTGGAACACCTGTGCTCCACGAAACCCTTGATATTTCAATAATTAGCTTTCTGCCCTGTATGCATGAAAGGTTGGGATCCTTTATTTTGCAGGAATTACTGAATTTCTAAAAAGTTTTGATGAAAGCAGAAGTTATTAACCATTGGTGGTAGTTTCTGATGACCAAAGCTGGTCTCCTGGTATTGCAATTCATATGACATAATCCAATAATTATGGATTATTATATCCAAACATAGTATAAATGAATTATAAGGAAGCAGCAGTGTAAGAAGAGATCCAATCCAAATAATTTGGTGGTACCATAATATGCAATTTCCAAATGTAGTTTAGAAATCTAAATGTAGTTTAGAAATGTAGTTTATTAGTCAAAAATAAAACTGAGCTGGCATGGGATTGCAAGATAAACCAAGGATTAAAAGGATAGGCGTGTCCCGATGTGGAGGGTGGAGCCCAGGAACCCAACGCTGCAGGCCCTAGGGGGAAGATGTCAGAAGTGATGGCGGACTGAGCACCTCTCCAAAACGGCCCTTACTGGAGCACGGGTCCTGAGACGTGGGGGAGGCCATCCGGAGAATCTGGACAGGCAGAAGACTGCTTGCACTCACCCCGCTGGAATCGCCCTGAGGCCACAGTGGTGGACAGTGACCCGGCTGGGCCTGAAGCTGGGAAAGGGCCCCGAGGGGTTGGCTGAACATCATGGCATTGGAGAAGTGCCTGGGAGAGCAGGCAGAGCATCACGAGGCCAGGAAGATGTCAGCTGTTGAGAAGCCAGGGAAGTGCCACACCCTGACTCAGCACCGGTGGTTGCCACAACAGGCCCTGCCCAGGATGGAGGAGGGGAGAAGTCGAAGCCAATCATCTGAGTGGCTGGAGGAAGAATGGGCCAGGGAATAAACAAGGAGCATGGGATATGGGGCGGAGGGCGGGACATGGGCTGAATGCAGGAATAAAAAGTGGGGAAGAGGAGAGGCCAGGGTGTAAGCCGGAGTGGAAAGTGGGTGGCCAGAGATCCTCTGAGAGAGAGAAGCAGAGGAAGCAGAGGACTGGCGGGGCCTCAGCCTGGGCAGCAACTGCCTCTACAACCTCACCTCTTTCTAGAGCTCATTGTATTGCTTTTACAATGGACTTTTCTGCTAGTAAATAAATAAAACTGAACCCCAAATGCCCCATGTGTTGATACAGTAATGAATAATCTAAATTAAAGGAGAACATTTTCTTGAACATCCTGAGGTATAAGGAGGCAGCACCCATGAGAAAGGAAACAGCAAATGCTATTCCTGTCCCCCTAGGTTCTAGGCCAGACTGCCGCTGTGGCATAAAATCAGAGGCAAACATTTTGCTCTCACACACTGCTATGACAGCAGTGTGACCCATGGGGGAGCAGTGGAGATAGGTGCTGCATTCTCTCTCTCAGACACCAGACAGTCTCTGTCAATTTCCCCCTAGTTTCTTTCATCAAAGAGATAAAATAGATTTCTCCCCATCCCCACAATGAAGATGCCCCACCAGAAGAAACTGGATTTCATGTCGTTTATTAATTAGCATCTGCTCTGCACCTTATCAAGTTCCCCAAAGGCATACCAGTGTTACAGGTAATTGCATCCTGGCTCCAGCAAAGAGTGGCATTTTATCTGCCCTTAGCTTTTCCTAGTCTGCATATGAATAGAAAGCCAAGAACAGTTCCTCCACTATCATTCACACACACCCATACCAGTCAGCACTAGTCTTTCAAACAGTGAAGTGGGAGGGCTGGCTCAGTGGTAGAGCACCTGCTTTACATGCAGAAGGTCCCAGCATCTCCAGTTAAAGGATTTGGCAGGAGGTGATGTGAAAGAATTCTGCCTGATATCCTGGAGAGCAGCTGCCACTCTGTGTAGACAATACTGACTTTGATGGACTAAAGGTCTGATTCAATATAAGGCAGCTTCAAATGTGTATGTGTGTCCCAGTTCCTTGGGGTTCCCTTCCCAAAGCCCCCTGATGAGGTTGGTTCAAGAAGCCTGTCTCCATCATACATCGTTTGAAGGTGTTTGCCACCTTTAAACAGTATATTAACCTATTAAATTAGGGCCTAACCAGTAGAGATGCTGCAGATTTCTCAGTGAACCTTTTCAGCAGTTGAACTTAGCTTGTTTAACAGTTCCAATCAGAATGAGCCAATCAATGATATGTTAGGACTGGACAGGGCTTTTTTTTTTCTTTTTTTTTTTTTGGGGGGGGAAACCCCTCTCTAGAGGGAAATGAAGTTTTCAATCTGTATACTGAAAACTTATGAACTTTTAAACATTATAAAAAGAATTTTGTTGAAGAGGTTCTGGAACTCCGTTCTAGCACATTCCCCCAGAAAAAAGTCCTGGGTGTGGACCAAGCAACTCAAACAGCGGTCAGACAAATTTGTAACTGCCTGATCATTTCTACCCCCCCCCCAGCTAAGCTTCCTCACAAACCTTGTTCTTTGCATCCCTGCCTTCAGAGGTGAACCAGGTTGCAGCCAGATACAAGACTTTTTCACCAATTATGGCATTTGTCAGTGGAATGCACATCCCCATGAGGCTCACCTGCTCCCTACTTTATTTTCTTTTAGGCACTAGGCCAAAAACTTTCTTTCTATCATGCTTTTAATTGATCTCTTAACATCATTTAATGCCATTTTTATAACCTGTTTTTTAGCCTGAGAACTGTTTGGGGACTTTTTAAAGCTGATCAGTGTTTTATGCACTTTTTATTGCTGTGTTTTTATTGTGAACGACTTTCATTGTGCTGACCTGGATAGTTTAGATTAGCTCCATCTTGTCAGAAACTAAGCAGGGTCAGCCCTGGTCAGTATTTGAATGGGAGACCACCAAAGAATACTGAGGTAGTTGCACAGAGGTAGGCAGTGGCAAAACACCTCTGAATATCTCTTGCCTTGAAAACCCTTTGAGGCCTCCATAAGTCAGCTGTGACTTGATGGCAAAAGAAAACAAAAAAATATTTTGCTTTATATTTAAAGCTTCCTCAAGTTGTCTGGAACGGCAGCAGCACAGGCATTTCCTAGAGAAATAGCAAATAAATAAATGTCCCAGCGTATAGATGAAAAACCCATGCATACACACACTGGTATGCTTCTCCCTGCTAATTCTGGTTCCTCCACACATAAACGGGAGGAACCATTCATAGGTGATGGCATTTTAAAGACAGGCCCCAACTGGGCCTGCGTTTCCTGTAAATTGCTGTTCCCAGCCTTCCCCAGCATGACTTCCTGCCAGGTTGATGAGAATTGTATTTTTTACAGCTTCCTAAATTGAATCAGAAGGCTGAGAAAAATACTATTCCACTTAACACCAGCAATTCTTAAGTTCTGAGCATGTGCCAAGAGCAGCTATTGGCTGGCTGCCTATGAATGCTGCCAATTGTGCAGATGCAAATGCATTCAAAATACAGCTCATTTTAAACTGCAAACAGATCAGTATAGGGTACTTGACCCAACAGAAGCAGGCACTTGTGGGCAAGGCAACCGCAATTTTTGAGCATGTTATATGCAAGGATTGCAGCATCATTAGTCCTATATCCCATGCTGATTTTCTCATGCATTTTTTTTAACATGAACTCTGCTAATGGTTTCTTCCTGGTATTATATATCAGACAACTTATCTTCTTTGCCAAATTTCCCTCCCCTAAGGCAGAAAACCAAATCAAGATTTTATCTTCATAGAAGGAAAAAACATATCAATTGAATTTTGAATTATGACTATTTTGACTGGCATAGAATACTGCCTTGATCCTAATGACGGTGTGTATGTGTGTATGTGTCATAATAAACCACTTCCTGCTGATAGCTGCCAGAACTCTCAAAGAGGTAGAGTTGCCAGGTCCAGCAGATGAGCAGGTGGGGGATGGATGTGCACTTACCAGGAGCAGGGTTGGAAGAAGTGAGAAATAAATGTGATGTGCCTACATCACCTGGAAGGGACATAGGCATGTTGAGGATGTTGGGGGCAATGTGCTGGTTTGTGGGTAAAGCCTCTATGGTAGAATTAGTTTCTAATGGTAGAGTTTTGCCCAAAAAACAGTGCCCCCCAACATCACTGACATATCTATGTCACTTCCAGATGATGTAGGTATGTCACATTTATTTCTGGCTTCTTGCCGGTTTGGGGGGATAGTTCCCCCCAGCAGCAAGCTGGCCGGTGGTAGAGAGGAGTGCCAGAAACGGGGGACCCCTGCCTGCACCAGGGGGTCTGGCAACCCTACAAAGAGTTCGGACATAAGGGCTCACTATAAGTTAAATCTAAATGTACTCCTTAAAGCACAGGCTACAGGCCACTGTGTTGAATCATAAGCCATGATCAGATGGGCAGTTTGGCCCGACACAGCCACTCCTCCCCTCTGGATCAAGTGGGAGCAGTCAGACAGTCACATCTGTCAGGTGTTCCCCAGCCATACTTATCCCATCATAGGATTATTTGGAACCAGGTTAAAAAGGCACCACATCACAAGTGGTGTTTTTGGGGAGCGCATGCAGAATGGATTTGACAGTCTGAGCCTGCAGATCTGTTCTGCTGCTAGGGAGGTCATTTTTTTTTAAATGCCTATGTGCGCATGCATGAATTTTGGAAATTTTTTTGCAGTGCGCTCTGTGGCTGAGGCACTGCAATAATGTGGATGCTTTACCATGGGATGTCCCCGTGGGTAACCTGCAGCAGGGGGTGCTGTGTGGCTATGCCCCCCAACACTTTAAACTGGTTCAATTAGAAGTGGCACTATATCACGCCAAACTGCCAGTGTCACCACGATGATACTTAAACCTCCAATTGCCAGTCATTTTCTGATTAGTGGGCATGCATGTGTGTTTACACAAATATCTTCTTTATAAAGATACTGGTCCTATGGGATTCTCTGTATTGGAATCAACTTCTCTGTTCTCTCTGTGGTATAAAACCATCTAGAAAAGGACCCTAATTAAACATGACATAATTTATTCCTTTTGCAAGCCTATAAGTCAAGGTGTCTTCCCTAAGTTATCAAAGCAATGACATTACCCATCTAAATATAAGTCAAAGTAGATCTTCCTGGGAGAGATATCAAAAAGCTGCCACTAGTCACATAGGAGAGTACTAACTATCTCCAGTAATCTAGCTAAATTACAAAGGAGATAGTAAATAGACATTCATTAACAGATAAGGTATTACTAATGTGAATGGAGAAGAAACATGAAAACAAGTATGAAGGAAATATTAGTTGACTATGGGTGCGTTCAGACGGATCTTTTGATCCACCATAGGAACGACTCCCTTGCGGATCAAAAATGCATGACCAGACAGAAACATCTGGGAAATATTCCGGTCCCATAGGCATCCCATTCTGCTGCGCCTCCAATCCTGATTTAAAAAGAAGCAGTTTCAATGTAGGGTTTTCGCTTACCCGCATGACAACTGCAGACTTTCTTCCATCTGGTCACTCCATTAGCGTGTGATGCTCCCGTTGGCTCGGTCTGACGTCAGACCGAGCTGACGGGGGTGCGATTTTAAAAAAATTGAAACCCCATGTGCGCTTTAACGAGGAAATGCATTCAGCGATAAGCGCTATGAGGAATGTAATATTCATGCTTATTTATTTTAGGGACAAGATGTTACTGCGATGGGAGATGGAGGGGGGGAAGGACTGTTCTAACTTGCAAAATAGTCCCTCCATTGATCATGATGGCGATGGCAAGGGGGAGGACTGGGACTTATTCTTTCCATCCCTGCAAGTGCAGGAGGAGGAGACGGAGGCACAGCCTTGCCTATGCACATGTACAAAACTTTTTAAAAAAATCCTCGGTGGATGCCGTGTAGACAAATCACGGCGGGAACAACGCGCGGTGAGGCTATTTCACGGGGGGGGGCGTCTGGTCGTGCTAGGTTGGATTTAAAAAATCAGGATAAAATTTTAGGAGTGCTCATGGCGGGATTGACTGGCCGTCTGAACGCAGGGTATGAAAAGTAATTTGGTCTGTCCATATGTGTCACAATATCGTATTTGCTGGATTTTTGTATTGCAGAGAACTGTAAGATTATAAATTGAAATCTCAAACTTGGTGTCTTCAAACCAGTACAATATTAAGAACACAAATACATTAAGGGCAAATCTAGTAGTTAAATTCAGTTGTAATATGTTGCAGTTGTCTATGACAGACTTTATGTTATCTGTTCAGGATTTGTGAAGAAAACTTAATTATAAACCCCAAGAAAAATGTATATTTTTGAGAACTCCCTTACATGCATATAAAAAGGCAAAAATGCTCTTTACTATCAAAGGCTTTTGAGAAAACATACAGAATAGGTTTGCTTTCACATACATACATTTGCTACTCTTAATACAACACAAAGGATATGATTCGAACATCGCTTGCCATCTTGTCCACTCTTTTGTAGTTGGTATTTGTTATCAGGACGAGGAGCATTTAATCTGTGCTCTACTTACATTAGCATGCAATCATTTCCTGATGTCGTAGCAAGACTTTCTGTTATTTTGACCAATTTGCATTGCACACAGTAAGGCTGGTAGTTCTTCTGAAAGCTAAATTTCTCCCTGAGGCAAGTCATTCATCACCTCACTAATATTTCATCTTGTTCTCATTCTTGACTTTCAAATTATGCTCTGTCATACAGCAATTTCAACATAATTGATCATTTTCTCTACTTGTTGCCCTCCAGTGGTCCCAGTACAGAGTGCCTGGCCTTCTATCCACTAGGAGATAAGTTCTTTGAAGAAATAGTCAGCCAGGGACTAGACAAGGTGACACCTCATCTCATTTAGATTGTATTTGCCTTAGAGATGAACTTCCACAACAAAAATCAGAACCAATATTTTGTTTGGAGATCTATTAGCTTTTTTCTAGGTGGCACATCTGCTGACTGATCAGTTTCAAAGTGTTTGGTTTGGTAGTCATCTTGGAATTTTATATCCTCTAAATGATATGTTGGCTTGTGAAAACTTTGCTACCTCACTCTTTTAATTGACCACACACATACAGCCTCCAGGCCTCCCTCTACTGGCTCTCTATCTACAAGGAGATAGCTTCTTTGAAGAAATGCTCACCAAGAGACTAGAGAAGGTGTCACCTCATCTCAGGATGATGTAGTAGTTTAAGTGTTAGACTTTGACCTGGGAGACCCAGGTTTGACTTGCCACCCTGTCATGGAAACCTCCTGCAAACTTTGGACCAGTCATACATTCTCAGCCTAACTTACCTCACAGGTTTGTTGTGACGATAAAATGGAGGGGGGAGAATGTTATAAGCCACTTTGAGTTCCCAATGGGAGAATAGTAGGGTATAAAAGAATGTATTAAATATATACATATTCAGGTCCCCTCCCCCCCCATCTTTTTTCCTAGCTGCTTAGCTGAACAATCCTTTGTTTTGTTGATAATTTAAAGGGTAGTCTTAACAGTTACACCCTTCTAAGACCTTTTACTTCAGTGGATGTAGAAGGTTGTAACTCTGTTTAGGATTGCAGTGTCAGAATGTCATCTGTCATTTTCTTAATTGTTGTAAACTGTAAAGAGATTACCCTGACATCACATCATTTCTTCTAAGACCACGCAGAGTGTGTGTGGGGTGGGAGGAGTGGGTTCCTATATTCTTCTCCCCATCCCTGTTTTCAAGAGCCCGAGCCCCCAGTATTTGGGCTCTTGAAAAAAGCTGTGTGGGTGGTAGTGGTGGAAGGATAGGCACCATTCCTCCATCCCAGTACAGAGTCCAGATCAGGATTGGGCCCCTGCAGCATTTGTAAGCAGAGGGAATTTTGTCCCTGTGATTGTCTCAGGAATGCTGCTACATCTAGTGTGACTCTTAGAATGAGAGTCTTGAAACATTATTTCAGTAGTAATTTGAGCACCAGGAGAAATGGGGGCCCATTCTGCATCTAGCATTTGCTCTGTTGTTTTTCTAAACCCACATTGGAACAGAAAAAGATGCGGCTCAAAACCACATTCAAATACCCTGGGCCAATGCTGTACTGACTGCAGAGTCACCCCTGAGTGGCCATAAAACAGCCATAAATCTGTGCAGTGTTGAAAGAAAGTGAAGGCAGCATGCAGTCTGAACACTGCCATAAAATCCGACAATCAATCAAAGTGAAAGTAGCATGCAATGTGGAGGGGAATTTCTGTTCCAACCAGTGTTCCCTCTAAGCTGAGTTAGTGTGAGCTAGCTCACAGTTTTTACATCTCCAGCTCACACTCAGGAAGGATGGCTCCAGAGCAAACTAATTTATGCAGTAGCCAAATCGTTTGCTCACAACTTTAATGCCAGTAGCTCACAAAGTAGAATTTTTGCTCACAAGACTCCACAGCTTAGAAGGGCCACTGGTTCCAACGTGGGTTTGGAAAAACAGCAGAGTGAATGCTAGATGCAGAATGGGCCAGGGTGGAGAAAGGAATAATGGCAACATGGAGGACTGGCCATGGAACAAGTCCATTCTGAAGTGGGTCCCAGTTCCTTTATGCCTTGAGGGTTCTTTGCTAGGCAATGTAATTTTTGAATATCCCGAGTCCAAACATTGGCAGCATTACCATGCATGGTCAGGACAACATTATGCCTGTCCTGTGTGAACTTCAACTCACCCATCACTCATTTTTAAAAGCAGTGAAATAGGTAAACTCCATTTCAAAATCTTCCTTGAAGTCTGAAATATTGGAATGAAAGCTGAAGTATATGTTCAAGACACAATTACAATTCCGTGTTCAGACCGAAGATGCACCTGCAAATCTATTTTCAAGAGGTTAGAAGTGAGAGACACACATCAAACACTGCTTTAGTAGTTTAATGTTTGTTTATATGAACTTGTGTCCCATCATGACTCTGTTAGGGTGGGTAAATATTATATAAGGGTCAAAGACAATGTTGCTCCAAGGACCTTCCAGTGTTTGATTTTATAAGCAAAATATATTGTTCTCAATCCACCTTGAAGTATAAAATCAACACAGAGAATCTTCACATCTATTGGTTTTCTTAGTTCTTCTTGAGGGATAATTTGCCCTTCTTTAAAGTATTTTCTTGGCACAATTATTTTCTCTTCAGCAAAGGCCTCTGTCAGCTTGCTGTACACTGCATGGTACATAATTCAAGGGGAAAAGAACAGCTGGCAATAGCTATTAAATCACCTTCTTCTTCTGCAAAATGTGAGAAATGGCTTGGACACACCTAATATTGACCATCACCCTAGAATAAAAATGCATTAAGCCCACATTCATGGGGAAAAAATGTCACCCATGATAAAACAACTTCCACTGTGCAGCTGGCTGTGAATATATTGAACATTGATATTAATTTGCAATGGTGGGTTGCTAGATAGCTTGGAAAACAGTTTAATTAACTAAGTGAGGTGTAAAGGTTATGCTGGGGGAAAAATGAAGCACCAGGAGGTAGAGACAGAAAGGGAGCGACTCAGCCAGAAAGGCAACTGCAGAAATTGTAAAACATGAATGGCTGGAAGGCTGTGCATACCCAGGTATTCTCTAATAATGATGTTCTCATGAATGGCTGGAAGGCTGTGTAAACTCAGGCATTCTCTAATTATGATGAAGTTCTTAGGTCTGCATAACAAAGACCAAAGACTTTATTGTTCCACATGGAAGGGCCCCCAACTCACCCTTGGGTCCATTTGTGGTCCTGCACGGATGAGGAGAGCCAATGGTGGCTAAGGCTGGTCACATTCTGAAAGGCAGGATGGGCTTGACAGGTGGCTTAAGGGCCAGGTGACAGCAATGGTGGGAAAACCTGGCCCTCCCCTTCCCAGGTGGGCCTATGATGGGGCCTGAGCTGGGCCTGGGGCAGGGATGAAGTGGAGACGCCACCCGGAGAGGAAGCATGCTGTACCACCTGGCCAGCTCACCGAGCTGCATGGGATTGCTCAGCTGTTCTTCTGCAGCTGCTTTCCTAGGGTGGGATCATGGCCCATGAGAGGATCAGCGAGTGATTGTTTGGTCCAGTTGCCAGGGTCTCCAGGAAGACAACATGCAGCCAGGTCCTGGGAGGTGATGTGCAGCCGGGCCCTGGGAGGAGACATGCAGCCAGATCCTGGGAAGAGACATGTAGCTGGGTCCATGGCATGGTGGAGTGGCCAGGTCTGTTGGCAGTGGCAGGAGGAGTGTGACTGAGTCCGTGGCATAGTGTTGTGCCCAGGTCCATTGACAGTGTCAGGAGAAGTGTGGTCAGCTGCAGTACATCAGGGCAGGTTTGACGGGTTCACTGGGTGAGCACTGCCGCTCAGTTTATGACCTGGCAGCAGCAGCGAGCCCAGGAAAAGCTGCTGGGATGGCCAACTAAAGAAAGCCACATGGCCTTTGGAAGAGGCCAGAGAATGCCTGTTGTGCCAAGTGGTGGCAGGGAAAGTCAACGACAGCCTGCAGGTGATAACTTTTTTTGGGGGGAGGATAGGATGCTTTTGCAGGGGCCTGCCCGGGAGACAGGATGGAGACAGCATTGGTCACTCTGATGGAAGAAGAAGCTCGCAAATAAACCACGGAGCAAGCTTAGTGTGGGGGCACAGAGGGTGATGAGGAGTGATCTGCCTACTCATGAGGAAGTGGCAGAGGAAGATCATCTCTGCTGCCAACTTGCAGTCTACTTGAGAGTAGGGGACAGGCCTGTTTTTTTTTCTGCTGCTTTTGTTGCAGTCTCTTGCCTCCCCGTCACAGCCCATCCATACCAGGCTATCAGCAGGTGCATTAGGCGGTCGGTACACCAGCCAAATTGCCAAATTCTCCCCAGCCTCCCATATCAAACCGGCACACTCGATGCCCGTGATCCTTGGCAGCGAGAGCACCCTGAAGGAGTAAGCTTCCTGAATGAATAGAACCACTCCTGCCCCCTGCCCCCAGTCCACGAATGGTGGAGGACCAAGTATCTGGGCGGAACTGCTTGGGTGAGAGATACTGTCTCTGCTTCGCGCACCCAGGTCCTGGTCACACATGCCAGGTCTACCTTCTGCTCCAGCATGAAGTCTCACAGAACTGTGGTCTTATTATATATAGACCTGGCGTTACACAGCACCAATGTCGGAGGGGGGTCACTACTCCTAGCCCCACTGTCAACAACCTTTGGGATGGGACATAGGCTGGAACTGTGTCACCACCGCCCTCTCAATTAATTTGCTTAAATAGGGCAAATTGGAAACCGGCTGATAGTTGGCCAGATCCAAAGATGGTTTTTTCAGAAGAGGGCGAGCTAAACCACTTCTTTGTCCCCTTCCCTTATTTCCCCGCCTAGTCCTGCTCCCCTCCCCAGGAGCACTGGAGTGTTACACTGGACTGAACACTGGAATGAGCTAATCGAGGACTGGCACAGTCGGCTCTCAGCAGCCATCAAAGAGATCGCTCCCCGACGCCCTCTTGATCTAAGCGAGCTCCTTGGTTCATTCAGGAGCTATGGGTGATGAAATGAGAGCTCAGACAACTAGAGAGATGGTGGCACCGCGCTCACAACGAAGCAACAAGAGCATCCTATAGGACATTTATGATATCCGATGAAATGGTAGTCAAAGCCACAAAGAGAGTTCTATGCAGCTGTGGTTGTGGCTGCTAGCTCATGCCTGTTGCAATTGTTTAGAATGATTTGGCCATTAACAGAGCTGCCACAGGGCAGACCAAATGTTAGGGCACTGGATATTGGCTGCGAGGCTTTTGCAAGCTATTTTGTGGATAAAGTCCTGTTGCTCTGCTGCAATCTTCCCACCACAGTTGAGACAGTAAGTGAACTCGAGTTCCCATGTACATCTTCTGGTTCTATTCTGGATTTTTTTTTTTTAATGTGGAATACACCAAAGAGCCCTGATTTATTAAAAGTGGGGGGAGAGGTGTGCTTGCTCATATATTATTTTTTTATATATATTTTAATTAAAAGAACAATTAAAAATAAGAAAGTAAATCCTGATGTTTGTGCTGAGCAAACAGAGAGGTGTTGATTTTGTGTTGCTGATGCTTCTAAGAGGGGCATCCATTTTTCTTGGAGGTTGTTAGGAACAGGTTGGTTTTCAGATCGAAGGATACTGGTAGAGACTTTGTCCTGTAGAAAAAAGTCCCACAATTTCAGATACCAATCGTTCAATGACAGGGTCTTCTTCGATTTCCAGTAATATGCAATAACATTCCTAGCAGCCGCAAGACATAATTCTATTAGCTCTCTCATAGGTCCATTGGGAACAGGATGGCTCCAATAATTCAGAAGGAACAAGGAGGGCTGTAGTTGTAGAACACAACCTGTAATAAAAAATATTTGGGCTTTGACTTCTCTCAAAAAGGTCTGGACCCTGGGGCACTCCCACCATCAATGAATATAGGTGCCATGGCCCCCACAATTTTTCCAACATCTGTCTGAAATTGCGGGGTTGATGCCATGCAGCTGATGCGGGGTCAAATACCATCGAAGTAGAAGTTTATAATTTAGCATTTGTATATTGGTGGAATGAGAACGGCAAAGAGACGAGGACCAGATCGCAGTCCACTATTCGGACGTAAGTGCCTGAACAATATCTCTATGCCTTTTTTTTGATATCTGGCCTGGTCTTCTTTAAGTTGAAAATTGAGAAGATAATAGACTTTCGACACCAGTCCCCTGCTAGGCCCAGTTTCTATTCTGGATTATTTCACTCCACTCAGCCTAGAGGAAGTTGACAGATTGCTCTCAACAGTACACTCAACCACGTGCAGCCTTGATCTGTGCCCTTCATGGCTCATAAAAGCCGGCCGTGAGGGGTTGTGAGGTGCCCTCAGGGATATTATCAACAAGTCCTTTGCTGAGGGACTGTTCCCGGGGGCATCCAGGGCGCCCTCTCTTGAAAAAAACATCTCTGGACCCAGCCGAATTGACCAACTATCGGCCGGTTTCCAGTTTGCCCTATTTGGGCAAATTACTTGAGAGAGCAGTGGTGATTCAGTTGCAGAGCTTTATGGATGACACTTCCATGCTGGACATGTTTCAGTCCAGCTTTTGGCCAGGTCATGGGACGGAGACAGCACTGGTCTCCCTCACAGACGACCTCTAGAGGCATCTGGACTGAGGCGGTACAGCAGGGCTGTTGCTGTTGGACCTGTCAGTGGTGTTCAACATGGTCTACCATCAGTTACTTTTTTTTTTAACTGTCCCAAGAGACAGACTTCTATTAAATTTTCCAACAAAACAATCACACAACAATACAACAAAACAATACAATGCAATACATACATGACACAACACTACACAAAACATATACGGGGGTAATCTTTAATGCTTAAACATTGTCTTCAGTATGCCATATCTATTATTGGCTCTAAAAACCTTTTCCCTTTATGTGAGTATCTTTTATAACACTCCATCTACTTCCATTCAATTTTTTCTAAACACAATACAAATACTTTTAACTCTAACCCCTTCTACTCATTTAAATTATACCACTCATAGAATTATGACCAAGTGTTCTGGAAGGTGGATTCTGTATGTCCTTTTATAGTCAAAGTCAACTTATTCATCTCTGCCGCCTCTAGAATCTTAATGATATATTCGTGTTTTGATGGTGTTTGGGTAGTCCTCCAATATTTTGCATATAAAATCTTGGTTCTGGCTCTTTTGGTTTCTTCAAAGGGGCCTTTTGTTATGTGAAAGACCCCCCGCCGATCCGGGGAAGGGGCATGTGGCAGCAAGGGACTTGATCCAGGCCCCTGTTAGCATGGCTACTCACAGGGACTACCAGGATTGCCCCCGACGTGGGATCTGAAGTTGAGCTCATTTCCATGAGCAAAGCCATTGCTCTTGCATTGAGGGGTGGGGAAAGAAACCTATGCACAAGAAGTGCTCCTGTGAGTAACTTTGTTGAAATGAATCTGATTTAAAAGAATAGCTTGTTATAACAGCTAGCCCTGAAGGGAGTAGTGAAGAAGGGTGGGCTTTCCCCTTCTGAATAAGCAGCCAATAAATGGGATATTTGATTGATGACAAGTTATTAATGAGGATCGGGTGAGATTGACAGAGAAATAAACCTCACTAACAGATGGAAGTGCTAATGGTACCTTAGCTGTAACTTAAACGTGGCAGAGTGATGAAGTTCCAGATATAAATCTTTCACCTGATTAAAGCATTGCTTTGGTTATGGAAAGAGGAGGCTGGTGAACATTGAATATCCTTTGCAAGAGAGGGGGTGCATAAGTAAAAGAGAAAGTTGGTGATTTGACAGAGAAGGAGCAGAAGACCCCTTGCAGTGTACTCAATTTTAAACCTAGTAGGGGTAGGGTGGAAGAAAGGTATTTATCAGGAGCCCCTTTGCAGTGTTCTCAAAATTTTAACCCTCTAGGGGCAGGATGGAAGAATCAGTGACATCTTGAGCCTCTGTGCAACGTTCTCAATTTTAAGCCTTTAGGGGCAGGGTGGAAGATTAGAAGCCTGTACTGCTTTAAGACTTTTTAAATTATATTTGCTGTGTTAACGAGGTGGTCTGATATAAATTTGAGTGAATGGTTTTGGGGCTCTTCCATGGGTAAAATATAGAGTCAAAATTGTTGCAGAAAAGGGAAAGAAGGAAAGAATGTAAACATTCAAGAGAGAGATCTGTAAACATTGTCTGGGCAGAAAGCCAATTTTTAAACAGGGTTTGGTAAATAATTAGTTGGTAATAATAATCAAATTCTGGGCATACAGCCAAAGATCTTTAACCCAAATAATCACCTGAGCTGAGCGTACAGCCAGGTAAAAGAGGCTGTTCCCAAACACTGGTTGGATCTGAGATAAAGAACCTTCTCTTTGTTTAGGGCATTTAGATTGTAACTGGGCATGTAATAAGTAAAAAGAAGAGGAGGTAGGCTATAAATCTTTGAGTAAAGGTGGAATATAAGTTTGTGATAGTGGATTGGAACTAAAAAGAAAGCCAGCAGGGGCAAATATGTCAAATATACCTGGCCAAGGGAGGAAAACATCTGTAGTTTCACCAGGGGTCCCCAGCTCAGCTGTAGGAAAACTGGGAGGTCCAGCGCAGAAAGAAATGGAAAAAGAAATGAGAAAGAAATCCAGGCATCAGTGCAATCAACAATCTTAAGCACGATTTCTGAAGTTGTGGAGCCCATTAAAGTGGCCATGGAAGAAGTTAGAAATTCTGTCCCGTTAGCAGTGGACCCCGTCAAAGTTGCAATGCAAGAAATTAGAGACTATTCCTCTGGCTGTAGAGCCCATCAAAGATGCTATGAAGAATATTACTGATCAATTTTTGCAAAGCCTACAGGCACTGCAAAAGCAAATTACGGAAAACACTACAAAAATTACGGAGTTGAATACTACGATGGAAAAAATGGAGGCCAAGGCAAAATAAATGGAAAAGAAAATTAACGAGAATGATGAGAAACATACCACCCTAGAGCAAGATGTTACAAGACTCCAGGTGGAGAGAGTGGCTTTCATATTAAGATTTCAGAATGTGCCGGAAGAGAAAGACGAAGATTTGATGATTAAAATGGCTACGTTATTGGTGGAACATTTACATATGGATGAAAAGAGTATGATGGACAAGAGATAGACATGGCCTTCAGAATGAAGTCAGCATATTCAAGATGATTCAAAGTCCCAAGGGAAATACAAATTTGATTCCACAAGAGAGCAGTACGAGATAAGATACTAAGAGAAGTAAATGCCTCACCTTTGATGTTGAGTGAAGTTGAGATAAACATATTAAAAGAAATTCCATGGAGAGTCTGAGAGAAGAGAAAGGAATACACAGAATTGATGGCATTGTTGAGGAGTAATGATGTAAATTACAGATGGATTTTACCTGAGGGACTATTTTTTGTGTATGGGGAGAAAAGATTCAAAATAACTTCAATTTTTAAGGCAATGGATTTTCTGAAGACGTATGGGGAGGAGTTGTCAGAAGAGCAAGAAGAAAGAGAAGAAGGAAAAGAAGAAAGTGGAGGAGGAGGAGGTGAAATGGAGTCCATAGGGGTGCCAGCACTCCTGGTATTACCTCCAAGACAGAAAAGATATAGATTCAAGAGGTCTCCAATTGATACGAGGCAATGGGCAAAAGACAAATGGGAAAAAACAGAATCGCAATCAAGATGGATAGAAGGAAAATAAAGTTCCTTTTGGTAAACGTTAATGGCCTAAATGGACCACAGAAAAGGAGAAGAATATTTCACCAATTTAAAGAGCAAAATGTGGATATAATTTGTATTCAAGAAATGCATATAAGAAAAAGAGACAAAAAGCATTTAAATTTCAAAGGATTAGGGAAATTGTAGCTTCGGATCGGGAAAAAAAAGAAAAGAGGAGTAGTTACTTATGTCAAAGAACACTTACAACCAGAATTAGTATATGCATCTGAGAATGGAAGAATCCTAATGGTGGCTATACAGAGACAAGCTAAAAGGACAATTATAGTTAATATATATGCACCGAATCAACATCAGGAAAATTTTTATAAAAATCTCCACAAACTTATCTCGAAGCAGGACTTTCAAGAAATTTGTATAATTGGAGATTATAATGTGGTGTTTGATAAGATGGAAGATAGAAAAGCAAACACTCAAGGAAAGAAAACGGAAGGTAATGAGTTCCCTGAAGCGCTTTGTAAGATAATAGAAGAATGGCAATTAATAGATGCTTGGAGAGTGAGAAATCCAAAAAAACAGCAATATACCTTTTTATCTGCCAGACATGATTCCTGGTTGGGACTTGATATGTGTTGGATCTCGAGCACAATGACTAAAGATTTATTGGAAGCGGAAGCTGAGGCTGGAATTTATGCGGATCATAAACCAATCACTTTGGAGTTACAAGGAACGAGACTTAGAAGTAGACGGACTCTAAATCTTTCGATACTGAAGGACAGGAAAATAGTAAAATGATTGAAGGAGGAATTCCCCTACTTTTTAAAAGAAAAACATTCAGCTGATATGCCTATGAAAATCATATGGGATGCGTTTAAGGCATATGCTAGGGGCCAGTTAATAAAGGAAGCTTCCTGAATAAACATGAAGAGAAGTAAAGAATATGTAAATCTGCAAAAGGAAATTCAGAAGCAGGAGGAGATAATAATGGAAAACTCAGGGGAGACAAGAAGACGGAGTAAGATTAAACTGTTACTTCATAAGATGAATTGTCTACTTTCATACAAATTAGCAAAGAAATTGACTTTCGCTAAACAGAACTTCTTTGAAAATGCTAATAAACCGACAAGATGGTTAGCCTACCAAGTTAGGCAGCAAAAGGAAAAAGCATACATAAAAACGTTAAGAAAAAAGAATGGAGAAGAAGTAAACAGGATTCAAGAGTTAAAGAATATAGTGGAAAACTTCTACAAAGGTTTATATAGAAAGACTGATACTAATATAGAAAAAATAAACCAATATCTAGAGGAACAGCAAGTTAAAAAATTTACTGAGGAGCAAAGAAAAATACTCAATCAACCTATTACGATGATGGAGATTGTGGAGATGGTGGAAGCAGTAAAAAGACAGAATAGGGGCAAAGCACCTGGACTGGATGGCCTACCTGCAGAATTTTATCTGATATTTGAAGAACGACTTCTTCCGCAGTTGAAAGAGATTCGTAAGAAAACGATGGAAGGGGAAGAGATTCCAGATTCATGGTGAGAGGCAACAATATCTCTAATATATAAACCGAACATGGATGAAAAGGAAATTAAGAACTGTAGGCCAATCTCATTATTAAATACAGATTGCAAGATGTTTGCCTCTATTATAGCGGAAAGACTAAAGAGAATATTGGTCAGAACAATACATAGGGGCCAAGCGGGTTTCTTACCCAAAAGGCAAATAAAAACAATTTAAGATGCATTTTGGATATAATAGAATATTATGAAGCACATCCGGAAAAGGCATTGGCTTTGGTTTTTTTAGATGCGGAGAAGGCCTTTGATAATCTGAATTTGCTCTTTGTAATGGAAATACTGAGGAACGCCGAGGCAGGAACAGAGTTTATTCAGATGATTCAAGCTATATATACGAGACAAACTGCCTTGGTTATAATTAATGGTGATCGTACGGAAAATTTTGAAATACAAAAAGGAACACGACAAGGTTGCCCTTTGTCACCACTATTGTATATTTTTGCACTCAAGATATTAAATGAAGCGATAAGATATAATAAAAAGATTAGGGGGCTGAAGGTGAGTGGAGAAGAATACAAACTTCTAGCTTTTGCAGACAATCTTGTATTTATACTTGAGGATCCTCTCTCCTCAGTCTCCGATTTGAACAAGGTTTTATGGGAATATGGCCAGGTGGCAGGGATGAGGATTAATATAAATAAGACAAAAATTATGACCAAGAATATGAAGACGGAACAGAAAGATATGTTGCAAGTGGCTTCGGGTTATCAGCCATGCGATAAAGTAAAATACCTGGGAATTAATTTAACAAACAAATGCAGTCTGTTACTAGAAAACAATTACAAAGAGCTACTGAAAGTGACAAAGCAAGATCTAAAAAAGTGGAAGGATCTACAAATTTCACTGATGGGGCGAATAGTCCTTGTTAAAATGAACATTCTACCAAGATGGATTTTTTTGTTTCAGATAGTTCTGATATTACAGAATTTTGGGATATTTAAAGAACTGGATCATATTATTTCAAAGTTTATCTGGCAAGGGAAACGGCCAAGAATTAGGTTGAAGGCGCTGCAGGATCTAAAAGAAAGAAGTGGATTTGGCCTTGCGAATTGGAAATTATATTATAGAGCAGCGGCATTAGCCTGGATTAGAGAGTGGATTGTGTTGGAGGATAGGAGGATATTAAATTTAGGAGGTCATGACTTAATGATGGGTTGGCATGCATTTCTTTATGGAAAGGTCTCAACGCATAAATACTTTAAGCAACATTGGTTACGTGCATTGTTAATGAAAGTATGGGAGTTGGTTTATAAAGGTTTCTAAACTGACTGTACCGTTAGAGGCATTTACTCTACCTAGGTTGTATGATGAGGACCCGCCAAAGAGATATATGGACATACTGGACTCAAGGAATGAGCTTAAACTGGAAAAAGATCTATCATGGTGGCAAAGAGCGCAGATAGAATCGAGATATTCTAAGGATAAGAAGATTGGGTTCAATAAGAACCTTACAGAGATGGAAAAGATTTTGAGTGCACCAGAGGAGAAATTTATAAAGAAAATGTATATAATACTTTTAAAAGAGATGATGGCAGATGAAATTCCTAAAAATAACATGATTCAATGGGCCCAGAATTTAGGCTATAGTATTGAACTTGAGCAATGGGAACAAATATGGAGTAAAAATGTTAAAATAACTAAAGCTGTTTCTTATAGAGAAAACATGTATAAAATGTTTTACAGATGGTATGTAATACCAGAGAGAACTGCGAAATATGATGATAAATGTGCTAACAAGTGTTGGAAGTGTGAAAATAAGATGGGGGCATTTTATCATATGTGGTGGACTTGTGAAGTTTCTAAAAAATATTAGATATAGGTACATAGGCTGATACAGAAAATTATAGATGGGGCAATTCCTTTTAAACCGAAGTTATTGCTTCTAGGTATACTACCTAAGGAGGTGAACAGAGATATGGACCATCAATTACTGATCCACCACCTTGCCGACGCTGGGATCCAGGGGCTTGCCTTGCAATGGCTCATTTCCTTTCTCCAAGGTCGGGGACAGAGGGTCCCAGAGGTAGGGGAACAGATGTCCCAGAGGCACCCGCGGTGCTATCCTCAATGTTATTTAACATCTACATGAGCTCCCTCACCCGGATTGCCTGGAGGCACAAGCTAGGGTGTCACCAATACACTGACACCCAGCTATATCTGTTGTTGGGTGGTCAGTCCGACTCTACCCCAGATGACCTGGAGTGGGTGCTTCAGGATGTGGCAGGCTGGCTTAGACTGAACAGATTGAAAGAGTCAGAGCGGGTCGGGGGAGGGATCCCACTACTGACCTTTAGTGCCAGCGCTGAGGGTCAGGAGTTTGGGAGTGCTCCTGGATGCCGCATTAACAATGGAGGCCCAGGTAGCAGCCACTGCCAAGGCGGCTTTTTACTACCTATGGCTGATTAGGCAGTTAGTTCCCTTCCTTGAATGCAATGACCTGGCAACAGTGATCTATGCTATGGTCACCTCGAGACTAGACTACTGCAATGCTCTTTACATGGGGCTGCCCTTGTCCCAAATCCAGAAGCTGCAGCTAGTGCAAAATACAGCAGCCAGGCTGTTGATGTGTCTCTCTATACAAGCTCACATCCAGCCTGCGCTGAAGTCACTGCACTGGCTGCCGATAGCATACTGGATTCATTTCAAGGTGCTGGTTTTGACCTTTAAAGCCCTATATGGTTTGGGCTTGTCTACCTGAGGGACCGCCTTTCCCCATATGTGCCCCAGAGAGCACTGAGGTCAGGGTCACAAAACCGCCTGACTCTCCCTGGTCTGAGAGATACCAGATTGGCTATTACTAGAGCTAGGGCCTTTTCAGTGGCAGCTCCACACTGGTGGAATGAGCTCCTGGAGAACATCAGGGCCCTGCGGGACCTTTTACAGTTCTGCAGAGCCTGTAAAATGGAGCTCTTTCACCAGGCCTTTGATTAGGAGCCGCCACTGACAAATGAGCCATCAGAACATCTTGTGGCCCTTATGATACATGGTGGGATGCTGCCTGCTTCTTGAAATTATGCCTAGGAACTGTTGCCATCTGTACTGTTTTTACTTGTACTGTATGTTATTTATGGGAATTTCTACCGTATTTTTACTGTATTTATTGTTTTATTGTATTTTACTTGTGCATGCTGCCTTGAGCCAGTTTACCCGGCAAGGCAGGATACCAATCGAAAGTAATAAATAAATAATTATGTTATTTTATATTGTGTTTTAATGTGGCTTTAATTGCATTGTATTTTTATACTGTTGGAACCCGCCCTGAGCCCCGTTAAAGGGGTAGGGCGAGATCTAAATCCAAATATATATTTTTTAAAAAATCCTGAGCGGAACAGAACTGCTGTAATCTTAAAATGGACAGTGGGCAGTGCAAGACCCTGTGCAGCTCCAGACTGCTGGTGAGCAGGGCTTCCTGTGTTAATTTGACTGGCCACAGTTTAGAGGGAATACTGCCTAGCAACGTGCATTGCTATTTTCAGGGTTTCAATCTGATTAGAGGGGAAAACCCTGATCTTGCTGTTTCAAAAATTAAACATAAATACATTTTTGACAGTAACTATTCAGTAGCTTTTCAACTACAGGTTTTTCTGTAAAGAAGAAATTATATTAAAAGTCACTAGATGGGTTTAATTATTAGTGGTGATTGGAAGCTATATGACTGCAAGACAATATAATATTACTTATTTAAAATCAGTTTCTTATTTAGGTGAATTAACACATACCAAGCTTCAGTAGTATATTTCCATGTAATCTTACAAGTGTTGATTTATTCTTTGCTCTAGCAGTGAATAACATATCATATGATTGACACTTTTGCAAATGCAATATACAGAAAAAAATTTGGGGACTGTATTTCTTATTTGATTCATTTTGCTGATTACTTTGATCCACAAATGATAGTTTGATAGACTCAGGACGTACATGAATTTCACCAAACAATGGATGTGAAAATTGTGCTCATGTTTGTATCACAGAAACTGTCTTTGATTTGCCTTTGTGGCAACTTTGGTTTAGTAGTGGTTGGAATTGATCTTTTCTGGCCCCGCAATAGTAAAGCGTTCCATTCTACTGAAATCAAACCAGTTAATCCTCAAGGTCAAAAACCTTTAGTTTGTCTTGCATTTCCCAAAAATAAAATTCCTTTGCTTATTAAGATTAAGATTTTTTTTATTTTTAGATTATTTTATGCTGTTTCTCCATGCTTGTTTCTTTAGATTTTGCATTTGTCTTTTATTCATAACTCTAAAACGTTTCTGAAGATGAAAAGTCATATCATTATTAAACTGCACAGTCAGTAGAATGGCAATATGTTTTGTCTGAAACATGTTTTTTTAACAAAAAAAATCTGTGTCATCAGACAAGAAGTTGCAATGTTTACAAAAAAAGACAATGCAATAAAGATTTTAACCCAACTCTAGTTTATTCTTACTAAAGCTGCAAGCCAACGCACACTTTAGAACTCCCACTGAAATTAGAGCTTCTAAATTACTTTTGAGTAAATGTGTTTAGACTGCATAGCCAGTGATAGTGTGGAAAGGGGAGCAAAATGACTTGTTGGAGCTGGGACTCCATGATTCCGAGATCTGGACTTATAGCAATGTAAATACATAAATCCACATTTTGCCCTCATCAGTTCAAGTATCATCTCCATCACTATTTTTGTTGTTGCAGCAATTAAGTGACACATTACTATCCAATTGAAAAAAAATCACTAATGGGAACTGATGCAATAAAAAAGATAGCCATGTATCCCGCAATGTTTGTGAGGCTTCCCTGTATACATTGAATCACTTCTCTTTAAAAGTTGTCTTATTTTGAATTTCTCTTTGAATCTCTGTCATTCATAATTATTTTCTGAAACATAGAAACCGTTCCTGATAAATCAGGAAATATTTAGCAACTCTTATAAGTCTTTGTATGGCTGAGGGCAGTACATAAATCTAAAGGGAATTTTAAAAATCGTGACTGCTTAAAATAGAACAGTTGCAGATGATGATAGTTTGAGATCAGTCAGATGCTCCTTTATCCAATGATAAATTATTGGCCCTTCTTCTCTGATAAATTGGCTGTATTGTACTTTAAGTAAGGGATTATTAATAGGGCAATTTCTCACCCTCCAGGTACCTACACAAAAATAAGAATGCAGGAAAAGTCCCAGAGGAAGATAAATGTTTTTTTGTCCTAGGATAAACCTGTGATCAGCATCAGAAGCAAGCCATTTGGGCTGCACAACTTGTGTTTGTCTTATGACTGTCCTGTCCTATGCCAGTGTGTGTGGGATAATTGGAAAACACAAACATCAGCAGGGATTCAGAAAGTCCTGTTGGACATGAAACAACTCCAAAGAACCAGAGAGACTTTTTTGCTTGACAAGAGTCTCATTTTGTTAACTGCCAGAGCAGAACTGGTGATTACCCTGGTTTTATCACTCTACTATGAGCTAGAACTAAGGGCTAAACTAGACATGCTGCTTCCCCATAGCTACAGGAGATAGTTGTTAAAAAGTAAAAGAGAGCCTGTTTGGGCTTGGAATGCCACCATAAGGGGACAAAGAACTCCAGCCTCCCCCAACAGTTTTCCTATGCCAAAACAGCCATGAGGAGGAGTTATTTCTCCATTTTTGCTGCTCTGCATGCAAAAAATACTCTATGTGTTGTTGTTGTTCAGTCGCACAGTCGAGTTCGACTCTTCACGACCCCATGGACCAGATTACGCCAGGCCCTCCTGTCTTCCGCTGTCCGCTGAAGTTTGCTCAATTTCATGTTCGTTGCATCGATGACACTGTCTAACCATCTCATCCTTTGCCGTCCCCTTCTTCTTTGACCTTCAATCTTTCCCAGCATCAGGGTCTTCTCCAGTGAATGCTCCCTTCTCATTTGGTGGCCAAAGTATTTGAGCTTCAGCTTCAGGATCTAGCCTTCCAGGGAACAGTCAGGGTTGATTTCTTTTAGGATTGACTGATTTGATCTCCTTGCAGTCCAAGGGACTCTCAAGAGTCTTCTCCAGCAACATAGTTCAAAATAATCTATTCTTCGGCGCTCAGTCTTCCTTATAGTCCAACTCTCGCAGCCAGACATTACTACGGGGAATACCATTGCTTTGACCATGCGGACTTTTGTTGGCAGGGTGATGTCTCTGCTTTTTATCATGCTGTTTAGGTTTGCCATCGCTTTCCTCCCAAGGAGCAGGCGTCTTTTAATTTCATGGCTGCAGTCACCATCTGCAGTGATCTGGGATCCCAGGAACGTGAAGTCTGTCACTACTTCTATGACTTCCCCTTCTATTTGCCAAGGAGTGATGGGGCCAGATGCCATGATCTTAGTTTTTTTGCTGTTGAGCTTCAAGCCCACTTTTGTGCTCTCCTCTTTCATCCTGAGCAAGAGGCTCTTTAGGTCCTCTTCACTTTCTGCCATCAGAGTGGTATCGTCTGCATATCTGAGGTTATTGATCTTTCCCCCAGCAATCTTAACTCCAGCTTGTGATTCATCCAGGCCAGCATTTCACATGATGTACTCTGAATATAAATTAAATAAGCAAGGTGACAATATACATCCTTGTTGTACTCCTTTTCCTATGCTAAACCAATCAGTTGTTCCATATCCGGTTCTAACTGTTGCTTCTTGACCCTTATACAGGTTTCTCAGGAGACATGTGAGGTGGTCTGGTACTCCCATCTCTTTAAGAACCTGCCATAGTTTATTGTGATCCACACAATCAAAGGCTTTAGCATAGTCAATGAAGCAGAAGTAGATGTTTTTCTGGTATTCTCTTGCTTTCTCCATAATCCAGCAAATGTTGGCAATTTGATCTCTAGTTCCTCTACCTCTTCGAAACCCAGCTTGTACTTCTGGCAGTTATCTATCCACGTACTGTTGGAGCCTAGCTTGTAGGATCTTGAGCATGACCTTGCTAGCATGTGAAATGAGTGCAATTGTGCGGTAATTTGAATATTCCTTGACATTGCCCTTCTTTGGGATTGGAATGTAAACTGACCTTTTCGAATCCTGTGGCCACTGTTGTGTTTTCCAAATTTGTTGGCAAATTGAGTGCAGCACTTTAACAGCATCTTCTTTTAAGACTTTGAATAACTCAGCTGGGATACCATCACCTCCATTAGCTTTGTTGTTAGTAATGCTTTCTAAGGCCCATTTAACTTCGCTTTCCAGGATGTCTGGCTCGAGGTCAGTGATTATACCATCGTGGTTGTCAAGGACATTGAGGTCCTTCTTCTACAGTTCTTCTGTGTATTCTTGCCATCTTTTCCTAATCTCTTCTGCTTCTGTTAGGTCCCTACCGTTTTTGTCCTTTATCATGGCCAGCTTTGCATGGAACTTTCCCTTGATTTCTCCAGTTTTCTTGAAGAGATCTCTAGTCCTTCCCAATCTATTGTTTTCCTCTATTACTTTGCACTGTTCATTCAGGAAAGCCTCCTTAACTCTCCTTGCTGTTCTCTGGAAATCTGCATTCAGTTGGGCAAATCTTTCCTTTTCACCATTGCCTTTAGCTTTCCTTCTTTCCTCTGCTATGTGTAAAGCCTCATCAGACAGCCACTTTGCTTTCTTGCATTTCTTTTTCTTTGGGATGGCGGTGATTGCTGCCTCCTTTACAATGTCACGGACCTCTGTCCATAGTTCTTCAGGCACTCTGTCTATCAAATCTAGTCCCTTGAACCTATTCTTCACCTCTACTGTATATTCATCGGGGATGCGATCTAGGTCAAATCTGAGTGGCCTAGTGGTTTTCCCAACTTTCTTCAATTTAAGTCTGAATTTTGCAATGAGTAGCTCATGATCTGAGCCACAGTCAGCTCCAGGTCTTGTTTTTCCTGACTGGATAGAGCTTCTCCATCTTTGACTGGAAATTATATAGTCAATTTGATTTCGGTGTTGCCCATCTGGTGATGTCCATGTGTAGAGACGCCTCTTAGGTTGTTGGAAAAGGGTGTTCGCTATGACCAGCATGCTCTCTTGACAAAACTGTGTTAGCCTTTGCCCTGCTTCATTTTGTTCTCCAAGGCCAAACTTGTCTGTTATTCTGGTTACCTTTTGATTTCCTACTTTAGCATTCCAGTCCCCTATGATGATGAGGACATCATCTTTTGGTGTTAGTTCTATGAGCTGTTGTAGGTCTTCATAGAACTGGTCCACTTCAGCCTCTTCTGCAGCAGTGGTTGGGGCATAGACTTGGATTACTGTGATGTTAAATGGTTTGCCTTGGATTTGGACCGAGATCATCCTGTCATTTTTGAGATTGTATCCCAATACTGCCTTTCTCACTCTCTTGTTGACTATAAAGGCCACAACATTTTTTCTATGGGATTCTTGGCCACAGTAGTAGATATAATGATCTTCTGAGTTAAATTCGCCCATTCCTGTCCACTTTAGTTCACTGATTCCCAAGATGTTGATGTTCATTCTTGCCATCTCATTTTTGACCACGTCAAGCTTACCTTGATTCATAGATCTTACATTCCAGGTTCCTATGCAGTATTGTTCTTTGCAGCATCGGACTTTCCTTTCACCGTCAGACACATCCACAACTGAGCGTCCTTTCAGCTTTGGCTCAGCCGCTTCACTCTTTCTGGGGTTACTCGTACTTGCCCTCTGCTCTTCCCCTGTAGCATATTGGACACCTTCCGACCTGAGGAGCTCATCTTCCAGCGTCATATCTATTAGCCTTTTGTTACTGTCCATGGGGTTTTCTTGGCAAAGATACTGGAGTGGGTTGCCATTTCCTTCTCCAGGGGATCACGCTTGGTCTGAGTTGTCTGCTGTGGCCTGTCTGTCCTGGGTGGCCAGGGCCAGCCCCAGATGTCTGGGTGTCCTAGGCAGGACAACCTGGGGCGCCCACCCCACTGGGGATGCCAACCTCCCGGTGGGGCCTGGAGATTGCCCAGCACCAGGAGAGCCGGGGAAGGGGTGGGCTTCGAACACCCGCCCCTTCCCTCCCAGCGGCGGTGAGGCTCTCCCGGGTGCCTTGCAGCTGCGAGGCGCCCGGGAGAGCCGGGGAAGGGGTGGGCTTCGAACACCCGCCCCTTCCCTCCCAGCGGCGGTGAGGCTCTCCCGGGTGCCTTGCAGCCGCGAGGCACCCAGGAAAGCCAGGGCTGTTGGTGCTGAGCGGCCTGGGGGGCTTTTCACAGGGGGGCATTTTGGCACCCCTGTAGGGCCGGCGCCCTAGGTGAGCACCTAGCTCACCTAGTGGGCGAGCCGGCCCTGTGGGTGGCCCTCCACGGCATAGCCCACAGCCTCATCGAACCACACAAGCCCCCTCGCCACGACAAGGCAGTGATCCATGAGGGAGCTCTATGTAGAACTCTATGTAGAACTCTATGTAGAACAGCAAAAACAAGGAAATAACTTCCCATTGCAGTTTCAGTGCAGGAAAGTAGCTAGAAGGAGAGGGCAGGGGCCCTTCTTTCCCCATGGTGGGATTCCAAACCCAAACCTGTTTCTCATTTATTTTTAAATGCTGCATGGCTGTGGGGAAACAGAGTTGAGTTTAGGGAACCCAAGACCAACTGTTTGAAAAACAACATGTCTAATTTGGTAGGGTTTGCATTTGAAGCACTGCATTTAAACACTTCAGGCTGATCTGTGTTTGTTTGGTGTAGTGGTTAAGTGTGCAGACTCTAATCTGGGAAAACTGGGTTTGATTCCCCACTCCTCCACTTGCACCTGGCTGGATGACCTTGGGCAAGCTGTAGTTCTTATAAGAGCTGTTCTTGAAAAAGAGCAGTTTGTGTCAAGAGCTCTCTCAGCCCCACCTACCTCACAAGGTGCCTGTTGTGGGGAGGGAAAGGGAAAGGAGTTTGTAAGTCACTCTGAGACACCTTTGGGTAGTGAAGGGTGGGGTATAAATCCAATCTCTTCTTCTTCTCTTCTCTGATCTCTAGGTACATCTTCTGCTATCCTGAGTAGGAATTTACAAGCAGAAACAATAGCTAGTAGTAGTAGTAGCAATGGTACTACTACTAACAGGGGTCATTTGGAGCAGGAGTGTGCAGGAGCGGAGCGCCAGCAGTTAGAAGCACAGGCGGCAGCAAGCCCCGCCCCCAGCTCCCAGCAGGAGCACAAAACAGCAGATGTAGCATTCCTCCTGGGCCCAGATAGGCTACTCTGGGACTGGAATGACAGCCCTCAGAGTGGAACGACAGTCCCCAGGGGTGGAGCCTGAGTGGTGGGTGTTGTCTTCTGACACACTTCCGGTGATGTCAGGGGGTGTGGCATATGCAAATAAGTTATGCTAATGAGTTATGTTAATGAATTATGCTAATGAGCTCCTGCACCTCTCTTTCTGCGAAATGACCCCTGACTACTAGTAATACAATTTGGTGGGCCCTCTGAGAAAGGCTCCTCCATGAATGAATCTATTAATGTCTGAGGATTTATTTTGAAGTTATTCATTAGTAAACTACATTCAACACTAATAGTAGAAATATGGGTTACAAATATTTTATATAAATAAATCAAATTTAGGTCATGTTGTAAGGTCTGAGGACTGGATCATAATAGGTGTCTGGCAGTGGTGTTTACAGACTGAGATTGAAGAAACAGAAGCAGCTGGCTCAACCCTTGAACTGTGGTGTCCCCCAAAATACTTACAGATCACCTGGAGCTTGAAACAAAAATACTTATAGATCACCATTCACCTCTAAAAAGTCTCAGGTGTCTGTTGTTGACAATGTCTAACATTAGTTTACTGTCGAAATGATGGATCAGCCCTATCAAAATATATGCAGATGTAGATGACACTACAGGCCATCTCTAATTACTGAGCTACATTGTATTGCTTTGTTCTCTGGGGCTTGATATGTTTGTGTGTTTACCAAACATTATCATAAAATTGCTTCTATGGAGGAAGCATTCCGATTATCCAGTGAGCACTCTAAGGGGCTGCAGGAATCAATTTCCATCACAAAGCAGAGATGTTATTGTGTTCAGTATTCATAAATATGCTGTTAATAATACCCGCTTTCTGCAGAGTGTATGCTTCTTTTTTAATGTAAAGGAGAAAAAAACCCTTAGATTTAAATAATGACATAAGAATATCATAAAAGCTTTGCTGTGTCTGCCACTCACACTACTACTGCAGCAAGCAGGAGGGGAAGGAGCAAGCCAACTGTTCTTATTTAAATAGTAATAATGTGGCACATAACACTGCCATGCTGATATAGTTCCAAATAGTGCTGACATTATGCCTGACCTCAAAAAGCCTTTCCGGAAATGCTGACAGATGCTGAGTGAGTACATGACACTATGCAGAACTTAGTTGTGGGACTGAATGAATGCTGTTTTGAGCACACTGGGAACAGCCAGACTGCTTAAATGGGATTGGAGATATGGCCATTACTTATAGCAGTGATGTGGCTGCTCATTTGGCAATTTGATTACAAATTGTGAGCAGTATACTCAAGCCTGTCCTCAAATGTACAACTTAAAATATGAACATTGTTGAAAAGGTCACATTTTACATTTGAGTCTCTGTTCACATTAGTAGGTGGCACTAGCAGCACATGCTTACAACCTAAAAGTTTTAAGCATATATGTTTATTGCTTTTTTGTTACATTAATTAAAGCTTTAGATGACAAGTAAATTATTGGCCTAGGAACCCTCTCTGACAATTCCAAAAAAAGACTGTTTAAAGTGTGTGTTGTATACTATTATGAGCCAAGTTACTGAGTAAAACACTATTATCAGACAGCACATGACAGCAGGTTTTGCATTTCATTACACAGAGTTCATAGTCCAATTTGGAATGAATGCATGTGCACGCACACACACAAGAATGCCTTTTTAACCAAAATGCAAGCATAAGGGCATATACAATTTGTGCCATTCAAAAGACTGGTCATGGCTTAATGCATAATTTTGAATTAGCTTTTTTTTTTTTACTTTAGTGCTAGACCAGATTTTTATGGGTTTGATTTTCTGTCTACAATTGCCAATTTGAAGGGAGGAGGGAAGAGAAGGACAAAGACCTACTTGCTGTTTCTGTCTACATTTTTCAGTGTTTGCAACCACTGTTTCTCCAATCTCCTACTGGTTTGGCATCATTTATTTTACTTGAAATGGCATCTCCACTGTATGATACAAGCCAGTGAGGAATGACGCAATGAACATTATGATGTCATGGCTACTAAGCTGTTACTCTGTTTTGTAGTATTGTGCTGACAGTTCATTGCCAGTCAGTGGCAAGACTCACTTCAGACCAACTCTGCTTCTTTGTCATCACCCATGACTAGCTGGGGTAGACAGGTACATACATTTGGAGCATGCTGTCGGGGGGGTAGTTGTCAGAATCATTATTTCTATTGCAGAGGCCCTTCATATGCTGTCTATTTGCTTCTAGGTCAAAATTCACAGTGCTGGTGTTTACATTTAAAGCCACTCAGGACCTGGAATTCAAATATTTGAAAGAACAATATTTGAAAGAACTGTAATCTTGAATTCTGGGAGTGTATATGAATGTTCCATTATAAATGGGGAGCGGTGGCGCAGGCAGTAAAAACGCCTGCAGTAATTTATCAACGAACAGCCATAAGCCTGTTTGAGTCCCACCGCGGCTGGGGTGAGCTCCCGGCCCTTGTCCTAGCTCCTGCCTACCCAGCGGTTCGAAAGCCTAGCAAGTAGATAAATGGGTACCTGCCTAGGTGCAGGGGGACACCCACCTTCCAGCAGTGAGGAGGGACAAGGAGAGGCAACAGTGCCGGTGGTGGCAACGGGTGGTGAGACGTTCCGGCGGAAACAACAAGGTGGCGAATCAACAGCAGCTGAGCGAGCATTCCGGATGGGACTGGCCAGAGACGAGGCGATGTGACGATGCAGCACAGCCGGAGCCAATCAGGACGGAGGCTGGTGCAGCAGTCATCACACAGCCACGGACTATGGAACCAGTCCAGTGGGAGCCGCTGCGGAGTCACGCCAAGCCGGAAAGAAACAACAAGCTGGTAGGGTGCCTAGTAGGCACTCACCTCACCATCCAAGGGTGGCCCTAGTTAGGTAATAAAATTACTATGTAAAGCACTCAGAGCCTCTGGGATTGAGCGGTATAGAAATCGAAGGGCAATGGCTGCCTGTGGAACAGCCTCTCAGAAGAGGTCAGGGAGGCTCCTTCCCTCCTGGCTTTCTGGCAAGGCTGTGAAACAGAACTGTTCTGCATAACTTTGGGGGCTGTGTCTGGGCCAAAGAAAATATGTGAACAGGGTGCTTTCAGAGTGGCAGCGTAGTGTATTTTAGTTATTGCTTTAATATTTTAATTATTTTCTGTTCTTCTTTATATTTTATTTTGCTGTTGCTCATCTTAGGGCCTGATTTGATCAAGAGAAAAGCAAGCATATAAGTACTTGCTTTATATAAATTCTGTAAATAAGTAAATAAACTCTGCTGATGACCCAAATGACTCCATTCCCTATTTCAGTTTTATTTTTGGACTGGGTGAAAGCAGCTGTGTTATGCTTGAGAGGAACTTCATCACTGGACATCAAGATGATCTAATCAGGCTCACTTTGCATGTAATTCAGAAAGCTCATACAAGGCTTGTTCATCTGATGAGCATGTTGACCACAAAACTTTTAGCTTGCCTATTGCAAGTTGTTTTCTTTCTGAAGTACACAAGCTGAGCTGCGTGGCTAGGAACGTATTACAGACAATGATCTTCCAGCCTTTACAATTGTATATCAATACATAGTCCCATATGCAGGCTGTCCATGCACATTTAATTGAGGGATATATTCTTAGATCCATTATCTTGACAGATAGTAGGTGATTCAGTGCTTTCTGGTATTTTAAACATGTCTTTGGAGATAAATGGGACCAAGAGAGAGAGAAAGGAATATAACAGCACAAATCATAGTATTGGTGAGAGAAGAGAAGGAAGAGAACAACAGAGCCGATAACAAAGGTAATTTTGTGGTTTATATCTGTGAAACTGATCACAGGGATTGACTTATCTTGAGAAGAGTATTATTATGTTATTCCTGGTTTTCACACTTTTGAAGTACTGTACTACTTGCATTGTGATTTCCCCACTGTTTTGAGAAACAGAAAGAGAAAAGAGCCTGATTAACTGGTTTTGGATAAAAGAACGTTTGTAGTTGAAAGGCATGGTAAATGTTAGCCACATTTTAGTAAGCTGTTTGAAAGGGAAGTAGAACTGGGCTTCAATGCTGTCAATTGTGCACCTCCTTCCCCCCCCTCCGGTTTGTTCCTTAAGGCATCCTTCATTGACCTAGATATATCTAATATTCTTTTTTTTTAAAGGAAAGGTACTGGATTGTGAGAGCTAGTGGATAATGAATCTAACAGATGATAATTTATTTTGAAAAAAAATCTTCATATGTTCTCAAGAGTGTGATGATCTTTACCACCCTGTGAGCTACATAGGCAAGCTTCCATATAACTTGTAGTAATAATCCTACTGTGTCTCTACTCCCAGCCATATTTTTTTCCCCTCACTGTTTCAGTACAAACTAAGTCCAAATTGCCATATGATGAGTCCTTAGATTTTGATCTTTTTGATAATATAAAAAAAGCCTATTGCGATTCCATTCATAGCAGCCATGAACCAAATCCAAAATGGGAATATCCAGTGGCATACCTAGCATATCTCGAGCTGCGGTGGCTCAAGTGGTTAAGACGCTGAACTGCAGGCTGTGGAAGGTCAGTAGTTCAGCAGTTCGAGACCCGGGTGCCGCATGACGGGGTGAGCTCCTGTCTCTAGCTCCAGCTCCTGCCAACCTAGCAGTTCGAAAGCAAGAAATTGCAAGTAGATAAATAGGTACCACTTCGGTGGGAAGGTAACAGCGTTCCGTGCACCTTGGTGTTGAGTCATGCCGGCCACATGACCACGGAAACGTCTTCGGACAGCGCTGGCTCTTCGGCTTTGAAACGGAGATGAGGACCGCAACCCTAGAGTCGGATTTGACTGGCTTTCGAGCAAGGGAACCTTTACCTTTACCTTTTTACCTAGCATATTTGACACCAGGAACAGATAATTTTTTAACACCTCCCTCCCGCCATTCCTCTGTCCTTTTCTATTCTTCTGCTTCACTCCTGGCTTGTTATGTCCTGGTGGTAGCCCCACCCTCTCAGGCTCCATCCATCACTTCTGCCAACTTGGCTCAACAGCTCCAATATGGTGGCACCCTGTGGCACCTCACAGCTCCCAGTTAGGTGTAGTGGTTAAGTGCATGGACTTTAATCTGGGAGAACTGGGTTTGATTCCCCTCTCCTCCACTCACAGCTGCTGGATGACCTTGGGCAAGCCATAGTTCTGGCACAGATGTTCTTGAAAGGAGCAGTTTCTGTCAGAGCTCTCTCAGCCCCACCTACCTCACAGGGTGTCTGTTGTGGGGAGGGGAAGGGAAAGGAGTTTGTAAGCTGCTCTGAGACTCCAAGTGAAGGGTGGGGTATAAATCCAACCTCTCCTCCCTCCAGCCTGAGTCACTGTTGAAGATCCCTGAGATGGAGGTGCTTTCCCAGCTCCGCCAGCATGCTCAGTGATGGCAGCCCCAGCCTCTCTGCCCTTTCCATGCTCAGCACTAATTAGGCTAATAACCACATTCTTTCAAGCTGGGGGTGGGGGACACTAAGGTAAATATTATTGTTGTTTTTAAATTCTCTACAGACAATACACCCCCTTTATTTTCTGTACCTTGGATGGACCACTCCCACCACCCCACCCTTAGTACACCATGACTGAGAATACCCCAAATCTAGTTTTCCGACATTTCAACTGGACTGTGTAGTATGCGGTAGAAAATATGTTGCCTAGGTGAAAAGTCTTTGTAGCCAAAACCCAGTCAGTGACATGAGAACTGTGCATCTAAACTCTGCTTCAGACTGAACAATGCATGGGTATAGTACATATGAACATATTTCAAATTCCAGTCTTCCTAACAGGGTCACAAATGACTTCCTGTGGCCAAAGCATCATTTGACGTGTTTCAGCTAGAGGCTTGCAGTCCAAGTTTCAGTTGGCTCATTCAAATCATTTCAGCCTCTTTCTCCATTCCCTACAAGTTTGATCTACCTACCCCATGTATACTCCATACTCCTCCTTTTCCCAAGGCTTCTTTATCAGTCAACTATCTTCCTGGAATAGGCATACCTACATCCTGTATGAAGATTTCTCTAGGCCCTCTTCATTCTTCACCCTTTATTTCTTTAACTCCATGCTCCTACCCCTTGTTTCTTCAGCCCTTTTTCTTTTCCAGCCCACACATCCTTGATGGAAATCCCCCTGGCATTCCTTTAGCCTGTGAGTACATTTGGTTTGTCCAAACTAAATACACCCCTGAAAATGGCCCATTAGGGCCCCTTTTGGGCTGCTGCGGGCCAATTCAGATTCTCTGATCTGAATTGGCTTGCTGCAGAATTGCCACCAAAATTCAGTGGCAATTCGGCCCCGTTATATCCTATGGGCCATTGAAGTCAATGGTGAAAACATAGGGTATATTCTGGGGGCTGGAGGAGAGCAGTTTTGAAGGAGAGGCTCCAAACTCACAGAGTAGCTGCTGGAGCCTCTCCCCAAGATACCCACCATGTTTCAAGAACATTGGACCAGGGGGTCCAATTCTATGGACCCCAAACAGGTTGCCCCATCCCCTCGATTTTGCTCTATGGTGGGAAAACAAGTTCCATTTTTCCCACGGTGCTGTTAGTGGCTCTGGGGGAGAGGGGATTTGAGGGAGAGGCTCCAAATTTTCAGGGTAGCTTCAGGAGCTACTCCCCACATAATCCCCTATCTCCCAAAGCAATTGGACCAATGGGCCCAATTCTATGGGCACCCAAACAGATTACCCCCATTACCTCCATTGTTTCCAATGGGGAAACCCAGCCAGCAGCACTTAAGGCAGGCAAGCAGGCAGCACCCAGCAGTCAGACTCTCCCAGAGAATCTCAGGGAAAATGAACTATCTTAGGAGGTGCTTGTTTGTCATGAGAACAAGTGGCACACTCCAGAACAAGTGGCACTGTGGCAGTGCAAGCATGCCACAGTGCCACACAGAAACCCCAAAAGACCAACAGGAACAACATTTATACAGGCCCTGCCCTGTATAAATTGATGGTGCAACCACATTGGACCACTCACACCACACACACCTAGAAAAGAATATTTATAGCACTGGAGAAATGCAGAAAAGGGCAACTACAATGATAAGAGGAGGACAATGGAGAGGATGGGAGCAACCTGTTTGGGGGCCCATAGAATTGGACCCCCTGGTCCAATGTTCTTGAAACATGGTGGGTACCTTGGGGAGAGGCTCCAGCATTTACCCCATCAGTTTGGAGCCTCTTCCTCAAACCCTCTCCCCTCCATCCCCCAGAATATACCCTATGTTTTCGCCATTGACTTCAATGGCCCATAGGATATAATGGGGCTGAAACTGAGACCAAGTTTGCACAAGAGCTGTGCCACTGTTACGACTCCCTTTGCCTCATTTCCATTGGTCAATTTCCCACTCAAAGCCACACGGCTGCATTTTGACCTGCAGCTTCGCCTGATTCCCCTTACAGTTTTGTGATCCTCAAAAAACAGGATCAGGAAACTGTGGGGGAAATCGGGTGAAGCTGCGGGTCAAAATGCAGCCGTGTGGCTTCAAGTGGGAAATTGACCAATGGAAATGGGGCAAAGGGAGGCCTAGCGGCAATGCAGCTCCTTGTGCGAAATCAGTCTGACATTCAGCTGGCGGAAAGACTCCAGAATCTGTTCCTACTGAGGAAATTGACATGCGGGAGTCTTTTTGGCTGCTGAAATTGATTCTGCCCAATTTGGCCGAATCTGAATTGGGCTGTTTTTTGTTGTTGTTTTTTTGCACACCCCTACCTGTGAGCCATCCTGAAATTAAACTTTCCTTTCTTCAGTTCAGCTACCCTGCCTCTGTACCCTCTTCCAAAAACATACTTCTCATCTTGTCCCTGATCATTAAATTTAAAGCTGACAATCCCTTCATTCACAGATCCTTTACTGTGTATTGACAGGTTTCCTCTTAGCTATTAAATAGGAATGAACACTCCATGACATCACAGCAACTCTCTGCTGACACAGAGAGTTTTTAGCTTATTATATAGATATGAGCTACAACTTTTCTATAGATGCCAAGTTGGGATCTGACCTAAAGTGTCCATTAAGTATGTAAAAATAATTGATCAGTGTTATGTCAGTCTCTTAGGTATTGCATATTTTATTGTGCTAATGCGTCTTACAGTAACAGTAGTGTTAAATCAGAGATTTAATATTGTAATTCATAAATAGCATTAAACCTGAATTCATTAATCAGAGAACTAAATTGGAAGTTTAACAAAGATTTATAAACTAACACACTAAATCTGAACTTTAAAATGTAAGGTTCATTAATAAGAACTTTTCTATGCAGTATATATAAATCAGGACAAGGTACCCGAGTCTGAAAATTAATGTGTATAAATCAGGACTCTGAAAGCTACTGTGAATAAATCATGTCAAATACATTGCTGTTAGAGGTTTGAAAATGGAACAATTATCTTATTTATGATATCACTGATATAAACCCCAGAGAGTGATCTTTTGATCAGTTCTTTGATTTTAAAGTGAAGGAGCACTGTTGCAGCCTACTGAAGGTTCACTTGTGGCAGTGCATTCCGATCCATATGCTATTTTGGTCCTTAATAAACTTAACAATGCTTCTGAGTGTATAGACAGAAGAATAGCAAAGACTAAGCAATGCTCCAGAATACTGAATGTATCATCCTAAATTTGTTCAAAACCCCATATGTCGTAATGTGTACACAAATAATTTCTGTACATATGGGCTTCCTTGTGCACTTGTATAAGCCAGGCAACTCAACCATCATGGACTTTTATGCTTGTATAGATGACCCTTTCACTGACAAGAATGTGAAGAAGACCTTGTGCACTGAAGCTTCTATGCCTATAAGGAATCATGGAATTGGGTTTAACATCTCTTTTTTTACTTATATTAGAGAAAGAAAATGTCAGAAGGTAAAATAATCTTTAATGGAAATGTATTTTCTGAAATGGATTGTGTTCTTATTTCTCTTCACACACACAGATTGCAGCAGTCACTAGCATGCTTTCCAGATTACTTAGTATTGTTTACTAGATCAGTCACTGCACTATTTTCCAGGCTGAAGTCACTGGCTTTCCTGGTAGTCTGAGGAACGTTAGTAATGCCAATCGCTGAATAAAGGTTAAAATGCTTCACCCTTAGCATGAGGCAGCTGTCATGTGGCATGCTTGGCAAATGTATCTGCAGTAGCATACATAGTCTGCAGCTGTACTTATGTGCCACAAAGGTATTGTAGTTCTTTGCCAGTCAGTAAATAGATGTTTGAAGAAATCACCCACAGATGTTTCTAAGAGAAGGCGAGAGGGAACAATGGAGAGCAGTCTCTCAATGAATATGTGTAGTCAGCTGTATCCTCAGGTGTATTACTTAGAGAGGCAGGCAGATGCATAACTGGGGATGTGTTCCAGACTCATTTCTACAAAACATAATGAGTTCATTATTTATTCTGAATCCCATATCATTTAAATCCATGCAACACTGCTTACTGGACCAAATACACACTCAAAGGATGTGGTGCATGTAGGACAGCTCAAA
This sequence comes from Gekko gecko, assembly GCA_029375565.1. NCBI lineage: Eukaryota > Metazoa > Chordata > Lepidosauria > Squamata > Gekkonidae > Gekko > Gekko gecko. The sequence continues at coordinate 120,757,102 of JAPDNY010000004.1, forward strand.
CAAATCAGAACTTATCTGGCATCTGATCTTCAAAGAATCACAGCATGACAAACCTGTTGTGAAAAATAAGTCTATGTTCTATTTTAGAATGGAAAATATAAGTCTCACCTAGTAATTTATGTTTTTGACCTTTTTAAAGGAAAGTAAAATGATTGAATAAATGGCATCAATAGGAATTTTTACAAAGTAATAACTCCATTAGTAGGTGTATGTATTAAATATATGCATAATCTCCATGCAAATTAACATAAGAAGAGCCCTGCATGCTGATTTCCACATGGCCCAAGCAGATGCCCATGGAAGACTCACAAGAAAGGGACCAGAGGTCCAAACCTCCCCCTGTAATCCCCCCACAGCTGGTATTCAGAAATATATTGCCTCTTGAAAAGTACTGAGACTGGCAAGTGATTTCAGCTCTCATACTTTTATTTAGGTCAGAGGCTTCGCATGACCTCATGGAGAGACACCTCGCACATGGTCGGGTTTTGATACATTACACCTCTGAACATGAAACTCAGTTTAGCCACCCGGTTTATAGGTTTTTTGGGTTTTTTTTTTTTTTTACAAATATTGATTTCCTACATTTCTGTTGAAAGAACATCCAAATTGACTAGCATCCATTATATAACCAACCATCAATAAACAAATGAGAACCAGCTCCTGCCTGCCTGCCTTCCTTCCTTTATCTAAACTCTACCCTCATTTGCTTTGATGCTGGAACTAATGAGATGACTATGCAATAAGACACCCCCAAAACTAAATCCTGTTCGGAACAATGGGTAGGAAATGTTCTAAATGAGCATGGAGCTTTGAAGTCTTGCATCTACCACTCTTAAGATGCAAGAGAACTGGAATGGAAGTACTTTATACTCTAGTGGCACAAAGGCAAGAAAGATGTATGGAGTATTTTCTGAAGGACCATTCACAAACTTGCATTAAAAGAAGACAAACTAAAATAATTGCCAACAGTATCAGCAAAGAATTACAGTGGAAGAATAAACTGCATCCAAAATTGATGTTGTGTGTGAGGATACCAGAGTTACCAGATTAAAGCATCAGAACAAAGAGCTACTGCGTATCTGCTATGGAAATAATACACTGTAATATTTGACAGTACTATGGTATTCTGAAATAAGGGATGTCTAGCAACTTGATTACTCTTGCTGAACAGAGTGGTATGCAGATGCAATCCCAAATATGCTTACTTGGAAATACCCCATATTTCGCCCCAAAATCACATTAGCTTTTTCTGTTGCTGCATCACATTGGCTGCTCATATTTAATTTACTGTCCACCCATACTCCAAGTCTTGTTCACATAGGCCCTTTCCACAGTCTCCTTTTAATCCATGTTCACCACAGTGTCGAACAGTGCCTTTGCTCCATCTTTTTTTCTCTATTCTACATATATCAAGTTAAACTGGATTGGAATTGTTTTCAAATTCCACATTGTTGTTTTGAATGCGTCTTAGAGCTGTTTCATTTGCCCTTGCTGTCATTGCTATGTTTTAACTGATGCTTTGGATGGTGAGAGAAAATAGATGCTTTGGATGATGGAATTTATTGCCCCTCCCCAGACTCCACCACTAAATCTGCAGGGAATTCTCTACACAGAGCATAGGGTTACATATATTTAACATCACAATAACAGCTACATCCTGCTGTAAACTTTTGACCCAGCTACAGAGCTGATCACATGATTGTTTTACATGGGTGGAAGAAAACCTTTCTCTTCAAAATATGTGACACTTCTTAGTGTCTGAAGTACCTAAGTATTATGTGCATGCACATGAAAGCATACACTCTGAATAAAACTTTGTTCGTCTTAAAGATGCCACCGGACTCTCCACATCCCTTCTACTCCACCCAACCTTAGATGCTGCATGGAACACAAAACCTCACAAGACTAGGCAGCTGTAGCAACAAGAAGAACAGTAGTAATTAATAATAGAAAAAGGTGAATGCTGTAGGTAATGATCCCTCTACTATGCCACATTCACAAGAACAAACAGCTGGACCAGCATCCTGGACCAGCATCCGGTTTCCTTCCAAGGCCAGTTGCCTCTGTGAAGCTTACAAGCATGGCATGGTGGAGATTTCTCTCTCCTCCCTCATATTCCCCCCCAACAGCTGCACATATAGGGAAGTGGTACTTGAAAAAAATGAGACCTCGGTATAGCTGTTTAGTTTGCCAGAGAAGATGTTGGAGGAGTATCAGCAAAATGAACGGAAGAAAGCAAAAAGACAGAAGAGGCCACCTTATGCCCCACCTGGCAAAAGTTGATTGGCTGAAATATGAGCTGTTAATGGGCGGGGCATAGTGCATGTGAGCGCCGGCTCCTGCTTTAAAAACAAACAAACAAACAAGGGGACAGTGGGGAGGAACAATGGGTGATGATTCTACATGTGCTGTGCTCAAACTGGTTTAGATGAAAAAATCCATCACAAGAATAGTCTCAAAAATGTAGAGCAATTGTGTAATGGAAATGCTTTGGGGATGGAATCACGAAAAACACATGTAGAATAAAAATTTAAATGCAGGGCAAAAATGGAGTGAAGGTGGAGACTAATGTGGAATGCAAATCCTCTAAGAGCTCTGAATGCAGAGCAAAATGCCGGGACAGGGTAAAAGCCGGAACGGCCTGGTACGGCCCGGAACGGGCACTAAACCAACAATAGTGCTGCAAAAAACAGTGGCATGCACTGCTGCCCAGAAGTGCATTCCCCATCCAGTATGCATGTTCCTCATTTTTGTTACCCAGATGTAGAACTCAGCACTTATCCTTTTTAAATTGCATCTTGTTCACATGCCAACTTTTCCAGTGTGTTCAGATCTCATTGAATTCTATATCTTCTGATGTGTTTGGTGTTCCTCCCAATTTTGTGTCATCTTCAAATTTAATGAGTATCCCCTGCACACCCTCATTCAGATCATTTATAAAAATATTGAAAACTAGGAATAAGGCCCATTGTGGAAATAAATACAACGGGCTCTAGAAAGAGGCTCTGGGAGAGTGCCCCAGCTTTGGGCACTCAGTGACAATTTGCTGTGGCAATCTCAGCAGGGTATAATGACCGAGTCCACCATTTTCTCCAGAGGAACTGATCTTTGCTACCTGAAGAGCAGTAGTAATTTTGAGTGATCTCCAGCCCACCCCCAAGATTGGTAACAGTGGTTCCCCAGGAGGGAGTGGCTGGTTTGGAGGATGGAGTCTATGGCATTGTACCTGTCTGAGGTCCCACCCTTCCTCAACACTCACCCTCTCCAGGTTCGACCCCTCAAATCTCCAGGAATTTCCCAACCTGGAGTTGACAACCCTATCTCTCTCCCAGCCAACCATCAACCTATCTTTAGTTTTCCATCTCCTCCCCCCTCCCTCCTAGAAAGCAGTTGTAATTTTGAGTGATCTCCAGCCCCCACCTGGAGATTGGCAACAATGGTTCCCCATCAGGGAATGGCTGGATTGGAGGGTGAAGTCTATGGCATCGTACCTGTCTGAGGTGCCACCCCTCTTCAAACCTCACCCTCTCCAGGCTCCATCCCTCAAATCTCCAGGAATTGCCCACCTGGAGTTGGCAACCTGATCAGGACTGGGTCCAATGAATTTTCTCCCAAAGGCCAACATAGGTGTGAAAAGGGCCTTTTACTGAGAGAGGAGAAGGTACAGGTGCCAACTCTAATTAGGGAAATACCTGGAGATTTGGGGGGGTGGATCCTGTGGAGGGCAGCATTTGGGGTCTGTGTGGAAGGACTCCGCAGGGTATAATGCCATAGAGTCTACCCTCCAAAGCAACCATTTTCTCCTGGGGAACTGATCTCTGTCATCTGGAGGTTAATTGTAACAGTGGGGGATCTCCAGGTCCCACCTGGAGATTGGCAACCCTAGGGGAAAGTCAGCCGCACAGCAGGGAGTTGAAGAAAATGGTTTGATGTTTGCTGGCCCACCTTGTTAGCCAGCCAGCCATGCTGAAGCTAAGCAGGAGAAAGAGCCTTTTTCCGTTTATTCTGACAGGAAAATGGCCATTGGGGAGGGGGTTATGCTGAAAGTCCTTTGTTTTTTTACTCACAGAACCAAGCTTGGTTGCCTACCGACAGCCACTGAGGGGACAGTCCCTCACAGGAGTCAAGAGAACTGTCTTCCTCAGGAGACAGAGCTGGTCTGCCAGTAAATCTGACATGCAAATCTGTCTGAAGGGGGAGTGGGTGGGGAAGAGGAGCAGACCCAGCACCCGGCCAATGGCACGCGAGTACTCTTGAGTGGCGGCTGATGGGCCATTGGCTGAGGGAGGGCATTTTACAGCCAATGGGAGCGCATGGAATCTTACGAACCCAAAAGATAATTATTATAAGGAGAGATACCAGGCCCAGAACCGATCCCTGTGGCACCCCAGTGTACACCTCCCTCCATTCAGATGAAATGCCGTTGACAACTACTCTTTGAGTGTAGCTCTCCAACCAGCTCCCTATCCACCTAACTATCCTAGAGTCCAGTCCACAATCCTTTAGTTTACTCATCAAAACATCATGGGGAACCCTGTCAAAAGCTTTACTGAAATCCAGGTAAAAAACATCAACAGCATTCCCTCTATCCAGTAAGCTCATCACTCAATCAAAGAAGGAAATGAGGTTGGTCTAGCAGGATCTGTTAGGGACAAATCCGTGCTTACTTCCCCAGATCACCAAGTTGTCCTTTAGATTCTCGCAGATTGATCCCTATAAAATCTGCTCCAGTATCTTCCCTGGGACAGAGGTCAGATTGACTGGCCTGTAGTTTCCTGGGTTATCCCTCCTCCCTGTTTTGAAAACTGGGATAACATCTGCCGTCTTCCAATCTTGTGGCATCTCTCCCATCCTCCAAGAGCTCTGGAAGATGATGGCCAAAGGCTCTGCAAGCTCTCTAGAAAGTTCTTTGAGCACTCTTGGGTACACTCTATATGGCCCAGGGGACTTGTACTCATTCAATGCAGCCAAGTGCTTCTCAACTACCTCTCTGTCCTGCACTGTGAGAACTCTCCAGTTACTCTCTCCTCTGCCTCCTATTGTTTAATCAGTTACTGATCTATAACAGGTCCTCTTAGTCTAAGATGGCTAAATTTACTTAGGAGCCTTTGGGTAAGCTTTGATGTAAGTTAGCCTGCTTCCTCTATATTGGAGGGGTCACAATTTTTTTTTTTTTGACCTGTAGGCACCTTTGGAATTCTGACACAAAGTGGTGGGTACAACAACAAAATGACTGTCATAGGAGATATAGCCAGCCACAAAATGCTATGGAATGAGGTTATGCACAATTTTAATAGTATCTCTTCAACATTTCAGGCAAAAGCTCTGCTTAAGAGGATGGCTTTTTAAATGAACATATTGTTTAAAAGTACTTTCTTGATTACACACAGTTTACCTTCATTAAATCTTTTGGAAGAATTTAAATATGCAAAGGAAGTGGAGCACTGATAGTTTAGAGAAAAATAAGTAGGTTAATTAAAGAACAAACTCTTATAGAACATGGAAGAGAGAGAACCTTAACTGTATAACCTAACCACTGAAGGGGGAACAACAACAAAGGAAGCTCTGCAAGAGCAGGAAGTCTCCAAAGGAGCCAATCAGGAGACAAGAAAGACGTAATTTGAAATTGTGGGAAATCCCTAATCTAGCTATGCTAGCTAGCAGTCCTTCAGCTGTACCCTTGTAGGGTGATCTTCTGATCCTCTTCATATAGATGTACTATAGACCTTGTATAGTCCAACAAAAATCTATACACCCAATTAGATCTCCAGAGGCCAGTTAGAAGCTCTGCTGGGCAAAAGCCTCACCTGGCCCTACCAACTTTCTAAAGATGCTTGGTAGGTGCCAAGAAAGGTGTTGGCAGGTGTCCTGCTCTGTATGTTTAAGAATTCTATATTTCCACCAATTTCTTCAATTTCCACCAATCTACATGGAACAGAAACTAGACTAACTGACCTATACATCACCAGACTTTTCCCATTCACTAAGTTTCTGAAGTTTCCCACCATGTCTGTGCTCTAATTTAGCACCAGTCATCACAACTGATGATTCTGGCACACAATATAGGAATTTTCTGTGAAGATGTATGAGGAAAATGAGCTTCAAGCAAAGCCCTTGAAAGCTGTGGCTACTGTCTGTCACTGCAACTACAGGTTCCAAGAGGCCAGGTAAAGTCATCTTTGGTCCTTCTTGCTGAAGTTTGCTTTTGGGAGAACAAAGGGTATAAATTAGTACTTTTGAAAAGAAGATGTTTCTTAGGAATGATGCAATGGAAAGTCACAATAAAAAGTACAAAAGGAATGGCAATGTACACAAGAAAATCTGGCAAACAAATTGGTTTTGAGTTGGGATTAATCCAGTCAGAGACTGTAGAAACAATTAGGAAATGAATAAGACTAAGCACCAAAAAATATTTCAGTACAGGCAAAGGGCCAAATAATGGACAAAGTATGATACTTCAGAGAAAACAGCAAAAGAAAATGAAGGAAAATGAGGGACGTTTGATGTTCTAAGCAGAAAGGCACAGAAACCATGGGGAAATATAATGAAATCATAGTTTGTAATAAAATAATATTGATGGGAAATAAAACTGTGATCAAGGAGGAAATTGACTTTGAAATACAGTGGATAAATAATAGCAGAGCAAAAGTCTAAAACAAAAACATCAAATATTAGTTTTATAGTGTCAGTACTGAAAGAGGAAGATACATGTGAACTGCAGAGGAATATATGAAAGTGAATAGTGAAAAATATAGAAACCAGAGAATTGCAGGAAAGAAAACAGATAGGCAGAATAAGAAGATTCTACGGGTATGTCTAAACTAAGGATTGTATCCAAACAGCTCTTCCATTGGTGGAAAAGATAGGAGAGGAAAGGGTCCCCTTTGTCCACCAAAATGCTATACTGGAGATAACAAGTTCTCATGGCTGAAAGACATACAGTAAGGAGGGCAATTAGATGAGATTGGATAAAAAGCTGGTTTTTACACGAATACATGAAGCTTATATAGAATCAGGCTACTGGTCCATCAAGGTCAGTATTTTCTATTCCGACTGACAGTGGCTTTCCAGAATCTCAGCCTGAGATCTTTCACATCACTTATCACCTGATCTTTATAAACAGGTAATGCTGGAGATTGAAGCTGAGACCTTCTGCACACAAAGCAAATATTGTACCACTGAGCTATGGCTCCTCACTTTTGATCCAATATTATCATATTTTTATCCAAGGCTGCAGTTACACACACTAAATAATCCACTTTCAATCCACTTTCAGTGCACTTTCCAACTGGATTTTACTGCGTGAACTGGCAAAACCTAGTTGGAAAGTGCACTGAAAGTGGATTGCAAGTAGACTATTTAGTGTGTGTGACCTCAGCCCAAGAGATCATATTCAAGATTACTTAAAATGGGCTTCTTATGTGGTGACCGGAAAAAAGCCCACACGGAAAAATACCATGTAAAGAAGAAGAAGAGAAGAGAAGAGATTGAATTTATACCCTGCCCTTCACTACAAACTCCTTTCCCTTCCCCTCCCCACAACAGACACCCTGAGAGGTAGGTGAGGCTGAGAGAGCTCTCACAGAAACTGCTCTTTTTCAAGAACAGCTGTGCCAGAACTATGGCTTGCCCAAGGTCATCCAGCAGGTACAAGTGAAGGAGCGGGGAATCAAACCCAGTTCTCCCAGATTAGAGTCAGTGCACTTAACCACTACACCAAACTGGCTCAATGGTAAAGTGCCATAGATATTTATAATTGTGGATAACCGTTCATCTCCATTTATGAGAATGAACAGGTATTACCTATATTTTATATTGTTATTTTAGGATTGAAACATGTCATTCATGTGCAACAATTTGTGTTGTGATTTTATCAAGAATAATTAAATAATATTGCTATGTTATTCGTAAAGTACTTCATTACTACACAAAAGAAGCCTATATGAAAAGGGCTTTAATGCTCTTGAGTGTAAAGGCTTGGAAAGGAAAACACAGGAAATAAAAGTGACCCATTTTGTTATCAACAAACTTTACTAAGAAGGAAAAACAATAACTACAGAAATTAAATTCTATATAGAAATATTTTAACTAAAATTAAATACTTTAAATTTATTAATTTACCATTTGTCAACCTTTATAATGTTGATATGAAGTAATTTCTAAAGTAAAGATAGAAAGATGTTAAATTAAATTATATATAGACTGTATATTTTGAACAACTACATATTCTTTTGAACTACTACAGTTTTTGTGTGTATCTATGGCTGAGTTCAGACTGGCAATTTGCCCCACTATAGCCACGTTTCAGCCATGTTTCCCAAGCAGATTAAAGGGGGCGTTCACACAGGCACATCTGCTTGGCGTTCCCCACCCGTAGGCAACCTGTGCTGTTCTGCTTTGCTCCCAGAATTAAAAGATACATGTTGAAAGTGGTAGCAAATCCCGGAGAGTGCCTTTACCCCGCTGTATTCCACTTCCCGGAAATGTGAACGCTCAGACAAAAGCCGGGAGCAACCTGTGTTGCGCATAAGGCAGCAGCGATGTAATTGGCTGTGCTCCGCTCTACCACCTAATGCGGTGCCGGTGCAACAGGATCCTGCCCAAATCGGCCAGATGCCTATGTGTGCATGAGTGCATGAGCGCATATGAGTTCATGTGCTCATAAACACATAGGCATCCGGCCGATTTACCAGGAAAAAGCCATTTACAGCCCTGTCTCCGGGCCAGCAGTCTGAATGCTCCCGCGTGCCTCCTCCCAATATGCTCCCACATCAGTCAGTGCAGTGTGACTGTGAAAACCCGGAACACTTTGTTCCGGGGCTTTTTTGCCATGACTGGATCCCACTTCAAACTGCCAGTTTGAACTCAGCCTATGATTCCCTATCTAAATAGGGAAGGATACATGCCCCTTGCCGAATTGGAACAATGGTGTATAGACAAAGGAAAAGAAACTAAGGAGACAATATGTTAAACATTAAATTATGTTTAATGAGTGACCTGGAACTCACTTCAAAAATAGTGTGTGGGAGGGCAAATCGTCTCCCAAATGTGGTGCATAGGCATGTGGGGTTTCATTATTCTCTCTCTTCTACTCCATGGCCCAATCTGCATCTAGCATTTGCTCCATTGTTGTATCAAACCCACCCTGGATCAGAAAAAGATGTGACTCAAAACCCCAGGCCAACACTATACTGACTGCAGAGTAACCCTGAATGGCCATAAAACAGCCACAAATCTATGCAGATAGTTCCATACAACCAAGAGATCAAACAAAGTGAAAGTAGTATGCAGTCTGGACACTGCCATAAAATCCAACAATCAAAGTGAAAGTGGCATGCAATGCAGAAGGGAATTTCTGTTCTAACATAGGTTTGGTAAAACAGTGGAGCAAATGCTAGATGCAGATTGAGCCCATGTCCTTCTGCTAGGATAAAACAGCCATGGGGGTCAGGATGTTTGTCTCACTGCCAGTTTTATGTGTCAGCCCAGGAGACTTGTGAAACTGGCAGTGAAACAAGTGGCCTACCCTCCACAGCCTTTTTCTGCTAGCGAAAGAGTGCAGGATGTAAGTGGGGGAAAGTCAAAGACCCTTCTGCTGCCATGCAATGCTGGCGAGATGATTCCCACCCACACCGTTTTTAAGGTGAGTCCTGAATAACGTGGTAAACATGAGTTGAGTTGGAATTTCCTGCAACTCAACTTGCATTTAATTAGACCTTAAATCGTTTTACACCATAGTTCAAATATGTCCCTGTTATTCTTAGATGTGGTGTCCAAACATACAACAGTAAGTTAAGATTATGGTTTTTTGGAGTGCGTGACCTGCTAATTACATTAAAAAATACCCTTGCCTCTTATTGTTGAAAAAAAATACAATCAGCCACAACCGGGGTGATGGATAGAGAACATAAAGCTTTTCATCTGATCCTTGTGAAAACTACATTAAGTATAAGAATAAGCTCAATTATTATACTTGTCAAAGCTGTTCCTTGAACAGTTTTTGATGCCTGACATTTTCTTTTTCCATAAATAATTAACTTTAGGTTCAAAATTGATGAAATACATTAATTAATTTAATAGACTACTGCTGATTAACTATATGTGTGAATAGATGGGTTGATATAGATGGGGAACTACAACTTACTGTTACAGCACCTGATCTGCCTGCTTATCCCCTCCTTCCCTTGCAGGATATTATTTAGCTTGGTGAAGACAGCACATAAGATTGATTAGTGCACAGTGTAGACAGATGGAGACAAGACTGCCTTTGGAAAGCAAGACAAGTGGCAGTCTCATCTGAAGGAAAGCTGAGCCTTTTCTACATATATTTAGACCCTAAAGGGTAAGTGGTATGTCTCAACTAGAGAAGGGCTACAGGTCTATGTCTACAGGTCACCCAGGCAAACTGGTTAGTGATATCTGACTTAGCAATTATACTGAAACTGAATGAGCAAGAATTACCTTTTATTACCCTCAGATTTCTTCTCCTTACTGTAGTTTTTACTGATCCCAAGTAGTTAGGATAACAGTAATGTGGTATATGAGAAATCGGGAGGGGAGTATGTAAATAGGCAGAATTGGTTCATGTACATTAAGACAACATGAACAATAAGGAAGAAGAAGAAGAAGAAAGATGGGTTGTCAGTTTGGAAGAATGTAGAAGGGTTAAAGGTACAGAATCATTTTGCTAGAAAATCCTAGCAGAGACAAGATGAGACGGAAAATGATTGCTACAGCACAGAGATTGCTTACAAGACAGTACAGCAAAATAACTGTGCACTCTTCCTTGTTCTCTGTGATGATGAACAGAATGAACTGGTCACTTTAGTACCATCTGAACATGTGAAATTGTTAACAGTGGGTAAACCTGAGCAGGCTTTGTTAAATTGTATTAACTTGTTAACAGTAAACTGAGTGACTGGCCCATTTCTGTGAAGGGGGTGCTGTGTTGTTTCCAGCTAGTAAAGTAAATGAACCTTAGTTGTTCAAGGGAAGCTGTAACTTGTAGCACATAGTAAAATAGCCTTGGGAGAGGTTACAGAGAAAACAAAGAGTGGATATGAGAGTACTTCTGTACTCATATGGTATGTATGAGTGAAGAAGGGTGAGAGTTGGATAGTATTTATCGAGGGGTATGACTTCAAAGACAGCTAATGCCAGACTATAAATGATGGAAAAAAATCTGCTTGGGATACAGTAAAGATTCGTTTATAAGATTTGGCTGGAGAACAGAATGCCACCTCCTCAGTGTCAGAATAAAAGTCAAAGGAAGGGTGGAATAATAAGGTGGGAGAAGACATTGAATAGAATAACAAGGAGGCAGCTAATAGGGACAAGATGGAATGAAAGAATTACTTCCTAGGTTCTTCTGCCTCTCTTTCAAAGTTGTCCTATTGTTCCACCACGTTCTACAGATTCTATCCCAACCTTTAAATGTGTTCAACAAGGTTCTTTCTAAACTCCTTACTTATTTAATGTATAGATCAATGATATCATCAAAGCAGTTTCAGGACCTACTCATCATATGCCTACCACTAATGTTCAAGATCTTTCAGTTCTTATTTATGCTGATGACACTGCATTATTATCTCACACACTGATAGGGTTGAAATGCATGTTGACTAGTTTTAGCTCTTACTGTGCTCATGAAGATTTAACTATAAATGCTGAGAAATCAAAAGAAATTCTCCTTGCAAGAAGGTGCCAACCAAAGAAAAAGGACTGGAAGATGGCAAATACCAACATGGAACAAGTAACAACATCTAGATATTTAAGAATGATGTTCTCCCAACACATACTTTGGAAAAATCAGTTCCATCTATCTTTTATAAGATAACACCATATTTAAATGCCTCAAGACATTTTTTTCACACAGAAGAATGGAAGTACTACCCAGAAGCTATAAGGACTTTTGTCCTGGAATTCAGGCAGAGTAAGGCAACAGAGCTAGATCACAGTCAAGAGTCCAGTCCAGAGATCAAATACCAGTTTAGCGGCAGTCAGAATTCATGGGTTGTTCAAGAAAGCAGAGTTAAGGTAGCTTGAGGTCATTGATCAGCAAGGTTCAGGCAGGTCCAAAAAAACAGATTTGAGGGTCAGTCCAAAGGTCACAGGAGGCAGAGCAGAGTCCAGAGTTGTGGTCACAAAATTCATAGGGTTGTGAAAAGTTGTTTCCACTATCTACAGTTCTCCAGGTCTGATTTATATAGGCATTCATTAACAAACCTGATTTACAACCATCTGCTTGGAGATGCTCCTGCAGTTACTCGGAACTGCTTTCATTAAGTAGCTGGCACTCTGTATGTCGTTAAGTCTTGTCGGAGCCTTTCCCTTCACTGTTCAATTAAGGGGGGAGCCTGGTGGGCTACTTTCCTGCAGCTGTGCTTCATTGGTTTCCTTTAGAGCTATGCATGGGTGGGTCAAGGTCAGCCACCAGCAATGAATCTTGAGGCTCCTGTATCTCTAATTCCCTAAATTTAGCTGGTTCAGAGCTGGCTGCATGTGGCTTCTTGACTCCTGAGGAGTCTTCAGCCACATTGGACTCAGGCTGGTCAAGCTGGCCCATGCCAACTTTTTTGGGTAAACCTAGTCAAATGATACTTTATTGCACCAGAGTGTGGGTAGAAGATATATCTGAGACTATTGATGCCTTCTTATTAAAATTCTTGAGAAAAATAACTAGGTTACCAAAGTATGTATCCAGTATAGCTATTTGCCAAGAATTTGCAATTCCTCATTAGAATTAGTAGCTTGGCAGGATGCATTTAGACTCAGGATCAAGATTCTTTTTAACTATAGACTATATAACTTTTTAGACTAGGAAAAGATCCGTTCCAGAGTAAATGGAAGAGACTGGAACAAATAGGTTTTACTCCAGCTTTACTACTCTCAATGGGAAGTGAGAAAACTGCATTCCAAAGCATTCCAAACTGCATTCAAAAAGCAGCTAATAATGCTAGATTTCAGAAGTATAAACTGGCAAGCAAGAAGGATATGTTCCCTTGCCTACAATAGACGTGAACCTCCAGCTACTTTACCAGCATATTTGTCCACATGTTGTTGTTGTTTTTGTTCAGTTGCACAGTCGAGTCCGACTCTTCACGACCCCATGGACCACATCACGCCAGGCCCTCCTGTCTTCCATTCTCTGGAGTTTTCTTAATTCCATGTTCATTACATTGATAACACTGTCTAACCATCTCATCCTTTGCCGTCCCCTTCTTCTTTTACCTTCAATCTTTCCTAGCATCAGGGTCTTCTCCAGTGAATGTTCCCTTCTCATTTGGTGGCCAAAGTATTTGAGCTTCAGCTTCAGTATCTGGCCTTCCAGGGAACAGTCAGGGTTGATTTCTTTTAGGATTGACTGATTTGATCTCCTTGCAGTCCAAGGGACTCTCAAGAGTCTTCTCCAGCACCATCTGTTCTTCGGCGCTCAGCCTTCCTTATGGTCCAACTCTCACAGCCATACATTACTACTGGGAATACAATTGCTTTGACCATACAGACTTTTGTTAGCAGGGCGATGTCTCTACTTTTTATTATGCTGTCTAGGTTTCCTCCCAAGGAGCTTTTCTCCCAAGGAGCAGGTGTCTTTTAATTTCATGTATGGTGTAGTGGTTAAGTGTGCGAATTCTAATCTGGGAGAACTGGGTTTGATTCCCCACTCCTCCACTTGCAGCTGCTGGATAACCTTGGGTAAGCCATAGTTATGTCAGAGGTGTTCTTGAAAAGAACAGTTTCTGTCAGAGCTCTCTCAGCCCCACCTACCTCCCAGGGTGTCTGTTGTGGGGAGAGAAAGGGAAAGGAGTTTGTAAGACACTCTGAGATTCCTTTGGGTAGTGAAGGGCGGGGTATAAATCCAATCTCCTCCTCCTCCTCCCCCTCAGTTACTATCTGCAGTGATCTTGGATCCCAGGAACATGAAGTATGTCACTGTTTCCATGACTTTCCCTTCTATTTGCCAAGGAGTGATCGGGTCAGATGCCATGATCTTAGTTTTTTGGTGTTGAGGTTCAAGCCAACTTTTGTGTTCTCCCTTTTCATCTGAATAAGAGGCTCTTTAGGTCCTCTTCACTTTCTACCATTGAAGTGGTATCATCTGCATATCTGAAGTTGTTGATGTTTTTACTGACAATCTTAATTCCAGCTTTTGATTCATCCAGGCTGGCATTTTGCATAATGTACTCTGCATAGAAAATAAATAAGCAGGATGACAATATACATCCTTGCTGTACTCCTTTTCCTATGTTAAACCAATCAGTCGTTCCATATCCAGTTCTAACTGTTGGTAAAACTTGCCACAGTTCATTGTGGTTCTCACAATCAAAGGCTTTAGCGTAGTCAATGAAGCAGAAGCAGATGTTTTTCTGGTACTCCTTTGCTTTCTCCATAATCCAGCGAATGTTGGCAATTTGATCTCCAGTTCCTCTACCACTTCAAAACGAGGTTGTACTGGGTTTCATGATGGTTCCTCAATATCGAGATTTTTTTTGGCTGCTAGATTGAATGCTGTATGAACCCTGGAAATAAAAGGTCATTTTTGGGAGTCCCCTTTTCAGAACGCTGGTGCTTTTGCAATATGGGGAAGATAGGTACCTTGGCTCATCTAGTTATTGAATGTCCCAATTTCAGTAAGGAAAGACAGAGATGGATTACCTTGATACTTGAGAAAAATGAGCTCACAAATATTAATCAGAGCCTTTCTTTTCTTCTACAAGATAAGGACCCATATATCACCAGGTCACTGGTATCCTACCTTTTAGTAACCAATTTTTTTTTAAAAAAAACAAACTTATTTGACTGGAGTAACCCCCCCCCCATGTGGGATTAGGCTAAAGGCTGTGGCCAAAAGAGCCGTATCATAAAAGGAAAAGAAAGGATTATTCCATCAAGTTCCTTGTTATGCCCAGTCCTTTTAACCATCATCTTATTTCACCCCTTCCTATTCACTATCCCTGCCTTCTTCATTATTTCACAGCCTTTTTTCATATTATCCCCTGGAATAAACCTCCACCAATATTCTTTCACAGCCACTTAATAGGATCTGAAAATGACAATAGGATTTATTTTAAAATCAGCATTGCTGCTGCATCTATTCATCCAATGAATATCCAAAGTCATTAATTTCTGTTAAATGTTTAATAGTACTAATACCAGTTTCACTATACAGTCCTAAGAAGAGTTACACCCTTCTAATCCACTGGAGTCAATGGGTTTAGAAGGGCATAATTCTGCTAAGGATGGCACTGTCAGTGTGGTCCCCGGTCTGTACTGGAAAGAGGATTGGAATATCAAATACTAGTGAAGTGAGGGTTCGTAGAGAAAAAGTTGTGAATGAGTACATCATAAATTTTCTGGATTCATAATAAAAAGGAGTTCATAACATTCAATTATTCACATATGCATAATTATATTTAGCTACATTTTTCGTCTAGTGTTTAAAAGTCTAGAAAAACACTGGGATAAAACCAGTTTCTAATAGTAAAGATCTCTTGGCTCAGGCATATCTGGAATGATCATCTCCCATTAAAAAATAAAACTTTACCTAAATTACAGGTATGTATATTCAAGTTACAGTGACAGAATGCCGACTGATAGATTTGGGTGGGAAGCTGTGCATGTACACAAAATGTTATACCCAGAATTAAACTTTGTTGGTCTTAAAAGTGACACTGGCCTCAAACTTTGTTTAAAAGTCCAGTATCTATGCTGAAAACACTCACTACTCTATAGTTTGCATAGTTTGATCCTTCATAAGACTAAATTAAGTTTCACTATTTTATGTCTGTGACATATTTTATGTCTGGCAATTACTAGTAACTTCAATAAAAAGTGAAGAGTTTAGGTATCTAGAAGCATCCATCAACAGTATCAATAAGTAGTTTCTTCTCTTTAAGTATGTGAATGCAAACTGACTTATAAAATGGGAACTAAAATTTTATAAAACAATTTTCTTTTCACTTGATACTGAAACACCATCCAACTACAATTAGAAAACCAGTGCATAGTTTTGCTGATAACTGGTCTTTGGTGCTTTTCAAATGATATGTTAAGATGGAGTACTTTTCAACTACAGCACATCTGATGCTTATAATACAATTCAACTACCAGGGGCCACTTGTCCATCATTCTTCTGCCCAGGGCTCTTTTTGTAGCAGGAACTCCTTTGCATATTAGGCAACACACCCATAATGTAGCCAATCCTCCAAGAGTTTACAGAGCAAGGATTAAGAGTTTACAGGAGCTACTGTAAGCTTTTGGAGGATTGGCTACATTAGGGGTGTGTCGCCTAATATGCAAAGGAGTTCCTGCTACAAAAAGAGCCCTGCTTCTGCCTATCCAGTAACAGGCAGACATGAAGAAAACAGCTAAGGTTGTGGCTTATTGCATAATTCTCTTGTTCTTGAGTTCAATTGCCAGATGAAGAAGAGTAGGTTTTTACTCCTCACATTTCTCTCAAAGTAGCTTACAATCACCTTTCCCTTGTGAGACAGGTGGGGCCGGGGAGTTCTGAGAGAAGTGCAGGAGTGGGGAATTAAACCCAGTTCTCCAGATTAGAATCCACAGCTCTTAGTTACTACACCGCACTGGCTATTTTTACAGATTTATTTATTTATATATTTATTTATTTTTGGACTTATATCACACCCTCCCCTGGGTCACAAGGCTTAGGGTGGCTCACAACATCAATAAAACATATAGAAATCTATCCATTGCTATCCCCACCTAGCCACTTTCAAGGCTCTGGTCCTGCTCCCAAGCCCGTGTTCCTGCCCAATATTCCTAAATGGGCTGCCTGTAGCCACTGTACTTTTGCTACAGGATTAGACTGGAAAAGAGGCCTCAAAGACCCTAGGGAATAACCTGCTGATCATAGGGTGCATACACATGGGCAGCTAATCCCACCATTATGCCAACTCAAATTTGATCCAGATCTTTTTAATCCATTCTCACATGATCAGACATCCCCCATGGGAATCGCCTTACCGTGCACTGCTTCTGCTGTGGATTGTCTAGGTGGCATTCACTGAAGGAGGTGCACGTGGTGGTTTTTGTTTTTGTTTTAAACTTTTTGCGCATGTGTATAGGCATGACTGAACATCCTTGTAGATCCAAGACACTTGCAGGGATGGACTAAAGGAGTCCCGGAAATCCCCCTTACCATTGAGATCATGCTCAGTGGAGGGATTATTTTGCATGTCAGAAGACTCATCCTCCCTCCAGGTCCCATCCCATTAACCGATCGTCCTTAAAGTGACGGGTCATTCATAAACATTACATTCTTTGTGGCGCTGAATTGGGGTTCTGCAGCCTCATTTTTAAATGCATTTAAGTGCATTTTGGGTAGTGATTTTTTAAAAATCGTGCCCGCTCGGGATGGTCTGACATCAGATCACCCCGATGGGAGGATTGCACACTGGTGGCACAATTAGATGGGTGAAAGTCCACTGTTGTCCCGTCATGCCCAGAAAACTCCAGATTTAAAGTGCTATCTTTTAAGTCCAGTTACGAGGTGCGGCAAAACGGGATGTCTACAGAACAGGGACATTTCCCAGATGTTTGTGTCTGGTCGTTCCACTTAAATCCACCAGGGAATCGTGCATGTCACGGATCTAATGAGCTGTCTGATCGGGACCTTACAGTAACAGGTGCAACCTTCCTTGGAGGACCTGGTCCCCTCAAGCCTTACCTGCAGTTTTTTCTCCTGTGCTGGCCCTTTAGTTACTTTCCTCCTGCCATGCCTGTTCTCTGGCTTGCTTCGCCTATATTTGAATAGTCCTTTACTCTTAAGAATTCCTGTATTCCCAAGGCACCCTTTACCCTGCATTGCCCCAAATGCCCTTAGTTGCCCTTGGAACCTAATCTTGGCAGCTAAAGTGCAGTCTCTCTTGGGGTTTTTCTTAGGCTAATGTGCTTCTCACCCCAATTTGGGATACTGTGTGGTGTGACAGGTACTCGTAGGCCATGTAGTAGAAGACATATGCAAGCACAGCAGTGCTAGCTGTTACTAAACAAGTACACCTGGTGTCATACTGTAAGCTTTGTGCTTACACTGGGTCCCGTTAGTATGATCCTGTGAGCTGCAGCATTAGTGCATGAGTTACAGAATCAGGCTGTAAATCCATTTAAATCCAAATGCTTCTGTTTGTTTGTTCAATGTTTTACTATGACTCCTTCAGGATACAATCTGTCCTTATATATATTTGAATTTTGGTTTCACAACATTCTATGCTTGCCACAATTGATTCAGCACAAGAACTGGCAGGCAAAAGACGCTGGCTGGGGCTGACTGGCTGCTTGGCGAAGTCCCGCCCACGTCCGCACTGGCCAGTACCTTTGGCTCAGTCTGCTCCAGTCCTCTGACAGGAGAGGACCATCTTCAGAGAGAGCACAGGGACAGGACCTCAAGGCCGAGGCAGGTGAGAGAAGCCCCTTCTGCCCCCCCACACACCATCCTCTGGGCCTTCTATGGGCCCAGTAGGCCAGAGAAGCCCCTTCTGCCCCCCATCCTCTGGGCCCTCTATGGGCCCAGTAGGCCAGAGAAGCCCCTTCCTCCCCCTCACACCATCCTCTGGGCCTTCTATGGGTCCAGTAGGCCAGAGATGCCCCTTCCGCCCCCCCCACACCATCCTCTGGGTCTTCTATGGGCCCAGTAGGCCAGGGAAGCCCCTTCCGCCTCCCCACACCATCCTCTGGGCCTTCTATGGGCCCAGTAGGCCAGAGAAGCCCCTTCTGCCCCCTCATCCTCTGGGCCTTCTATGGGCCCAGTAGGCCAGAGAAGCCCATTGTGCCCCCCCCATCCTCTGGGCCTTCTATGGGCCCAATAGGCCCAGAGAAGCCCGTTCCACCCCTCTTCCCTTCCTTTCTCCCTCTCCTTTCTTCCTCTCTCCTTCCTTGTTTCACTCTCCCCCTCTTCCTTCCTCCCTCCCTCCCTTCCTTTCTAGGGCCCGTTGTCTTCCTCCACAATGGGCTTTGCTCCCTAGTATTATGTATATTTTCCTTGGGAATAAGATCCACTGAACAAAGTACAAATTATAAGCAAATGTGTTTAGGACCAGGTCTTACATCTTCTTATTGTCTTGTATATTAAAATATATTATCTTTTATGGTGATCTACAGTATGCTACTAATATTTGAATATTTTCAATTATTTTGAAAATTAGTATAATCTATTCTCATTCTTGTTGCTAATAAGCTGGTCACATTTTTCTATAATACATGTGTGCTCATTTTAAAAAGTGGGCTTAGGAATGTTCAGTTCTGTTTACTATGGTCTTTGTTGTGAAATTTGATTTAAGACTAGACTTCCACTGTATAAAAAGGAAATTCTTATGTACTCCACAGGCAATGAGATATTTGAAGAAATAGCACATGGGGACAAACTCACTGGTAGTATTCAGTTTAGGAATGAATGCCAGTGGATATGGACTTGATGCAGGTTTCACATCCTACGGCTTGTGCTGGACTTTAGTACTGGTGCTGGGATTCCTACTAGCTCATGCACAAAATCTGTGCATTGAAGTTTAGAGGATACTCAACTTTTCCTCCTCACACTATGAATAGATATGGATAGTGAAGAAGAAGAAGAGATTGGATTTATATCCCCCCCTTCACTTGGAGTCTCAGAGCGGCTTACAAACTCCTTGCCCTTCCCCTCCCCACAACAGACACCCTGTGAGGTAGGTGGGGCTGAGAGAACTCTAACACAAACTGCTCTTTTAGGAACAGCTGTGCCAGAGCTTGTGACTGACCCAAGGTCACATCAGCAGGTGCACGTTAAGGAGTGGGGAATCAAACCCGGTTCTCCCAGATTAGAGTCTGCACACTTAACCACTACAACAATCTGGCTTTCTCGATACTAATAAATACTTATGAACATTAAAAGCAGGTAATTTATTTAGAAGATTTGTATGCTGCCACTCCAGGGAACCAGAGAAGATAAAGGGGGAACTTCAGTGCATAGTATGCAAAAAGGAAGAAAACACTAAGAAAAAACCATATGAATGCATGAATGCATTCTTGTACTAAAACAAAAATAAATTTATTCAGCAATAGTCTGTTGTGTACTTCCATTTCATGCTAATGCATTAATTCTGTATTGAGGTTAATGATCAGAACCCAACAGTTACTGTATGTAATGTTAGTATGCTCCCAGGCAGTACTTCACAACAATAATAACTCTTTTTTTTTGTAACAAAACCCTCCTAAAAAGGAGAGGAGTTTATTCTTTTTATAAATGGAAAGAGGTAGGGTATATAGAGGGATTAAGAAAAGAGTAGAGTGAGTATTCTGTTAAAAAAAATTAGTTTTAGTCAGTATAGATACAATTTTTGGCAATCACCATGATTAGAGATTCTTCTTTTCATTTAACAAAAGTCTAAAGTAACTCTGTTAATAAGGTTAGTAATGTCCTTTGGGGTTAGTTGTTAATCAACTCCTTTCTGATGCTTCTTGAACAGTTATTTTTTAGGTTGTCTTCTTTTAATATCCCTCAGGTTATAGGATGGGCCCTCTTTGGTTTTCACGTCTCCCGCTCCGGCACCTCCCTCTTCTGGGCCGCTGTCATCTTCACTGCTCAAATCTGTCCAAGTTGCGAGTGCTGCCTCTTCCTCTGAACTGGCGTGTCTCTTCAGAAATTCTTGTGCTTTGAAGATGGAGTCAATCTTTTCTCTTTTGTCCTTATACTTGAACACTAGGCCTTCAGGGAAAGTCCATCTGTAAATAGTCTGATGTCTTTGTAGAAAGGTGGTCAATCTTTTGTAAGCTTTCCTTTTCATCCAGATTTCATAAGGCACATCTTTCAATATTCTGATAGTCTGCTCCCCAATCTTCAAGGGCACCGCTGAAACTGCACGCAGAATTTGATCTCTAGTACTCTGCTTAACAAACTTGACAACCACTTCTGCTGGCAGATTATTTTTCTTTGTAAAGGTGGAGTAGGCTCTGTAGACCTTATCCATCTCTTCTTTTAATTCTCGCTGTTCTCTGCCAGTTACTGGTGCCAAGGCATTTGCTAGTATAGATCTGAGATCTTCTTTCTCTTCTTCTTTAATGCCCTGAAAACGGAGGGTCAGATTCGATTTCTCCATTTGCAGCATCAAAATTCTTTTTTCTTGCGCATCCTGGTGTTTTTCTAACTTGTTGACCCTTTTCTTCACTTTTCCAATGTCTTCCGTCGAGACCAAACATTTCTGTGCGATCTCCTCCATCTTCTTTGACGTATCTGTTAGTTGTTTTTGTTGACTGTTGAGAACACCTTCCATGTTAGTTAAGGTTTCGCTGATTTTCTGTATTTGGACCAGCAGAGGGTGCAGTAGCTCGCTTGTCTGTTGATTGACAGCAGGCTCTGGAGGGGGGTTACCCGGACCGGAAGTCCCGCCTCCCTTCTTTTCCGGTTTCAAAAGGACCTTCTTCATTGCCGACATTTCTTTTATTTGTTTACTTTATCAAAGTTCGTGTCGCGTCTCTCAGGAGACCCGCTAACTCTTTAGCTTCAATAACACCCCAAAGGTAGTTTCACCAACCCTTTTTCCCTTTCGTCCCCCTTAGCTTTCTTTTATAAGTCCCGCTTCTCAGTGGGGGGGGGATTCCCCCTCCTCCCAAACGCTTATTCGCTTACGGGGGAAGGGCTCGGGTTTTCGCTTCAAATTTAGACCTCCAACTCACGGTTCGATGCCGTTTCTTCTTTTTACTTTAATTCATGCCACTGTTCCTCACTCCTGGAAGTCGGTGGCGCTGCTACGTCCCATACGGGCACAACGCAGCGGGGCCGATTGGGGCGGGGAGAAAGCCTCACTTTCCCAGCTGTGTGCCGGCAAAGAGGCTACTCCCCAAGCACCCCCGGTTCAGAGCCTTTGCCTAAGGCTCACTAGGGTCTTTCGCACATGCGAAGACCCCCCCGACCGCACGTGGGCTAACCACCTTCAGGAGCGTCCCGAAAGGTGGCCGCCATTCGCAACGCCGAAACCGAAACCACAACAATAATAACTCTTGAACATGACATTTGTATGTATGGATGTTACACTATGCTCTCAGACAACATGCAAAAATGTCATAGACCTCCCATGACAAAATGATCTTGCTGATATAAGGCGGAAATTTCCTATGCAGCTAGTGTACAGCCATATGCATTTCCCAGGAATGGATCAAAAACTGGCTAATTAATAGGAAATAGAGAGTGAGTATAAATGGGCAATTTTCTCAGTGGAGGGTGGTAAGCAGTGGGGTACCACAGGGATCAGTACTCAGTCTGATGCTTTTTAACTTGTTCATTAATGATTTGGAGTTGGGAGTAAGCAGTGAAGTGGCTAAATTTGTGGATGACATGAAGCTGTTCAGGGTGGTGAAAAGCAGGGAGGATTGTGAGGCACTCCAAAGGGATCTGTCGAAGATGTGCAAGTGGGCATCAACATGGCAAATGGGGTTCAGTGTGGCCAAGTGCAAAGTGATGCATATTGGAGCCAAAACTCCTAACTATAAATACACGTTGATGGGGTCCAAACTGGCAGACACTGACCGAGAGATCTTGGAGTTGTAGTAGATCACTGAAAATGTTGAGACAATGTGTGACTGCAATAAAAAAGGCCAATGCTATGCTGGGGATTATTAGGAAGGAAACTGAAAACAAATCAGACAGTATCATAATGCCCCTGTATAAATCAATGGTGCAACCTCACTTGGAATTACTGTGTACAGTTCTGGTCACCACACCTCAAAAAGAATATTATAGCATTGGAAAAAGTGCAGAAAAGGGCAACTAGAATGATAAAAGGGTTGGAACACTTTCCCTATGAAGAAAGGTTAAAACGCTTGGGGCTCTTTAGGTTGGAGAAACGATGGCTGAGGGGTGACATGATTGAGGTTTATAAGATTATGCATGGAATAGAGCAGGTTAAGAAAGAACTTGTGGGCACTCAATGAAATTGTTGAGCAGTCAGGTTAGAACAGATAAAAAGAAGTACTTCTTCACCCAAAGAGAGTTTAACACATGGAATTCACTCCACAGGAGGTGGTGGCAGCTAGAAGCATGGACAGCTTCAAGAAGGAATTAGATAATCATATGGAGCAGAGATCTATCAGTAGCTATTAGCCACAAGGTATAGATAGGAACTCTGGGGCAAGTGATTCTCTGTATTCTTGGTGCTTGGGGGGCAATAGTGGGAGGGCTTCTAGTGTCCTGGCCCCACTGCTGGACCTCCTGATGGCACCTGGTATTTTTGGCCACAGTGTGACTGGGCCATTGGCCTGATCCAACATTGGCTTCTCTTATGTTCTTATGTTCAGTCTGTCTTCCTCTCAGATCAAAGTGGCCGTGTATATAACCTGGAACCAGATTTCAAAAAATATATTCATAGAATTATTGCAGACTAACAGTTCTCAACTTGGGCTGAATCAGGAGGTTCTTAAAACTAACAGGAGCCTCATGCAGTATTTGGAACCAGATTTCACAGATTATATTCACAAAATTATTGCAGATCAACAGTTCTCAACTTACTTTGAATTAAGAAGTTCTCGAAGTTCTCAAATTTCTATGGACACTTTTTGCACGTCACCTGAGGGTATAGTGCAACATATGTATTCTGTCATGTTCAAGAGCTATTATTGTTGTGAAGTAGTGCTTGGCAGCTGCTGGCCTAGCAAACAATGCCCCCCCCAACTTTCTACTGCAGAGATTCTCTGGGAAAATCTCTTCTTTGCTAGGGTGGTTGTGCTGTTTTCCCCACCATTAGAAACAATTTTGAGATTTGGAGGTGTACAGGATCTAGACTCCCCACCAACAGGTCCAGAGAGTCCAGACGCTGCCACCATGTACAGATATCTCAACTCTCCACCCACAGGTTCAGAGAGTCCAGACGCTGCCAACAAGCACTGGGTCTCTGTTCCTTGCACCCCCCCTTCAGGAGTGAGAGAACGGGCCAACCCCTCATGCTTTTTAAGAGCACTGAAACACCAGTGTTCTGCCACCAGGACCTATTGTTGAGAACGTTCCCAACCAGCCCGGAGGGTAGGTCCCCCCCTCCTTCCTGGTTCTTGGAACTGAGCAGCTTATCAGCTCTGAGGTAGAGCAGCAAGTGATTTAACACATGCCAGTAGCTTTCAGACGAGCAGGTAAGGCTCTGGAATTTAGCCTTAGAGTTCAGGTACAATAGTGATCCAAACCAGATCAGATTATTCTATATAAGATCTTTATTCAATACAGCAACTATAAGACATCAGACTACTCAGGATACAAAATAAGAAACAGTTCTAGAGCTTTATAGCGCTCTAACTAAACATAAAGAAGCTTCATAGTTACCAATCCTTGGTGTAGGTACCAGTTCAAGCGAAGTCCCTTCTCCAAGGGATTTTAAAGATGAAATCCATGCTTGCAATGGGCAATCACAGTCAGTGTGCTGCCCCCCTTGCAAAAGACAGTGTTGCCAGCTTGTAATCCAAACAGAGACTCACTCTTAGAAAGGGGCCCTCTTTCCAAGAGAGTTCTGGGTGCTTTCCGATAGGTCAAAGACAACTCTCCGCCTACCTCTGTCATAATTAAGCATGGCCAGTACCCAATTATGCCAGAGCAGACAGGCGTGTCTACTTTGCAACTGCCCACCCTAGCTTACATGCGATGGGTCACATAGGCTAGGCTTTGAAGTGTGGGAGAGAGACTGAATGTCTACGCTGTCCCCTTAAGGTGTCCCCTTAAGGTGTCAAAGTGTCCTTTGAAATGTAGAACCAGGCTTGCCATTTGTGCTTGCCATCTGGTCAGGTGTGAAAGTTTTATGGGGTCTGTTCCCAGCTCAACCATTTGAGTTTAATCAATGAATCAGAGAAATATTTTTTCTATACAGGAGGTTCTTTTGGGGAGGGGCTCCAGCAGCTACATTACAAATTTGGTGCCTCTATCTCAAGTCACCTCCCTGCTTAAATATAACCTAGGAGAGATTTGCCATTGACTACTGAATATGTCTTTGCACACCCTTAGGTTTGATGTATGGAATCCTATACACATATGGAAAATCCACAACCTGGCCTTTTCATACAAAAGGTGACTGCATATATTTGGTACATTGTGGAGAAACCAAGCTGCCATTGTGGAGAAACCAAGCTGCCAAGCTCCCAGTTTGCATGGGTGTAATGCCTGAAGAAGCCTATGGTCAGCTGAATTTTGAAATGGCTGTGATGGGAAGAATGATTGTAATCTAGATAGTTTGTAAGCAGAAAGGGCTCTTGTACAATCAAACACTCCTTCAAGTATCTGGGAGAACTGTAGGTCAAGAATCTAAGGCCTTAGTTGCTTCAGGGATACACATCAGATTAATAAAAATCAGAAAGAAGGAATGAAATCTTCTGATGAGCCTAGGACAAGAAAGGTCCTACTGAGAGGGGAACTGAAATTTACTGATAAAAGCAGCAGTGCAAGGAGGGAAGAAATGGTATAGCATCTCATCAAAGTTACTGCTGAACCAAAAACCCTTTGATAGCTTTATCAAAATATCACCAGTGGTGAAAAGCAGATTCAAGTCCTGTACATCTCTGCACAGTGCCATACTGGGCATTAGGGAAACAAAGGGAAGACATCAATAGCACACAGCCTGCATACTAGACTTTGGGACAGGATGCCGGACAAATACAAAATGAAGAGGGCCACAGAGTGCACACACTAAAAAGAGAAATCTGGGATTTGGAAATTGTATATTGAAAAATATGAAGTTTATTTCAATAAACACTAAATATAGAGTAGAAGAAATATATATTGTTTGAAGTCCAGCATGGTGTTCCTAAAGTACAAAAAAGGAACTAATTTCACAGTGGCTCAACTCCACCTCCATGCCTCCCATGTTGTCATTCTACAAGGGAAAATTGTAATGATCTTTGAAACTTATTAGAGTGAAGTTCGGTAGGAAGAAGTCTTCAGGTGAGTCATATAATCTCTGTCAAATTATTTCCAGTGGATTGGAAGAAAAAAGTTATGTGTGGATGTGTTTCCTTTTAAAACCAAAGTTGCTTCCACATGGAGATTTTGTTCTAGTTTGGCACCTAAACTGGAGTTGATGTTTTTGGAGCATTCATTATGACATCAGCCTCTAAGAATCCACTAAATGGGTTTTCTGTGTCTAACACCTGGTTTGATACATTCTTACACTTGCACAAATTGTGGACAGAAATGTGTGTATTTTTGAAGGTACTGCTCACATTGACACCTTTTCTCTTTCCTTAGCCCCTGTGGCCACCTTTCCCTCAGGCTACCAGAGGACTTTTCCAGTTTTTTTAAAAAATGTTAACTACTGTATTGTGACAGGATTATCATTACCATTCTTTTAAAGCCTGGAAAAGCCCCCTGTTGGCATGAGGAGTGGATGGGGGAATGGTATCTGCCCTACACTGAGTCAAGGAAAGTATATAGAAAATGGTCCTATGGATGCACCACAGCCACTGCATTCACAGCACCTATAAGAGCTACATGGGGGAATCATCAGTCACCAGATAGATGCAGTCCAACACAAACACCTCCTGAATGCAATGATTACAAATGTGTTACCTAACAATATTAAGGAACTCAAAACATTTAAAGGGGGAAAAAAACAAGCTGAGTTCAAATGAAATGTTTGAACACATCCCTAGCAGAAACGTGTATCCAAGCAAAAGGTAAAGGAACAGAGATCTAAAAAGGGAGAAATAAACACAGTCTCTGAGAAGGAAGAAGAAATGCAGGCAGCTTTGTTCCTTTAATATTTCCTACACAGGGATAATCTCTGTGTGAAGTTATTATTTGTACTGATGAAGTGATGAAAATTATACTAAATGCAGCACAAAGAATAAAACAGGAAGGACCCTGCTGTAGTGTTTTATTATATGAGAGGACAAGATATAAAAGAAAATGGAGAGGGGGACAGGAAGCAAATATATCCTGTAAAGTTGCAGTACATTTTTATATAATATAAAGAATGCAGACAGCAAACAATTTAACTGTAACTACGCAGGTAGCAAAAACATTACTTGATAAGGGGACAGAACAGGTGTGAAGTGAAAAAGTAGTTCTGGCTGTAGGGAGCTTCGTGCCTGTTAAGGGCATTTTTGGCAAATGGACTCTCATGCTACACATCACACTTTATTGCATACATGTATTTTCCTGTGCAGACAAAAAAACATAAAAAACACCAGTGTGTGGAAAGTTAGTTTGTGTGATGCAGCCTTAAAAAAACAAGTACAGGCCTTTGAGACAGAGACAAATTTATTTGGAGAAAGCAGCTTAGTGTTGAGCATATATTTTACATAGTGAAGATCCTAGATACAATCCTTGGCTCTCCAGTTAAAGAAACTGGGATATAGAAAGAACTCATCCTAGAAAATCACTTCCAGTTGTCCTAGATGGCCAAATGGTCTGATTCAGTATGACACATCTTCATATATGTTCTGATATGATGGCCGAGGACAGACTGGCAATTTGCCGCGGGATGGGACCCGGGCTGACAACGACTCAATATCGGATTAAATGGAATGTTCACACAGGCACATCTGCCTGGCGTCCCCCACCCGTAGCCTACCGGTGCTCTCGCGCTTCACTGCCGGATTAAAAAAACACCTGATAAAAGCCGACGCAAATCTTGAAAGCCTGCGTTTGTCGCGCGTTTCTCCGCTTCCGGGGAGTCTGAACGCGCAGCCGAAAAGCTGGGAGCAACCCGCATTGGGCATGAGGCAGCAGCGGTGTGATTGGCTGTGCTCCGCTCCACTGCCCAATGCGGTGCCGGCGTTGCAGGGCAAAAAAAAAAAATCGCCAAAATGCGCTTATGCGCATGAGCGCTCAAGCGCTCATACGCACATATGCCCACAGCCGAAATAATGGGGAAACAGCGAATATAGCGTCCCTCCGGCGCAGCAGTCTGAACACTCCCGCGCGCCTCCATCCAGTATCTTCCGGCAGAGGCCCCCGCTGTGTGGACGGGAAAACCCGGTATTGTTTACTCCGGGTTTTTTTTGCCGCGACGATACCGGGGCAAATTGCCAGTCTGTCCTGGGCCGATATCTGAGAAAAAAAAATGGATTTTTTCCCCCTTAATGTTGAGTTAATATGACAATATGAACTGGAACCTAGGTTTGAAAATCCATTGAGTCTACACATAGAGTTAGCTGAACTGAAGGAGAACAAGTCCTTTCCGCACTTGGATCTCATCCCTGGTTTTATCAGAGTTCAACTCAGGACACAATACCTTGCATTTATCCCTGGTTATAACAGCATCCGTTCATCCCAGGACAAGTGTGGGGCGAAACCGGGGTGACTTCAATGTAATGTGGAAACAAAAAATACCCCGAGATAATTACAGGGTTGAAATCGAGTGTAGTGTAGAATGTAAAAATACCCTGAGATAATTACAGGGGTGAACTCACGTTTAGAGTAGAACGTAAGTTCAAAGACAGGGTTGAACCAGGATTTAAGGTCTAGTGTGGAAAGGACCCAAGAAAGTGGCCTTACAGTGTTCCATTATCACCCTTTCTCTGTCCCATGATAGCCAGCTTGCCTATTTTTCAGCACTAGAAAGAATGCACATCTGAAGACGGTTCCCCTTTCTCCTGCTACTCTTAACATGAAATGTTGGACTCAACTGGTACCTTTTGCTGTGACAATCAAGACTCTGGAAGCCTATGGACCCAATATTACTATCTAGCTTTTTTTTTTGTCTTGCCTTCCATCTGAAGAAATTAGTGTGGCATACATAAAAAGGTAAAAGTTTCCCTTGCTCGAAAGCCAGTCGAATCTGACTCTAGGGCGTGGTGCTCATCTCTGTTTCCAAGCCGAAGAGCCAGCACTGTCCGAAAACTTCTCTGTGGTCACGTGACCGGCATGACTAAACGCTGAGGCGCACAGAATGCTGTTACCTTCCCACCAAAGCAGTAGCTATTTATCTACTTGCAATTTCTTGCTTTCAAACTGTTAGGTTGGCAGGAGCTGGGGCCAGAGATGGGAGCTCAATCCATCAGGCGGCACTAGAGTCTCAAACTGCCAAACTATAGACCTTCTGGTCTGCAGCTCAGTGTCTTAACCTCTGAGCCACTGTGGCCCCTTTCTGTTCTATAGTAGGAGCAAAAAAAGAAGAATAAAAGGCACCTGTACATCTTTTAAACTTCCTTTGCAGTAATGTGAAGGTTGCATTGGGAAACACACATGTGAAATTAAGTTCCTTTCAAATCAATTGGATTTTTTTCTGAACAAATATATATTTAGGGTACAAGATTAAGGAACAGATTGGAGACACAGGATCTCTTCAACCTCTTATTTGGCTGCATTATTGTTCTGTGGTGAAGGAAGAAGTCTTACGTGCCACACATGTAGAAGGCATTATGTATAGGCTGGCCTGATCATGCAAATTATAGGTGTCCTGGGAGGGAGCATCTCCTTCTCCATCCCGACTTCTTTAGCACAAAGTGAAAGTAAAAATATGATAGGAAAGACCGTATAGCTGGACCACAGGATGTATTTTTTTTTTTTAAACAAATTTTTATTGGGATACACTCAACATTTCCAATCACGTTACCAATACAATTTTGAAAAAGAAAATCCCCATCCCAACCCCCACCCCCCTAATAGGCTTCCAACACTGCTAATAACAAACAGAAAAATTATAAGGTAATCAAGCTTAGACTTAAATGCATCGACAAACCAGGTAACACATTTCAGTTATATATAACCTCTACAATTTCAACATATTATATATAACAGTACATACAGTTCAAAATTCATTTCACTTCTCGTTCAATATCCATACGTATCCAAGTTATATATTTTCCCCTTCATTCTATATTCAGTTTCTAGATACAGTTTCAATCCTTCCCAGTCTTTTAAGTACTGTTCTGCCATTTGTCCATTTAATTTCTTTGTCATTTTGTCCATTTCCACTAAAAATAACAATTTTCTCAACCAATCATGTATATCTGGCACCTTCTCCATTTTCCATTGCTGAGCAAAGGCCATTCTCGCCGACGTAATCATGTACCATAACAATGTCCTTTTTTCTTGTGGAATTTTTTCCATTGTCAAACCAAGGAGAAGAAGTTCTGGCTTTCTCTCAATTGGGATTTTTAATATCTTC
The DNA here is from genome assembly GCA_029375565.1 of Gekko gecko. NCBI lineage: Eukaryota > Metazoa > Chordata > Lepidosauria > Squamata > Gekkonidae > Gekko > Gekko gecko. Next base: position 120,787,173 of record JAPDNY010000004.1, read on the forward strand.
TGCATCACACAGTGTATATTAGACCAGTATGCTTTCACTTTATCACACAACCACCACATATGGTAAAAAGAACCCTCCATTTTTTTACATTTCCAACATTTGTTACTCAAGTTCTTATCCATACTAATATTAGCAATCTTTTTTGGTGTCATGTACCATCTATACATCATCTTATAACAATTTTCTTTTACATTAATACAGGTAGACATTTTAAAAGATCTTTTCCACAAAAATTCCCATGATTCCATAGAAATTTCTTTGTTCATATTTATGGCCCACTTTATCATTTGTTCTTTAACAGTTTCGTCCAAAGTATATACAGTCAGCAAGGTTTTATACATCTTTGATATCATTTTCCGTTCTCCTTTCAACCATATATTTTCAAAGTCATCATTTACAGCTCTAAAACCAAACTCTTTACAATCTTTTTTATAAATGTCCCTTATTTGACAATATTGTAGCCAACCATACTCAAATTCTAGTTCATTATTTGGCTTTAAAACATATTTTTCCCTTCTTTTTGCAACAATTCATGATATTTCAACCAGTCATTACCTTTATAATCTGAAAACCGATGTATAACTGCTGCTGGAACAATCCATAGAGGCCTCTTATCCGAAATTTTATCCTTGTACCTGGTCCATGCATCAAACAATGTCCTCCTTACATAATGATGCTTAAACATAGAATCGACTTTATTTTTCCCATACCAAAGATAGGCATGCCAGCCAAATCTGCAATCGTGCCCCTCAAGGGCTAAAAGTTTTCTATTTTCCAAATTAACCCATTCAGATAACCAAGACATACATACTGCTTCATGATACAAACGCAAATTCGGGACTTGGAAGCCACCTCTATCTTTAATGTCATACATTATCTTCATTTTAATTCTTGGCTTCTTCCCTGCCCAGATAAACTTGAAGATTTCTCTTTGCCATTTTACCAACACTTTCCCATCTTTCACAATTGGTATTGTCTGAAACAAAAACATTAACCTGGGCAGTACATTCATTTTGACAACGGCAATTTTTCCAAGAAGAGATAGTCTTAATTTTCCCCATTTTTCTAAATCACTCTTTATCGAACCCCACAGTTTTTCATAATTATTCTTAAACAAATCTATATTTTTCATTGTAATTTCAACTCCCAAATACTTAATCTTTTTAACCACTTCACATTCTGTCACATTTTGTAACATTTGTTGCTTTATACCAATCATATTTTTACACAATATCTTAGATTTATTCTTGTTAACATAAAACCCTGCGAGATCACCAAACTCTTTCACTTTTTCAAATACCTTGGGCATATTATTAACAGGATCTTCAACAATAAACATAATATCATCCGCAAATGCTCTTAGTTTGAATGAAAAACCTCCAATATTTAAACCTTTTATGTTTTCGTCATCTCTAATCATTTGTAGCAAAATCTCCAAAATCCAGATAAATAACAATGGTGACAGGGGACAACCCTGTCTAGTACCTTTTCTTACCCGGAACACTTCTGTTGGTTCTGCATTCACGATCACCGTAGCTTTTTGTTCTTTATAAATTGATTGAATCATTCTTATAAATTCTGCGCCCATCAAGGATTTCTCAAACACCTTAAACATAAATTCCCAGTTCAGATTGTCAAATGCTTTTTCAGCGTCCAAAAATAAAAAACCAACTTCTTTTTCGGGGTGCTTATCATAATACTCAATTGCGTCTAAAACAACCCTCATATTGTCTTTAATTTGTCTATTTGGTAAAAATCCAGCTTGGTCTTCAACAATAGTGTCCTTCAAAAACCTTTTAAGGCGCTCTGCTAATATTTTTGCAAATATCTTGTAATCGTTATTCAATAATGAGATAGGCCGATAATTCTTTACATTTGTTAAATCTTGAGTCTCTTTAGGAATTAAGGTGATTGCAGCTTCGTTCCAGGAATCTGGTATCTTTCCTGTCCTTCTAATTTCGTTTAGAAGTATCTCCAACACCGGAACCAGGTCTTCATGAAGTTTTTTATAAAATTTGGCTGAGAAGCCATCCGGGCCTGGAACTTTAGAGATCTTTGCTTCTCCTATTGCTTTACTAATTTCTTCTTTAGTTATTACAGCATTTAAGAATGCTTTCATTTCAGGGCTTGGTTGTATCACATTAACCTTGGATAGATAATCTTGCATCTTTTGCAGATCCACTTGTTTTGCTTGAAAAAGAGTCGCATAGTACTTATAAAATTCCCTCCTGATCCCTCCTGGGTCTGAAATCTCTTTATTTCCATCTTTCAAATTAGTAATTGTTTTATTCTCTCTTCTTTTCTTCAATTGCCATGCCAAGTATTTGCCAGGTTTATTTGCACCTTCAAAGGATTTCTGTTGCAATTTTTTCAAATTCCAATATACTTCTTTGTTCAACCTCGCCTCATATTGCTCCCTTAAGATCCTCAATTCTCTCAAAATCTTCTTTTTGCCAGGCCTTTTCTTAAGTTCCATTTCTTTTTTCCGAATGTTTTCCATAATCTCTTTATCTATTTTCAGTTGTTGTTTCTTTTCATTATTATTAATTGCAATCAGATGTCCTCGCATCACAGCCTTGTAAGCTTCCCATACCGTTTGCGTCTGTACACCCTTATTTAAATTCAGTTGAAAATATATTTGGGTTTCTGTCCTTATTCTATCCACAATATTTTGTTTGTCCAGCAAATCTTCATTAAGTCTCCATCGGAATTTCTTTCTCTTAACATACGCTGACCATTTCACCGGACTATGGTCAGAGAGAATTCTAGGTAACATCTCAATTTTGCGTGTCTGCAAGATCAAATTCTCTGTCATCCACATCATGTCTATTCTTGAAAATGATTCGTGTCTTGATGAATAAAAGGAATACTCTCTGTCCCTGGAGTTTTTAACTCTCCAAACATCTACCAAATGTTCATGTTTAGTCAGTTGAAAAAAGACTTTCGGAAGTTTGCCCATGGCTTCAATTCCCTTTTTGGATTTTCTGTCAACAATATTATCAACAGTACCATTAAAATCACCCATCAGAATCATTTGCTCATAGGTTAACTGTCGTAGCTGTTCCCACAAATCTTGAAAAAAATTTTCCTTCGCACCATTTGGGGCATAGAGATTGACAATTAAAGTCTTTTTATTTTGCAGTACGGCTTCTACCGCCAGAAGCCTCCCTTCATTATCTTTAAACACTTCTTTTGGTTCCAATTCTTTTTTGATATATATAACAACTCCTTTTTTTCTTTTGGGAGGAGAGGGAGTAAAATTCCTCTCCTAATCTTTTTTGAATCAAAAATTTAGCATCAGATTTTTTAATATGTGTTTCTTGCAAACAAACAATATTACATTTTTGTTTTTCCAACCAAAGTCTAACATTTTTTCTTTTTTGGGGTGAATTAAGTCCATTAACATTCCATGATATGATTTGACTCTCCATGTTGATTTTCTGCTTATTTATCAGAGTCTTTAAAGTTATCGTCGATGAATCTGGTCATTTGCTCTACAGACTTGATGGTGACTCTCTTCTGTTTAAATGTAAAACTGACACCTTTAGGAATTTCCCATCTGTATCTTATACCCTCTGTTTTCAGTTTGTCAATCAGATCTTTGAAGAGTCGTCTATCCTGGAGCATTGTTCTGGGTAGTTCCTTTAAAACCATAATTTTCTTGTTGTCAATTATGAAATCTTCCTGAAATTGTTGCTTAAATAGATCCTCCTTCAGTTTTTTAGATATAAACTGGACAATTACATCTCTGGGTAATTTTTTCCTTTGCGCAATCGCAGAATTGACTCTGTACACCACATCAATCTGAGCCGCCACCTTCTCCTCTTCCATTTTTAAAAAATCTGCCACAGCATCCACCATAACAGAATAGATGTTCTCACTCTTGTCTTCAGGGATCCCCCTGAATCTCATGTGGTTAAGCATTGCATTATATTGGACCATCACATTGACTTTTTCTGTTTCTAAAGTAACCTCAGCAACATTAGATGCCACTCTCTTCACTCTTTCATCCGTCTCATCTGCTCTTTTAGTCAACCTCTGTATCTCTTTTGTAATCCCAGACATTTCTTTTTTCAGCTCTGTTACTTCTGTTATAAGGGTTTTTTCCAACTTCTGAATCGCGTCCATCACACGTTTCTCCATAGCTTCCATCATGCCCTGTAGCTTTTTTTCTTCTTTCGCAGCCATTTTCGGGGAGGACCAGGAGTTCGCCCTCTGTCGTTGCCGCAGATCGTAAGCCATTGTTCAAAATTTCCCTCCAACCTACATCAAATCAAAGTCCTTCTTGTGCCCACCTAAATCGCTCTATTTTCACTATTTTCTATTAAGTCTTTCGTTTAAAATCGAAATAATTTTTTTTTACCTTCTCAAAATGGTGGGCGCAATTTCTCTATGGTAAATGGATCTTCCGGGTACTCACTTCCTGTCCGGCAGTTTTAAAGGTCCCCTTGTCCCTGGTTTCCTCCCTTCTTCCGGCCTCCCTGGACTTCTCTAGGACGATTTCTTGTCTGGTCTGAGGTCACTTCCTGTTCTGACGATTTCTGCTGCAGCTCGAGTACTTTTCCACTCTAATTCTCGCGGAGATTGTTGTTAGTTTCTATTTCAAAGTCAATAATCCAACCGCAGGAATGATCAACAAACCGGCTTTTTGGCCTTTTTAAGCTGTTTAACTGCACTTTTTCAAGTTTGATGTCAGTACGACAGATACAGCACGATCATGCGCTTCATCGGATGTTGTTTACTTTCGGCCAAAACGCGTCTCCGGTGAGCAATTTTAAAAAAGTTACCTTCAAAGTCCGTGTCTTGTTATAGCAGTGTTTCCTTAATATCAGCTTGCATGGAATGTCTTGGAGGTCTGGGTCATGCGTTCTTATGTTGAGAATCCAACTCGGTGGGGTCTTGTAGAGAATTTCCGAAGTGCCTTCTCTGGGGGAGGGGATCAAGGCTGGTCGCGACGCTCTTTAAAGCCCCGCTATCAGCCGATCTCAACTCCCTCTCGGGCCAAAAGCTCGCTGCCAGTCACCCCCCTGCCTGGGGGGATCTGCGGAGGGTTGTAAGAAGCCCTCCCTGTCGTCAAGACCCTCCGTATGCTCTGGGAGCTCAAAGAGCAAAGCCAGAACACGTCAGGATGCCATGAATCCCAGACCGGAAGCCACCACAGGATGTATTTTGAAAGGATCAGGTAGGAGGTGATATGAAAGACCTCTGCCTGAGACCCTGGAAACCCACTGCTGGTCTGAGTAGACAATAGTGATTTTGATGGATCAAAGATCTGATTCAGTATAAGGCAACTTCATGTGTTCATTAATTCATCAGCAAGCAAGGATGATCTAGGCATATTAAACATATAATAGAAATACTTAATAGGGATGAAAATGTGGGGTTCTGTCCCTTTTGTTTGCCACACGAATGCCTTTCCCCACTGTAGTGTTAGGGGTTGACAGGAATGCCTTCTGTGATGAGGCAGTTGTGTATTTCCAGATTGCTGCACCAGTGTCTGGCAAAGATGGCACAATTGAACTCCACTCTGCCCCAAACTTAATCCCTTGTGTGAGACTGGTCTTTGCCTTTCTTTCAGAGTTGGCTGAGTATGCAAGGGAAGTGTGTGGATGCTGCGGCTGGAATAGCCATGTTTCCCACCCTCTGTGTGAACCTGACAAAAATGAATCTGAATACAGGAGAAGATTCAAACTCACATCATGTTTACTCCTAGGCTTCTCCCTGTCAAGCCACAGTGCTTGTTTCAGCAGAAAATGCTGTGCTTTCATTTCCCTCCCTTTTGGTCAATTCCATGCATTTATTTCATGCTGAAGTCAGGAGTGTGGGGATGCATCAGCATCTGTCACTTGGCTGTCTCTGTAATGGAACTGTTGTTGGCACATTACTCCAAGCTTGGTAGCTTGCAGAAGGGTTGCATGGAATCTGGCGCAGTTGCTGTACTCTCTGTACACTGTAGAGATATGTTTTGACCATTTATTTTCCTTCTAGAGAACAGGCCCCAGTCAGCTGTGCTGGAGTCACAGTGACATTGACGGTATGCTGGCAACAAGATCTGTAGTTTGAGAAGCTTGAATGATTGTCAAAGGTGTTTTCTAATTTATTTGTATTCCTTAATGCATTCCTTAATGTTGTGCATTAGAATTATCCAGTAGGTCTTAAAGTTATATTTTTTCAGTGTTGTACTTCTTAAATATATTTCTTAGTAATGAATAAAACAACTGAGAAATGCAGTGAAGCTAAATTATAGCATATGGACACATACCATCCTTATCTATAAAAAGATGTATTTTCTTTTTCTCTCTCTTGCTGTCTAATCCCTTCTTACCCAAGAAAAAGACTACATAAATATATTGGAGTTCTTGCAAATATGCCTTTCTTGGCATTTCAAGATAAGGTTTACAACTTACGTAGACAATAGTTTTTTAGCACTCTGTGTTATACTCTGAATTTATTGACCACAATTTGGTGTGTGGTCCCTCCCTCCTTTTCCATTGCTATATATGTTGAGACACAATATGGCAAAGACTTTTTTATCTGAAGAAAAAGAATTAGAATTAAGAATATAGTAATATCACAATTTGTTATATAATTGTTTAGCACAATTATATACAAAAGAGCACCCATCTAAATATATAATTCACCTGAACCCTTTACAATTCATTCACTAATTACATTAAACTTGATAATATAAACATACAAAAATCTTTCCTGTGTATATTATAATCAGAGTATATAAATATTTTGAATATCTCCCTTTGGCCTTTGAAGAGTACTGCATCACCTGTTGGCAGATGAACTGCCACGCAAGAGTAATCAGTTGGCATTGGATGGGTGCTGGGTCTGCTCTTCTCTCCCACCCACTGCAGCCTAGGTCACTCTTCTCTGATTGGGTCAGAGAATAGCCTTATATCAGTTTAGTAGTACTAAATGCCTATTTCAGGAATGAACAAAGACCTTCATTTTCATGGACAAATTACAATCCTAAGAATCATATGAACATGTAGGAAATTATAATGCTGCTTCATAGGATATCTTCACATATATGAGCCATCTACTAAAAATTTATACTGGATAATTTTAGCAAATTGAAAAAAAATAGCCTCTCTAGAATAGTCTGCCTGAAATGGCTTACAGCTGAAGTTCCCAACCTTTTTGAGCCTGTGAGCACCTTTGGAATTTTGAGGTAGGGTGGTGGACACTGGAGGCACAGCCACACACAAAGTGTATGAAGAAGCAGGATGATAAACATGGATCTCCTGTACGGACACAGCTACTGACTGACTTATCAGCTCCCACAAATGTCAGCAACTGCACCAGGGGCTATTAACTACTTTTAGGCTGTGGACACAGTTTAGCCCGACACAGCCACTCCACTCCTCCAGATCAAATGGGCACAGTCAGACAGCCACATCTATCAGGTGTTCCCCAGCCATACTTATCCTGTCATAGGACAACTTGGAGCTGGGTTAAAAAGGCACCACATCACAAGTGGTGTTCTCGGTTCCCTGCACAATCATTGTGCATGGTTGGATGTTTGAATGTGGGGGAGCGAACACAGAATGGATTTGGTATTTATGCACACACATGAATTTTGAAATTTTGGCAGCGTGCTCCATGGCTGAGGCACTACAATAATGTGGATGCTTTACCACAGGATGTCTCTGTGGGTAACCTGCAGCAGGGTGTGCTTGTGGCTGATATGCCCTGCAACACTTTCAGCTGGTTCAATTAGAGGCAGCACCATATTGTGCCAAGCCGCCAATGTCACCACGGCCACACACTAAATAATCTACTTTCAATCCACGTTCAATGCACTTTCCAACTGGATTTTGCCAGTTCACACAGTAAAATCTAATTGGAAAGTATACTGAAAGTGGGTTGAAAGTAGATTATTTAGTGTGTGTGAATGCAGACTTAGAGGAGTGTTAGTTTATTTCATTACTTTGAGTACATGGTTTTACTTTGCTCTGATACAGAGTAAGGCCAAGGTTATTCAACCTGACTCCCATGGGCACCATGTGGCTCACAGGTACTTTCCAAAGGTCTGTTTCTGTTCTGTAGCTAGTTTTTATGCTCCTTATTTCCAATCACTTGTTCTTAATGGCTGTTTTTAAAACATATACTGTAGTGATTTTAATTGTAAGCCACCTTGAGTAGTATTCTGAAGAGGCAGTGTAGAAGTATTCTAAATAAATAAATATCTAATGCTATAATGTTTCAAATTTCTTGGAGTACAGAAAATATACCCAGGATCGCAAATGTAAAGCATTTATTCTATTTTTTTTTTCATAATCAGGCTTCAATCCAGATGTGGATTAGTTCCCATTGAAGCACTAATATCACTCAGACCAAATATGAGTGGTCCATTATTCTAATTCTGGAATTTCTTATTTGCATCACATGGAGCAATGCAAGGGATCCTAGGGGCACAGCAACATATAGGAAGCAAAATCTATTCTGTCATACTAACAGATGAACCCAGGGCTCTTTTTGTAGCAGGAACTCCTTTGCATATTAGGCGACACACCCCTAATGTAGCCAATCCTCCAAGAGCTTACAGATCTCTTCTTACAGGGGCTACTGTAAGCTCTTGGAGGACTGGCTACATTAGGGTGTGTCGCCTAATATGCAAAGGAGTTCCTGCTACAAAAAGAGCCCTAAATCCACTGTTTTCCAACAGTAGTACCCATTCAGTTCATTTCCCACATTACATTTTTTCAGGTGTGCATCTATGATGTTTCTGGGTACTTCTTGAAATGTGAAGTATGAATGTGACAGATTTGTATTTGTAAACATTAGGGAACAGTAAGTGGCTGAAGTTTCCTGTTGAGTATGTAGTCTGCCTTGAGTCTTAGTGAGAAAGATAGACTATAAATAACATAATTCAAATAAATAAGTACACTTTCAGTGGTAAACTTAGGCTTGGCTCTGCATAATGTAAGAGGTTGACATAAAAACATTAAGTTTGCTGGCCCGAATGTTCCTTTTTATGTTACTATCCCAGAAAGCCTGTCTTTCTTGCTGAGACGCAATGTGGGCTACACAGTGGATTACAATGCAGTCAAATGGAATGAAACATTTATGAAGTATTAAAACTTGCTGAGGACATATAAAGTATTAAGCTGTTAAGATATGCAGAATTCTAACTAGTAAAGGTAAAGGTTTCCCTTGCTCAAAAGCCAGTCAAATCTGACTCTAGGGTTGCGGTGCTCATCTCTTTTTCTAAGCTGAAGAGCCAGTGCTGTCCGAAGATGTTTCCATGATCATGTGGCTGGCATGACTAGATGCCGAGACACACGGAACACTGTTACCTTCCCACTGAAGTGGTACCTATTTATCTACTTGCAGTTTCTTGCTTTGGAACTGCTAGGTTGGCAGGTAGCTGGAACCAGAGACAGAAGCTCACTTCGTCATGCAGCACTCAGGTCTCAAACTACTGAACTACCAACCTTCCAGCCTGCAGTTCAGCATCTTAACCACTGAGCCACTGCAGCTTCAGAATTCTAACTACTATTTCAATAATATAAGGTGAAATATATAAGCTACAACAAATAGGCAGGTGAATTTGTAACAGATGTAATTTGCACATTGAATGAAATGCTCCCATTTGTGTTTGTATGTTTGTTTGTGTGTTGTGAAAAAATTAAAAATGTTTAAAAAAAATGGCATGAGACATTCAATAAACAATGCAACAGGACTAGGATCACAAAAAATTAGAAACAATGCAAAAAAAAGTAGAATTACAAAAGTAGAAAGCAATGCAGTAAGAACAGAGTGATACATACAATGCCCTCCATTCCAGTATACTGTAGCTTTTAGTTTGTAAGGAAGTCATTATACCATGTTCTTATTACTTTTCTAGAAATACCCTCCTAAGTAATTCTGTTTTACAAAGTTTGTGGAATGACAGATTGCTCCGTGTCTGTAACTCAGATGTCTTAAATAACCTTAGGCTTTATGCTTCTCAGCTTGCTGGTGCATAGGGATGCCTGATCTCCCACTATAGCTATAGCTGTAGCTATGGCAGGAGACTTCCCAACACACTGCTCCCACTGATGCATTAGCTACTAGCAGGAGGATGGTGTGTGTGTGGAAGGAACATATGCCAGAATTAACATAGTGGGCTGGTTTTACCATAGAATTTCTGTGACTCCTAGACATCATTTTTTACTGCCAGCCTCCCCACCCCAAATGCTCTGCAATCAGCAACACTACCAGATGGCATATTTTGGTTAGAGTGTTGTACTAGTATCTGGAAGACCCAGATTCAAATTCCCACTGTGCCATACAAGCCTGCTGGTAACCTTCCTTTTTGCCTAATGTTGACGGTGGATATAGTCATGTCCTAAATGTTAATTAACATGTTTCATTCATTTTTTAAAAAAATATTTCTTTTTCACAGCTGTCTTTGCATATCTTGTGATCAAACACTGTAGTTCTTAAAATAAAATGTTATCTTTTAGGTACAGAAAGGAAACAACAAACATAGCTGTGATTGAAAACCTCCTTTCATATTGTGATACCAAGCTGTACTCAAATTGAATGTGACAGGCTATTTTGTTAACATCTGCAGCCAAGTATGATATTGATAATATTTTACAGAAGGAATAGTATTACACAAATTAGAACTGAAATGAATTTGCTTCCAATCTCCTAAAAATTCTTAAAATATTTCCTTGATGTCAAATGTTCCTGCAGTCTCTGATGTCTGATGCCTCTTATGAATAGTGATACTTTTTCAAAACCATGGCTGAGTTCAGACTGGCAATTTGCCCCGGCAGAGCCCTGTTTCAGCAATGCTTTAAAACCGCATTAAAGGGGGTGTTCACACACAGGCACATCTGCCCGGGCTGTTCCTCTTTCTTCCCGCGTTTAATAGATACCTCATAAAAGCGGTAGCAAATCCCCAAAGAGCGCCTGTGTCCCGCGTTTGTCCACTTCCTGGAAGTATGAATGCTCCGCCAATAAACCGGGAGCATCCCACTTTGGGCAGAAGGCAGCAGCAGTATGATTGGCCATGCTCCGCTCTACTGTCCAATGCGGTGCCGACGCTGCGGGGTCCTCCCCCAATTGGCAAAATGTGCTTATGCACATGAGTGCATGGGCACTCATGCAAACATACACCCATACACCCACAGCCAAATTAATGGGGAAACGCTGCATACAGTGCGCCTCCAGGGCAGCAATCTGAATGCTCTGGCGCACCTCCTCCCAGTATGCTTCCGCAGCAGTCCAGGCTGTGTGAACAGGAAACCCCGGAACAGTTTGTTTCGGGGCTTTTTTGCCGCAACTGGCTCCTGCAGCAAATTGCCAGTCTGAACTCAGCCCATAAAAACTATACAGAACTTAGTAAATATGAGAAATCACAAAAACACAAAAGAAAACTGAAAGCAGCAATGCAGACTACAACACTGAAACTCTGATCACACACACTGAATAATCCACTTTCAATGCACTTTCCAACTGGATTTTGCCAGTTCACACAGGCCCACTATTCATCCAGCATTTGCTCCACTGTTTTACCAAACCCATGTTGGAATAGAAATTCTCCTCTACATTGCATGCCACTTTCATTTTCTTTGATTGTCGGATTTTATGGTAGCTTCCACACTGCATGCTAGTTTCACTTCCTCTGAACTCTGTGTTTTATGTTACTTTCTGCATAGATTTACGGCTGTTTTATGGCCATTCAGGGGTGACTGCAGTCAGTACAGCTTTGGCCTGGGGTATTTGAATGTGGTTTTGAGACACATTTTTTTTTGTTCCAGTGTGGGTTTGGTAAAACAATTGAAAGTGGATTGAAAGTGGATTATTTAGTGTGTGTGATCACAGCCTGAAATTGCCAAAATGGAAAAAATATTCAAATATATGAGTACTGAGGGTTTTTTTAAAAAAAGTTAGAGAATCAATTAAATGGCAATAGATTCTGTAACACAGGAATTAGTAACAAAAAGTCCTTAAGGTAAAGAATAAGAAAAGTTTAATTAATAGCAGTGACAAAGCATTATGCAAAGAGCAAGCAAGCGACTGTAAGAAATATGAGGAGCTAGATAATTCATTTTCTGAATAGTAGGATGAGCTGGGTTGTGTATATATCCATCAGGGTAAACTGGAAAGGAAAAGACCAGCCTGGAAAAGGGCCAGCATCAGATCACCTCAATCCCACCCCCTCAAGGAGGGAGGGTGGGAGGCAGAAAGAGCCTGGTGGCTGCAATGGCAAAACTGGCCTTGATGTACATGATTTTATAGATTTCAATCTGACTGTAAGGCTCCTCCTTCCTTGGCACTGCCCCCAAGGCTTTCAGCCATCATGTTGCACTCCTCCGCCAGAGAACTTCTCAGGCCTCAGGATATGAAAGAGGGTGGGAGGGTTTGCATCACCCCAAGTTCCCATTCTTCCATCAAAGTGTGGCCCATGCCTGTGCTTGAGAACACTGCTCTGTCTGCACCCCAGTCTGGTTGTACAGTCTCTATTTATTTCCCTTCCCTGCCTCACTATTGAATCTTGACCCCACCCCTATTGCTCCTTGGCTGCCTGCCTTTGGTTTGTCAATGATTGATTCTTGAGGAAGTTCCTGCTGGGCCTTCCCTTCCTCGTGCCCCCCCCATGCCTGACTTGGCCACTTCCCTGTGCCATGTCTGCTATGTCCTGTTGAGCTGTCACTGACCATCACCATGATTGCCTGGTCTGGACGCTTCTACTGGAATCTGCTCTTCCTTGGTGTCTTCCTTGTTGCTTTGGCACCAGACAATGATGTCATCAGCCAGCATGCACCACTCCAGGGCCCAGGGTAGAGGCAGAAGGGCCCATCTCTGGCTGTTGTGGTTGGTATCCTTCCAGGGTCCCATACTGGGAGCTCTGAAGGCACCAATGAGGGGTGGTTGAGGTACAGGGAGGTGGGAGTGTCCTGCTCAGATGCCATGACTCCAGGGATGTTCCCAGCCTCATTGTGGGTGCCACATCCAAGGCAGCCTGAGTGCTGGGCCCAGACATAGCTTTAACAGCGAAAGAATAAAGAACAAGAAACCTAATACAGAACTCTGAGAAATTCCAGTATGTTAAGAAAAATGGAGTCAAAGAGCTATGTTAAGAAAAACACAAAAAGTGCAATTAGAAAGAGAGGAACCAAACCAAGGCAAAACAAAAACGTGATAACAAAGTTAATACAAAGGCAAAGTACACTATTAATAGCGTATTAACTATTTGATAGTGGATCAACACTATCAAAAACAACAGGAGAAGTGTATGAACATTAGACTTTAGTTAAAAAACAAAAAGGCAACATAATCTATATTTAATTATTGTGCTGGAAATCACTGATATAAAACAAGATATAAAAATCCAAATACAAAAGTTTATGAAAAGGAATACAGGTATTAAAAGCATAAGCCATAATTTGATAATATGAAATAATGAAAATGACTTCCAGAAAAGAGAAGAAAGGAAAGGGAAAGAAAAAAAATGCAGAAGGAAGGTGTTTAGATTTTAGAGAGCAGCTGACAAAAAGGGATGGAGTGAAAGCATAAACTGCAATGCAACAAATAGAATTTTAAAAAATGTAAGGCTTTCTAAAGGAAGGCAAAGAAAAAACAGGAACAAGTGAAAGAATTATTCTGAGAGGGAGCAGATGTTGTTTAAGGAATGTAAATTCAAAGTTAATAATGGGAGAATATATTAAAATAAATTTTTAAAGGCCCTGATTAGACATTGAAAGGGAGAATTTCTCCCCTTTACATTGTAGTAGAAAATGAGCATAGGGTGGCTAATAAAAATAAAATGCTATCAAAACACAGCTCAGTATCAACATTTAAATTAGGGTTTTTTTTTAAAAAAAAAATCCCACCAATGAATAATATCACCACTATAAATATTATGCCAGGAAAGTCAACATAACTCAAATTAAGTTGGAAGGAAGGTGAGAAAAGAAGAGAAGAAAAACATATTAAACCCAGATCAAACATACTCATATGAAAATGAACAAGTTAAGCCTTGGGTGAATACAAATGTTTTGATCTGGTGCAGTTATTAGGAGCATAAATGTGCATCAGCACCGACATTTGGATTGAGAATTCAAAACTGTGAACTCTTGGATTCAGAACAGGAAAAAAAGACTTTCTGAATAACTGGAATTCCATTAAAGGGCACAGCCATTTTTATTTATTTACTAGGAGGGAAGCCCATTGTGGAAGCGAAACAACAGGCCCTTGATAGACGTGGGGCCTCTCCTCCCCCCACCCCTTGCTTTCTTCCCGCTCCTGAGATGCCATGAGTGGTGAGGGGATGGGGTGGCAGCAGTTCCATGGATGGGCTGTCTCTGAGCAGACAGAGCCCCCCACTTTCTGCTCCCCCCCAGAGACTGTTGTTGAGGTGTGACGGGACAGCAGTGTTTCTGTCCTCTGTTGAGTTGAGCAGCTTGCAGTCCACCCCTGAGGCCCATGATGGTGTATCCTGAAGTGTGGCCGCTCAGGGACCTGATGTCCTCCCCTCTACCATCTCACCCCAGGCCCCCGACCCTCTCCCCCACCATCAGCGGCACCTGCCTATCCCAGCGGCCTCACGCTGTCACTTGCATCCCTGGCTGGAGTGTGCTGTGTCTGAGGCTCCTGGCCTCCCTCCTGGCTGCCTGCTATGTCTCCCCGCAGTCTCTCACCGCAGAGCTGTCCTCGTGCTGCTGGTGTCATGGCCGGGCAAAGTGGAGGAAGTGATCATGGCAGAGGGAGAGGCAAGCAGACCGCGGAGGCAGTCTGCCACAGGAGAAGGTGGCATCAGCAGCACAGGGCAGTGTGGCTTGGGCCAGGCTGGGAGGGAGCAACCAGGCTGTGGTGAGGCCAGCCAGGCCTGTCCTCCTGGCTCGCTGCCAGAGCAGCTGCCAGAGCATCCATGGCACCTGACAGCTTCATGGAGACTGCAGGGGAGACTCTGGTGTGTCCACTGTCTTGCGGGATGCCTCTGTGGTGGTCCACCCATCAGCACCCTGTCCCTTTTCTGCCCACCATCTTCCCTCAGGGAGCTGACACTCTCCCCTCCACTGTTTCCCCCTAGGCCCCTGACCTTCTCCTGTCTTGTAAGCACTGCCTGCCTGTCCCATCGTCCGCATCCCCAGCCAGTGTGTTCTGTTTCTGGGGTGGCTGCAGTGCTGCTGCTGGCCGCCTCCCTCTCTCCTGTCTGCCCAGTGCCCCTCCCCACACTCCTTCACCTCAGATTCCTCCTCCTGGTGCCACTGTCATGGCCAGGGTGAGTGGAGGCGGTGAGTGCAGTGGAGGGAGGGGTGAGCAGGTGGCATACAGAAGCTGACAAGTGAGAAGGTGACATCAGTGGCACTGGCCAGGCCAGGTCAGGCCGGGGCTGGAGGGAGTGAGCAGGCTGTGGTGAGGCCAGGCAGGGCCATTCTCCTGCCTCCCCGCAGGAATGGCCAGTGGAGCATCCATGCCATTGGATGGCTCCCTGGAGAGTGAGGGCAAGAGTCTGGGTGGAGGCTGTGTGGGCAGGACTGAGGGAAGCAGGCAGCCAATGGATACAGACTCAGGGTGAGTGACACAGCAGGGAGCGAACTGATTTTGCTGTGCATCAAATCTTGCCACCCCAAGTGACAATTATATATAAGAAGAGATAGTTCTCTACCCCTCTTTTTTCCCAATGGAGGCCAAAAGCACTTTATGATATCTGGAAAACTGGGATAAAACAAATAAACTGAAAATTAATGGGGATTAATGTAAAGTTCTGCATTTCGATAGAAAAAAATCAAATACATAATTATAGGATGGGGGAGACGTGTCTTGGCAGTAGTATGTGCAAAAATGGATCTAGGGGTCTTAGTAGACCATACACTGAACATGTGATGCAGTAGCAAAAAAAGGTAAATGCCATTTTGGGCTGTATCAACAGAAGTATAGTGTCCAGATCATGCAAAGTGATGGCAACGCTTTACTCTGCTCTGGTTAGACCTCACCTAAACTATTGTGTTCAGCTTTGGGCACCAGAATTTAATTAATTATAGCCAAGCTGGAACATGTTGAGAAGAGGCCAACAAAGATGGTGAGGGGTCTAGAAACCAAGTTCTATGAGGAAAGGCTGAAGGATTTGGGTTTGTTTAACATGGAGAGGAGAAGACTGAGAGGTGATATGGTAACCTTCTTCAGGTACTAGAAGGGCTGTCTTAGGCTGCAGTCACTCACACTAAATAATCCACTTTCAATCCACTTTTAATACATTTTCCAACTGGATTTTGCCAGTTCACACAGTAAAATCCAGTTGGAAAGTGTATTGAAAGTGGTGAGTGTGACTGCAGCCATATAGAGGATGGTGCCAAGTTGTTTTATGTTGTCCCAGAAGGTCAGACCAGAATATGCCTGTCTAAGTAGATATTTTTGTAGACCATGGATCAGGATACCATTAGATTGGAATGAATATTTATTGGAAACCAAAGAAAACATCTTGTTGTTAGTTGCCACTCTAAAAGTTTGATGACGTTCAGAGGAAGTCTCTTCGAAGCGGAATTTGAACTCCGGAGATTTTCATCAACAACTCATACCATTATGGTTTTTCTCACCTGTTACACTGTCTAATGAGATTTATTGTTCTGATTATTTCAATATACTGTAAATGTTTGTATTTTTTCACTTGGTGTGAATGAATCTTTATTCTAATAGCTAAAATGTGCGGATACTTATTTCCACCAACAGGGGGCTCACTCTCTCCCAACAGCTTTTCCTACGCAGTCAGTAGACTACCTGGGTTTGTAGAAAAATCCAAAAACTAAGAAAATCCCTTCAGGGATGGTTGAATCCCCCCCCAAATCTTTTGAAATGGCCTCTGCAGGGATCTGCTTCAGGCATCAACGGTGAAAGAGTAGAATGTTCAGGGCGGGGGGGGAGGAGAGGCTTCTAACTGGCTCTGTCAGCAAAACGTGGGGGAGAAGGGCCCTTTCCGGGCCTATTTTGGCCTTTCAGGGGGGAAGGAGGAAGGGAGCCTTGGGGCTAGGCCTCACTAGAGTTGCCAATGCCAAGCTAGGGGATTCCTAGAGATTTTGTGGTTGACTCTAAGGAGGAGGGCTGGGTTTGGGAAGGGAGAGGCCTCAGCTGGGTATAATGCTACAGAGTGCACCCTCCAAAGCAGCCGTTTTCTGCAGGGAGACAGACCTCTGCTGTCTAGAGTCCAGTTGTAATTCTGGGGGGTCTCCAGTTCCCATTTGGAGGTTGGCAACTCTAGGCCTGGCAGCAGTGTAGGGTCGCCAGGTCCCCCCTGATCTGCATGACTTACCTAGCCTCGGTTGCTTGCCAGCATTCATCAGCAGCCACCCTATGAAAGCCAGTGAGGTGTAGCAGTTGGAGCTTCAAAGTAGGGTCTGCAAGACCCAGGTTCAGATCCCCATCTTGCAGTGAAAGGTGACTGCGTGATTTTGGACCAGTCACATATTTCAGCCTAACCAACCTCACAGTGCAGATAAAAAGGAGGAGGGAATAATGAAAGCTGCTTTGGTCCTCATTGTGGAGAAAGATTGTAATTTTCCTAGGTAAAGGCTGGGGGGTGGAGATGGAAAGCAGAAGACAAAGTAGCAGATAAAGGTAGGTTGGCTGTTGGTTGGGAAGGAAATAGGGTTGCCAACTCAAGGTTGGGAAATCCCTGGACATTTGACAGGTGAAACCTGGAGAGGGTGGGATTTGAGGAGTGAAGGAACTTTGGACTGGTGTAATGCCATAGATTCCACCCTCCAGCCATTTCCTCCACAAGAACCACCATTGCCAGCCACCTGGTGAGGACTGGAGATCACCCAGAATTACAACTGTTGTCCAGGCGACAGAGATCAGTTCCCCTGGATAAAATGGCTGTTTTGTAGGGTTGAATCTATGGCATCATACCCTGCTGAGGCTGCTTGCCTCCCCAAGCCTCACTGTCCCAAGGCTCCACCCCCAAATCTCCAGGAATTTCCCAACCTGGAGCTGGCAGCCCTAAGGTGAATTGATCTCTGCAGCTGGGAGATCTGTTGTGATTCCCAGATTGCTGCCACTGCTGCTGTGCGGGGAGAGGAAGCACTGCCACCACTGTTCTGCTGCTCTGTGGAGTGGGGGAGGAAGCAGGAAGGAGGCTGGGAGAGTGATGGGGGCAGAAAGAAAGAATAATGGGGTGGGGGCAGAAAGAGAGAGAAAGAGTGATGAAGTGGGGAGGCAGAAAAACAAAGAGAAAGATGACAGGTCAGAAAGAGAGAGGAAGTCAAATGCATGGAGGAGAAAAAGAGAGTAAGAAAAGGGGGGCAGAGGGGAGAAAAAGTGTGAGAGAGGTAGGGGGCGAGGAGAGGAAGCAAAGGCGTGACGAATGAGATAACCATCCCACAAGTTTCTTGCAGGTCTCCACTTGTATATATCTATTTTTGTAAGTATATAAGTGAATGTCATTGCAGCTTTCCTTGTGGTTTTTCTTTTTGTTACCATCTTTGTGGCTGTGACCTTCTAGTTGTGATTACAGCTGAGATTCAGACTTGGATCTCCCAGATCCTAGATCAGCTCTCTAACCTCTGTTTTAATAGTAAAAGAAAACACTGACCCTTACCTAGTGCCTGTGCCAACCCCAAGAGTTGATATAAGTTCATAATAATAACTATATGTCTAAAACTATCTAATAAAGTTATATTTATGTCTGATATACCTTCAAAGGGGAAAAAAGGCTTAATTTAAATATAAACCCCCACTTATTTACCCATGCACTTTTAATATATGAATCTACTAATCGGGGGCGGCGGGGGCGGGGGCGGCGTGTGGCGGGTGCTGGCCGGCTTCTTCACGCTCTCGCTGGTGCTGCACCTCCTCACGCTCAGCTGCTACCTGGAACTGCGGTCCGAGCTGCGCCGAGAACGGCCGCCCGGGCCCGACGCTGCTTCCGCTTGGCCGCGCACGGCCCAGGCGGGAGCGGGGGCGGCGGCTCCTCCGCCGGGCCGCCTGCAGCGCTTCGCCGAGCCCGGGAGCGGCGGCCGCCGAAGCCGCCACCAGGTGGCATTGCTGAATTTCTTCTCTTCTGAAGAAAGGCCTCACCTTGAAGAAGAAAACCATTGTGTCCGACGAAACAAAAGGAGTAAAAACACTGAAGGATCAGAGGTAATCTTCTTTTAAGGCATTTTTATGCCAATAAGCTCCCTCATGGATCACTGCCTTGTCGTGGCGAGGGGGCTTGCGTGGTTCGATGAGGCTGTGGGCTATGCCGTGGAGGGCCACCCAGGACGGACAGGCCACAGCAGAAAACTCAGACCAAGCGTGATCCCCTGGAGAAGGAAATGGCAACCCACTCCAGTATCTTTGCCAAGAAAACCCCATGGACAGTAACAAAAGGCTAAAAGATATGACGCCGGAAGATGAGCCCCTCAGGTCGGAAGGTGTCCAATATGCTACTGAGGAAGAGCAGAGGGCAAGTACGAGTAACCCCAGAAAGAGTGAAGCGGCTGGGCCAAAGCCGAAAGGACGCTCAGTTGTGGATGTGTCTGACGGTGAAAGGAAAGTTCGATGCTGCAAAGAACAATACTGCATAGGAACCTGGAATGTAAGATCTATGAATCAAGGTAAGCTTGACGTGGTCAAAAATGAGATGGCAAGAATGAACATCGACATCTTGGGAATCAGTGAACTAAAGTGGACAGGAATGGGCGAATTTAACTCAGAAGACCATTATATCTACTACTGTGGCCAGGAATCCCGTAGAAAAAATGGTGTGGCCTTTATAGTCAACAAGAGAGTGAGAAAGGCAGTATTGGGATACAATCTCAAAAATGACAGAATGATCTCGGTCCGAATCCAAGGCAAACCATTCAACATCACAGTAATCCAAGTCTATGCCCCAACCACTGCTGCAGAAGAGGCTGAAGTGGACCAGTTCTACGAAGACCTACAACAGCTCGTAGAACTAACACCAAAAAATGATGTCCTCATCATCATAGGGGACTGGAATGCTAAAGTAGGAAATCAAAAGGTAACCGGAATAACAGACAAGTTTGGCCTTGGAGAACAAAATGAAGCAGGGCAAAGGCTAACAGAGTTTTGTCAAGAGAACACGCTGGTCATAACAAACACCCTTTTCCAACAACCTAAGAGGCGTCTCTACACATGGACATCACCAGATGGGCAACACCGAAATCAGATTGACTATATAATTTGCAGTCAAAGATGGAGAAGCTCTATTCAGTCAGTAAAAACAAGACCTGGAGCTGACTGTGGCTCAGATCATGAGCTACTCATTGCAAAATTCAGACTTAAATTGAAGAAAGTTGGGAAAACCACAAGGCCATTCAGATTTGACCTAGATCGCATCCCCGATGAATATACAGTAGAGGTGAAGAATAGGTTTAAGGGACTAGATTTGATAGACAGAGTGCCTGAAGAACTATGGACAGAGGTCCGTGACATTGTAAAGGAGGCAGCACTCACCGCCATCCCAAAGAAAAAGAAATGCAAAAAAGCAAAGTGGCTGTCTGATGAGGCTTTACACATAGCAGAGGAAAGAAGGAAAGCTAAAGGCAATGGGGAAAAGGAAAGATTTGCCCAACTGAATGCAGATTTCCAGAGAACAGCAAGGAGAGATAAGGAGGCTTTCCTGAATGAACAATGCAAAGTAATAGAGGAAAACAATAGATTGGGAAGGACTAGAGATCTCTTCAAGAAAATTGGAGAAATCAAGGGAACGTTCCATGCAAAGCTGGCCATGATAAAGGACAAAAACGGTAGGGACTTAACAGAAGCAGAAGAGATTAGGAAAAGATGGCAAGAATACACAGAAGAACTATACAAGAAGGACCTCGATGTCCTTGACAACCACGATGGTATAATCACTGACCTTGAGCCAGACATCCTGGAAAGCGAAGTTAAATGGGCCTTAGAAAGCATTACTAACAACAAAGCTAGTGGAGGTGATGGTATCCCAGCTGAGTTATTCAAAGTCTTAAAAGAAGATGCTGTTAAAGTGCTGCACTCAATTTGCCAACAAATTTGGAAAACACAACAGTGGCCACAGGATTGGAAAAGGTCAGTTTACATTCCAATCCCAAAAAAGGGCAACGTCAAGGAATGTTCAAACTATCGCACAATTGCACTCATTTCACACGCTAGCAAGGTCATGCTCAAAATCCTACAAGCTAGGCTCCAACAGTACGTGGATAGAGAACTGCCAGAAGTACAAGCTGGGTTTCGAAGAGGTAGAGGAACTAGAGATCAAATTGCCAACATTTGCTGGATTATGGAGAAAGCAAGAGAATACCAGAAAAACATCTACTTCTGCTTCATTGACTATGCTAAAGCCTTTGATTGTGTGGATCACAATAAATTATGGCAGGTTCTTAAAGAGATGGGAGTACCAGACCACCTCATATGTCTCCTGAGAAACCTGTATAAGGGTCAAGAAGCAACAGTTAGAACCGGATATGGAACAACTGATTGGTTTAGCATAGGAAAAGGAGTACGACAAGGATGTATATTGTCACCTTGCTTATTTAATTTATATGCAGAGTACATCATGCGAAATGCTGGCCTGGATGAATCACAAGCTGGAGTTAAGATTGCTGGGGAAAAGATCAATAACCTCAGATATGCAGATGATACCACTCTGATGGCAGAAAGTGAAGAGGACCTAAAGAGCCTCTTGCTGAGGGTGAAAGAGGAGAGTGCAAAAGTGGGCTTGAAGCTCAACATCAAAAAAACTAAGATCATGGCATCTGGCCCCATCACTCCTTGGCAAATAGAAGGGGAAGTCGTAGAAGTAGTGACAGACTTCACGTTCCTAGGATCCCAGATCACTGCAGATGGTGACTGCAGCCATGAAATTAAAAGACGCCTGCTCCTTGGGAGGAAAGCGATGGCAAACCTAAACAGCATGATAAAAAGCAGAGACATCACCTTGCCAACAAAAGTCCGCATGGTCAAAGCAATGGTATTCCCCGTAGTAATGTATGGCTGTGAGAGTTGGACTATAAGGAAGGCCGAGCGCCGAAGAATAGATTCTTTTGAACTATGGTGCTGGAGAAGACTCTTGAGAGTCCCTTGGACTGCAAGGAGATCAAATCAGTCAATCCTAAAAGAAATCAACCCTGACTGTTCCCTCGAAGGCCAGATCCTGAAGCTGAAGCTCAAATACTTTGGCCACCAAATGAGAAGGGAGCATTCACTGGAGAAGACCCTGATGCTGGGAAAGATTGAAGGTCAAAGAAGAAGGGGACGGCAAAGAATGAGATGGTTAGACAGTGTCATCGATGCAACGAACATGAAATTGAGCAAACTTCAGTGGACAGCGGAAGACAGGAGGGCCTGGCGTAATCTGGTCCATGGGGTCGCGAAGAGTCGGACTCGACTGTGCGACTGAACAACAACAACTAATCCTAAATTTCATTCCCAAATATTAAGCAAATATATACATTAAAACAGGGGTGTTAAACATGCACCCCACAGGCCATATCCAGCCCAGACAGGACTCAAATCCAGCCCCCAAGCTGTAGCTTCACCATAGCTTGCTTTTTCCCCAGCTCCCTCAGTGGCTTTTTGCTTCCTGCTTTTTCTTTCCTGCCTCTTGCCTCCCTCCCCCCTCCCCCCACCCCCGCACAGAGCTCTGTGGCTGCTTCCTGATTTGTGCGGGAGAAGTACGAAGACAAGCCTCTGTCTCTCTCACAGACACAGCTTCTGCTTCCTTCTCTGGGGCTGCTCCTCCTCTTTTGGGGAGGAAGATGTAGGGGGAAGAGAGAGAGAGAGAGAGAAAACAAAGTTGGAGTCCCATGGCAGGTTTAAGACTATCAATGTTTTATTCCAGGTATATAAGCTTTTGTGTGTGTTATATACCAAGTAAAGACCACACACGTGGATAGGGAAAAACGTGGTCTAGAGAAAGTGGGTATTAGAGGCTCTACATGAACCGCATCCAGGGATCATCTACATGAAAGCACTAGTGCGCAGCTATGTGTGGTGGCTGGGGTTAGACAGTGAGATTGAAGCCAAGGTAAAACTTTGTCAGAAGTGCAAGGAGTCGAGGCCCAAGCCTTCAAAAGCCCCGGTTCAGCAATGGGAGTCCTCTCAGAAACCCTAGGCCAGGCTACACTTAGACTTTGCAGTACCATTCCAGGGCCAAATATTCTTCATTCTAGTGGACGCATATACTAAATGGCTGGAGGTCGTGGCAGTATCTTCCACTTCCTCCAGAACCGTGATCCGTGCAATGTGGCGGATCCTTAGTGCCCAGGGCATCCCTGACTCTCTGGTCATGGACAATGGGGCAGCTTTCACATGCACGGAATTCGAGGGGTTTGTCCAATACTATGGTATCAGGCACATTTGCTCGGCTCCATTTCGGTCAGGGAAAAATGTGGTCTAGAGAAAAATACTGAGACTGATGTGTTGAAGCGTGATAGCAGCTCATACTTTATTAGTTACATCCAAGACTTGAAATGGCTGCCTGGCTCACAGGCCGGTTTATATTCTTGTGTTCCCCATTCCCCCAACACACATACACACATGTGATAGGATATTTACAGTGCACCTATTACCCATTGGTTCCTACTAGAATCCTAGCCATCCAATAGGTGTGGGCTAGGATCCATTTTGGCTATTGTTCCTGGAGGTGATGTTCAAGTCTTTCTCTGCTTGCTAAGAGAAAGGCTGGATTCTCCAATGAGCATGCTTTTAATGTAACAGAAGGAAGGACTCTTATGATTCAAGACATTTAAGGAAGCGAAGATGTCCCTGGAAAAAAGAACTTGATTAAACGTCTTGAATCATAAGAGTCCTTCCTTTTGTTGCATTAAAAGCATGCTCATTGGAGAATCCAGCCTTTCTCTTAGCAAGCAGATCTTGTGAAGTTGGGGTAGTGAGCCCTTTACTCCAAAAAACCGCTTTTCGATCCGCTTGCCAGTCCAACCGCAAGAAAACTAAACTTTAGAATCTCCTTACCGTCCATAAATCTCTATGATCAAAAATGCACACCAAACTCTGTCCCTTTAAAAGTATAGCTGCTTTTAGTACAGATCCAGGTCGCTACTCCACTTTAGCCACCAGGGGGCCCACGATTTACTTTAAAGACAGAATCTATGGTTAGGTCACATGACCTGGCTTTCCACTGTTCCCCTTCCTGAAGAAAGCATTGGCCCCACTTCCCTCTTCGTCTCTCGTCACCATCTTTTGGGGATGTTTACATTAGCCGAGAAAGAATGCCAAAGACCCTACGGTCTGTTTAAATGCTCAACTTTCTTTCAGAAAAACTCTCTGCTACAGTCCATCACCGCAATTTGATCAGTCCCTCCAATCATGCTTTTGCATTCGCTTAAGTGTCGGGAGAAAGGGTGTCCCCTCCCCCCCTCCACTTATAGTAGAGGGACTTCACATCTAGGCTTTGGTGTCTCATTTCAACAAAAACTCACTCATCAGTCCTTGAATTGATCCAACAGGTCCTGAGATAGCCCCTGGGATCACGCCAAGCAGAGAAAATTGCTAAACCTCCAAGCGCTTGTCCCGGTCAGCAGCTCTGTTACCATATGGTCGCATAGCGGCAGGACCATTGGGGCGCAGGAGCACCTCAATTCCCCAGCATTGTGCTGGCGAAGAGGCCACTCCTCAAAAGTGGATGGATTTTTCTGATAAACACAATGTACACTGAGGAAATTATTTTGCCTTATTCTGAAAGGCTGTCCCCCCCCAAAAAAAAATAAAAATTGGATTTCTCTGTTCCTATCTGGATTTATTTATTTTTTTTCAAAAAGACCCTGATTAGGAATTTTAACACTTGGATTGATCCTTATATCTTGGAGAATGGAGTGATTTCAGAAGCCAAATGATAATAGCACATATTGATAATGAGATAGGAAAACTAGGTCTCAGTCCAGGAGGAAGCATTGTCTTGAGCTTCATTAAGAATTGCAATTCAGCAGCCTTTCTTTCTAATCACCCTTTGAAACTCCTTTGTAAAAGCACTGCTGCTCTTAGGTCAGCAACTGAATGTTCTGGTTTCTAGTGTCAGTTTATGCCCATTTATTTTTTTGCATCTTCCTGGATTGAATCCTCCTGGATGGAACTGAGACCTAGGTTTCCTGTCTCATTACCAACATTGGTATCTCCACGCCTACTACCCCTCTGCATATCATGATTAATCCAATCAAGCCAGCTATAGTCATTCATTTGCTATTGCCATTCGACATCTGAAATCACCTTTATAAAGTTTATATCTCTGGTACCTTGTGTTACATTTTATAGCACACATGGCCTGGCCCAACAAAGTAACACTTATGTCAGATCTGGCCATAGGCTTCATAGGATGAAGAGCTTGGATAGTGATAGGGGGAAGACTGTTTCAACATGCAAAATATTCATCAGTGGCAAAATAAATTAAATTATCATATGGCATTTTGTGTGTCATATAGCCAGGAAATCCTAGGATGGTGTGATGGCCTAAAGCTCTAACTCTTTTTTAGCATTATGCAGAGAGCTAGGCTTATTTTTTTGGGATGGGAGAGCTGTGACTAACCCAAGGTCACCCAACTTGGCTTCAAGCGGAGGAGGGCAGAATCAAACCCCATTCTCAAGTTTAGAGTCCATCACTCTTAATCACTACACTACACTACACTGGCTCCCATACAGCAGTGGCAAATACTCAGGGACACCAAGAGGATTAAGCAGCAATACCTTCTTTCATTTGAAAAGTTGTGAATATGCTTTATTTGGCCTGCTTCAGGATTCACATCAGATAGACATCAGTCACAGGTTTTGCTTTCATCTACCCTCCTGTTGCTACTGTAGCAATCAAGGGACAGACACACAGTTCCCTACCTCTACCATCCTTGGTATAAAACATTTCATGGGAATATGCTTCATCAGTTCCCAGGCAGCCTGAGCTACTACCTATAGAAGCTAGTGGAATTTCAAATATATCTAAAATCCAAATTCAGAAATATTCAGAATACAGCATTACTCAGTGAATTTGTACATTGCAGAATCTGAATTGCACATGCATAATTACAAATCTGTAAGTGGGATTTAATTCCGAGTAAACCTGAATAAGTATAGTCTAGCAGTCCATTGACTGTGTACTGCTGGTCATATATAGTGCTTCTTTATGACAGATGATTTTTGTTTATAGTTTATCAGATTGAAATAAACAATTTTATCTGACTAAAGTTTTAAAAAATTAAACAATATTAAGTTTCTATAAATTATATCAATTGCTGAGAATCTTCCCACTGAGAATGCATACATTATTGGCAATACCTACAGAACGGAGCTCCCGCCCGCCCGGCAACGCCGCTGGTGGGCGGGGGCTCATTTGCCGCTCCGAGGAAGGGAGACGGCAATGGATGGGGATGCTGTGCGTCCCGACGTGGCGGGGGGCGGAGCCGGCTGCTTCAAAGGGCCAGGCTCCGCTCCCGCCCTTTGCAGTTGCTCCGCGTGCTCGTTTAGTCCAGAGCACGCAGAGTGGAGCTCCGGAGCAGACCTTTTTGGGACCTCTTCCCTCACACACTTCTCAGTGCAGGTGGAAGTGTTGAGAGAGGGAGCGGGGTTTGTGGGCTCGGGCTGAGAGCCCGTTGGTACAGCTGTTAGGAATTTTGAGGTGGCATACAGCGCAGGACGGGAGAGCTTGCTGCTTGCCTCTGCTTGCTGCTAGGTTGCTCAGGAAGGGGTGTATAGGCGGAGGCCCGCTGGCGGCGGCAGAGGCCCACTGGCGGCGGCGGCGGCAGAGGCCCGCTGGCGGTGGTGGCGGCAGAGGCCCGCTGGCAGCGGTGGCAGAGGCCCGCTGGCAGCGGTGGCAGAGGCCCGCTGGCGGCGGCGGCAGAGGCCCGCTGGCGGCGGCGGCCTGCTCGTGGTGGCGGCGGCGGCTCGCTTGTTGCGGTGGAGGCCTGCTTG
The DNA here is from genome assembly GCA_029375565.1 of Gekko gecko. Lineage (NCBI taxonomy): Eukaryota > Metazoa > Chordata > Lepidosauria > Squamata > Gekkonidae > Gekko > Gekko gecko. The sequence continues at coordinate 120,814,020 of JAPDNY010000004.1, forward strand.
CGGCGGCCCATTCCCAGCGGGGGCGTCCGCTCCCAGTAGCAATGGCGGCAGCAGCCCATTCCCAAGGGCAGCCTATGGAGGCAGACCCTTGGGACCATGAGGCGGCAGCGCAATTGCTGGCCACGGCATTTCACCCTCATTTATTTAAAAAAAAAAAAAAACTAACCACACAACACACTTTTGGTTAGGGGAGTTCTTTGTAGGGCCCCTGGGTAGCGAGGGTGCAGTTCCCTCCTTCCCCCATATTCCCCCCCTTTCTGGGCACCAATTGGTGCCATTTGTAGACAACCGGGCAATGGGGTAGCTTATTAGTATTATTGATGCTTCAGGAGGCGGCCATTTGAGTGGAGGTGGCCATCTTGAGTGGAGCTCGTGGGGGCAGTCTTCATGAGTGGGATGACCCTGTCAGCCCAGTGATTCTTCAAGGGCTTGAGGCGCTAAAAAGCCTCTGGCGGGAGCAGGGCCAGCTATAGTTCTGACAAGCGCTGTCCATGAAAGGGCAGCTTTTATTTATTTATTTCTAGTCACATTTCAAATCTTGAAAGAGCTCTGTCCGCCCTGCCTACCTCACAGGGTGTTTGCTGTGATGGGGGGATGGGAGAGGAATTTGTAGGCTACTCTGAGACTTTGAGTGGAGAGTGGGATATAAATCCAATCTCTTCTTTTACTCTCTGTCTTCAGAGGTGCCAGTCCATAAAACACCAGATTTTCACTAGGTGGCTTCTCAGTACTACACCACAGATCAGTAATCAGTAATACACCACAGATAAGTGATCGGTTTCCATGGAGGTGTATTTGGGTTTATCTGTTAAAAATACATCGCTATATGTTACATAATAATTGTGGCTGCAGAATAAATGCACCAGGAGAAAGGGAATGATGCATGTGGCTGGTACAGGGTTTGAAGTCAGGACTGAGGGCTTGCTGTGCTGAAACTGCAGTGAGATGTGTGTGCATAAGGGGCCATTATCTGAACTGAAAGGTCCCATCTTTTCGTACAAAAGGCACACCAACCCTTTAATCATCCTGGCTCCTGTGTCTTTTTACAGATGTTTAAGACACCTACAGAAAGGGAAGAGGCACTGAGATCATATTGCCAAAATTTATGCTGGTTGCTGAGAATTACAAGAGAATTTAAAAGCAAAAACGTCAGCTTGTGTTTTACGGATTACCACTAAGCTTCTGACTGTGTAAACCTTGACAAGTTGGTGTTGGTTTTAAAAGTGATGGATGTCCCATACATTGTTTTGTTGGGATGTTCAAACTTGTACTCTGGGGAAGAGGGGACTGTTAAGACTGGATAGGGACAAACAGGTTGGTTTCCAATCAGCAAACCTATCAGATTAATGTTTTTTATCTCTCTCTTGATCTATGTGCAGAACACATCATAAGGACAACTGGATTAGACTGAAGTGAAGCTGCAGTAACAATTGGTGGAAGGCACATTAACAGTTTGAGAAATGTATTTCTTTATTTAGGTTGAAGGCACCACATTATTGGCGGAAAATGCTGTTAGTTGGATTTCAGCTGACCATTAATGAGACAAAGTACTGACTACTGGAGAATTACACAACTTTAAGGGTGACATTGAAGAACTTGTTCATGATTCTGTTCATTGCTCCATCATCACCCAAAAGGGGGGGGGCAGAGCCCAGATCTGGTAATGAGGTCTGGTAGTGGCCATTCAGTTCAGTGATCCCAAGGCAGGCAGGTACCCACGCCCAGGCGGGCGGTTCAGCAGTACCCATTTGCTGGGAGGCCCCATGCATATGTGTGTGTGTATATATATATATATATATATATATATATATGTATGTATGTATATTTTTGGCCCCAAAATAAAAAGACGGGTAGGGGGCTGGGGAGGAAAGTGTTCGGGAGGAGGTGTGGCTACAACCCCCTCCCCCCGACATAGTGTCCCAGCCCAATTCAAGTTAAGGTTCTTGAGCATGGGGTGAGGAATTATCCCAGCTGACAGGCTCCCGTTTGCTTCTTGGAAGGTTTTACTTTAAGGTTTAGGTAGCCTTAGCTGGGAAAAGGTGACTTTATAGTGCTCCTAACTTGAACTCAGTTAAGGGGAGTGAGAACATACTTTGGGGAAATTGCCAAGGAATGCAAGTAGGGTGGAGCCTTGGTGGTGTTCTTTCTAAGCTGTGTTGGTGCAGGCTAGCTCAGTTTTCTGGGCCTCTGGCTCACACAGTTTTTATCTTGGCTCGGGAGGGATGGCTCCGAGCAGGCTGGTTGTGTGGTGGCCGGGCCGCCTGCTCATGGCTTTGATGTTGGTGGTCACAGGGTTGAATTTTTTGCTCACTAGACTTCACAGCTTACTGGGGGCATTGGTCCTTGCCCCTTTCCATTCCCCCCAGTTACCAATCTTAGGGTTTCCCCAATGGGAGTTGTGTTGAAAAAGGCACCTGGTGAGTATTGCCTCATTCACCACTTGTCATGCCCACGTGGGGAGTTGTGAAACGATGCGATACCGGGGGAGTTATGTTCGGTTAGGTAATGTCATTTGATCAGGCCATCTGAGGGCACACCGTTGTGGACAGAGTGCGGAATTGGCAAAATGGGACATCAAGTCAGCCTTCTACCTCCCAGTCTACCTACCAGATTTTGTGCTGCTGGGTGGTGCTTTAGAGGGCAAATTCCACATGGATAGGACCCTTCCCATGGGATGCTCGGTGTCATGTTGGCATTCAAGAGGTTCAGTTCCTTTTTGGAATGGGCCTTGTGCTGCAGGACAGGACTATGCAGCGTTGCCCATTATTTTGATGCCTGCCTGGGTAAGGAGGAAAGATGCAGGACAGTGTGAATTTTACTGACCAGACATTTAATTTACACAGCCAGGGAAAAGAAGATTACTTTGCTGGAGCTGCAGCAGCTGGTTGGCTGCCTTGTCTGTGCATGCAAAGTTCTGGTGCCCAGCCAGGCATTTGTTATAAGACTATTGAGTCCCTGAAGGGCTTGAGCCTAACATACTATAGGACTAGGGTCCTCAGGGGATATGAGACGAGTTTGTCTGGAAAAATTTTGAATTCATACGATTGGGTATTTTTGGTGGGAGGACTCTCTGGTCGAAGCCAAGTGGCAGGTTACATCTGCATTTGCTGGTCCTCTAGAGGCTGGCCAGTTCCCTGGTCGGATGCTCTCGCCCCTTCCACCTGGGGAGCTTATATGAGGGCTGGTAAGCCTTCGGGCACAGCAGATTAGGGAACTAGTTGTGAAGTCGGGTAAGGATGTATCTGGCCTAGGTCTGGTCCTGCGGGATTGAAAATTTAATGTTATTAATGTGGTTCTTCTTTCAGGTGCTGCAGGCCAGGGGGTGAGATGATGAGTCACCGTTTGCAGCCACAGCATGGCAAGGCCTTGTGTTACAAGCTGAGGTAGCCATGGCGATGATAGGAGCAAGATGGCCCAGCGTGCCAATAGCTGACCAGCAAGGCCCTCATGTTGCAGGCTGATGTGGATCTGGTGGTGATGACACCAAAACAGCATGGTGGGCTGATAGCTGGTTGATAAGGCCCTTATCTGGCCATTAAGGCCTTGTGTTACAAACGGAGGCACACCTTGTGATGATAAGAGCATGGTGGCCCGGTGTGCAGATAGTCAGGCCATAAAGGCCCTTGTGTTACATGCTGAGGCCGATCTTGTGATGATACGAACAAGGTGGCCCAGTGTGCAGATCATCAGGCAGACCTTGTGATGCTAAGAGCAAGGTGGCCCGGTGTGCTGATAGTCTGGCTGTTGAGGCCCTTGTGTTACACGCTGAGGCAGACCTTGTGATGATAAGAGCAAAGTGGCCCGGTGTGCTGATAGTCTGGCTGTTGAGGCCCTTGTGTTACATGCTAAGGCAGACCTTGTGATGATAAGAGCAAGGTGGCCTGGTGTGCTGATAGTCTGGCTGTTGAGGCCCTTGTATTACACGCTGAGGCAGACCTTGTGATGATAAGAGCAAGGTGGCCCAGTTTGCTGATAGTCAGGCCATCAAGGCCCTTGTGTTACACGCTGCGGCAGTCCTTGTAATGATAAGAGCAAGATGGCCCAGTGTGCAGTTCTTCAGGTTGGCTATTTTTGCCCCGCCAGGTATGGCACAATTTTGGAAGACCCTTGCTAGGCGTAAAGCCTAACCATCAGCTGAGGAAGTTTGTGTGGGTGGTTCAGGGTAGTTTTTGCTGCACCCCGCCATACGGGTCTGGTTCTAGATCTGTATAGGGTGATGGGGTGCACTTATCTGATAAGGGCAATAGGATCTTTTTACAGAACTTGCAGCAAGGAATTAGGTCGGCACTAGGTTGCTGAGTGGGGAGCAAAGGCCAAAGCAGAGGCTTGACCTTGGCTATGGCAGGTTTATGCAAGCAAGAAACGGAACTGGTGAGCACCTTTCGGCATATCCCGTTAGGGAACAGGCGGTCATCAGGAACTGCCTTCGGATTTCAGGGTCCAGGGTGGGGAATGGTGATCACCTCCACTGGGAACCTTTTATGGCAGGCTCCTCCCTGCAAGTTGAAAGGCTTCAGGGGTAGGTGCTCCTAGAAGGCAACCAGTTGCTGGGCTGCTGGTCACGAGCCAGAGAGTAAATGGCTCACGGCTGGAGCTGGGTGACCCGCCCTTTAAGGGCAAGGGGGTTGGTCAGGGAAGTGACGCCTGCCTTGCCTGTTCCATGCTTGCTTAGTGGTTATTGCTGCAATGTTCTGTTAAATAGTTAATAAAGTGGCCCTTGTTTAATTCCAATCTGTTGTCTGTCTCATTATTCCGACTGGGGGGGCAAATGGAACCCTCAATAATCCAATTTTTCCTCAATAAGAATCTGAACTGCACATTCTGTGTTAATTCATATCCATAACAGCAACAATTATTAGGATATTTATTAATGTCATTTGTTACTGTGGAAGTCTGTCACTCTCTGTCATAAATGGTCACAATCATAAAGTTATGAAAATATCCTCTGACAATCAATGAGATGATTTTTTAAAAAAATGTAAAAATGTCAACCAGATCAATGATAACTAATTTGTATGAAGTCAGCTAATTATATTGCAATACCTTGGGCGATCAAAATTTCCTTTAATAGTTGTATTGGAACCTGTTTATAAGCAATTAGGACTCAATTTGCCTGAAAACTTCTTAGATTAAAAGAAGCAGCACTTTAAAATTGCATGCATGAAAACTGAATTAAAGTTAGAAATCTTTTTTTTCCAAGTGAAATCTTTTTTTCCTATGTCTTAGGACATGGTTAGGTCAGATGAAATATTGTTTGATCACCAACTGACTTTAGATCACTGTGAAAGCCTATAGTATTGTACTGCTAGCATAAAGGGGGGGGAGATATGATTAGAACACTGCCAGCTACTTTTCAAAAGGACTCAGTATTTCATCTAAGAATGTTGAAACTTAAGATGTAATTGATAATATAAAACCATTTATTAATATATATTGTGGAGGTATCTTTCACTGTATAAATGCAGTATGCACACATAGAGAGGTCTCATCTGAGAAAGTCCCACAGAGGCCTATTTCTCTGTTCCCCCACCCTTACAGAAATCACACACTTCACCAAGCAGACAGGGAAAACTACATGGGAATATGGAAGTCATGCACAGACACATGCACACCTTTTCTTTAAACTGTCCTAGTGTGCTCTATCCATCTCTATGCAAGCATCACATTAATTGGTGGCCATATATTTCAGCACTTGGCAGATCCGTGTTATTTAAGACAAGCAAGAGACTTGCAATGATTGAAGAGGGTGTATCATTTTCCCCTGTATCTCCAATGCTTCCCTTGCAGATTCCAGTTTTCCCCCTTTTTTGCTTCCTTCTGTTTTTCCCACCAATCACTCATCTGCTCCCACATTTTCCACTTTCACTGTCTCTGGCAGCTTCTGCACAGGAAAAGTCTGGCCAAGTTACACAGTGGTGCAAGTGCTGGGCTGGGCATACTGGCACAGTGGCCAATGTTCCCTCTAAGCTGTGGAGTCTTGTGAGCAAAAATTCTACTATGTGAGCTGCTGGCATTAAAGTCATGAGCGAGCGATTTGGCTACTGCATAAATTAGTTTGCTCTGGAGCCATCCTTCCTGAGCTAAGACAAAAATGTGTGAGCCGGAGGCTAACAAAGTGTGAGCTAGCGCACACTAACTCAGCTTAGAGGGAACACTAACAGTGGCCACTGCCACAGGGCTGGGACATATGGTGCAGATAGTGAGTCTTAGGTGGTTGCCCTTGGGCCTGTCCCCAGTGAGTCCTGCTTCAGCTGAGGACATGACAGGGAATAGAAATGGGGACCGTTTCCAGGGCTGTTTTAGCCATGCTGCTCCCCCCATGGTTTTGCTCTACAGAAACCAACACCAGAAGACTCAGAAACATTAATATGTTTGCCTAGCAACCTCCCAAACCGTGACTGAGAGCTCAGTGGTCATTCTTTTCTTAAGGCTACAGGAGGGGTTTCTATTATTTCAGAGAGTTTTAATCCAGCAAAATAGTTTATCTAGATTTCAGGTTTTTGTGCAAATTTGGGACTTCCTTCATGTTTGTAGAGAAATCCTCCCAATCAGTCCTTAGATCCTGTGGATTCTATGACCCAGTTCAGATTTAGATGTATGATAATTCAAATGTGCCCCAATAGTAATCTCTCTCTCTCTCTGTGTGTGTGTGTGTGTGTACACACACGTAAAGCACTGTCAAGTTGTAGCTGACTCATGGCTACTTATGGGTACCTTTGCAAGAGGCTTTCATGGCAAGTAAGAAGCAGAGGTGGTTTGCCATTGCTTTCCTCTGCAGACTCTGCCTTGGTTGTCTCCCTTCCAAGTACCAACCCTGCTTGATGACATTGGGCTTTCCAATAGTAATGTCTAGCCCTTTGGTGCAAAACACATTTAAGAAGTTGGAGAAAAGCTGGGAACCCCCTGTGAAGTGCACAACTGCAACATGATGCTGTGGGGAAGCGGGGGGAAATCCAATTCCCAACAGCATTGAATTGAGGGCAGATAACCATGTGATATGGTCTTAGTATTGTGTAATTTTCTTTATGGATAATTTCAACATACTACACATGGCCCGCACCCACAAAAGATAAGGACAATGTAGGACTACCCAGAGAGTCCAGGACTAGATCTTCTTACATGATTATTACTTTTTTCAGTTGGCCAAGGATAATCTGCTAATGCTATTTCTATGCAAATGCATAATGGCTGGAAGGATTTAGGAAAATAACTATGCTCTGCTCCACCCACGTCACCCCAAATATCACTCAGATATATGCTGGCATAGAACTATATCAGTTCAAAATTGATATGGAACTGGCACAGTGCAGTGCCAGCATATCTCCAGATATGTTAGCACAGATCAGAGATGGACCGACACACTTTATGGGCATGCCAAATGTATGCTTCCTCTTCATCCTAAACCTTTTCATATTTAGGATTGCATTGCAATCTTTTTTATGAATGTGCTTTGTATATTTGTTGTTTTTTGGGGCCATTGATTTAAAACAAAACATTATAACAAAACATTGATTTAAAACACTTGAAGCTTCAGGTAATCAGGGACAGCCCTGACTTAGAAGTGTTGTACATTATGTACAACATAATTTCCCATTATGTACATTTGCTAACTTACAGAAAAGAACAGTCATCAATGTATGTGGAACTCTATGTAAGTAATAAAGTTGGTAGATACTGAAAATCATATACTATTGCTATGATGACACAAACTAGATTAGAAGTTCTTGATCAATAATATGCAAGGGATATTCAATGGTTAAAGAATTTTTGTTTTCTAAAAATACTTTTTCTTTGTCTTTAGCTTGGGAACTTGTGTTGGTTCTTCTTGGATCATAATAAATGAAATTAAGTGAATGGTATAAAGTGATCAGTTGGGATTAACTCTTGAGTTTTGGGGGTTAACTCTGAGTCTGTCCTGAGAATCAATAGCAAGTTTAAATGTTTGCCTATGAACATAACAGAATATGCATAATTTTGATGATAACTAGTGATGCCAGCAAGCTTCAGAAATATGGGTTCAACATACAAGTTTAGCTAGCTTACAGCATTTGATTACATTTGAAACCAAGCTCTCTTGAACCTGTAAACAGTCTTCTACTCATAATCTAAATCAAGAATAGATAAGCTTATGTGCTGGTCTTGTACCTGCATTGTCTGTATTCTCAGATGCTCAAAAAAGCAGCTGCTATGTGGCTTATGTTCCTTGATTGCTGAAACTAGCTTGAACTTTTTAAAATTAATACTTACTTTGCAAAACAATACCCCAACTGCTGAGTCATAATTTCAGCAATCAGCATAGCCAGGAATTACACAGAAGGACCCAAGGGCAGGGCATGCATCATGTAAATGTGACCTTTAAAAAAGCAAATTATGAGTCCAGCAGTTGTGTGGGAGGGGGATCCTTCATATCTGATCATTCAGGAGAAAAGCAGTAAACAGAAAACCAACTTGAATATTCACCAAACAAACAAATCAGTTTAAATATTTGGTATGTCGACCAAGGCATGTCTGTATATGTGATGGACAACAACACATCTTGTACAGCTTCCTCTCATCCCTGCATTAGAATTCACAAGTAAGGACATGTCTGTGTGCATCCTGCTTCTATACAATACTTTCCAGCCAGGTTAGAACTCTCAATAAAAAGTGTTTGTAGCTGCTGCTCTAAATTGCCAGCTCATTTTCACTTTGAGCCAACATTGTTTCAACAACTTTTAATGAGAAAGAAAATATGAAAGACAAAGGGGAAAAGGACTTGTGTTCTGTATTTAAACATTCACTGGCTGGGTCGCTGGTTCATAGTTTAAAAAATAAAATATCCAACTTTTAATGCAAAAATATTTTAAGAAGACTTTGAATTTGCTTTTAGAGTGTGGAACTGTTACCTCAACATTTCCAATTTCAGTACTTTAGACTTGTTGCGCTCTCTTGCTGGCTTTGAATTTGAAATCACCAAAGAAATCACCAAAGAAATACACCAAAACAAAAAGAGGTTTAACCCCTTCTCCCAAACAACATTGTCTGTGCATATGCAGATAATGTACCTATCTGTGTACTTGGTGGCAGCTGCTGCAAGGAGCCCTCTGGGCCTGGCCACAGCAGAGCTGCTCCAGGCCTGGCCACAGTGGCAGAAGAGGCTCTGGGGCCAGCCAAGCATTGAAGGATGCTGGACCCACTCCAGGCTCAGAGCAGCTCCCAGGCACCACTGCAGCAGGGCTCAAAGGTGCACCTCAAGTTGCACCAGGCTCTCTTATAGGGGGAAGGAAGATGGGATTGCCCCTGTGAGTCTCCCCACTTGCTTTGTCAAATTCTCATGTTAATTTCATTTAGATTTTCATCACACCTTGTTCCCAGAACCAGGCCATGGCTACCTATGATTCAGTTATGTACAAACTGTATTACCATAATGTATTCTACGCAGAGCTGCATTTCAGGACTGTTTGGAAGCTTTAATTGGTATTTAAAGTATTTAAAGGTCCCTGTAATGCATATATATGTGTATACCTTTAAGGGGGCCCTCAAAAACTAGTTTCTGTTTTTGTCTGAAATCCTGTATGGGAGGGGCATCACTTGTTCTCTGTTTTGGATGCAGTTGCTCATTTTGTGTGTGTTCTTTCCCAGTTGGAAGCAATAAAGAGACCTTTTATTGGAGCTACCAGAGTCTCCAGGGTGCGAGAGCAGGACTAAAGCAGTATAGGCAAGTTCACCCTTGCTAACCAAAGAATACTACAGTCCCCCTTGAAACTGCCTATCAGTTAGGATTTTCCATCAAAGCTCTTTTCTGTTCTTCACAGAGACAAGGATCTTTTATCTACTGACACCATGATTATGGAGCTCTCCTGATGGAAATTTATTTGCTGTAGCTGCTTACAAACTTAAAACAAATCAGTAAGACCATATTATAAAAATATATAATTATCTGAAAAGAAATTGCAGCAGTTATCTGTCCAGCCTTCTGAGCTTTACATGGCCATCTCAGTTCTACAGTGCAATCCTAAACAGAGTTACTCCAGTCTAACTCCATTGATTTCAGTTCACTTAAACTGGTATAATTATGCATAGGATATTGATGTAAGTCCATTAATGTCAATGATGTTACTTTGCATAGGATGGCTTTGTTAAGATAACACATACTTGTCTGGATCTAGATTAAACTGGCAATTTCCGTTTTGTGCTGTAGACTCTCTTCTTGTCATTCCTCAGGGTCCTCTAGCCCTGGGAGCAGTGTTGTATGGAGATCACTTGGCTTCAGTGCAAGGAGGCCGGCAAGAAAGTTCCAGTTTCCATAATGCCTTTCATTATTTGTGATTATAATTAGAGGTCAAATTCCAAAAGCTTTATTGGTTAGACTTGAAGATTTCAATTTCTTGCTTGCAAGGAGTGAACCTATATTTTCGTACCAATTTATCTTTCCTCATGTCAATTGCCCCCTCCCATTAAAATCAACACATATTTCAATGGGGTATTTTTGGTCACTTATGCTTGTATGCATATAAGTGGTACAAATATGATGCATACATATCAATGGGTATATCAGTGACAGAAACTGGCTCATAAATGTCATAAAAAAATCAAAAGAATTATTAATGACAGTAACAAAAAAGGCAAACAAAACTCAATTACAATAATAAACATACAAAATCAAAATGCAATAATAATAATCACATGAGTGCATTTGTAAAAAAATAACCTTAATTTTTATCACCTCTTTCAGTCCCCGAGTGAACATATCACTTGATATTCAAACAGTACAATCTTTTGCAAAGTTATTCCAGTCTAAGCTCAGTGGATTTAGACTGGAAGAAACATGCACAGGATTGCACTGATAGTATACGTTGCCTCTGTTTTTCAACCCATTCGGAATACTAAACCTTCATTTTTACTGATACAACTGACTGTGCTTTAGAAACTCCAAGCCACATTACATTGATTTTTTTTTCCATTTACATTTTTTCACCTTCTGAAAACTTCTCTGGGCTTTGTCTACAGACTCTTTTTTGGTATTTTTTTCCTCTGTGAAACAATAACAAAAGAAGAAAACAGAGTTGTTAAGGACAATGAGTTGGACTGTATGCTCTATTTTGAAAACAGCAGATCTTCTGGCTATATAAAGAGCCTTCTGCCTATGCATTATGCTGCCTTCCATCAGAGCAAGGCTGTCTGCAATGATGAAAAGCTATTTGAACCACACAGGTGGAAAGCTTTGTCACTAGCAGAATGGAGCAAAGGATCCATCCCAGTGCTTTCATTGTTTCATTAGCTGTTGATAAGTCACTTGCCACAGGATGCTATGTTCAAGGTACCATCTAGAAATAAAATTAAATGAGATGCCCTGGGAGGAAAAATTGCCTGCAAAATTTGGTCCTTTTTTTCTTATCTGCCTGAAATCTGACAGAGGGGATCCTATGTGTAGAGAATGCAATTCCCAATGGGATGCCAAAAAATAAATTGCTTATGGAACATGTTTCCTATCAAAAGCAGTGGAAAATGAATGAAGAATACAATAAAGAAAACAAATAGAATGATTAAAGAACAAATCATACTGAATAGAAATAAATGGCTTGACATACACTTCTAGTTACTTATCCAGCTTCAAAAAGTTATAAACTACACATAGGAATCATGTCTTTTGGGATTAAATTGTGCATAACAGAAAAATGGGTTGCTTCCCCCCCCCCCATGATTGTAATTTAGAGTTGTAACATCCAGGTGGATGAGATCGTCTGGAATTACAAGTAATCTCCAGATGACAGAGGTTACTTCCCTTGGGGGAAAATGGCTGCTATGAAAGATGGATTCTATGGCTTTATACCCTGCTGTGGTCCCTTCCATCCTCAAATTCTACCTTCCCAAGGCTCCACCCCCAAATCTCCAGGAATTTCCCAACCTGGAGCTGGCAATCCAGCATTACAAGTAGAAAAGAACAAAGGTCCAGTAGCACCTTAAAGACTGGGTATGAGCTTTCATGAGTCACTGCTCACTTCTTCAGCATTACAAGCTGTGAATAATCTTTTAAGAATTAAGTGTATATATTGGTAAAGAGAAATGTTTGTAATTGCATTTTAAGACCTGTATATGTACATTGAAACAGATGCTGGACATATATTCAAGGACAGTGGATTTAACCAGTCCTATTGGCCCTCTAGCACAATTATAAAAGAACCATCAAAAGTTAGCATTTTCAGTCTTTCTGCTGGGTATAAGTAGGCCTAGCTGAGACACCAGAGAATTAGTTGCTCTGGTTGAAGCTGGAGGGGTCTTCAGAGGAGGAGAACTGAACTGAGCCTTAGAAAGAGCAGTGAAAAGGTTCCAGGGATGACCAGGTGTCAGGTGACCCTGCCATAGGGTAGAAGGGAGGGGTGGAGGTGCCAGTTGGTCTGCATTGTGTCATGTCTGGTATGTGGGGAGGTGAGTAGGTTGCCCGGGCAACACAGAGATTCACAGCCCGGGTTATCTACAGATGCTCCAAATGGCCTTGGTTCTCCAGGCTTGTTTTCTTTTCTTTTCTCCTGAGAGAACAGCTAGGTCATTGGAATATTTACAGCTTTACAACTTTTGCGCCTTTCTTTTCCCCGCCCGTGGGCTTTTTAGCTATTGGTAGGCTCTGGGGGGGGGGGTGACCCAGGAGGGTATATCTGTAGACGTTTCTTTGTATGTGTCGTTCCTGACAAGAGAATGTTAATGTGCCTTTAGAACTGCTGTCTAATAAACACTATCTTCTTATGAGGCCTGGTGTTTGACTGACTTTCTGAAGTGCCTGACACCAGGGCAGAACTGAAATCACTTGACTCCTCATCTGAGAATTCTCCAGAAGCCTGGGAGCTGCCGACCAGGACTGGCCTGTATAGCCAAGGAATGATCTAGGCTTCCAAAGCCTAAGAAATGAGCTAGACCTTCAAAGACCTCCACAGTGGAAACTGCAGGATTGACTTAGGAAGGTGAGAGGCCCCCATCCCCACTTTCTAGAAAAAAGAACCTCAATGGGGATTAAGCTTGAATATGTACAGCAGGGGTCCCCAATGTGGTGCCTGTGAGGACCATGGTGCTTAATGATACTGGTGCCTACCAAGTGTTTTTAGGAAGTGGGTGGAGTCAAGTAAGGCTTTTGCCCAAGGCTTCTGGTTGGCTATTAGAGATTTGATTGGCTGTGCAGATTTTTTTTAAAAAATGTTGCTTTGGCAGCAGCTAACATCACAGGATCCACACTCTATTAATGAAGTTACTGAAGTTAAGCTGTTAAGCAATCATCCTGTGGCTGGCTAGGAATGGGCAGAAACCAGTTCATCATGAATTTTGTGGTTTGCAAAGTGATGTTCATGGAAGGGCGCCCAGCACAAATATTTCACAGACTTTGGTCCTGTTTGTGGTGGTTCGTGAATAGATTCATTTCCAGACAGACTGTCTCTGCTCAATTAAATGGTTTACAAACCTCCAAAGCAACAGGGGGATGGAATTTTCCAGCCTTGGAAACACCAGTAGAAGCCCTCCAAACCTTAACAGGCACTGCTGGCTGCCAATAACAGAGTTCCCATTCTGTTCTATGGAATCAGGAAGCTATCTATATGCTCAGCTCAGGTCCACACCCTTTTGTTTGTCAGCTGTTTTGCAGAGAGGCAGGGAACTTGTTAAAAGCCAACTGAGCACATTCATTTATTCCCTCTTGATTGTGAACTCTTCTTCCCTGCTGGGGTTTGGGTGTTAACTGGAATCAGGGCTCTTTGCCACCCTGTCTGTCTGTTCATGCTGAGTGGTGGGGCTTAGCTACTGGATTCCTTGGCTCAGTGAGGACCCACATTTTATACCTGCTTGATTTTGAGCTGGTCTCCCTGCTGGGGTTTGGGTGTTAGGTGGACTTAGGGCTCTAAGCCAACCTTGTTTTTGCTCATGCTGACTGCTTTGGCTGGGGACCCATGTTTTATACTCTCCTAATTGTAAACTGGTGTCCCTGCTGGGGTTTGGATGCCAGGTGGACTCAGGGCTCATGGCCACACAAGAGAGGTCAGACCAGGTGACAACCTTGCAGGGGATCGGTGCCAGTGGTCTCAGGGGACATGGACTCCCTCACCATCACCTCTGCCAAATCCTCCACCATTGCACAGCTGGCATCCCTGCCGCTGCTGACCTCCAGGTTCACTACTGACAACCAGTAGTGGGGCTCTTCCCTGGTTGGGCTTGTCCAGGTTTCTTGAACCTTCTCACCCCCAGTCCAGGAGATAAGAAAGGTCCAATTCCTGATACTCTGCCAGCATGTGCAGAATCTCACTTCTCTCCCACGCCCCTCCAGGAATGAGAAATACCGAAGACCTACATGCTTCAGGAACACTTAAATCAGTATTCTGCCACCAGGACCTATTTAAGGATGTTCCCAACTCAGACAGGAGCATAGGTCCCACCTCCTGCCAGGTTTCTGGGAATTAACAACTTATCAGCTCTGGGCTAGAGCTGCAGATAATTAATTAACACACAGTAGTAGCTTTCTAGGCGAGCAGTGTAGACTACCGGATCTAGGCTTAGAGATCAGTTACAATTACATGAACTCAAACTCAGATGAGATTAATCTATATTAAATCTTTATTAAGCAAAACAGTTATATGACAAGAGTCTTGCAAGGGTAGGAAAACAAAGAAATCTATAGCTTGACCAGCTCTGACTACACATAGATATTCATATTTACCAGTCATTCAATGTGCGTTATGGCACCAGGGAATCTTCAGGATGAAAACCATGTTTGCTGTGAGCAATTAAGTCCAGCTTCACTGCCCACTAGTCAAATTCCATGTTGTAGGTTTATATTCCAAACAGAGACTAACTCCTAGAAAGAAGCTAACTTTCCAAGAGAACTCTGTCTCAGTTTCCATAGGGTAATCATAACCCCTTCCCTCTCCCATCACCATTGAATATGGCCATTTATCGAATCGCAAGGGAATTAAGAGGTGTGTCCAACTCTGTAGGTGCCTCCATTGCTTACACCCTTAAAAGCATGTCTGCTTGATCTTTGATGTGAAACTCAGTGTGGGAAGACGTCTCAATGTCTGGTCTTCCCCTCAGAGGAACCAAAGTGGCTTTTGAAATGGATATCCAGGCTTGGCATCTGCCATGCCATCTGTGCAGGTAACAAAAGTCACAGGGATATGTCAGTGGCCAGACCATTTGGGCCTAGCAAGAATGAACCAGGAAAGTCTTTTCCTATACAGGGCTCTTTGAGGCAGAGATGCTGAGTTGAGGCTCCTCCTATTTCTCAGCCTCTTTCACCAACTGTTCCCTCTGGCCACATGTCTTGGCCCTTAGCCTCTGCAGTCTTAGCAGAGCTCATGCTTCCACTGTAAGAATTCAGCATTCAGGAGAACAATGATGCCTTTTATCTGGGGGGTCACGGGCTATACAGGGCAGCTTATACTCCCCTTTATTGCAGAGAGGATGCAACCTGGTGGTGATTCCCACCTGCAACCTCTCTACCAAGGCCCTGACCTGTGGGGGAACAGCCAGCTCCAGTGCTAAGGCCAGCACCTGGTCCAGCCCTCATCAGGTGGATGACTTGTTCTAGGCTGGCCATATGGGTACACAGCATGATGGTGGTGTCCTGGAAGGGCTTGAGGACATGCACCACTTGGGAGAGGGTCAGCAGTTGGAGCTGATGTTGAACTCCTCTTTCCCATGCAGGATGATCATGGAAGAGATAACATCCTGCATGGCACTCTTCTACTCCACCAAACATGCAATCATGGTATAGGTGAAGTTCCTCATCCCCCTCCTCCTGTCTCTAGCTCAGCAGATGGGCAGACTTGATGCTGCATGAGAAGTCATGAGGAAGGATAGCATCTTGAGGGGGGTAGCATCCCAGATGACCTTGACCCCAGCCCCAGAGCATCCTTCACCACCAGCTGAAGAATGTGCATGTGGCAGCCAATGTCCTTCAGGTGCATATGCTTCACCTCTGCTAACATGTTGGAGCTGGTGTCCATCACCATGTAGCCAAGGACAATGTTGCTGCCCACCCACTCCCTCAGGCTACTCTGTATCACACAGCAGCAATGTTTTGTGCCATGTGGTCTGCATCTATCTCCTGTATACTTTGTAACCCAGCAGCAGGACTGTCCTCTCCTAGGGCCTGGACCGTGCCCTGGCAATCCTGTTGGCTGCTCCAGAGGTCTACCAAGAAGTGCATGGTTCTGCTTTGTATTCTGGAGACCTGAGACCTGACTATCACCACTGCAGTCAATGAAAGGCTATGTCCTCCAAGAGGGAGAAGGGTTGACCATCCATAGCCACTGCTCAGGTGAGTGACTGCTTCCCGAGCATTCCATGTAGCCCTTTTGACCCCTTGGAGGGTGGCCCATCTTGACATCCCACCCACAACATCCTGAGTGCAAGAAGCCTTTCTTGGAGGGGCCTCCTGCTCCCCTTCTGCTTCTCCCTACTGAGAGAGAGTAGGTCTCTTCTTCATCCGGCTGTCTGCTGCTCTTTCTTCCAGTGGCAACATAGTTGGGTGCACCCTTTGCAGGTGCTTCTGGAGCACAGAGTACAAGTGTTGGGGTGGGTTTGTGCCTGCACATGGATGTGACACACCTGGCACTCTGCCACACAGGGGTCACTAGGGAAGGAGAGGAAACATTTCTAAACTGTGGCCTCAGGATTGGAGAAGCTGGGAGCACAGGTGTTTTCTGGCACTGGGCTGGACCAGGCTGGGCCAAGGAGGGGTGTATTCAAGGCAAGAGTAGCAAAAGAGCATTTGGGTATGGAAGGGGAAGATGTTTCCTCCCACCTTCTAAATCACTGCTATCAAAGTCCTCCTCTCCAGAGAATGTCAGCAATTGCTGGTGTTTCTTGGCAGTACTACTAACAACTCTTTTGCCTCTGCAGTATGGTTCGGCTAGGAACAGATCAGGGGCAGGAGGCTCTGAGACCCTCTGGTGATGCCCTGCTAAGGCTGGGCTCCAGTGGCCTGGCAGAATGTGTTTGGGGACAGGGGCCTGTTGTATGCAGGGGGTGGAGGACTTCTTCCCCCCATGAAGAGCACCCTTTGCACAGTCACAACCACTTTAACCCTCACAGCACACTGAGGTGTTCAGACTCAGGAGGGGTGGGAGGGTATATATATGGGAGATCTTTTTGGGGGGTCCATAATTGGAACCCCAGAAATATAATCCACCCCCAAGTTGGAGAGATTGTAGAGGAGCCAGTCCTAATATCAACTATGGAAACAAGCCTTTAAGGCATAACTATTACATAGGAACATACTTGAAATAGTCCCCGTGCATTATTTCAGTGTATGAACAGACACCAACACTTCAGTCCATAAACACTTGGTTGGGCAAGGTTCTGTACAGACTTTCTTTATTACACAAGACAGTTTGCATCATTAATAACTTTAAATGGAAAACTCTGGTTTCCACTGGTCTGATGGGGCTGGGGTGCTCATCAAGCTGTTGTGGGATAACTTTGGCGAGCCCCTGTTGGAAGTCTTGTCATGTCTATCTTTCTGTCCTTCTAAATGTGCCTTTGGAGAATTGTGGGTGGCCCAGCCAGCTGGACCGGTGTTTCTTTTCCTCTGCACAGAAGAAGAATTTGCCACGGATTGTTTCAGCCCATGGGGGAGCTGTGAAAGTTGTGGGCATGCTTCCTCTGCTTGTCTGGTGGGGTTGGGGTACCCACCAAGGTGTTATTGTGGAGTAACTTTGGGGACCACCTGTCGAAAGCCTCTTCTCATGTCTGCCTTTCTGTCACTGCATAACAAAAAATGGAAAACTCTGATTTCCACTGGTCTGGTGGGGCTGGGGTGCCCACCAAGCTGTCATCGTGGGGTAACTTTAGGGAGCCCCTGTCAAAACTCAGGGGCTGTCTGCCTTGCTTCAAGCATCTGGCTGGGGAGGTCTGCCCAGGTGAAGTTTCCCTGTGAGTTTGGTGTCACTGGCTTGTTCTTGAGCTGTTCCTTAGACTCCAGACTGTAACTGCAGCTTTCTTTTCCAGAGAGAGCACTGGGGAAACCTTTTTGGGGAGTCCATTACTGGGACTCCAGAAATGTAATCTGCCCCCAACTTGGAGATACCATAGAGGAGCAGGTAGAAGGGTGAGGTTCCCTGTGCATTTGGTGTGTGCAGCTTGCAGGAGGTCCATTCTATACAATTTTGAACCTGTGCTTGACATTTCTCCACAGAAGCACTTTCCTGGCTTGACCTTAGTCCTGTTGTGTTTGCAGTGCCACAGTGGCACTCGTTCTGCTGGGCACATTGTACTGGTTTTGCTGGGCTTGCAAAAATGCCCCCACCTTCAGTTTCTATTGCAGTGATTCTCTGGGACTTTAATTCTGTTCTGCGGGGCTTCTATTGCTCTTTCTTTCTTTCTTTCTTTCTTTCTTTCTTTCTTTCTTTCTTTCTTTCTTTCTTTCTTTCTTTCTTTCTTTCTTTCTTTCTTTCTTTCTTTCTTTCGCTGTTTTCCCCTCTCCATTGGAAACAATGGAGGATGGGGGCACCTTCTTTGGTGGGCAGGAATTCAGATCCCATAAATTTATTCCTCACCAAACTTGGAGGGCAGGTAGAGAAGAGTCAGATGAAGATTAGTTGTGAGTTTAGTGTCTCTAGCTTGTGCAGAATACATTCCGAACCTCTTAAACCTGCACCTGTCATTTCTGCAGAAAGCACATTCCTGGGGGCACCTTCTTTGGGGGGCTGTATCCTGGATCCTATAAATCCAATCTTCACCAACCTTGGAGGATAGGTATAGGAGAGGCATCTGGAGAATCCCTGTGAGTTTGGTGTCTCTAGCACACTGGGGGACCATTCTACTGCATCACAGAATTCATGAACTGAACCAGTTCATCTAGCATCAAAAAGTTTGTGATGGTTACTTGTTTGCAAACTGTGCAAACTACAAACCACAAACCAAGCTGCTCTGCCTCTTGTGGCAGCCATTGTGTTGTTGTGCCTACCATGCCCCCACCATGCCGTGTTAGAATTCCAAATGTCTCTTCAGGCTCGGAAAATGTTATAGACCACTGGTGTATGGAATAAATACACAGACTGTTTGGGGGCCAATTCCCCATTGTACAAGAGTTGTTTAACACGATGTTAAATACCACAATAAATTCTACAGTTTATTTGGACTCAAGGAGAGACTAGCATTGTGTTTGACTTGGGAACAGTCACACTAACCATTACTAAGTGACCTGACACAAGCACACCAGAAACCCTGGTTGTTCAAAAACACTTCCAAAACTTTATGTAAAAAAAGATCAGATGAAATAACTATTTCACAAAAATAAAAGAAACCATGCAATCTTACATTCATTTCAGTGCTATCCAGCTTAGGTTTCTTTGTAGAAGCAATCCTTATATTTTAAAGAATTTCTGCACAAAAGTAAGAGGTATATTTTGTGTATAGATCATACGAGCAATTTCTTTAGAAAACCCAGAAGCTGACCAGATGTATATGAACCTACTATTGTTTCAGACATTGAGCCCCATGCACCCCTGCAAATGTCTGGATATGGTACAGGCATAATGGCTGAGGGCAGTAGACAGACATGCTACTTGTTCTCCACCATGCACCAGGAGCAATTGGTGAAGTTATTACCCAATCTAAACTTTTGGCAGAATAAACAGGTGATGCAAATGATACATCACAATAGTTATAAAGTTTCCTACCTTCAGTAAGAACTCTTCACATGTACTTATCAGCCTAGGAATTCTTGTATGATACGGACGATTCAGGAGTATGTTGTAAGGGTGATACTTCATTTATATGGGGCCACTACTGGGTTTCATTGTTGCTCACTCTGAACAACGTATGTCTTAAAATGCACTCAACAGTTCCCTGGGCTTCCTACTGCAGAGGCAGATTTGTAACAATGGGCAAGTTGTCTTTGAGTAAGCTTGTCCACAATTACTGAAGAAACACAAGACTCCACAGAAAGCAGTTTGAAAATCACTGATGCTTCACACTGACATAGTTTGATGGATGGAATGCAACAGCATTGATTTCTGACTATATTTAGTAGTTGACCTGTAATGGTATCTTTAATAGGATGGCATTTGACAGAAAATGTGCAACTGTATTAACATGCTGTAGTCATTTTTATTTGATAGTCCTCAATTTATGATATTTGATATCTGTTAAAATATTAACTGTTTCAGGTAACAAAGTTTCATATTAGGATTTTGCATCTGAGAATCCTCAATCAAAATTCTGGTGCATACATGTTGACCAAGAAGCATAGAGCCACATGATTTTACTAGCCAGCATGGTTTGAGATACACTGTTACATCTGTCAGTCAAACACTGTGGTTTCCAACCCGTTGGAAGCATCTCCTGCACAGGACAGAGTTTTTGTTCCCAGTCAAGCCAAAGAGTGTTCCAAAAGCCCTGTAGCACCACATCACAAATGCAAAAGGCAACCCATGTGTTCAAAATGCTCAGTGTAATAGAGATAGCTAATCCTACAAGCCTTGTAATACCAAGTTGGTGGTTAGTTGAGCAATCAAAAGTACTGAATTACACTTCAACCAGTTCTCAATCTATTATTAGTCCTTTTATATAAAATAAATTAGTCTCCATGTTACAGGAAATTCTTTATGAAAAAGCATTTTGTCATTAATCTACATATACCCAGGAAAAGGAACTCATTTCTGCATTAACAACCTAATTTCCAAGGAGGATTACTCTCATATGCAAAGATCAATGATGGTTTTATTAAATTCCTGGCCCTTTTGCTTTCCTCTAAAAAGCTGATATTGCCAATTATGTTAGAGGTACGTAGAGCTCTACTTTTAGTGGAATAGTTTTGGCTTGGATTGGAGGGACATTGAATATTTTATAATATATTGGGCCTTGAAACAGTTTAAAACTTTTTGATGTTCTATATAGTGGCACTGAGCTAAGAGGACACTTAATAATCTTTTTTACTCTTGTCACCTATAGGGATAGCTGTTTTCTTACCTATTCTCTCCCCTTCCCTTGACATTGAAAAAAAATCAGTTAATTGACTCCAGTTGAAATATTATGAACAGGATTCTACACAATGCCTACAGAAGATACTGATGGGTTGCTCCTGCCCCTTTGCTCATCAGGCATTGCAGAGGTTTGGTGGATCCATGTGGATTAAAAGCCACACTACATGGTTGGCCGCTGTACTGATGAGGGAAAATTGATGATATCACTGCCTGTTCCATCAGTGGTGCCTCCAAGTCTTTACTGAGGGAATAGGCAGGAAAAATTATTTTGTCCCATCATAGATCATACCTAATATTGCCAAGAGGCCAAATTGTTGCCTAGAGTGTTTGCATGCCAGCCAGTCACACCACAGGACTCCTTCTCCAAGTTTATCAAGTAATGAAAGAACTCCATTCTGTTAAATCCAGAATCACTTTGGTATTTATGAGCTTTCTTTACAGGTATTTTTTCTTACTTCAGCCCAGTATTCAAATGTAAATGTAGTAGTGAAGTTTCTGAAGTTGTAAAAGTAATTGATAGATTACTGCTTTTGGGCAGCAGCTGAGTGCCCAATGGTCAGCTGTCAGGTGTTGCAAAGCAAAGAGATCTTCAGGTGAAGAACCTGCCAGATCCATGCAGTACTGAGCAGGAAGATTCCTCATAATCTCTATGGTAGATCACATTTTACAGTTTCCTTCTGCTAGTAGCTCCGCACACACCTGAATAATAATAACACAATGTCCCACATCCTTTTCTACATTTGTCCTTGGAATGCCTTCTTCCAGACCTCTCATTCCTTCTTTCATTTTCACACAGCCATTTGTAGAGGCAGACATATTTCAGCTTGACAAGAATTCCTTTAACCTGTCAATCAAAACATAGTTGAAAATATATTTATTTCACATTTCGTTTTTCTGGTTTGAAGGATCAGAGCTGTAATGTTTCCAGTTTTACAGTGGCTTGAAAGATTGTACACTGTGTTAGCTGTATGCAGCATATTTGAGGGCTCTTGTTTTAATGGGCTATGGCTATTGTGCCCTGACCTGGCCCAGTCTCATCAGAAGCCAAGCAAAGTCAGACCTGGTTAGTATTTGGATGGGACTAGAAATATCAGGTATCTATGTAGAGGCAGGCATATTTTTTTAAAGTATGTATTATTGACCACTGAGGAAAACCCCTCGAGGCTGAAATGTATATGTGCTTGTGTTGATCATTTGGCATGTTCATCAACTCTGTACGGGAAATGATTGCATCTTATGTAAAGCTTGTTCTGACTCTTATGCAGCCTGATATACGGGCACTAAGTTTTTAATTTTACCATATAATAAATATTTAATTTGATATTATTTTATTTGTTGTAGCTTTACCTTTTCAGTATATTTTGTGTTGAGTTTGTTTTCCCCTTCTCCTTTGTTTAACCCTATGGAGTAGCCATAAGTCAGCTATGACTTGACACCCCCAATTTGTTCTCACCCTCATTCTTTTCTTGTGTGGGTTAGGATTTAACTACCAGTATTTCACTGAGATTTAAGGAACAAATATAATAGATCATCATAGTAATAAATTCTAAGTTATCATTTCACTATGAGTGTGTTATGTCACCTGACTGTAGTCATAAAGTAATAGTGACTGATCAACTTGATTTTTTGGTAAATATGGTCCATCACTCTCAATGTTTTATTATTACTTGTGAACAGTATGCTATACAATTATCTTTTAAGCAGTTAGCTGGTAGTTTTTCCTACCAGCAAGGGCTCTAGTGAATTCTTGTGAAAATACTTATGCCCTTGGGAGGAAGCTGAAGATAGAATAGAAAAATATAGGTACAAGGGCAGAAAATCAGCACAAAGGGACAAAAGAACTGTTGTAACCATTTGAGTCCAGAAATTAAACATGACATGGGGGAAGGTTGGTGGCAGAGTGAACATGATTCCTGCCTTTCTTGTAAAAAGGACTCAAGTATAAATTCCACAAATTTTAAGGCAGTTTGTGGTGGTTCGTGGCTCTTCACAAAAAAACAACAACACAGTTGAGCAGCTTGAGCCATTTAAACCCCTGCTTTCTGCTTCCTGCAAAAAAGTGGTGGAGAGCAGAAAATAGGGGTCACAAAATGCTATGAACCAGTTCGGTTTGCAAACCAATCTCCTGGTTTGTAGTTCAATTAGTAATTCCCATCCTTATGCCTGAGAGATAGCTGATACAAGGCATGATTTGTTTATTTCACAAGAGTTAATGATTCATGAAAGAGCTTTGGGAAAGATACCCTGACCTGGTATACACAAATAGGATGTTGGTTGAGGGAACTCACAGTGACTCTCATATGCAATGTGTGTGTTTTCCCACATCACTGAATGTCTATGCAGAGTCCATGCCAAGTTCCACATGTCTTTGAAAAATCCTCAGCTACAAGTTGTTAAAAATTCAAAGTTGATTGTATACTTACTTAGCTATGACATGGAATTGGGGGATGAAGATTTCTGGGATAGAATCACCAGATCTAGGAAGCCATATGGGAGGTGGAGCCAGGAATAAGGTATAAAAAATGGT
This sequence comes from Gekko gecko, assembly GCA_029375565.1. Taxonomy (NCBI): domain Eukaryota; kingdom Metazoa; phylum Chordata; class Lepidosauria; order Squamata; family Gekkonidae; genus Gekko; species Gekko gecko. Next base: position 120,837,492 of record JAPDNY010000004.1, read on the forward strand.
ATCCTTCTGGGACTGCCTTTCTTGGCTGGGCTTCAGAGGCATAGTTCTGTGGTGGTGCTGGTCATGCCTGCAGGGTAGGTTTCAGAATGTGGTGCTGGGGGGATGCTGCTGAGCCCCTTGTCCTTTGTCCTGTGTACATTATCCCCAAAGTTCTTTAACGTCTATTTGAAACCACTGGATGAGTTCATAAAGAGATTTGGTCCAAGTTGTCATCAATATGTAGCTCTCATTCGACTCTGTCTTACATGTCTGGATAAGAACATAAGAGAAGCTAATGTAGGATCAAGCCAATGGCCCATCTAGTCCAACACTCTGTCACAGTAGCCAAAAATACCAGGTGCCATCAGGAGGTCCAGCAGTGGGGCCAGGCTGCATCTTTGATCCAATATATGGATATTATATATAAAGGCTACACTGGCTTTGTGGGTCCAGCCTCACAGCAGTATGACCCACAGTATGATCATATAAGGGCTGCTCGGTATTCCATGTTGCCATGGGACCAGGTGCATCCTCTGCTTTGGTTACAGGTCATGTCACCTGCATGTCCAATTAACATAAGAACATAAGAGAAGCCAATGTTGAATCAGGTAAATGGCCCATCTAGTCCAACATGCTGTCATACAGTGGCCAAAAATACCAGGTGCCATCAGGAGGTCCAGCAGTGGGGCCAGGACACTAGAAGCCCTCCCACTGTTGCCCCCCCCAGCACCAAGAATACAGACCATCACTTGCCCCAGCCTGAGAGTTCCTATCTATACCTTGTGGCTAATAGCCACTGATGGACTTTTGCTCCATATGCTTATCTAATTCCCTCTTGAAGCTGTCCATGCTTGTAGCCGCCACCACCTCCTGTGGCAGTGAATTCCATGTGTTAATCACTCTTTGGGTAAATAAGTACTTCCTTTTATCTGTTCTAACCTGATTGCTCAGCAATTTCATTGAGTGCTCATGAGTTCTTGTATTGTGAGAAGGGGAGAAAAGTACTTCTTTCTCAACCTCCTTTTTCCCAAGCATAATCTCATAAGCCTCGATCGTGTCACCCCTCAGCCGTCATTTCTCCAAGCTAAAGAGCCCCAAGTATTTTAACCTTTCTTCATAGGGAAGGTGTTCCAACCCTTTTACCATTCTAGTTGCCTTTTTCTGCACTTTTTCCAATGCTATAATATCCTTTTTGAGGTGTGGTGACCAGAACTGTACACACTACTCCAAATGAGGTTGCATCATTGATTTATACAGGGGCATTATGATACTGGTTGATTTGTTTTCAATTCCCTTCCTAATAATCCCCAGCATAGCATTGGCCTTGCTTATTGCAGTCACACACTGTCTAGACATTTTCATTGAGTTATCTACTACGACTCCAAGATCTCCCTCTTGGTCAGTCTCTGCCAGTTCAGACCCCATCAACGTGTATTTATATTTAGGATTTTTGGCTCCAATGTGCATCACTTTGCACTTGCCACACTGAACCCCATTTTCCACATTGATGCCCACTTGCCCATCCTTGACAGATCCCTTTGGAGTGCCTCACAATCCTCCCTGGTTCTTACCACTCTGAATAACTTCATGTCATCTGCAAATTTAGCCACTTCACTGCTTACTCCCAACTCCAAATCATAAATAAACAAGTTAAAAAGCATCAGACCAAGTACTGATCCTTGTGGTACCCCTCTGCTTACCACTGTCCACTAAGAAAATTGCCCGTTTATACTCACTCTCTGTTCCCTATTAATTAGCCAGTTTTTGATCCACAGGAGGACTTGTCCTTTTATCCTATGACTATTGAGCTTACTTAGGAGCCTTTGATGAGGAACTTTATCAAAAGCTTTCTGGAAGTCAAAGTAAACAACATCTATTGGGTCCCCCTTGTCCACATGTTTGTTCACTCCCTTAAAAAACACTAACTGGCTAATGGGACAAGACTTTTCCTTACAGACCCCATGCTGACTCTGTCTCAATAGTTTTTGTTCAGCAATGTGCCTACTAATTCTTTCCTTAATAACAGTTTCCACCAACTTACTGTGACGTCTCCCATGCCCCGCGGGTGCCCCGCCGCCAGTGGCCGTCTCCGCAGGGTCAAGGTTCCTTGGATGCACGTCTTGCGCGGGGGGGGGTTCAGGAGCCCGGGGGTGCTGGTCTGGGTCCTGGAGGGGCTATCTGGGAGTCCTCAGATGGCAGGGATGCGGGGGGAGGTTTCTTCACCCCCCCTCTCCTGCCCTGAGTCTGGCCTCTGGCTCAGTATTCACCTTGCTCTCGGGGCTCTGTCTCTCTCTCACCTTCACAAACCCCAGCCAGCCCAGTTACCATCCTCCTCGGCTCCCAGCCATCTCCTCCTTTTATTACCCCCGCCATCCCCCGGGCTCCTCCCTGGCTTCGGCCCCGCCTCCCTCTAAAAGTGGAGACGCCGGGCCGACTGCCGCCTCCTCTGCCTGCCTCTCCGAGACCCTCCCTATGGGCGTGCACAGCCTCCCTCCTGGGCCACACCCCTGGACCGAGGACGCCGCCCTGGGCGTCCGTGCACTGCGCGGGCCGGGCCGCGCTCGCCTGGCCCGTCTCTGGCTCTCCCCCGGCTCCCCGCCGTCTTCTGCTGCTGTCTCCCGGCCGGCCCGCTCCTCTGCCCCTCTCCCGAGATCCCGGAGTGGGGCGTCTGGTACGTTTCTCGGGTTGGGGGGGGTGATTTGGGCGGCCGCGTCGCCGCGAGGTCCCTCGTCCCGGCCCCAGCCGGGACACACCCCCTCCCTTAGGGGCAGCTCGGGGTCATCTTCGTGAAGCCGGGATAGGTAGTCTGCGATGACATGCCGGCGGCCCTCCTGGTGTCGTACCATGAACTGGAAGGGAAGGAGAGACATATACCATCTGAGGATGCGAGGGTTATGATCCTTCATCCGCTCCAGCCATAAGAGAGGGGCATGGTCTACTATGAGGTAAAAAGGGTTGTTCTCCAAGTAAAATTGCAAGGCCCCCACAGCCCACTTGACTGCCAGTGCCTCTCTCTCGACGGTAGAATAGTTGCGCTCCGCCGGCTGTAACTTTCGGCTAATGAACAAGATGGGATGTTCATCGCCAGCGGTCCCCTGAGCGAGCACCGCCCCAAGGCCAGTAGCAGAGGCGTCAGTGTGCACGGTGAAGGGTCGCGTGAAGTCGGGGTTCTGGAGAACTGGGGAGTGGGATAGACTGCCTCGCAGGGCCTCAAAGGCTGCCACACTCTCTGGGGACCACTGAATCTTGTTGGGCTCGGACTTCCTGAGGCGGTCCGTGAGAGGGCTGGCTCGGGATGCAAAATGGGGAATGAACTTCGCATAGTAGCCCACCACTCCCAGGAAGCGGCGCAGCTGTCGTTTGGTTGAGGGGCGCGGGTGATGTTCCACCGAGAGCACCTTCTCCGGGAGGGGACGGAGCTGTCCGTGCCCCATGAGGAAGCCCAAATATTTCAACTCCTGAAACCCCAGTTTGCTCTTTTTCGGGTTAGCATGTAACCCTGCATCCTTTAGGGCCCGCAGGACCTGTTCCAGGTGTTGTAGGTGGGTGGGCCAATCCGGGCTACAGATCACAATGTCGTCGATGTAAACCCTGGCAAACCCTTCACACTGAGCTAACGCTGCATCCACCAGCCGTTGGAATGTGGCTGCGGCCCCTTGCAAGCCAAACGGCATGCGGCGGAACTGGAACAGCCCTTGGGGTGTTGCAAAGGCCGTCTTTTCTCTGTCAGGCGGATGGACGGGCACCTGCCAATACCCCTTCGTTAGATCAATGGCTGACAGGTAACGAGCCTGTCCCAACTGATCAATGAGGATGTCTGCTCATGGCATGGGGTAGGCATCGAACTGTGAGATTCGGTTGACCTCTCGGTAATCCACACAGAAACGCACAGAGCCATCGGGTTTTGGTACCAAGACGATAGGACTGCGCCAGGCACTCTGCGAGGGTTCTATGACCCCCAGCTGCAGCATGTCTCTTACCTCACTATTTATGACCTCCCACCGTTTTTGAGGGACCGGCCGCCACCTGGCCCTGGCCACCTGACCCGGCAGCGTGGGAATGTAGTGGGTGGCCACATGGGTGCAGCCCGGGGTAGCCGCAAAGACCCCCGGGACCTTCCTGACAACACGCTGGAGCTGTGCTTTCTGGGTCGGTGTTAGGTCAGGATTAAAGGCCGGGAGTCCGGGGTTGCCCCCTTCTGCGGTCCAGGGCAAGTGGCCTTCCTGCAAGTCCGCTGGGTCAGCCTCTAAGCAGGTTTGGTCCGTTGGGGTGCGCGTCACCCATTCCTTTAGGTCATTAACGTGCAGGTGCTTCCTGTGCCTGGCTAGCGGTCCACATTGCACCTCGTAGGAGAGAGGCCCCAACACACGGCAGACTTGAAAGGGGCCCTGCCACGGGTCGCCCTGGGGTCGCGCCAAGGCCTGTCGCGAGACCAGGACGGAATCTTCTTCTGCAAACGCACGGGGAACTGCGCCCCTATCGTATCATTGCTTCTGGATCTGCTGGGCCTTCTGTAAGTTCCGTCCGGCCTCGGCTCGCACCCATTCCAACCGCTCCCTAAGACGTGCTACATACTCTCCCACTTCCTCTTCCCTTTCCGGAGCTACTGGCCGGGCCCACTGCTCTTCCACCACCCCCAGTATACCCCTTGGGAGCCGTCCGTATAGTAATTCAAAGGGGCGTAGCCGGTGGAGGCTTGCGGCGTTTCTCGTATGGCAAACAAGAGGGGATCCAAGAGTAGGTCCCAAGCCGTGGGCCGCTCCCTGGACATTTTCCTCAACATCCCCTTCAGAGTTTGGTTCATCCTCTCCACTAGGCCATCCGTCTGAGGGTGGTGGACTGAGGTAAACAGCTGTCGAATATGGAGAGTCTCACACACTTGCCGCATCAAACGTGCTGTAAACGGGGATCCACGGTCTGTTAGGATCTCCCCGGGGAGACCTACATGAGCGAAGAAGTGCATCAATGCGCGAGCGACGCCGGCGCTCTTCAGGCTCGGGAGGGGTACCGCCTCCGGATACCGGGTTGCATAGTCCATAAGGACCAGGATGTACCGTGCTCCCCTTGGGGTACGAGGTAGCGGACCTACGAAATCCATCGCTATCCTGTGGAATGGGGCGCCGGTCACCGTTTCCAACGGCGCCAAGGGGGCCTTGGGGGCGGCATGTGCATTTAGACGTTGACACACTTCACAAGCGCGACAAAACTCCCTGACATCCTGGGCCACTGTAGGCCAGAAGAAGTGTACCAAGAGCCGGGTCATGGTATTTTTGAAGCCTTGGTGTCCGGCCCAAGGGTGCTCGTGGGCTCGGCCCATAACTGCCTCTCGGAATTCCGCCGGTACCAACAACTGGTCCAGGGGACCTAGCCGACCCCGGGCCACCCTGTACCATGCCTCCCCCCGCTGCTGTACATGGGGTAGCCACCCCCCCCTTCATGGGTCCACCACCTCACCATCTCTTACTGCCACCTGGGAGCGAAGCTTCTCCAGGCTTTCGTCCCGGGCCTGGGCTTCCAGAAACCGCCGGTCACCAGTCCATCGGGGCCGTGGATCATCCTCGGGATCCGTCTGAGGAGAGGGCCCTTCCCCGGGGTCATCTTCCCCCTGATCGTCCAGTGGTTCATTCGGCTCATCCTCGGCGGCGGCGACTACATCTGGACCTGCTCCTCTGGGGCGGCCTGGTGATTGCCGGCCTCCGAGGTATGCCTCTATGGCTTCTTGTATTCCGGGCACATCCCGGCCCAACAGGAGGCGGCAGGGCAGTTTTTTCATGTGTGCCAGGTGTACCTTTGTCTCTTGTCCCAGATACCGCAGGGGAACGACCACCACTGGGCACCGTTCGGCATGGCCATGGAAACAAACAATGGTGGCCCACCTTTGCACGGGGAGCCCTGGAGGCAGTAGCTGTGTGAGGACCATTGAAATGGAACTTCCGCTGTCCAGCAGGGCATCCAGGCGTCTGCCTGCCAATTCGACGGGGACTGTCCAGGCCGGTGGTCGTTCTCGAGCCTCTGCCGCCTGCATGGAATATTCCCCTCCCAGGTCACACTCCATCATCGGGCAATCCCGTTTAAGGTGGCCCCACTGGCCACAGGTGAAGCAAGGGCCCACCCCCACGGCTGCTGCGGGAGCGGGAGGCCGCACCTCGATGTTGTGAGGTCCCGGTTGCCCTCCACCAGTACCAGGGCCAGTGCCTCGCCCAAGCGGTCCCCGAGCCAGAAGAGGAGGTGGGGGTCCAGCTCGTACCATCCCTGTTCGGGCCCGGCCTCCCCGTGGAGTGGGCTCGCTTCGGGAAAGGCCCGCTGAGGGCCCCAGGCCTCGGCCCCCTGGGGGCCCCGGTTTACTGGGGTGAGCGGCCTCCATTTTCTGCGGAGTATCCCGGTATTCTGCGGCCTGAAAATTTTCCCAGAGGGCCTGTGCCTCTGACAAGTGCGTGGGCCTCCAGCAGGCCACCCAATGCCTCGTCCTGGTGGGTAGTATTTGTAGCAACTGCTCGAGGACAATGAGTTCTACCATACGCCTTCCGTCGGCGGAAGTGGGGTTCAACCACCGGGTGGCGGCCTCGTGTAATGTGGCGATTACGGCTCGCGGGCGGCTGGCGGCGGGTATCACGTAGGACCGGAATCGCTGGCGATATGATTCTGGTGTAATCTCATACCGGTCCAAGATGGCAGCCTTCAGTTTCGAATAGTCCATCGCCTCCGCTTTGGGGAGGGCTTTCATAGCCGCCTGGGCCTCTCCCGCCAGATAGGGGCCGATGATACAGGCCCACTGGTCAGCCGGCCAGCGAGCTGCTTCCGCCGCTCTCTCAAAAGCTTCCAGGAATGCTTCGGCATCGTCCTCAGGCCCCATCTTGGTTAGGGGGGGCCACGGCGCCTTTGTTGTAGGTTGACCTCCGCCAGCACCGGCAACGGCCTGCCCCATGGACTGCAGGGCCTGTTGTAAGTCCTGCATCAGGGCCGCCTGGGCCTGTTGCTGCTGCTGGATGATCTCCCGCAGGACCTTGGTTTGGTGTTCCGCCATCCATTGTCCGAACTGGGCTAGATCCATCCCGGTGGCCTCCTTGTCAGGTCGTAACTTGACCAACTCTTGACTGCTATCAGAATCTGTCGCTTCCGAGGAGGAGGAGGAGGTGTCCACCACTGCCTCGCGGGAGCTGTCGATCCTGGCACCTGGTGGGCGCCACCCTTGGGGGGTGGGCAACTGCGGGAGGAACCATCTTAACGGGCCGCTTGTGCCCACCTTCTCCACCACGTTGTGACGTCTCCCATGCCCCGCGGGTGCCCCGCCGCCAGTGGCCGTCTCCGCAGGGTCAAGGTTCCTTGGATGCACGTCTTGCGCGGGGGGGTTCAGGAGCCCGGGGGTGCTGGTCTGGGTCCTGGAGGGGCTATCTGGGAGTCCTCAGATGGCAGGGATGCGGGGGAGGTTTCTTCACCCCCCTCTCCTGCCCTGGGTCTGGTCTCTGGCTCAGTATTCACCTTGCTCTCGGGGCTCTGTCTCTCTCTCACCTTCACAAACCCCAGCCAGCCCAGTTACCATCCTCCTCGGCTCCCAGCCATCTCCTCCTTTTATTACCCCTGCCATCCCCCGGGCTCCTCCCTGGCTTCGGCCCCGCCTCCCTCTAAAAGTGGAGACGCTGGGCCGACTGCCGCCTCCTCCGCCTGCCTCTCCGAGACCCTCCCTATGGGCGTGCACAGCCTCCCTCCTGGGCCACACCCCTGGACCGAGGACGCCACCCTGGGCGTCCGTGCGCTGCGTGGGCCGGGCCGTGCTCGCCCGGCCCGTCTCTGGCTCTCCCCGGCTCCCCGCCGTCTTCTGCTGCTGTCTCCCGGCCGGCCCGCTCCTCCGCCCCTCTCCCGAGATCCCGGAGTGGGGCGTCTGGTATGTTTCTCGGGTTGGGGGGGGTGATTTGGGCGGCCGCGTCGCCGCGAGGTCCCTCGTCCCGGCCCCAGCCGGGACACTTACCCAGTATCGATGTCAGACTGACTGGCCTATAATTTCCCAGATCTCCTCTGGAACCCTTTTTAAAGATGGGAGTGACATTAGCTACCTTCCAGTCCTCAGGAATGGTGTCAGAATGTAATGAAAGATCACATATTTTTGTAAGGAGTTCTTTCAGAACTCTTGGATGTATGCCATCCGGGTCTAGTGATTTATCAGTTTTTAAGTTGTCTATCAGTCATAGGACCTCCTCTCTTATCACCTCAATCTGACTCAGGTCAGATGATCCCGAGGAGGTTTCTAGGAATAATTCAATGGTGAATTTGGTCTTGACCTTCAAAGACGTATATGGTTTGGGTCCAACATACCTGAAGGACTACCTACTTTCTTATGAATCTTCACAACCACTATGGCCCTGTTTTGGTTGCCACTAACACCTGAGATTAGGAGGGTGGAAACCTGGAGAGGGCTTTTGGGTCCTAGCATCAAAGCTCTGGAATTTTCTCCTCAGGGTAATTCATTTGTCCCCTTCTGTTGCCATATTCCACCAGTGGATGAAGACTTTTGTTTTGTTCTGTTTGGCATTTCCTTAGGGAATCCCTCTTTTTCCCCAATGTTTTAATTATTTTTTTCTATAATTTGTATATATTTTAGTGCTTGTTTTAATAATTATAATGATGTTTTTTGGTTATTTTCAATAGTTTTAAAATGTGATTTTATTATGTAAGTTTTGCTATCTGCCTTGGTGGCCCTTATATAGGCAGAAAGATGGGATATAGGCAGAAAGGTGGGCTCTGTACTGGAGGAATGAGCTCCCGGAGGAGATCAGGGCTCTGCGGGATCCTGTGCAGTTCTGCAGGGCCTGCAAGACAGAGCTCTTACACCAGGCTTTCAACTAGGAGCCGCCTCCACTACTACCAATGAGCCAGCCCGTAGTTTTAACACCTGGCCTCTACCACTGTGCTCAGGAAGATCATTGAGTGGCAAACTGTTTGGTTGTATGTTATTTCCAGCTTGCCATCTTATGTACCCAATGTATCAGCACTAGCACTTTATGAGTTATGTTTTACTGTACTGAAATTTTAAACTGTTTTTATGTGAATTAATGGTCATTATAGATCAATTATGTAAGCCGCCCTGAGCCTGCTCGTGGGTAGGGCAGGGTATAAATTAATTAAATAAATAAATACATATAGATTGTGTAAAATAAAAATAAATAAGAGGAATTAATGGCTATATCTAAAAAAGTGAAATTCAGCTCCCTATAACAGCGGTAGTTGGTGAATACTTACCTACCATAACATCAACAGGTTAAACACTAGTGTCTCTTCTAAGAATCCTAGCTAGTGTTCTGTTTAGATCATTGCAATGCATAACCCACCTTTTGCATCAGAACCATATTTTTAGGTACAGACAAGGCAGCTGCACTGATGAATGCCAAACTGCATCCTCCACTCTGAAAGACCCTCAAGGATTGTAATACAGTGATGCTCTTCTGTTGTAAGTTATATGAACTGCTTAAGATAGTGGAAGAATGTTTCTACCAAGATAGTGGAAGAATGTTTCTACCATACAGAGAAATGTAGCACTAAGAAAACTCTCATATCTTAATTAATTGATTATTTAATTAATTTTTTCAGGTTGTAGCACCTGGTGGAATGAGCTCCCATATGAGATCAGGGCCCTGCAGGATCTATTACAGTTCTGCAGGGCCTGCAAGACAGAGCTCTTCCACTGGGTTTTTGGAGGAGGAAGCTGATGTCCCCCCTCCTCTGGCCAATCTCCCATCAGTGGCATGGATCCAAATAGAAATTGGGATACCCACTGTTGTATCTTAATTTATCTGACTGACATAAAAACTGACAACTGATCTAATTTGTTTTACACAGTATTTTATTATTCTATTCTGTTTTAAACTGTCATTTTAAAGTTGTTTTTAATTATATTCTATTAAGATTGATGTAACCCACTCTGCTTGTGGGGACGGCAGGATATAATTTAATAAATAAATAAATAAATGTAGCTCAGTATACCTGTGGTTAAACAAGCTGGATGCTTATTTTCTGAAAAAAATCATCATACCCTTTTATAACATTGCTTAATCACGGCCCTGGTCACATGGGCCAGATAACACGGGGGGGGGGAGGTGTGGCAGAATGTGATCAGACGTGATGGCGGCACACTGCAGTTTTGTCTGTCAGCGCATGAGCATTAAGGAGGACAGCTGGGGGGAAAGCCACACACTGGTGCGATCACTCAGAATGATTCTGTTGGCAGCCCATGGCAAACCATTTGGTAGTACATTTGTTGAGATACTTTTTAATTGCGCAGGTTGGCCATGGGAGTGCTACGCTTCCCAGATGTTGTAGTGTGATCGAGCCCCGAAAATCCGCCCAGCATTCGTGCCTTCCATGCAGCAAATCCTCTGTGTGACAGGGGCCCTTGTGTACTATTGGTTAATATATGTGCACTCATTGCACAGCCACATCCAAACAGCTCCTCGTCATATAATGATGGCAGACTGATTTTGGATTATAATTTTATCAACTTCAGCAACTTGCGCAACAGAAATAGTGTGAATTGGCCAGGATTGAGTGGGAAGGAAGAGATGGTCCTGATTAAGGAGGAGGAAAAAGTGAGCTTTTGGGCCAGGTCATGTTATGTGTTCTAAAGTTCTGTGCCTACCAGAGATACAAGGTGTTTTGGATTACCCTGGTCAGGCCTCATTCAAATATTGGCATGCACTTGAGAAGCACTAGGAATACAGTTAGTTTTCCTATTCCAGATCACTTAATTCTTGGCAAGAAGTGCCAGGAATTTTTGGCTTGTCATGGATATAGTACACAAGTAATTCTACAGGGGAATCTTTGCCTCCATTTAATCCTTTATTATAATATAACTATATGCATTTTGAACACTAACTGAAAGGAACATTATGCTGCCCATTACTGCTTCCTAGATAATTAAAGGAGAGCAATTACATGAGTCCATAAAAATATCTTACCCAAAGATAAGGAGGTCACAAGGAAGGAGTCCCTACTAAAAAGAAGCTTCCATTCAATTCAGTTTCCTGTATTCATAGGTTTTTAAAATCTCCTAACAATAGCTAGCTGTCACACTTGATAAGGGCATGCATACTTGGCAAACTAATTATCTGTACCTTCAAGCACCGTACAAATTTACTATATTTGGTATAGTCTTAAAATAAATAAAACAGATAGTTCATTCTTATAATGGCAACGTCTATTTTAATATAGTGATTACATATTAACATATTGAATATCTGTTGGCCTTCAATCAAAATACCACATCTTTGCACTGTAGGTTCACTTCTTGAAGTTCAGCATTCCTGCCATTCAGATGCATAGTATCCATTGATATGGGTTTATAATCTACAAAAGGCATGTTATTGTGTTACTCCTTTGTTTCTTGCCCTTTTCCAATACTATTATTTGGGTCCCTAGACTTCCTTTTACCACGTTTAGCTGAGAAACTGGCCATTGCTGTTTCTGGCCTGTAGAAACATTCTCTGTGATCTTTTTTTGATCAAGACCAGCAATTGTACTCTTGGCCATATCCATGAAAGTGGACCCAATTCAGACTGTGATTATGGCACAGTGGGAAGGCTTAATCACCCTTTTCCTGCATGCTATGTTCACCATCTGAAACAGCCCCAGGTAACTGCTGTTTTCCCTGGTGAGGTAACTTGAAAGTAGCCCATGTGTACACACAGAAGTTTTCCTAGTGGGATATTTCAAATTGGGAAAATGGTGCTGGAGGGAGTCTTAAGCACTTTTTCTTTTTAATTTTATTTCTCACAAAACCAGAGACAGCTGAGAAATCAAACCTCTTCCCCTTCCAGAAAGACCATCACACACATGCATGCACCCCTTTCCCCACCCCCAAAAGTTCAGCAAGTTCTTCTCATGCTGAGTTACACCTGTCACACTCCTTGGGGTGGGATTTTGATGCCGATAACATGTAGAGATCAAAATCAATGCATTTGGAATTGTAGAACTGACCACCAGAATTATCCACTTTCTGGCAGTAGACACCATCAGTGAAATAGCCCTGGGACACCCAGTCCTGCATCGGGGAACTGCTAAAGGGGCCATAGAGGTCAGATGCGTTTGTGTTCTCCCAAAGTGCCACCAGTTTTGCACAGGCCACTTCCTTACAAATAGTGTAGTTGTTAGTTATAACATCAAAAACTGCTAATTTCATGTGAAACAGTAAGTTTTCTTGTAACATTCATCCATTGGTCCCCCATTTTAAGTGTAATAACAGTGAAGCTCCTAGATCATAAATTTCCTCAGTTAATAACTGAATTGACCACATCTCTCAGCCTTGTCAGTAAACAGGTTGCGATCAGATGTGCAGTTTGATCCATTGTCATTGCTGTTCCCTTCTGGATTTAAAATGCACCATAAGTCAAAAGCTTCTGTATGTTGTGCCTCAGTCATCTACATCCTGCCCCCCCCGCTCGCTGTGTTTTTTTGATATCTGTGAAAGTACGGTTCTTTTGGGCTGAGCTGGTTTCAAACTGGATTTCCTGTTGTCTGATTACTCAGTTGTGCACTCAAGCCATCAGGCAGGTCTAACTGGTCTCTTGTTTTCCAGCTGCCATCTTTCTTACTAGTTCGCCATGTGTGCATAACTGCAGATTCACAACCCCCCCCCCACTCTATCCCCCTTTCCTCTCCCACAGAGACTTCTCAAAACTGTGTTTTCTTTATTAAAAATTTCAAAGAAAGACATTGCTGTACTTCAGCTTTTTTCTGTGCTTCAGGGAAATGGTTAATTAAAAAGAATAGAGAAGGATGATGGCAATGAACTACATATCCCAGCAGGCTTATCAGCAATGTGTGCATGCTCAAAGGACAAACTAAAAAGAATGGCTGACAGCCCCATGAACTATATATCCCAACAGGCTCATCAGCGCTTGTGCACATGCTTAAAAGACAGACAAACAAACAAAATAAAGGCTGATGGCCCCACTCCCTGGCTGCTGAGTCAGATCAATCAAGGATGGGGTGAAAGCACTTTGAAGAGTGTTATAGGGTGAGTCTGATCAAAATACAAAACAACCCTAGATCAATTATAAGCAGGGCCACACCAGATCAAACTGCAATTCTGACCACAGTCCAGCTCCAGGACTAGGGAACTGGGACGCTTTTAAAGAGAAGATCAGAGAGGGAGAGAAATAAGAGGAAGGAGGAAAAGGTACTCACCCTCCCCGGAGAAAAAACTACCTTAGAAGAGTTGAGTGTCTTTCCTTCCAAAAGCTGGCTGAGTGTGCACATGCTCGCCATGGTGGATATTTCAGAAATGAACTTTAGGAAATGGATTCTTCAAATGTAAGAGAGGGAGAACTTGCAACCCAGGACCTTGGTCTCTATGGAAATAACCTTGTGTCTTCTGTTGTCTTTATTATTAGTTAAAAATACAGTTCTGTACAGACAGAAAAATAATAGCAGATTTTTATTTTTTATTTTGCCCCACAAGCCACAAAATCCTGGTTATGGGCTTGGCTGTATCATTAACTTGGATTTTTCTTCAAAAAGGGGAACATTTCCACACTGCAAAAGCTGAGTAGCATGGCAGAAATAATTACTACCCATCTTTGCTGAATGAAACAAAGTTACCCATCCATATGGTGGAGAATTTGGAGCTTTATGTTAACTTGGTTAAATAAACCTATTGTCTGATACCTTATTCTGCAACGTATGCTGTTATAAGTTCATCCAGCAGCATTTCTTGGTCTTCTTGGCCTTTTGGCTAAAATCAAGAAAATTAGAGAATATCCATAGTCTCATGAGATTTAGACAATCTCAGATGGATAGATTTTTCTCTAATAAATGCAACATTACATACTCTAGGCACCCTGGGCTTGCTAATAACTTTACAAATAGGAGTTTCACAGATTATATGCTGAAAATATCATGAGACTCTTCACAAAACTGTGCATTAATGTTCATAATTACACACTGAGCAACACACACAAAATGAATATCTAAACTGTGACATCTAAAAACATTTCTGTATACAGTTTCTGATAATAGTAGAATTGTGAACTGGCTGCAGTTTATGATGCTAATGACATCTGGGAAGCCTTCAATGCCATAGTGTTCACTGTGTCTTCATTTGGGGGGGAGTAATGAAATGAAATTCATGCATGCAATCATTGCTTCAGGAATGAAAATGACCAATGGATGACTATGGTAAGTATATTCCCTCTGGTTTATCCCACTGCTAATATCATATTTTTCTTGCATTCTTATGTATCTAAACATCTAAAATAAGTATGTGTATAGGAATTGTAATGCTGCATTGATATGCATATGATGCAAATGCATATCAGAACACATTTTGACCAGGACTCACCAATGGTTTGATTCAATGCCAAAATGCAGTCCTGGAACTCATTCCATATCCAGGACTGAAGCTTCTTGGGAATTACTGAGACAAGCCCATCTCAATCAGTGGCACACCTGGACCCACTCACTATGCAAATATTGCCACAATTATTCTGAGATCAAACTCAATGCAATTCTATTTTTACTGCATTAACCACAGAACAGATATTGTTAGGAATATTCTGCTGCTTGAGAATAACTTCTTGAAAATGAGTAATATGACAACTCCCCTTATTATGGGACCAGCAATTCCTCTCCCCCAGTCTGTCTGTCTCTTCCACCCAGCCAGATGATACTCATATCTGGTAAGCACTGACATGTCCTATCTATTATGGAAAGTATTTCCACATCATTATTGCTACCTTATTGCCACTCCTCATCCATACTTAGATTCAATTCACTGACCTGCATGGTGGAACACTTGTGCACCAATGATGAGTTCCTTTTCCACTCACAAAATAAAATGCCTTTGTGGTATGAGTGCAATGGCTTGCAAAGAAAATTATGCATGAACAATTGCATGTACAGAAATGGAATATTAGTGCTTGTAAGATAGTAGGCCATCATACTCTACATAGGACACTCTAAATGCATCCCTGATTGAGCTTTTATGTCATTAAGCATTGCAGTCATCATAGAAAACCTGTGTATGGGTGCGATCATACGTACCAGAAGCAACGGCAGCCATGCGATTCCCCCGCAGATTAAAGGGACGCGATCAGACAAGCACATCTGTCTGGCGTCCCGGAGTCATCGGTGGGGCGTCGTTGTGCACGGCAGTAGCATGAAAAAAAGCTACTGCCGATAACCCAGTATTATGGGGAACTGCGGATGCGCAGCGGGAAGTTTGATTGCGCAAATGCGCGTCATTGCAGGCAGGGCAAACAGCCTCGCGTCCTGCCCGCCTCTTCCCCCCTCCGTATGATCGCAGCCTATGTCAGGAGAATAAGATCGATCTCAGTCATCACTGAACAGTCTAAGTGCAGTCTAAGTTTCAGAGCACCGTATACAAATGTGTAGCCAGCCTCCTCAGTCTTTCCCAAGAGAGAGACATCCCAAAAATGACTTCTGAACCTCCACAAGCAGTGCCCTATGAAGCCAGGCTTGGCTTAAACAGTGGCTTTTGCTGGGAGGCTAGAAGAACCACATCTTGGCTGAGAAAACTCAGACCAAAGAGAACTCTCCAGGCTGGCTGCACTGCCAAGCATTCTCCATGCAAGCAACCCCATGCAATCTATCCTGTCAGCTTAGTCCAAAGAGGACTAGAGAGGGCAAGTCTCTGCCCTTGCCTCAGGCATCTTCCACTAACCAAATGGCTAGTCTTTTGTTTGTCAAATGTACAGGCAGGCAGGGACAAAAAGCCTCTGGTCTGTGCTATTGTCATGAATGAAGTGTGTTGCATATTTCCATCCTCCTCTCCTGTTTCACCTGTCTACATTCTTACACCTATGCCAGACCTATCAAGGAAACATTAACTCTCCATGTCTAGTGAATGGTCAGCCATTCAGTTTCATTCTGCCACACATTAAGAAACATCACTCCTTTTGTCTGGTACCAGGGAAATGCCGGACCACTCTATTGTTCCACAATGGACAGCCCCAGTACAGTCATCCAACACCTGGCTTCTATTGTTAAATCCAGACCCTGCCTCTCTGGAAGCTCATTGGTCACATCTAGGCCTTGCCCGTCCTGATGCCACACACCCCTGGGACTCGTCATTAGTCCAGGTAATCTCTTGTTTTCACCTGAGACCAGCCCCCAGAGCCCGTTGGTCTGCATTGTTTTCCAATGGGTATATCCCAGCAAACACATGGCTTCAGTGTGTGTGCTTCTGCCCTGATACCAACTGGCAGCCCACTCCTAAACTGTAAGGGTTTAGGCCATAATCTCATCTTCACGGACAGGTTGTATTACCCAGTAACTAACTCATCTATTCACTATCAACTACCTCTGCTTTCTTAGTTCTGTATTGCTTGTTCTTTTTGAATGTTTAGTGTGCTTGTACTTCGGGAAATACTTTAATAAAAACTATTTAATTTATTCTTCAGATCTGGAGTTTTCCTACTGTGCTGGACCTTGGTATACAAGTGGTGTGCAATTCCTGTACCCCTGTGGCCTTGCCTGCTGCCTAGCTAATTTCCCCAAACAATAAGGCCAGTCATTGGTGGTAACAAATGAACAGTCTAAATTTTAGAGAATCTAAAGATGGTAATAAAGCAAAGGTATCAGGCAGTCCCACTGATATAGAAAATGCTAGTTGACTTGTGTGTCCAACACTGATGTTGCAGTGAATGATGATAGTGATGGCAGGTCATCCACATCAGACATCGTTCTATCAGTATATTCTTGTGTAACTGAAAACCACATTCATGTGTATATGTAAGACTGAGGATCTCACGGTAGCTCATCAGAAACAAACATCATAGGGAAAGATACTCATTAAGCCAAGGAAGATTGAAAAAAAAAATAGCCAAATGTCACACCAGAGATCACTTTAGAGGAGGTTCTAATGTCTGGATTTGGGGTGGGGGGAACCTGCAAAGATGCAAAAAGGGATATGAGTGGATACACTCCACATAGTATAAGCTTTCGCAAGATGACAACAATTATCACCATACATTTCTTTCTTGCCACAGTCAATCATCAATTCACATATATTAGAAGGGGACAATAATGAAACAGAGCTGGATGACATTATGAGGGTCCTATTAGAAATGAAGGACAAGAAAGGTATCATTTGTTCCTATGCAGCCTCTGGGTCCGTGAGCAGGCTGCTTGGGAAAAGCTGTAACAGAGGTAAGGATCTAGTCAGAGAATTCTAATGCCTATGTGCAACAGTGCAAGCCTATCCATGTAGTCACTGAGGAGAAAACTCAGAAATATAACAGCTAAATGTGGAACAAGAGGTAGTTCTAGCTATGAGGTAGTCACAGCAGTAAACCCAGAGTTGCCAGAATTCAAGGAACTATCTTCTGAATCACACTGTATTCCTAGAATGAAGAATGAATACTATGATAGGTTCTGATGCAGGATCACAAATCTCACCATTGGAAAGATGAAAATGAAGAGGAAATGAATTCTGGATGCTGCTGGTTCTGCAGGTCATGAGACAAAGGGGACAGGGAGCAGAGGAAAGGCCAAACCACTATTACCAGAAAGTGGGTCAGATAACAATGGAAGTCCAGCATTCCCTGAACATTCGCAAGTGAAGAAAGGCAGAGAGCAGTGTGCTCAAGACACCATTAGTTCCTGCAGATCATTGAGGATAGGGGCATGTGCATACATGCTAAAACTATCATTCATTGTGGAGTATTATATTTGTGGTTCAGTCACATGGAATAAAATGAACTGTATTGGAAAAAGTGTGCACGCACACAAAAGCTTATATCCAGAATTAAACTTTGTTGGTCTTAAAGGTGCCACTGGACTCAGATGTTGTTCTGTGAGCAGTTCTGTTGGTTTTTCATAACTGATCATTATTTATTTATTTATAAAATTTATTAATCACCCAACCCTGCAAGTGGGCTCTGGGTGATTTACAACCTTAAAAACAGATAAAATATAGTCAGCATTAATAAAATTATCACAATGCACTAATAAAACTACCAGTCCAGATGGAGATATCAGCCCCTTTTGCCAGCTGCAGTGCTGTCTGCGCAGCAGGGCAGGGAAGAGGATGTAGGGGCCATAGGAAGAAAGGAAAGGTGCCAGACTTATAACATATGACAGAAAAACAATAGCTATTATTCTATTAGACTAAATGCAAACCACAAATATTGTGAATTTATACTGTGAAGGTTCTGCTGAGTAGTAATGCTTATGCCACACTTCATATAACTTCACCAACACTATCATCATTTCTCCTGCCACATCTTTGAATTCAGCCTAAGATATTCTCAACTCTTCTGCACCAACCAAAAATGAAGGAAAAAAACAGAGCCAAGTTTGGTTTCTTCTGTCTCTGCTACCTTCTATTTTCAAATTGAACTGTAATCATTAAATGCATTTATTCAATAGCTGAATAATTACACATTTATAGTTTATTATGTTAAAATAATACATATATCAAGGGCAAAACAATGTCAGTCAAATTAATCAACAGAGTTAATTAAAATATATCAGCCCCTCCTCGCTAATCCAATTACAGAAATATATTTTCAAATTCAGGTTAATTACCTTGCCAATTTGATTTGAAAACAAAAGAAGAAACAGTTTCATTCAACAGGACTGTCCCATGCATAAAACTTAGTTGTAATTCTCTGTATCAGGGGTCTTTTCATAGAAAAAGACCTGCAGGAGCTCATTAGCATAAGGTATGCTAATGAGCTACTTAGCTATTAGCATACTAACTCATTAGCATATGCCACACATGGAAGTGATGTCAGAAGGGGAAGCAAAGGGGGGAAGACATCTTCAAAAGCCTCCCCTTCCCTTCTCCAGCTAGCCTGCTGGGGGGAGAGTGAAGTGTTGGGCCACAGGAGTAAAGAGGGAAGGAAAGAGAGAGAGAGTAGAGAGAAGGAAAGAAAGAAGGAAAGAGGGAAAGAAAGAGAAGGAAAGAGGGGATAAAAAGAGAAGGAAAGATGGAAGGAAAGAGAAGGAAAGAAGAAGGGAAAGGGGAAAAGGAGAGAATGAAAGGAAGGAAAGAGAAAAAGGAGAGAAGGAAAGAAGGGAAAAGAAGAGAGGAGGAAAAGAAAGAAAGAGAAGGAAAGAAGGAGGAAAAGAGAAAGAAAGGAAAGGAAAGGAGAGAAGGAAAGGAGGGACAGAAAGAGGGCAAAGAGATGGGGAGAGGGAGGAAGGCTCTCCCACCCCCCCAGATCCCTCACTTACCTCCATCAATGCCTTCCCTCATGGCTGGCCTCCCGGGGCCTGCGCTCCAGCGTTGTGGCCCTGGGGCGGCCCAAAGAGGCCTGTGGCTGGCCTCCCAGGGCCCGTCATCGAGCACTGTTGATGGCTCTCGGGGCAAGGTGGCTCGCCCTATGTCATGAGGTAAGGGAGGGGTTTTTCATCCCCTGGCCTTGACCATACCACAAGCTGTGTTGCCCTTGCTGTTAGTTCCAGTTAAAGTTGTCAGTTAATAATGTAGCCCTATAGTTAACCCAACATTTGTGTCCAGCTTGGGGGGCAAATACAGCTGTAAGAAGCGGCTGAGAAGCAGTTTGAGAAATGGCTGAGAAGCGACTTGAGAAGCGGTTGAGAAGTGGCTACAGGTTTCTAGATATTCTAAATATACTGCTCATTTCAAATACACAATCTTCCACTAAGCCCAAATGCTCAAAAGCATGCACTGATACTTAAATCGTCTAGATCTGGAACTAATACCTGCTGAGATACAACATGGCAACAATTCTCTAATTCTTTTTAAATCTGGCAACAGCCTTCCCAGCTTCAAACAGGAAAAGTTCTAGAGAATTTTTCTGCTTTCTGTTCTTCACAAACCATCACAAGCCACCAAGAATTGAGCCAAAGTTCGTAGTAATTTCTCCTGGTTCTTCAGTTCATGAACTTCGGTTCACAAACCCTGAACAGCCCAAAATTTGTGATGAACTTCAGTTTGTCAGCCAGTTTGTGCCTATCCCTACCTCCAGCTCTTGATTTCCCCGGCCATAGGACTTGCAGAAAATGGGGCTCTGCCTAGGGTTGCTGGGGAATGGGGGGATAGGATTGCCAGTTTCAGGTTGGGGGACTTCTGGAGATGGAAGAAGAAGAGGAGGAGGAGGAGGAGGAGGAGGAGGAGGAGGAGGAGGAGGGAGGAGATTGGATTTATACCCTGCCCTTCATTCGGAGTCTCAGAGTGGCTTCCAAACTCCTTTCCCTTCCCCTCCCCACAACAGACACCCTGTGAGATAGGTGGGGCTGAGAGAGCTCTGACAGAAACTGCTCTTTTTCAAGAACACCGCTGACAGAACTATGGCTTGCCCAAGGTCACCCAACTGCGAGTGGAGGAGTGGGGAATCAAACCTGGTTCTCCCAGATTAGAGTCCGCACATTTAACCACTACACCAAACTGGCTCTCTGTAAGGGTGGAGCCTTGGGAGAACAGGGACTTAAATGGGGTACAAGGTCATAGAGTGCATCCTCCAAGGCATCCATTTCCTCCAGGGGAACTGATCTCTGTAGCAGAATCAGATACCTTTAATGGCATAGCAATAAAATACATAGATATGCAATGACAGCATGATTATTTAAAAGCATTATAAACAAGATAAATCATTCCTTTAGGAGCATAGATCTAACTTTGGCTGCTTCAGCAAGAAACCTGGCCACTATAGCTGTGATATTAGGATTAACATCCTTTCGTAAATACTGAATAGCTTTGTCCTTATTAGAGCTATAATTAGGAGGAAATAAAGATTGCAACAATTCTTTGCATAAGGCTGAGTGGAATTGACAGTCAAAAATAATACGATGATCTCTGTAGTATGGAGATGAGCTGTAATTCCAGGAGTTCCCCAGGTACCAACTGGAGGCTGACATCCCTTGCTCAGCCATTTAAGTATAGACAAGGGCCATGTTGTTGCACTTTGTTCCAGTCACCAGAATTATCAATATCTTTTGATACTGTCAACCATGACATCTAGCTGTTTGGGCTGGTGAGAGAAGTAGGGATTAAGGGATGTCCTTTGTATTGGTTTAAATCATCCATTAGGGGCCAGATGCAGAGAGTTACTGATGGAGAACAGTGTGGGACTTGTCCTATGAAGTTCTACAGGGTTCAGTCTTATCCTCCATGCTAGTTAATCTGTGCATAATACTCTTGGGAGAAATTATTTGTAGTTTTGGGAGGAAATACCTTGACCTTTTTTCATATCACTTGGCAATATTGTAGAGATTCTGGCTGCTGTGGCTAAATAGCTAAGAGTGAACAAGATGAAACTGAATCCTGGCAAAACAGAAGTGATGCTGGTTGGGAAGGCTGAAGTTTTGAAGGACATTGTGCCCTCCAATTTAATGAAATTCATCTGATTCTTGCTGACTCAGTTTGGGGCGTAGGTTGGATTTAGCATTATTATATTGAATTTAGGATTATTGTTGGAAAAGCAAGTTAATGCAGTCATAAAAGTGCTTTCTTCCACCTTCATTTAAACTACCTTGACTTGGTTGATTCAGCCATGTGGATTTATGCAACAGTAACTTCAAGGTTAGTGTACAGTAATGCACTGCATGTATGTCTGTGCTTAAAGTCAGCTCGAAAAATCCAGTTGGTACAGAATGGCAGTGCCCAGTTATTATTGGGAGCTATGTGGAGTATACAATTGTAAGGACCCAGCCCCCTTCTCCAGCCAAGACTCCCTTGGTCACTGGGATCCCTCTCTTATTTTGGACTTAGTTGTTTTAATAGGCATCTCCTCTTACAGCCTACGTGCCAAGGGGATCTGGAACATAGGGAATCTCATAAAGGCACCTGAGAACAGCCATGAAGGCCCAGGAAAGAAGTAGGGCTTGTTGGCATTACAAACTGATTAAGTGAAATTTCCCCCAGCTCAGGGTTCTCAATAACACTAAGACTTCACTTCATTCTCAATAATAAAAGATTTTTCAACACTGGAATATCCTGGCATATCCCAGAGGTTTCTGCCCAGCCCAAGGAAGTCGCTATTTCATTAACCAATGCCTAGTTCATCTTTTCCCTTTTTTTGCTCAATCAAGAAAGGCACTCAAGTCATTAATTTATATTCCATCCTGTTTCACGAGCTGTCTTGACTCACCCACACTTTTGTGTCAGTGCAGATTTGGCTCACTTCAGCTTAAAGTATGTTAATCATGTTGTCTCACTTAAGCTCTTTGTGCTCATGCAGATTTGGCTCACAATAGCCTAATCAAGGTGTCCCCCCCCCCCGATTTTTCCTACCAAAGTTTGACAGCGGTTAAACTTTAAACCAGCCAGTGAGATTTAAACTTTTTATCTTGGACTAATGATGTTGCTGTGAAAGTGGGTTCCCATGTCCAGCTATGGGACTCTTCTCCCATATCAGTGAAAAGTATGCCAGGTTTCCCACTGCTACCTGAACACCCCTGAAACTGCATTGCAGGCTCCTCTCCAGATCAAAAGCCCAGGATCTCAGGTCATATGCCCTTTCCCTAAAATGTCCCAGGTCCTCCCTCCTACCTTTTATAAGTGTACCCTCTTGTTGGGGTGTGTGTGCACGCATGTGTGCTTACTTAGGGAATTCTCATGTGCCCAGTGTACATTTTTACTTATTTTACTTTATTATACAATTTGTTTGAGTTTAAAATCACTCTCACTCTCTTCATAATTTTACTGTGAGGTACCCCTACAGAGATCTTACAAGTTCCTGTGTTATTCCTCTCTGGAATCTCCAGCTGGTACAGAACAGCACTGCCCAGTTATTACTGGGAGCTAAGTGGAGTATGCATATTGCATCTCTTCTGGAGTCTATTAGTTACTGATCAGTTACTGGGCTCAATCCAAGGTATGTGTTATAACATTCAAGGCCCATTATGTCCTTGGACCCACATATATGCAATCTCAACATTTTATTTATTTTATTTGACTTCTATCCTGCCGTCCCCACCACAGCAGGCTCAGGGCACCTCACATCATTATTACAGATAAAACAATATCTCAAGTAAAATTACAATAAATTAAGTTTAAAACAATACATAATGTGCTAGCAATAACATATACCATGACAGGAGTCCACAGTTAGTGCATGGCCTGAGTCGTATCAGTGAGGCACAGGCTATTCAGTGACGGTAATGATGTTATGATGTTATTAATATTGATAGTATTGGTGGTGTTGGGGCCAGGGCCTCAGATGGTTGCAGGCGGCTCCTTACGCAAATGCCTGGTGGAGGAGCTCCATTTTACAGGCCCTGTGGAACTATAAAAGGTCCTGCAGGGCCCTGATGTCTTCTGGAAGCTCATTCCACCAGTATGGAGCCACCACCGAGAAGGCCCTGGCCCTCCTTACTGCAAGCCTGGCTTCTCTGGGGCCTGGGAGGACCAGGCAATTTTGAATACCCGATTGCAGTGCTCGCTGTGGAACATATGGGGAAAGGTGGTCCTTTAGGTACATAGGTCCCTGGCCATAAAGGGCTTTAAAGGTAAGTACCAGCACCTTGAAACTAATTTGGTACGTTATAGGCATCCTGTGCAGTGCTTTTAGCACAGACTGGATGTGTTCCCGCATAGGGAGACCCAACAACAGCCTGGCTGCCGCATTCTGCACTAGCTGCAGCTTCTGAATTTGGGACAGGGGCAGCCCCATGTAGAGGGCATTATAGTAATCCAGTCTCGAGGTGACCATTGCATGGATCACTGATGCCAGGTCATGAAAAGTAAGCCATAAATGAAGTAAATATTAAATAAATACCCCCCCCCCGTGGCATTGCTGTCCATGGGAGTGCTCTTGCAGTGTATTTGATCAGTTTGTACTATCTAGATGAGGCTTTAGTATACATTTCTGTCTGCCATCTGTCTCATGATTCAGCAAATTTCATCATGCCACTTCTTACCTTTAGACTTAAAGGCAGGCATTTAAAGCTACATTTTGCTTTCAGAGGAGAATGATGAAACTTTTCTATTTACAAGAAGCACAGAAACTTCTGGAGATTTTTCATAGTTATCAGATTATTTTCAGTAATGCCTTGACTTTTGATATGCTTCTGGGTGCCTTTGTTTTTTAGTGACGGGGTTAGAAGGTTCTTCCCTGCATGACCTCAGTAGCCAGACTTAACACTGTAGGTGTAAAAACTTGTTAACTCATAGTATATATAATTAATTTCTGCTTGCAAAGATAGGTTTCATCTGTAATTTTGCCCAAGATATTTAAATAAAGCCAGTAATTAAGTCTGCATGTAATCTTGCATTTCCAGTTCACAGGAGGACACAAATATTTTCCTCTCCCATTTTGCTTACATTAAGATCATCCTTTCCCTTAATTACTCATTTGCGATTTGAAGAATAATTCAATTTACACAAAATGGCAAGCCTGATCAACTTTTTCCCCTTTTGCTTTGGGGTGGGTGTGCAGGCAGGAATGTAAGTTGTGTCTGCTTCTCTTCCTTGCTTCTGTTAAACCAAATCTTAGAAATGTTGCATGAGATGCATGAAATGGTAGGAAAAGAGCCAGGACTATTTTTCTGGGGAAACACATGGAAATGGAATTCCAAAACCTCTTTGACAAAATGCTTTTAAAAATGTTTAAGAGTTTGTGAGTTTTCACTATACAGACTGAAAACTTCATTTCCCTCTTGAGAGTTTCAGCACCTCTTTTTCCAAAAAGAAAAGAAAAGGAAAAATATAGCCCTGGAAAACACTAATGTCAAGGACATAGTTAGTGGAATAATAATTTCTGAGTACATTGTTGACCTATTTTAATCCTTCATTTTCAGAGATGCAAACAAAATACTAAGAATAGGAACTTTCATCAGAGATATCATTTACAAGTTCATTGTGTATATGAAAAATGAAAGAATAGCAGAACTGAGAATGTTTATAACAATAAAAATAACAAGTAACTAATTTCTTGCCATTAAATTGTCAACAGGACATGCAACCTTGTGATTTAGCCAAATGCCTTTGCATCCCCATGTTCTAGATTACATATACATGAATTTCCACTTATCAACCCACCTTTACACAGTCCTTTAATAAAAAAACCCAACACATCCACATTTGATATTTTTGTACCATCTTCTATTCCTATTCCATCTATATATAGGAGCAAACTCCTTCTGTATACAACATGTGGTGTGTGTGCATGTGTATTTCATTCTATGACTCAGTAGGCTTACCCATCAGGTATTGTTAGCATCTATTGGGGAATGCTGGTGGTGAGGTGGAGACTTCCCCAAGGGATGAGACTGATACTTATGATAAGCCACCCTGTCATTCAGTGCCAAAGTCCATATAAGAAAAAAACTATGAAATGTGCACTGCATTTTGTTAGGGACAAGGCTTTGGTTGTACATAGCTCTGTATAGTATCTCCCATCAGAAAAGACACAGGTTCAGCGACAGACAGTTAAAAGTGATGAGCATATATTGTATTTCAGTATACTGGATGCTCTTGGCACTGAGAAAATGGATTGGTGGCAGGTAGCTGGGAGGAGGAAAATAAGTGATCTTTGTATGTTACCTTGATGCAGAAACATCTGAGTATGTGTACTAGTCCATGACAGCCATTTACAACCTATGCAAGGGCCCCAATTCCCATTCCATGGGATGTGGCTCTGCTGTTCATTTGCTGTAGAGTGGTAAATTTTAAAGGAATCGACTAGGCTGATCATGTGTTTATATCACTGAGATGCAGCCTGTAGTTGTGACCATAGAAAAGAGAATCTTCTGGACAAAGGGTGTGTTCAGACAGATCTTTTGATCTGCCATAGGAACGACTCCCTTGCGGATCAAAAATGCATGACCAGACAGAAACATCTGTGAAATATTCCGGTCCCATAGGCATCCCGTTCTGCTGCGCCTCCATTCCTGATTTAAAAAGTAGCAGTTTCAATGTAGGGTTTTCGCTTACCCGCGCAACAACTGCAGACTTTCTTCCGTCTGGTCACTCCATTAGCGCGCGATGCTCCCGTCGGCTCGGTCTGACGTCAGACCGAGCCGACGGGGCGCGATTTTTTAAAAATTGAAACCCCATGTGCGCTTTAACGAGGAAACGCATTCAGCGATAAGCGCTACGAGGAATGTAATATTCATGCTTATTTCTTTTAGGGACAAGATGTTACCGCGATGGGAGATGGAGGGGGGAAGGACTGTTCTAACTTGCAAAATAGTCCCTCCATTGATCATGATGGCAATGGCAAGGGGGAGGACCGGGACTTTGCTGAAAACCCTCCGCGATCGCCTCAGTTCTCCAAGGAGGCGCAGCCTTGCCTATGCGAATGTACAAAACTTTTTTTAAAAAAATCCTCGGTGGATGCCGTGTAGACAAATCACGGCGGGAACAACGCGCGGTGAGGCTATTTCATGGGGGGGCGTCTGGTCATGCTAGGCTGGATTAAAAAAATCGGGATAAAATTTTAGGAGGGCTCATGGCGCGATTGACTGGCCGTCTGAACGCAGCCTAAATGAAGACGAAGGAAAGCATTTTTTTGCAGCTGAATTAACTTGCTTCTCCAGTAATATTACTGTATATTTGCTAGACACTTAACTGAGCCAATGAGTGTCAGCTAAACCACATCAAATTTGGAAAAGAACAGTGTTCTTCAAAGCCCTAGCTTTCACAGCTAGCATCATCTCCATCTTGTCCGAATTCAATTTCAACTTGTTCATCCTTAGCCATTTAACCATAGCAGTCATGCACAGGCTCAGGGACTCTAAAGCATCACCAGGTAATTTGGATACATTTATTTATGTGCTTATTTGCTTCATTTATGCACCACCTTTATCCCCAATGGCAGTGAAAGTGGCTTACATAATTTTGCTATCCACCATTTTATTTTGACAACAATCCTGTGAAGTGAATTAGGTCAAGAGTGTAAGCTTCCCTTGCAGAGTGGTAATTCAAACCTGAGTCTCCTAGATCCTAGGGCACTGTAAACTCTACATCACATCAGGTACTGATGGCAACTTATTCTAAAACTATGAATGATTTCTGCTAAGGGATTTACATAGAGTAAATATAAATTGTATGGAACCCCACTGGAAAATTCCCACACTGATGACAATTGGTCTCCAACAGCAACCTTCTGAGTTTTGTCCATGAGGCATGATTTAACCAATCTAAACATGTCCCTTAATCCCTACTTCTACCTCCAACCAGCTCAGCAAGATAGCACAGCCCACAGTATCCAAGGATGCTTGTAAAACCAATAAGAGCAACAAAGAACAATGACTTGGCCATTGTCTATATTCAAACGGACATCATAAACGAAAGTCACCAACATCATTTCTGTCCCATGGCCCTGTCTGAAAGGGGTATAGAACAGATGAGTGTGTGTGTGTCTATGAAACAACTCTTGATAATATGAATGGAGTTCAAATAGCAAAGAAATATGGTAATCACATGTACAGATTTGGATACCAAAACAGTTGCTTTTGAAAAGAGGACTTTTGACACAGTATCTTAAGGTACCTACTTCTGTCCAAGAAATCCTTTCATCCTTAGGCTTAGCATGATAAGGGCAGCAGAGATGGTTGCCAAGGAAAAATGACACTAATAGGGACCCATTGTTTGTGATTCAGCATTTGAATACCACCTGGATACAAGTGTAAATAATAAACACCAAATACAATTCAGCCTCACTGGCCGATGGCCTAGCTGTACAGCCAGGGGCCACCTTTGAAGGAGGAAGGGCAGGTACATGGGCTAAATTAGCTCACATGCCCTGCTCAGGGGGGTGGAGCCAGCTATTACAGGCCGGCTCCTTACACGCCCTCTTCACTTGGTCAGTCAGGAGCCTTTGCTCCTTTTCCCAAGCGCTGCTGGGCTCGGCCTACCTGGGCCTTGGCAGATAGCTGTGGTCTCCAGCGGCTGGGGGCAGCGTGGATCACAGCAGAGGTCCTTTGGTGGAGCGATCAGTGGCATGGCTCAGTGGTCCCAGCAGTGGCGGCATTCCTGGCTGGGAGAGGTGGCTGGTTCAGTGGCGGCCCCTTGGCGGAGTGATCAGCAGTGTGGTGGTGTGGCTCAGTGGTCCTGGCAATGGCAGCATCCCTGGCAGTTGACCCGGGATGTGGCATGGGCTCTTGGGGTGGGACAGTGGCCTTGGGCTGGCAGTTGTACCCCTGCTGTGGCTGCAAGCAGCCTGTGCAGCTGGGGGCGTGTTGTGGTGCGGGGAGCCGGTGTAGCAGCATGCCAGCCATTTGGCCCAACATGTGGAGGCTCAGCTGTAGGAGGCTGTGGGGTGGTGCCCGAGTTGCAGCTGTCGGTGTGGCCTTATGGTGGCTTGGTTTGCTGCATTTGGGGGGCCCTCTTCTTCACTGGCATCTTTCCTTAGGGGACTGCATAGTGGGTGAAGTGGTTGGCTTCAGTCTAAGATCCTGGGGAGCTGCTGCCAATCTGAATAGACAATATTGGCTGAGGAATCCTTGAGGCCTTTCTCATTGTTTGGGGCAGTGGGCTGCAGCTCTGGGCTGCTCTGCTCTCTTCCTCCCCCTTCCCCCCCCCCCAAGTTTCACTTCTAAAAAGTACTGAGACTGACGAGTGATTTCAGCTCTCACATACTTTATTAGTTGAAGAACAAGACAAGAGAAGCCGGCTCGCAGGCCGGCTTTTATTCCCAAGGAACCCCACACCCCACACACATCCTGTGATTGGGTTATTTACAGTGATAGAGTTATTTCCTAGGATTCTGGCTCCCCAATTGGAAGGGAACTAGGATCCTGCAGTCCATTGTCTCTGGGAGCAAAGCTCAGGCCCTTCGCCTGGCTGCATGGCAGATTGGTTTGAACCAGTCCGAGCACATGGATGTTCTGAGCACATGTTCTCTGGTGGATACATTACAACTTCTCTGTCTGGGTACAGGGGGGAGGGAGTGGTGCCTCCTTACTAATTGTTTTCAGTTTCCTTTCCTGCTGCAAGCATAGGGTGTGGCTGAGGGGCTGCTATGCCTGCTTTCTCTTTCCATTTCAGTTAGGCCTTGGTTGGTGCACTTCAGTGTGTGCTCGCTTGTGGAGCCATTGCCTTTGATTGGTGTCATTCCCTCACATCCCTCTCTGCCCTTTGCCTGCACAGCAGTCATTTTTGGCCATGGCCCCAAAGAAGGGGACAGGCAAGGCCAAAGGCAAGCAGCTCACGCCTAGCACTCCCCCAAAGTGACTGGCTCTTCCCTCCCTGTCTTCAGACAAGGATGACGGGATGTAGTCCAACAGGCCATTGTGGAGAGGCTGATGGCTGTGGAGCAGGTGGCTGGCATTACTCCTCCCACGGTGCTGGCTGGTACAGGCCTGGGTAGTGGGTAGCAGGAAGCAGACATGATATCTCTCCTAGAAGGTTGGGTGGCCAAGCCCTCTGGACCGGGAAGTGAGACTAGCACTGGTGGCGTGACCGCTGTTGCAACTACAGTATCCAGTGGACTGGTGCGACATACTGGGGCTGAGGTAGCATCAGCGATAGCAACAGCGAAACCTCACAACAGATGGGTGAGTCATGCAACACACCACACCAGGGCCCATACCAGCCATGGAGGCCATGGGGCCCAGCAGCTACATCCAGCCCCTCTGCTTCAGCACAGCCATAGGCATCAGCTGGGGCCCCACCCCCTCAGCAGTGAGCCTGGCCTTCAGGGCAACTCCCTCCTTCACCAATGTGGGGTGGTTATCCAGGTTATGGCCCTCCAGCTCCCATGGCTCCTTGGAGTGGTTGGGGCCCACAGGCTCCTTGGGGTGGCCTGGTGGCACAGATGCTAAGGACTTACCATTTGGTGACATTGCTTTGCCTCTGGGTGATCACCTGTTTCCTGCCACCTGGGGAAAAATTTGGAAAGGAGATTTTGTTGATGTTTTTTCCCTCCTGTACTGGGAACTGGAGAAAAATAATAAGGAGCTTCTTGAGGAGAGGGAAATTGAAAAGGAGGAACGTGGATAGGACTTGGGCTAATTGGTTGTCTGGCCTTTTTATATATGTTGGGGTCATAGCTTGGGCTCAACCCTATTGGGCTGCATCTTTGATCCAATATATGGATATTATAAAGGCTACACTGGCTTTGTGGGTCCAAGCCTCACAGCAGTATGATGAAGAGTTTCGTATACGGGCTGCTCGATATCTCATGTTGCCATGGGACCAGGTGCACTCTCTGCTTTGGATACAGGTCATGTCACCTGCACGTCCAGTTAGTGGAGAGTGCTCCCACAGTGGTCACTTGGTACAATATGCCCAGTCTTCACTCAGTCCCTGTGAAGACATGGGGCAGGTAGTTCAACCCCGCCTGTTGTGTTGGGAGTTTGGGTCTAAGGGGGTCTGTAACAGGAAGGCTTGTCAATACAAGCATGAGTGCCCCCTGTGTGGCGGTTCCCATTTCCCTAGAGCCAGGCCGCAGCAGGGGCAAGAGAAGCAAGGAGGGGGCAGAGGCCACCAGTCTTTTGGTACAGGGCCCAGCCCCCTAAACCTGAAGGTCCTCAGGGCATGGTTGGCTAACTACCCCAACAGAGTCAATGCAAAGTATCTGTTAGAAGGCTTTCAATTGGGTTTTTGCATCCCATTTGAGGGTGCTAGGGCGCTTTCATGGCAAATAACCTTTGTTTGTTTTGGGGAATGGAAGAGGTAGTTAGGGACAAAATTTAAAAAGAAAGGGCAGAAGGTAGGGTTTGGGGTCCGTTCCCTACTCCTCTGGTTCTCAATTTGAAGGTTTCACCTTTGGGGGTCATGCCTAAAAAGGCACCAGGTGAGTTTTGTTTAATTCACCATCTCTCCTTCCCCAGAGGTGGGTCCGTTAATGATAGGATTCTGGATGACCTGTGCTCTGTTTGCTATACAACCTTTAACCAGGCGGTCCGCATTGTGCTATGTTGTGGTCCAGGTACAGAAATGGCCAAATGTGACATAAAGTCTGGCTTTCGCTTCCTCCCCATCCATCCAGAGGATTTTGAGTTGCTGGGTTTTTTTGTTCTGATGGCCTTTTTTACATGGATAGCGCCCTGCTGATGGGATGCTCCATGTCCTGTGCTGCCTTTGAGTGCTTTAGCTCCTTTTTGGAGTAGGCAGTGTGGGAGAGGTCTGGGCTCCTGGATGTTGCTCATTATCTGGATGGTTTTCTTTTTGTCAAATCGGTGGGTTTGGGCCACTGTGCACAGCTTCTTAATAACTTCTTATGCCTGGCTGCTGAATTGGGAGTTCCCCTTGTGCATGAAAAAGACAGAAAGTCCTGCATCCTGGCTGACCTTTCTGGGTGTCGAGCTTGATATGATTGCTCAGTTATCACTGTTTTCAAGGTCCCCAAGAACTTTGGTGCTGATCAGGGCTTTTACGCTATGATGCCTACAGCTTAACATTTTGTTTTTGACCAGACATGTGCCTGGGGTTGATAATGAGGTGGCTGATGCTCTCTCTCATAAACAGATGGAGAGGTTTCATCAGTTGGCCCCAGAAACTGATCTTCAGCCAGCAAGGATCCCCCAGGAGCTATAGCTGCTTGGAGGGCCAAGGCCCGCAGAGCTATAGGCCCGGTCATAGCCCCGAGCACAAGGAAGTCTTATAAGCACACAGTATGCCAGTTTGAGGATTTTAAATCAGAGGCAAGGTATCATGCAAGTTGGCCCCTATCGGTGGAGCAACTGCTCCACTATTGTGTGGAGCTAAAAGGTAAGGGGCTAACTGTATGTTCCATTAAGGGGTGCCTATCAGCACTGGCTTTTGCCAGCAAGTCATTTGGTTTTTGGGAAGAAACTAACGACTTTAGACTGCAGAAGATGCTTGAGGGCTGGAACAGGGAGACATTCCAGCCTGTGGATGATAGGCAGCCCATATCATCTGTGGTCCTTAAAGGGCTGAGATGGGCTTGGAGCAAGGTATGCATATCAGACTTTGAAGCTTGTCTATTTCACGCAGTAGCTTTAGTTACCTTCTTCAGGGCCCTCCAAGTTAGCAAGTTAGTTGCTCAGTCTTGCGATGATCTTTCTGGCAGGGCCTTAATGGTGTCTGACCTTAAGCTGGCCTCAGGTAGGGCACACATTATGGTGCGGTGCTCAAAAACCAACCAACAACAACAGGGCACAGTGCTCACCTTGGGTCCCTGTTTTGATCGTGAGCTTTTCCCAGTTTCTACCCTGTTAGGCTATTTGGCAGTTCGTGGTCAGGGTCTGCCACATGGATGGTGCTCTTTTAACAAAGCATTAGTTCTGGGCAGTGACCACACGTGCTCTGTCCAGCTTAGGTCTATCTGGGGTGAAGTTTGGCACCCATTCCTTCCAGATAGGGGTGGCCTCTATAGCTGCAGTGATGGGGTACTCATCTCAGGACATTCAACATTTGGGCAGATGGCATTCAGCCGCTTATAGGTCCTATGTTCATCCATTTGTTTCTTTGTAATTGTGTCAGTTGGGCTAACTGTTGTTTTCATTTTAGGTGTTATTGTCCCCACTGTGGCCACAGTTTTGTGTTTTGGACTGCTCATCATGCTCAGAGAACTTCAGTTGGATCTCAGCTCAGCCGATGGGCTAGTGTTGAATGGTAGTGGCACTGGGGCCTTCATTGGTCCGGTTTCATGCCTTTGTTGTTTCAGAATCCTTCTCACCTGTCACCCTATGTGCTACTTATTCACCTAAGGGGTGACAATCTGGGCATGGTGAAGGGCAAAGCCTTGGTTTTTCAGACTCTTGAGGATCTCTGGGACATACGGGCCAGGTGGCCCAATGTGTCTATAGTGTGGTCAGCAATGGTGCCATGTAGGGTTTGGTGTGATGCCTTGAACCTAATGGGGATCAGTCGTGCACACCATAAGGCTTTGTTGTTGTTGTTCAGTCGCACAGTCGAGTCCGACTCTTCGCGACCCCATGGACCAGATTACGCCAGGCCCTCCTGTCTTCCGCTGTCCGCTGAATAAGGCTTACAGGGATATTAAAAAAGCATTGGATGCCAGATTGGGCCGCTATTTACCACACCTTCTAATCCACCCTGACTGCCAGGACCTTTATCAGCATGATGGTGTGCATCTCTCTAAGAAGGGTAACGATATCTTCTTGGAGGAATTGCGGCAAGGGCTTTGTGAGGCCTGGAGCCTTTCAATGGGAGCATCAGCCTAAGCTGAGGCCTGACCTTGGCTGTGGCTGGAGCGGGGCTGGTGAGTGATATGCAGCTAGGGGTGTATAGGAAAAGACTTTCCTGATTCATTCCTGCTAGGGCCAAGTGGTCTAGCTGCTAACATCTCCTTGTGACTTTTGTCACCTGCAGCAGATGGCATGCCAGATGCCAAGCCTGATATCCATATACCAGGCACTTTGACACCTTTGCTGGGAAGAGTAGACATTCAGGCGTCTTCCCAAGCTGGGGGACACAGCTGTCCCAAACATTAACACATCAAAGCTACTCTGACATGGCTTCAGTCACATACGCAATGACTGTAACTGGATATTTGGGCATACCCCTTCAACCTCTCATAATTGGGTAAATGGCCATATTCAATTATGATGAGAAAGGGAGGGAGTTCTAATTACCCTGTGGGAAGAGGGACAGAGTTTTCTTGGAAAGAGAGCTCCTTTCTGAGAGACAGTTCTCCTTTGGATTACATACCTGCAACATGGAATTTTACTAGTGGGCAGCAAGCTGGACTTAACTGCCCACTGCAATCATGTGGCACATCTTCAAGATTCCCTGGCATCTCTGAATGACTGGTGACTATGAATATCTCTATGTATAGTTAGAGCTGAACAAGCTATAGATCTTATTTGTTTTCCTATCTCTGCAAGTCTTATGATATATGCATGCTTCTGTTTTGATTAAAGATAATATCTGATTAATATTATCTGAGTTTGTGTCCTGTGTTGCAACTCGACTTCTAAGCCTAAATCTTGTTGCCTGAGCCAGACTCAGCTGATGTGGCTACCACTAGATTAAATAGTTGTTTGCAGCTCTGGCATGGAGCTGGTAAACTTGCTAAGTCCTCTAGACCAGGCAGTAGTTTAGATCTCTGCTTCTGAGCCTTTGGTGAGGACCCTGATGTAAGAGATCTTGGTGGCAGTGACTACTGATAAGCCAGGAATGCGTGCAGACACACTCTTGGGTTGTTTAAGTGTTCCTGGAGCATATGGGATTTTGGTATCTCTCATTCCTGGACTGGCGTGAGGGAGAATTGAAGTCCTGTACATGCTGGCAGTATCAGGAATTGTGCCTTTTACCCCTGGATTGGGTTCTGAGAGGTTCAAAACCTGTACAAGGGGGACAACCAATTAACAACCCCTGCTTCGGGTAGGAGTCTGGCTGCTTGAGCCTTTGGGTTGCATGACCTGGGGAAAAGATAGCAGACTGCCTTTGGGAGTGCATGGGTTGATCAGCCACTTAAGTTCTATGGCTAAGCAGTTGGATCTCCAGGGCATTGCCTGTTGCATGCCTCACTGGTACAAGCCACAGATGCTGGCTTAAACTGGGGCATGTGGGCCCCCGTTATACGACCAGGGAGGGGTCAGATGACCCTTGGCCTGGTCTGTGCCACATGTCACCTTTGTGCTTTGTTGTTGGTTTCAATGTGTCTGACTCTTCATTCCAAATAGGGGGGCAAATTCTGCAGTGTTACCACTAATTTGAGTACTGGTGGAGCTTCATGATTTATGAAATTGTTCTAACTGCACATCTCATCCCAGATATTACATTTCTGGCAGCCTGTGGATTTGGTTCTAATCAGAATATGCTCTTGTGTCTGTTTTGCCAAATCTCTTAACATTTAAGTGTTCTTTCACTGCATATACTGTGGAAAACAGCTATAGGAAATAAAAGGGGAGAAAAGAAATCTGCAGTAAAACAGATGAAATACATTAAAAATACATACTCCTTCTCCAAGAGACAACAAAAAGGAAGTGTCATTTGAAAGAATGCATTGAAATAATGTTTTTTAACTGAAATTTTGGTATGTTACTGCATCAAATGTTCATTTAAATGCATTACGGAAAAAGGATCTCTTCCCTCCCACTCATATCACAGAAGACAATACTTAAGAAGATGATCTTCAGAAGCCTGTTCAATAACATTACCTCTTAAAAGGAATATCATTTAGAACAAAAAAGACACACTTTCAATCAGCTTCCTTCTGTTATTCTTTAATTACTCTGCACTTTCAACCCACCTGAATTTCTGAAGGAAATTAATGCACAAAAAAATGAATGAGCACATTAATGATTTGAAAAGGTACTTTGGGGGCATCTAAGTAAAATAGGATAGGTGAGTATAATGTTACCTTGTGTTATTTGTGCCTCATGACCCTAAGAAGTATCCAATATGACTGACCATTTCAAGTCCTATGGCAACGCTGTGGAAAAAAGATTACTCAGATTATATTCTGGGAATCTATTCATACCCCAAGCCAATTCCAGTATACCTTGTGGTAGAAATAGTCTCACAAAAGTCTCTTTGTGGTAACAGAAGTAATTGTTTTTCACAATATCCAAACATACAGAGTCTAAAAACAGATTTTCACATCAAGCAGAATTTGTCTTTTCACCCTCCTCTCCCATATTGAATAACACACATCTGCTCTGTTCTTTTACAAAACTAAATTTTCTCTTTTCAATTTGAAA
This sequence comes from Gekko gecko, assembly GCA_029375565.1. Classification (NCBI taxonomy): domain Eukaryota; kingdom Metazoa; phylum Chordata; class Lepidosauria; order Squamata; family Gekkonidae; genus Gekko; species Gekko gecko. The sequence goes on from JAPDNY010000004.1 coordinate 120,872,967, forward strand.
CCACAAAAACTATTTTAGGATTAAGATATTACAAAACTAAAATGAACTTAAATCTCACATCAGTAATTAGTTTTTTTTATCTGGGGTATTTTTGTGTTCCAATAGCATATCTCTCTGTGGTGAGGTAAATGTTCTTCTGGTTATCAGGAAGGACCATCAGGTTAGCAAGGAGGAGCTGGATGTCTCCAGATGCTTCCCATGTTATCAGTATTTTCAGGGGCGGGTATATGGTATATTTTGTAGCCCAACATATGTTTGGAGTAAAAAAAAAAAAGCACCCCAATGGGGAAAAATGATTTCTAGGATTTTTATATCCCTATGCCTTTTTGTTATATAATGAAAACTATAAGTGCTATATGGCTGTACTTTGAAGATGTTTATTAATGTACAGGCCCTGAAAGGGAGGAGTTATAGAACTGCTTATTTACATTCTGCCAAAAAATGTAACTGGGTTATTATATTTACCTCAGTCAATTGGTAGACATACAGTACAATCCTGCATGTATGCTCAGAAGTTAAGCCGTATTTAGTTCAATGGAACTTTTTTTCTAATAAGTGTGCTCACAAATGCAACCTTAATTACAATTAGGCACCTAAAGATTAATCAATTGTGTTCCACAAGTGATTTATGCTACTTTCTTCCATAGCAATAAATGACAACCAACACTCTAGCTACTGAGTATAATGTCTGATCTTGTTTACATAGGCCCATCCTGAGTTCTGTTTATTGGTCACTAGAATGAGATGAAGTACTGAAAACTGTCAGTTTGTTGATACAACACATACTGTTAGCTCAAATATCTGCTGGTCACACATAATGGCCTCCAGGAGCATACAGAGACAATAGGCAACTAATAGCTGATTCATATAGTGTAATGTATTGAAACCCGACCATGTGCAAGGCGAGTCTACATGCGGTCAGGTGAAACCTCCAAGCTTTGTTCCAGGAGACAATAGCTCAAATGGATTCTAGCCCACACCAATCAGAGGGCTAGGTTCCTGGTCAGGACCTATGGAACTCTCAGCCACTGTATATAGCCTATCACTGAGTGGGGGGGTGTTTTGGGAGTGGGTTCACAGAGCATATAAACCAGCCTGCAAGCCGGGGGTCTCTTGTCTTGTTCTGTACCTATAATAAAGTATGAGAGCTGAAATCCCTTGCCAATCTCAGTACTTTTCACTGGCGATGAAGATGGGATTCATCTTCGCATGAACAACGACCATGAGCATTGCATCATGCCCCAACGCTGAGGAGAACACCGTTTCATGCTCCGCTTCTCCGGTCACCGTGCACCACTCCTAGCACCATGCCTCATGCTTCGAAGCATTGTGCCCAGCCGCCCCCAGCTCCCTCCTGCCTTGTGGAGTTCCCAGGATGGCCGCAATGCACTGTAACCTTCAGTTTCACCCGGCCCGAACAGTGGGAGACATGGCTGGAGACCCTGGAAAACCACTTCATGTACCACAATGTGATGGATACCGATAAGAAAAAGGCCTTGCTCCTAAGCTCGTGTGGCATCGATGCTTTCTGTTTGCTGAAGGACCTGATTGTGCCCAGACAGACGAAGGAGGAAACCTACGAGGTATTGCTGAAGGCGTTTACCTATCACCTGGCTCCCAAACCAACCAAATTTGTGGAGCGCATGGATTTTTTTGCACATATCCAGGGCCCGGAAGAGCCGGCCTCTGACTTCCTGGTGGGACTCCGAAGAGCGGCCACGAGGTGTGCATTCCTTAGCCTGTCGGACACACTCTTGAACCAATTCCGGGTGGGCCTCCATGAGCTCAAGCTCTGCAGGAAGCTGACCAGCCATGATGACCTGAATATCGACAAGGCGTTAAGAGAGGCTGCCGCATCTGAGAAGTCTCATCAGGGCTGCCACACCAAAATGGTCCATCACACCAAAGCCGACCCTGTCTTGGACTTCTCCGATGGGGAGGAGGTACTGCAGGTCTGCCGCCCATCGCAACAACTGTCTCGTCCATCTGAAGCTGCCACAAGCAAACCATCATCTACTTCAGCATCCTGCGCCAGCAGTGAAAGCGACCACGAACACCGGACCTGCCATTTCCGGGATGTCATTTGCAGGACCTGCAACAAACAAGGCCACATTGCCTGGGTTTGCCGTTCCTGGGGTCACTGGCAGAAGACAGTGGTGCATCAGGAGTCTTTGGATCTACACACGCTCCCTCCCACCACCAGCCGCACCAGGTATGTAACCTGCCCCCCGATAGCCCCAACAAACTGCATGTAACGGTGTTGATTGAGGTGTCCCCCTGTAAAATGGAAGTGAACATGGGTTCCGCCTTTTCCATCATTTCTGCTGCCACACTGCATACACTATGCCCATGGGGGAGACCCCTCCTAGAGAAGCCACGTGGGTTGTCGTTGTGGGACTTTAATAAAAACCCTGTGGCTATCCAGGGCTGGGGCAGGTTCTGTGTGCAGTATAAGGACTTCAAGGGCTATCTAGATTTGCTGGTGGTGGAGGGCCAACTCATGAGCCTCTTGGGGCTTTCCTGTTTTGGGCCACTAGGGCTCATGGTCACAGGGGTAAATCAGGTCTGGTCACAGGACTTTGCCAGGGTCTGTGATGAATCCCGCTGGGTTTTTGACAGCATGTTGGGCCGCTACATGGGGCCCCCCATCTTGCTGGAGCTTGACCCGAGTGTCCGGCCCATTCGCATTAAGGCCCAGACTCCCCCGCTGGCGAGGAAGCCCAAAATCGAGGCTGAGCTTGACCGCCTCGTGGTGCAGGGGGTGATAGAACCCATCTCCCACGCTAGGTGGGAGACACCAATTGTTACCCCAGTAAAGCCAAACGGGGATGTCTGCATCTGCGTGGACTACTAATGCACCCTGAATAAGGTGCTCCAGGCCCACGCGTACCCCATCCCGGTGGTCAGTCATATCCTCGCTTCCTTGGCGGGTGCAAGTATTTTTGGAAAGTTGAACTTGGCGCAAGTCTATCAGCAGCTGCCGATTGATGCCATTACGACCGAAGCTCAAATGATTGTGACACATAGAGTGGCTTTTAGGGTCAATCGTTTGCAATTTGGGGTGAGCATGGCACCCGGAATATTCCAGTGTTTCATGGATTCTCTTCTCAAAGGAATTCCAGGGGTGCAGCCATTTCTACATAATGTGCTGATTGCGGCGCCAGATGCAGACTCCTTTGCCCACCATCTTCAGGCTGTGCTCTAGCGCTTTGACACCGCTGGGCTGAAGGTCAAATGTGAGAAGTGCCTCCTGGGTGTGCCGCAGGTGGAGATTTTGGGCTTTGTGGTGTATGCCCAGGGCATCCACCCCACAGACGACAAAATAAGGGTGATCACAGAAGCCCCTCAGCCCACATCCAAGTTGGAGCTGCAGGCTTTCCTTGGCCTGCTCAATTTCTATCACTCTTTCCTTCCCCTTAAGGCAGCGGTGGTGGAGCCTCTCCACCAGTTGCTGGACAAGAATGCTCCATGGATCTGGGGAGCTCCATGGATCTGGGGAGCCCATCGCTTTCCAGGCGGTCAAGGACTTATTGACTTCTAATGCTGTACTCTCCCATTTCAACAAGGCTCTACCAGTGATCCTTGCCTGCGATGCTTCACCCTATGGCATCGGGGAGGTCCTGGGCAGGAGGTCCCCATCATGTACTATTCCAGGACCTTGTCGCCAGCAGAGTGCAACTATGTGCAGATTGACAAGGAGGCCCTGGCGATTGTGGCAGGGGTGAAAAAGTTCCACCATTACCTGTATGGGCAGCCCTTCGTGGTATTGACGGGCCACAAACCCCTTCTTGGCCTGCTGGGCCACGATCACCAGACACCCCAGATGGTCTCTCCCTGGGTGCTCCAGTGGTCTATTTTTTTAGCGGATTACTCCTACTCACTCATCCACTGGCCTGGGAAGGCCGTGGGACACGCGGACGCCCTCAGTCACCTTCCCCTGCCCGCATTGGTGGCTGACCCCATTCTGGTGCACTAGGTGGCACTGCTTGAGGCTCTTCCCGACTGGCTGCTCCACGTCCAGGAGATTGCTCGCCTCACCACCAAGGATTGCGTCTTCTGTCGGGTCCTGGACTGGGTGGTGAGGGGTTGGCTGGTGGCCAGTGGGGGCTCTGACTTCACGCCATTTTCCTCCCAGGAGGATGAGCTGTCAGCATATAAGGGCTGCCTGATGTGGGGAGGTTGGGTCGTAATCCCATCCACGCCTGGGAATCCTCCCACCATCCTTGGTCCCATCTACATTTAGACTTTGTGGGACCTTTCCAGGGGCAACTGTTTTTCATCCTAGTAGATGCCTACAGTTAGTGGCTGGAGGTGGTACCTGTGCACTCCACTTCCTCAAAGGTGGCCATTCGAGTGATGTGGAGGATTTTCAGCATGCAAGGCATCCTCGACATGCTGGTCACGGACGATGGCATGGCATTCACATCCTCCAAATTCCAGGCCTTCACCCAGTACTACGGGATCTGACATGTCCGCTTGGCCCCATTTCATCTGGCCACCAACGGCCAAGCTGAGCACATGGTGAGGACCACCAAGGACATGCTCTGCCAGATGGACGGTCAGGACCGGGACTATAAATTGGCCGCTTTCCTCTTCAGCCAGCAGACAATGCCGCACACCACAACAGGATGCAGTCCCACCAAGCTCCTCCTAGAGCACCACTTGATGACACGACTAGACTACCTGCATCCTGACTGTGCCCCCCTGCAGGAACCAGACACCAAGACACAAGAGGCAGCCAGAGGATTCTTCCCAGAAGACCCTGTGTACACCCACAACTATGCCTGCCCCCCCCCCCGGATCCTGGCAAGGGTTGTGCAAGTAATGGGGCCTACAAAGTCTCTGCGGAGGATGGCCAGCTGCTTCAGTGCCACATCCATCAGCTTCACCAGCAAGTTCTCCCTCTCAATCCAGAGGACTTCATGGACACAGACGGCCCCAAGGCAACAGACACTGCCCAACCATGGACGACAGCCGGTCCTGCAGATGAGGCACCTAGTCTACTACCCAGCCAGCAGAAAGTGCATGCCCCCTGAGCGAGGCACTGCCACCCGGGCCCTCTCCACCAATGCCGACAAGCCCTCAGCCTAGGGCCCCAGCCCCAGCCATGACGCCTGAGCTCCACCATTCTGGCCGGGAATGGAAGGCACCCGTGTACCTCAAAGACTTTGTGTGTGGTTGTGTACAGACTATGGGAGGAGGGGTGTAGTGTATTGAAACCTGCCCACATGTGAGGTGAGTCTACATGTAGTCAGGTGAAAACTCCAAGCTTCATTCCAGGAGACAATAGCTCCTGGGCTAGGTTCCGGGACCTATGGAACTCTTGGCCACTGTATATAGCCTATCACTGAGTGGAGGGGTGTTTTGGGAGTGGGTTCACAGAGCATATAAACTGGCCTGCGAGCCGGGGGTCTCTTTTCTTGTTCTGAACCTTTAATAAAGTATGAAAGCTGAAATCCCTTGCCAATCTCAGTACTTTTCATATAGATAACTATGTTGTATGAGCATTTTCTGGCAACAGTGGTGGTCTCACATAATCCTAAAGGCAGTAGCATGGGAACCATCAGGTAGAAAGCACATGACACAGTAGTGTTTCAGAGTTTTGAAAAGGGGCTATAAAGTGTAGACTAGTATCCCTAAAGACTAAGTAGACATCTCCATCAATTTAGCGCTTGAGCTGGTTTAGTATCTGTGTATTCCTCTTTCAGAACTCTTGGTTCTGGGCACATAATTTGATTTGACCAAGTGAAAAGTTTCTCAACCTCTAGAGAAAATTTTCTTTTTGATTTTATAGATCTTTACACTTCAAACCTGATCATGTAAAGAAACATAAAACCCAGGAGTATCTTGACATGTGTAAGTTTCATTTAATTGAAACAGAATGTGCCATTTTATTGCCTCTCCTTAAAAACTGCTTTGTTTGTATTCTTGAAATTTGCCAAATGTCCTTACAATCAGATCTCCATGATTGAAGCCATTACTATTCAAGAGCTTTCCCTGTTTCTCTAGAAGCAATCTGCCACTTCATCAAAACAAAAGAACACTAGATATGAGGCAACTTCTCTTGAGCTATCGTTTATAAATAGCATTTCCCTCAACAGTATGAATTCTGAGGCAGATGGACTAAAGTTGAAATGCCGTCTTAAGGGAGCCCTATTGAGAATTTGCCTGGCATTCACTTCACCCAAATCTATTACACAGGTTAGCTGACTTTATGGTTGTTTTCATTTCAACCTAGAAAACCTGTCCTTTTGTTCTAACCTCTTTTTAGACAGTGATAATGAGGTATAAAAAAATTAAAAGCACCAACATGATTAAATACACACGAATAATTCATCTGACTATAGCATTTAGTAAAAGATACTCAACCAGTAATAATTTAATTGATTGCATTTTTAAAATTTCAGAATTCTTGTGAGCATTTGCTATTTCCATGTATTAACATCATAAAAATGGAAGTAAATACTACATTTGCTATAATTTATCTCCACAAGATTCTTCCTTAGTTGTTCAGCGTTTGTCTGAGAGTGTTAATAGTCTGGTAGGGAATGTTCATGTTTACTGTGATCTTGAAGAGACAGACTCATTAAAGATGATCACCAGGCCCTCATCACAGAGAAAATATTGCAGCTTTGCTCCCACATCCCGGATTGAAGCCATGAGACAGCAATGCATGAGTCAAAATTGATTTTTAAAAAATAAATGTCTGATCTACAGAAGCTATTTAAACACACCTCTCTATCTAGTGTGGGTTACTAGAGCCTGGCTCTAAATTCAGCCTGCCATTATAGCAAGGCCTTGCTTTTGTTTACCTGCACACTAATCAGTGACTAAAAATGCAAAGTCTCATCTTCCTTCTACCTGCTGTAGAGCAATTAGGATTTAGTTGATGGTGACCAGGACCAAAAGAGTACTCTCATCAAACCCTCTGGCTATAACAGACAATGACTGGCTTTTTACTCTGAGATGTTTCAGAGCACTCTCCAGCTTTACCTATCTATATATTACAGCAACCAATGCTGTTCCCACCGAGTAAGTATGCCAATACATAAGTATCAAACCAATATGAACTAAATTACCCTAGATCAAAACACGATGAAACAGGTGAAAAGGGTCTTTCCATTAATGTTAGGTTGATGAAAGCCCTCATAATTTGTCTCCAGAGCAACCCGCTCAAACCATATTAACTTTATGAGGTTAGGAAGCTGAGTAGTCACCAGCCAACAAGCTTGAAGAAGAGAAGCAAGGTGGCTTTGCATAGTGTCACCCTGTCCCTCTTGGACCCAAGGTATTCAAGGTGCTGAACTGCCAACTAATCCGCACTGAGCATTCTGTACTCCTTCCTTCCTTCCCTTCCTTCTCCTTCCTTCCTTCCTTCCTTCCTTCCTTCCTTCCTTCCTTCTCTGGGATGGGAAATTGCCTTCCTACCAGCCAGGCAGAGCTGATAGCCATTGCTACAAATCAAGGTCCAAGGGTATGGTTGGAGGACATAATGATTTTAAGCAGGTTTGAGTTTGTTCAGTGAAAATCCAGGGAATCAATGGCACTATTACCATTGTTATATTTAGCTTCAATTGGTTTTCCTAGAACCACTCAACCATCCATCATAGTGAAAACTGAGGGAAAGAAATCTGCCAAATTTTAACATATATCAATGCAAACAAAAAGATTTTGTGAAAGATATAAACTGGCGAGATCCAAGCAGTGATGCTGACATCTATCAGATGAAGATACGCTCTTCCCTCACTACACATTTAAAGACATACAAATTTATGAGAAAAGGGGGTGTGAAATCAGAAAAAAGTGAATTAAGCACTGAACTCAGTAGGATTTACTTTTCTTATAATCCCTGTCAGCATGACAAACTATAGAGACAGAGAGATATTGGAAAAGGGATGAAAATAACTCACTGATATTTAGAGCAATAAACATAGTAGGAAAAAGCCTGTCTAGGAATCCTGCTTTAACCATTTACCTACATGAGCAACATAGGAAGTGGTCTCTTTGCTACAGGAGAGTACTCACTATGATTCCCAATCAAATGGTTAAAGTGAGTGATATGACTTCTCAGAGAGGCTTCTAGGCATTTCTGAAGGCCCAGGATTGAATCAATCAGCTCAGTCCACCTTCTGGGTCATTTCTTGCTCTTGCATGAGAACAAAATTAGTCAGGTGGACTGCCTGGTTTCTCGAGCTTCTGAAGCAGCCCAAGACCTAGGAATTTTATATGAATTTTGTCCCCTACTCTCAGTGGCCATGGATTCCTCTACCCTCAGTGGCCATGGATTCAAGATGTAACACCCCATGGGCCAAACACATGTTTCTGGTGCTACACAACTTATAAAGTGTGGGTTGGATCCAGCTAGCTCGCCCCCATTCAATTCCCCTTACTTATTACAGCCCCCATTCCACATGGCATTTAAATATGTAGGTCCCACAACCCTTAGCATTGTCCTTTTTGGTGTTCAGTGGGGACCCCTTCCTTTGTTTTTCATCAGCAGCACTGGAATCCAATCCAATATTTAGACAGACTGCTCTACAATCACTATAGTTGAACCTGTACTTAAGTTGTGTTAATATTGAATCTATAGCCCAATCTGTACATTAAAAAAATCTGAATACTTTTATTCTTGACATTGTTTGAATTAATGGCTTTGTTTTTATTTTGTTGTAATGAACATTTTAATTCATGCATAATTCCTAGATGATAGCTTAAAGCTCCTTTCTGCAAAGTTTTCTGGACAGCTGAAAACAATTTTGACCTGTATTTCAATTTTGGTGTGATAGTGTTCCTGTTGTTAGCAAGGAATACACTAAACCTTCCAGGATAGATGGTTCATTAGCACATTCATATGCAAAATGGACAGCTTCCATTTTTAAAGAAGTTAATTAACATGTAAATGAGAGTAGCTCACTCCCTCACGGAATAGCTAAACTATATAATGTACTTGCAAGGAGCAGAGGAGGCATATAACAGAAATAGGCATAATAAGATATCAGAATGATTCCAAATTGAACAGTGAAGGCATTGATCATATATAATGCATACTTTTATTTGTGGACAACACATTCTTTATTTTAGAATGCATACTTTCATCACAATTTAGAGATTTACAGCATTTAAAGGTTTAACTTCCCCTAGACTAATTCTATAGCATCATCCTTGGAACAGTACAAGGACTTTGCCATATAGCAAAACCAAATTATAATGTGTTACCAGAAGAGCGCAGGTAACACTGGTGTGGAGCATTCCCCAAAACATACATGAAGTCAGTATATATTTAGGCTATACCTGCAATATTTAAGCAGCAGCACCGTTGTATGAAAAATCCAAGGTGCCTGGGTTAGTAAAACCCTTACCCTGCCATTTCTTAGTTTTAGTGGAGCTTGTTTAGATGGTCCCAGAGACCAGCCCTGTCAAAGACAGTGTGTTCAATACCTAAGGAGATGATCCCCAAAAGGACCCAAGATCATGATCCTAGACTTAACTTCATAGCAGTAGCAAGGACTCTGTAATATGTAATATAGGCTGTATCAACAGAAGTATTAGTGTCCAGATCATGCAAAGGGATGGTATCGCTTTACTCTGCTCTGGTTAGACTTCATCTAGAGTACTGTGTTCAGTTTTGGGCATCACATTTTAGACAAGCTGCAATGTGTCCAGAGGAGGGCAATGAAGACGGTGAGGGGTCTGGAGACAAAGTTCTATGAGGAAAGGTTGAAGGAGCTGTGTATGTTTTGCCTGGAGGGGAGATGACTGAGAGGTCATAGGATAATCATCTTCAAATACTTCAAGGGCTGTCATATAGAGGATGGTGCAGAGTTGTTTTCTGTTGCCCCAGAAAGTTGGACCAGAACCAACGGATTGAAATTGAATCAGAAGAGTTTTCAGCTAAACATTAGGAAGAACTTCCAGACAATTCCTCAGTGGAACAGGCTTCCTCAGGAGGTGGTGGGCTCTCCTTCTTTGGAGGTTTTCAAACAGAGGCTAGATAGCCATCTGACAGCAAAGGTGATTCTGTGAACTTAGGCAGATCATGAGAGGGTGGGCAGGAAGGGCTGCATCAGTACTTAGTTCTCTTACATGCCCAGGGAAATGCCGATCACCACTTTGGGGTCAGGAAGCAATGTTTCTCCAAGCCAGTTTGTCTGGAGATCCTGGAGGGTTTTTGTCATCTTCTCGGTGTGGAACAGCAGTCACTGCAAGTTTGCAGGGGGAGGTATTTGTGAATTTCCTGCCTTGTGTAGGGGGTTGGAATAGATGACCCTGGAGGTCTCTTCCAACTCTATGATTCTATGTCTTCAGGTGAGTGAGCCAGTGCTTGCTGTTACTTACTCCCTCTACCCCTCTTCAGTCCACCATTTGCAATTTATAATGGGTTTACATTTATAATGGAAACTTTCACTTCAACTATTGAAAATATAGCAATGAATTATCAAATGAAGGCACTAAAAATGAAGATTCCCGGAAAAAAATAGTGTTTCCCCCCTGTGGTAAGAAATTTTAGAAATATAGAAGGTTTGGGTTTTGAAATGAACCAAATAGTTTATAAAATCCACGTATCTGTCTCTGTCTTTGCTAGCAAAAACAGCAAACAGGCTTTACTGAACCAGACCCCATTATTCTTTTGCAAACCCTTTGTTCCAGGCAAAGCACCCCTCTCTATCATGTACAAGGCTCACACATTCCATTCCCAGGATCTGAATCAATGTAAATTTCCACAGATGTGAGACCCACAATAAACGTGAGACCCACATAGCAATAAAATGCATCTGGCAGGAAAAGCCATTTGGGCAGTGACAGACTCCAATCCATCTGATACAGGTGTAAAGTACTGGGTTTCGGGCCTCATGACTCGGACGACGACATAAGAGAAGACGCGTTTATTCGTACTTCACACAAGACAAGAACAAACAGTAACGGCCGGAGGCCAATTATATACAGTTAGGGGGGAACGGCCCCATATTCCTATTGGCGGGTTTGAATCGCCCGCCAATGCTGCCATTGGTTCTCTACTGGCGAGCTCAGGAACCTAGTCCCTATTGTTCTCAGAGAGCGAAGCTTGGCTGTATTTTGCCAGCTCTGCCTTCTGATCCCAGGACACAACACCCCTCCCCCCATAGTTCGTCTCCTATCAGGTGACGTAGTCTTTTAAGTATGCTGGTGCCCTCCGTTCCCTTAGTGATCGTCGGGGGGCCGGTACCGGACTGGCGGGGCCCCCATCGTGTGGTCCTCCCGCACAAGGAGCTTGGATCTCCGGTAGTAGCTGTGGTGGTGACGGTGGCGGCTGTAATGGCGGCGGAAGCGGCGGCGGCGGTTCAGCTGTCTCTGGGACCCCCTCCGGACTCCGTGGTCTTTCAGGCGCTGGCTCCGCTGGCGGTGCCTGCAGCCGATTGGATGCTGGGGCGGCTGCGGCGTTTCCTGGTAACGGGGCCTGGATCCCTGTGTCGGGGTCTTGCCACCTCCGGAGCTGGTCCATGTGTTTACGGAGGACCCTGTCCCCATCTGCTAGGACCTCGTATGACACTGGCCCGGTAGGTTTTAGGATGCGCCCGGCCAACCACTGAGGCCCCGCCCCGTAATTCCGGAAGTAGACAGGTTCCCCCGGGAGGAAGCTTTGGGGTGCCTCCCGGGTTTCGACCAGCTTTCTCTCTGGGGCTCGGTCCGGGTGGAGCCTGTCTAACAAAGTCGTGGGGCGGCGGCCCATCAATAGTTCTGTGGGGCAATGCCCGGAGATGGGGTTTGGGGTGGTGCGGTGTGTTACGAGGAAGCGGGCCAGCCGGAACTCCCAATCCCCCTCCGTTATGCGGCTCAGGGCTTCTTTGGCGGTGCGTACCGTACTCTCCGCCTGTCCATTTGTTGCCGGGTGGAAGGGCACTGATCGTATGTGCCTGATTAGGTTCCTTGTGAGGAACGCTTGAAACTCAGCAGATGTGAACGCTGCCCCGTTGTCCGACACGATTGTGTCTGGCAACCCGTGCGTAGCGAATATTTTCCGCAGGGCCCTTATTGCCGCTTTGGCAGAGGTGGTAGACACTGGGCTTATTTCCACCCACTTCGAGTAGGAGTCTACCGTCACCATGAACTGAAGCCCCTGAAACGGCCCGGCAAAATCTACGTGTAGGCGTGACCACGGCTTGTGGGTAGACTCCCAGCTTTGGGTTGGCGCTCTTGGGGGATTGGGGCGGACTTCCTGACACCGTGTGCACCCTCAGACCCAGGTTTCAATTTCTGCGTCCATCCCGGGCCACCACACGTAGCTCCTTGCCAGAGTTTTCATTCGTACAATGCCGGGGTGGGCCTCGTGCAGCGTTTCTAGAACCCCTTGTCTCATGGGCCCCGGGATGACCACCCTGTCCCCCCATAGTAAGCACCCTTTCAAGGCGGATAACTCTTCCCTCCTGGCTTTGTATGCCGTGAACTCTGGCCCTGTCTGTTCCGCTGGCCATCCCCTCACCACCCAGGTTAGGACCCGGGAGAGAATGGGATCTCGGGACGTGCGGGCAGCCATGTCTGCAGCCTGATGGGGGGGGTTGGGCAGCTCCTCCATTAACAATACTGCGGGAGCTGGGGCCGGATCTTCCCCTGTATGCGGCAGCGGCAGGCGGCTCAAAGCGTCGGCATGACCCAGCGCCTTGCCCGGCCGATGCTCCAACCGGTACTGGTAGCCCGCTAAAAACAAGGACCAGCGCAACACCCGGGGCGACAGTACCTGTGGCGTTTGTTTGTCCGCCGCGAACAGTCCCAAGAGCGGCTTATGATCGGTTACGAGCGTGAAGGGCCGCCCGTACACAAAGTTGTGAAACTTTTTAACCCCCGCCACCAGTGCCAAGCCCTCCCGGTCAATTTGTGCATAGTTCCGCTCCGCGGGGGACAGCATGCGGGAGTAGTAAGCCACCGGGACTTCCCTCCCATCTGGTAGCTTGTGGGCCAAGACCACCCCGACCCCATACGGTGATGCGTCGCACGCAAGGATTACCGGGAGCTTTTCATCAAAGTGAGCGAGTACAGCGTTAGAAATCAAGAGTACTTTAACCCCCCGAAACGCCGCCTCCTCCCTCGCTCCCCATGCCCAAGGTGTCGCCTTATTCAGCAGCCTGTGCAGGGGTTCGGCCACGGCAGCTTTGTGTGGGAGAAAGGCGTGGTAAAAGTTCAGGAGGCCTAAGAACGCCTGGAGCTCTGCCTTGGACTTCGGGGCGGGGGCCTCCACGATGGCCTTCACCTTGTCCCTCGCCGGATGCAGGCCTGTTGCGTCTACCCGGTACCCCAAGAACTCCACCTCCGGCACCCCGAGGAGGCACTTTTCCCGCTTCACTTTCAGCCTCGCGGCTTGGAAGCGTCCCAGTACAGTTCGGAGGCGGGCGGCGAAGCTTTCAGGGGTGGTCGCGGCGATGAGGACGTCGTCGAAGAACGGCATCACTCCAGGGATCCCTTTTAACAAATCGTCCATGAGATTTTGGAAGATCCCTGGGGCCACACTGACCCCGAACTGCAGCCGCTTCACCCTGAAGGCCCCCCGGTGGGTCACTATGGTTTGCGCCTCGGCAGTGGCCTCATCCACCGGGAGTTGCTGGTACGCCTGCGCAAGATCCAGCTTTCCAAATATGCTGACCACGGGTACGGGGTATGCGTGCGCCTGAAGTGCCTGGTTAATGGTGCACTTATAATCCGCGCAGATGCGGATTTCCCCGTTTGGCTTTATGGGTGTCACAATCGGGGTCTCCCATCGAGCGTTCGGGACGGGCTCTAGGACTCCCTGGGCCACTAACCGGTCCAGTTCGGCCTCTATTTTAGGGCGGAGGGCCAGGGGCACGGTGCGGAAGCGCCGTCAGATGGGCGTCACTGTGGGGTCTAAGTGGAGCGACACCGGGGGCCCTTTATAACACCCCAGTTTCCCGTCAAAGACCTCAGGGAATTCCTTGCACACCGCCCCCAGTCACGCATCCCGCACTTATTCACTCCCCCAATCGTGATGCCTAGGGCCTCGAACCACACCCGCCCCAGGAGACTCACGAGATTTCCCTCCACCACCACCAAGTCCAAGTTCCCCTCAAAGTCTCGGTACTGCACTCAGAAAGTGCCGACTCCCCGGATGGGGACAGGGTTCTTTTGAAAGTCCACCAAGCTTAGTGGCGATGGACGTAGAGGGGTCCCCTAACGGGCAAAGTCTTTTTAAAGTGTCCATGGAAATGATGGACGCCGCCGATCCCGAGTCCACTTCCATGCAACAGGGGGACCCCTCGATCCGCACGGTTACTTGGATCTTCGGGGTAGAGGAGAGGTTGGGGTTGGGGAGGCGAAGTACCTGCAGCGGTTGGTCGGTGAGATGGTACAACTCGGCGACCTCTTCCGTCGTCTCGTAGGCGGTGGATGATGCGCGGTGCGGTGGGACCGACGGTCTCGAATTCCGGGGGCCCTTGGACCGGCAGACCCGTGCGAGGTGTCCCTGCTTCCCGCACCCGTGACAGACAGCATCCCGGAACTTGCAGGATTTCCTTCCGTGGCCTTCCCCGCAGCTGGCACAGACGGTCCGGTTGCCGGAAGGCTTGGCTGGCTCCCTGTTGGCCTGCTGGAACGGTGCCGGCCGGCGGTGTTGGGGTCTGAGGGCGAAGACCTCTTTGGTATCTGAGTTCCCGGGGCTGGGACTCCTCCCGACCACATGGGCGGCTGCGGCCGGGCGTTCCCCTTCAGCGGCCTCGTGGGCTGTTGCGGCGTCGATGGCCTCGTCCAGGGAGAGCCTCCGGTAGCCAATCAACTTGCGCCGCAGCTTGGAGTCCGCCAGGCCCCACACGAACTGCGTCAGCAAGTTGTCTTCCACCTTCGGGAATCCGCGGTCCACCGCGAGCACCCTCAGCGCGGCCAGGAAGGTGGCAACGGATTCCCCTTGGGCCTGGACTCGCCTCTGGAACTCCATCCTCTTGGCCAGGAAGGTCAGCCGGGGGCTGAAGTACGCGTTGAGGACGTCCAGGATCTCCCCAAACGAGCTTTCCAAGGCCGTGCGGGGCACCAAGAGGCTCTTGGCGAGGCGGACGGTTTGGGTGCCGCACGCGTTCAGCAGGAGCGATCGTTTCTTGTCTGGGTGGCGGATCTCGTTGAGCTCCAAATACCTGATGAGCTGGTCGACCCATGCGTCCCAGGTTTCTGGCTGCGATGGATCGAAGCGCTCGAGTGTTATGTGAGAGGCGGCCATGGCTCTGTCTGGGAAGGCGTGCGCCGGGGCGAGCGGTGCGGTGCTGCTCTCGGGGTCAGCGATGCGATGCTCGGCGAGCGGTGCGGTGCTGCTCTCGGGGTCAGCGATGCGATGCTCGGCGGTGTCCTTTTCGTCGCTCATGGAGTCACGGAAGGCGTTGAAATCCCACCTTCGTCGCCACTGTAAAGTACTGGGTTTTGGGCCTCATGACTCGGACGACGACATAAGAGAAGACGCGTTTATTCGTACTTCACACAAGACAAGAACAAACAGTAACGGCCGGAGGCCAACTATATACAGTTAGGGGGGAACGGCCCCATATTCCTATTGGCGGGTTTGAATCGCCCGCCAATGCTGCCATTGGTTCTCTACTGGCAAGCTCAGGAACCTAGTCCCTATTGTTCTCAGAGAGCGGCTTGGCTGTATTTTGCCAGCTCTGCCTTCTGATCCCAGGACACAACACAGGGATTCACACCTCCACTTCCATCCCAGAGATAACATCAAAGAAGAGTTTATCTTCAATGCTGGGAACACCAGGAAAAAAAAATAACACTGTTTTGATCCTGTAAACAAAAGGTAACTTTTGTAGTGTGAGACTCAAGGAAGCAATTTCCTCGCAAATAATCCCAACTTCAAGATTTCAGTTTACAACTGTAATTTGATTATTGGGGACCTCTTTGATCATTTAATATAAATGCTAGGCAGTTCCAGCAGGCCTTCGCTGACTCTTGAAGGAATCTTACTCTCTGGAGACTTTTAGGAGCTCAGCCCAGAAGGCCTTTCATTTTCTGCATGCTTTGGGGAGGTAAAACTTTGCTTGTATGTTTATTTTCTGTGTAAACCTTTGCTTGCATGTTTATTTTCTGTGGTTTTCACTATCAATATTTAGGAAATAGGATTGTACTGTGTTGGCAGCTGGTATAGCGTCTTGCTAACCACCTCGCCTGGTAAACCTTTGGATGTTTTCTTAATAAAGATAAGTTTTATTTTTAGAAGAGACCTTTTGCTAAGAGTGTCTCTGCCAGCGTTTAGGGGATTCCTAGCTTGCACCTATTGCCTTTGGTAAGGAGGCCACACTCAGGGAACAGACGAACCAAAGGAGAGAGTGTGGGTGGCACGGGTGAACACAGTCACAAGACATGTACAGCCACATTATTCTCACTACACGCCCCCCAATTTGCCCCCAAAGGAATATATATGTGTGTAGGGAGTACTGAAGCATATTCAGGATGCAGCCTTTGAAACCTCTCTGTCAATTATAAAAACTCTGGCTTCATGTATCTAAATTGAAACCTTCCTTCTGCCTTCTGAGCTATTCTTTGTGTACACTTTTAATTGTAAATAGATAGATGACTGAGAACCATTGGCAGGAAGGAGTCAGAGAAGTCAAGAGGTATCACTGTTCTGGACTAGGGATCTACATTTGAGCATGAATAAATAAGAATGGTGTATTTGTTGATATAATTATTATGACAACCACTAATGTTTGCAAATCTTTGGATCTGGGTAGTTATTGTGGCACCTGGCTGCCTAGTTTAGAATTTATGTAGGTCAGAGGGAACCAAAAAGAGAATGGCTGAAGAGATACATAACCTACATATTTGTGAATTGTCTGAATGCATGGGAAGGTAGAGTGAGTACAAGCCTTTTAGCCCTGCCCCTGGGCCTGTGTGATTGCTGCTTCATGGACACTGCCCCCTCTCTGGTTTTGATAGCATATAGAAAGTAGTGTTGCCAGTCATGGGGAGGCAGATTAAGTGTGGACTCTTCTTCCATGCGTTCTCACTGTGTAGATCACCCAGCAATTGCTCAGAGGTGGGGGGGAAGGCCGGTGCACTGATGCCTGTAGGAAGAGGTTGAAATGTGTCTTAGAACAACACATGCATCTGTGGGGATGGGCAATAAAAGTTCAAATGATACATCCCAGAAAGAGAGAAGCAGGTTTAGGGTTATCTGTTGGCTAACCAAAGGAAATGGAAACCCAGTTTTATTTTCCCATTTGGTCAAACTGTCAGAGGAGCTAAGATTGATCAGTTTTAACTGGCATCCTAAAATCCTTTTGTGAGCCCAGGGGCAAAGAGGGGGAGGATGTACAGATGACCCAATAAACAGCCAGACCATAGTGATTGGGGTAAAACAGGCCACAGCTTTTATTGATTACACCACAGGAGTATTGGTGCTGCATGGGGATAAATCCTGATTCAGGCAACTCGCTTGCTGCCTGATGAACCCTGCACCTGAAGCCCACCTGCTGGAACAGGACTGAGGCCCAAGTGGTCACTGCCTTAATAGGGGGCAGGCAGGCAGGTAAAGCCTGCCAGCCCACCCATGGTCCTGCCCTGGATATGCATCCCGCTTGCTGGAGCAGATTGCCACTGCCAAACCCCACCCCCAGGCCAGACCATGTGGCCTTCCAGACAATGGGCACACTGGATGGCCATGGTGCTCCCTCCTCCAGCCCCAGAGCCCATAAAGCGGCATTGGGGTAAATTTCAGCCACATCATTCAAACTTTTGAGGTTTGTATAGAAACCAGTATTACATCTTCCAGGGTTTTTTTGCTTCATTTTCTGCCTCTAGTCACCTGTCTTTTGATTGGTTGCCAATTACCTGTGTTTATTAGGATTTATGGTTAGTTATTAACAATCTATTATCTGGTTAGAAGCTCACCTATGCAGCCCGACTGTTATTCCATCCAAACCAAACTCATCCTGGTGTTGATGGTACAGCACCAGCTGAACACAAAGGCAGGAGGAAGGGGAGAAACCTCTCATAGCTTTAGCTCTCTCACATATACACAAACACACCCTGATCCTCCTGGGGATGAAGGGTGCTGGTGATGGGCAGGGTTCCCCACTGTTCCAAGGAAAGTTTGCTGGGTGATCTTGGAGAGTCACTTACTTTCAGCTTAGCCTATTTCACAGGGTTATTGTGAGGATAAAATGGAGCATAGGAAACTGATGTGAGCTGCTTTGGGTCACTATTGGAGAGAGAGGCAGGATATAAATGAAGGAAATAAAGCAAAATAAAAATGTAAAGCAAGGAAGTCAGTAAATTGCAAGCCTGAATCAACAATGGCTATACAGACACCCATGATGTTGAATGACACTTTCTGTACCAATGACCACTGACACAAAATACCGTTTGTTTTAAACTGATGTCATCATTGTGATGCAGTGGGATGATTAACTTGAGAAAGAATGAGCATTGCAAACAAATTACATTTTTGAACAATTGTTTTTCGAACATTTAACCATCCCATCTTGCTGCAATGAAGCTGGAAGGGAGCTAAGCTATTTTCTCCTTCAGAGAAGGGAGAAGATAAGTGGGTGCTGAGCTTCCATCCTTGCCCCTCCCATAATTTTATTATGATTATTTACTTCTACATGCTCAATTGTAAAACCAGTTCTAGCACAAGAGTTTCCTGCCAAGTTCTGTGGATGCTCAGCTCATAGAAATGTTTATAGTACCCCAGCTGCTAAAATCAATACTGGTGAAACTTTACCACAAAACGTATATTGCTTAATTAAAGATATCATTTACTGTACTGCATTGCACTTGTTTAGTCTATTTCTGGTATTTCTATAATTAAGTCAGGGAGCCCTGTAAATTCCAATGCATAGTCACATAACGCAGCATGAGAAAGGTTGGCTTTATAATGACACTGATAGTACACTACAACCTATTCCCTTGACTGTATAAATAAGCTGGTATATGTCTCCTTTCCAACTCTACAAACAAGAACTGATCTCAGTGTAGCTGTAAAATAAGTTGCTCATAAAATCATAACATTATTGGGGGGCAAGAAAATAAGCTACATCTAGGTTTCCTGTTTATTTTGTTTTCTAATTTCACATTCTGAGGGAGTTTAGCAGGTATTAAATATTTTATTAGATAAGAAAAAAAATAATTTATTTCATTGGAGTTTAGACAAGCATGATTTTTATCGGCCTGGGATTTGTACGCGGCCTTAGCCTGATCCAAAGTCTTCTGGCTAATAGGCCAAGAGTCCTGGAGAGTTCACCACCACGTCTGCATGTCGCCTTCCAGTGTCCCGGGGTCATCCCCGAGAACTGGCAATGGGTTCCCCTTGTAGCCAACCGCTGCTTTAAAAGGGGAGAGTCCTGTGGACAAGTGGACTGAATTGTTGTACCCATACTCAGCATAAGGGAGTAAGTCCACCCAGTCATCCTGTCTATAGTTAGTGAAGCAGCGGAGAAATTGTTCCAGGATTTGATTAACCCTCTCAGTTTGCCCGTCAGTCTCTGGGTAGTAAGTGCTGCTGAGCCCAGGGTTCACACCTAGTAGTTCCATGAGCCTCCCCCCCAGAAACGAGCCATGAACTGAGAACCTCTGTCAGAGATCACTTTCAATGTCAGGGAATGCAATTTAACAATGTGGTTCATAAACAATTTGGCAAGCGCCTTGGCTCAGGGCAATTGCCGGAATGGTATAAAGTGGGCTTGTTTGGAAAGCAAATCGACCACCACCCACACAACTGTCTTCCCTAGGCAGCAGGTCAGTAACGAAGTCCATGGAAATAACCTCCCATGGTCTGTTGGGGGTGTTCAGTGGCTTAAGGAGCCCTGGTGGTTTCCCTGGCCTGGGCTTACACATGGTGCATGTTTGGCAAGATTGCACAAACGAGGACACATCTTTCCTCATGCTGGGCCACCAGAATTGCCATTGAAGGAGATGGAGTGTTTTCAAGTAACCACAGTGGCCCACGATTTTAGCCCTGTGAGTCAAGTGCATGATCTTCCCCCTGAGGGAGAGGGGAACAAATAACTTGGGTCCTTTGTCCCAACATCAATTAGGTTTCTGTTCTAGGGACCTATCAGACTCCATCTCCCTTTTGTCATCCTTCGAGAGCGCTGAAGCAAATTCATGTTCCCAGCCAGTCCTGCTCCCCTCCCTGTCAGCTTTCGCTTGGCTGCGAGTAAGTACCGCCCCCTCCAGTTGGGAGGGTGTGAACATTGAGTCCACCACCTCCTCCCTCTGGCTGTCATGTTGGGAGAGGCGTGAGAGCACATCAGCTAGGGAGTTAGATTTGCCTGGGAAATGGTGCAAAATGAACTGGAACTTTGAAAAGAACTCTGCCCACCACAGCTGCTTAGCATTCAAATTACAGGGGGTCCATAACACAGGCAGGTTCTTGTGATCAATCCAGACCTCGAATGGGACTCTGGCCCCCTCCAACCAATGTCTCCAGGTAGAGAGAGCAAGTTTAATAGTGCCCATTTCCTTGTCCCATACAGCTCAGTTACACTCAGTACGTGGGACACGTACCCTAGAGGGTGGAGCTTGCCATCCTCGCTCTCCTGCAGGATCGCCCCCCCCCCCCATGGCCACATCCAATGCATCCACTTGGACCACGAATTTCTTCTTCTCATCTGGATAGGTTAGCATAGGTTCTGAGGTAAACAAAGTCGTAAGCATTCAGGGGTCCAGTTCAGTTTAGCTCCAGGCCGTGTACTTTCTGGACCCTTTCCCTTGGTCTTAAGTAGGTCAGTGAGGGGCAAGCTGACTTGTGCAAAGTTGGAGATAAAATTTCTATAGAAATTGATGAATCCTAAGAAGGATTGGAGCTGGCGGCGAGTGTGGGGCACTTCCCACCCCAGCACATCGTGCACTTTTGCAGGGTCCATCTCTAAGCTACGCGGGGAGATGTGATAGCCCAGGACGTCCACCTTGGGCTGATTGAACTCACACTTGGAGAGTTTCACAAACAGTTTGTGTTTGTATAGAGTCTGCAGAACCTCCCACACTAATGACAGGTGGGATTTATTGGGAATTGTTTTTAATATTGTATGCCAATAAAAGGTTGTTGTTGTTGTTGACAGGTGGGATTCTTTGTTGGACGAGTACAGCAAGATGTCATCAAGATAAAGAAGGGCCCCCTTAAAAAGGTGCTTGTGTAACACTTCATTTATCAGATTCATGAACACTTCCGGAGCCCTCTGGAGCCTGAATGGCATGACCAAGTACTCAAATTGTTCCAGGGGGGTGTTAAACACAGTCTTGTATTCATCACCCTCCTTGAGGCACACACGGAAATATGCATCCCCTAGATCCAACTTTGTAAAGACCTTCCCTTTTGCCACTACCACTAGTAAGTCTTTAATCAGTGCCAATGGGTATGCATTGGTTGCTGACACTGCATTCAACCCCCTGTAGTCAGTACACAGCTACAATTCCCCGTCCTCCTTTTTCTGGAAGAGGATGGGAGCTGTGAAGGGGAAGAAAGCAGGGAGCTAAGTTTTTATCAATGAACTTCCTCAGTTCCTCCTGCTCCCCGGGACTCATAGCAGACAGTTTCCCTTTTGGGAGTTTGTGCACTGGGAGTAACTCAATAGCACATTCTGAATTTCGGTGGGGGGGGGCAACTCATCCGCCTCCACCTCCTTGAACACCTGGGAAGGTCTCAGTACTTGAGGGGAACGGAAGCGAGTTCTTCCTGTGCTAAACATGCCCACAGAGGCTCTTCAGGAGGTGGCAAACCTCAATCAAGGTCCCATCCATGGCCTTTACATTGTGGGGTGATTAACTGAACCCTCCCTTCATCCCACAGTACATATGGGTCATGGCTATGAAGCCAAGGGCTCCCCAACACTAAGGGGAAATGGGCCATCAGGGTGATTACAAATGACCGGAGTTCCCAAGGTCCACCCACTCCCATTCTCAAGGGTACAGTCTGGTATTTACAAGGCTCTTTCATCATGGATGTAAGGAGCTGCGGTGGCTCAAGTGGTTAAGACACTGAACTGCAGGCTGTGGAAGGTCAGTAGTTCAGCAGTTCGAGACCAGGGTGCCGCATGATGGGGTGAGCTCCTGTCTCTAGTTCCAGCTCCTGCCAACCTAGCAGTTCGAAAGCAAGAAATTGCAAGTAGATAAATAGGTACCACTTCGGTGGGAAGGTAACAGCGTTCTGTGCGCCTTGGTGTTTAGTCATGCCGGCCACATGACCACAGAAATGTCTTTGGACAGCGCTGGCTCTTCGGCTTGGAAACGGAGATGAGCACCGCAACCCTAGAGTCGGATTCGACTGGCTTTCGAGCAAGGGAACCTTTACCTTTACCTTCATCATGGATCCATCCATCTGAGTAAAAATGATGAGCTCTGGTAACTGTTCCACTTGGGTCCTGAGCCCTGTTATTAAGGAGGGGCTGATTAAATCTCTCACGCACCCCGAGTCTATCAGAGCCCATACTCTTATGTGAGTCCCCAGCTCTGGGTTCATAATGGTCACAACCACAAAAAAGAGGGGAGGGGAGTTGCTCACCATGCATGGGGTCAACGGCTCCCGGGCCTGTTGGTTTGCACCCTTCACAACAGGTCCTGGTTGTTTCCTGCTGGTTCGCAATCGTCCTCACTGCTAGATGTGGGGTCATCCTCCTGGACTGTGATCTGCAGAGCCTTCTGAAATTTAGGCTGGGGGGTGCTCTTCCTCTTCAGGGGGTCCTGGAATTTTTTATCCCTCTCTTTTCCTCCAGGGGATGAAGGAACCCCCACTTACAGGATGAGGCATAGTGGCCAGCTTCTTCACAGTGCAAGCAAAGCCCCTTTCATATACCCTCTTACCCCTTTGGCAGGCTTGGGTGCCTTTGCCTTGACTATTGGGGTCCTGGTTCAGGCATGTGCCCCAGTGTTGTTGATCTTGAGCATCTAGATCCATGTTTCCGCATCTGCCACCTCCTGTATCCAGGCATGCAGGGCAACTGGGTGGGTTGTATGCAGGATCATCTCCCTGATCTCAGGGTTCAGTCCCGGGTGGTAGTGTTCCATCATCACCCCATGTGGTGATCTTGATCACATACTGAAGGAATTCCTCTGTATACTCTCTCACTGACCACTTCCCTTGATGCAGGGTATGTAGGTAGTTCTGGGCCTTCTCCTCCTCCCTGGGGACACATTCCTTTCTTCATTGCTGCTCCAGTGGCCATCCAAGGTTGCCAGCCCACTCATCTAATGGCGTTTTGGAGACCTTTGTCTTCATGATCTGACAAGGCATGGCTTTAGGTGCTTTATGCATACTGTGGAACTGACTCAATCACCATGAGATGAGTGGGCTGGCAACCTTGAATGGCCACTGGAGCAGCAGTGAAGAAAGGAATGTGTCCTTCTCTCAGGGTGCAGTCTCAACTGGCTTCATAGTGGGTCACCATGCTTTACAGTTCCTTAATCATACTTTACACAGCCCATTCTTTATTGCAGTTCATAAAAGGCATGAAAAAGCCTTGCAGGGCAACATGCTGCAGCTGTATGAAATGAGAACAAGAGACAATGCAGGAGGGCACATGGGGAAGAGTTGTCATTATTGGACCCTCTATGAGCCAAAGAGGAGTGGCAATGGAGGCAGGCATCTGAGTGTTTGGGGGGAGGGGGAGAAGCTGGAACTGCTGCTGCCACTGTGTTACCTGTGGAGGTGCTGGTGATGCAGATGGGAGAGTGAGCAAGCCATAGAAGGGGAGCAATGCAGGTAGGTAGGGGAGGAAGGAACTGCTACCACTGTTCCTCCCTCTCTGCATGAGGTGGCGGGGATGCAGACTGACTGGCAAGCAGGGGAGTGGGAACCAGCAAGTAAGCAACCTGGAGATTCCCCTCTGTGAGTCTCACTTGTAACCACTTGTGTATGTTGTGTGGCTGTGTATTGCTAACACTAGACTTACTTTGAGACCTTAAGAACTTTTCACTTGAGAGAAATCTTTAATGTAAATAAAATTGCTGAGATTTTTTACCTTCTGCCACTGACTGTAACATCCTTTTACTTATCTGAATAAATCTAATTGCTACAATTTCTCTGGTGAAGAGTAGCAGGCATGGCATTCTGGATTACTGAGCTCAGATTCTTTTCAACAAATGTCAACATTCATATTTAGTATATAAGTTACTTTGCACTGACATTGAGTTAACTTGCAAGGGTCTGTCTTTTGTACAGGGTTTTGTAATACCATATTTATACCAGTATAGCTCAGGACAAAACCAGATAACTGAAAAAACTGTTTTCAATGAGGATTATCTGACCATAATTACTTTTTTGAAAACTCACCTGTCTATGCTCTACATCTTTCTACTCATACATTCTTGCTGCTCCAATTTTTCCACCATCCATTTGTCTAACCACATCTGCTTCCACACATTTCACTTTTCCAGGCTACAAGGCTACCATGGTATTATCATGAATATGAAATTGTCAATGGCTCCATTGTAGAATAACCTTATTTTCAGCTGGAAAATGCTACAGCAGGAAGGAAGCTAGAAAACGTGTTGAAGATAGTTAACACTAGGTCTGGGAGAATGGCTCACTACAATCCTTTAAAAAAAAAAACACCCTCTCCTAAAAAGGAGAGAATTTTATTGCTTTTTTTTGTGAAAAAGGGTCGGGTATATATATGGATTAAGAAAAGATTTTGAGTGAATTTTCTGTTAAAATGTTAGTTTTAGTTAGTACAAGTAGAGTTTTTGGCTTCCATCGTGGTTGGAAGATCTTCTTTTCATCCTACCGAAAGTCCAAAATAGATCTATTAGTTAAATTAGTAAAGTCCTTTGGGGTTAGTTGTTGATCAGCTCCCTTCTGCCGCCTCATGAACAGCTGCTATATCTTTGGGTGTCTTCTTTTTAAGTCTCTCAGATTATACGATGGGCCCTCTTTTGCCTTCTCGTCTCCTGCTCCGGCACCTCCCTCCTCCAGGCCGCTGTCCTCTTCGCTGCTTAACACTGTCCAGTTGGCGAGTTCTGCATCTTCCTCTGAGCCGGCGTGCCTCTTCAGAAATTCTTGAGCCTTGAAAACGGAGTCAATCTTCTCTCTTTTATCCTTAAATTTGAACACCAGTCCCTTGGGAAAGCACCATTTATAAATGGTTTGGTGCCTTTGTAAAAACATGCTTTCCTTTTCATGCAAATTTCATATGGAACATCCTTTAAAGTTCTGATAGTCTGCTCTCCAATCTTCAAGGGCACTGCTGAAACTGCATGCAGAATCTGATCTCTAGTACGCTGCTTAGTAAACTTGACAACCACTTCTGCTGGCAAATTATTTTTCTTTGTAAAGCTGGAATAGGCTCTATAGGCCACATCCATCTCATCCTTTAATTCTTGCACTTCTCTGCCAGTTTGTGGTGCCAAGGCATTCACCAGTATAGCTCTAAGATCTTCTTTCTCTTCTTCCTTTATGCCCTGAAAGCGAAGAGTCAGATTTGCTTTTTCCATCTGAAGCATTAAAATTCCTTTTTCTTAATGGCAGAACAATATCTAAAAGACTGGGAAGGCCTGAAATTCTACATAGAAACTGAATACAGAATGAAAGGGAAAATGTACAATCTTGAGTTGTATTGATACGAAATGTGAAATGAAATGATTATTTGATTGTACTGTACCTTTATTGGAAATTATGCTGGAAAAAGTCAGGTTTTTATGTATCTGAATTTTGTTACCTGGTTTGTCGATTGTTATAAGTCTAAACTTGATTACCTCTTAACTTTTTCTTTTTTGTTATTAGCAGTGTTGGAAGCCTATTGGGGGGTGGGGGGATGGGATGAGAATCTTTGGAAATTGTATTGGTAACGATGTTTAACAATGTTGAATGCATCCCAATAAAAAAATTTATTTCAAAAAAAAAATTCCTTTTTCTTGCATATCTTGATGTTCTTTCTAATTTGTTGACCCTTTTCTTAATTTTCTTGGTGTCTTCCGTTGAGACCAGACACTTCTGTGCAGTCTCCTCCATTTTCTTTGCTGTTTCTGTTAGTCGTTTTTGTTGACTGTTGAGAACACTTTCCATGTTACAAAGGGTTTCGCTGATTTTCTGCATTTGATCCAGCAGAGGGCGCAGTGGCTCGCTTTTCTGTTGATTGACAGCTGGCTCTAGGGGGAGGTTGCCTGGACCGGAAGTCCCTCCTCCCTTCTTTACCGGCTTCTCTGGGACCTTTTTCTGCCCCGACATTTTTTATTGTTTACTTTAACAAAGTTCGTGCTGCAACACCCAGGAGACAAGCTGGCTTCTTAATCTTCAGTAAACCCCAAAGGTACTTTTACCAAACCACTTTTTTGCTTCACCCCCCCTTCACTCTTCCTTTAACAGTCCCATTTTTTTTAAAGGGGGTGGGGATTCCTCCCTCCTCCCATGCGCTTATACATTTATCGGGGGGGATTGCATTTATGCCGCTTCAAAACAGATCTCCACAGTTCGCTGCCAATTCTTCTTTTATTAATTCATTCCGCTGCTTCTTCACTCCTTGAAGTTGGTGGCGTTGCTACTTCCCATACGGGCACAACACAGTGGGGCCGACTGGGGCGGGGAGAAAGCCTCAATTTCCCGGCTATCTGCCGGCAAAGAGGCTACTCCCCAAGCACCCCTGGTTCAGAGCCTTTGCCTAAGGCTCACTAGGGTCTTTCGCATGAGCGAAGACCCCCCCAACTGTGTGTGGGCTAACCATCTCCGGGAGCATCCCGAGAGGTGGCCGCCATTCACTCCGCCGAAACCGAAACTCGGCTCACTACAATCCTGAATTGCATCAATATGAAGTCATTTGGTAGACACATAGTCTGTCTGAACATATATGATTCTGGATTATGTTTTATTGTCTATCCAACAAGTGTTGCATGTAGGGATGGGCACGTACTGGGAAAATGCAGTTTGGTTTGGTTTGCAATTCGTGGTGTGCCTGGTTTGCAAACCATGAACCATTGTGAACATTTTGATGCCAAATAAACCAGATCATTTCATGAGGTTTGTGATGCAGTAGAATGCCCCCAGCATGCTAGAGGCACCAAACTCACTGGGAACCACTGGCTGACTCTCTTCTATCTGTTCACCAAGTTTGATGAGGTTTGGATTTATGGGATCAGAGTTATGTTTCTCCAAACAAGGTGCCCTCAGGAAAGTGCTTTCTTTCTTAAAAAAATATTAAATAAACTTTATATAGGAAAGTGCTTTCTGAGGAACTGGCAGCAATGACAAATTGCTGGAGGTCCAGGAGTGCAGAGAACAGACCCTTTTCAAGCTAAAGGCATGAAACTCACAGGGGATATCTGATGCTTCTTTACAAGAAATGTCAGGCACAGAATAAAGTCTATAGAAGGGACCCCTGCAAGCTACATACACCAAACACACAGGAAACCTCATGCTGCTGCCTGCTCCTCTACTCTCTCTCCAAGCTGGGGAGAGATTACATTTCTAGGGTCCCAGTTACAGACTCCCCCAAAGGTCTCCCACATTTATATCCTCCCACTCTCCTGAATGTGAGCACCACCGTGTGCCATGAGGCTGAAAGCGGGTGTGAAAGGTGTTTTTTGTTTGGGGAAGAAGTGCTCCACCCCCTGCATACCACAGGCCCCCATCCCTGAGCATCAAACTCATCCTGCCAGGCCACTGGAGCCCAGTCCTAGCAGGGCATCACCAGGGGTCTCAGAGCCTCCTTCCCCTGATCTGTTCCTAGGGCTCTCCTCAGAAGCAAAAGAGTTAGCACTACACAGAGACAGCAGTAGTTACTAACACTCTTTACCTTTGGAAAGAGGACTCAGACAGCAGTGATTTAGAGGGTGGGGGGAAGCTCACAGTTTGGAAACATTTCTGCACCCTCTTTAGTGACCCTTGTGCAGCAGAGTGCCAGGTATGCCACACCCATGTTTGGAGGGGCACAACCTCCCCACTTGTCCTCCTCCATTTTCCACAGTCAGATGCCTCCTAGTATGTTGCCACTGGAGGACAGAGTGGTAGCCACTGGCCTACTCTCTCTCAGGTGGCCTACTAAAAGCAAGTGGCCTACTCTCTTTCAGTAGGGCAAAGCGGAGAGGGAGCAGGAGGGAGCAGGAGGCCACTCCAAGAAAGGCTCCCAGCACTCAGGTGATGTGGGTGGAACATCAAGGCAGGCCAAAAGGGCTATGTAGGGGGCCCAGGAACCAGTCACTTGCCTCGTCATCCCAGGCCCTAGGAGAGGATAGTCCTGACACCAGGCTACAAAGTGGTTCTGCTCCATGTGTAGGGGATGGATACAGTGTGAAACATCACTGCCATGTTATACAGAGTAGCCTGTGTCAGCATGCTGGCAGAGGTGAAGGCTGTCTGCCTCAAGGGCATCATCTGCCTGGTCAGGGCCGGCCCCAGGTGTCTGGGCGCCCTAGGCAGGACAGCCTGTGGTGCCCACCCCACCGGGGATGCCAACCTCCCGGTGGGGCCTGGAGAGGGCCCAGCGCCCGGGAGAGCCGGGGAAGGGGCGGGCTTAGAACGCCCCCTTCCCTCCCGGTGGTGCGGCTCTCCTGGGTGCCTTGCAGCCGCGAGGCACCCCGGAAAGCCGGGGCTGCCGGCGTTGGGCGGCCCGGGGGCTTTTCACGGGGCGGGGGGTGGGGGCATTTTGGCGCCCCTGCAGGGCTGGTGCCCTAGGCGAGCGCCTAGCTTGCCTAGTGGGCGAGCCGGCCCTGTGCCTGGTGCACATGCTTCACGTGGTGGCAAATGATGGTCTGGGGAGCACTGTCAAGGCCACCTGGGATGCTGCCCCCCGAGATGCAGTTGGTGCTTGAGATCTGCTAGTGCCTGGCTGCCTACTTCCCACACAGCATTATGTCTGCCTATCTGTTGCGGAAGAGACAGAGGGAGGAGGATGAGAAATTCCAGTTATGCCATGATTGTGCATTTGGTGGATCAGAAGAGTGCAGCACAGGATGTCATCTCTTCTATCACCACCCTACATGGAGAAGAGGAGCTCAGTATTGGCTCCAATGACTGGCTCCAATGACTGGCTTACCCCCAGATAAAAAAGCAGAATTGCTCTCCTGAATGCAGAACTCATGCAATGGAAGTGTGAGCTCTGCAAAGAAGTGTGGAGGGTATAGGCCAACAGATGTGGTCAGAGGAGACAGCAAGTGGAAGAGACAGAGGAGGAGGAGGAGCTGTAGCTCAGCACCTCTGCCTCAAAGAGCCCATCCAGGCAGAAGTCCCACTACTGGTTGTCAGTGGTGAACTGGGACATCAGCTGCAGCAGGCATACCAGGCATGCAATGGTGGAGGATTCAGCAGAGATGATGGTGAGGGAGACCCAAACTCCAGCAGGATAGAGAAGTTTACAATCAGGATGGTATAAAATGTGGTTCCTCAGCTGAGGCATTTGGTGTGAGCAGAGAGATGGAGTGGCTCAGAGTCCTGAGTCCACCTAATACCCAAGCCCCAGCAGGGGAGAGGAGTGCACTGTCAAAAGGGTTTTTTGCCTCTCTGTTTAACTTTCAAAAGTCAACAGAGGCAAGGCTGCAGAGCTGAGCTGAGGGTATATATGCATCTGATCCCATAGAGCAGAATGGGAACTCCGTTAATAGCAGCTAGCAGTGTCTGTTAAGTTTTAGAGGGCCCCTATTAGTGTTTCCAAGGCTGAAGAATTCTGACCCCCTCGTTGCTTTGAAGTTTGAGAGGAGACAGTCTGTCTGGAAATGTATTCATTCACAAACTGCCATGAATAACATGGAAGTTCATGAAATGTTTGTGCTGGTTGCCCTGCTGTGAACTTCGCTTTGTGAACCATGAAACAGCCGAAATTCATATTGAACTTTAGTTTGTGAATCCGTTTGTGCCCATCCCTAGTTGCATGCAAAGCAACTCATGTTCAAACTGTACTGTGATTTATCTATGTTACAAAAGCATTAGAGTCTATTTAAAAATAAGTTTAGCGTTTGAAATAGCTTAATAAAATTGTTTGACAGACCTGGACAGGACACCTAAGCGACTGAGAAACTAAGCTTGTTATTACAGTGCAGTCCTTGCATCTGTCAAACAATTTTATTAAGATTTATGCTAATTTGCTGCTCACCCTCTATCTATGTTTGTACTGGCAACTTCCATTTCAATGTATCTGAAGAAGTGTGTGTGCACACAAAAGCTTATACCAGAATTAAACTTTGCTGGTTTTAAAGGTGCCACTGGACTTTCTGCTGCTTCAGACCAACACAGCTACCCACCTGAGTCTAGATTCATGAAGTCTGTCAATGCCTACTAGCCATGATGACTAAGAGGAACCTCTACATTCATAGGTAATCAACCTCTGAATAGCAGTACTAGAAGACAACATCAGGAGAAGTCCTTGGCTGGCTACTGTGCAAAACAGGATGCTGTACCATATGAGCCACTTGTCTGATTCAGCAGGGCACCTCTTATGTTCTTATGTGCTGCTTGCAAACATTTCAGTAGCATGTTATTATGACCAGCACATACGTCAATTGAAATAACAAGTTTACCCAAACAAAATTGTATTAAGCAATTCTCTACAAATGAAATGAGATGGGGAAAATGCCCCATGGGGCTCACAGTTCCACAATCTTGATGCCACCACTGAGACAGCCTTTACACTGAATCACTCACCAAGCTTCTGGTGAAGGGGAAACATGGAATAGAACCATACTACTGATTTCAGTTTATGCATAGGTTCATACTGGAGAATGCAAACTGAAGTTCATTGATACCAAAGCAGGGATGTCAAACATACAGTCTGGGGGCTGGACTGGACCATCCGAGGCTCTTACCTGGTTCATGAGCAACTGATATGAGTGTTAGCCTGATTGCGCATTATTATGAATAATAATGAGGGGAATTGTATTGATTATTAATAAGCAATCGGCTGCGAGAGCGAACACCTGTGTATACAGAGGTCAGCCCCACCGGGAGGAGTTGAACAGACCAGGAGACCTTTTATGGTTGAAAATAAAGTCTTTTACTGAGGTTTTGCACACACAAACAATTTCACAAGCTCACACACAATTATTCAAGGTCTAAGAAATACAGACAGAGGCAAGCACATTTGCATTAGCAGGTAAGTCATTGGTGGGTCATATTTACCAGTCTCGTCGTGTAGAGCGTTCCTCAGGAAAAATGGAGGAGAAAGAAACTAAGAAAATCGGGGACCACGCGGTCTGACCAGCAGATGACACGTGGAAACTCGGCCTGCAGACCAGAGTTTAAAGATGGAGGCAGGGGTTGGGGGTAGCAAGCTGGACATAAGAGGGTCATAGGTTCGATAGGGGTCATAGAGCAGAGAGAGGGCCGGTGGTCTGGCGTCTCCTTATAAGCAGGAGGGTGGGGGCTGGTTCCAGCCCTGATTCCTGCCTCCTGGTAAGTCCGTCCCTGAAAACACCCTATTGGTTGGAAGATGTAGGGGAGGTGTGTGGAGGTGTGCCTGAGGGATGGTCAATACTGAGAGCTAGAAACTTGCTTGTGTCTGACACCAGGTATCAGCCAGGATGAGTCACCCGGCCGATTCTATTGTCTTCTTGATGGCACTAGCCCAGCTGTTGATGGCCCTCAATCAGTTACTAGGCAACGATGAATAGACTCTGCCAGGGCTACGTGAGGTCTTGCAGGTGAAAGTGGGGGAGGGAAAGAGGGTGCCTGCTGTAGAAGGAACTCTCAATGGCGTTTTTGGAGTTCCTAGTTCGTGTATTTTATCAAGGTATAGTACTGTGCTTTGGTGTATACTGGTTCTGTTCCATATTCCATTCATGAGGAACAGGCTGGTAACCTCTGCTGGGCACTGGAGCTGCTGGAAAGGTCAGGAGAAGTGTCGCTTGCCTGGGTGCAGTCTCTGCTGGCATCTGGGAGGGTTACCATGTGTTTCAGTTTCCCATACACGCACTGGCACAGTTTATTATTTTATTACAGTCCAAAAAGAGGCTCAAAAGCCTTACAGGGCAACATGAGGGAGGGAAGGCAGGAGCCTGCTCAGGGGTGCGAACGGGCAAGCAGGTGCATGTGGTCAGATATGTGTGTGGTTGAAGCTGTCCAGAAATAGAAAGGAAGTGGCTAGGGGGTGGGACTTAGAGGCTGAGGTAAAATACTGTGTTGGGCATAGAAGCAAAGGTGGAGAAAGAGGAGGTGTTTTTTTCCCCCTCCTACTTCCTTTGACCTCAGATCAGTGAGGACTGGCACAACCACTTTATGGAGGGGCAGAGTTGAGCAGCTAGTGCTGCTACCACCATGCCAACCAGCTTCACATTTGTTTCAAACAGTGCCCATGAGGGGGGTTGGTGTGAATGGGTGCATAGAATGGTAGTTTGCTGATGAAGGGATGGGGCCAGTGAGAAAGAGAGGAGGGGGGGGCTGGTACATGGAGGCAACTGGGGTGGCTTGCGCATTCTGCTCTGAGGGGAAAGACCTCCTGGCCTTAGAAGTATGTGGAGGAGTGAAGGGAAAAAGGGGTGCCAATGTTGTTACTGCACTGAACAGCTGCAGAACTGTAATGAAAAAGGGACCATGGGAGGACAAAAAGCACCCCTGGAAATGTCAGAAACAGCCTCTCTGTCAGGCCTCCCCTGTGAGGAACACAGGAGGGATGAGAACTGGGGGTGAGGTATCTGGCCCACCTCACAGAATTGGGGGTGGTGGTGGTGGAAGGAGGGGTATGGTGTGCCTACTTGAGCTCCTCAGAGGTAGAATGGGCGAAGAAAGGAAACAAAGAGTGAGAGATAGATTGTAGCTGTGCTTGGCTGTTGAGGCTGGGCGTAAGGGGGGTTGCAGAAAACTACCTTATTTACTTGCAATGATGATGTCCCATCTCCTAAAAGTGGGATGTATACAAAACATAATTTATTTGTATGGAAATGTAAGATACCCCCCTTGGAAAAAACCTGGTCTTGCATATGATTAAATACATTTATTGGGGCTTTTGTGGGGTCCCCAGTAAATCAATTTCTTTCACTGCTAGGAATCTATTGCTTTTGTCTGGTTGTTGTTCTTTTTGAGTAAAAAATAATGTTAATTGGGTTTTCTTGTGTCCTTGATAAAGTTTATGGCCAATTTCCCACAAGCGCTGCTCCGCACTTGCTCTTCCCTTAGCCCCGATGGTACATGTCAATTTCACACTAAGTGCTGAGTGGCCACTGTTTTTTGAGGATTGAGTAGATGCGGGGAAAATCGCATGAAGCTGCCGGGCAAAATGCGGCCATGCAGCACTTAGTGTGAAATTGACATGTACCATCGGGGCAAAAGGGAAGAGCGAGTGCGGAGCAGTGTTTGTGGGAAATCAGCCTGTATCTCTGGTACCTGGCACTAAATTTATGGCACATATGGCCTGGCCCAACAAAGTGACAATTATGTCAGATCTGGCCGTCGTAAGAAATGAGTTCAACACCTCTAGGGCTCTAAAACTCAAGATTAATATTTTGAATGGGGCCCAAGGGAAAATGGGAATAAGTAAGCCTGGATGAAATTTAGTTAATGGGATCTAAACAATTTGACCATGTCACTAACTGCACAGCCACAATCAAGACCAACTACAGTAGTCCGATATAGGCAGCCCTTTACACAGTGTGTTATAACAGTTCATTGGAAAGTTATTAGAGCATATGTAGTGATGTCACCCAGGACTGATGAAAGATGATTTTAGTTCAGCTTTTGCAAGTAATTTGAATAGGTTTGGAGACGGGGGGAAAGCAAAGAAAGGAGGGGATGCTGATAGCTTTTTCAGGTCAGTGCGAATTAACTACCAAAGACTCATCTCCTTAACTGCAATCTGTTAGGAAATACTGAAGAGGAGCCTACTACAAAAGAATATTTCCAGTTAGCTACTACTGTTAGATATATAATCGTGTCAGCTCCTTTGTAGAGTATATTTAGAGGGAAATATGGGATTCAAGCACATCAGTTTATTTCCTAACAAGATTTGGGCATTTGCTTTCTGCACACAACTTCAATAACATAGTCTTTTCAATAAACTAGTATAATCTTTATTCCATTATACGGATCACATCTAATGGATAATGATAGTGGAGGGGGGAGATTTTTAGTGTCATGAAAGTCCTGCTTTCTTGCAAATTTTTGTCCTTGATGTTGATAGCTGGACATATGATTGGGAACTGAAGTGGCTATCTGCAAATCTGAGACACATTTTTCAATTTAGCAAATTTATTTTTTTAATATTTCACAAGGGAAATGCTGGGCTATTAGCATGCTTACAATTTTATTTATGCGCAAGAGTTTTCCACTGAGGAAGTTTTACATGGAATACAGATGTGCTATTCAACTGAGAAATAAAAAAGATAGCAATAAAATCTGACCATTCATGTGACTTCTGGATGTCTTTGTTAATATTATAATATAATAAGTTTACTAATTTAATATTGGTGACATGCTATAAAAATCTGTTCTGCCAGATGGCTACTTTATCTTTATCTCATTTCATGTTATGCCCCTCTATCCTTCCTGCCCCTCATTGCCTTGTGTAATGATTTAAAGTTATAAGTGTATGTGCCTTTAAATGGCTGGTAAGTTTCAGAAGAACAGGGGGGGTGAAAGAGGAAGATGAGTGAGTGAGGTGATTGGTTGGTGCCTGAGAGTTTGTGGGCAGAGCTAGGAAGTGTGTGTGTGCATGTGGCAAGAGAGAAAGCAGAGTGTTCAGTGTGAAGTCAGAAGTCTGAAGTCAGCAGTTGTCAGTTGTGGTCAATCTACAAAGAGTCTGAGAAGCAGTCTTCTAATTAGAATCATATAGTAGTGCTGTGAAAGGCATTAAGATTCTAAAGGAGGAAGAAATATACTTAAGGGGGCAATTTAGGCAAAATCTAATATTGTCAGAGTATTATAAGAGTGTGAGGGGAAAAGCTGACAGAAACACGAATAAAAGGGAAAGATTTTACTGAGTAGTTTAACAAACATCATGTCACCAATATGCTTCTTCTACCAGTAAAGTTTAATCTTGTTTATTGTTAACCCAGAGTCATACACTGTTTAAAATATTAGAGTGTCATCCTCAGAACTACATAGTCCAACGAAGGAGCCTTAGAGCTTGGGCATAATACTGTGGGAAAAATTAATTAAAAGACTGGAATTAAATTCTTGGTGGCAGCAATAGATATTTTGAGTGAGTGAAAGAAACAGCAAGAAATTTAAAACTACATCACACCTAACTACACAGAATAAAGAAGAGGTACCATGACACTTTGCTATGTTTGCTTTGGACGGAATGTCCTATTCAGATCTACCAGAAAAATACAACAGATGCTGTGATTGGCAAAAGACAGAAGAGACCCCCTCACTTCTGCAGGAGTATACCACATACCATGCAGTTCTGGACAGGTTTACATTGGGGGGGGTGTCCAATAGACCTGAACAACAACAACAAAAACAGAAAAAAACTGCATAACCCTAAGCCTGAATCAAACCAATATCAAAAGGCAGTGAGCCACACCAAGAAAGGAATGCAGGGTAGCTCCTCTACCAATCATGCAAAAAAAAAAAAAAAAGCCATGGGCCATTTTCTCCAAGGACCTCAAAGCCTCCTCCCAGATAATTTGATATTTCAGGCAAATATCAGCCGAGGTATTCATCCAGCTATCCAATTCAAGATTTTTGGGGGCCGCTGGATAGCTGTTGTTAAAAAACGTTTAAAGGGATTGTAGTTCCTTTAAATACCTTCTGGGTGTAACTGCAGCTTGGAGAAGGCATTTAAAGGGACTGTGAGCCCCTTAAATGACTTCAGAGTTCAGCCATGGCTGAAAAAGGCATTTAAAGGGATCGTGTTCTCTTTAAATGCCCTTTCCCCCTTCATTGAAAACAATTGAGGATGGAGGCAACTTCTTCTGGGGCCCATAGAATTGGACCCCCTAGTCCAATGTTTTTGAAACTGGAGGTGGGGGGTAGGAAGATGCATCAGCAGCTATGCTGCAAATTTAGTGATTCTGCCTCAAAAAAACAAACAAAAAAACCCAGCCCCCACAGAGCCCCAGATACCTCCAGATTGATTATCCATTATACCCTATGGGGACCATTGACTATAATGGTCTCCATAGAATATAATGGAGCAAAAAAATGTGTCACTCACAAACATTTACTGAATCTGAATACCATACCAGTACTGGGATTCAGGAATATTGGGAAATGCCAATATTTTTCTGGTTCAGTGTACCCAAACTTGAAAATATTGGAGGGGTTTTCTTTTCTTTTTGTACCAATATGCTTCTTCTATCAATAACTCATTCTTCCAAAACAATAAGCAACAGGCTGTTTCCAGAAATTTCCTCCATATTTCAATAACCACTCAGGAAGATTCCTGCCATTTAGGGACTTCTGGTCAGGGCGATGCCTGGCTTGGATGCTCACAGTGGATTTCCGTGATTACAAGCCAAAGGAAGATTATTTTAATGCTAACAAAACTGTGAAAACTGAAAGTGTTTGGTATATAAACTTGGGCAGTTGCCAAGCCTGTTGTGAAGGGCTGCTGGACAAGGGAGTTGAAGGGAGTTAAAGTTATAAATCTCCCTGGAAGACTGACACGATAAGGAGCAATAAACTGCCGGGCTTTTTCTCTGAAGATGCTGCAGACGATGAAGAACAACAAAAACAAAAGTAAGAAAAGGGCCAGAAACAATTCAAATGCTGACTCTTCGCCGACTCCTTACTATAAATCTTCAAAACAACTCTGTATAGATGACTTGTTAAAAGTCAGAAATGTAAGTGAATTTTCCCCTCATAGTGAAAACAGATTTAGCCTACTGGAGTAGCCGGGAGATATAAACTCTTCCAATACCTCTACTGAGCAGCCACTTGAAGAGCAAGAGAAGCCTTCGGATAGTAAAGAAGGGGAGGTTTTATCTATCAGCGTAGAACCCTTCTCAGATCCCTGCTCTCCTAATCTTCCAACTGTGGAGAGTTTGGAAGGATTTTCAAGAGCCAACCTAGCTAAAATAATAGGAGATCAATGCCTTCTTACAGCAGAGACAGTCATAGTTATATTCCAGCAACTCAACAAACTATCCAGTAAAATGGACATGCTGGAAGAGCTGTTAAGGAGAAAATCAGAAGGGTCAGGGGTTGAGGAAATTGCAACCAGAGAGCCTGTTCGTGAAAGTGAGGTCAACTCCTCTTCAATATAAAAAAAGAGTCCTTAATGTTGTTAATGACTGTCACCCAAATCTGAGTATGGAGACTGTAGGAATGGTCAACACGGATGGGAGCCTGCGATGGAGGAATAACCAAGTTGTGTTAGAAATAGAACAGATCCTGGTGAATAGAGATCACTGGAGAAACAAACAGGAAATTATACATTAATTAATCCGCCTCTTTTGACTAGAAGCCCACGAGATTGATTTTGAGTCCCATGAGAGACTTCCAAATACCTTCCAAAAATGGAGGCTGGTACTGATGTTTCAGCAAACTACCATCCCACTGATGCTACTTAAAATGAGAGGTTTTCTAGCTACTTTTGGTATATGTCCAACCAGATTCTTTCAGGACGAATACAAGAGACTGCTTGTACAAAGAAAGCCTGGATGCCTCCCTTTAGGGGAAGGTTCTTTAAAGACATGGAAATGTCAGTGTACAGGCGATGCTATGGCTCCTGCCAGGGATGAATCTGGAAACTTAAAATCTGGAATTGATGCCCCTAGTGATTTAATTAAATATATGAGGTAATCAACATGTGCATTATTAGATAAAGCTGAATCCCTTGAGGATCTGATCAACTTAAATTTGATGACGAACATCCCTCTGACTAAGATGATTGATCCCCCTAATATAAGGAAGACTCAAGGGAAAAATAATGCCAAAGACGTGATTCCTATGGACTATTGTTCCTCTGTGCCGGTCACATTCTCTTTGGCTAAAGATTGCCAAATGCTAAATGTGAACCAGACTGCTCCAGAGATAGGAATGACTTCTGAGGTTGGGAATAACATTTAGCTGTCCCCCTCCAGCTGGGAAGAAGTGGACCTGAGGTCAGCTGAAATAGAAGATCAGAATACCCAGGCATGACAATGTGAGCCCAAAAATAACCAGAGATCTGCCTCCTTCATTGAACTGCTATCGTGGAATGTGGCAGGTTGGATACGCTGTATTTCCCATATCCCTGATATCCCCTTTTCCTATCACAATTATGACATCATTCTTTTGCAAGAAATCTGGACTGATGCAGATCTAGTGCTAGATGATTTCAACTCCTTTAAGGTAAATGCAGTACCAGGGCGGGGGTCAGGGAGACTGAAAGGGGTTGGGCATTCTCATATCAACCTCTTTGAAGGTGAAATCCACTGTGGAGCCACCATTAAACTAACTAGCAATGGCAGTAGTTTTAACAGGCTGTTGGAGGAAATTTCTGATTATAAATGTGTATCTACCTCCCTCCTGTAGAAAAGCAGAACTAGAGGAGAACTGGATATCTCTAGAAAACTATGTTAGGGCCCTTATTTTAGAATATCCAGATGCTCTGATCCTGCTAGGAGGTGATTTAAATGCTTGCATGGGTCCAGATGATATATTTCTGGCCTCTACATTTAAGATGATTCCAAATACTTTGAAGGAGAATCTTGAGCCTCTTAAACAGGAGAGGACTTTCAAAGACCAACGTGCAAACTCTGCCGGGGTCTGTCTGTGTAAATTTGCACATAGATTAAGTCTTTCTGTTCTAAATGGTTCAATTCCAGGCAATATCCTGGGTGAATTCATGTTTATGGCAGGAGCTAAAGTCAGTGCAATTGATTATCTTCAGGTCTGTAGAGCTTTACTTTCTATGGTTGGGAATTTTAGAGTGCTTCCATATTTGGAGGGGGATCATTTTCCTCTATTCCTAAGTATACAGTGGGATTCTGGAAATTTACATCTGAAATCCAGGCACGCCATTATGATTGCCCCTCTAGAAAGATATGGCTGCCATGTAAGATGGTCATCTAAATTGGCACAAAGCCTAAAAGATATTCTAACTCAGGAAAACTTGATGGACTTTTCTTACACCTCAGGAAGCCATATGGCTGATTCAAATCCCATATCCATTTATGAAAATTTTATTCAAAAGCTAAATCCATATCTCATTCATCCATATAACGAAAAGCTCCAGAAGGCCTATAATTGCTCCAAACCATGGTTTAACCATAGATGCGTAACAGCAAAAAACCCTCCAAAATGGAGGTACCAGCAATATTGGACATCAGAAGATCAGTCTAAAGGAGAAGCTCTAATAAAACTGCTGTCACAATGTTATAATAAAGAATACAATAGAGAACTATGGGAGAAACTGATCACAGCAGCAAAAGATAAAAACCCATCTCTTTTCTGGAAATTAATTACAGGCATACTTTTGGGACCCAAATCCTTTTGTATACCATCGGATAAATTGATTTCTTTTTTTACAGAATTGTACAAGGATGCTACTCAATCTCTCCCTCAAATAGCACTAGAAAATACCCTCAAATGGCCTCCTGTAACCCCGGGTGAGATTAAATTCCACATAGACCAATTAAAAACACTAAAGCCCCTGGCTATGATGGTATTCCACCTGAATTTCTGAAAGAAAAATAAGGAGTGGTGAGCCTCTTTTTTGGCTCCCCTCTTTACATATATTGATGACACAGGCTGTATGCCAAATTCATGGGGAATGGCTATAGTGGTCCTGTTTTATAAACATCTAATTACAGGCTAATCAATCTGCTGAATATCATAAATAAGATATATGCTAGGCATCTCTTGGACAAACATTTGGACTGGTTTGAACAAGAAAACATTTTAGCAGCAGAACAGGTGGGTTTTAGGCCAGGGAGATCTACGATAGAGCAATGCCTAATAATCCAACACCTTATCAAGAAATACTCATCTAAGGGAATAACTTCACTTTACGCAGCCTTTGTTGATTTCAAATCTGCATTTGATTCTGTATCTAGAATGCAACTTTGGGACAAATTATCAGATTCATCTATTGATAGAAGACTCCTATATCTTATACAGGCTTTACATGAACAAATTTATCTGATAGATGTAGCAGACAAGGACATCTTACTGAACCCATTCAGACCTTTAGAGGTGTCAGGCAAGGCTGCTTGTTAGCACTGGCATTGTTTATTTTTGATATAAACAACCTATCTAGCTGGCTTAACACTCCAGAACTCCATCCAATAGGACAAGTACCAGTGTTATTATAAGCTGATGAAACAGTGCTTCTCTCCAGAACCCCTGTAGGATTGAAGAGGGCTCTTGGGAAGCTCTCCTCATACTGTGAAACTGAGTCTCTTACAATCAACTACCACAAAACCAAGATAGTTGCTTTTGGGCGCAGACCAAAAATTTGGTCTTGGTCAATTAATGGCCATTGCATTGAGCAAGTTAATAACTTTAAATATCTTGGGGTAGTCCTGCAGGCCACGGCTTCTAGGCTTCAACAGAGTAAACATGCTGTGGACCAAGGAGAAAGATCTGCAAATAGTATTGCAAAATTTCATCACTCTCAACGGGGTCATATGTTCCTGCAGCCCTTAAACTGTATAAAGCAAAGACATTAGCCCAACTATTATATGGATCATTCATGGGGCCACCCAGCTCCTATTTTGCACCTCTAGAAAAAGTTCAATCTATATTCTTAAGAATCATCTTACAGGTCCCTAGATGTGTCTCAAATGCCAGGGTAAAACTGGAGACAGGCTGTTTAAAAGTTGAAGCCTGGGTCTGTATTCTATCAATATATACCTGGCTAAAGGGGTATCTCAATCCACAAGGTTTACTCCCTCTGATACTCTGTGACAATTTCCAATCAAATTGGTCTAAGAGTTATCTGCTGAAAATAGGCTTTTCCCCTCAGGTGTTCTTATCTTTTGGAACAGACCAAGTAAAAATATTACTCAAGCAGAGAATTGAGGATATAGAACGCCAAACCAATCTTTCCAGCATACAAAACATTAAGATGAGGGCAAATATCAAAAACAAACTATTTAACATCTCTTGAAGTAAAAGGGTTTAGAAGAGCCTTCACTCTGACGAGGTGCTCTGCCCTCCCTTCTGCTGTTCTTGAAGGAAAATACAAGAATATTCATTTCACAGAAAGGCTTTGTACCTGCCCATTAAGGGAGGTCGAGACTACAGAACAGAGCACATGTTTTTTAGATACCTGTATTATAAGGTGGCGTGTAATAAAATCATCACTCTGCTGATTGAACAAATTCCGGGCCTTTCTGAAAAAGCTAGACTCGAGTTTCTTCTATCTGCTAGAAATCCCAAGATTACCCACCAACTAGCCAGTTTCTGTATGGTGATACTCAGATCATGGAAATTCTAAGGTAGCTAGTTAGACATAGCAGGTTGATATTAGACTAAATTTTAATCTGCTTTTAATGTTTTACTGATGTATTTTAAAATCTTGGAATGTTGTAAAGGTGTACACTTTTACAACATTCCAAGATTTTAAAATACATCAGTAAAACATTAAAAGCAGATTAAACTTCTTTTTGTATGACTGGTCTAAGGACTGTAGAAATAAACTGGACTGAACTGATTCCTGCCATTTCTCAGTCATGACAAGTACCCAATCGTATCTAACTTCCAGATCTCCCAAAGGGTACACTTTAGACCCTCACCATGTGAAAGCAGAAACTCCCTCCTACCACATTGATAAAGAATCTCTTTTCAGGCTGGCTCATCCTTGAAATATTGCATTTTTCTGAATGTTGATCTGAATATGGACTAGGGTTTCCATCCTCTAGATGGAGTTGTCCTGGAATTACAACTGGTCTCCAGATTACAAAGACTGGCATGCCTGGAGGAAATGGCATCTTTGGAGCACAAATTCTACAGCCTCACATACTGCTTAGTTGCCTCCCCTGTCTAAACTCTGTTCTCCAGCAATTTCCCAAGCTGGAGTTGGCAAACCTAATCTGGATCTTGGTATACATAGGCTAAAATCCCAAAGTACTGAACTACCTAAAATGCATTTGTTTGTTCCATTCTACCGAGAAGATGCCTTTTCACATTATGGCCCCACCACATGAATACCAATTTGGGTAACAGTATACTGTATTAGGATGAGTGGTAAACTTCTATGATATTCTTCTGTTTTTGCTTTTTAAAGGATTCCCCCCCTACCTTTTATCCTGTTTGTCATAGGAACTCAAAATAGGAAAGATACATATGAGCACCAACACGATGAAGAAAACTGCTTGCTCTTTCAGTATCTGAAAATATTTAAAAGTCCCTTTAAGCCACTTCAAAATATTATGAACTTGTCTATAATGTGTTCTGCATGAGGTGGAGGGGTAGCTGTGTCTCTTGTTTGAAGTGATGTCACAGCCAGTTTCTAGTTACTCTCTGTTACAGTTGTAATAGCTAGGGAAAGAATAGCCTTTTGCTGGCAATCACAAATAATGTAAATAAATAAATAAAAATAAATTTGAGATATGAGTCCATGCAAAAACATGCTGACAAATAATGTGATTATCCTCTGAGAGAAGGAAAACCTTGAGAGTAGATTTCACTACAGTTAAAATTGATAAAACCATAATGAAATATTAGTATGTATCATTTGTACAAAACATTTGTTTATATATTCTTGGGAAATAATTAACCATTTAACTGGCAATACAGGTTGTGTTCCTCTTGGAACACATCATTAGGAGTCTTTGGCACCAATAAAACCATTGGTGGGCTCATTGTTGGTAATAAGTTCTGGAGTTAATTTAAGGTAATTTTGAAAACCAGATGTACTTGAGACTAAATTTTCGGTGAGTAAATTTCTTCAACTAACTGCAATAAAATAGCATTCTGTCTCCCAACCCTTCCTCCAAGGACCTGAGAGTGGTATATATAGGGTTTCTACATTCTCTTATTTTTTTCCTCACAAGATTATTGGGATAAATCAGGCGTCACTTTCAAAATAAAGGAAAGGAGAGAAAAACTTGACTCTGTTTTCAAAGCTTGAGAGTTTTTGTGGCTGCAACTGGGAGATCCAGAAGAGGAGATGAAAGAAGAAGAAGATAGCAAATCTACTGGCGAGTTGGACTCTGTGTCTTCTGACGAGGACTCTGATGCAGAAAAGGGGGCGGCTGCTCCCAAACAAAGCTATCAGCTGAGAGATCACAAGGAGAAGCATAAGAAGAACTGAGACTCTGAAAGTTAATATAAAGCATTTATTCTATGAGATGATTTGGGGAGGGCTCTTGAATTGGGAAAATAGTTAAGCTGATGCAGAAATGGGATTATTAGATCAGGCTCAATGCTTTTCAAAGCTTTTTATGGACTAACACGGATACAAGCATTATTGAAGATCTCCATCTCTTGGGGTTTTAGTTAGTTGTGGTTATCTTTTCTTTTTCCCTAGGTGTAGATGTCCCCCTCCCCATTTTCTGTTGTAGTTTGTAGTGTTTAGAAAATGCAAATAAAAAAATTCCCCTTCGGGGGCCAAAAAAAAAAAAAAAGATTATTGGGATACATGGAAGTAGAGCTAATGGAATCACTGGGAGCCAGGAATGGTAGAGTAAGTGCCCAAACAGAAATGTTCCATTGTTGAAAAAGCCCTTTATGTCATGAACAATGCAGCAATAGGCCAGTTTTTAACCTTTTTTTTTAATCATCTTTTTATTTCAACAAGCTTTCATACATGTAATCTTTCCAATACCGTGAGACAAGATTTCACCCCCCCTTCCCTCAGTCCCCCCTCCCTGCTCCTCTTCCATCATTGCTTCAACCACGGGCACAGAGTCCAAAGCTTCCAGTAGACATCCTTCTGGCCAGTTTTTAACCTACACTTTAGTGGTAAGGTGTTGCAGCAGGTTTTGGCTGGGCAACTCCAGGCTTTCCTAGATGACACAGCTGCCTTTGACTCTTTTCAGTCTGGTTTCAGGCCTGACTTTGGAACAGAGATAGCACTCATGGGTCAAGTAGATTATCTAAATGTGCAGATTGTTACATCTTTCAGCAGTGTTTGATACTACTGCTTATACAATCATTTTGCATTGCATGTTTACCAGGTAGTCATCAGAAGAATATCCTTGAAATTTTGTTTCAATATTTATTCTGTGATAAAATGCAGAGTGGGAGGGGGGGATATGGAATCACTGAAGCTGACATTTGGGATTGCCTAGGACTCTGTCCTCTCCCTATTCTGTTCAGTAACTGTGTGTGGTCACTTCATAGAATTATCCAGGGTTTGAGGGTTCAGTGGTATCAGAACACAGGAAATGCCCCACTGTATATATCTTTACCTAAGACCCAGATGCAGCTGTATAAATTCTGGAGCATCACCTAGGGGCTGTGATCAAATGACTAAGGAAAAATAAGCTAAAGCTGAATCCAGACAACATATGTTTATTGTGTGATCTGTATATCTTGGATATGCCTTAAGTGTATGTCAGAAAAAGATCATATAAATATTTAAAATAAATTGCTTCAGGTTGATTTTTATAATTCATGAAGCCATTAATCAGTTATTAAATTAATATCAATGCTTTCCAGCACTGTGCTATCATGTGTTCATACCACATCTTTGATTCACGACCAGTTTTTAAAATAGACTTATTAATAATTATATGTAAGTCTCTAAGTCCATTGACTTCAATTGACTTAGAATGGCATAATTCTTCTGTAGGCATACAAGATCATTATTAAGGTGTATTCT
This sequence comes from Gekko gecko, assembly GCA_029375565.1. NCBI lineage: Eukaryota > Metazoa > Chordata > Lepidosauria > Squamata > Gekkonidae > Gekko > Gekko gecko. Next base: position 120,917,486 of record JAPDNY010000004.1, read on the forward strand.
TCATTCAGAGGCTTCATTTAGTTTGAGGGATAATTTTTTTCATTTTGCTAACATTTCCTGCTTTGCCTGAGAGTGCCTCTGTATAAAAAATGCATCATTTCATTCTGCAGATGGTGATAGCATTACAAACATCTATTGTTAGCTTGAACATCAAGTGATCATCTATGTAGGTGTATGTGTGGGAGCTGTGCAAAGAATTACGATGGTTTGCTTCCACATTGGTAACTCATATGGAAGAAATGTCCATATGAGCCAATGTTCTGCTCCTCTAGCATTTTAAATGTATCCATTATTTTGCTATAACAATGATGTTTTAGTGCACAACCAGTCAGTTTCCGCCCTAGAAAGTTAGATTTTAGATATATTTTTGCTTGCTTGTTTTTCAGATTGAGTATACTTAACAAATGGTGGGTTGGATCCAGGAAGCAGTAGGAAGGAACACAAGTGGAGAAGTCCCTGATGCTGACCTGGAGCTTTGCTAACTTTCTCCCCCCACCAGTGGGTGGCTCATTTGATACCTCCAGACCCTCCCAGTAATCAAGGAGGAAACAGGAAGGCTGTAAGGACTCCACCTGAACCCAGGCTCTGCACCATCTTGTAGGTGTGACTACTAAAGTCAGCAGCACACTCTAAGCAGTGGAAAGGAAGATGAGAGTGTACAGGTTTTGTTCCTCTCAGAGCCCCAGTCCAGGAGATAAGAGAGGCACAATTCCTGATACTTTGCCAGCATGTGCAGGATCTCACTTCTCTCTCATGCCAATCCAGGAATTAGAGATACTACAATCCCACATGCTTAAACAAACCCAAGAGGATGTCTGCACACCCTCCTGGCTATTCATAAGTCACTGCCACTAGAACCTCTTTAAGGACGTTCCCAACTCAGACAGAGTTTGCCTTGTTTCTGGGAATTAACAACTGATCAACTCTGGGCCAAAGCTGCAGATAATTAATTAACACACTGTGGTAGACTTCAGCTGAGTAGCCTCAGGCAACGGAATTTAGCCTTAGAGATCCAGTTGGAATACAGAACTCAAACTCAGATAATATTAATCTAGATAAGATCTTTATTCAGCAAAGCATGCATATAATCAGACTTGCAAAGATTATAAAACAATGAACCAGGCCTATAGCTTATCCAGCTCTGACTACACATAGAGGTATTTCATAATTACCAGTCATTCAATGTGCGTTATGGAACCAGGGAATCTTCAGGATGAAAACCATGTCTGCTGTGAGCAATTAAGTCCAGCTTCACTGCCCACTAGTAAAATTCCATGTTGCAGGTTTGTAATCCAAAAAGGAACTCACTCTCAGAAAGGGGCCCTCCTTCCAAGAGAGTTCTTTCTCTTTTTCCATAGGGTGACCACAATCCCCTCCTACTCTTGTCATAACTGAGTATGGCCATTTACCCAATCACGACAGGATGGAAAGCTGTATCTAACTAAGTAGGAGCAGCCATTGCTGACACCCCTAAAAGCACGTCTGCTTGAGCTTTGATGTGTAACCCAGTTTGGGAAGATGACTAAATGTCTGGTCTTCCCCTCAGAGGTGCCAAAGTGGCTTTTGTAATGGATATCAGGCTTGGCATCTGACATGCCATCTGTGCAGGTGACAAAAGTCACAGGGATATGTCAGCAGCTAGGCCATTTGGGGCCTAATATGAATGAAACAGGAAAGTCTTTTCCTATACAGAGAGAAGTCCCTGGTGCTGATTTGGAACTTGGCTAGCCTGCTTCCCCACCAGTGCTTGGCCCAGGTGATGCTTCCCAGACCCTCCCTACTTCTTCTTTTAATTTTATTGTGATTGATATCCTTCTGCATCTTCAATTCATAAGCTGTTTGATTTCTATAATGAATTTTGAAGTGTTGTTCTATATTTAGTTTTAAGGAGGCTTCTTTTTATGTTGCTAGCTTAGTATTTCTCTAGTTAAGCACCTGTTAATTGAGCACTGACATGTACGGCAGGGGTCATTTGAAGCTGAAACAAGCCAGAATAGCACTCCGGCAGGCTCAAGACAAGGAGCGAGCACATGTGGCAGTGGCGGCAGCAAGCCCCACCCCCCAGCTCCAGCAGGCTGGCAGGGGAAGCCAGTCTCAGCTCCAGTTTCATGGCAGGGTTAAAGGAGACACCAGATGAGTCTGCATCCATCCAGAACAAGAGCAGTCTCTTCCCCTTGCATATGTGCAGTGACCCCCCCCCGTTCCTGGCTTGGCCCAAGCAGCCCAAGTCTGGTGGACAATCCAGGGTAGGTGGTGCAGGAGGAGGGGCGAGGCAGCCAGAACACCAGGCTTGAGCCTCATGGCAGGCAAAGCTGTGGTGGCAGTGGTGCCTGGAGCGCAATGGTGGGGTGGTTCAGCTTGCAGGAAGTGCCAGATTTGCTGGATGCCAAGCAGCATGCTGAGTGCCCCCTTGACAGCCCCAACTCCAGCCTGCCACCCAGCCCCACCAACTGACTGCCCGCACCCGCTGGTAGCTCCAAGTGCAGACTTGCCACCAATGGGCTGCAACAGGAACCTGAGCTGGCCTGAGCAGTGGCAGCAACCCAGGCTGTGGCCAGGGTGAGTCAGGATGCTCACAGCCCACAGGAGCTGGCTGGTCCCCCCAGGAAGCAGGGCGCGCTGAAGGGAAGGTGGGTTGGCGGCCCTTCTGTTAGGAGTTTGGGGGTCTGTGGGCCCAGCATGGGGAGACTGGCACCTCTCTTGCCCTGGGCACCTCACCTGGCTCTTGATTATCCCCTGAACAGGTGCAAGGCAGGCAGAGATTCCACAGGAGCAGCCTTTTACCAGTGCCCTGCTGGGGAATGCGCCACCTCTGGGATCCTGATGCCAGGCCAACTAATAACAGGAAGAAAAGTTCAGCATCTCTGCAGAACTTCTAAGTGCTTTTCTCCATTCAAACAGCCCTATATTGTAGGCCAGAATGACTGCTTTCCAGGGGGAGGTCAGCCTGAGGGTGCCTGGCCTAAGGCTACCAAGTAAGTGGGACGGTGTTGGGATTTGAACCAGGGACATTTTTACTGCTCAGTGGTGATGAGGTGCTGGCCCTCATCTTGAGATAGCTCCTTCCTTCTAGCAGCTGTTGCTTGTAACCTTGTCACCCAAAGGCACACAGTCCTCGTGGCCCCTCTGCTTCAGTGGGACACCCTTTGCCTAAAGAAGAGGGGATTCCTACATACTTCTTTCTTCTTATAAGTGTTCTAAGAAGTACTCCGTTCTTCTTCTGGGGACAAAGATTTTCAAAAGAACTGAGGAAACTATTGTGACACTTGACAATAAGGTTAAAGTAATAGATAAAGAGACTGCAATATAATGAAAAAAGAACTGAAGTTAAACTGCTCAGCCTTGCTTAATTAAAAGAACACAATGATGCAATAAATGAAATAAAAATGGAACTTTTAGAAACAAAACCAACAATTAATGAAAATATAAGTCACAGAAATGATAAACTAATTTAATTTAAGGGTAGATTGGAGGAGCTGGATAATTGGAGCAGAAGGCTCTCATTAAAATTAAGAAGGATTAAAGAAAATTAGAGGGGGAGAATTTGCATTTATTCCTAGAAGATCTCTTCTCAAGGATTTCATGGTGAGGCTAAAATTACATATGCATTCAACTCAGTCTCAGTTAAAGAGACAATCTATAGGAAACGTTTAGAAGATCCATTAAAAATAGGAGATAAATCAATTCAGGTTCTCTATGATTTATTTCCAATAGCCTTTCAGGGAGAGAAAAAAATTCTAACAGAAAAATTAAGAAATAAACAAATGGCTTAGAGGTGGTAATTTCCTTTCAAATTAAGCTTCAAGGTTGACATTAAGTCCTATACAGTGAGATCTGTTGATGAAGCAGAAGAAATTATCTCACATATTTTTACAGCTGAAAATTAATAGTCAAGGGTATCTTTTTGTTTTTAAAATAGACATAATAGACATTTGTTATTATTCTGAAAATGGTATCATTGACTATTTTTTCAGTTAATATTAGTGGTTTACATGATCACACAAACATTGTAGTATCATGTACAAACTCTACATGATGAAAGCTGATTTAATTTTTCTCCAAGAAATTCATATTAGACCCTCTCAAACTAATTTAATTGAAAATCCTAAGCTTGGTGCTTTATATATTCTTTGTAAAAGGACAGAAGGGTTGGCTATTTCTCTTAAGAACTCAAATTTAACCATTTCAAGTACATTAGCAGATAAAAATGGGAGAAACTTTTGAAATTTTCATAAATAACTGCCGAATTGTTAACATTTATGCTCCAAACCATCACCAAAGTAATTTCTTTAAGGAACTACAAGAGCAATTTATTCAATTTGCCTCTGATGATCTTATTATTGGAGGAGATTTCAACTGTGTCAGGCATAGTACATTAGATAGATCTCAGAAAAGAACTGAAATGTTTAATTTAATATATATTTGGAGATCCCTTCACCCAACAGTAAAATATTATACCTTTTTCTCAATACAACATAATGCATATTCACATATAGACCTTTTTCTAGTTTTGTCTCCTTTGGTCAATAATATAGAGCAGGCTAAGACTGAGCGGTGTGATCACTGACCTCGAGCCAGACATCCTGGAGTGCAAAGTCAAATGGGCCTTAGAAAGCATTACTAACAACAAAGCTAGCAAAGGTGATGGTATCCCAGCTGAGCTATTCAAAGTCTTAAAAGATGATGCTGTTAAAGTGCTGCACTTAATATGCCAGCAAATTTGGAAAATGCAACTGTGGCCACAGGACTGTAAAAGGTCAGTTTACATTCCAATCCCAAAGAATGGCAATGCCAAGGAATGTTCAAACTATCACACAATTACACTCATTTCACACACTAACAAGTTCATGCTCTAGATCCTACAAGCTAGGCTTCAGCAGTACATGGATAGAGAACTGCCAGAAGTACAAGCTGGGTTTCAAAGAGGTAGAGGAACTAGAGCTCAAATTGTCAACATTCACTGAATAATGGAGAAAGCAAGGGAGTACCAGAAAAACATCTACTTCTGCTTCATTGACTATGCTAAAGCCTTTGATTGTATGGATCACAACACACTATGGCAAGTCCTTAAAGAGATGGGACTGCCAGACCACCTCACATGTCTCCTGAGTACCTATACAACAGTCAAGAAGTGACAGTTAGAACTGAATATGGAACAACTGATTGGTTTAGCATAGAAAAAGGAGTATAGCAAGGATGTATATTTTCACCCTGCTTATTTAATTTATATGCAGAGTACATCATGTGAAATGCCAGCCTGGATGAATCAAAAGCTGGAATTAAGATTGCCAGGAAAAACATCAACAACCTCAGATATGCAGATGATAACACTCTAATGGCAGAAAGTGAAGAGGATCTAAAGAGCCTCTGGCTCAGGATGAAAGAGGAGAGCACAGAAGTTGGCTTGAAACTCAATATATAAAACAAAACTAAGATCATAGCATCTGGACCCATAACTCCTTGGCAAATAGAAGGGGAAGTCATAGAAGCAGTGACAGAATTCATGGTTCCTGGGATGCAAGATCACTGCAGACGGTGACTGCAGCCATGAATAGATGCTTTTGAATTATGGTGCTGGAGAAGATTCTTGAGAGTCCCTTGGACTGCAAGAGATCAAATCAGTCAATCCTAAAAGAAATCAACCCTGACTGTTCCCTGGAAGGCCAGACACTGAAGCTGAAGCTCAAATTGGTCACCAAATGAGAAGGGAGCACTCCCTGAAGAGGACCCTGATGCTGGGAAAGATTGAAGGTAAAAGAAGAAGGGGACAGCAAAAGATGAGATGGTTAGACAGTGTTATCAATGCAATGAACATGAAATTAAGCAAACTCCAGAGGACAATGGAAGACAGGAGGGCCTGGCACGATGTGGTCCATGGGGTCACAAAGAGTTGGACTCGACTGTACGACTGAACAACAACAAGATTGAGCTAAATATTTCTGCAGATCATGCTTCTATTTCTCTTAACCTGGTTCTTAAAAGAGATAAGCCTCAAAACTGGAGTCCTGATAACAATGTACTATCTAATCATGAAGTAAGGGTAAGTTTGGAAAAGTGAAATGCAGATCTGTTTCAATATTTACTCAGAACAGGAGGCCTCACCTATTAGTGTTTGGGAAACAGGGTGTCATGGGCTAGCCAGCTGCCACCTCCTCCTCCTCAGAGGAATTGGAAGTATCAGGCCCCACATCAGTGGAATACTTACCTGAGCAGCTGGGTCAAGAAGCAGACCCAACAAGGAAAGCATTGGGAAGCAAGGACTCTTTCTGGTCATGGCTAGGCTGCTTTTCTGGCAGGAGAAGAAAGAGATGATATAGAGGCCAGGGCCTCAGTTGCTGCTGGTTTCTCCTGAACCAGCAGAGTATAGAAGGAGGAGAGGGCACTTGACAGCTCTAGAGAGAAGATGAAGTGCCTGCCTGATTGCCCAGTAGTGATCAGTATTAATTCCCGGAGCAGAGTCTTTACAGGACCAGGATTTACAGGTTGATAGGGAAGCAGTAAAGACCTGCACCTGAAGGATGATGAACACAGTGGTAGGAAGTGACACCTGGACCTTGTTCCTGTATCTTGTTTTACTTGTTGTCATTGAATTTGTGTATCTTGGAAACTCCAGGTAGTGTAACAGTACCAGACTTTGCCTGAACATGACAGAGGGAAAGCTTATTTCAGGGGTCTTGCCATTTGCACTGTAACTCATATTAGGAAGTGAAGAGAATTAGAGTTCAGAAGCTTATTGATAAAATGCAAATCTTATCACAATATAGACAGTCTAAAGGTGCTTAATGAGGCAAGGTCTAAGTTAAGAGATCTTGACTTAGTTTTTATGCCAATAAAGGTACTAAACTGAAATAACATACTCATCCATAATCCATAAAGAATCCATAAGCATACTCATCCATAATCCATAAAGAATCCATAAAAATATAGAATTTGTCAGACAGCTATACTTTGAGCATGGAACTAGATTGGGTAAATTATTATCTCATAAATTAAATAAGAAAAAAGGTGCAAATATCATAATGGCAATTTAAAAAAAAAGAATGGTCAAAGGGCAACCCACACTGATAAAATAATGAAGGAATTTGTAGCATTTTATGAAGAGTTAGACATGTCACAACAACCTAATCAGCAGTGTATAAAGAGTTTCTTGGGGAAGATGATGTTACCACAGATAAATGAACAGGATAATGCCTTTTTGGAGATCCTATTTACAGCTGAAGTATTTATGGGGGCAATACAGAATCTAACCTGGACTAGCTGAGTTTATACCAGAATATTATAAGATATTTGCTGGTGTTCAACCATAATTGAAAGTAATAAACTTTATATATTGTTGAAGGCTTTCCGGCCGGAGTTCATTAGCTGTTGCAGATTTTCTGGGCTGTATGGCTGTGGCCATATGGCCCAGAAAATCTACAACAGCTAGTAAACTTTATCTTTTCTAACTGGTCTTTCCTGTCAATGTGGACCATATCCAAAATAATGCTAATTCCAAAACAAAAATCCAACTGATATAAGATCATATTACAGTATTAGTTTCTTTAACTACAATTATAATATCTCCACCCCTATTTTAGCTTGTAGATAATTGGAAATTATATTGCCCTGGACCAAACAGGCTTTATTCCAGGAAAATCAGTCAACACAAATATAAGAAAGCTTTAAACTTACCTGAATATGTACATTATAAAAAGTTAAGTGTAGCATTTGTTTTCCTAGATGGTGAAAAAGCTTTCGATAGAGTAGAACACTCATACATCCTCCAGCGTCTTGACTTTTTTGGCTTTGGAAGGTTTTTTAAAGAATGGGCAATATTCCAAAACTACAGATAAAGTATGTATCAATGGGGCAGAGGTGTGAAATGGTTGTCCTCTTTTGGCCCAATTAATTAACATTAATCTATTTGCTGATGGCATTATTATTTATTTTACCAATGTTGGAAAGTCTACTAGATTATTAGAAAGTATTGTAAAAGACAATGCTGAGGAATCAAGGTACAAAATAAATACGGATAAGACAGAAATACTTATTTTTAATATTCAGCAACAGGATTTATCTCCTGGAAACTGGTTGTCTGGAATGAGATCAAGTAATGAATATGTAACTATCTAGGAGTTAGACCAAGGAAAAACCATGCCAATCTCTGTAACAACTTTAAAGAAATCTTTGCTGTAATGAAGAGTAGTTTTAGTCTTTGGATATAGTGCAAAATCTTGCTGTTTGGTTGAATAAGTGCCCTGAAAATTAAAATAAGTCCTAAAATCAATTAGTTATTATTCAATGTCCCTATTATAATCTCAAACAAAATTCTAAAAGATTCACAAATTGAAATAAATAGATTTACTTGGGATTCTTAAAAAATAAACCCAAGATTAGACTAAAGGCTGTTCAACTGCAACTATTCAGGAAGGCCCAGCAACTTCTAATATTAAGTTCTCAGGTCCTGAGATTGCTATTCAACTATCTATTGTGAGAATGCCATTGAAAATTTTTCTCTGAGCCAGCATATCCAATAGAAATCAGGCTTAGGAAAAAGGACAACTTTTTCATTAACCATTTAATCTCTTTTGGGATTTGTATAAAAAGAAATTGGCTCTCAGCATTCCTCCAATGTCCTCTGCCATGAGGGAATTAGATAAAATCCAGAATTTCCAACTTCATTCATTAAAAATATGGGAATGTTGTAACCTTAAGACTTATGAAGACTTAACCAGAAACAATGTAATAATCAGCTTTGAAATAGTTGCCTATCAAAATAACCGAAAGATTACCCTATTTGAATACCTTCAAGTAGAAAAATTCTTAGAAAGCAAATTAAGTGAAGGTTTAAATTTAAGAAAGCATGAAGAGCTAGAAAAAAAAATCATCATGGGAGACTATTGTCATTTATGGGCAATAATAATGTCCTTCACAATATGGAACTGGCAAATAAAAAAATCAAATAAAATGAGAAAGGTAGTTGCGTCAGACCAATCTCTAGTTAAATTTGGAGACACATACTGACATCAGGCTTTAAATTCACAGTATTTTCTCAGTTTAAGGAGGATTTCTTGAAAATGTTACATCAGTGGTATACTACACCACATAAGGTAGCTAAAATTTATGGTAATATATTGGATAAATGTTGGCATTGTAAATCATTGAGAGCAGACTTTCACCATATGTAGTGGACTTGTTTGTGAGCAAAAAAACTATTGGTAAGCTTGCTCAGATATAATGAAAACTAGTTTTGGATTAAGTTTTTCTCTGTCAATGGAGGCCTTATTGCTCCATTATTTACCAAACGTTCCTAAATCTTGGTGCTCTTCAATGCTACATCCATTTATGGCAGCCACAATTGTGTTTGCAAGACACTGGTAGCAAGAAACAGCCTGTGAATTCAAGAATGGGTACAAAAATGTTTATCAACTGATAAAATTGACTGATTTGAGGAATGGGAAAGATCCACAGCAAATTGAGTCGATTTGAGCAAATTGAGCAAAAGCTGTGTCATTTTAAGTGAGTTATTTGTTTTTAATTCTCCTTTGTTGCTGTTGTTCTTGTAGTATATTTTCTTTGAAATAAATAATATTTTTTAAAATGGTGGTGTTAAGTATGCAACTCAACAAAGGCAGTGATTTCAGCAAAGTGATTCAGCTTTATTTGTAATGGCAACAAGACGATCAGGCAACAATGACAACAAGTGGAGCACAGTTCCCTTTTTAAATGATCCGGGCTGTCTAAGCCACGCCCATAGATGAGTTAAGAACCAATATCATAACAGAGTTAAAGACCAGTGAGGTCTGTTCCCTCCACAAACATATTTACAATGGTGATTGGTTACTTTATACAGTTCCATAGGAAAGACTCAATAGGAATGTTACAGCTTACGATTCTTGTCCAGAATCAAGCTTTACATGAGAAAGAATAGGTTCAGTTTACAGTTAGACCATAACAGGTGGTTTGTATCCTATGGATCATTCTGCTAATGCTGGTGCTTTCTTCTGGTACAGGGATCCACCTTACATTTCAAAATGGTCTATAAATGAAGTAACTAATAAGTACATAAATAAGGTGCTTTCACCTGAATCAAGATGTTCTCCCACTTGTGGAAAAGATTCCTACATCAGGGAACATTTTTCTTGCTTATTGAAGATATGTCACTGTTATTCATTCAGCCACATGTGGCACTGTGGCTGTTCTGAACACCACCATTCCCATATATGATACCAGCCCCATGTTTCAGAAATATTTTCAAGGTCATGGTCCAGTGGGGCTTATGGTCAATAGTTGGCTCCTACAGTTGCCATCATAGGGACTGGAGGTTAAGTAAGCTGTAAGTCTCCCTCAGGTGTGATCTTTGTTCCAGGGGTAGAACTAAAGGGCCCAACCTCTCCAACAAACACTCCCCTCTTCCTGCAGACTCTGTGTGGTTATCCCAGCACCCAGGTGGCTGCCAGGAAGAGAGCAAGCTGGCTGTATAGAAGAGAGAGTAAAACTACCACCATGGCAGCCATCCAGGGGGAAAAAACAAGCTGGCCACTGTAGAGTGCTGGTGGTTTTATACTCCCATTTCCCTTGACCAGCTTTGTTCTCCTCTGGGTCTCACACTCTTGTCTGTGCCACTGAGCTTCATACAGAAGAAGGAGTGAGAAGGCAGAGAGGGAAAACATCCCATCACTCCAGAAACATGTGGGCTACCCAAGGTCCAACAGTGGTGGAAAGAGACAGCCTTATATGCTTAGAAGTCCTCAGGTAATTAAAATGGTTATAGTTTTACATTTAAGATACTTATTGTATGTGTGAATGGTGGGGTGGCACACAGGGCATACAGTATTCATGTGGCTCTTGTGGCTAATGGTAATTGTGAATGTGACTCTCTGTGAGCCATAGAGCTGATCTATCTGGTTGAAACACAGTGCAGTCCTTCAACAGTTATAATCCACTGAAGCCAATGGTCTTTGCAAGTCAGTAGGTTTAGAAAGGTTTAACTCTGTTTAGGATTGCACTAAAAATCTGCCCATCATTATATGTATATTACAGTGCAAGATAGTAGCATGCAATTAATGAGTTTGGGGGGGCAAACTACTTATTCTTTGGACCAGAAAGAAACCCTGATTATTACGTATGGTATAATCTTCAATGGAGCAAAGAGAACTGGCAGATGAATCCATCACCATCTGTCCCTGGTTTTCTAATACAAAAGAATGCAAACACAGATGATGAATGTAACATTGCTGCATATTCATTCTCTGTAATGGTAATAGGCTATAGCTATAGTTTTCCTTCTTTTTTAAAAAAGAGCAGCTACATCCCATTATTGTAAAATCAGTCTTTATTCAGTTGCCAAGTTACATAATGTAAACATCAAGAGTAAAACAATTTGATTTAATTCATTTTGTGCTCCAATTGAAGAAAGTGGGGTGATTTCCATAGGAGAACACATGAACTAATAATATATTATCAGACAGCCTTTTACCTGAGGGGGAAAAAAAACTGAACGGGGAGATAATGGTATGCTTGTTTTCATGAAGCAAATTATATATGATATCCAAAGTTTAATATTCAGAATGCCAGAACTAAATACTGAGACATTATTAGTTGATGTATAATGGCATAGACTAGACTGTATACTGTCCTTCTTAATTATTGCAGGGAATTTGGAGAATATCAAGATGACCCTATGGCTTGGAAGGGGAATAAACTTTGGCTACGGAGGCTTTTTATTTCCTTAGGACTTTGACCCAGCACATCAACCTCCTTCTCAGAGCTTCCAGCCACCACACCTACATATGTAATTGCACACCTTTGGGTTTGGGTGTTGGAGTGGACTCAGGGCTTTAAGCCACCATGTCAACTTCCTTCTCAGGATTTTCAAGCCAGCATGACTACTTCCATCTCAGGGTTGTGACCCACCATGTCTACTTCTTTTCAGGACTTCCAGCCACCATGTCTACATACATCATTGCATGCTTTGGGGTTTGGGTGTCAGAGGTGGACTTGGGGCTTGGAGCCACCATGTCTACATACATCATTGCATGCTTTAGGGTTTGGATGTCAGGGTGGACTCAGGGCTTTTGAGCCACCATGTCTACTTCCTTTGCAGGGCTTTCAAGCCACTGTGTCTACTCCCTTCTCACAGCTTTTGGCCCACCGTGTCTACTCCTTTCTCAGGGCTTTGAGCCACCAGTTCTAATTACTTCACAGGGCTTTCATGCCTATTTACTTCTCAGGGCTTGGAGCTGCCACATCTTCTTATGTCTCAGGGCATGGAGCTACCATGTCTACAAATGTCGCTGCATGCTGGTTTGGGTTTGGTTCTCAGTTGATCTCAGGGCGCAGTGTCCTGGTTCTGCTGCATAGGCAAAAATGCCCCCCCATTTCTATTGGAGAGATTCTTGGGGAATTTGATTCTTTTTCTGGGCTTCTGCCCTTGCTTTCCCCCTTCTTCCTGTTTCCTTCCCTCCATTGGAAACAATGGAATATGGTGTTAGCAGTCAGAGCCTCATTTTGCAGAGGGGCAAATTATAGCTTAGAGAGGCAGAAACACCCTTCTCAATATATCAGCACAAAACTCATAAATATGGGACACTGCCAGGCCTAAAATGAACAAATTTGATGCCAGAGAGGAACAATTCTGGAAAAGTATTTTGGAAGTGTGGCTGACTGTCTACTGCCCCCTCCACACCCTGGAGAGATATATAACTATAGGACAATGGGTCCACCAAGAACTATTGACTCACCTTCAACTAATCTCATCAAGTCCAACCTTACTTCTTCTGCACCCACATACCCTAATTAAGCACCATTTACTCAACTCTTAATTCTGTTCACCAATACCTTTAGCCCTTTCTGCCATGTACTTGTAGGCTCATCAACCTTTTCACACATTATTGCCCACCTCAGAAAAAAAACATGAAGTTATTGGTTTTCAGGCAAATGTCAGCTTGCATTTTGCCCTATATCAAGAGCACTCAGCCACTGGCGCAGAGAGTGTCTTGGATCATCTCACACCCCACTGCACTTTGTTGGGTCTCTTCTCTCTATGAAACACTGGTCATTTTGCTGCTCGACTTGCTGCTTCTGTGGACCTCTTTTTTTGAGACTGGTAGATATTGCCCTTCATGAAATCGCTTCCCCCCTTTTCCCTTCCTGTGTTTCTCTTAGTTAGCTCTTGTATATGTTTTTAGTGTGTGTGTGCACATGCGCATGTGCGCATTACTGTTCCTTTTAATAAAAACATTTTCAGCTGAACATCTGCCTGGTTTATTTTGAGAGTATTCTTTTTTTTTTTTGTAAAACTCTCTTAAAAAAGAGAGAATTTTATTCTTTTTATAAGAAAAGGGAAGGGTAGACAGATGGAGAAAGAAAAAGGTGGAGTGAAATTTTTTTCTGTTAGTGAGAGTTAGTTTAGGTTAATAACCAATACCAAGATTTGGCATCCATCATGGTTAGAAGATCTTCTTTTTGACTAAAGCAAAGTCCAAAATCACTCTGTTAATGCAGTTAGTAAAGTCCATTGGGGTTAGTAATTAAACAGCTCCTTCCAGATGTAACACGAACAGTCCTCAAAGTATCTTCTTCTTAATTTTCTTCCAGTTATGGATTAAGTCCATTTTAACTTTGAAGTCTTCCGTTCCATCACCTTCCCCTGGGCTGCTGTCATCTGCACTTATCCCAATTTTGAATGCTGCATCCTTCTTCCTGCTGGCGTGTCTCTTCAGGAGTTTCTGTGTTTTGAAGATGAAATCCTTCTTCTTTCTTTTCTTTTTTTCTTAAACTTCTGGCCTTCAAGCTTCCAGGGCTCCACAAACTCAGCAGATGAAATTAGATCTCCCGTTTGTCGCCTGCTATGCTCGACATCCCCTTCTACTGGCAGAGTATTTCTTTTTATAAAGGCGGAATAGGCTTTGGGAGCCTTATCCACCTCTTCTTTTAACTTTATCGCTTCACTGCCAGTTAGGGGTGTCAAGACATTTGTCAAGGTAAATCCGAGATCTTCTTTCTCCTCTTCTTTAGCGCCCTGGAAACCTGGAATCAAATTCGATTTCTGTTCAATCTCGTTCATCTTTCTAGTTGTTTCCAATATCTGTTTCTGTCGACTGATGAGAACACTTTCCATTTTAAACAAAGTTTGGTTGATCTTCTGCAATTGTTCCAGCAGGGGGCACAGCATCTCCTTTTTCTGTTGATTGACAGCAAGCTCTTGGGGGGGCTATCTGGACCGGAAGTCCCTCCTCTCTTCTCTTCCGGTATCTGCAGGGCTTTTTCCATTATCGACATTTTGTTTTTTTGTTTACTTTTAAAAAGTTCGTGCCGCATCCCCCAGGAAGCTAAGATGAACACATTCTTCCATGCAGCCCCAACGGTACTTTCACCAACCCTTTGTTTTCTTTCTGCCCCCCTTCGCGCTCCCTTTGAATAGCTTGCTTCTCGAGGGGGGTGGGGACTCCTCCCTCCTCCCAACGCTTATACGCATGCAGGGGGGCTCCGATTTACGCCTCAAAATAGATCTTCAACTCACGATTCGATGCCACTACTTCTTTTTATGTTGAACCATAGCGCTGTTTTCACTCCTGGAATTCGGTGGCGCCGCTAAGTCCCATTACGGGCACGCCGCAGCGGGGCCGATTGGGGCGGGGAGAAAGCCTCAATTTCCCGGCTGTCTGCCGGCAAAGAGGCTACTCCCCAAGCGCCCCCGGTTCGGAGCCTTTACCTAAGGCTCACTAGGGTCTTTCGCATATGCGAAGACCCCCCCTAACTGCGCGTGGGCTAACCGCCTCCGGGAGCGTCCCGAGAAGCGGCCGCCATTCGCGACGCCGGAAACCGAAAAGGATTTTTTTGAGAGTATTCTTAAGGGAAAAATCCCTGTATACAAAGGTGCAGAATCCCAGTTACCCCCTCTCACTCTATCTCCTTAAACCTAATTTCCCCAACTAATTAGGAGACCACCTATTTGGGTAACCCCATATTGAGGGGGTAACTTGGACCCCATAAATCCAATCATCACCAAACTTAGAGGGAAGGTAGAGGAGAGTCAGCTGGAGATGTACTGTGAGTCTGGTGCCTCTAGCAAGCTGGGTGTGTGTGTGTGTTAATACATTCCTGAACCTGCACCTCATTTTCCCAGAAAGCACTTTCCTGGTAGCAACTTGGGGGGGGGGTCTTAACTTGGAACTTGTAAATCCAATCCTCACCAAACTTGTGTGTCAGGTACAGGAGAGTCAGCTGGAGATGTGTGTCTGTAGTGTGCTGATGGGCCATTCTACTGCATCACAAACTTCCCGAATCAGATCGTACAAGTGAGTTTTTTTTCTGGTCTGTGGTTTGGTTCGTGGGTACACCATGAATAACAAACTGAACCACATTTTCCCAGTTCATGCCTGTCCCTAGAAAGAATAAAACTAAAGAATTTTAGTGTTATTACTGATAAATTTCAATAGTCACTTCCACTGATACCACCAATAAGCCAATGAATACCCCTCTCATTGAAAGCCATGAAATGTTTCAAATATATCAAATACAAGAACAAAAGATGAAAAAATAAACATATTTGATTGTGATAGCTAGGTTTTGTTAAATCTGCTTTCAGAGGCTCTAGGATCAAAGCAACTTGCCAGTGTTTTTTCTTACTATAATCGCCTCCTTGGGTTACATCTTGGTATCTCAGAAAATTCCACATATTTACAGTTGCAGCCCTGATATACAGGGCTGGGAGGAGAACTAAATTCCAGGGACAAAAATCATCTGGAGGTCCTATGAAACTAGAATCATGATATTCAACAGGAAGCAAAATCATGTATTTAAAGGTGTGGAGAAAATGCTGCCGCTCACTGAGCTGGTTTTTATAAGCAGTATTTTCCTGTGTTACTTAGCAGGAGGGAGGAAATGCTCTGAGCTTTCTTGATTGACTGCAAGTTGTAGCCTGTAGCATTACATACATACATGAGTTATTCCAATTCTGAAGGGGATAGGTGGGACTTTGAAGTACGTGTGAGTGAGACAGAGGCAGATTCTTATGCCAATTAAGAATGATGGTCTATCGTGGCTTTCTTCCTGAATATACTTTGTATCCTATGTTGTCTTTTCTGAATAATTCTGAAGATGGGCTAATTATTCAACCTAAGTGGCCACAGCGCTCTCTGTGTTACTGTATGAAATTTTTCCTATCACTTCTCTGATAGACTTTAATGTTAATACCCAGGTTAATACCCAGAAATACAGATTGGCAATCAGAGAGTAAATAATCTGAAATATGACTGCTAGAAAAATTGTTATTCTAAAAATAATTTAAGAAATATACAATTGTGATTTAGGCTTTTACCCCCGCATCAGAATTTGTATGGATGTCAGATTTTTCATATTTTCTATATAAAGCACATACTTCAACTGCTCATTAAGAACACACAATCTGTGTAATTTCCACCATTTTGTGATAAGAATATTTGAAGCTGCTAAAACATTAAAAGAAAAAAAAAAAACTGGAAACGGCTCTCTCTCCTGCTTGGCTCCACCATGGCTGGCTGGCTAATGAGGTGGGCCAGCAGCCATCAAACCATTCTCTTCAGCCCCCTGCTGTGTGGCTGACTTTCCCCTAGGGTTGCCAATCTCCAGATGGGACCTGGAGATCTCCCACTGTTACAATTGATCTCCAGATGACAGAGATCAGTTACCCTAGAGAAAATGGCTGCTTTGGAGGGTAGACCCTACGGCATTATATCCTGCCGAGTCCTTCCATCCCCCCTAATGCTACCCTTCACAGAATCCACCCCCCATATCTCCAGGTATTTCCCTAATCAGAGCTGGCAACTGTACTTTCTCCTCTGTCAGTAAAACGCCATTTCCACACTTATGTTGGCCTTTGGGAGAAAACTCATTGGGGCCAGTTCTGATAAGGTTGCCAACTCCAGGTGGGAAATTTCTGGAGGTTTGAGGGATGGAGCCTGGAGAGGGTGAGGCTTGAGGAGGGGTGGGACCTCAGATAGGGACAATGCCATAGACGCCACCCTCCATTTCCTGATGGGGAACCATTGTTGACAATCTCCAGGTGGGGCCTGGAGATCACTCAGAATTACAACTGCTTTCTAGGAGGGAAGGGGGAGGAGATGGAAAGCTGAAGCCAGGGGGCAAATAATGGCAGGTTGACGGTTGGCTGGGAGGGAGATCGGGTTGCCAACTCCAGGTTGGGAAATTCCTGGATATTTGAGGGGTGGAGCCTTGAGAGGGTGAGGTTTGAGGAGGGGTAGGACCTCAGACAGGTACAATGCCATAGACTCCACCTTCCAAACTAGCCATTCCCTCCCAGGAACCACTGTTGCCAATCTCCAGTTGAGGGCTGGAGATCACTCAAAATTACAACTGCTTTTCAGGTAGCAGAGATCAGTTCTTCTGGAGAAAATGGTGGGCTCTGTGTCATTATACCCTACTGAGATCGCCACAGCAAATTGTCACTGAGTGCCCAAAGCCAGGGCACTCTCCCAGAGCCTCTTTCTAGAGTTCATTGTATTTATTTCCACAACGGGCCTTATTCCTAGTAGATAAATAATTGTGTGAATCTGAAAAGCTTCCTTTCTTGTATATTAGACCAATAATAGCCCTCCTCCAAGAATCAGGCATAATTTCTGAGCTATTTGTTCTAGAGAAAATGGGAGCAAGAATCCTTGCCCACCATCTTGGATTTCCCTTAAAAAGCTCAGCTGGGCATAAGTCTGGACCAGGAACCTTATGAAGTTTTAATCCTTTAATTAAACTTGGTATTGCTCTAGTAGTAACTGGAGGCCACTCCAGGGCAATCAGTATATCTGGTAGCTTTGAATTAACAATGGTGGGGTCAAAGAACAATTGATGAAAATGTTTTTCCCACACAAAAGGAGCATTATGACACGTAAACCTACCTCTTGACCCTGTAGCCTTATTTATTAGTTTCCAAAAGACATTTGAATTGCCTGATAAAGATGCTTTCTGCAGCAATTTCCAACACATCATTGTATCCTCTTTTTTCTTTTGGTTTATTAGTTTAAGGTCCTTTTTCAGTCCCAATAACTCTAATAGATTCCATTTGAAGTTATATTTACAGACTCTTCTGTGTATTTGTCTTATCAGCCCTCTTGTTGTTGTTGTTGTTCAGTCGCACAGTCGAGTCCGACTCTTCGCGACCCCATGGACCAGATTACGCCAGGCCCTCCTGTCTTCCGCTGTCCGCTGAAGTTTGCTCAATTTCATGTTCGTTGCATCGATGACACTGTCTAACCATCTCATTCTTTGCCGTCCCCTTCTTCTTTGACCTTCAATATTTCCCAGCATCAGGGTCTTCTCCAGTGAATGCTCCCTTCTCATTTGGTGGCCAAAGTATTTGAGCTTCAGCTTCAGGATCTGGCCTTCCAGGGAACAGTCAGGGTTGATTTCTTTTAGGATTGACTGATTTGATCTCCTTGCAGTCCAAGGGACTCTCAAGAGTCTTCTCCAGCACCATAGTTCAAAAGAATCTATTCTTCGGCGCTCGGCCTTCCTTATAGTCCAACTCTCACAGCCATACATTACTACGGGGAATACCATTGCTTTGACCATGCGGACTTTTGTTGGCAAGGTGATGTCTCTGCTTTTTATCATGCTGTTTAGGTTTGCCATCGCTTTCCTCCCAAGGAGCAGGCGTCTTTTAATTTCATGGCTGCAGTCACCATCTGCAGTGATCTGGGATCCTAGGAACGTGAAGTCTGTCACTACTTCTACGACTTCCCCTTCTATTTGCCAAGGAGTGATGGGCCCAGATGCCATGATCTTAGTTTTTTTGATGTTGAGCTTCAAGCCCACTTTTGCACTCTCCTCTTTCACCCTGAGCAAGAGGCTCTTTAGATCCTCTTCACTTTCTGCCATCAGAGTGGTATCGTCTGCATATCTGAGGTTATTGATCTTTTCCCCAGCAATCTTAACTCCAGCTTGTGATTCATCCAGGCCAGCATTTCGCATGATGTACTCTGCATATAAATTAAATAAGCAAGGTGACAGTATACATCCTTGTCGTACTCCTTTTCCTATGCTAAACCAATCAGTTGTTCCATATCAGGTTCTAACTGTTGCTTCTTGACCCTTATACAGGTTTCTCAGGAGACATATGAGGTGGTCTGGTACTCCCATCTCTTTAAGAACCTGCCATAATTTATTGTGATCCACACAATCAAAGGCTTTAGCATAGTCAATGAAGCAGAAGTAGATGTTTTTCTGGTATTCTCTTGCTTTCTCCATAATCCAGCGAATGTTGGCAATTTGATCTCTAGTTCCTCTACCTCTTCTAAACCCAGCTTGTACTTCTGGCAGTTCTCTATCCACGTACTGTTGGAGCCTAGCTTGTAGGATTTTGAGCATGACCTTGCTAGCGTGTGAAATGAGTGCAATTGTGCGATAGTTTGAACATTCCTTGACGTTGCCCTTCTTTGGGATTGGAATGTAAACTGATCTTTTCCAATCCTGTGGCCACTGTTGTGTTTTCCAAATTTGTTGGCAAATTGAGTGCAGCACTTTAACAGCATCTTCTTTTAAGACTTTGAATAACTCAGCTGGGATACCATCACCTCCACTAGCTTTGTTGTTAGTAATGCTTTCTAAGGCCCATTTAACTTCGCTTTCCAGGATGTCTGGCTCAAGGTCAGTGATTATACCATCGTGGTTGTCAAGGACATCGAGGTCCTTCTTGTATAGTTCTTCTGTGTATTCTTGCCATCTTTTCCTAATCTCTTCTGCTTCTGTTAGATCCCTACCGTTTTTGTCCTTTATCATGGCCAGCTTTGCATGGAACGTTCCCTTGATTTCTCCAATTTTCTTGAAGAGATCTCTAGTCCTTCCCAATCTATTGTTTTCCTCTATTACTTTGCATTGTTCATTCAGGAAAGCCTCCTTATCTCTCCTTGCTGTTCTCTGGAAATCTGCATTCAGTTGGGCAAATCTTTCCTTTTCCCCATTGCCTTTAGCTTTCCTTCTTTCCTCTGCTATGTGTAAAGCCTCATCAGACAGCCACTTTTCTTTTTTGCATTTCTTTTTCTTTGGGATGGCGGTGAGTGCTGCCTCCTTTACAATGTCACGGACCTCTGTCCATAGTTCTTCAGGCACTCTGTCTATCAAATCTAGTCCCTTAAACCTATTCTTCACCTCTACTGTATATTCATCGGGGATGCGATCTAGGTCAAATCTGAATGGCCTTGTGGTTTTCCCAACTTTCTTCAATTTAAGTCTGAATTTTGCAATGAGTAGCTCATGATCTGAGCCACAGTCAGCTCCAGGTCTTGTTTTTACTGACTGGATAGAGCTTCTCCATCTTTGACTGCAAATTATATAGTCAATCTGATTTCGGTGTTGCCCATCTGGTGATGTCCATGTGTAGAGACGCCTCTTAGGTTGTTGGAAAAGGGTGTTTGCTATGACCAGCGTGTTCTCTTGACAAAACTCTGTTAGCCTTTGCCCTGCTTCATTTTGTTCTCCAAGGCCAAACTTGTCTGTTATTCCGGTTACCTTTTGATTTCCTACTTTAGCATTCCAGTCCCCTATGATGATGAGGACATCATTTTTTGGTGTTAGTTCTACGAGCTGTTGTAGGTCTTCGTAGAACTGGTCCACTTCAGCCTCTTCTGCAGCAGTGGTTGGGGCATAGACTTGGATTACTGTGATGTTGAATGGTTTGCCTTGGATTCGGACCGAGATCATTCTGTCATTTTTGAGATTGTATCCCAATACTGCCTTTCTCACTCTCTTGTTGACTATAAAGGCCACACCATTTTTTCTACGGGATTCCTGGCCACAGTAGTAGATATAATGGTCTTCTGAGTTAAATTCGCCCATTCCTGTCCACTTTAGTTCACTGATTCCCAAGATGTCGATGTTCATTCTTGCCATCTCATTTTTGACCACGTCAAGCTTACCTTGATTCATAGATCTTACATTCCAGGTTCCTATGCAGTATTGTTCTTTGCAGCATCGAACTTTCCTTTCACCGTCAGACACATCCACAACTGAGCGTCCTTTCGGCTTTGGCCCAGCCGCTTCACTCTTTCTGGGGTTACTCGTACTTGTCCTCTGCTCTTCCTCAGTAGCATATTGGACACCTTCCGACCTGAGGGGCTCATCTTCCGGCGTCATATCTTTTAGCCTTTTGTTACTGTCCATGGGGTTTTCTTGGCAAAGATACTGGAGTGGGTTGCCATTTCCTTCTCCAGGGGATCACGCTTGGTCTGAGTTCTCTGCTGTGGCCTGTCCGTCCTGGGTGGCCCTCCACGGCATAGCCCACAGCCTCATCGAACCACGCAAGCCCCCTCACCACGACAAGGCAGTGATCCATGAGGGAGATCAGCCCTCTTAGTGGTCTGCAATTGTTGTAAATCCATCAATTTTTATGGGTCTTTGATTCTCTGAATAAGCTTGTTTTAAAATAATAGGCTTTAATTTGTCAAAAAACATGCTCTAGTGTTATTGGATTTTCCACCAACATCGATTTGTCCCTGAATTGTTTAGCCATATTTAGCCAAAGATCTAAACACATGGTAACCCTCATGTCTGTTTCAAGGTATACTGTCCAAGGTTTCACTTTTACTTTAACACCTTCCTGTATCAAAGGATCGTAAGATGAATTAGAGAGAGCACACAGATCTAAAGACTGGATTTCCAGTAGTAAAGGAAGATGATCACTCCCCATAAGATCACCCACAGAGGAGGCTGACGCTAATTGTAATGCATTATCATTAGTATATAATCAATGATGCTGGCCTCCCTTGAATTAATACATGTAAAGTCTCCAAAATTGTCAATGCCATTTATGGTCATTAATCTATTTCTCAACCCTAATTTTAGCAACCACTTCCCTGCAGAATTCATTTTCTTATCTTTTGTAAATCTTTCAGTAACCATATTGTTTATCCAATCACTACATTCAGCTGCTATACCAGAAGGCAGGAGAGTAGCAAATGTTACACCAATTTTTTGAAAGGTGTCCGGAAGTGAACCAGGAAATTACAGTCCAGTCAGACTAACATCTGTCCCAGACAAATTAGCAGAAGCTGTAATCAAGGATAGAATTCTTAGGCAAATAGAGGAACAAAGTCTGCTGAGGGAAAATCAACATGGCTTCTGCAAAGAGAAGTCCTCCCTCACCAATCTTTTGGAGTTCACTGAGAAAGTGAACAAACATGTAGACAATGGTGGCCCAATAGACACTATATTTGGACTTTCAAAAGGCTTTTGACAAGATACCTCACCAAAGACTTCTGAGTAAACTTAGCAGTTATGGGATAAGAGGATAGGTTCTCTTGGGGATTAAAAAAAATGGTTAAAAAGCAAGAAGCAAAGAGTAGGAATAAATGGACAGTCCTCACAATGGAATGAAGTAAGCAATGGGGTTCCACAAGGATCAGTATTAGGGCCAGTACTATTTAATTTGTTCATAAATGGTCTGGAACTAGGGCTGAGTACTGTAGTGGCCAAGTTCAGGATGGTGCAAACCAAGGCTGACTGTGAAGAGCTCCAAGTGGACCTCTACAAATTGGGTGAGTGGATGACAATGTGGCAGATGAAGTTCAGTACTGGTAAGGTGATGCATATTGGGACAAAGAATCCCAATGTCTTCCTTCAAATTTCAATGCTGTCAGGTCTGGGTTTTCTTTGTGTCATGGCTCTCAGCCACCTCCACTGTTGCAGGTGACTCATGGGCCTAAGGGAGAAGGGGGGGTTGGCTGTACCCCATAAATATCTTGCATGTGGACACTGAATGGGGCTTGGGGACACAGGATATGGGTGGCTCCTGGACCCAGGCAGGGCAGGGGAAGAGGCACTTGGGTGGGAGGATGGCTGCCTCTGCTGGGTGGGGTTGGGTTTGCCCCACAGCCAACCCAACCAACATCCACCTCATAGCATGACACATACCTATGGAATGAAATCTACCTCAGCAAACATCTCCCTCTTCCTATATCTTCCTGTACAAGCAAGCCCCTTTCCATTCCATTTGTAGACTACACAATCACAGCAGATGATCTCTTGCCTGTACAATGTGTGCCATTAACGGCAAAGTGTCATCCAGAAATTTCTGTCACCTGGGGTAGGCAATGACCAGAGGATGCTTGCATCTGGGCCTGGGGCAGGGTCTGGGACTTGGATCATTGTGAGTATGCTTTCCTTCCTTGTGATGTCTGGCTGGGGTGTCTGCTAAGCTGCTGTGGGGTAATTTTAGGCAGCCCCCATAAAAAATCTGGGGATGCCTGTTCTGCCTTTCTGTCCTTCATTATCTGTCTTGTTAGATTTGACGGGTGGCCCTGCCAACTTCATATATTCCAGTTATCTGTGGAGTGGAAATATTTGCTGCAATGGATGGGTGTGCTCTGTATCCAGTTGCAGACTACAATAATACACATCCGAGTTACTGCATCCTTCTTATACTGTCTGCAAGCCAGAGCCTGGGTGTGTGTGGGGGACACAATACATTGCATCCAGGAGTCTGAGGGCCTTCCCTTTCTTCCAGGGCTCCAGGGCCATCCCCTTTCACTCACACTGGAAGATGATTGCAGAGCATGGCCAATACTTCCAGGGTGTTCAATGGGGTTCACAGATCAGAGTCACTGGCACATCCTTCAGCTGCAAGGCAGAGCCTGGGTGGGGGTCATGATATGTTGGGTCCAGGAGTTTGTGGCCTTTCCTTTGTTCCAAGGATCCAGGGCCACCCCCTTTCACTTGCACCATTGGCAAGGTGATTGCAGGGCATGGCTAACTTTCCAAGGAACCAATCAGCAGGTCTTCCTTTCCATGGCACCATTCCCTGACTCCAGAGTCTAGAGCCATTGCTTTTCATTCAACCTACTGTCAAGATAATCGCTGTGCACGGCCAACCCACTCAGTTCCAAGTTTTGTCCACTCTTTCCTGTTGGGCATAGGGTATTGGATGGACACAGGGATTTCAGCCAGCCTCTCACTTGGTCCACTGGCAAGGTGATTGCTGTGCATGGCCAAGGCTTTCCCCGGGGCTTTGTTCTGGAGTTTGGGTGGTCCTCGCTTTCTTTCTCTGTTCTCTTGGGACCCCAAGCCACCTCCACATCTTCCTTCCATTTTCAATGCTGTCAGGTCTGGGTCTTAGTTTTGTTGTGGTCCCAATCCACTTCCACTGTTGCAGGTGACTCCTGGGCCCAGAAAAGGAGATGGTTGGCCATGTCTGGCTATCATCTTCTCTATGATATGTGAATGGGGCTGAGGAGTGTGGCCACCAGCAACAGTGTGGGTGGCTCCTGGGTCTGGGGGAGGAGGGGATTGTCCATCCAGGGGAGCATCTTGAGGAGGTCCACTGTGAGGCTGATGCCTCTAGCTTGAACAGGGTCCATTTTGCCCCAATAGATGGAAGAAATAATCATACAACAGTCCATTTTGTGCACTTCTGAATCTGTACCCGACATTTCCACAAAAGCACTCTCCTGGGACACCTTGAGGGAGGCATAATGCAGCCCCCCCCAGTCCAGTCTTCACATAACTTGGAGAACATGTAGGGGAGCATCCCAGAGAGGACTACTGTGCGTTTGATGCCTCTAGCTTGCACAGGATCCATTCTGTACACTCCTGAAATGGCAAACAATATTTTCCCATTAGCACTTTCCTGGGGGCACCTTTTTTGGGGGTGTAACTTGGACCCCCTAGTCCAATCCTCACACAACTTGGTGGGCAGATAGAGGAGAGGGAGCTGAAGATTTCCTGTGGGTTTGGAGCCTTTAGAACACTGGAGTGATATTCTGCTATGTCACAAAGTTAACAAACCTGTTCAGGGTCCACCACAAACCAAACTGCATTTTTCTGGTTTGTGCCCATCCCTACTCCCTTTGCCTTCCTCCCCTTTCCCTCACCCCACCCTCACCCTTGCTACTTTTACCTCCCCAACCCATTATCAATATAATGCCCATCTCCTCCTCCAATCTTTGGTGCTCTGCTGGGCCACCTACTACTATCTCATCTCAGGAAAGGTGGGCCAGCCCTTTTGCCTTTGGATGTGTCTGGGCTAATGGAGTGGTTGAGAACTTCTCTGGGCTTCAGGGCAGCAGCAGCAATACCAAGAGCCATGCTGGCTGCAGCAGCAATGCCAGTAACCTTGTTGGTTTGGGTACTGTGGCAGCGATCCCAGAAGCAGCGCTGGGCCCAGGTGCTGCAGTAGTGATGCTGGGAGCTGCGATAGCAAGAGTAGTTAGTCCCAGGGTGTCATTGTAAGCAGGTAATGTACCTACAGCATCTACTCATCACAGCAGAAGTATTGTCTGCACATGTACAGACAAATCTCCTCTTTGGGGCAGGATTTACATGTACACCCTTCAATTTTCCTATTTTTTCAGATTTTTCTGCAAGCCTTGGGGGTCTTACCAGGGTTCTTTTATTAGTAAAGATGTTGGCAATCCAAACAACAGCAAAACACTATTAGGGATTCCCTCCCCAAAAAAATCTAAGCTAGGGTCAATACATAAGAGAGTTAGAGAAGCAAGGTAATATGTTGTTAACAAGGTAATAGAAAATAGTCTAACATCTAAGAATGCTAAAGTTCAGAAAGCAATACTTGATGCATTAGGAAACTGAAAATTTTAAATTACTCATGCCTTCCTAAAATAATGTCTTACAATAAAGTTACTTGTGCTAAATATATTAATCATGAGATGTTGCATAGTACAGATAGTAATGAGGGTGACTTCATTTCAAATAAAGAAATTCAATTAGAAGGCTTTGGAATCCTGTCTGTCAAAGTAATCAGACTCAGATGCTTGTGACTGTTAATATCAGATGCTTGTGACTATAATTGTTTGATTGACTGACATGGCCATTCTTAATTACCTCCACATTAATATGTGTACTGCAAGAAATATGCACCCACTATATTCCAGTTAACATCAACCCAACAGAGCTGTTAGTCATACTTAGGCTCCCTCTAGACACCACAAAGTCCTTGCATTTGTTGGGGGAAACCACAAGGACTTCCTAACACATGCAGGGGGTGGCCAGAACTTGAGGATGAAGCTCCAGAAATACTCAAGCACCTTGAGGGGAGCAATCAATTGTAGGGTGGTTGGGGAGAAAACATTTGGCAACTCAAGGAGTTGGGGGGGGGCGCTTGATAGCATTATACCTTGCAATCCACATACCAAAAGTAACATCATAGCATTATACCAATGCTGTAGGAATCCCCCAAATTGCTATGGTAAAGACTATATAAAAGAAATTTCTCGAAAGTCACTATAACTCCATCTTCCATACTCATTTCGTTGCCACTACTCCACCAAGCAGGAACCTGGAACCTAGCACCATTCTCTACAGCTGATCATCCTCCCCCCCACATTGCCTGAGTCTAAGCCAGCATGGGGGACCATCTGTAGAGTGGCAGAGGGAGGGGATCATTTGTAGAGTGGCCATCCCTACCCTACAGCAGATTTCGCTCCCCCACACAAGGCTCAGGCCGTGTGGAGAATCAGTGGTTACTCTGTGGCAGCTGGGGATTCAGGGCTGCAACTGGAACAGTTATCTGTAGGGCAGTGTGGGATCCCAGTGTAGTCACTTAGCAGAGAGCCCAGGGCAGCTGCCCTTGATGCCCCATGAGTAAGACTGCTCCTGGTCACATGTGCAATGGGGGCTGTGTTGCCCAAATGCACACTGGCTCTTTTCTACTTGCAATCACAGCACACAGAAGGAAAAGGCCCCCTCTCCTGTTTTCACATCTATCAAATGCCCCTGAAGTTGCTATTGGCTTCATTGTAAAATCATGTTGAAGAAAAAGGAGGAGGAGGAGGAGGAGATTATATTTATACCCTGCCCTTCACTACCCACAGCAGCTAACCAACTCCTTTCCGTTCCCCTCCCCTCTCCTCCCCACAACAGACACCCTGTGAGGTAGGTGGGGCTGAGAGAGGTCTTGACAGAAACTGCTCTTTTTCAAGAACAGCTCTTATCAGAACTATGACTTGCCCAAGGTCATCCAGCCAGGTGCAAGTGGAGGAGTGGGGAATCAAACCTGGTTCTCCCAGATTAGAGTCCATGCACATGACTACATATAAAATTTTAGTAGGCCACCACCAAGTCTTTTAATCAGTCCTGGAAAAAAAGACCAAACTTCCAGACTGAAACTGAGACTTAAACACAAGGTCAGTTCTGCAGAGAGAGCTATAGACTGAGCTCATATGCAAAAAGTATTTTTGGTACTAGTGGTCCCAAGTCCAGGCAATTGGAATTAGCCATTTGAGATTCACAGAGCACAAACCACAATAGGCTAAAAAAGAATATAGCTTTATTAAGGTGCAAACAGATTTTAAAACAAGACAATCAAACAGTGAGGACATAAAATTAAAAAACCTAAGCTTAACCAACTTTGCTAAGAATTTACAGGGCAGTTACAAAGTTACCTTCAGGTTACAAGGTGTAGTGATCCAACCACAACACAGTCAAACAAGCAAGCCCATCCAGGCAGACAGCATGAGATGCCAAAGTCCGGGGTTGCTCAGAACTATTGACCCACAAGGTCAGTATAGCTCCAGGCAGCCACACTTCTCTCAGAATGAAAACTTTATTTGATAGAAAATGGTAGCTGTTGGTCAGTTCAGGCCTTCAACCAACCAAAAGCTAGTAGAGTGATATCAGCCTTCTCTGTTACTATGGCTTCATGACATCCCATAATAGATGATCTTGAAGGGGAAACAAAACTTATCCCATTAAGGGGCTGCTTGACTCCAACGCACAGGTGGTAATAATTCCATCGCTTAGGAATGTGCTTGATTGGGGCTGGTTTCTTCCCAGGCACTAACAAGCTCAGTACCAGCTGAAAACTCTTCCATCATGGTCACAGTGCTTCTGCGTTATCTGTTGTCTCTAGGGAAAGAACTCGAGCAGGCCTTACAGCCTGAACCAAACTTTTCTACTTAAAACCACAAGCAGTTAAAAATGGCTTTTCCATGACACCTTCCTCCTTAAGTTGAAATTTCAGAATTTATTTCAAATTTCAACTAAACAGCAATGCATCTCATGTGTGTTTATAGAGCTTATATGTGTCACATTAATATTTTAAGTTAAAGATTAATTTCTTTTATGACTACCATTTAACCAGCTTGCTGTTTAGTTGAAATTTGAAATAAATTCCGAAATTTCAACTTAAGGAGGAAAGTGTCATGGAAAAGCCATTTTTAACTGCTTGTGGCTTTAAGTAGAAAAGTTTGATTCAGGCTGTAAGGCCTGTTAAGAGTTCTTACCCTAGAGACAACAGACACATATCAGAACAGGACAAGCATTGACTCTTTTGGACATATTTCCTGATATAGTACAGTTCCATCCTTATGAACAACTCATGACTTTTTTTGCTTAGTGATGGGCTGGATACTGAAAAAAATGCTTGAACACAGAGAAGTATTCTGGTGATGGGGGCACAGGTAGCCCTGTCCTGTATCACCCACACAAGCCTTATCTTGGAAGCTAAGCAGGGTCAGCCTTGGTTAGTACTTGAGTGGAAGATCACCAAACAGTACAGGGTTGCTACACGGAGGCAGGTAAGGCAAAACCACCTCTGTTCATCTCTTGTCCTTTCCACCACGTTTACTTGTTTACTTTTAGTTTTCTTTCTCCTTCTCTGAGACACACCACTACTATGAGAATGTGATTTTAGAATGCAACCATTTACCCTGAAAGGTAGAACACAATTTTTATTTATACCCTGGTAGCTTAATATACTAGACATGGGATAAATATACATGACCAAGGGATAACAAAAACAAATGATAAAAATGCTTATTAAATAATTAAATATTCTAGAAGGTATGGATGTTTAAGGAGACATTTGTTATGTAGGTACACCTTGTTTTCCTTGATATTACTGTAGTAACTAAGAAGCGGCAACACCATGCTAGTTTTCCCACTAATGGAATGCAATCATTTCCTCTTTTTCTAGCTCTCATATTAAGCTAGTACTCACAGAGTCTTGCTTGCATTACTCGGAAGTCTTCATTATGGTTGGGCTTTTCCTTGTCTTGGTGTGTATCTCGAAGACAATCACACGTATGAAGCTAATGGTTTCCCCTTGTTAGACCTGCCCTCTTAAGATGGATGTTGCAGCAAGATGTTACCTTTTCTTCAGATGATCTTCTTAGGCTCCCTTTCCTCTCATTTTCATGTTCCAGATTATGGGCTTCTTCTCTCATATGGCTCTTCTGTTGTAGCCATTTTTATTTCATCCACTGCTGAATCTTCACTGTTAATTCATCCTAACTGATTCTCATTCCAAATGACTCCAACCAGACTAAAGCTGGCCTTTTGTTCTGTCCCCCCCAAGACCTCTTGAGCCCACTATACATGACATTACACACATTGAAATAAATAGACCTGAGGATAAGCAGTCAGGGGTGTGGTCATCTCTCCCCCTCTCCATGCATAATCACTGGCTCATAAGCATAGTTTTTACAGGTGTAGAAAACATAGTTATGATAGGCCATACATTAACTAGGCCTGTTTGGCCAGAAATATTTGCTGCTAAAAAACCACAGGTGATATTTATTTTAAAATGAAATCATCTATTCACAGGGTTGTTGTGAAGATAAAAAGGTGGAGAACCATGTAAGCCATATCAGGTCCCACTGAGGAGAAAGGTGGGTATAAAGGAAGTAAATAAATTAGTTCTGATGATAAAAGACTTCTTTACTTCTGTTCTTCTTTAGCCCCTGCCTGTAGTTTCACAAAGTGAGTCATTTGCTTTGAGTAGATGAACAAAGATTGAAAACTTTTTTTACAAGTGTTTTTTGTTCTCTTTCAAGAAACATCTCAAAATGTTACTTCCCCACCCTGCCCAATATAGATAACATATTTTTCCCACCGTAGTGCATAATTTCTTGGAAACACAGATGGATTGAAATTAGAATAAATTATGTAATTAAAACCATGTTAGGTATTTGTTTGATGTTTCAAAAGTGCACTTGAATGGTGCTAAGAAATATTTAACAGCCACATACAAAAGTTCAAGAACTGATTGAGAAATTTACCAGAAACTAATCTGTTGGCTGTTGCCAAAGGACAATACAGACCACCCACATCCCCTGTTCCTTGAAAAAGTGAAGGCTTGTTAAATGGCGGCTGTGTCATCAGATAGTGATGCTGTCCTGCACGTCAATCCCCCAGTGGTTCAGACATTGTCAGATTAAACAGCTTCCTTTCATTTCTCTCAATCATGGATGCAGCTGCTTCCTCTCCCTGGGTGATCATACTCAGCACTCATCTTCTATATATGCTATACGATTAAATGGAAATAGCAAGATGTTATCTATTTCAGTGACAATAATGCACTGGTGGATATTCAGCTATACATCTTGTTCTTGCCAAACAAAAGCAGGCATGGTGATTATTCTCATGTCCTAGTACCTGACTGAAATAATTAAGGTGGATGGAAAAGCAGCTTTACCCAGCTTGACCAAGGCAAAAGTGATGCCCATGAATAGGAGAAATGCTCCAGGGACTGATAAAACTTCTAACCACCCACAGCACTTGGGGATCAAGGAATAAAGTGGGGGGAAGAGCTATCTAGCCTCCAATCATCCAAGTAATTGATTGTTAACACAACCCATTTATGTTGCCTTCTGCCATCTGATACATTTTTAAAAAAGAAATAGGTTTCTTTTCTTGGTTTATGCCCCCATCACTTGACTAAAACCTAGCTTTGGTCATATTTCTTTCTGTTACCTCTGAGAAAGGCTACAGAAATGGCTTCCACCTGAAACAAGCCGGGAGTGGGGGCACACAGAGATTTCAAATCAGACAACAGCTGGGGTATCTGCTATTAATTTACTAAAATGTTAGCACTTAGGAAAGAACTGCATATTCTCACAGTCTAGTTCCTTAGCCTTTTGGAATCACAACCACAGCATTCCTTTCTTATGAAAAAACAAGTACTTAGAGAAACATAATTCCCTGGGCTCATTGAAAGCACAGGCCAACTGTTCCAAGGCTTGCAGCAGGGAAGTGATGTTCTTTGTGGGAAAGCAGACAGGGAGCAGAAGCCTTGAATGTGGTAGAGAAGCAATAGAGTCAGTGCAGGCATAGCAAACAAGTTGCAGCCTCTATGAGGTGAGGACTGGGAACTGAAATCACCACACAAATGCTAGAAGCTGGGACAAAGGACCAACTCTTCCTTGGCTAAGCAGAAACAGCTAATAAAAGCTGATCTTATATAGGAGGCTGGGATCCCTAGCAGCTGATTAAGGTCCTGGCTCCTGCCAAGACTCACAACAACCTATCTCCTCTTCAGAAAGGCTGTAATGTGGTAGGACCTGGGCTGACCATTACACATTCTTTCTCCAGGTCATTGCCTCAGCCTTGGTCCTCTTCATAGAATCATAGAGGGACCTTCAGGGTCATTTAGTCCAACCCTGTGCACAATTCAGGAAATACCTCCCCCCCACACCCAGTGACCGCTGTTCCATGCCCAGAAGATGACAAAAATCCTCCAGGATCTCCAGCCAAACTGGCCTGGAGAAAAAATTGCTTCCTGACTGAAGTTGATTCAACATTTTCCTGAGCATGTAAGAAAGGGCTATGAGAACTAAGGACTGGTACAACCCTTCCTGCCCTCTCTCTTCAGAATTCTTAGTTCAAAATTATTTGTTCAAAATTCTTTTGCATATGAAGCAAATACTCCAGAGTGATATTGGTTCTCAAATAGGTGTTATTTTATATTTCTTTTCATTTTGAAAGTTTGGCCATTTTTCTTACATTTCTAAGCTAAAAGTTGCTTTTCTGACAGCTTACATATACAGTCATTTCATTATTATGTTAATTTTTATTCCATTCATTTCAACATAAAACACATTTCTACTTTGTTTTTCACGCTGTTTAAGTGACTTTTTTTTTTGGAATTCTTTCCCTCTCACAAAAGATCATCTCTGACAAATTTCAGATGTGGGGAAAGGCTTATGAATCTAAGGGAAAACTGAAAGCGAAGTACATATTTACCTCCCCACAACTAATTGGTTCTTCATCAACAAGGATTCATGAACAATAATCAGGTGGGTAATGACCTCTGTAGAAGATCTTACTAAACAATTGTTTATAACTATGATTAGTAATTGCCCTTGTTGGAGTGTTAGAGATGTACAGAAGTGAACAATTAGTTTTGTTACGATAAGATTGTTGTTCATCTTACTCAACTTTCAGCTTTCTCTATCTGGTTTCTTGGTCTTTCAAGCAGGAGGATGGGGAGGTGGGATGGCTATTCTCATCTGTGAGGATTTCCGTTTACAGAGGATCCCTGCACCTCAGATCTTCAGCACTGAATGTGTGGGCTGCTGAGGAGAGCAAGTATCCTGCTGGTGATGAGCTTATCAATCACTGAAATAATGGTCTTCAGTCAGCCTCTGCACCCTTTGTCTTCCCTGCCCCTTGGTATACTGAGGAGCTGAGTATACCAAGCTTGCTCAGATGGCTTGCTCAGACTGCTAGAGTGATCTTGGCAATGGTCTTGGGATGAAGTCGTGAGAACATTTTTTTTTTTATTAATTCAATTTATACCCTGCCCTCCCTGCAAGCGGCTTACATAATTGGTCTATAAATGACCATTAAATTCACATAAAATCAATTTAAAATTTAAAATACAATAAAAACTTAAAGTCATAAAGTGCTAGTGCTGATACATTGGGTACATAAGATGGCATGCTGGAAATACCTTACAGCCAAACAGTTTGCCACTCAATGGTCTTCCTGAGCATTGTGGTGGAGACCAGATGTTAAAACTAGGGCCAGCTCATTGGTAATAGTGGGGGCAGCTCCTAGTTGAAAGCCTGGTGGTCAACATTATAGAGCTCAGTTGAAAGCTAATGACATGGCAGTGAAGGCAGCAAAGAAAGCTTACATTTCTGCCTCCATTGTCTATGCTAGTTTGTGTCCAGCCCAACTATTTAGGGTAGTTAGGAATCTGACTTCCCTGCAGGTGGAGTCCCAAACTGATCATGATTTGGCTTTTAGCTGTGATGTTTCTGCAGATAAAATCTCACTAGTCCTCCATGACCTTGCTGCCAGTTTGAGGGATAGTATCATACTGGAGGCTCCATTGGTTACATCTGTTTCTGTTTTGGAGCACTGCTGCTTGCTCTTCTTGCAGGATGTTGCTAATGGCAAGGATGTTCCTTGGATTCTTGCCCCTCTTGGCTAGTGAAAACCAGCCAAGGTGTGATAAGAGGCCTCCTGTGGGAGATTATTAATCAGCCTCTCTCAGGTGTTGCTTTGGTAGACCCTTGAAGGAACCCATTGTTAGTTCCCTTCTTAAGAAACCATCTCTAAATAAATAGCCAATTACCACCCAGTGTCAAATTTACCATTTCTGGGAAAGTTAATTGAGAGAACAGTAGCCAAACCACTTCAGGTTTTCCTCCACACTTGACACCTTCCAATCCAGCTTCGGGCCTGGTTTTGGGACTGAGACTGCACTTGTAGCACTGGTGGATGACAATTAGATTGAGGCAGTTCAGCACTGCTTATCTTATTAGATCTGTCAAAGGCATTTGATACAGTTAACCACTTGGTCCTAGTAAACCATCTGGCCTTGCTGGGGGTATGTGGTACTTCCTTGTTCCTCCAGGTACACTTTCAGAGAGTAGCTGTTGGGGACCAGGTCTCCTACTGGTATGCACTAGATTCTGGTGTACTGAGGGGGTTTCTCCTGTCCCCAATGTTGTTTAATATATGTATCCACCCTCTAGTAGAACTCATCAGGAGATTTGGTACTGGGTACCATCAATGTGCTGATAATACCCAACTCTTTCTTCTGCTGGATAAGCAGTCTTGGCCTTGAGTAAATGTCTGGACACAGTGGTTGATTAGTTGAGGGAGAGCTGGCTGATGTTGAATCCATCAAAGAGAGATGTCATGTGGCTGGGAAGGCCATGACTTTGGTGGGACTGCAATTATTGGCTCTTGATGGAGTTCCGTTAAGTCTAGTAGACTCAGTAAAGAGCCAAGGGGTATGGCTTGATTCCTCAGTTCTGTTGGACAAACAGGTGTCCACAGTGGTGAGGTCAGTGTTTTTTTTTCTATGCCAAGGCCACCAACTGGTTCCCCTATTTGGCCCAGCCTGATCTTGCCACAATGGTCCATGCCACAGTCACCTCCAGACTAGACTACTGCAATCCACTCTATGGAGAGCTGCACTTCAAAATACTTTGGAAACTTCAGGTGATCCAGAATGCAGCTACCAGGCTACTGACTGGCTCATCTTGGTCTACTTATATACAGCCAATCTTGAGTCAGCTGAACTGGCTGCCAATATGTTTCCAGATTAGCTTCAAGGTACTGGTTATAACGTTGAAAGCCCTAAATGGTCTGGAACCAGCATACCTGAAGGACTGCCTCTCCTGATATAATCCCCCACACTGCTTACAGTCATCATTGTGCAATTTCTTGACAGTGCCTGGACCTCGGTAACTCCATCTTGCTTCCACTAGGGCAAAGGCTTTTTTCTGTCCTGGTGGAATGCCTTATTTGACAAGACATGGGCCCTATGGGTCAAGGTTCTGCATGACATTTAAGGTTCTGCAGGACATTTAAGACAGAATTGTTCCAGCAGGCCTTTGGCTAATCCTTTTATTTTCAGTGGCTATTGGTTTGCCAGATGTCTTCTCTCTGGAATATTTCTAGGAACTGGGAAAAGGTTAAGATCTTAACAGTTTAAATCTGTTTTAATGATGAGCCTTATGGTTCAGTTGTATGTATGTTTTTTTTAAAAAAAATGTTATGAGCCACCCCAGGCCCCACATGGTGGGAGAGGGGTGGGATATAAATCTAGAAAAATAAAGAAAATAAGATTTAGCCCTGATATGCAATAGCTTTCCATTAATAAACCTTTGTTGGTCTTAAAGGTGCCACTGGACTCAAGCTTTCCATGTGTGCAATCTCATCTCTAAAATGCATTAGAAAAGGCCAGAAATGATATAAGTACTAATCTTCCAGCAGGAAACTTCTTCTGTTCCTAATGTCATTGCTTGATTTGCTTGAAATGAAAATTATCTGTATGATCTACACCATTTCCTTATATGATTATAATCTATATGTACACTTTAAATACTTTCATTTTCAAAGTGCCTCCATTACTTTAACTCTTGAGGGATGCAAAATGCAATGTTCACTTGCCCATTCAGCACATAAACGCCAAAATATTCCCTTTGTTTTCTAATTATTATAACAAAATTGGGCAGCTTCCATGAGGTGATAGAGCGCACCAGGAGACTGAATAAACTGCAGTGATGACCTTTAAAGTAATGTGGAAATAACTACATCTCTCACTTTGTAATCTTTTCTGCTAGGGTTACCTGGCCACTGACTTTATAAAAGCCATTTGGGAGATCTGATTCTTTCCTTCTTGACTCAGTGCCTAAGTTCACCATAATTGAGTTGGGCTTTCTGTTTTCTCCTCTGCCAGAGGGACTTCAAATTTATTGGCTATCTCTTTCAAGTCCTGCTGTAGTCTTGACATGTGGAGATGTTTATTAGACCTGCAAACTGTAAATCATGTAGTAATAGAATGCCTAAGATATCATAGTGTCCCTGGGCTGTGAAACGCTACCCTATTTAAAGGTAAATTAAAATATTAAACTAGCATACAGACAACAAAACAACAACAACAAAAGTTGCACCTTCAGGGTTCACTTAACCTAAGGAACACAAATCTTCTGAAATTACTATAAAGGGCTTGAGAGTAAAACAATTTAATAGCACAGTAATAAAAGGTAGTTTATTTTGGGAAATAGTCTCTGTTGAATACTGAGACATAGAAGAGCCCAAATAACTGTTGAGGATGTTGAAAGACACAGTTTGTGTAGCTATATTATGCTACATTTAGTGGATGGAGTCCAATTAACTGCACAGCCTCTGTCATGGCAAACACCATGTGATACATAGTCACTGGATACTGCTACGTGGTATCCTTCCAGACATCCTCTGGCACAATGCATTTATAGTAGCTGTTTCAAGTCCCACCCCTGGACAATTTACAGTGCGATCCTAAATCAGTTGGATTTAATGCAATCCTAAACCAATGGATTTAGAAGACTGTAACTCATTTTAAGATTGTGCTGTTAGTTTGTGCTTCAAAACACTCATGCCAGGAAGTAGTCTGGCTCCTGTCTTTCATAAGAAGGGAGCTGTTTTGGCCCTAACTAGATTGCAAAATGAACATGAGAGGTTCAGAGATGAAATTTATAACTAGCTCAGGAATCTATAGGGTTCTTCTCACACTGTGTCAAGAAAGATATTTTTATTTATTTGGCTGGCCTCAACCAGGGCCAGGGCTTTCTCAGCCTTGGCCCAGCCTGGTGGAACTCTCTGCCAAATGACATCCGTGCCCTGTCTGATCTATTGCAGTTCTGCAGGGCATGCAAGGCAGAGATGTTCTGCCAGGCAGTTCCCTTACATTTGCCTGACACCATCCCCTCCTCCCCAATGAAAAGCCGAATGCTAGATAAGCCATCTTGGTTTTTTTAAAAAGTCTTTACATATTTATGTTGAATATTTTAATATTGAATTTTTGTCATTTTAATTGGTTTTAAAATTGTATTGAATTGTGTCATTGTAAACTGCCCTGAGCCCCACATAAGCAGGAAAGGGCGGTAAAGAAATCTAATGAAATAAATAAATAAATAATTTACCTTCTGCTCTGAGATTGTTAATAGTTTCTTTTGTTAGATAGGATGGCCTTAACTGGGATGTGGTAAGATTAGTGTGGGTGATGTGCTTAAAATTAACTTAGATTGGCAAGCAACCAGACCATTGCTGGCTGAGGAAGGAACTCCCTCAGTGCTAAGCATCATTACTTGAACCCTCATACCGGCTGCAGTCACACACACTAAATAACCCACTTTCAATCCATTTTCAGTGCACTTTCCAACTGGCAAAATCCAGTTGGAAAGTGGATTGAAAGTGGATTATTTAGCGTGTGTGGCTGCAGCCACTGTCTGGTATAGAGGCATGATATTGATAAGTAGAATTCCTCAGCATGAGTTTTTATGCAAGCAAGGAAAAGGGAAGATCCCATTATGGTACTCCCATGAAAGTGTTGGGAGGAGTTCATAAATCGCATTGTTCACTTCTTGATTTTAATAAATTCTATTTTAACCCATTACATCAATACTGTGAAATACGCGGGGGAATCTAATTGAACCAAGTAGAATTCACTTTGGATTAATGTGCTTAGGACTGCACTACAAGGATCATAAATTTTGCTACAGTCCAGGCTCCATAGGTAAACTGTTACAGGCTGCGTTCAGACGGCCAGTCAATCGCGCCATGAGCCCTCCTAAAATTTTATCCCGATTTTTTAAATCCAGCCTAGCACGACCAGACGCCCCCTATGAAATAGCCTCACCGCGCGTTGTTCCCGCCGTGATTTGTCTACACGGCATCCACCGAGAATTTTTTTAAAAAAAGTTTTGTACATTCGCATAGGCAAGGCTGCGCCTCCTTGGAGAACTGAGGCGATCGCGGAGGGTTTTCAGCAAAGTCCCGGTCCTCCCCCTTGCCATTGCCATCAATGGAGGGACTATTTTGCAAGTTAGAACAGTCCTTCCCCCCTCCATCTCCCATCGCGGTAACATCTTGTCCCTAAAAGAAATAAGCATGAATATTACATTCCTCGTAGCGCTTATCGCTGAATGCGTTTCCTCGTTAAAGCGCACATGGGGTTTCAATTTTTTAAAAATCGCGCCCCCGTCGGCTCGGTCTGACGTCAGACCGAGCCGACAGGAGCATCGCGCGCTAATGGAGTGACCAGACGGAAGAAAGTCTGCAGTTGTTGCGCGGGTAAGCGAAAACCCTACATTGAAACTACTACTTTTTAAATCAGGATTGGAGGCGCAGCAGAACGGGATGCCTATGGGACTGGAATATTTCGCAGATGTTTCTGTCTGGTCGTGCATTTTTGATCCGCAAGGGAGTCGTTCCTATGGCAGATCAAAAGATCCGTCTGAACACACCCACAGAGTAATAAACAAGTACACATTTTTGTTCATATTGATCCTATAATAAAGCAAAAGGATTAGTGAAAAAAATCACTGCTTTACAACAAAATTTAAATCCCTTGTGTTTTTTGTTTTTGTTTTCCTAACACTAAATAAGCAGTTGAAAATTATTATCTGACAAGCAGAGGACCCTCAAGGACTTGTGGGGGCTTCTAATTTTCTCCTCCTCCACTATTTCCTCTTTCCTTTCTATGAAAGCCCCCATAGCTTCTCCCCTTTTCCTTCTTCCTTTTCTCCTTCCTACCTACCAGCCAATCTACCTTTACCTGTTCCACCATCTTTACATATCCCTCCTTCCCTCTCCCTGTGAGCCTCTACTTGCAAAAATCTGTGGCCCAGGTTGTCAAGGCTGATTTGCCTTGGTATGGTAACATAACTAAGCTTACACTGGGTTTGGTTCAGAAGACTCTCCAGCAGCACACACCACAAAGCAGATAAGGCATTATTAAAGAAAATTTAGAGATGATTTTAAAAGCAATATGTTAAGTATGGAACTCAACAACATTTTGATTTCAGCAAATGATTTCAGCTTTATTCGTAACAGCAAACACCAACTCAGAACACACCAACAACAAGGGGAGCACCGCTCCTTCTTTTAAACTCTCCCGGGCTGTCAAAGCCACACCCATGATAAGTTAAGGACCAATAACAATACAGGGATAAAGGCCAATCAAGACCGTTCCCTCTTTGCAACAATCTCACACAGTGATTGGTATTTACAGATGGTTTCACAGAAACCAACCAATGGTAATGTGACATCTGAAAAGCCACATTCAGACTCAAGCTTTACATGTGAAAAGATAGCAGTGATTCACATTCAATACATAACACAATACATATAGTTTCCATGGCAATTCAGTTACACAGCAAAACAACAAAGCTATCTGACTACAAAACTTACTCAGTTCAACAGCAGAAGTTGTTGGCTTCTCATAACTAGAAGCTTAGATGTTTTAGTGAATGTAGTGATAGTCTATAGGCAACATGAGTGAGCAATGGGAGAAGAATAAGAAATGCAATGTGAAAGTATCATTCCATCATAGGCTATAGAAAAACCAGGCCATAACTTCCTGATGTCCCCCAAACAATCACAGGGCAGTCTCCATGGAATATTCTGGACAGGATCACTCCACCCCTTCTCTTATGAGATCCACAGCTTAAATGTCTGAGATTGGGACATGACCTTGCCTAGTAACTATCTACAGGGGATGGTGATGGCACACCTGCTACCAGACCAAAGAGAAGAAAAAAAGAGTTGTTGAGGGAATTTCTAAAATGACCTCTCTCTTGACACAAGTATGTGATGGTGGCTGCCAATCTGCATTCAGTTGTACAGTGGGGAACCTGCAAGAACTTGCAGGAGCACCTCACTTTTTCTGGTATCCCCCTTTTCATGTTATTTACTCTTAGAATCGTAGAATCATAAAATCATAGAGCTGGAAGAAACCCCCAGGGTCATCTAGTCCAACCCCCTGCAGAATGCAGGAAATTCACAAATACTTCCCCTCCACACCCGCAGTGACTGCTGTTCCACACCCAGAAGATGACAAAAACAACCTCCAGGATTGCTTCCTGACCCCAAAGTGGCAATCAGCATTTCCCTGGGTGTGTAAAAAATGGTCACAAGAACTAAGCACTGAGGCAACCCTTTCTGCCCTCCCTCTCATGGTCTGCCTAATTTCACAGAATCCACATTGCTGTCAGATGGCCATCTAGCCTCTGTTTGAAAACCTCCAAAGAAGGAAAGCCCATCAATTCCCAAGGATGCCTGTTCCACTGATGAACCACTCTGTCAGGAAGTTCTTCCTAATGTTTAGCCAAAAACTCTTCTGATTTAATTTCAACCCATTGGTTCTGGTCCGACTTTCTGGGGCAATAGAAAACAACTTCACACCATCTTCTAGATGACAGGCCTTCAAGTACTTGAAGATGGTTATCATATCACCTCTCAGTTGTCTCCTATCCAGGCAAAACGTACACAGCTCCTTCAATCTTTCCTCATAGGACTTGGTCTCCAGACCCCTCACCATCTTTCTCCCTGGCAGCCACTGAATCCTACACTTTCCCCATTTCCTTCTCTCCTTCCCATCAACCAACCAACCTTTATCTGCTTTCAATCTTCAGCTATATTTACCAATTTTAAATTTCATGTCTACTCCATCTTTCTTCCCAATGTGGAACCAACTCAGCATATATTAGTCTCCTCTTCTTCATTTTATCTTCACCACAATCCTGGCAGGTAGATTAGGTGGAGACTGTGTGATGGGCCCAAACTTCTATGAAAAAGTAGGTATTTGAACCTGGGTCTCCCAGATCCTAAGCTGAATCTCTAACCACTATATCATACTGGCTTCCATAGGGTGGCTGCTGTTGAACAGTAGCAAGCAGCCAGGCCTAGGAAAGTCAGAGACAGCCAGTTTGGTGTAGTGGTTAAATGCATGGACTCTAATCTGGGAGAACCAGGTTTGATCCCCCACTCCTCTACTTGCAGCTGCTGGATGACCTTGGGCAAGCCATAGTTCTGTCAGAGCTGTCCTTAAAAGGGCAGTTCTTGAAAGAGCTCTCTCAGTCCCACCTCCTCACAGGGTGTCTGTTGTGGGGAGGGGAAAGGAAAGGAGTTTGTAAGTTGCTCTGAAACTCTGAGTGAAGGGCAGGGTATAAATCCAATCTCCTCTTCCTCCTCGTACAAGTAGGGTGGTAGCAAGTTACCTTTCATGGCTCCTGCACCTGGCTCCAATGACTCCTCTCTCAAGGGAGCAGCCTTAGAAGGGGCCTTGCCAACTCTGCATTTTACAGGGGGGAAAAACCATGGCTTGATGACTGGCAATACTGTTGTGGTTGCCTAGCTGTTAAATAGTGGGTTCCATGGTTGAACAGACTCCCAGTCTAGTGATCAGCTCTGCTTTATTTGGTGATTTCAGCAAGAACAAGAGTGTAGACTAGAGCCTCAGCTCAGTTAGATTGCATGAAATGGCCACACCCCAACACACCCCACTTCCAACAATAGGCTATTTACAAAACTTTACATCTTAATTGGTTACTGCCAGAATCCTGTTGGTCTATTGTTATTCGGCTCCAAGCTCACCCTGTCTCTTGCAGCACAGTCCTGCAATGTTTCAGTCCCAATACATAACACTAGCAATGGCCACTGAAGGAATTTGTTTCTTAAAGCTACAGGCATTCCTTCAATCTTGGGGCGGGAGTTATTCACAATGTTTTTTTTTAAGATTTCAAATTTTCTTGCAAATTGGTGTAAGATAACTGCCATTCTTCTGTATTACGTTATTGCTTCCTTGTACACATGCGCTTAGATTTACTTTGCTTCACAGCAATTACTGTGGGAGACTCCTCCACCAGACATAGCTATCTCTGTAACCTTGAAGGA
Organism: Gekko gecko; assembly: GCA_029375565.1. Lineage (NCBI taxonomy): Eukaryota > Metazoa > Chordata > Lepidosauria > Squamata > Gekkonidae > Gekko > Gekko gecko. The sequence continues at coordinate 120,958,865 of JAPDNY010000004.1, forward strand.
AAGGAGGGCTTGTATTCCCCAGCTGGTGGGAATAGATCGGCCTCTGCATGGAGGGGGTTGTCTCCCGTTCAAGTAAGTCACAATCCACTGGGAGGATTCCCCTGCGCACGCTAGCACCCCATTTGCTAGGCTAGTTGAAGCATCATAGTATATAATTGGCCTCTTTGCATTAGCTGCCATTCCTAACAATGCTCCTGTGTGCTTGGCAACAGACTGGTATTCCAATAAAGCATAACCTTTGCATGAAGTGTGTGTGGACCTACTTGCTGTTGACCCTGACAATTGGGAGCTTACAAATCTGTCTTGACTGTTCATGGCTCCAGTTTCTGGATTTATACATAAACACATTTGACCATATTGAGTATTAGATATATGACAATTCCAGTGTGCGATATATTCAGTCATATTTGGTGTTTAAAAGTGACTAATTTTGTACAAAACTGATATCATTTAATTTGCATGATAATACACTATTGGAAGTTTTCAAAACTGTAAAGCTGAACTCAATATCCAAATATGCCAGTGTTGTATTATGATGATGAGACTGCCTCTGTCCAAAAACCACAGTTTGTTTCCTTATTACAAAATATGTGTTTTCTGTTTTATTTTTTCTACCTCTCAGATGCTAAAAAATAAGATACATGTGCTAAAGTAACATAGTGTAGCAGTGCTTGTCTATCTCTGTAATACTCTGTATATATATGCATTTTTGCTTGTAAAAACCTCTCTCTCTCTCTTTACATTTCATATATATATGCCACATTTTATATGCTAAGTAAGTTATGCATGATTCATTTTTCATTGTTAAAGGAGAAAAATAAGTTTAGGTTTAATAAGAAAATGGGTATATTTTCACATGGCAACATTTTATGCGTGCCAAAATCAGTTGGCTGCCTGATCTGTCATTCAGAGGGTCTCCCTAGGCATTGTCTGCATTGTCTGAGTCCCGCCCACAAAAGTAGCAGGTCCCAAAAATCATCTCAGAAGGCACATTCACCTCAGGACAGAATACAAAGACTCCCAGCTTTCCGCTTCCTGCTGACTCTGGCCCTGCTGCTCCCCACTGCCGCTGCTCTTGGCCCAGCCTCAGCCTCCACTCCATGCCACTGCCTGTCCCCAAAGATTAGCTGAGGTGAGTAGTCAGACTTCCTCCTGTGTTTCAGCCTTGTCACAAGAGGAGACTCCCCCTCCCAGTCATTCTCACTTGCCTGGCAGGGGCCCGACTGCAGATCACATCTTCTCACTGCAGGCCTCGCAACTGGGGAGGGCCAGCACTGGGATGGCCCAAACTCCGATGATGAAAGGGCTGCTTCCCTGGCAGGCCCGGAGCTTCACCAACATGCCTTCCACACCAGGAGGGGTGGGGGAGAGGGAGTGGAGGACTTGCCGGCCTGGCCTAACAAACCCTCCCAGGACCGGGGATGGGGAACGTGGTGGCAGGAGCAGAATGTCCTCAAACAATCTCCCTCTCACCTTTCCCCACAGATGCCGTCTTCGTCTCCAGCATCTTCACTAGAGGCATCTTCCCTCCCAGAGCCCAGGTGACTCTCCCAGGTAACTACCCAGCCTTTCTCCTGCCTTTCCACCAGGTTGCAGGGAGGGATGTCCTTCCTACACCCCCAATGTTCCCTGTTGCCTGGCAAGGATTGACAGGTGAAGACAGTTTTCTGGTTGGCCCACTTCCCTTGCGTGCCCTGAGGGCGCTGAACTATGGCCGCCTGCCTTCCACAGGGGCAGGAAACAGGTGAGGGGGTTGAGGAACTGCTGACCTGGCCCAGAGACATCTCCCATCTGAAGTTCAGCTGACTGGCTTCCACAGGCTGGGAACGGGGGAGGGGGGTTGCAATCAGGTTGCACTGTGCTACATGAGTCATGAACTTACTTGGATGCTTTCTGAGGCACTGACGTCTATACTACTGTGTATAGCTCAGTCTTTTGTGACAAGTATAGATTTGCACAAAAACCACAGGTTGGTTATGCAAATACATCATACTTGCCTTTCCCCCCCTTTGGCTTTTGAAGTTGGGTGCTTTTGGCGGGATGTACTAAAAGGAAGGACAGGATTGCCCATTGGAAATAATGGGAGCCAGGAATGCCAATTTACTTGCATGGGCTCCAGTGAAATATATTACAGCTCAAGAAAGGTTGCAAAGAAAATGCGGAATGGATTTTCCATTAAGGTCTCTGGTCCCAAATACACTGCTCTGGGACTAGAATGACAGGCCCCAGAGTGGAATGACAGCCCCTGGGGGTAGCAGATGTGTTCTGAGGGTGGAATGATGGAGTGGAATGACAGCCCCTGGGGATAGCAGGAGTGTTCTGAGACTGAAATGACAGCCCCTGTGAGGTAGCAGATGTGTTCTGGGACTGAAATGACAGGCCCCAGAGTGGAATGACAGCCCCTGAGGGTAGTAGATGTGTTCTGGGAGTGGAATGACAGGCCCAAGAGTGTAGGGTTCTGGAGCCTACCATTCCAGTCCCAGAACACTCCTGCTAATCCCATGCAAGTCGACTGGTATTCCTGGCTCCCATTATTTCCAACGGGCTTTCAAGTCTCTCCCATTGTTTATAATGGGCAATTCTATCCTTCCTTTTAGTACATCCCACTTTTGGCAGAATTAGACGTTTCTATTTGCTTCACGTGGGCAATGGGACTTATCACTGATGTTATAGTCATACCTGTGGTACTACAGAGAGCTGCTCTAAGTCACTTGCCTACATGATGTGTCACTCAGAGGCTGTCCCTATCCACTGGCTGCCTTGCCTAACTCCCCCACTTTCTGGACATGTCACATTCTCTTAACCCTACAACAGCCACTGTCACGTGGCACTCAGGGCTTCAGATCATGGATGTGACTGCAGGTCGGGGCGGGGGGATGTCAACCTGAACACTCAGGGGGAGATACACGTACTACCTTGATGGTTGCCTACAGAGGGGATAGGCTTGATAACTCTACATGGCAAATCCCAGGAGATTTCACAGATGGATCTTGGAGAGGGATGGGTTTGAGGAGGGGTGGGACCTCAGACAAGCACAGATAGACCATTGGGCTCATACACACAGAAAACCAGCAGCCACACACCCAAGCCATGCAGCAAACCAGAGATATAGACACACTCACACGCAGCTCTGTGTGGTCACACACAAACAAAAGGAGTCCTGGAACAACTGCCTGAGGTGGGGCATGACATATACATTGCAAACATTCAGAGAATGTGTCACAGTGGGATATAGCCTGTGAGTCTGGGGAACCTTCAGCCACATATGGGTTCTGAAGACCAATTCCAAAGAGCAAGGCACACCAACAGAGGCAGATGCAAACCTCCAGATACATCTTTACAGCAAGCAAAGGAAGGAAAACAGCAGGAACCAAGGTCACCACTAGCCTTCCTGTTGAAATTATAACCAGCCACTGCTCCTTGGTTCCATTGCCTTGATTTCGCCTTCACTAAGGAAGGAAACAGTTAGAGACAGATATACATACAGAAACGTTAGGGCAGGGGGGGAAGCAGCAATACGCAAGACACACACTACACGTCACAAACCCAGCTAGCTCTGCAACACAGGAGAACTTACAATGCACTTCAGCCAAGGCAGACAAGGGGGATCTTTACACAAAAAAAACCCACTGTCTCATGGTTGCTACATCCATCTATGGACCCCTGTGTGCTGCATTTTCTGGCCCACATTGCATGACCTTGGACACCAGCTATTGTGTAACATAAGGTATGTGAGACTTTACTTCCACGTGTGTATCTTTCAATTACAGACTGCTAATATGTACTTTACCTCCTTCCAACCTATGCATTCATTACACATCACATCTTTCTAGTGGCCATTGTATTGCTTTCACAATGGGCTTTACTGCTATATCTCTATATAATAATTATGTTTTGGAGTGGCAAGATTCCATGCACTCCCTCGGCCATTGATGTAATGAAATGGCAGTTACTTGTGTTTTTAAGATGGCTGTGGTTCTTTGTTTAAAATGTTCCGCCATAAGGTTTAATTGAGCTGTAGTTCCAGAAAGGGGCCTGCAGAGGTATGACTCACTGAGTTGAATGGGGCTTCCTCATCTGCTGGCCTACAGTTCCCAGCTACCCAAGGCCAAAAAGTGCTGGAAAACAGGGACTGTCCTACAGGGCTGGGCCACATCTATATAGACTGCAGCCTATCCAGGGAGGAGGCAGTCTTCGTCCTACAGGAGGTTAGGAAAGGGTCCTGCTGGCTATGCTGACTAGCCTGTCCAGATCACAAGCCAGAGATGTGGGGGAACCCTGGGAGGCAGCAGAAATTCAGCCACTCCACAGTCACCTGGACTGGGAAATGAATGGAAGTTTCCCTGCTCTCTTGGGCAAGACAGAGAGGCTGAAGTACAGCCAGAGGCTGGTCCAAGGAGAGATCCCATCCAGAGCCCACAACCTCCAGAGAGTATTGTGTGTAGGGAAAGAGGATTGCATTTAATCCCTGTTGGTTCATAATGTGTGCTTACTCCTACAGTGTGGGTGTGCTCCATAACTGTGTAAATAGTTAAATAAATTATTTTATTTGGGCTAATAATCTGTTTTGTGCTCTGACCACATAGTCTCCCCACTCTGCACAATACCAAAAGGAGAGGGTAGCACAAGGAAGCAAGGAAAGGCCAGACCCTTGGGTTGCCAACTTTCCAGGGATCCCCCAAAGATTGGGGATTCCATCTCCAATCAGGGAGATTCAGCAAAAGGGGTCTCACTCTCTAAAAAGGCAGTGACGATTCTGTGAGTGGTGGTAGCAAACTTAAGGAGTGAGATAGGCCCATGGGATGAGGGAGTTGTAAACTGGAGCCCATTTTGCCATGGTAGGCAACCAAGCTTGGTTCAGACAAAAGAAGGAAACCCTTTGCAGGACTTTCTGAGGAATTCATTGGGGCCAGTCCTGACTAGGGTTGCCAGCTCCAGGTAGGGAGATTCCTGGAGATTTCCTGGTAGAGTCATATACATATACACAGACCTTTATCGGCATATGTCCTGGTAGAGTCTATGGAAGCCAGGGTTTGGGGAAGGGAGAGGCTTCAGCTGAATAGAATGCCATACAGCCCACCTTCCAAAGCAGTTATTTTCTCCAGGGGGGAGAGATCTGTTGTCTGGAGTTCAGTTGTGATATCTGGTGATCTTCAGGCTCCACCTGGAGTTTGGCTGCCCTAGATGTAGCAGTCAGTGCTTCAGAGCACAGATTCTTGCTGTAGAAGCTGAGTGGGTGATTTTGGACCAGTCACAGACTTTAAGCCTAACCTACCTCATAGGGCTGTTGTGCAAGTCAAAAGGGGGATAGGAGAATGATGTAAGCTGCTTTAATCCCCATTGCAGAGAAAGATGACTTTTCCTCCTGGGAAACCATTGTTGCCAATCTCCAGGTGAGGGCTGGAGATAACTCAGAATTACAACTGCTCTCCAGATGGCAGAGATCAGTTCCCCTGGAGAAAATGGTGGATTCTGTGGCAGTCAGGGCTTCAGAGCACAGAAGAAGCTGCAGGTATGTGGGGGGAAAATGGAAAGCTGAAGAAAGAGGGGAAATAAAGGTAGGTGATGCTCAGCTGGGAAGGAGATAGGGTTGCCATCTCCAGGTGAGAAATTCCTGGATATTTGAGGGATGGAACCTGGAGAGGGTAAGGTTTGAGGAGGGGTGGGACCTCAGACAGGTACAATGCCACAGACTCCACCCTCCTAGCCAGTCATTCCCTCCTGGGGAACCACTGTTGCCAATCTCCAGGAGAGGGGTGGAAATCACTCAGAATTACAGTTGATCTCCAGGAGGGAGGGGAGAGGAGATGCAAAGCTGAAATCAGAGGGGCAGATAATGGTAGGTTGATACTTGGCTGGGAAGAAGATAGGGTTGCCAACTCCAGGTTGTGAAATTCATGGAGATTTGAGGGGAGGAGCGTGGAGAGGGTGAGGTTTGAGGAGGGGTGGGACCTCAGACAGATACAGTGCCATAGACTGCATCCTCCCAAACCAGCCATTTCTTCATGGGTAACAATTGTTGCCAATCTCCAGGTGAGGGCTTGAGATCACTCAAAATTACAACTGCTCTTCAGGTAAGAACATAAGAACATAAGAGAAGGCAATGTTGGATCAGGCCAGTGGCCCATCTAGTCCAACACTCTGTCACACAGTGGCCAAAAATACTGGGTGCCATCAGGAGGTCCAGAAGTGGGGCCAGAACACTAGAAACCCTCCCACTGTTGCCCCCTAAATCACCAAGAATACAGAGCATCACTGGCCCCAGCTTGAGAGTTCCTATCTATACCTTGTGGCTAATAGCCACTGATGGACTTCTGCTCCATATGCTTATCTAATTCCCTCTTGAAGGTGTCCATGCTTGCAGCTGCCACCACCTCCTGTGACAGTGAATTCCATGTGTTAATTACTCTTTGGGTGAAGAAGTACTTCCTTTTATCCATTCTAACCTGACTGCTCAGCAATTTCATTGAGTGCCCACAAGTTCTTGCATTGTGAGGAAGGGAGAATAGTACTTCTTTCTCAACTTGCTCTCTCCCATGCATAATCTTATAAACCTCGATCATGTCACCCCTCAGCTGTCGTTTCTCCAAGTTAAAGAGCCCAAAGCATTTTAACCTTTCTTCATAGGGAAAGTGTTCCATCTCTTTTATCATTCTAGTTGCCCGTTTCTGTACTTTTTCCAATGCTATAAATCCTTTTTGAGGTGTGGTGACCAGAACTGTACACATAACTCCAAATGAGGTTGCACCATTGATTTATACAGGGGCATGATGATACTGGCTGATTTGTTTCAAATTCCCTTCCTAACAATCCCCAGCATAGCGTTGGCCTTTTTTATTGTAGTTGCACACTGTGTAGACATTTTCATTGAGTTATCTACTATGACTCCAAGATCTCTCTCTTGGTCAGCCTCTGCCAGTTCGGACCCCTTCATTTATATTTAGGATTTTTGGCTCCAATGTGCATCACTTTGCACTTGGCCACACTGAACCCCATTTGCCATGTTGACACCCACTTGCCCATCCTCGACAGATCCCTTTGGAGTGCCTCACAATCCTCTCTGGTTCTCACCACCCTGAACAACTTTGTGTCATCTGCAAATTTAGCCACTTCACTGCTTACTCCCAAGTCCAATTCATTAATAAACAAGTTAAAAAGCATCGGATGTAGTACTGATCCCTGTGGAACCCCTCTACTTACCACCCTCTACTGAGAGAATTTCCCATTTATACTCACTCTCTGTTTCCTATTAATTAGCCAGTTTTTGATCCACAAGAGGACTTGTCCTTGTATTCCATGACTATTGAGCTTACTTAGGAGTCTTTGATGAGGAACTTTATCGAAAGCTTTCTGGAAGTTAAGGTAAACAACATCTATTGAGTCCCCCTTGTCCATATGTTTGTTTACTCCCTCAAAAAACACTGACAGGTTAGTGAGACAAGATCTTCCCTTACAGAACCTATGCTGAGTCTGCTTCAATAGTTTTTGTTCATCAATGTGTCTACTAATTCTTGCCTTAATAACAGTTTCCACCAACTTACCCGGTATCAACGTCAGACTGACTGGCCTGTAATTTCCTGGATCCCCTCTGGAACTCTTTTTAAAGATGGAACTGACATTAGCTTTCTTCCAGTCCTCAAGAAAGGAGTCAGAATTTAATGAAAGATTACATATTTTTGTAAGAAGGTCCACAAGTTCACATTTGAGTTCTTACAGAACTTTCATATGTATGCCATCCGGGTCTGGTGATTTATCAGTTTTTAAGTTGTCTATCTGTCATAGGATCTCCTATGTCATAGCAGAGATCAATTCCTCTGGAGAAAATGGTGGACTCTGTGTCATTATACCCTGATGAGATCACCACAGCACATTGACACTGAGTGCCCAAGTCCTTTGCACTCTCCCAGAGCCTCTTTCTAGAGCTTGTTGTATTTATTTCCACAATGGGCCTTATTCCTAGTTACATATATTTCATATATATGTAATAGGTATTACACATATTTCATATTTGCCTCCAAAAATTCTACCACCACCCATCAGGTGAAGCATGAATCATTATTTCAGTTTCTTCACTGAATACAGTTATCTTTCCCAACTGCAATTCCAAGAGTGTATGGTTATACATCCATACTGCTAACTGTTGTTTCTTGAGTTGGAAGAGACTGCAGGAGCAGAAAAAAAACAGCAAAGACCTGTGTTCCTTCTGTTGGTGGTAGTTAGGATCAAAGCTTTAGTCTTTAATGGATCTGAGTGAAAACAGACATAACTCTTTCCTTTTGATGAAATAAACAAGGCTAGCATGTGTTCTCTGGAGCAATGTAAGAGCCTTTATTCATTGTACACCTCATTCTAATCTGAGTTTTCATCCACTAAGAATGAATGAATGATTTGGGTGATCTCCTGTGCACCACATACTAAGAGATTCACAGAAAGCTCACACAATTTCACATTAATTATTCTGAATGACTGCATCTCTTCAAAAGAGACTTATGAGATGAACAGAGAGTTAATCATTGCAGTTATGTTGCTTGCTAGCCAAACATTATAAGGCAGCTCCACAGCTGGTATACATCAACGTAGTTTTACTGAAATCAATAAAACTGTTCTTTTCTACACCTGTGCAGGATCGGCTTGCACAGAGGGAACTGTTTGCTTATTGTCAAGTGTCTGAATAGTTAATGTTAATAAGAAGAGTCACAAACAGCTGTGGTAGGTAGTTCTGAAAATAGCTGTCAGATGATTAACAGGCCAACATGGCATGAAATGCTGGCACTGCTTTTATGCCATCAGCAATGTGAACATTAAAAAAAACTATTTTCTGTGATTTTACAGAAAGGTGGTGAATCAGTTATGTGAGGTCAGAGCTTACAACTGTTAAACCATAATATGCCCAATAGGTTTTCTCAAATGTCACAATTTTTGATACTCCCATATTATTGGACTTTCTCACAAGCTGGAGAGTACCCAAGGAGGACCTATTACATGTATCCAATGGAGTGAGCTCTAGTCAATGAACACTTTTGCCAGGATGAAAATTTGTTAAAGGTGTCGCAAGTGACTTGCTTAATTTTTTTCTGTAACAGATTAATACAACTATTCTTCTAGAAAGCTCTACTATTTATGACACACACTCAAACAAATTATTATATTGCTAGCAATTAGGGTTCTTTGATCAAGTGGGAAAAAGGGCAGAACCATTTCCAGGACTGTTTCAGCCTTTGAGAAAAAATCTCATCAGGCCCAGGTCCATCAGCAACCTTGGACAACTTTCTGTCACCTGACTTGCATGACTCACCCAGGCCCAGCTCCTTGCTACCCATCCCACAAAAGCCAGTGTGGTATAGTGGTTAGAGTCAGTTTAAGATGTGGAGACCCAGGTTCAGATGCCCCTTCTGCCAAGGGAGTTCATTGTTTGACCCTGAGCTAGTCACAAACTCTCACTCTTACCCATCTCACAGAATTGTTGAGGAGAAAGGAGAACAGAGGAGAATGACATTTGTTTTGAGTCCTCATTGGGGATGAAAGTGGATATAAATGAAGTAAATAAATAATAAATATAGCTGAAAAGGGGACAGTGAAAAAATAGGTTGGCGGGTGAGTTGGAAGGAGAGAAAGTAAATTGAGGATAGGTGCTGCCAGCAAGAGGAGAAATAGTGCAGGGCAGTGGACATAGCAGAATGTAAGATACTCCCCATAAGTCCTTGCAAGTTCTCCAACATGCAGCTTGGTCCAGCTTGGAGGCTGGGTTGTCACCACCTAACTGGGCCAGATTTTCCTCAGAAAGCTGTTGCCTGCAGGAGGGCAGAATGGAAAGCTGAAGATAGGAGGCCAATAAAGGTAGATTGGATGGTGGGTGGGAAAGAAAGAGAGAGGCTTATGGGGGCTTTCAGGAAAGGGAAAGAGGAAAATGAGATGCTCGCACAAGTTCTTGTGGGCCCTCACTTGTCAATATATCTATCAAGAGGGGGAACCCACAAGGACAAGTGGGGGTGTCTCATTTAAGAGATAAGATGATATAAGAGTCATTAAAGTTTAAAGGTTTCAATATTGGTATCTTTGTACATCTTACAGAAGCAAACTCAAGCTAAAAATATTGTCATAAAAGCTTATAGAAAGAACTTGGATTACTTCACAATGACCTGTGAAGCTGGAAGTGTAGTAAAACTTCAAAAATATTGCAACCCGATGCTAGTGCCAATTGCACTTGTAGAAATGAATGGAAACTTCAGAGCAAGAAACAAATTAGCCCTCACAGATATCTTGAAAAGTAACATCTTTTGTCCCCCTCAAGTAACATTTGAAATAGCTTCATGCCTTGCAGCTAACAGGAAAATGTGTGATGACACTATGGAAACCCTCTGGCTGGAGTACTTTTAGTGATCTGGTTGACAAATCTGTGAAAGCTGTTCATCAAAATGGTTGACAATTCTGTGAAATCTGTTCATTTTTAAAAGACTGGAACCACACTTGACAGATACAGGTCAGAATCTGTCAAAGAAGAGACAAGACCGAAATGATCAAAAGAACTTGCACAAATTTGGAGATTTATTGAAGATAGAACTGTTCCATTTCCAAGACACTGACCACATTTTTTGGCTCTCCCGGACAATAAGATCAATCTTGGCTGTTTCTTTTCTAAACAACTCATTCTCCAGGTATGACCTCTGCCTGTGTTGATTCTACAGGGCTAATTCAGGAACAGAACTGGCAAGACAACTGAAGTTAAACAAATTTTCAAAACCCTCCTACATAGATAATAATATAACAAAGTATATCAGAATAACAGGTATAACATGGGTATAGTAAACAGAAACTAGCAAAACCTAGTACCTATTGAGTCAATTAAGGGACTTGTTCTTGCTCACAACAACTCTGTGGTGAACCAAGTCCCTCTTCTCTGGTTCACCAAAGGGGTAGGTTCCTCCAGTACATTCCTTTTGCAAAAGGACGTTACATCACAGAAACCAGGCTTTGATTCTCAGCTTGAAAAATACAACCCTGCAATAACAGTTTGATTGCAGTAATAATACCTGTCACATATATTTTAATCTCCCCTCTTAGCAATAAACTTTTCACACAATAATTTTCAATTACCTTATACAAAGTAAAGAGCCAAGAAAACCTTATCCAGTTCCCCAGCACAGAATCTCCTGCTGGTAACCTCCATTAACTTATTCCATCCCTATTAGGCTAAACCAACTAGTTCCTTGGGGTTAGACAAGAACCTGAGAACAAGACCATTATTGTGTGTGTGTGTTCACCACTGAACTATCAGAGTCCAGGCTGTCTGCTTGAGTATCTGTCCTTATATATATTTGAATTTTGGTTCCACAACATTCTATGCTTGCCACAATTGATTCGGCACAAGAACTGGCAGTCAGAAGACACTGGCCAGGGCTGACTGGCTGCTTGGTGGAGTCCTGCCCATGTCAGCCCCAGCCAGTATCTTTGGCTCAGTCTGCTCTGATCCTCTGACAGGAGAGGGCCGTCTGCAGAGAGAGCGCAGGGACAGGACTTCAAGGCTGAGGCAGGTGAGAGATGTCCCTTCCCCCCCCCCATCCTCTGGGCCTTCTATGGGCCCAGTAGGCCAGAGAAGCCCCTTCCGCCCCCCCCACCATCCTCTGGGCCTTCTATGGGCCCAGTAGGTCCAGAGAAGCCTGTTCCGCCCCTCTTCCCTCCCTTCCCCCTTTCCTTTCTTCCTCTCTCCTTCTTTCTTTCACTCTCCCCCTCTTCCTTCCTTCCTTCCTTCCTTCCTTCCTTCCTTCCTTCCTTCCTTCCTTCCTTCCTTCCTTCCTTCCTTCCTAGGGCCTGTTGTCTTCCTCCACAACGGGCTTTGCTCCCTAGTATATGGATAATGCTGATTTATAGCCTGTGGTTTGAGCTGATGATTAGGTCTGAGGCAAACATAAAAAAAAACATAATGTAAGAAGAATGCTGGATCAGACCTTTGGTCTACCTAGTCCATCATCCTATTTCCCACTGTGGTCAGCCAGAACCCCCAGAAGGCACACAAGTAGGGGCACAGAGGGCAAAGCCTTCTCCAGTTATTGCTCTTTTGCAGCTGGAATTCAGAAGTACACTACCTCTGAAATGGATTTTCTATTTAGCCAGCAAGTATTAGGATGCATACTTGATAAGAATTGATACAGGACCAGTGAAGATTAACACTCCTTTAATGAGTTCAGTGAAATTTTGGAGGCAATATGTGTGCCACCTTACCTAAGCCCCTAGTTGTTCCCTATAACAAATATCTGGGAGTATCTTCTGTATTCTGAGAAAAATATGGAGGCCACAATCAAACAGGTATTCTGGGCTGCTGTGACAGAATACTGAGGACCTGAAGTTCTTGACAGAAACCAGGTTCTTTAGCTAACAGCCAGTCTCCTCTTAGAAAAGTCAGTTCAGAAGCCATTGAAGAAAAAAGGGTAATGAATGTATTCTCCTTTAAACAGAATCTCTAAATAAGTTCTAGTTCTCTTCTTCCCTCTTAAAATATTCTTTAAAAGCACACAAATCATAGTAAAAGGAAATATGAATTCATGGGGTATATTGTTAACATAATGATAATGTGAAGATATATTACTACATGATAGTAAATGTAAATCCTTTTTTTAGGGGAAAAAAGGAAGGAATACTATCCATGTGGGATATTTTTTAAAAAAACATATTATAAGGGATACAGAAAAAAGAAGGGATAGGAGAAAACAGGTCAAAAATATAATTACCAAAAAAACCTATTATGAGGGCAATTTTACAGAAATTAAAGACCTCCCTTATTCAATTTTTTTAAAAGTATATGTAACAAAGTATATGATATAATAGCTTAACAAATGTTTAACAAGATATATATAGTATAATGGCATAAAAGTGTAGCTTAAAATATATATGACCTATTAACTTAAAAACTTATTTTTTCATTTTTATCTTATCGTATCTTATACAATAAACAACATTTGTTATAATAAACAACATGTATTACACTTTTCATTTCATACGAAAACTGTCTTATAGAATTATCATTTACTAATAAACTTTTCAAATATATTACTAAAGAAATTAGTTATAATAGTCATTAAAAACTCGCCAATTATTTTTGAATTCATCTTTTGGTCTTTGGTTAATGTAGTTTGTCAGTTTTGCCATAACTGCATATTCTTGCATCTTGTCTACCCAGTTCTCAATAGTAGGGCAACTTCCACTTGGCTGCAAATACTACTCTTGCTGCTGTTAGCATGTATCTGAACAATTCATATATTGCTCTATCCATAGTCACTAGTAAGATTCCTAATAACGTTGTCTCTGGTGACTTGGTGACTTTAATATTCAGAATTTTTTGAATTTCAGTATGTATTTCCATCCAATATTTGCTAGTTATGTGGAATATTTTAAAATGTGTAAGTATGTGAGATCACTTAGTAGCCCAGCACAAAGAAACTGCACTAGTAAGTCTGAAATGAATCAAGGCAGCCCTTTTCATCTCAGTTTCTCTGTGCTTTATACAAGAACATATAAATAATTTTGCTTCTCCATATTATGATGTTGTGTTCTGTATTCGAATGTGCATTTCAACACGTAGGTCCATCCACTTCTAATATTCAAATTGTGTAACATATGAAATAGATTTAAAACAGTCTAATAAACCACACTGAGACTTAAATTGGTCTCTGAAATGTCACTGTGTGACTGTAGATAAAGAAGAAAGTTTGATTTTACATCTTGGGAATATTCAGGGTTTTTTAGACCTTCAGATAAATTGCATTCTGCATGTATAGATATGGGACACCAGTCCCTCTCACTAGGCAATCATATTCTGTACTTATGACATCAAATTCATTCTAAACTGCCTGTCAGGATCACATGGCATGCGGAAGAGAAGGCAGTTTCTCTTAACAATGTGGAACTTGTACTACTATTTGATGATTTATATGCCAATTGCAGCCAATGTTCCCTCTAAGCTATGGAGCCTTATGAGCAAAAATTCTACTTTGTGAGCTACTGATATGAAAATTGTGAGCAAGCGATTTGGCTACTGCATACATTAGTTTGCTCTGGGTTGCTCTGGAGGCATCCTTCCTGAGCAAAGGCAAAAATCTGTGAGCCAGAGGCTAAAAAACTGTGAGCCAGCTCGCACTAAATCAGCTTAGAGGGAACACTGATTGCAGCACAATGAATTGCAATGATTAGGCCTTTTTCATATTACCTTTCTAAACTGGATGTTATCTGTCATTGGCCCGGTTCTGGGTAAAGCAATAAAGGGACAGGGTTTTTCATACAGCAGATTTCCTTCCTTTAATGAGCGGTCTCTGAAGCAATGTGGCCATTTCAAAAACTGCCGCTTTCTTTCCCCTTCCCTTTTCACCGTGTGTGCATGCGATCTTCCTCAGCTGTTTTTAAAGGTTCTCATGTGAGTGCTAGAATGCTGAACAAATACAGCACATCAGTGTAATAGCAGCGCCATAGAGATGCCTGGTTTCTCACCCTCATTTGCAGTCCCCCCTCTCCAACCCTCCCCCGCCCCTGATTGCAGCTCAGCAATGCAAAGAAGAGGAGAAAATCCACTTTATCCCAAGGCACAGCTCTCCCCAATGGTGCGTTTCCATGTGGTGTGAAAGCTGTGCCCGGAAAGCCTTTAAAGGAAGGGAGAATCCTATTGAAAAAGTGGAGCTTAATAAATTAAGAGGTTCAGCTGTAGTGCGAAGGAGCTGCAGTGAGTTCTTCAATTCTGCCAGTGTAGAAAAAACATTTGTTTGTTCTTCCAAAAAAGATATTCTGGGAGAATTTACAGGATACATCTGTTCTATTTTTCCTGACACCTTAGACATACCTGAATTGATTGTAATTTAGGCAATCTCCTTTCCACATTTTGGAGTAAGCTTGAATCATTGCCAATAGTGTCAGGAGAGGGTTCATTTTCATGTCCCAAATTGGGAGGCTTTCCACTCATACTCCCAGGGATTAATGCCCAGACAGTTTCATCAATGAAGACTTCTGTTGAGAAGATTCCAAAGGAAGATAAAAACCTTCTCGTTTTCAAAGCATCGAGGGAATTATTGGCTGCCTAAAAATTAGAAGAACTCTCCTCCCAGAAGGTGTATTTGAAATTTTTCAACTCTTTCAAGGTCAATATGATGAATTTCTACATGCAGGAGTTGGCTCAGGGAGAGGATTGCTCTTTTATCTGCCAAACACCCCCGGTTCACAAAATTGTGTTTGATAAATAATGCAATTTGATGGTTTTGCAATCTGCAACCCACTTGTATACCTTTCTCATTGTTCCTTACTCTTGCAGACGGAAACAGTATATCCTGTGTTCTTAGGTCGGAAGGTTTATGATTTCTTTTAGGCAGAGTCTCTGATGTTGAGGTGTTGAGGTTTTGCTTAAGGTGATCAAGTTTATCAGCAATACTGTTTAATTGTTGAAAAATAGCCACAACAGTTTTGCTGGTAAGAAGGCACTGATCTCCTATATACTTGAGCAGAAAATCTCTTTGTGGGTCTTGCTCATGCTGCCTACTCTCAGAGGAATTGTATTCCATCTCTGAGGGAGATGAACAAGGTGGTTGTGATTCTGCTAACTCAAAATCTGAAGCTGCTAATCTAGTCTCCCTTATAGGTTCTTCAGCTTCACAGGATGACGATTTATGGATCATTGGGAGGCTGGCTCGCTGTCTGGGTCTAGAGCCTTGTATTTATTAGGGGAGAAACATTTAGAAAAGTCACTTACTGATCCTTTCATTTGCAGGTTGTTGTCTATGTGCAGCTGCTTGGCTGGCTTTAATGGGGAGCAAGCCTTCGAGTTCCTCCTCATTCTTTTCTTCCCATTTCTTTTTTTCTTCCCCATTATTAGCTCAGTGGACTATTTCACAAAGGCTTCCAAGTCCCTTTATTATCTTCTCCGGTTAATTATGATAGTTTGGGCTGTCTTCTAGCTCTCGTGAACAGGGGTTTTCCACAGTTCTTTTTCCTTCCAGACGTCGCCACCACCCAGTGCATAGTAAAAAGTTTGTGCTGATTAAGTCTGAAAACTGCTCAGGACAATTAAATCACTCAACTTAGATACCAGACTTTTCCAAGTTTCATTTCTGACAGTTGAACAGACTGGATATCTAAAAGCAGCTGTTAATAAAATAAAATAAGCAGAAGCCTCTCCTGCAAGTTGTTTTTCCATAGCCATCTTAATCGGAAGTCCTACCTCTGGGAAACAAGTGCCTAACAAGTCAAAGACTTGAGTCTACAATGACTTCCCTCATGTCTGAGAGACAGGTTGCAGCACTCCCACAACCCCAATAAGTCAATATCTTTATCTATTCCATCAAAGGTGCTAACTCCAGTTTTGCCAACCACCTATAAAGATGATGCATTGGAGGGGGAATCAACAGTTAGCAGCAGAACATCTCTCGCCTCTTTACTGGGAAATAGTGTGGCGGCCCACCCTTCATATACACAGACCAAAGAATCTCAATATTAAAAACTGTCCCAAATGCTCTATTAATTATAGATCAGAGCATTTCGGCTAACAAAACCCAAGCGAGAACAGCTGTGGACCTCCATAGCTGCTGAGCCATGACTACCGAGATAGGGGAAAAATAGCTTGGACTTCATATGAAGTTTGAATAAACTTTAACACCATGAGTACTTTAAAAAACACTGAGATTAGAAGAAATCAGAGAGATAGCCTTTTAAAGAGACTTTAAAAAGAATGGATGGGTGGATCCCCCCACTTTTCTGAAGCAGCTTGGAAAAGAAGTATACAACCTGATATTCAGAATACTTTTTAAGAGCTAAGGAAGAAACAATTGACATTTGGGATTAACAGCTTCTTAAATACAACTATTTTACTCTTCAAGTGTTATTTGATGTACTGAGACCTTGTGGATTATAATACTGGAACATTTGGATTAGATTTGATTTTATTAAAGCCTCATTTTGGAATTACAATTTGGCCAATTTGGATTTTTGTGAAGATACTATATTGGATTACATCTTATTTTAAACTCTTACTCGGATTATAAATTAAAGACAAAGAAATTATATTGTTTAATAAAAAAGAAAGAAGGAGAAAGGAGATGGTTATAAAACTGCCTGGAGCTTACTTTCACTTTTCAAACATTATTTCTGTATAATATATGCTCTAAATTTGAAACTGTTATGTCTTTACTTGTTGTTGTTACTAAAGCACAGTCTGGTCTGAGTGTAATGTAAATTGTTGATAACTGACTTTGTGTTTATACTGATTGGGAGGATGCTTGAGGGCAACTGAGAGAGTCTCTGGTTTCAATACGGTAAGTATTGTACAGCAAAGAAGGGTACTTGTGGGGTTCTTGTGGGCAACTAAGAGTGTTTGTGGGCAACTAAGAGAGTCTCTGCTTTTAATATAGTAACTATTGTATAGTATAGAAGGGTGTTCTGACTCAAAGGTACAATTATCAATATGGATAAGAAAATGAAACCCCTCCCTGCTTCATCTCTTGGCTAAGGTAGATCAGCTAGTTTATCACAGATTTCAGCAAAGGATTTACAAACTCTAATACAAGATGCTGTAACTGCAGCTGTCAATCCTATGCAAGTCCAATTAGATTCTTTATCACAACAGATGACACAGCAGATGATAGAAGTACAAAACAGCTTAAAGAAAATAGACAAGTAATGTCTACTTTGACCAAAGCCGTTAACCAGATGGAATATAAATCTGAAAAGATGCAACTTAAAGTACAGAAGTAGAATAAAAAAAAATTGTATGGAAGAAGCACTTATTAAACTAGAACTTGACAAAACAGCATACATTTTAAGAATTCAGAATATACCAGAGAGACAAGATGAAAACTTGAAATCTGATATGGCACAAGCACTTTCAAACTATATGGGAGCAGAAAATCCAGATGAAATATATAATGAAATTGATGTGGTTTATAGAATGAACTCTGCATATGTGAGGAGACAAAAATTGCCAAGAGAAGTACATGTGAGATTTTACAAAAGAGCAATAAGAAATGCTATTCTTAAGGTGACAAATGAAACACCTTTCCAAATAGAAGAGACAGAAATAAAAAATATTAAAGTAGATTCCTTGGAGAGTGAGAGAGAAGAAGAGGGAATACATAGAACTTACAAGCATTCTCAGAAAAATGGAATTTCATACAGATGGTTACTCCCAGAGGGCCTCCTCTTTACATACAGAGAAAAAAAGATATAGAATCAAACCTACCTTCAAAGTGGAAGAATTTATTAAAATGCATGATGATGATCTGAAAACTCAGGAGAAACAAACAGAGACTACTGAAGAAACTCAACAAGAAGTACAAGGAACTGCTGGAAAAACTACAGCACCTGGAGCAACTGGAATGTATACAATACCCCAGATAGTTACAAGACTCAAGCTGAAGAATAAAGATGATAACAAAATCCAAAATAAGGATGGCTAGAGGAAAAATAAAGATAATTTCAATAAATGTTAATGGACTAAATGCACCCCAAAAAAGAAGGCAATTTTTCCAACAAGTCAATAAGATGCAATTGGATGTTATATGTTTACAAGAGACCCATATAAAATATTCAGATTAAAAATATTTGGAGATTTAAAAAACTTCAGAAAAAATACATCAAGTGATTAAAAAAGAAAATCGAGACATTTTATAGAAAATTATACCAAAAAGCAGAGGCTACAGCAGAACAGATCAAAGACTTTTTGAAGATGTACAATCTAAATATATTTATTGAAGAACAAATGAAAATTTTCAATGATCAAGTAACTACCTGTGAAATTATAGAAGCATTAAAGAAACAAAAAAAGGGAAGACACCAGGCTCTGATGGTTTACCAGCAGAATTTTACCATGTGTTTGAAGATCAACTGATATTACCTCCAAAATATGTTATACAGAATATAAGAACAGATGGAAAAATACCAAAAACCTGGAATGAAGCATTAATAACTTTGATACACAAACAATAGATTAAAAACTATAAACCAATCTCACTACTAAACTTGGATTACAAAATTTATGCTTCTATTTTAGCTGCAAGATTGAAGAAAATATAGATACAGGTAATTCATCAAGATGAAGCAGGTTTGGTTTTTTTTTAACCAAAAGGACAAATTAGAAATATTGTAAGAACTATCTTAAATGTAATTGAATATTTTGAAGTAAATCCAGGGAGGCAAATGGCTTGGATTTTCTTGGATGCTGAAAATGCATTTGATAATGTCAGCTGGAATTTTATGCTGGAACAGTTGTTAACCTCACAATGTGGCAAAGAATTTTTTACAATGGTTCAAGCAATTTACACTAAACAGCAAGCAAGGATTCTTATCAATGGAGATTTATCACAAAATATTGATATACAAAAAGGAACCAAACAAGGTTGTCCACTCTCACCACTATTGTTCATATTTATACTGGAAATATTGAATAATATGATTAGAGAAGACACTTATATCAGATGAGTCAAAATAAGAGGAGAAGAATATAAATTATAAGCATTTGCAGATGATCTGGTAGTTATCTTAGAAAATCCACTGGATTCAATCATGCAATTATTAACAACATTGCAGAATTATGGTCAGGTGGCTGGATCGAAGATTAACCTGACTAAGACAAAATTGTTAACAAAAAATGTGACTAAAGATTAACTTTAACAGCTACAAGAGAAATCAGGCTTTGAAATACAAAAAAGAGTGAAACATTTAGGAATAAACATAACAAATATATGTAGTTCTTTGATGAAAGATAACTACATGGAACTTATGCTAAAAATTAAAAAAAAAATCGGAAAAAATGGAAAAACTTACAAATATCTACAATAAAGATGAATATTCTACCAAGACTGCTATCTCTATTTCAAACAATACCAGTCCTCCAAAATCAACAATATTTTACAGAACTTGATTAAGTGATGTCACAATATATATGGCAGAATAAAAAACAAAGGATAAAAATGAAAACTTTACAAGATGCTAAAGAAAGAGCTGGATTTGCATTGTTAGATTGGCCCTCATATTATAGAGCAGCAGAACTGATGTGGCTAAAAGAATGGATCACATTAGAAAATACCAGACTATTAAATCTGGATGGACATGACCTATTATTGGGATGACTACCATTTTTGTGGTATGGAAAATCAGATATACATAAATATTTTAAATAACATTTGGTTAGAAAATCCTTATTGATGGTATGGGAACATATTAAAAAGGTTATTCTATACTAAGACTCCTAAATAAATCTCACCACTTGAAGCTTTTACAAATCTTAATTTATTGAAAAAAATATGCTGTTGAGATATTTGTTGGATAACAAAAAATGAACTAAAATCAACAGAAAAACAAGAGATTAATATAAGTTGTGGGAAAGGGTACAAATAGACTCGAGATTTGCCAAATATAAGCCATTTGGTTTTTATACAAATATAACAGAAATGGATAAGATATTGTTATATTGTAATGATAAACTGACTAAGAAATTGTATATAATAATGTTAGAAGATAAAACACAGGATGAAATAGTTAAAAACTGTATGGTCAAATGGGCACAAAATCTGGGTCATAATATTGATTTAGACCAATGGTCACGTGTATGGAAAATGAATATAAAGATTACTAAAGTGACCTCTTATAAGGAATATATATATAAAACTAGGAATAATGCCTGTTGTGGAAATAAATACAACGAGCTCTAGAAAGAGGCTCTGGGAGAGTACCCCGGCTTTGGGCACACAGTGTGAATTTGCTGTGGCAATCTCAGCAGGGTATAATGATGGAGTCCACCATTTTCTCCAGAGGAACTGATCTCTGCTACCTGAAGAACAGTTGTAGTTTTGAGTGATCTCCAGCCCTCACCTGGAAATTGGCAACAATTGTTACCCAGGAGGAAATGGCTGGTTTGGAGGATGAAGTCTATGGCATTCTACCTGCCTGAGGTCCAACCCCTCCTCAAACCCCACCCTCTCCAGGCTCCACTCCTCAAATCCCCAGGAATTTCCCAGCCTGGAGTTGGCAACCCCATCTCCTTCCCAGCTAACCATCAACCTACTGTTATCTGCCCCTCTGACTTCAGCTGACTTCTGCCCACCCTCCTGCAGAGCTGTTGTAATTCTGAGTGGTCTCCAGCCCTCACCTAGAGATTGGCAACAATGGTTCCCCATGAGGGACTGGCGGGTTTGGAGGGGGGAGTCCATGGCATTGTACATGTCTGAGACCCCACCCCTCCTCAAACTTCACCATCTCCTGGCTCCACCCCTCAAATCTCCAGAAATATCCCAACCTGGAGTTGGCAACCCTGTCTCCCTCCCAGCCAATTGTCAACCTACCATTATCTGCCCCCTGACTTCAGCTTTCCATCCCCCCCCCGCTGGAGAGCAGTTGTAATTCTGATTGATCTCCAGCCCCCACCTGGACATTAGCAACAATGGTTCCCCAGGATGGAATGGCTAGTTTGATGGATGAGTCTATGGCATTGTACCTGTCTGAAGTCTCACCCCTCCTGAAACCTCACCCTCTTCAGGCTCCATCCCTCAAATCTCCAGGAATTTCTCATCTGGAGTTGGCAACCCTATCAGGACTGGCCCCAATGAGTTTTCTCCCAAAGGCCAAAACAGGTGACAGGACCAAACTTGGTTGCCTACCAACAGGCACTGAGGGGAAAGTAGGGTTGCCAGATCTAAGTAGGGAAATACCTGGAGATTTGGGGTGGTGGATCCTGAGGAGGGCAGCATGGGGGGGGGAGGGCGAAGGACTCAGCAGGGTATCCATATCCTCTCTGGGCTCCACCCCTCAGATCTCCAGGAATTTCCACACCTAAAGTTGGCAACTTTATCTCCTCCCCTCTCAGCAGCCTCTTCCTAGGGAAAATTCTGTCTTTCTCATTAGCGAGGAGCAAAGCAGTTTACTTCATTCTTTTCGGCTCTGAGATCTGTATAGCAACCCTGTAAGGTAGGTTAGGCGGAAAGTCTGTGGCTGGTCCGAAATCACCAAGGCAGTTTCCATAGGGATGCTCCTGCTGAACAGGAGCAAGCAGCCAGGGCTAGTGATGTCATGCCAGTCAGGAGGCATGAAGTCACCCTGAGAGTGCTGGCAGGCCTAGGGTTGCCATTGCCAACAAAGACAAATTGATGCAAAGGAGGATGGAAAAGTCTCCATATCTCTATTTGCCTTAAACTGGTTTTGATGCCAGCAGAGTGAGAAAATGCCAGAGGCTCTGGGTGGGTGCCCCATGGTAAATGCACTGAACAATTCCTAAAGATTTTCCAAAACACTACAGTGTTGATAAATACTTTTCTACACTCATAGCATCCCCTGCCAGAACACAATTCATCCCCAGCACTTTGAATTAGTACCAGACCTTTTTTTGCCTTGTGGTATTCTGCTTGTGATGTGATCTGTCTTTTTTGTGGTGTGGCATGGATGTGTTATTGGGTTTATTTCTTTTGAAGGGGAAGTGTTGTGAGTGAGGACATATTTTACCTCAGAATACAACAGGTTGCATAAGCAACTGACAATTCCAAGTGTCTTTTTGGGGGGAGGGGTTTGAGATGCGGAATGGAGTGAGGTCCAATCAGCTTCCATATGCAAATGAGCTTGAAATGCTGGCCCAATCAAAGAAGAGAGGCTTAGGCTGCAGTGGGTGGGAGAGAACTCAGGCAATGCAGCTAGTGGATAGGGACAGCTTCTGAGTGACATATCAGGGAGCGAACTGATTTTGCCAAGCATAGAACCTTGCCAGACCACTACCCTTTTATATAATAGGACAGGATGTTTTATAGATGGTATATTACTCCAGATAAATTAGCTAAATGTAGTGCTAAAAACTCCTGTACCTTATGCACCAGAACTGTTTTTATTGAATATAGCGCCAGAGAAATACAAAAAAGAAGACTTTTATCTTACTATACACATAGTGACAGCAGCAAGAATATTATATGCTAAATATTGGGGAAGAAATGAAGTCCCTCCAAAGGAAGAAGTTATAAATAAAATATTGGAAACAGCAGAGATGGACAATTTAACTTCAATTTTGAGAGGACATAAAGAAAATTCTGAGGACACTTGGTCAAGATTTTACAAATGGGTAGAAGAGTATTACATATAAAATTTCTGGATATATAATCAAAATAAAAAGAAATAAGAACTATATATTTAGTTTTAAGCAAAAGGTATATATGAAACCTATAAGGTGGATAAAAGAAATTAACGTTTTGGATATAGTATGAGGTCAATAACCAGGTTAAATAATGATACAAATGAATTCCCTTTAATTTGTATTAATCTATGTTTGTCTTTGTCTTATATATGAAATAAAAATCTTTTTTAAAAAACAACAACAACAACTGAACTGTGATAGGGCCTTCTATGTCAACATCAACAGCAGTAATGTCAACAGCAACAGTCTTTGGCCACATTGTTTTGTTACCATCTTATCATGATCCATAGGGATCATTATGCAATATTACCGCCACAAGCACTTTATTTATTATCTGTTATCTGCTACGTATATGAGTTTTATGATATTGTATTGTGTTTAATGTACTTGTGTTTTAATGTATTTTAACTTGTTAATGTGAGCCGCCCTGAGCTAGGTGGGGAGGGCAGGATAGAATTAAATAAATAAATAAATAACTCTGGAATCATAACCACTGTTTTGGATAGCCATGATCACTTGTGAGCCAGTTATGGACCCTCCACCCCATCCTCACTGTCTTCTGACTAAAGCATCAAAAAGCTTGGTGGCTGCATTCATATTATGCCAGTGCATTTCTGACTGCAGGACTTTGGATGACTATTGCCGCATTAGAACAATTACATGTCTGTATTGGGACCTGAGGAACTGCGGTGGCTCAAGTGGTTAAGACGCTGAACTGCAGGCTGTGGAAGGTCAGTAGTTCAGCAGTTCAAGACCCGGGTGCTGCATGACAGAGTGAGCTCCCGTCTCTAGTTCCAGCTCCTGCCAACCTAGCAGTTCGAAAGCAAGAAATTGCAAGTAGATAAATAGGTACCACTTTGGTGGGAAGGTAACAGTGTTCCGTGCGCCTTGGTGTTTAGTCATGCCGGCCACATGACCACGGAAACGTCTTCGGACAGCGCTGGCTCTTCGGCTTTGAAACGGAGATGAGCACCGCAACCCTAGAGTCGGATTCGACTGGCTTTCGAGCAAGGGAACCTTTACCTTTACCTTTATTGGGACCTGAATAGCCTTCAAAGCCAGCAAGCTGTCAACAAAATAAAAACTCTTTAACATGTTTCTGAAATATGAGAAAGCATCTTGCTAATTAGTTTTCAGAGATGCTATCATTCCCACCTGCTGATCCAGTATACCTGCAGTTATGGTGAGATGGAGAGGTCTGGCTTGTAATTGCTTGAAAAGGTGTGCAGTGATTTAAGGCATTCTTTGTTTTGGGAAGAGGTTCCTTTTTACTAACAATATGCTAGCTGATATCAGCAGCATGCAACCGTCATCTCTCCATCTGACTATTTATCCTTCATAGACAACTTCTTTCTCTAGATTTTAAACAAAAATCTGTTGTTCCTGTTCAGTTACAACTTAGTAAGTTCAAAGTGTGTCAAGGTTAAATATACTTGGTCCATTAGTTTGACAAATGTTCTTCCATTTTTAAAACTGAATTATATAGCAGGTGTGTGTGTTCATATGTATCATGTGTGTGTGTAAACTGAATATTTCAATCCATGTATTTCATGCAGTGGTTCTTCTACTGTGTTCATGGATCTCCCAGTCTTCTAAGGCATGCTCCAATCAATTTAATGAAAGGGTAGCTTCATGTGAACTTTGTTTTGTTCACATAAATATTATACATCATCTGCATGTATAGGACCTTCTAATGAATACTGCAGCATCTATAGAGCTTTCTCTCAGGACAGTTGTGTTCAGAAAGCATGATAGCTATTCCAGATGAAACAACAATTTGTACACTGTAATGACATGTTACTGAATTGTCATTTTCTATAGGCAGTGGCTATATTCACAGATGTGCTTGAGTGTATTTCAAGTTCAGCATCATGTTACAAACATTTTCTCAAGGTCAAAATGTAAACTAAGACTATGAACATGTTTTCTGTCCACCTTATTGCATTCACAAAGAGCAGAATTATGTGTAACACTAGGCATAAGGCCCATTGTGGAAATAAATACAACGAGCTCCAGAAAGAGGGTCCGGGAGAGTGCCCTGGCTTTGGGCATTCAGTGACAATTCACTGTGGCGATCTCAGCAGGGTATAATGACACAGAGTCCACATTTTCTCCAGAGGAACTGATCTCTGCTACCTGAAGAACAGTTGCAATTTTGAGTGATCTCCAGTCCTCATCTGGAGATTGGCAACAATGGTTCCCCATGAGGGAATGGCTGGTCTGGAGGGTGGAGTCTATGGCATTGTACCTGTCTGAGGTCCCACCCCTCCTCAAACCCCACCTTATCCAGACTCCACCCCTCAAATATCCAGGCATTTTCCAACCTGGAGTTGGCAACGCTATCTCCTTCCCAGCCAACCATCAACCTACTTTACCTGCCCCTCTGACTTCAGCTTTTCATCTCCTCCCTCCTCCCTCCTGGAGAGCAGTTGTAATTCTGAGTGATCTCCAGCCTCCACCTGGAGATTGGCAACAATGTTTCCTGTCTGAGGTCCTACCCCATCCTGAAACCTCACCCTCTCCAGGCTCCATCCCTCAAATCTCCAGGAATTTCCAACCTGGAGTTGGCAACCCTATCGCCTTCCCAACCAATCATCAACCTACCTTAATTTCCCCCTTACTCTTCAGCTTTCCCCCTCCTCTCACCTGCAGCCTCTATCGTGCTCTGAAGCCCTGACTGCTATGCCACATTGGCTGTCATATGGGGGATATAAGGACACAGAATCCACCATTTTCTCCTGGGGAACTGATCTCTGCCATCTGGAAAGCAGTTGTAATTCTGAGTGATCTCCACCCCTCATCTGGAGATTGGCAACAATGGTTTCCCCAACAGGCACTAAGGGGAAATGTATTTTACCTCAGGACACACTGACTCCCAACAGGAACAGCAAATTGTTTAGAATGTTAGAGGCAAAGACCTATCAGGCCGCATATGCAAACGACCTCTGTGTTCTGACTGGCTATGAAGGGGAGAGGAACAGCAAACTGTTTAGAATGTTGAAGGTGAGACTCAGGCAACACAGCCAGTGGATAGGGACAGCTTCTGAATGACAGATCATGGAGCCAAAGGCTGTGGGCTCCACCAGCAACAGAGAATTATTATATTGATGAGTCACTGTCACATGTATGAATAGGGGAACTGAGCCCTGTGAATTCAGGGAAGGGTGATATACAAATTGAAATTATAAATAAAAATAAACTTACCTTGAAAGTACTCTGTAGCTCTGTTGGCTCTGGAATGTGAGTGCTGCAAGAGGGGAGGAGGAGGGGTAACAGGACTTTTCTGCTTACTGAGGAGACTCACACAGCTTCCTGTGGTTTTAGGGAACCAGGTTTGTTTTAAACTAGAAGAAGAGATTGTATTTATAACCCACCCTTCACAGAGCGGTTTACAATCTCCTTTCCCTTCCCCTCCCCACAACAAACACCCTGTGAGGTAGGTGGGGCTGAAAGAGCTCTTTTCAGAACTGCCCTTTCAAGGACAGCTCTTGTCAGAACTATGGCCTGCCCGTCCAGCAGGCGCAAGTGGAGGAGTGGGGAATCAAACCACTAATCTAATCTCCCAGATTAGAGTCCACACACTTAACCACTACACCAAACTGGCACTCTATTAACCTTTCCCTCGGCTATCAGGTTTTTTTAAGGAAGCAAGTGTATAGGAATGAGTTCATTGCCATGAAGTAAGTATGCAAGTAGACTATGGAGATCACTGAGGCAAGACTTGTATATGAACAACACAAAACATTTATTTATTTACAGGTAGGTTTCAAAGAACAGATCAGCAGCATAGGTGTCCAGGTAGACAAAGGATAAACCTGGGTGGGACATATTAATTTAAGCTAGTTGTGGCCTAAGAGAGTGGTTTGAATTTCCTTTAATGCTTTCAGGCACAAACAGGCTTTTATTGACTAATCACTAGGTTGGATTTCCATACACACAAAGGATTGCTCCCACTCCAGCCTGCCTTTTCTTCCTTTTCCGGACAGTGCTTTAGGAATAATTTGCATATGGATTTTGTTATTTCACATAGTAAAATACAGTTGCAGAGTACATTATTCAGCATGTGTGAACATGCCATAGGCCATAATTCTGTGGTTGTATTCTGCTTTCAGTATCTTTTGCCCAGGAGCCTTTCAGAACTGGATTGCAGCTGGCATATATCACACCTTCTGGACCTAGTTAAACATGGTAAAATTCGGGACACCAATTCCTTGGTTCCACCACCTGCAATTAAAAAATCTGACAGAGCACCTAGCCCAGCCTGGTACTTTCAAGAAACCGAAAATGGAGTTTGAAACTCTCATCTCCATATATGACTCCTCAACGAAAGGGCTGCTGTCCAGAATATACAAGATCTTATTATCTGCTGATTGTTCTCACTCCATATCATGCCAAAAATTTTGGAAAGCTGAACTGTAACAATCACAATGGCTCACCATCTGGAATTCACCTGCAAATACTTCAAAGATCTTCAACATTCATATGAATTCATTTAAATTCATCAACAGAAGGTATCTCACACCAAAAAGGCTGAATCATATGAACCCTTGATAAGCTAAAAAACTACAGCTCCTTTGGCACAATGCTGGTGGGATTGTCCAGTCATCCAACAATTCTGGCATGAAGGTACATCCCAAATCAATAAAATTACATTGCAATCGCTTCTGGTTACGCTGGAGTTGTTACTTCTAAATCTGTGGGACAATTCGCACAAAAATCTTACCTCTATTCTTCTTGCGGCAGCCAGGCTTAGGATCACAGCAACTTGGAAATTCTCTTAACCCCTGAGATTGTCAACCTGGTATGACAAGATTTGGGATCAATTTGTGATGAATAAGATATCTAACCTTCTGGACTGAGCACAATACGGCTCCACTAAGATCTATGACAAATTTGTGCTTACCTGGACTCCGGTGTTCCATTTCATTTCATGGCAGAACAAGACTTGCTTCCCTCCAATGTGAGTTACCAAATTTTTATTTATTTATTTATTTATTTTATTGGATTTGTATCCTGCCTTCTCCTTGACAGGCTCAGGGTGGGTTCCAACAATAAAAGTACAATACAGTTAAAACCATTTTAAAACACAATGTAAAGTAACATGACATAACAACACAGAAGGCATAAATACCATACGGTGCTCAAGTGGCTCAAGTGGTTAAGATGCTGAACTGCAGGCTGTGGAAGGTCAGTAGTTCAGCAGTTCGAGACCTGGGTGCCGCATGACGGAGTGAGCTCCTGTCTCTAGTTCCAGCTCCTGCCAACCTAGCAGTTCGAAAGCAAGAAATTGCAAATAGATAAATAGGTACCACTTCGGTGGGAAGGTAACAGCGTTCCGTGCACCTTGGTGTTTAGTCATGCCGGCCACATGACCACGGAAACGTCTTCGGACAGCGCTGGCTCTTCGGCTTTGAAACGGAGATGAGCACCGCAACCCTAGAGTCGGATTCGACTGGCTTTCGAGCAAGGGAACCTTTACCTTTACCTTACTCTAATAAAAGCCAGATGCTTCAGTGGTGGAATCAGTTTTTGTTATAAAGATCTTTAAATTTAGGATCCCAAGGACCCAGGCTACAGATGGAGGGGGTCCAAGGGGGGGAACGTCTGCTGCCTCAACCAAAAGCTCGGCGGAAGAGCTCCATCTTGCAGGCCCTGTGGAATTGTAAGAAATCCCGCAGGGCCCTGATCTCACACAGGAGCTCATTCCACCAGGCAGGGGCCAGGGCCAAAAAAGCCTTGGCCCTGGTCGAGGCAAGTCAGACGTCCCTGGGGCCAGGGACCACTAAAAGATGTTGATTGGTGGACCTCAGTGCTCTACGGGGCTCATATGGGGAGAGGGGGTCTTGAAGGTATGCTGACCTCTGGCCATATAGGGTTTTAAAGGTAAATACTAGCACCTTGAAATGGATCCAGAATTCAATAGGCAGCCAGTACAGGTTGCACAGTACTGGGCAGATGTGCACCCACAGAGGCATCATTGTCAACACCTGCACTGCCACATTCTGCACTAACTGTAACTTCCAGCCCTACACAGAGAGATTTTCGATAATCCAACCTGGAAGTGACCATTGTGTGGATCAATGTCGCTAAGTCCAAGGAGGTGAGATATGGGGCTAACTGACTGATCTGCCTCTGGTGAAAAAAGGCAGACCTAGCAGTTGCAGTGACCTGGGCCTCCACTTTTAATCACACTCTTTATTGTGTTTTTCTGTTGGGGCTCCTTTTGGTTTACAGAGCTTTAGGCATATGATATTACTAATGCTCAACTCTTGAATGGACTATAGGCGATTAAGTATTAAGAGTATTGCATTTTATTGTTTTTGACTTTGTGAACTGTTTCATACTTTCACACTCTGTTTGAATACTGGCAATGGATTTTATATTTGTAAGATATCTGTGTTCTGGAATCATTTTATGAGCTGCTTTTCTGTATGTTGTCTTTGACTTCGATAATTTTTTTTAACTTAAAAATAAATAAATAAATAAAATAGGCCCCCAATCCTTACATCCCTGTCTTCATCAAGGTCAAATTGGATTAGAGACTCCCCCTCCCCGCAAAAAAGCTATTCAAGAAATATGTTTGCAATTGAAACTATGCGAGCCCAAACCCCTGCCGAGCCCGCGCTGGCGGGGGAGGGCTGATTTGCCTCCTCGTGAGGCATAAAGAAAAGGCACCAGCACAGGGGGTGGAGCCAGCCTACTTAGGCTTGGCTCCTGCCTCTGCAGTTCTTAGCAGTCCTCGGCACACTCATTTGAGGCCTTTGGCTGAGGAGCAGCAGCAGCAGCAGACTGGCTGGGACCAGGGCCTTGGAGGAAGGCCCGGGCAGCAGCCCCTGCCCCTGTGCGATGGCGGCAGTGGCCCCTGCCCCTTTGCGGTGGCCGGAGCATCAGGGCTGCGACTGTGAGCTTGCGGCGATCCATAGGTTTGGGGCTTTTGGCTGCTGGGCGGCTCAGGCCGTGGTGTTGGCTTGTTTCTGGGGGCCAGGGCAGCTATCCATAGGTTTGGGCCTCACCATCATTAAAAATAATAATAATATTGCTAATAAAAATGGGGGGGGAAAGGAACTAAAGTAAATGAATGGGTGGGGTGGCTGCGTTGCAGGAGGTGAGGCTGCACAGTGCCACCCCGCTCACTCCCCAACTCATTTCCCCACATTAAAGCGGCCTTGTTTTGGCTCCTTCCCCTTCCCTCTCTGTATCCACAATTTTGGCACTGGGGGCTGGGTGGCTGATAACTATTTCCCCCCCTTCAGTTCAAGTGATGGTGGGTTCTGGTTATTGGGCCAGGGCTCATAGGCCTTTAGTAACTGGCCTACCAGTGGCAACCATTTTGTAGTGAGTCCCTGGGTGAGTGGTGGCAGCCATTTTATAGTACGGACGTTTGTGAATGGTGGCCATTTTATAGCCCTTTTATTTCATAAAGACCATTATTAACTATTTACATTTATGTTGAACCACTATAAATTGTTGTCTTTGGACAGCGCTGACTCTTCGGCTTTGAAGCGGAGTTGAGCATCGCAGCCCTGGAATCGGATTCGGCTGGCTTTCGAGCAAGGGAACTTTTACCTTTTACCGTGTGACATACCTTCTGGCACTATACTTTCCTGTCCTGCTCAGTTGTCACTGGATGCATGAACATAATATATTTTTCGGTGGGTAGCCACGCAGTCTGTAGGGTCAGAACAATAACTTGCATCCAGTGACACCTTAGGGTTCACCCCAAGTTTCAGTGAAATAAGCCAAGTGTTCTTGGGTGCGAAACTGGCAGCAAGGTAAGGCTGCCTCATTCATTCCAGGTTATATGGTGAGCAGCTAGTCCCTTCGTGTATGAAGACCTGTGTGGTGCAGTGGTTCAGCAGATGGTTTCTAATTAGGGAGAACCAGGATTGGTTCCCTGCTCCTCCACTTGCAGCTGCCTGTTGGCAAGCCAGGATGACTGTGGGCAAGCCATAGTTCTGTCAGAGCTGTTTTTAAAGAGTGGTTGCAAAGGACCTCTCTCGGCCCCAGGGGCCACTTTGATGTTCTGGTAAGGGGCAGGGTATACCTCTTATTTCCTCTTTCCTTCCTTCTCTATCTCCTGTTGCTGGCATGGTTTAAGGCAGGATTCATTAGGGTACAATCTCTGCAATAACTGCCTTGAGAGCATTTCGGGAAGAGATCACTGTTCCCTTCAGGCTGAGTTGGTGTGGGCTGGCTCTTTGTTTTGTTTTTTGGTCTCTGGCTTACACTATTTTGTCCAGGTTTGGGCTGCAATAACTGGAAGAAATGATTTCACTTTAAAACTCACAAGTCTGGGGCTGGTAATCAGTGTTCCCTCTAAGCTGAGTTAGTGTGGGCTAGTTCACAGTTGTGGCCTCTGGCTCACACATTTTTGTTTTGGCTCGGGATGGATGGCTCCAGTGCAGACTGGTTTATGCAGCAGTCAAATTACTTGATTACAACTTTAGTGCCAGTGGCTCTCAAGGTAGAGTTTTGCACAAAAGACTCCACAGCTTGGAGGCAGTATTTGGAAGCAATGTCTCAATGACAGACCATCTGCTTGGCGTGCATATGGTCCCGGGTTCCATCCTGGCATCTTTAGTTGAAGGATTTGGAGATGGATGATATGACAGACCTCTGCCTAAGACCTGGAGAGCCTTTGCTGGTCTGAGTAGGCAATACTCATTTTATTAAGCTTTAAACTGTGCAGCGCTATTGAAGGGGCTATTCCTTCTAAGTTTCAGAATGGCTTACCTACTTATTGCAGCTGGGGTTATTTATTTTTGAGACTGTAGGTAAGGATCTCTATCTAAAATAGCATTTTTACATGGTTTTATTCAGTGAAAGACAGTATAAATTGCCAATCTTCCAATTACAATATTTGCCCCTAATGCAATAGGGATGTATTTCCAGTGCAGTGGTTAAGAGTGAAATCAAGTGTAATCTGAACAGAAAACAGCCGAACTTCTAAGGGTTTCCTTCTGTGAAGGAATCCTTGTCAGCAACATGCCAACTTGATAGTGTGAATGCACTCTGAGTTGGTGAATGGGTTTAATCTTTTCATGTGTTAGGTTTCACAAACATTCATTGCAATACATCATTGGTACCTTCTGTTTTCTCTTTTAGAAGGAATGCAGTGTGACTTCCAACCTGATGCTGTGATCTGGGAATTTGACAGCCGGCACATCGTTACATGTATTGGTTGGTCCTAATGAGCACTCTTCACAGGTTTAATAGCACATTTCTCTTTAAGGGGAGGTACAATGAGTCACCATGGCCTGCAAGAGTGGTGTTGGTCATGACAGGCTTTGGATTGTGCCAGCTGGGATGCAGTGGCACTGCCACAGCAACAGGAATTAAGCAGGTGGCTTCCAGGGAGGTTCTGCGGGGGTTGTTCTGCCCACTTGCTTGGCCAGGAAAGAACTACTTTCAGACATGGCAGCCCAACCTTCCATCAAGTATATATGGAATAGGGTCCACTGAATACATGTTCCCATCACGGTGAATGAACATTTAGCCTGCATGTGGGTATACACCTGTTTGTAAGGGGGCCAGTGCACTTTACTGTGTGCTCGTCCTTGGTCTTTAGGAAAGGAAACAAAACAAGTTTCTGAAAGAAATTATAGGTACTGTGCACTCTTCAGGGTAGGGTGGTTTTTCAAAACAAACAAATAAATAAGGACATCTGTATACAGGTTTCACAATGATAACACTGTAGATTGCTACTTATCATGTTTTTTTTTTTTTTTTTGAAATAACTCTCCTAAAAAGGAGAGAATTTTATTTTTTATAAGAAAAGGGTAAGGTAGACAGATGGGAAGAGAAAAAAGAGCGGAGTGAGTTTTTTTCTGTTAGTAAAGGTTAGTTTTACTTCTTCCAGTTGTCGGCATCCATCACGGTTGAAAGATCTTCTTTTCAGCTTTACAAAGTCCAAATCAATTCTGTTAGTAAAGTTAGTAAAGTCCAATGGGGTTAAATCAAATCTTTTCAGATGTTACACGAACAAATTCTTTTTTAAGTCTCTCCAATTATCATTAAGTCCTTTGAACTTTAATGCCTCCCGTTCCGTCACTTCCTTCCCCCGGGCCGCCGTCTTCTTCAAAAATCCAGATTTTGAGTACTGCTTCCTCCTCTGTGCTGGCATGTCTCTTCAGAAAATTTTTTAATCCATCTTCTTTCGCTTCTTTTTTCTTGTTGTTTCTGGCAGTCATTTCTCGTTGGCTCCATTAACACTCGGGTTGAAATTAGATCTCCATTACTTGCTAAGCTCAACACCCCTTTCTACTGGCAGAGTATATCCTTTTTTTAAAGGCGGAGTAGGCTTTGAAAGCCTTGTCCGCCTCTTCTTTTTATTTATTCGCTCCACTGCCAGATAGAGGTGTCCAGACTTTTGTCAAAATAAATCTGAGATCTTCTTTCCCTTCTTCATCCATAGCTAGGAACTTTAACATCGATACATTTTCTGCCATCAACCTTGTTAATTCCAAATATTTGTTTTTATAGTCTGATGAGAACAATTTCCATTTTAAAAGCGCTTCATTGATATTTTAAATTAACTCCAGCAGGTGGCGCAGTATCTCAGTCTCTTATTGATTGACAGCTAGTTCTGGGGGGGGGGTTGACTGGAGCGGAAGTCCCTCCTCTCTTCTCTTCCGTTCTAAGCAGGATTTTCCCCAGCATCGACATTTTGTTTTTTATTTACTTTTTCAAAGTTCGTGCCACATCCCCCAGAAAGCAACTAAAGCCGCAATCTTCTGTAAAACCCCAACGGTACTTTCACCAACATTTTTTCTTGTTACCCCCCCTTCGCGTTTCCTTTAAAAATTCGCTTCTTTGAAGAGGGTGGAAGCTCCTCCCTCCTCCCATACGCTTATCCGCTTGCGGGGGGGTTTTAATTTTCGCTTCAAAATAGATCTTCAACTCACGATTAGATGCCATATCTTCTTTTCATGGTAATTCATCCGCTTTTCCTCACTCCTGGAAGTCGGCAGGGCTGCTAAGTCCCATTCGGGACGCACTACGCGGCGGGGCCGATTGGGGCGGGGAGAAAGCCTCAATTTCCCGGCAGTTTGCCGGCAAAGAGGCTACTCCCCTATGCGCCCCCGGTTCGGAGCCTTTGACTAAGGCTCACTAGGGTCTTTCGCAAACGCAAAGACCCCCCATTCCGCGTGTGGGCTGACCGCCTCCGGGAGCGTCCCGAGAAGCGGCCGCCATTCGCAGCACCGAAACCGAAACCGCTACTTATCATGTTTAAAAGCCAAACTAACTTGATTATGAGGGGTCTCAGCGGTTAGTAGAGCTGGGAATGTTTAAATATTACGAAATTGTTTCAGAATGCCTTAGGGGGGCTGCCTCGTGACTTCCAAACAATGAATGCCCATGAAAAGTTCTTTAAGGAACCTTGGGCTGAGTGAACGTTTCCACAGTTTGCCAATTATGAGGATGTGAAATTGAATCAGAGAAGCTCTCTTCCGATATAGACCTTAGGCAATGGTAATTCTAGGCTTCAGTTTCCTATTTCTCAGGGTGCAGGATTGCCAAACAATCCAATGAATGAAGTCTTGTCTGTTTTATGGTGACTTAAGGTGTGGGAATGCACAGCTGTAGTTTTTCATGGCATAGGGGTAATAGGACATCACCAGACAATTAACATCCCTTAAAGGGGGTGGGCTTCCTTGATACCCTGGAATGTCAACACATTATTCCAGTGGATCAGTGCAAGCATAAGCACTATGAATGTGGGGCTGTGCCTTGCAGATCGCAATGACTGTGCAAAAGCAAACATTGCAGTGGACATGTAATGGAATTTCTACAGCATTCTATGAAGGTCCTGAGAGAATGGAGATTTAGTGAACCAGAGGCAACCCATTTCCCTGGTAGTGGGAATGGGTCAAATCTACAACCTGGGGTGTTCTGCACCTAACGTTCTGAAGATGGTTACTGCTTTAGGCATGTGGATGGAATTCTGATTACCAAGCACCAGTTTGCGGTAGTAGTGCATGGGCTTTGGCAAGTGGGCCTTTCCCAGGGTGAAGTTTGGAACTCACTCTTCTTGGTTTAGTATTGTTCCACTAATGCTTCCCTGAGCTATGTGTTCCCTTGCCGTGCAGTAGAGTCAGTGGGACCTTATTCAAGCTAGGACATTTGTTTTGTCACTGCACCCTCTTTTTGGGGTGGCCTCTGGTTCAGTGAGCTGTGTTAAGCTTTGCCTGGCGTCACAGAATGGACTGCAAAGTTTACAGTTAATGAAGTTTGTCTTTCAGGTACCACTGGCCGCAGGATGAGACAGAGAGTCAACTCAGTGGTCACAGTCCAGTCTCTTGGGCCAACCAGCAAGCTAAGGGGACTCCCTGGCCGGGAAGGCCCTTGTATAACGAACAGAGGCTGACCTTGCAATGCTAAGAACATGGTTGCCTGGAGAGCAGATGGTCGATGATTCTGCTTCAACATGATGGATAAGGTCCTGGTGTTGATGCAATCGTGGCCTTGTGATGATAAGAGCAAGGTGGCCCGGGTGCAGATAGTCTGGTTGGCTATGCTGCTTCACCATGAGGGACAATGCCATGGTGCTACAACTGGGGGCTGGCCTTGCAATGCTAAGGGGATGGTGGCCCGGAAGCTGATGGTCTGGTTGGTTATTGTATCATCATGCAGGGCAAGGCCCTGGTGTTGCAATGTGGACCAGTGGCCTGGGGTGCAGCCTCACCATGATGGGCATGGTGGCCTGAAATGCGGATAGTTTGGTGGCTATTCTGCCTCGCCTGCAAGGTGAGGCCCTGTTGTTCAAAGTAAACCGGTTGCCTGGGGTGCAGCATTGCCTAATGGGCTGGTGGCCCAAAGCGCACATGGTCTCATGGCTATTCTGCCTCACCATGAAGGGCAAGGCTTTGGAGTTACAAGAGGAGGCTGACCTTGCACTGAAAAGAGCAGGTTAGCCCAGGGGGCAGATTGGTGATATTTGGGGACCCCAGCTTGGCGTAAGGTGAGCTGGCAGCCTGGGGTGCAGCTGGTCTGCCTGCAATGCTGCAGCACCAGGTGTGGGGTAGCCTAGAGGGTCCTTGGTGCTTAGCACCTGGTTAGACAAAAAGCCAATTGGTAGCTTAAATGCCGGTGGCTTGGCATTATTGTACCCTGGCATACAGGTCAAGTTAACAGACCTGTGTAAGGAAGACGGGGTGCACCTCTTTAACAAGGGCAACGATATATCCTTGGAGATTTGAGGCGAGGGCTGCTGTTGGTGCTGATCGCCTGGTGGGAGCGAAGGCCTAAGCAGAGGCTTGGCCTTTGCTGTGGCGGGGTAGAGTGATCAGGAAATTGAAAACGGTGAGCACCTGGGCATTTCATTAAAGGAATTAAAGGGTCCTCCAAGAACGGCTTTTGGGCCTTTGCGGCTCAAGGCTAGGAAGGGGTCATCTTCCTTAGAATAATCTGGCCTGGCCTATCTCAGCAGGCCTTGCAGCTTCTGGGGTGGTGGGCCAGAGGGTTCTCCTAAATATGCCAAGCTGCTGGTCGAGAGCTACATTGGGTGGCTCGAGATCAGGGAAGGTGCATCGCCCAGAAGGAGATGAAGGTGGTCTGGAGTCTGACACCTGTCATATTCCTCAGTACATTTTTAGCAGCATCTCGCCAGTTGTTTGATTATAAATAATTAATAAAGTGGCCCTTGTTAAATCCACATTGGTGTCCGTCTCTTTATTCCGACTGAGGGGGCAAATGTAAATATCATGTGAATGCAATAATGATGCTGGACACAATACATTAAGGAATGTCAACAATAGTTTTAACAATCAGAATGAGCCAAACTGAAACTAAGATAAAATTTATGTGCACATTCCAAATAACCTGAATATGATCAGATGACTTGAACAAGGCCTTTCTCTGGATCAAATACTCTCAATTGTTTTTTTGTCAAACAGATACATGATTTTGTGTTACTTCAAACCCTCTCTGTTTCCTGAGTGAATTTATTTCAGTACAGGGGAGTTAGCTATCCAAGGAGTGTTCCACCTTACCTGATTCTGGGAAGTATAATTCCCAAGAGAGTATATAAATAAGGTGTATGTGTATCAGTATACATATCACCCTTACAAGCTGAAGGAGAACTCTTAGGAAACAGAAGTTTTCTCATTTAAGGAGAGGCGGACATCCTGAGATTTGGATACTTCTTCTCCCACAAGCCCTGGAGGCAGGATATTAGGTCATTTTCTTTCTGCCCCTGAGGAAAGGAGTATCTCCTTCAGTTTTTTTTTTTCTGCCTTCCTCACATATGCAGGACTCAGAGGAGCTCCAATTGCCTTTTATCCTTTTTTCTACTGTGAAGTTCTGTTTTAGGTCATCTTTTCTTTCCTTGTGTGCCTTATTTTGTGTTTTATCTTTCTTTCTCAATTGCCTTTGTTGGAGGGGAGAGAAGGGTGGGAACCTCTGCTCTGTTTGGAGTGACAAGTTGCCACTAAACCTCACAGCTATGTTATTTGCATATCAATCACCTGGATTTGAAACAGCAGGCATGGTAGCAGATGATTTAGAGATCATCCTGCCAGGCAACAGAGGGCTGTAGAAGCAAAAGCAGAGGTGTAAATTGGCCACTTGCAATGAAACAAGGCAGCAAGCAGCAGAATGTCAAGCTGAAACCAAAAGTGATTCAGCCAGCTGCAGAGATCTTTGGTGCCACAATTCTCCTGCCTTCTTACAACAGCTGCCAGCAGCCTGTGTTAGCTGCCACTTCCCCTACAGCACAAATGCAAAGTGATCAAGAGGTGGTGATTGTGCAGGTCAGTCCTGCTTCCCTGGGCCCTTCAGCTGCCAGCAGCCTGTGTTAGCTGCCTCTTTCCTTGCAGCACAAAGTGATCAAGAGGTGGTGAATGTGCAGGCAAATCCTTCTTTCCTGGGACCCTGAGGAGGAGCCCTAAGGAGTGGCTGACCAATTCTTTAATAATGAGATGGTCAGAAGAGAGCAGTCTCAGGGCAGAAAGAGACATGGTTCTTTGGGTGCCCCACCTCATCAGCCTATGTCCCACCTAAAAGGCAGGTGACCTAAGGGGCCAGGGACTATCTTATGGGCCAGTCTCAGATTATCAAGGTCTTCCCATCGGGGGGAGGAGTTTTATAACCCTGAGTCTGATTCAGACAGAGAGAAAGGGGAACTATCAGATGAAAAACCTCTTCAGCAGGCTCCTCAGTCTTTCTAAAAGGGTCAAGGAGGAATGGACTGAACCTTCAGGTAGGCTTGCCAGCCCCAGGTATGGGCAGGGGATCCCCCACTTTTGTGGACTCAGACCTGTTGCCAGCCAGCTGGCCACCCCCCCAAAAGACATCCCTTGGTGATATTGTTGATGTAATGACACTACTTCTGGAAGTGATGTCATCGCATTGGTGATGTCATGGACGACACTCTACTTTCAGGTAAAACTCTATGGTTTGTTGCCATTTTTTACCATAGAGTTTTGTCCAAAAAGTAGAGCATTGCCCTGTGTTGTTGACACAATTATGTCGCTTCCAGCCATTTTCTCCATCTATGAAATTTACCTCAAAGGCTATGACCTCCACTGTTGTGGCAATGAGGAATTTATGGCTGAAGAACTGGATTAGGGATGCTACTTCTAAGGTAAATGTAGCCACATGGCCCTTTTTCCTCCAAAAAAGAGTATAGGCAATAGAAGAGGAGGCCCATGGCCAGGAGTTTATGGCTTGTGTGGCAAAAAAATTCTGGTGGGGCTGCTGGCAGCCACCCACTCCATCCCATCCTTAGAGATTTAAAGGGCCCTTCAGCTGATGGCAGGGAGCACATGGCTCCAAAAATCTCAAAAATATCTTGTGGAGCTGGCCCTTTAAGGAAAAGAGTGGAGCCTCCAATAGCCCCACTGTAGCTATGGGCCAGACTCCAAGTCCTTTTGTAGCTATAGGACCCTTCCCAGATCCCGTACAGTTTATAAAAGACTGACCTGGTCCAAGCCAATGTCTTCCTTCAGGTCCAATTCAATCCACCCAGGGACCAAACTTGGACAACAGAGGCAACAAAGCTCAACCATAGCACTCCTGATGTCAAGCCTCCACCAGTGCAACACACCATCAGTCTAGGTTATGGCATTGAGTTTGTTTCCCCACCACACATG
This sequence comes from Gekko gecko, assembly GCA_029375565.1. NCBI lineage: Eukaryota > Metazoa > Chordata > Lepidosauria > Squamata > Gekkonidae > Gekko > Gekko gecko. Next base: position 120,998,090 of record JAPDNY010000004.1, read on the forward strand.
AGTGCTTCTTACAGTTACCTCATTCCAACCAATTTGTTGTATACAAATATTCAAAACAAAGACACTAAAGTCAATAGCAGAGGTGGTTACAGCAGGAGTCTTCATGACATCCATAGATCTCAAAGAGGCCTACTACATGTCCCCATTTCCCCCCCACACACAGAAGTACCTCCAGTTTGCTTGGGGGAAGGGATTGCTACCAATTCAGGGCTCTACGCTTTGAATTAGCATCAGCCCCAAGGGTATTAATGAAGGTGATGGTTGTGCTTGTGGCAAGCCTCAAATCCCAGGGTATCCATGTGCATCCATACTTGGATGGTCTTCTTATCAAGTCTCCCTAAGCAGAGAAAGTGTCCCAGGGCATACAGTCCACTATCCAGCATTTGTCCTCACATGGCTTCTTCATCAGCATTGAGAAGAGCCAGTTTACTCCATCACACTTGGGAGTGATTGTGGATTCAGTCTGCATGAAGCTTTTCCTCCCACACACACATACAAAAAGTGGCAAAGCTAAAGAATGTAGCAAATCTTGTCATTGCCTTAAGGTTGGTAGACCTAATGCTTCTGACCCAGCTCCTGGTTGCCATGATAGCAGCCATTGCCACAGTCTCATGGGCTTGAGTGTACTCCAGGGACTTTCAGTGGTTCTTACTTGCTCACCAGCAGTCAGTTGTCCTCAAGTGCCACTTGAGACTGAGGGTCAATGCGCAGTTAAGGAATTCCCTTTGTTGCTGGACTGCCTCTTCACATCTAATCAAAGGCAAAGAGATCCATCCAGAGACAGACCTACTGATAACCACAGATGCAAGGGGGAGACCACTGCTCTCTGGGACAGATCCAAGGAGCATGGTCAGTCTTGGAACAGACCATGAGCATCTATTTCCTGAAACTCAGGGTGATTTTCTTGGTGCTATCGTTCCTCCTGAAAACATCTCAGCACCGTCATGTTTGCATTCGAACAGACAACACCACAGTCAAAGCTAGGGATGGGTACAAACCACATTTTTGCAGTTCCATTTGGTTTGTGGTTTGTGGCTGAATCACAAACTGATATGCCAGGTCATGAATTGAACCAGTTTGTATCAGTTTGTGAGCCATTTAAAGTTTAAACCTCTACTTTCTGGTCTCCATGGCTTTTGCAGGGAGAAAATAGCAGGGGTTTTGGAGCAGCTGCGCAGCAGGGACTGCAGGATTTAAATGGCACCCCTGCTGGAGCAGAAAGCAAGGTTTAAATGGCTTGGACTCATATAAACCAAACAGCTGAGCAGCCATCCCTGCTGCTCAACTGTTTGGAAACCCCTGCTTTCTGCTCTTTGTGGCTTTTCTCAGAGAGCAGAAAGCAAGGTTTATATCGCTCAAAGCCATTTAAACCAGACAGCTAAGTGGTGCTCCCTGCTGTTCAACTGTTTGGAAACCCCTGCCATCAAGGGAAATCCCAACCATTTCTATTGGCTAAAGCAGGGTCAAAAGGAAACTGGAAGCTGCTTGTCCCCTTCTAGTGAGTGAATGAACACTAGTTAAGATGAATTTCTGCAACGTATGTCTGACTGAGAGTTGGACAGAAAACTCATGACACAGCACATGTTGAGCACATCATGTATTTTGGGCCCAAGTCTCATGGGTTTGAAACAGCATAGCAGTCAGAAGAAGAAGAAGAAGAGATTGGATTTATACCCCGCCCTTCATTACCCAAGGGTGTCTCAGAGCAGCTTACAACCTCCTTTCCCTTCCCCACAACAGACAACCTGTGAGGTAGGTGGGACTGAGAGAGCTCTGACAGAAACTGCTCTTTTTCAAGAACAGCTGTGCCAGAACTATGGCTTACCCAAGGTCATCCAGCCAGATGCAAGTGGAGGAGTGGGGAATCAAACCTGGTTCTCCCAGATTAGAGTCAGCACAATTAACCACTACACCAAACTGGGGGGAGGGTTGTTATGTGCAAAAGTTTTCTTTCCCTGTTCTGTTAAATAGGCTCAGCTGCACAAATGTTTTCCTCAAGTGAGTTTTTCCTTAACCAAAGGAACTACAGAAAACTGCAATCTGGGTCAGAAATTTGCATGGAAAGAAGGGGCTCTTATCTTTTCCCTGTGGACTGTTTTTCTATCAAAATTGCCCCCAAGCTAATTTTTGACCTGAAGAGGAAAAGGTACAAGTATCTGTAGTTCCCCCCCAGAGGCTGAAAAAGCAGATTTTGTTAAGAAAAATAGACCACAGGGAAAAAGATAAGTCCAATCAGACTGCAACTTCCTGCAATTGCCTGGGGGGAAGGGGGAAATCCCAGCCCTATGAGAAAATAGTAACATAACTGACACATATCATTTGGGCAGAACAGTACACCCATGCTCAGTCTTAGTAATTGTGTACAAAAAAAATTGTGATATGCACATAACTGTTTATTTAGAGTATATGAGAGTACAAAATTGTGCTTATGTATATGACTTTATGCACACTATATTCACTAACTACGACACCATCTGTTTCCTTTTTTATCTTCAAGGGCCTAACAGTTTCCCATACAAAATTCCATTCATATTTTAACTAAATGTTGCAAAAAAATTACAGGTCAAAAAATTGCCTAGAGAAAATGTATTTATTTAATTATTTATTCATTTCATTTCTACCCTGTCTTTAACCACAATAGGGATTCAAAGTGGCTTAAGTAATTCTCTTTGCCTCCATCTTAGCCACACAATAACCCTGTGAGATAGGTTAGGTTGAGAATGTGTGACTGGTGACTGGCAAATTTCCACAGTAGAATGGTGATTAAAACCTGGATCTCCAAATCCTAGTCTGAAAGTCTACCCATTGCACCACACTGGTTCTCATATTACATCCATTAAAATATAAGTACTATATATGCATGTATGTAAGTGCCACTAACCTACAACTGACTTATAGCAACCCCAGCTTTCAAGGTGAGAAGCCGAGATGGTTTGCCATTGGCTTCCTCTGCACAGTCTTCCTTGGTGGTTTCCCTGCTGCCCTTGACCCTGCTTTGCTTTGAGATCTGAGGAGATCAGGCTGTACCATGCCACCTGCCCTCCGGTATATAGGTATAGATATTGAAGCTTTTCTTTCAGTCTCTATAACTGCACATAAAATTCATCTCTGCAGGATTATGCATATAATTTGTTTAGTCATCATTTGTTTATTTAAAATACTTAATATTTATAATATATTTAAAATATGCTCAAGCTATCTTATAATAAAGCATTAAAACAATAATATAAGCATTAAAACATTAAAAACAATCAATAAAAACAATCAATAAATATGGTAACTATGAAAGCAAATCAGCAGCTAAAAAGCAATGAGTTAAAACTAAAAAGCAGCAGAGAATGATAAATATTACAACACAGGACTACAATAATAACCCATCAGCAATATCAAAATAGCCTGTCTATGCAAGGAGCTCAGGGCAGGGTTCATAGTTCTCTGCCTCCTCTCTTTTATCATCACAACAACCCTGTGAGGTAGTTTAGGGTAAGAGACAGTGACTGGTCCAAGGTTATCCAGCAGGTGTCATGGCTGAGTATATGGTTGAACCTGTGTGTCTAGTTTTAATGCATCACTGTGTTCACTATACCCACACTGGTTTTTAATGGCAAATGTAGATATTATCTATGTGTGAGGGGGATCGTGCCTGCTTTTTTTTCTGAAGTGGAAAGAAACATGGACTGTGCAGCCCAAACACATATGAACAGTGCACATGAACAGCAGAGTCAAGGAGCATACCTTGAAAATCTTCTTGGTCTCTAGGGTGCTCCTGGACCTGAAGCTAGCCACTATTTGTTTGTGTGAGAGGGAATCTGCACAAATTAGGCTCCTGAGCACACACATCTGGATTTGCATACAATTTGGGACACCTTCCCAATTTCTGTGATCATAGACTCTTTGAAAATGCACGTGGGGTGGATGTGAACCTGCTTCCTTGTCTGCACAGTCTGTATTCCTTTCCACTTTAGAAAAAAGTAACACTTTAAATTTATGTATTACAGCATAGAAGACACAAATAACATGGAGATTTATGAATGAATACTTTAAAACAGAATTAATACCCCAAATACTGAATACCATAAAAGCATTAACTTTCATCTATAAGTGGAAAAACTTAAATCAGTCACTCATGAAAACTATTTGTCTTTGAGGTAATGCAGCTCCCATGACAGTCTGACAAATTATTTTGCACATGAATTACCTACTAATCCTCCTGCTTATAAAAATAGATCAAACTGTCACATTGGGTCAGACCATTAATCCATCTAGCCCAGTATCATGACTTTGATAGTGGTCAGTACTGGCTGCCTCGGAGAAAGTCAGAGAAAGAGTCAAATAATGTGTCTTTCTTCCTGTAGAGTAAAAAGGGAAAGCTCATTCTTAAAACGGAATTGTACTTTCAAAACTGAATGAAACCCCAATGGTTCCATTTCATAGCTTTTGATTTTAGTTCCTTTAATATGCTTGAAGAATATGTGTTTCCTTTATATTGAGCACTATGGGATATTTTAAGATTTCTGATGTCATTTAGGAAAGATTTATAGCACATTAAACTTTTTAGGAGGAAAAAAATAGGAAAAGAAAGCATTGCCATATTCTGCTGAACACAACACAGGCTGCATTTCTCTATGGCAAAACTACAGATATACAAGGGCTTCTGGGAAGAGGCTTTTTGGCTGTAGCATGCTCATAGTTGCATCTTCCAGCTCCTGGAGGCATGGACAGACTGTGCTTTAAATCTCATCACAACAGCTAGATCTGGCACTCTGTGCTGTTCAATTGCGATCCTGGAGGAGCAATGTTATTGCAGCAGCCAGAAAAACAGGTTGATTCCATGCCAGCGCTAAAACCACAGAGATACTGCCCGCATGTGAATGGGTTCAGTAATCCAGGGCACAATCACAGCTATAATGTTATTTGCAGGGAATAATAAAGAGTAGCTGCACAGGAATCAAAAGATCCTTTCTGCTACATTAGTTCTGTTTTAATACAAACAGAAGATGGCATAAGGTCCTTATTGTAAACTAATGGGGATATCTGAATCCTATCATGACTCATATTTGTAACTACCAAATCATATATAAACACTAAAAAAGGGGAAATTTGCTTGCCAAGGAAGACAGCTGCCTCATACAGTTTAAAAGCATAGGAGGTAAAGTGAATACAATAAGGTAGTATCAACTCCAAGATGGCAATAACTGGGGCTTTAAAGGACCCAGATGATTTTGTGCATGCTCGGTACCACAAATAGGCATTCAGCAATAAATGTAGTGCATCATTTTCATAATCAACAGCACTTCTCTTCACAAAGCTTATGGTCCAGAAATCCCTGAAGACCTGGCCATTGAAAAGATCACCCACAGAAAATATTCTCCCTGCAGGATATCAGGATCAGCTCTGCTTTGTTTATTCCCATGCAGCCTTCCATTCTTTGTAAATCTCATGCTGAATGCTAACTTCTGATAGAAACCAATTTCTTCCTGTGAACTGTCCTTCTATAATGTCTTCTCCATTCAACAAATCAATGTTGATTAGTGCCTCCGATTACTATGTTCAATTGCTCTGTTTTTTCCACTCTGCCATCAACAAAGATTCAGATCTGCCAAGGAGTTCCAGTATTGATTAAGCTTCCAGAACTCCTGATGCAGGATTAAATCCTGAACCAGTTGAAACGAATGGAAATATGTTCCCTTCCCACTGACTTTGATCAAAAAAGGAAAAAGAAAATGTGACTTTGTGTTGTATCTAATCAGCACTGGTAGAGATGTTGTACCACATATATTATAACCTTATGTTGCTGCCCTTCAGGTGAATGGGTGGGGAAGCCAAAATCTCTGTCTCTTCCTCCACCACTGCCCCCAACATGATGTCCTGCAGAGGAAGAGAAAGGCAGCTAGGAAGAACAAGGCCCACCACCTATGTGGCTGCAGTCCTGACAGTGGTGAAAACTCATCCTGTCACTGGCTTCAGATGCAGACAGCAGGGAAACTGAAGGAACCAATAAATACAAAGACCCAATGCTTGGTTTCAATATCATGTGAATGTCATCTCCCCCAGAAATACTTCTATGGTTTGGAATGTAAAACAGGATTCTACTCAGAAATTCCTTAATGGTAGTGCCTTTCTCTCAGACTCTCAATGAAATTTTGATCAGTTACTATAACCATATGTGAATTATCAAGCCAGTTACTTTGTAGACACATGCAGGTTCAATAACAGTAACCTTTTACTCTTTGTGAAAATCTCATTGATTGCTGTGAACTACTTGATCACACCATATACTATTTATACTTATTTATTTATATATTTATACTTTCGATTTATATACCGCTCTAACCCCGAGGGGTCTTTGAGTGGTTTACAGAATTCAATTCACTATCTAGGGCCACAATTATAGAGGGGAGTGATGTCCTTGCAACCAAATGGAGTTTTATTTGTTATCTGTATTTGTTTCAGTTCTGACAATAACAAAAATCCAGTACCGTTGTAGTATTGTATTTGTTTTGTGGGGGGAAGGCAGTGGTGGTTCCCCACTGAGGTCTAAACCCATCTTTGGTTCCTGAATATATTTGTTGTGGTGGATGATGGCAATACATAGGTTGAATTTCTAAGTGACCTTCCATCATGGCTGATGCTAAGAGCTACAGTTCCCAGGACACATATGATTTCACACACACATGCAGCACCATAAGTGCTAATATTATGAAGCATGTTCAGAAATATACAAGCATTTAAGAAAAAATTCATTGAGAACATCTGTAAATACTAAGCCACTTTTAAATCAAAGAAAATTTGCTGTCTTTGTGCAATCTGATCCTTGATGTAAATATATTAATGAATAATACTTGAAATGTATACACAATTGAAAGCATTTCTTGGAGACAAATCAATATAACCTGTGAAAAAGAATGTGTGCTTTATACAAATTGAGGAAGTTAAAGAAATCTCTCTATATAATAATTCTGTTTTGGTCACGGATTCTTCTGAAAATTCCACATGCACCTACAGCCTTTGGCTCCATGATCTGTCACTCAGAAGCTGTCCCTATCCAGTGGCTGCATTGCCTGAGTCTCATCTCCAATATTCTAAACAGTTTACTGTTCCTCTCCCCCCAATAGCCAGTCGGAACACAGAGGTCATTTGCATGTGTGGTCTGACTGGCCTTTGCCTCTAACATTCTAAAGAGTTTGCTGTTACTATTGGGAGTCACTGAAATGTGTCCTGAGGTAAAGTATATTTTCCCTTAAATGGTCACTGGAGTTGCCAAAATACATATCCTAATCTTCCCTTAAATGGTCACTGGAGTTGCCAAAATACATATCCTAATCTTCCCTTAAATGGTCACTGGAGTTGCCAATCTCCCTGTGGGGCCTGGAGAGCTCCCAGAAATCACCGTGTTCCCCAGTCACAGAACATCATTTCTCTTGCAGAAAATTTCCCAGCTATTACAAAGGCTGCTTTGGGCCTCTATGGCATTATACCCTGCTAAAGTCTGTCCACAACCCAAACCCTGCCCACCCCAGGCTCTGCCCATCAAATCTACAGGTCTGGCCCTACCCTTAGTATTGCCAGCCTCCAGGCAGCACCTGGAGATCTCTAAGATCAGTTCTCCTGGAGAAAATGGCTGCTTTGGGCAATGGATTCTATGGAATTATACCCTGCTGAGGTCCCTCCACACCCCAAACCCTGCCCTCCCCATGCTCTACCCCTCAAATCTACAGGTATTTCCCAACCCAGAGTTGGCAACCCAGTAACTGGCTATGGAGCCACTTTCCAGACCCTTGGAACCCAGAAGACATGGCATAGGAGAAGGTGCGGGAACCATACTTGTTACCATGAGGCTGTCCTCCTATACTACCCAATTGGAGCAGCAAAATGACTTAAGACAGCCCTGCCTTATAGCTAAACAGAAGGAAATAATCATGGCTTGCCTCCCTCTATTTTCCCCTTCCCTCTGCCGCCTCACCAGCCACAGCTGGGACACTCAGGTGGAGCTTCCTTCTAGAGCTCATTGTATTTCTTCCCACAATGGGCCTTACTCCTAGTATAATTATATATAGGAATTACACATTAATAAAACTATCATCACATTTTTTTAAATCTTGGGTTACATTAAACTGGCTTCAATATTAGCATTTAAAGGAATAAAAATGGATCACTGGACCAAGAAAAAAAACATACATGAGGCAGATAGCAGGTATTCAGCAGGGCTTTACAGGGTTACTTTTTAGAGAACTCACTCTGAGCATTCTTAACAACTGAGAAATTGAAGGCCAAACATATTAATTACATTTCCTGGAGATAATAGAATAGATGTTGTTGGAAAAAAAAGAGAAAATTAAAGAGATCATACACAACAGAGACCCACAAAAATAGATTATCTGGAGGGAAAGAAATATTTAATATGATTATTATAAATAATAAAAAATGATTTCTTGGTTAGTTTATTCTGCTCTGGTAGGTTAAGGAGGAAACTAATTTATAAACTAATCAGACATTTATTATTATTACAAGTGGAGACCCGCAAGAAACTTGCGGGATGGTCATCCCATTCCTCACACCTTTGCTTCCTCCCCTCTACCCTTACCTATCTCACACTCCTTCTCCCTTCTGGGGGTGGAGCCATAGACTCAACCCTCCAAAGGAGCCATTTTATTCAGGGGAACTGATCTCTGTCACCCAGACAACAGTTGTAATGCTGGTTGATCTCCAGCCCTCACCCAGAGGCTGGCAATGGTAGTTCTCATGGAGGAAATGGCTGGTTTGGAGGGTGGAATCTATGGCATTATACTGGTCTGAAGTTCCTCCCCTCCTCCAAACCCCAGGATCCACCCCTTAAATGTCCAGGAATTTCCCAATCCAGAGTTGGCAACCCTATTTCCTTCCCACCCAACAGCCAACTTAACCTTTATCTGCCTTTATCTGTCTTCAGCTTTTCGTCTCCACCCCCTCCCCCACAGCTTCTACCAACAAAAATTATAGTCTTTCTCCACAGTGGGGACCAAAGCAGTTTACATTATTCTCACCTCCTTTTTATCTGCACAACAACCCTGTGAGGTTGGTTAGGCTGAAAGTATGTGACTGGTCCAAAATCACCCAGTCAGCTTCCACCGATATATGGGGATCTGAACCTGGGTCTTGCAGACCCTACTCTGAGGCTCTAACTGCTGCACCACTGCTGGCTTTCATAGGGTGGCTGCTGAACAGCAGCAAGCAGCCAGGCCAAGTTGAGTCATGCAAATTAGGTGGTATCAAGTCACCCAGAGGGTGCTGCCTAGGGATGCCAGCCTCCAGGTGGGATCTGGGGATCCCCTGGAATTACTGCTCAGCTCCAGACTACTGAGATAACTTCCCCTGGAGAAAATGGATGCTTTGGAGGGTGGACTCTAGGGCATTGTACCCCACTGAGGTCCCTGTCCTCCCCAGGCTCCATCCCCAGATCTCCAGGAGTTTCCAGACCTGGAGCTGGCAACCCCACTACCCCCATCCCCTGCCAGTGCCCGTGGGGGACCTGGCAACCCTGCCAGGCCTAGGGTTGGCAACCTCCAAGTGGGGCCTGCTGGAGAGTGAACTCCAGAGATCTGTGAACAACAGAGATCTGTCTCCCTGGAGAAAATGGCTGCTCTGGAGGGTGGATTCTGTGGCATGATACCCAGCTGAGGCCTCTCCCTTCCCCAAATCCTGCCCTCCTTGCACTCCACCCCAAAACCTCTAGGAATCCCCCAGCCTGGCCCCAAGGCGCCCTCCCTCCCTCCCCCTCCCTTCAAGGCCGAAAGAGGCCTGGAAAGAAAGGGCCCTTCCCCCCACCCTTTGACTGACAGAGCCAGTCAGAAGCCTCTCCCTCCCCCCCTCCAACGTTCTAATCTCTCACCATTGCTGCCTGGAGTCAGGTCCCTGCAGAGGCCATTTCAAAAGGCTTTTGGGGGGAATTCAACCGTCCCTGAAGGGATTTCCTTACTTTTCGGATTTTTCTACAAACCCAGGAAGTCTACTGACTATGTAGGAAAAGCTGTTGGGGGACAGTGAGGCCCCTATTGGAGGGAATAGGTATCCACACAGAAAAAAAAAAGTCTGGGATTAGAATATAAGATTTTGTTATCTTTGATCAGGGCACTCAACCTATGAAAGAATCTAAAGCTGTCTGAACTGTTGTTAATTTAATGTTAAGAGGGAGAGCTTCGTGTCTTGCTTTGTGGCTGTCAAATCACCAGGCATTGGCGCAAACAGTCAGAGAGTGAGCATTAGAATCTTAGCCACTGCATTTGTTATTCAGCTCTCTACTCAAACATGTCATCTTTCTACTAATGTAAAGGTCGATCAGGGTAACAGGGAATGTAGGTTTGCTCTCTTAGCTATTCCTTTGTGCGTAATGAAATATGCAGACCTAAGGTGAATCTCAACTGAATTCATCTGTACAATTCATTTTTGTAGAGAAGAAAAGAGAAGCTCATATGCAGCTCATTAAGAGTATTACTGATCTGATAGGGCACATTGCTTTTTTATGCATCCACCCCCCCATTGTGCCATGGTTTACCATGAGTCCAACTTTTTATGCTTTCCCCTCTGATGAATACTGCCAAATGAGCCCAGCAATGTTTATTCATGGAAATTTCCAAGTTCTTTTTATCTAGGAAAAAGTATTAATTCAATAACAGTGCAATTCTAAGCATACAGCCTTTTAAATTCATTGAAGTCAATTGGTTTAGGAGGCTGTAACTCTGCTTAAGACCATTGTTATTCATGAAAACACATTCTTTAGATCTTGCAGGTGGAGAACCCTGTTTTTCTTATATCCCATTCTCCACACTATTTCCTCTTTCTCTTCTCCTGGCAGCCCCCATATCCTCTCTCATTTCCTTGTTTCCTTATTTTCTTTCTACTCACTAGCCAGCTTTTCTTTTATCTCAACAGTATTTATTATGTATTTATTTATTTCATACCCCACCTTTCTTCCCAATAGAGACCCAAAGCAGCTTACATAATTTTCCTCTCCTCCATTTTATCCGTACAACAACCGTGCAAAATAGATTAGACTAAAAGAGAATGATTAGCCCAAGGCCACCCGGGAAGCTTCCGAGGCAGAGTGGGGAGCTGAATTCGGGTCTCCCAGTTCTAGTCTGAAATGCTAACCACTATAACACAGTCCCAGCATCCCTCCTTCACTTTTCCAGGATCTTTTTCCCTGAGAAAAGTCTGGTCAAGTTGTAAAAGTTGTCTATACCAAGTCACTCAGGTAAATCATGTGGTGGACACTGCCAGGCCCTGCCATATCATGCAGGTTGTACAGAAGCTGCTACTGGGTCCAGGTGAGTTGTATGGCATCAAGTCATAGCCACTGCAAAAATGGCACGGTAACAAGTTGCCTGGTTAATGCTACTGGCCCTGGTCCTTATGAGTACTCCCTTCAAGGCATGAGAGGTGGACTAGGAGGCAAAAATAGACCTTCCTCCTCCTGCTGCCTACTGACAAAACCAAAGTTTGAAGGGTGGGAATGTTGTTGTCATTGCCTAGCAACCCCCACGATGGCCACTGGCAGAGGGCATTTATTTATTACAAATATAGCTGTTATTCTATTATTTTGGAATGTTTTTAACCTCCTATTTTTTAAAGATTTCATATTTTTATGCAAACCTGGGATTTTCTTGGTTTGTAGAACATCTGTCTTGTCAGTTCAGGGCTCCAATCTCTGGATTTAAGCATCTGCAGATGATGTCATGTTGAGAATTAGATATATTGATAATCTCAGGCAGGGTAAAATAAAGTAATGTAAAAATAACCCCAATGCACACCCTGCCAGTGTTTCTAAAATGAAGAGTCTCTGTGCCCAATCTCTCTCTTTGGGTGTGTTCATGTAATCCTGAGCTATGTAGTAGCCAGCCAAAAAGGTCTATTGCACAGTATGGTTTTCTAGACTGCATTACTTATAGAGACATGAAGGCCTTGAAATAAAACAGAATAAAAATCAGGAAAGGGGAGGGTGTTTTGTTTTTCCAAGGGACTTTCCCTCCACTTTTCCAATGAAAAGATAGAAATTTTAGGGCAACACTGAAAAACTTTTCTGAGATAATCTTGTAAAATGTGCAGCATTTGTGTGTGTGTGTGTGTGTGTGTGTGTGTGTGTGAGAGAGAGAGAGAGAGAGAGAGAGAGAGAGAGAGAGAGAGAGAGAGAGAGAGAGAGAGAGAGAGAGAGAATAGCTTGAATAATTTTACATAAGATAGCCTACAGATTTAGGTGATGATAATTCATGTATATAACTGCAGATGTATAACACATTTTCATTGATATTCTTATTGTTTAAATGTGAATAATTCTGGCAACAATTGATATTTTATAATATATTTGAAAATACATTATTAAGGAGTTCACAATTTTCAACGTTATAAAGATTAATAAGTTCCCAGATGTGCTTATAGTCTTACTGTGAAAGTAGTATATATATGTGTGTGTGTTCACTGCAAAACTTGTTTTGTTTTTTGTTGTCCTACCACCCAGATGGCAAAATTAAGACACATGTGCATATGTAGCATAGCATAGGTTGCAGCAGTATGTATCACAGAAAGGCTGTGATTGGTTGTTGTTTTTTAAAGGCTCATGGCAAATGAGATTTTAGAGTACATGAAAAGGTTTGGGGTGGGGCCAGGAAAATAACCAAACTCTAGACCCATCTTGTCAGCTCTCAGAAGCTAAGCAGGGATAGCCATGGCTGGTATTTGGACAGGATACCACCAAGGAAGTCCAGGATCACTACACAGATGGCAAAGCACCTCTGAACATCTCTTGCCTCGAAAACCCGGTGAGGGGTCACTATAAATCAGCTGTGGCTTGATGGCAAAAACCAAATGAACAAAGGCTGTGGCAGAAGATCAGTGTGGATATGGGGAAATTGTCAGCATGAGAGAAATATAGAGAAATTCATGAAACATCCGTCTAAGCTGATAAAAGGCAGGGGGTGTCAGGAGACAGATCTGAGCAGCCAATGAGCCAGAGTGCTGCTCCAGGTATAGAAAATATGGTGAAAACAGGAGGGGTTGAGATGGCTCCAAAAGGTAACCTATCTCACACCAACGGAAATAGGTAATTTATCAAACTGTCTATCTAGGCCAGTGTCCTCATATGTCTCAATGGAATATGTTACGCTCACATCCTCCATGTTAGTTGGTAAGAGGGTGTGTGCAATTCCCAAGCCAAAAATATACATGAAAATTGCTGTTTGGGGTTGTTACATCAGTTTCCCAAAATGGTATTAGGAATCTGGGATTCTTAGTGAAATCGACCTGCTCTCCCTGACAAAAAAAATCATATTGTTTTAAAGTTTGGGTGCTTACCAAGCAAGCAGCAGCATATTCTTGTCCTTGTTGTATTGTTGTCTGATTCTGCTTATTTCCTGGGCAATGGCATCCTTCCTACTAAGATCCTGGCAAGGGAGGAACAAAGTCTAGCACTTGGAGAAGAGTGTTAATGGGGATGTTCACAACAACCACAATGAAAGATGTCAAAAGCAGAGGGGTTTTTTTTCCATGTGCAAACATAATATTTTTTTTAAATTATTATTGTTGTCACTTATTCACTGTTACAGTAGGAGAAGAACATTGCTGTCCATCTTTTCCCCACCAAAGCAGTATACAGGGAGGTGCACATGAACGGAAACTCACCTACTTAAGAGTCTGGTAAAACAGAGCCCCATTGTTGCATTGCTTGAAATGTGAGTGGAGAGGAGAGGGAGGACTGTGTTCTATGTGATCTTGGTGCTGTTATCTTTAATAACTGTTGTCCCCAACTCCTTAGATGGGTTATCCATTGAAAAGAACAGTGTCTGAAATGTGCATACATGAAAATTTGCTTACTTTGGGGTCCTTTATTGCATGCTTGTAATGGGGGGAGGTCTTGACAGGAGAGTTCAGAGAGAATTTGGTGGTGCTGTCTTCAATGACTGCTGCCTCAGGCCCTTAAAATTGCTGTCCATTGAAAGAAATGGCCCTGAAAATCCAGAACTCGAAAACACCACACAAATTTCTAACTCAAACTGATAACACCCAACCTGAACTGAAGCAATCTCAGTAATATTTTATATATGTCCTAAACATAAGAAAGAAAGGCATCCATTCATTGCAGCCCTGTGGTTGTTTTCTTTAGCAGCAGCTGGCTGGGATACCTAAAAGAATCAGAAACCCATCCATGATAATAGGATGTGTAGCACCTTCCCTGATTTTCTGATGTCCTAGCCCAGCTAAACAAGATGGGTGATTTATGGGAGACAGACTGTTCTCAGTGATACTTATGTTGATACTTACAATAAAATCTTATTTATTGGTCAAATGTTAAAAGTACTTTCACTGATGGATATAGACAGTTTTCTTTTATTTGGAGGCTATATTTATATAAAAACTGAAAACTCAGTGGCTGCTCCTTCTTTTCATTTTGCAATATGAAACAGTGGCACTTTGTCACTCCATATGTTTTGGCTTGTTTCCTCCTTCTGAGCCACAACAAGATGATTTAAACACTTATCCTGGCAGGGAGACTTTTCACTGCTAGGCAGTTAAAGGTATATTGAAATATAATTTTAGATAACTGACAAAAAGACCTTTTAATAGTTGGTCTTCTGTCCCATTGGGCTGGCCTTTAGCAATGAGAAAAAAGAGGTATTGTTATGATTGAAGAAATAGTTCTCTTACTCTTAAAAATATATCATCCACTGCATGGAATGTTTATATCATGAAAGAAACTCTGTACACCAAGCTGAATATAGCATAGTGCATGGAATACAGCTCCCTGGCAAACCAATGATCAGCATGTGTGTGTATCTCTGTGTGTTTCACTTTATTAAAATGCTGTAACAGCTTAAATGTTTTGTAATTGTGTGAATAATTTTGGTTGATTAGATTTTCTCCTAAGCATTACCACAGGATGGGTGAACCAGATGGATCAACCAAAAAAACTCACCAAAAAAATAGGGCTATATTGCAGAGCTGCCCTTGAATCTGACCCAGAAACTTCTGTGGGTACAAGATGCAGTGGCATGACTCCTGTCTGGGACATCTGTGTGGGCATGCATACAGCCATTGCTTCGCTAGCTGCATTGGCTGCCTATTGTATACTGGATTAGGTTCAAAGTTATTCTATTAACCTTTAAAGCCCTATACGGTCAGGGGCCAATGTATCAGCGGGACCGTCTCTCCCAGTATGTTCCCCGAAGAGCCTTACGCTTGGCTGAAGAACACCTACTGGTAATACCCGGCTCAAGGGACAGCTGCCTAACCTCAACCAGAGCCAGAGATAACTGTAAAGCTTTGCATTTGGGTAGGAAAAATCAAAAGTATAATTACAGGATGGGGGAGACTTGTCTTGGCAGTAGTACATGTGAAAAAGGATCTAGGGCTTTTAATATACCATATACTGAACATGAGCCAGCAGTATGATGCAGCAGCTAAGAAGGCAAATACAATTTTGGGCTGAATCAACAGAAGTATATTGTACATATCATGAGAAATGATGGTATCATTTTACTTTGTTTTGGTTAGACCTCACTTGTTGAGTTTTGGATATCACCGTTTAAGAAGGATGTTGACAAGGTGGAACATGTCCAGAGAAGAACAATGAAGATTTTGAGGGGTCTGGAGATCAAGTCCTATGAAGAAAGGTTGAAAAAGCTGGGTATATTTATCCTAGAGAGATTATTGAGAGGTGATATGCTAGCCATCTTCAAGTATTTGAAGGACTGTCATATAGATGATGGAGCAGAACTGTTTGCCCCAGACGGTTGGACCAGAACCAATGGACTGAAATTAAACCAAAAGAGTTTTTGGCTAAACAGCAGGAAGAACTTTCTGATGATTAGGGGTGTTGTTCAGTGGAACAGGCTTCTTTGGGTAGTGGTGGAGGTTCTTCTTTGAAGGGTTGTAAGCAGAGGCTAGATGGCCATCCAACAACAATGCAGATTCTGTGAAGGGAGGGTAGGAAGGGATGAACCAGTGCTCAGCTCTTGTGGCCCTTTCTTATGTGCCCAGGGTAATGCTGATTTCCACTTTGGGGTTAGGAAGAAGGGTTTTTTTCCCCCAGGCCAGATTGGCCCAGAGATCCTGGAGGGTTTTTTGCCTTCCTTTGGGCATAGAGCAGGGGTGATTGGGGGATTTCTTGCATTGTGCAGGAGTTGGACTAGAATTTCTTGCATTGTGCAGGGGATTGGACTAGATGACCCTTGAGAACCCTTCCAGTTCTATGTTTCTATGTTCTATGTCCTCATCTACTTCATGCAGCAGCTCCATGCTAATGCAAAGTTCTTTTTAGATCGCTATTTTTGGGCTCCATAACTTTCCAGTGGTCGTGGTGCATGTCGGCACCAACGATGTGGGGAAATGCAGTCGTGAGGTCCTAGAGGAGAAATTTAGGCTGCTGGGCAGGAAACTCAAGGCCAGGACCTCCAAGGTAGCCTTCTCAGAAGTGCTACCTGTTACACGTGCAGGGCCGGAGAGACAGGCACAGATCAGATGCCTCAATGCGTGGATGAGACAATGGTGTAGGGGGAAAGGGTTCAAGTTTGTTAGGCACTGGGATGCTTTTTGGGACAAGAGGGAGCTGTACAAAAGGGACGGTCTCCACTCAGGGCCGGCCCCAGGTGTCTGGGCGCCCTAGGCAAGACAGCCTGGGGAGCCCACCCCACGGGGATGCCAACCTCCCGGTGGGGCCTGGAGACCGGGGGGGGGTGGAGCGCCAGTTTTCCTGAGCATACCGCACTAGTGGCGTGCTCAGGAAAGCCAGGGAAGGGGCAGCCGTTTGAACGGCTGCCCCTTCCCAGCCCCAGGGCCAGCTGGAGACGGGTGGTGGTGGTGGAGTGCCGGCTTTCCTGAGCACGCCGCAGTAGCAGTGTGCTCAGGAAAGCCAGGGAAGGGGTGCCCGTTTGAACGGGTGCCCCTTCCCTCCCAGCCCCAGTGCTGGCTGGAGATGGGGGGGGGAGCACCAGCTTGTGCCCCTTCCCTCCCAGCCCCAGTGCTGGCTGGAGATGGGGAAGCGCCGGCTTTCCTGAGCATGGCCCAGTAGCGGCATGCTCAGGAAAGCCAGGGAAGGGGGTGCCCGTTTGAACGGGTGCCCCTTCCCTCCTAGCGCCGGCTTCACGGGGGGCGGGGCAGGGGGCGCTTTGGCGCCCCTGTGGGACCCAGCGCCCTAGGCAAGCGCCTAGCTCACCTAGTGGGCGAGCCAGCAGTGTCTCCACTTGTCCCAAGAAGGAACCAGGCTGCTGGCGCTCAAAATCAAAAAGGTGGCAGAGCAGTTTTTAAACTGAATAATGGGGGAAAGCCAACAGGAGAAGAAAAGTCTCTGGTTCGGGATGGCTCATCTCAAAGAGATGAAGGGGTAGCTATTACTTTTGTACAAGGAAAAGGATTAAAATTGTCCACTGAGACTGTGACTAATGATAGGAACTGCCAGGCAAGGTCTCGAGTCAGCAAGAGGAAGGCTGTGGGCTTAACAAGCATGGGAAACTATAAGTGTTTATACACAAATGCTAGAAGTCTCCAAGGTAAAATTGGGGAGTTGGAATGCTTGGTGTTGGGGGGAAATAGACATTGTGGGTATTTCAGAAATGTGGTGGGATGAGGAAAATCAGTGGGATACAGTGATTCCTGGTTATAAATTATATCGTAAGGATGGGGGGAAGGGTCGGAGGTGGGGTGGCTCTGTATGTCAGACAGGGTATCCAGTCTAGTAAGATTGAGAGGGTAAGAGAATTGGATTCACTTCTGGAAATGCTATGAGTTGAAATAGTGGGTCCAAAAGGAGGCTTAACAGTGGGAGTTTGTTATCACCCACCAGATCAAAAAGTAGAGGAGGATTATAAAATGATGAATGAATTAAAGATTGCAGCTGGACGAAACAAATGTGTCGTAATAGGCGACTTTAACTACCCACACATTGATTGGGTCAATATGAGTTCTAGTCGGGAAAAAGAGATTGAGTTTTTTGACACTCTCAATGACTGTGCTATGGAACAGATGGTCACAGATCCTACCAGGGGAGAGGCGATCCTGGATTTGGTCCTAAGTAACACCCAAGACCTGGTAAGAAATGTAAAAGTGATTGCACCGCTTGGGAACAGTGACCATAATGTCATTGAGTTTAACATTTGTACAGATAGGGAGTTGCCCAGAAAGACTGACGCAACCACTTTTAACTTGAAAAGGGGTAACTTCTTTGGTATGAGGGGACATGTGAGGAAGAAACTGAAAGGAAGAGTGGAGAAGGTCAGAATCACTGGGGAAGCTTGGAGACTGTTTAAAAATACAATCCTAGAAGCTCAGAAAAAATATATACCGCAGGTTAGGAAAGGCACAAATAGTTATAGAAAAAAGCCTGCATGGTTAACAAATAAAGTAATGGAAGCTGTAAAAGGTAAGAAGGATTCCTTTAAGTGGTGGAAAGCTAGTCTTAGTGAGGTTGATAAAAGGGAACACAGACTATGGCAAATAAAATGCAAGTCTGTGATCAGGCAAGCAAAAAGGGAATATGAGGAGCATATCGCAAAAAAACATAAAGGCCAACAATAAAACTTTCTTCAAATACATTAGAAGTAGGAAGCCAGCCAGGGAGGCAGTGGGGCCTTTGGATAACCAAGGGGTAAAAGGAGTAGTGAAGGATGATAGGGAAATGGCTGAGGAGCTGAATGCATTTTTTGCCTCTGTCTTCACTGTGGAAGAGGAGAAGTGCTTGCCCACTCCAGAAGCACCGATTTCGGGAGGGTTGTTGAAAGACCTGAATCAGATTGTGGTGACAAGAGAGGAAGTCCTCCGACTGATGGACAATTTAAAAACTAATAAATCACCAGGCCCGGCTGGCATTCATCCGAGAGTTCTGAAAGAACTCAAATGTGAACTTGTGGATCTCCTGACAAAAATATGTAATCTTTCTTTAAAATCTGCCTCCATTCCTGAGGACTGGAAGGTAGCTAATGTCACTCCCATCTTTAAAAAGGGCTCCAGGGGAGATCCAGGAAATTACAGGCCAGTCAGTCTGACATCGATACCGGGTAAGTGTAAGAAAAAGTTGCATTTGATGTTTCTCACTGAATTCATTGTTGTATGTTTCCTACCCCGCTATGCGCTTGCGTAGGTATGCAGGCAGAAACGTGGGAGCTTCTTCCCTGCCGCTTCGCCTTATCACGGTGGCCTTGAATGTAGGCTTTGGGCTATTCTTGTGTAGATGAGAATTTTCCAGTCCTGGGAAGGCAAGGGGAGGGGGGGAGTAACCTCCCGCTCATAAAGTATTTCTCCCGCCGGGAGTTCCCGCGCGAGTGCTCAAGTTCTATTTGCTAGGCGCTTCATTGCATCACACTATAAGTTAGCTTGCTTTGCTTTGCCCCCTATTCCTGACAATGACCTCTTACTGTGGGTTTATAGCAAGATAATCCAATAAACCTTTCTTTGTGCAAGAATGACTGGATCTACTTGATTTTCAAAACCTGACAGAAATTGTCAGGAATCATCATCATTCCCACTACCGTCAGTTTCCGCTGTCTACCAAGATGAGCGGAGCGGGTACGGGAGCCACGGGAGCAGCTGCGGCAGCTACCAGTCCAGGAGCCACAGGCGCAGCGACAGTATCAACTACTCCAGGGGCCACGGGGACTGCAGCGGCGACGGCCACTACAGGAGCCACAGGCGCAGCGGCGGCGGCCGCTACCTTAGGAGGCACGGTTCCTGTTACCACTGTGGCGGCCGCAGTGGTCACCCTCCCGACCACCACTACTGTGCCGGTGACTACCACCACAGTTTTGATCGCACCAGCATCACAATCGGGAGCCGGAGTGTTGACCCCGCCAGTTCTAAGCACATTGGGGATTCAGTACGCTCTCCCAGTCTATAGCCCGGCCGGGCACCTGCCGTCTCAAGGAGGAGTGCTTCCCCGAACCTATGTTCCCGGAGTCCCAACGCCATGGGATAAAGGGGTGACCTATCGTAGGTCACGCGATTGGTCAAAGAACCTGTTGGATACTACCCAGTCGACATGGACTTTGCCGGGGAGCCAAAGCCGAGACAATTTGATTGATCCCAGAGGCAGTTTTGGACTTCCCCAGGGGAGAGTACCTCGAGGTTCTCCCAGAACTGGGTCGGGGCCAGATACCGACGCTCGCATGGACTCTATCCAAGAGGACACCCGACGTCTGGTGAAGGACATGAGCAAGCTAATGCAATCCCTACCACAGATGATGGACCAAGCTATTCGGGCGCATCCGCTGACACAGCCTAGACCAGCACCAGCCCCGGCGCCACCGTTGATACCGGGACGACCACCTCCTCCTCCTCCGGGCCCGAGGCCAGGCCAACCAGCACCTCCGGGTCCAGGACCGGCTCAACCAGCACCTCCGGGTCCAGGACCGGGCCAGCCGGCACCAGCTCCGCCTCCACCAGTCGGGCCAGCACCAGGTCCAGGGCCAGGCCAACCAGGGCCACTCCAGCCGCCTGCTGCACCTCCGCCCCAACCACCGGCTCCGGTCCCTCTTATGCAGCCGATCCCGGTTATGGCTCAGGCCCCCCAGTAATCCGACCTAAGGATATGCTTGAAATCACATTTGATGGAGATCCAGAGACTGTGTCTTTTTTCATATTGCAAGTCGGAAAATTTGTCCAAAGATGGGGCCATATTTTCCCAGATGAAGAACAGCAGGTGGAGTTTATCGCATCCAGATTCCGAGGGAGTGCGACAAGCTGGTATGTTGCTCTCCATGATCTGGAGGCTGCGGAGCTGGGGAATGTAGATGACTTCATGTGGGCTTTGAGAAACCGCTTCGAGGATTCGGGGGCGGTGGAAAAGGCAGAAGCTTTCCTTCGTACCTTCAGACAAGGTAAACTCTCAGTGCGAGAGTATTCCAGGGAGTTTCAAAGGCATGCTGTGAAAATTCGGGATTGGACTGATGCGGTTCTGGCCCAACAATATCGAATGGGTCTAGCAGTAGACATCCGCAATAACATCCTCAGCTCTCAGCAGCCTCGTACCCTCCAAGGTTGGATGGAGGAAGCCGAAAAGGCCGAGAGTCGTCTACGCATGATGAAACTGGACTCATCGTTCGGTTACCACCGTCCGAGTTCGACGGCGGGCCAAGCCAAGTCCAAACCGGCAACCACCCCAAGTGGAATGAGGGATCAGCGTATGCGGCAGGGACTCTGCCTGCGGTGTGGGGAAAAGGGACACTTCGCAGCTGCTTGCCCGAAAGGGGACCCCAATCGGGCCCTACAACAAGAAGAACCCAGAAGATGGATGAACCCCACCCCGAAGAAAGGCACAGCAAAACCACGCAACCCACGGGCCCTTTTCGCGGGGCCGGACCAACTGGATAACTTCTTGCTGGAGGAAGAGAATGAGGTGCAGGGAAATGAAATGGTCCTGTTTGTGAATGGCGCTACACAACAGGACCCAACACCTGAGGCGCCTAAACTGGTGAGCAATTACCCCTCTCTCTTCTTTGTGACTGTCCTAGTAATGAACCCAGCAATGATGACCCACATTCGGGTTCGAGCCCTCATTGACTCGGGGTGTGGGAGGGACCTCATAAACCCGTCTATGGTGGTAGGGCTAGAGGCAGCCGTGGTCAACTTGAAAGACCCAATAACTTTTACACAGATGGATGGGTCTCCAATGAAAGAGCCATGCCGATTTGAGACTGTCCCGCTAAGAATAGGCATTGGTGCCCACTGGGAGCTACGTTCATTTGTGATAGCTCCTCAAGCCCAATTTCCCTTAGTATTGGGTAGCCCTTGGTTGCATGGACACAACCCTTACATTCTATGGGAAGAGGGGGATGTTCAATTTATCTCACCGAAATGTGCCGAACACAAATGGGACCCAGGGTGGGGGAACCTTCCCTGCAATGAACCTCCACGCGCTTGCTTAGCAATGGAGGACCTGAACCGCATCCCTAGGGATTACCAGTATTTGACTAGGGTTTTTGAGGAGGAGGAGGCGGATGAACTACCCCCCCACCGCAACTCTGACTGTGCTATTGAAATTCTTCCGGGGCAGAAATTGCCAAAAGGGAAAATTTATGCCATGAGTCCTGGTGAGAAGCAAGAACTGCGCCGCTTTATTGATAAAAATCTGGCTCGTGGATTTATTAGGCCAGCGTCGTCCCCGTTCGCAGCACCGGTATTGTTCTGTAAAAAGAAAGATGGGGGGCTCAGACTCTGCACGGATTACCGGGGTCTTAACGCAGTGTCTGCAACCAATGCCTACCCAATGCCCCTCATCAAAGACTTATTGGCAGAGGTGGCAAAAGGGAAAGTGTTCTCTAAACTGGATTTGAGAGATGCCTATTTTCGAGTTCGCATCAGAGAAGGGGATGAGTACAAAACTGCATTTAATACCCCGCTGGGGCAATTTGAATATCGGGTGATGCCATTCGGTTTACAAGGGGCACCAGGGGTCTTCATGAACTTAATCAATGAGGTCCTACACCCCTACTTATTCAAGGGGGTGGTCGTTTACTTGGATGATATCTTGGTCTATACCCCAGACCTAAAATCCCACACCATACTCATGCGAAAAGTACTGGAAAGGCTTTTAGACAACAAACTATTCGTGAAACTGTCAAAGTGTGAATTTCATCAGGAATGTATTGACTTTCTGGGGTACCGCATATCCTCTGAGGGGTTGGAAATGGACCCAAAGAAGGTCCAGGATGTTGTAATGTGGGAGCCCCCAAAAACCAGACGACAGCTCCAAAGTTTTCTCGGCTTCGCCAACTTTTACCGTCAATTCTTACCCCATTTTGCCCAAGTTGCCCTTCCCCTTACCGAACTTCTAAAGACTAAGGGGAAGGGATCCAAGGCTTCAATGCCGGGGGCCCCTTTGAACTGGACGCCTCAGTGTCAATATGCATTTGATCAATTAAAACAGCTGTTCACGTCTGAGCCAATACTAGCACACCCCGATGAGACAAAGAAATTTGTGGTCCAAGTTGACGCATCAGATACTGCTATGGGTGGGGTGATTTTACAAGAGAACGCGCAGGGACAGCTACAACCCCTAGCTTATGTATCAAGAAAATTCAATGATACCGAAAGGTTCTGGCCTATTTGGGATAAGGAAGCTGCATCTATACGTTTAGCATTAATCACATGGAGGCATTGGTTAGAGGGTTCCCAAGTACCGTTTGAAATATGGACTGATCATAAAAACCTTGAGGTACTACGGAAACCTCGGAATTTAAATGCTAAACAATTTAGGTGGGCTGAGTTCTTCTCCAAGTTTCAATTTACTCTTCACCACTTTCCAGGGAAGGCTAATCACCTGGCGGATGCTCTTTCCCGTCTGCCCCAACATTTCAGTAAGAGGGTGGAGGTACAAGAGTCTATGTTTACCCCAGAACAACTGGTTGGTGCAGTTGTAACCCGCAAAGCCAAACGAACCTCAGAGAATCTTATCCAAACCTTACCCTGGGAGAAACAATTTCTCACTGACATCACCCCGCAAGAAACAAGTGAGTTGCGAGGCAGGGATGATGTGAGATGTGATCCAAACGGTTGCTGGTTTAAGGGGAATAAGATGTTTGTTCCTGCAGCCACTCGATCCCAAATGTTGCAAACAGTTCATGACTCAAAATCTGCAGGGCACTTCGGATATGTGAAATCCTTAAAACTTCTGCAGCGTGGGTTCTGGTGGCCCCGAATGAAACAGGAGCTATCACTCTATATACAGTCATGCCCAACATGCAACCGTTGTAAAAACCGACCGGGGAAACCTCCAGGTCTCCTACAGCCTCTCCCCACCCCGACCCGACCCTGGGAAGTAATTTCGATGGACTTTATCACTGATCTTCCCCCTTCTAGACAGATGACGGTCATTTGGGTGGTGGTAGACTTGTTCTCAAAGCAAGCGCATTTTATACCGTTCCCCGGTTTGCCAACTGCCAGGGCCTTGGCTAAGGCATTCCTTCAACACATTGCCAGACTACATACATTACCACTGAAAATAATATCCGATAGGGGAAGTCAATTTGTTTCTAAATTGTGGTCGGAATTAATGACCCTCATGGGTATTGAACGTGCTCTCAGTACTGCCTATCACCCTGAAACTGATGGGCAAACGGAGAGAGTAAACCAGACATTGGAGCAATACCTGAGATGTTTTTCTAATTATCAACAAGACAATTGGGTTGATTTACTGCCATTAGCGGAGTTTGCATACAACAATTCATGGCACGCTTCCACGAAGATGTCACCATTCAAAGCGGCCATGGGTTATGACAGCCCCCCTCTCCCCTTCTTGCAACCGGGGGAAGGGGTGGGAAAGCTTCAGTATGGTGTAAAACTTTTCGCGAGTCCTGGCCCCTAATTATTGAGACTTTGAATGAAGCCAAGGCACAGTACAAGAAACAAGCAGATAAAAAAAGGGCAGGGGGATGGAATCTGAAACCAGGGGACTCTGTCTATCTATCTACGAAAAACTTAAAGTTGCAGCAACAGTCCAGAAAACTGGCTTGGAAATTTGTTGGTCCTTTCAAGGTGTTAAGATGTATAAATCCAGTGACTGTTCAGCTAGATCTGCCTAAGTCTCTTAAAGCTATACATCCAATTTTCCATTACAGCCTCCTCAAACCTGCGTTACCCCCGACTAAATGGCAAACTACGATGCCGGAGCCTCCCCCCTCTGATGATTGATGATGAGGAACACTACGAAATTGCGGATATCCTTGACTCTAAGATTTTACGTGGACAACTTCTGTACCTGGTCCAATGGGTACATTTCGGGCCCCAACATAAAGAATGGGTGAAAGTTTCAGATATCAATGCACCTGAACACTTGCGAAACTTTCACAATCAATACCCTCATAAACCCGGGGGGCCCACGTTCTCTCCTTCCTAAGTGGCGGGTGGGTGGTGTTTTGGGAAGGGCAGAATGTAAGAAAAAGTTGCATTTGATGTTTCTCACTGAATTCATTGTTGTATGTTTCCTACCCCCGCTATGCGCTTGCGTAGGTATGCAGGCAGAAACGTGGGAGCTTCTTCCCTGCCGCTTCTCCTTATCACGGTGGCCTTGAATGTAGGCTTTGGGCTATTCTTGTGTAGATGAGAATTTTCCAGTCCTGGGAAGGCAAGGGGAGGGGGGAGTAGTCTCCCGCTCATAAAGTATTTCTCCCGCCGGGAGTTCCCGCGCGAGTGCTCAAGTTCTATTTGCTAGGCGCTTCATTGCATCACACTATAAGTTAGCTTGCTTTGCTTTGCCCCCTATTCCTGACAATGACCTCTTACTGTGGGTTTATAGCAAGATAATCCAATAAACCTTTCTTTGTGCAAGAATGACTGGATCTACTTGATTTTCAAAACCTGACAGTAAGTTGGTGGAAACTGTTATTAAGGAAAGAATTAGTAAGCACATTGATGAACAAAAACTATAGAGGCAGACTCAGCATGGGTTCTGTAAGGGAAGATCTTGTCTCACTAACTTGTTAGTGTTTTTTGAGGGAGTGAACAAACATGTGGACAAGGGGGACCCAATAGATATTATTTACCTTGACTTCCAGAAAGCTTTTGATAAAGTTCCTCATCAAAGGCTCCTAAGTAAGCTCAATAGTCATGGGATAAAAGGACAAGTCCTCTTGTGGATCAAAAACTGGCTTATAAATAGGAAACAGAGAGTGAGTATAAATGGGAAACTTTCTCAGTGGAGGGTGGTAAGCAGTGGGGTACCACAGGGATCAGTACTCGGTCTGATGCTTTTTAACTTGTTTATTAACAATTTGGAATTGGAAGTAAGCAGTGAAGTGGCTAAATTTACAGATGACACAAAGTTGTTCAGGGTGGTGAAAACCAGGGAGGATTGTGAGGCACTCCAAAGGGATCTGTCGAGGATGGGTGAGTGGGCGTCAACGTGGCAAATGGTGTTCAATGTGGCCAAGTGCAAAGTGATGCACATTGGAGCCAAAAATCCTAAATATAAATACACGTTGATGGGGTCTGAAATGGCAGAGACTGACCAAGAGAGAGATCTTGGAGTCATAGTAGATAACTCAATGAAAATGTCTAGACAGTGTGTAACTGCAATAAAGAAGGCCAACGCTATGCTGGGGATTATTAGGAAGGGAATTTAAAACAAATCAGCCAGTATCATAATGCCCCTGTATAAATCATTGGTGCGACCTCATTTAGAGTATTGTGTACAGTTCTGGTCACCACATCTCAAAAAGGATATTATAGCATTGGAAAAAGTGCAGACAAGGGCAACTAGAATGATAAAAGGGTTGGAACACCTTCCCTATGAAGAAAGGTTAAAACGCTTGGGGCTCTTTAGCTTGGAGAAATGACAGCTGAGAGGTGGCATGATCGAGGTTTATAAGATTATGAATGGGATTGAGCAGGTTGAGAAAGAAGTCCTTTTCTCCCTTTCTCACAATACAAGAACTTGTGGGCACTCCATGAAATTGCTGAGCAGTCAGGTTAGAACAGATAAAAGGAGGTACTTCTTCACCCAAAGAGTGATTAACATATGGAATTCACTGACACAGGAGGTGGTGGCAGCTACAAGCATGGACAGTTTCAAGAGGGAATTAGATAAACATATGGAGCAGAAGTCCATCAGTGGCTATTAGCCA
The DNA here is from genome assembly GCA_029375565.1 of Gekko gecko. Taxonomy (NCBI): domain Eukaryota; kingdom Metazoa; phylum Chordata; class Lepidosauria; order Squamata; family Gekkonidae; genus Gekko; species Gekko gecko. Next base: position 121,024,663 of record JAPDNY010000004.1, read on the forward strand.
CAGGGTATAGATGGGAACTCTCAGTCTGGGGCAGGTGATGCACTCTATACTGGTGCTGGAGGGGGCAGCAGTGGGAGGGCTTCTAGTGTCCTGGCCCCACTGCTGGACCTCCTGATGGCACCTGGTATACTTTGGCCGCTGTGTGACAGAGTGTTGGACTAGATGGGCCATTGGCCTGATTTAACATTGGCTTCTCTTATGTTCTTATGTTCCTTGATATATAGAATGTCTGCCCTTGTGAGTGCTCTGGACAAAGCAGTCACACAATTATTAAGTGGCCAGTTGCTATTTCATGTGATCATAGCACATAGGAATATTAAATGTGGATATTTAATTCTATTTTTTGTCCTTTTGAGGCATCTATTAACCAAATATTTTCCAAATATTCACATTGACATTTGGAATGTTTTATATGGGTATCTGAATAAATAATTACATGGGGCTTTGACATTTAATTTTAGGACTGATATATGATGTTTACTAATGTTTGTGAGACAGTGTGCTATTCTACATTTAATATTTGAAATTATTAGATAGTTGACATGCAATGGCATTTATTCTTTTATTGGGTATGATACCTGAACTCAAAAGGTCCATTGTTCACCTATTGTTGATCACCTATGGGAAGATATTTTGCTTGTTTTTAGACCTGAAATCATTTTAGCTGTCCAAAATATCCTTTCTATTCTTACAAAATATTGAATTTTTTAATTAAGCCACAGCTTGCTTTTGGCAACCCCACAGGATTTTCAAGGCAAGAGATGTTCACAGGCAGCTTACCATTGCCTGCCCTTGTGTGGTAATCCTGGATTTCCTTGGTGGTCTCCCATCCTAATGTTAAGCAGGGCCAGCCCTCTGTTGAGATCAGACTTTCAAGGTCAGGGCAAAATATTGATACAGGCTAAGTATTTGAATATATAAATCTTTGTTATACTGTGAATATTTTAAGTAATCAAAATAATCTTCTATTTAGATAACTACAACACTCAAATTTTTATTTACAAAATTCAGAGGTGGGAGTTTGCTTTTGTTCCTGCTATGTTTCAGAAAATCTATATGAACATTGGGTCAGCTAGTAGTCTGAAGGCAGCCTTCTGTAGTTCGTGTATTTGTGTGTGTTTGTTTAAATGCACAAGAATGGTAGTTTACCCTTACTAATCCACAAGAAACAGGTAAAATACACATTGTCATTAACAGGGCCATCTACATTTAAAATTCATTCAGTAAAGTTAATGTTTACAAATGAATTGATGAATCTCATATTATATGCACCAGTCCATCAGTTCTACATCCAATATTATACACCCATGAAGTATTATTTTGTAACAATATGGTCCTCTAAATAAGACTGCAGTTGTGTTTCAGTCAGGAATGTTCAATTACCCATTGGTTATCACATTGCAGCCAACTTATGGCAACCCCATGGGGTTTTCAAAGCAAGAGCCATTCAGAGGTAGTTTACCATTGCTGCCTCACATAGCAATGCTAGACTTTCTTGGTGGTCTCCAATGTTCCCTCTAAGCTCCACAGTGTTGTGAGCAAAAATTCTACCTCATGAGTGAAAAAAGCTAGTAGGATTAAAGTTGTGAGTGAGTCTACATTTGACTATAACCTAAATTAGTTTTTAGATCATTTCCATAAGGTAAAGGTAAAGGTTCCCTTGCTCGAAAGCCAGTCGAATCCGACTCTAGGGTTGCGGTGCTCATCTCCGTTTCAAAGCCGAAGAGCCAGCGCTGTCCGAAGACGTTTCCGTGGTCATGTGGCCGGCATGACTAAACACCAAGGTGCACGGAACGCTGTTACCTTCCCACCGAAGTGGTACCTATTTATCTACTTGCAATTTCTTGCTTTCGAACTGCTAGGTTGGCAGGAGCTGGAACTAGAGACGGGAGCTCACTCCGTCTTGCGGCACCCGGGTCTTGAACTGCTGAACTACTGACCTTCCACAGCCTGCAGTTCAGCGTCTTAACCACTTGAGCCACCGCAGCTCCTTAACCTTGTAAAAATTTCCATAACCTTGTAAAAATCTCAGAATGAATTCTTTTAAACCTTCTTGAATTCTTTTAAACTATATTTTAAGAATAAGTCAAACATTATAAGAGAAAACAGAATCAAGACAAATTTCATTGCAGAAATGTTGACCTGTATGGTGGTACACCAGGACTCCAGAGAACAGGTCTACCCACCGCTTTTCACTATATTGGTAGACCAAACCTCCAGAGAACAGGTTATCTTCCCCTTTCCACTATATTGGTAGACCTGGTCTTGGTCTGTCACCCTGCACTGAATGTTAGAAAACATATCAGCACTTGCTGCAGGGGCGGGGGGGCTTTTGCAGTCTACTTTGGATTTTTTTTTTAGTGAAATAGGTCAAACAAGGAATAAGGCCCATTGTGGAAATAACTACAACAAGCTCTAGAAAGAGGCTCTGAGTGGGCGCCTCAGCCTTCAGCACTCAGCATCAATTTGCTGTGGCAACCTCAGCAGAGTATAATGACACAGAGTCCACCATTTTCTCCAGGGGAACTGATCTCTGCCATCTAGAGGGCAGTTGTAATTCTGGGTGACCTCCAGCCCTTACCTGGAGACTGGCAACAATGGTTCTCCAGGAGGAAACATTCAGTCTTTCTCCACAGTGGGGACCAAAGCAACTTACAGCTTTCTCCTATCCCCCTTTTGATCTGCACAACAACCCTGTGAAGTAGGCTAGGCTGAAAGTCTATGACTGGTCCAAAATCACCCACTCAGCTTCCACAGCAAGAAAATTACTGCTTTGAAGGGTGGATTCTATGGCATTCTATTCAGCTGAGGCCTCTCCCCTCCCAAACTCTGGCTTCTATAGACTCCACTGCAAAATCTCCAGGAATTTCCCAGCCTGGAGCTGGCAACACTAGTCACAACTGGCCCTAATGATTTCCCCACAAAGGCCAAAGTAGGCCTGGAAAGGGCCTCCTGCCCTGCCTTTTTACTGACAGAACCAAGCTTGGTTGCATAGCAACAGCCACTGTGGGGAAAGTGAGCCACACAGCAGTTTTGACAGTTTATTCATACAGGGAATGGCCAAACCAGAATAGGGTGGGGGAGACGAATGGACCCAGAACCCAGCCAATGGCACATGAGTACTCTTGAGTTGTGGTTGATGGGCCAATGGCTGAAAGAATGCATGACATAGCCAATGGGAGAGCCAGAAAGTGCCAGTGTGCGGGGCTTTATATATTCAAATATTTATATCCCGCTTTTTCTGGGACTTAAGGCAGTTTACAAATTATACTGAAAAGCTTAATGGGTATGCAAACCCCACCCCCATTTTTCCAGCTCCAATAAAGCCTATGGGGACCATTATAGTTAATGGGAACACCCTCATTCTCATATTTGAACAAACCATTCTAAACTCACTCCATCACAACCTAATTATCAATTCAATGTTGATAATAATAATAATTCTAGGATGTGTGTTTGCTGGTAAATGTTATTTACTATTTTTTATGAGAGTTATCCTATCTGTGACTTTTTATTATAGAGGACCATTTATTTGAAAGACTAGCTATTATACATGTGGATAATAGTTTTCAACAAACAATTTTCAGTACAAAGACTGATTACATGGTTGAGACTCTCCAACTGTGGCAGAATTAAAGTAGGACCTTAATGAGTCAATATTCAATTAATCATGATGAATGTGATATGTTCCCATTAAACTGGAACATTCAGATGCCTGAACAGTTATCAGTTAAGGAATATGAATCCAGGTATTAACTAATCAACAACCTGAACCCCAAATGCCATCAATTAATATAATTATTCTAGTTAATTCAATTAATTCTAATTGACTCAAAATAGCTGAATGGAAATACTTGGAAACCTTTAGTTTGACCATTATTCTGGTTACTTACTGTACTTTCACACATGCTGAATAATGCACTTTCAATCCACTTTCCATGCACTTTGCAATTGGATTTTACTGTGTGACACAGCAAAATCCACTTGCAAACAAGTGCTAGTGCATTGCAAGTGGATTGAAAATGCATTATTCAGTGTGTGTGAAAGCTTGCTTACTGTCCTGCTTAGAGTTCAATGAACTCAAAGGAAAAGTGAGAATAAGGAGACAGGGACACAACAGGTATGTGACAAGGAAATTTTCCAGTCAGAAAAATGAGGCCTTGTCTTTGACAGGTTAGATCATAACTAGTTGGTGAGGATAGGGCAAGTTGCTCACACTAGACAGTGATGAGCAGCGAGCACCTGAGGTATTGGGTATGATGGATGGTGTGTTCTGAACTTTAAGGAGGATGGGGCTTGGGAACAAGTGCCCTTGGTGCTGACCTATATGTGGTACAAGATACTGGGACACATCTGGGTGCCAGCCTCTACCTTGTCCCCCTGCCACCTGGAGCTGAAAGCCAGCTGGCAGCCCCCACCTGGGCATGCAGCTGAGTGGCTCTGCACCCCAAAGACCCTTATGGGAGCTGCCAAAATGCACACCGGCCCTGCCTCCCCACAAAGGATCAATCCCAATGCCTAAACTGCTAAGCTGTGGCAATAAAAGAGAACAGAGTAAATGAAATTATATATCTTATAAGCCAAAAAGAAGGGGGAAGGGTTGGGCAAAACCAAAACAAATTGGCCAGGGCCCAGCACTGGCATGCCCATATAGCCCCCATGAGCTCTCCCCTACCCCATACTGCAACTCATGGCCTGACAAGGCAGGCCATGGATAACCAGCCTTCCCCCCGTCCCACCCTGCCAGAAAGCACAACAGAGCCAGGCCTGGCTCCTTCCAGCCTCCCCCACCTTCTGAATCACAAACACAGGTGGAGGTAAGTCTTGGCCATGCTTACCTGTTGTCAGAAGTCCTAACTTAGTCAGCAAACACCAGACCTTATGATGCAAGCAAGGTTAGCATTTATTAAGCTGCAATAGATAGATCACTGGTACAGGTATCTTGTTCAGAATGACTTGGTTACAGAAAGCAAGCGGTTATACAGGGAAGGGGTGAATGGGGACCCCCTTCTCCGACACAATGAATAACATACGCCTGGGAAATCGAAAGTTACTAAGCTAATGAATTTCCCATCGCCCCATTGCTACCCACAGCTGCTACATCTATGCCAGCGATAGGGAAGCGCGCAGCCTGACTTGCCAAGGTCAGAACGTCTAGGCTGCAAGAGATAATAGTAATAAAAGCCACATTCCATTCTCACACCCGAGGTGTAAATCAGCAACTCCCCGGATTCCAACCTCCCGCCTGTCACGCCACCAAGGCGCCTATAGCCCACCTCCCTCCCTTCCATCCATAGCCCACCGCCCTCCCTTCCATCCATCATGGCAGGGCTACCTGACACCTGTGCTGACATATAGGCAGACAGTGTGGCAGAGGACAATAGATATACAAATACTGCACTTGACCCCATAGATTCTGGGTGGTGTTGGCTGTCAATAAAGTGTATGCTCTGTAATCAGTGGGGGAGGGGGACAGACAGGGTCAAACCAGGTAAGATTAATGACACTGAGAGGGCATGCAATTTTGTGATCCTCTGATTTTGTGAAAAATGGGAAAGCACACTTTGAAAACTGCCCTGTGGTCTGTCAAATCCAGGCTCCAATGTTAAAAAAAAGTTTATTGGTGTGCAATTTCATGATCTTGGGGTCACAAAAAGATTATTATAGTGTGATTTACAAAAAATATATGTGTATATATATATCATCATAGAGCATTTTTCTTCATTCTTCCAAAGTGTGAAATGGGTGCAGGAGTCGCTACTTGTACAGAATTAAATTTCAGTTTTTTAAAAAACTGGACATTTCTAGTTGGTCTTTTAGAAGCATTTACAAAGCATAAGAGGAGCTGCGGTGGCTCAAGTGGTTAAGACACTGAACTGCAGGCTGTGGAAGGTCAGTAGTTCAGCAGTTCAAGACCCGAGAGTGCTGCATGATGGGGTGAGGTCCTGTCTCTAGTTCCACCTCCTGCCAACCTAGCAGTTCGAAAGCAAGAAATTGCAAGTAGATAAATAGGTACCACTTCGGTGGGAAGGTAACAGCATTCTGTGCACCTTGGTGTTTAGTCATGCCAGCCACATGACCACGGAAACGTCTTCGGACAGTGCTGGCTCTTCGGCTTTGAAACGGAGATGAGCACCACAACCCTAGAGTCGGATTCGACTGGCTTTCAAGCAAGGGAACCTTTACCTTTACTTACAAAGCACAAATATTGTTACACATGAAATCTGGTGAATGTTAAATTGAACTTTTATTATTGAACAGAGGTATTATGACCTTAGAGTGACAATTCAGATGAGGAAACTTCTTTGCAGGTCATCCAGGTAATCACAGCATAGCAGGTGAGCGTTAGCAAGTCAAAGCTTGAAATGCACAGGAATGCACAAGTCAATCTTTGAGGTGAAATAAGGGGGAGGGGAATGACTGCAAAATGAGCACAATATGTAAATCTACATTTATATATCACTCATTTCCCTTTGTACCCTCTTTAGTAATGAAAATATGCATCTAACAAATTAATCTAGACAATTAAATATTAGTTTAAACAAAGAAATGAATATAACAGAAGACAAACTCAACATAAAATTCAGCATCAGAAAACGAATTTATTCAATGAATTTTCCAGAAAAACTGACACTTTCACTGTTTATAATATATAAATATATATAATAGTTTTTGTAGTAAAGGAATCACATCACTTGCTCATCATGAAATGTATCTTTCATAAACAAAGGTTTCATAAACATAATCAATTGCCTCCACAATCGGAATGAAGAGACGGACACAAATATGGATTTAACAAGGGCCACTTTATTAATTATTTATAATCACACAACTGGCGAGAGGCTGCTAAAACGTACTGAGGAATATGACAGGTGTCAAACTCCTGACCACCTTCATCTCCTTCTGGGCGATGCACCTTCCCTGATCTCGAGCCACCCAATGTGACTCTCGACCAGCGGTTTGGCATGTTTCGGAGAACCCCCTGGCCCACCACCCCAGAAGCCGCAAAGGCCTGCTAAGATAGGCTGGGCCAGATTGTTCTAAGGAAGATCACCCCTTCCCGGCCTTGAGCCGCAAAGGCCCGAAAGCTGTTCATGGAGGACCCTTTAATTCCTTTATAACAATGCCCAGGTGCTCACCGATTTCAACTTCCCGTATATCAGGGTGCAACAAGAAGAGGCCCAAGCCTCCTTCTATGGCATTTCAAAGCTGCCAAGTGACGCTCAATCTCATCCAGCCCAAGGACTTAGAAACCCCCAGGCTACGCCACACCTGGCACAGCACTATTGCAGACAAGACCAGCTGCACCCCAGGCAACTGGCTGCCTTAACATCTAGCGGGGTCCCCAAAATTGCGCCAACCTGGCGGGTCAGAATAGCCTCAAGACTATCCACACTCTGGGCCACCTTACTCTTATCATCGCAAGGTCAGCCTCTGCCTGTAAGCCAGGGCCTATACCCTTCCCGATTATGCAGCATAGCCACCAGACCATGTGCACTCTGGGCCACCAGCCCATCACGATGAGGCTGCACCTCAGGCAACCAGTTCACTTGTGACACCAGGGCCTCGCCCTTCATGGCGATACAGCATAGCCACCAGACCATGTGCACTCCTGGCCACCTTGCTCATATCATCACAAGGCCAGTTTCCACATTATCACAAGGGCCTCGCCCTTCATGACGATGCACCATAGCCACCAGACCATGTGCACTCCAGGCCACCTTGCTCCTATCATCACAAGGCCAGCCTCCGCTGTACACAAGGGCCTTGCCCTTCATGTCAATGCAGCATGGCCGCCAGACCACGTGCACGCCAGGCCACCTTGCTCCTATCATCACAAGGCCAGCCTCCACTGTACACAAGGGCCTTGCCCTTCATGTCAATGCAGCATGGCTGCCAGACCACATGCACGCCAGGCCACCTTGCTCCTATCATCACAAGGCCAGCCTCCACTGTACACAAGGGCCTTGCCCTTCATGTCAATGCAGCATGGCTGCCAGACCACATGCACGCCAGGCCACCTTGCTCCTATCATCACAAGGCCAGCCTCCACTGTACACAAGGGCCTTGCCCTTCATGTCGATGCAGCATGGCCGCCAGACCACGTGCACGCCAGGCCACCTTGCTCCTATCATCACAAGGCCAGCCTCCACTGTACACAAGGGCCTTGCCCTTCATGTCAATGCAGCATGGCTGCCAGACCACATGCACGCCAGGCCACCTTGCTCCTATCATCACAAGGCCAGCCTCCAGCTGTACACAAGGGCCCTTGCCCTTCATGTCAATGCAGCATGGCTGCCAGACCACATGCACGCCAGGCCACCTTGCTCCTATCATCACAAGGCCAGCCTCCACTGTACACAAGGGCCTTGCCCTTCATGTCAATGCAGCATGGCTGCCAGACCACATGCATGCCAGGCCACCTTGCTCCTATCATCACAAGGCCAGCCTCCACTGTACACAAGGGCCTTGCCCTTCATGTCAATGCAGCATGGCTGCCAGACCACATGCACGCCAGGCCACCTTGCTCCTATCATCACAAGGCCAGCCTCCACTGTACACAAGGGCCTTGCCCTTCATGTCGATGCAGCATGGCCGCCAGACCACGTGCACGCCAGGCCATCTTGCTCCTATCATCACAAGGCAAGCCTCCACTTTGTCACAAGGGCCTTGTCCTTCATGGTGAAGCAGAATAGCTGGCCAGACTATCCGCACTCTGGGCCATCTTGCTCTTATCTTCCAAAGGTCTGTCTCAGCCAGTAACACAAGGACCTTCCTGGCCAGGGAGTACTCTTGGCCCAGTGGGTGGCCCAAAAGACCATGCTGTGGCTTCAGACGTTGATTCCTCATCTTGCCCTGCAGCCAGAAGCACCTGAAGGACAAACTTCATTAATAACTTAAAACTTTGCAATCCCATTCTCTGAATACTAGGCAAAAACCCACCGCAGCTCGCGATCCACAGCGCCACCCCCATAAAGGAGTACAGTGACCGGAGAAAGGTCCTGACCTATACAAGGTCCCACTGACACTACTACATGGCAAGGGAAGGCACAGCACAGGGAAGCTGTAGTGGATCGCCACTGACCCGAGAAGAGTGAGTTCCAAACTTCACACCGGGAAAGGCCCAACTTGCCCAAGCCCATGCACTACAGCCGCAAACTGGTGCCTGACCATCAGAGTTCCATCCTCGTGCTTAGAGCAGTCACCGACTTCCTAACGTGAAGTGCAGTAACACCCCGGGTTGCAAAATTGACCCTTTTTCCCCTGCCAGGGAAATGGGTTGCCTCTGGTCCTCTAAAGCTCCTGTTTCCCAGGCCTTCATAGAATGTTGTAGAAATTCCACTACATGGACACAGCAATGTTTGCCTTTGCACAGTTATTGTGATTTGCAAGGCACCGCCCTGCGTTCAGAGGGCCAATGTTAGCACTGATCAATTGAAATAATTTATGATATTCCTGGGTAGCAAAGAAAGGGATGCTAATTGTCTGCTGACATTCTTTATCCCACACCAGAAAAAACTACAACTATGTATTTCCACACATTAAGTCTCTATAAGGCAGACAAGACTTAATTTGTTGGATTGTTTAGCCATCCAACACTCAAAGATAAGAAACTGAGGCCTAGAATTATCATTGTCTAAGGTCTAAACCAGAAGAGAGCGTCTCTGATTCAATTCCCAATCCACTGGATTGGCAGACTGTGGAAACATTCTCTCAGCCACGGAGTTCCTTAAAGGACTTCACAGGGATTCAATATTTAGAACTCAAGAGACTGTCCCCATAAGGCATTCTGGAACACTTCTTTGGTATATAATCTTTCCCAGTTCTACTAACCACTGAGATCTATCATAACAAAAAGTTAGTTTGGCTTTCGAACATAAGTGCCAGTCAACAGTAATGTCACTGTAAAACCGCTATATTTATTAATTTGTTTATGTGTCTGTTTTGAAAAAACATCCTATCCTGACGAGTGCACAGTACCTAAAATTTCTTGTAAAAAACTGGGTTCCTGTCCTAAAAACTAAGGACAAGCACGCAGTAAAGTCCACTGGCCCCTTTACAAACAGGTGTATACCTACATGCAGGCTATATGTTCATTCACTGTAATGGGAACCTGTATTCAGTGAACCCTGCTACCATATATACATGAGTAAGGCTGGGCTGCCATGCCAGAAAATAGTTCTTTCCTGGTCAAGTACTTGGGCAGAACAGCCCCCACAGAACCTCCATGGAAGCCACATGCCTTGTTACTGTTGCTGTGGCAGCGCCACTGCACCCAGCTGCCACCGTCCACAGCCTACCATGACCAACATCACTCCAGCAGGCCGTGGCTACTCACTGGACCCCCCCTTGCAGACAAATGTGCTATAAAACTGTGAAATATGTTCATTAGGACCAACCAATGACATGCAACGACGTGCTGGCTGTCAAATCCCAGATCAAAGCGTCAGGTTAGAAGTCACACTGTAGTCCTGCTGGAACAGAAAACAAAGGCACAAATGATGTGTTGCAATGGTTATTTCGAATCCTAACACATGACAAAAACTAAGCCAGTTTACCAACTCAGAGTGCATTCATACTGACAAATTCACATGCTGCTGACAAGGAGTCCTCCGCAAAAGGAAACCCTAAAAGTTCAGCTGTTCTATTCAGATTGCACTTGATTTCACTCTTAACCACTGCACTGGAAATACATCCCTATTGCATTAGGGCCCAATATTGTAATTGGAAGATAGGCAAATTTTACTGTCTTCCTTCGAATAACCATGCAAAAAATGCTATCTTGAATAGAGATCATTATCTACAGTCTCAAAAATAAATAAGCCCAGCTGCCATAAATAGCCAAGCCATTTTGATACTTCAGAAGGAATAGCCCCATCGATAGCCCTGTGTCTTATTCAAACTTGCTAAAACAAGTATAGCCTACTCAAACTGGCAGATGCTCAGCAGGTCCCAGGCAGAGCTATTCCATATCACCCACTACCTAATCCAGTAACTAAAATGCCAGGGATTAAACCTGGGACCTTCTGCACCCCAAAAAGACGATCTCTCACTGAGACACATCCCCTTCCATAATTCCATAAATCAGGTATCACAGAGATTAATTCTCTTATAAATCCTACCATCAAAAACCATGCCAGCAACCGTGGATGGAGGAGGAAGGAAAGAAGGAAGGAAAGGACTGGATTTACACCCTGTCCCGCACTCGGGAGTCTCCAAGTGGCCCAAAACCTCCTTTTCCCTCCCCACAATGGACACCCTGCGAGGCAATCCTCCCACCAACAATGGATGAAAGTCCACCCATACGTTGCTCAGTGGTAGCCACCTTTCCAAAATAGCCCTATTTGCTGGGTTATTCAAGGAACATCTAAAGACACAGGCAAAATGGCACCCAAGGGAACTGACAAGGTAGAAACTGCCGAGGACACCAATTGTGTAGACACGGCACACACCCGCATATAAGGCTATAGGGCCAACAGTGAAAGGCACTTGGGCCCCCAGCATAGGGAAAGCACCTGTGGTCACCAAAGGTAAAAGCCTGGCCTACCCGCTTAGGAGCAGGCCACTTCCCTTTTCGGCACCGAGCCCTTCTTTGGAGCCAAGATGTTCTTAATGGAATCACTCTCCAAAGGCGCAAGCCCAAAATGTCTGCATCCCCTTTTTCCAAGTCAAAACACCTAGGGCTATTTAGCTTGGAAAAAGGATGGCTGAGGGTGGACATAATTGAAGTTTATAAGAGTATGGATAGGATAGCAAGTTGGGAAAGAAGTAATTTCTTCCTTTCTTTCAATATTAAAACTCATGGGCACACCATGATCTTGCTGGGCAATCAGGTTAGCACAGACAAAAGGAAGTACTGCCTCACCCAAAGAGTGATTAACACATGGGATTCACTGCTACAGCATGGACAGCTTCAAAAAGGAATTGGATAAGCATATAAAGCAGAGTTCCCTAAGTGTCTATAGATAGGAACTCTCAGCCTGGGGCATCTGATGCCCTGTATTCTTGCCCTCCTGGCCACTGTGTAACAGAGTGTTAGACTAAATGTGCCACCAGCTGAATCCAACACTGCTGCTTCTTATGCTCTAATGTATCCTAAGATGGCCGCCACTCCTAACTCCCCCAAAATGGCTGCCAGAGAAGCCTAAAATGGCCACTGTATCACTACTATATACCTGGCCTCCACCGCAGCACACATGCTCCTAAAGAGCAGCTATATGTAGCTGTAATGGTGGTGGAGGACACTATGGGAGGGGAGATGATGAGGCCAGATCTAAAGGAGTGATAAATTGTAGGGGTGAGGCAGCCTTACCATGTTGCCACTCACTACCTACAAGCCAAGGCCGGGGGGGGACTACCTAGAGCTTTCACCAAAGGACTAAGGCCCTTAACTACAATTAGCTCTCCCTTTAAAAGAATTTTCCTCCAGGTGCCAGGCAGAGCAGCGCTGCCATCCAGAAGCTGCCGCTGTCCTCCTTACACCGGCCTGCTGCATTCATGCACCAGCTCTTCGTGGGCCCGGACGCTGCCACTGTGGCCAGGACTCCCCGCGAGCGCGGGCGCCGGAGACACAGCCCAGAAGCTCCCCGGGCCCTGCCGCTGCGGCCCGGACGCTCCCTGCACGTGGGCGCCACCTCCGCGGCGGGATGCTGCCTCCGCAACCGGGACAGTCCCAGGAGTCACTGCCGAGGCCGGGACACTCCTCGGGCGTCCCGCCGAGGCCCAGACGTTCCCCAAGTGCAGGCGCTGCCTCCGCGGCCGAGACGCTGCCTCCGCAGCCTGGAAGGTTGTTGGGAGTCACCGCCGCGGCCCGGACGCTCCATGGGCGTCCCACCGCGGCCCGGACGCTCCCTGGGCTCACAGCCCTGTTTAGCTGGGCCAGAAGCCTCAAAGGCCCTGGCCCACTCCGCCGATTGTGCTCGGAGCTGCTACTGGCTCCGAGCACGCTGAAGAACTGTGTGGGGCAGAGGGCGGGAGCCAAGCCTAAATAGGCTGGCTCCGCCCCCTGCCTGGTGTCCTTATCTTCCTGCCTCACGAGGAGGCAAATCAGCCCCCTCTCATCAGCGCGGGCTCGGCGGGAGTTGGGGCTCGCATTCTAATTTATAAGAGTTTTGCTGCCCAATCCTGTACAATTTTATCCAAAAATAAATACCACCAAATCCAATGGGACTGGCTCACTAGTACATTTTTGTACTACAATAATGTGCTAGGTTTTCATTTTTGTTACTTAGTTCAATTTTAGCATGTTACTTTTGCGGTGGCTCAAGTGGTTAAGACACTGAACTGCAGGCTGTGGAAGGTCAGTAGTTCAGCAGTTCGAGACCCGGGTGCCGCATGACAGGGTGAGCTCCTGTCTCTAGTTCCAGCTCCTGCCAACCTAGCAGTTCGAAAGCTAGAAATTGCAAGTAGATAAATAGGTACCACTTCGGTGGGAAGGTAACAGCGTTCCGTGCACCTTGGTGTTTAGTCATGCCGGCCACATGACCACGGAAACGTCTTCGGACAGCACTGGCTCTTCGGCTTTGAAACAGAGATGAGCACCGCAACCCTAGAGTCGGATTCGACTGGCTTTCGAGCAAGGGAACCTTTACCTTTACCTTTGGCCAGTAAAAGACTCATGAACTGAGTAGTGTAATTTCTGTTTTTATAAATAGAACACACAGACAGAATGATTTCTCAAAGGCCAGTTTACCAGATAGATCTGTACCTGAACTTCAGGTGTTGTTGTTGTTGTTCAGTCGCACAGTCGAGTCCGACTCTTCGCGACCCCATGGACCAGTTTACGCCAGGCCCTCCTGTCTTCCGCTGTCTGCTGAAGTTTGCTCAATTTCATGTTCGTTGCATCGATGACACTGTCTAACCATCTCATCCTTTGCCGTCCCCTTCGTCTTTGACCTTCAATCTTTCCCAGCATCAGGGTCTTCTCCAGTGAATGCTCCCTTCTCATTTGGTGCCCAAAGTATTTGAGCTTCAGCTTCAGGATCTGGCCTTCCAGGGAGCAATCAGGGTTGATTTCTTTTAGGATTGACTGATTTGATCTCCTGGCAGTCCAAGGGACTCTCAAGAGTCTTCTCCAGCACCATAGTTCAAAAGAATCTATTCTTCGGCGCTCAGCCTTCCTTATAGTCCAACTCTCGCAGCCATACATTACTACGGGGAATACCATTGCTTTGACCATGCGGACTTTTGTTGACAAGGTGATGTCTCTGCTTTTTATCATGCTGTTTAGGTTTGCCATTCAGGTAGTGATGTTCAAGATTAGATCAAAAATCAGCCAGCAAGTCTGGAGCAACAATTTTAGTATTATAATTGGCATAATTTCCTAATTTAAATAGTGACCTACATTTCTTGTATTGAACGTTCAGAATGATCTCCCACAGACTGGATTTTTATTCAAAGGCAGTCTGATTTGGGAGGATTTTGTGACTACCACTGTTTTAATGTAACTTTTCTGTGTGCTGATTTTCAATAGGAACCATATTTCCCCAAACATATAGAAGTTATTTATGTTTCTGTTCCTGTTATACTAACTGCTATAAGCGGATTTCCCACTAATGCATAATGTGATAGTTGAATGCATCCAGGAAAGAACATCAGGAAATCTGTTAGTGATGGAAGAGTAAATATACTGTATCAGTAATCTCTGATGTCTCATATGTGTGTAACTGCTTACTCAGTTTCCAATTCTACCCTACTCTCTCTGTCTTTCTCTGTACATGTGTAAAATATGATTTATCTTTGCAGCAACTGTGATTTGTGTTTCCAAACTCTAATGTGCTATTGATGTAAAATTCAATTAAAAATTCTCCCTTGGTATGATTCTTCTTGACCAGTATTTGCAATGTGATGTGTAAGAGGCAGTCACAGAGTATTGCAAATCTGGAAAGAATCCCAGCTTCTTAAAGGAGACCTGTTGAAAAGAAAGTGGGACCAGGTCTGGCAGGCTAATTGCAATACTGCCTTGGACCAATAAATAAAAATTAAACCAAAAGATGGTTCCTTCCCAATTTTGTAAAATGATCTGTGGCTCTGGGGAAAAAAGAAAATCCCATCCTAAGACCAGCTCCAGTAAGCTACATCAATAAGGAACAGGGAGTTAATGACTTTCATGGCTGAAATCAATTTTTCCTGCTTCTACTGTAATCAGCGTATTGGAATTATAAATTAAAGTAGCTGTACCAGTACATCTGTAGTTAAGGCTCTGTCAGAGCTTCCATTACATGCACCTATTTCAGGGGTTTACAGCTAAGCCATCAACAGTTACTTCAGACAGAAACAATTTAAGCTTCTTTTGTAGTAAGTTTAAGTGATATATATTTTTTAAAAATACAATATGGTGTTTTGTATCCAAGAATCTGGCTATTTTTAAGCAACCAGATTGTTTTAAAATATCTTTTAATTAACTGAACATGCATTTTGGTCTTGGAGGCCCAAATTCAAATCATTGCTTTGCCTTGGAAAGTTGCTAGGTAACCCTGGTCTAGTTACACACTTTTTGTCCAACATATTTCACAGAGTGGTTGCAAAGATAAACTGGAGGACAGGAGAATGATGTAAACCATTTCAGATACTCATTGGGAAGGAAGGTAGAATATAAATGATGATAATTTTAGGTAGGTAGCCATGTTGATCTGCAGAAAAAGAGCAAGATTCAAGTCCAGTAACAACTTAAAGACCAAAAAGATTACCAAGATATAATTTCCTACATCAGATATTCAAATAAAGTTAATTAAAGATCTGCTTTGATGAAGGCCCCCAAAATTTCCTGCTCAGGCCAAAAGGCAACAAGCTAATCCCACATTATTGAATATGGGTTGATCAATTCATGGCAAAAGCCTGTAGTGGGGAGTGGAAAATGGCTTAAAGATATGTGCCAGTCCTCCTTCTCACTGGCTGATCCAACACAAGGTGGCACGTGGCCCCACTAAAATCAGTATTCTTTTGTGTGTGGTGGTACTCACTGATACTGAGGATGAGCACCGGGGTGGTGGTGAAACCTTATATATGAGAACCAGCACTTTTTTTCAACAACACCAACAAAACACTGAATATAACTAATAGTGGACTCCTGCTTCATTTAAAATTGGGCTGGTATTTCTACACACATTTAGGCTACAAATTCATACCTTGTAGGAAAGACAATTCATGTACCAGCCAGCCATTTAAACCTAACAGCTGACAGGCAGACCCCACATCACTCAGTTGTAAGGTTTAAATGGCTGGCCCTGAACAGCCAAATTGAACTGGCCACAAGTCAAATAAATGTTCGGGGAAATTGCCTTCCTCAAACATTGGTTTGTGAAGTTCGAACCGTCCCAATTCCAGCATAAATTTCAGTTCATGAGCCAGTTCGTGCCCATCCCTATTCTACAGAGCTGATTAGTGGATGATGACAAAGTTGGAATTTGACCTTTTTTAAAGTCTGCAAGTACAGTCATTTACTTTGGGTTATGATAGATATGCCATTTCTAAACCTGGATTTGTTCTAATTTTGATCAATGAAAATAAAGATGCCAAAAGGGTAAAGTAATTTTCTTTATTCATAAGAAGTCATTTATTTATTTATTTATTTATTTATTTATTTATTTATTTATTTATTTATATCCCATTTCCTCTCCCCTGAATGAGACTCAGGGAGCCTAACAGCATATAAAATACACCCAATAAAAACAATAAATAATATTTAAAATATAAAACAGTTAAAATCTATCCCTATTAAAATCTATCCATTCTTAAGCAGAAGTCATGCTAGTGAGATAGATTTTTAAGAAGTTTGAACCACTTTATAATATGCTACATCTACATACATAGCTTTGGATAATGCATAGCTTTGGGCAGATGCACATCTTAATGTGGTGAGGGGACTTGTGTGTGTCAGGGAAGCTGAGAACAATACCATAAGGAGTTTAGACTCTGTCAAGAGGCTAAACTCTGACCAGAGCACTCAAGGTGGAATGGTCACAACTGAGATACCAGACTAAGATGCATCCACCCCATTCAGGAATCAATGGCCACAGCAGCAGAGTACAAGATACAGTTCCAACCATGATGGGGGCAGAGGAATCCTTGAAAGGTAGCTACTGGGCAGCTGCAGTAGTGGTAGGTGATACTGGCAGAGGGTCTATCATAGACAAGGACAGTGACACTTGAACTGACCCTGCACAGAAGAAGGCAATGGTAAACCACTTCTGATCATCTCATACCCTTGAAAACCCTACAATGAGACAACCCAAAGCAAACAAAAAGATATAGTGTTGGAAGACAGGACCCTCAGGTCATATAACAATCAACTACTGGGGAAGAACAGAGAGCAACTATGAGTAGTGCTATTCTTAATGATGCAACTGGATTAAATCTGAAAAGATGTCAGTTGTTAATGTGAATGGATGCAAAAGGAAAGTACAAAGCTGTTCAACACATATAATAGGAACGTGAAACATGAAAAGTATGAATCAAGGTAAACTCAAAATCATAAAATGAGAAATGGAAGGTTTTAAACTTTGTAACCCTGTGAGTGACTGAACAGAAATGGACAGAATTATTTTTAGTCAGGAAACACAGAAGAAACTATGTTGCTCTAATAGTGAGGCAACATGTAGCACAAGCAATTAGGGACTATAATGCAAAGTCAATCAGACTTCATGGAAAGCCTAGCAACATAAACATCATTCAAGTTTATGCCCCAACTAGAGATGCTAAAGATGAATAAATTGAATTTTTTAATGCAAATATCCAGGAAGAAATTGAACAGACACTTAAACAAGATGTGCTGTTAATCATAGGTGACTGGAACACAAAAGTGGCAACAAAATAGAATCAAGTATTGTTGGAAAATTTGGGCTAGGAGCATGAAACAAAGCAGGAGAGTGACTCATAGAATTCTGTGAAGACAAAATTTGTTCATTGCAAATACATATTTCAGGCAACCTAACAGACATTTGTATACATGGACATCACCAGATGGCCATTATAGAAATCAAATAGATTACATAATCAGAAGCAGAAAATGGAGAAGCTCAATTCTCTCTGCTAAAACAAGATCAAGAGCTGATTGTGGTACATTTCATTAATTGCTAATGTTATACATTAGAATAAAGATGAAGAAAAACACCAAAACATTCACAGTGCCAAAATACAATCTAAGCATAATTCCTGAAAAGTTTACAGACCATGTAAAGAAGAAGTGTGCATTACTAATTTCAAGTGAACACAAACTGTAAGAATTATGGGTTGAAATCAGAGATATTGGGAGAATGCACAAAGACTACCCTGTAGCCAAAAGAAATGAAAAACTGCAATGAATAATGGATGAAACTCTTAAAAGTTGCTAAAGATAGAAAGAAGCAAAACTAAAAGGTGACAAAAATAGAATCAGAAGTTTAAATGCAGCATTCCAGCAACTGCCATATTGACACAAGAGAACAATTATAATAACCAAAATAAAGAAATGAAAGAGAATTTTAAAAAAGAAAGAATAAGAAATCTGTTCCACAAGATCCAAGAAATCAAGGGGAAATGCAAAGCAAGGTTAGACACACTGAAAGGCCAATATGAAAACAGCTTTACTGAACAGGACAAAATGAAGAAAAGATGGGAGCAAGAGGAATCTTTTGAAGAACCTATAGTTGTAGAAAGTAAAGAGAAAGCTGCACTGAGAACAATTGGGAGGAAAAAATCACCAGGATTAGATTGGATATCAATAGAGTTACTGCAAACCACAGAAACAGAGTCCATCAAAATCATAACAAGAATATGCCAACAAATATGGACAACAAAACAATGGCCCACAGAAAAAGAAGAGGCACTATCATACTGCAAACTCTCATTGGGTACTGAAGCATATAAGAGTATTTTATAAATTACAGCAAAGCTTTTGACTGTGGATCATGAAAAGCTATTGTTGGTTTTGGAAGAAATGTGTGTGCCATAACCTCTGTTTTTTTATGTGCAACCTATACTGTGGACAAGAGGCTACTGTTAGGACAGAATATGGAGAAACAGAATAGTTTCCAATTAGCAAAGGGTGTATTTTATCTTCCTATCTGTTCAAACTATATACAGAACATATAAGGAGATGGATTAGATTTAGATGAAGGCAAAGTGAAAACTGGCAGAAGGACCATTAACAATTTGTGATATGCAGATGACATCACATTACTGGCAGAAAATAGTGAAGACTTGAAACAACTCCTGATGAAGGTTAAAACAGAAAGTGCCAACAGTTTCTGTTTATAGTTCAACATCAGGAAGACAAAAGTAATGACTGCTGTGGAATTGCACAACTTTAACACTGACAATGAAGCACCTGAAACTGTTCTATTATTTGGCTCAGTCACCAACCAAAAGGGAGACTGCAGCTAAGGAATCAGACAACTGAGACTGGGAAGGGCAGCAATGAAAGAGCTAGAAAAGATTCTTAAGAGTAAGGATGTGATGCTGGTGAGTGAGATTAAAATAACTCAGATTATAGTATTCTCCATTACTATGTATGGGTGTGAAAGTTGGTGAAGGAAGAAAGCTGATAGGAAGCAAGTAGATTACTTTGAAATGTGGTGTTCTCTCTACTATGGAGAGACAGTGGACTGCTGAAAAGACAAATCAGTGGGTTCTAGATCAAATCAATCCTGAACTCTCCCTAAAAGCTAAAAGGACAAATCTGAGGCTATCATACTCTGCTGGTGTTATGAGAAGACAAGACAATAATTCTAGGAAAAGTTGAAAGCAGCATGAAAAGAGGAAGACCCTACATGAGTTGGATTGACTCCGTCAAGGAAGCCCTGGCCCTCAGTTTGCAAAACCTGAGCAAGGCTGTTAACAATAGGATGTTTTGGAGCTCATTAATTCATATGGTCACTGTAAAATGGAAGTGACTTGACAGCATTTAATGCACCCAATACTGTTAAATAATAATTAATGGTTGGAAAAATCATTTTGAAACTTTATATAATATGGAACTTTTCTTTAAAAAGCAAATTGGGCATTCTGAGACAAGCATTTTAAAATGCCTACTCAACTTCTCTTTTCTTACAGACCCTCCTCTCAATATGCTGTGTGCTTTCCAATAAGACTTCCTGTCACTTTGTATTCAGAGACATTCATATTTAATTAACTGTTGCTGCTGGCATTGTGAATACAGATTACAAGTACACATAATATTGCTTCTGGGAGTTTAAACCTAGGCAAGACATACAAAGATCATTGTGTGTGTGTAGTAGTGAGAAACTAATTTCACCCCACAATCTGAAAAGAAAATTGTTGTTGAAACACTTCCACTGAAGTGAATGGGCTGTATCCAGAAATTCCTGGCTTAATGCTTGATTTACTACATTAATTTTATAGAAGAAGAAGAGAAGAGATTGGATTTATACCCCACTCTTCACTACCCAAGGAAGTCTCAGAGCGGCTTACAAACTCCTTTCCCTTCCCCTCCCCACAACAGACACCCTGTGAGGTAAGTGGGGCTGAGAGAGCTCTGACAGAAACTGCTCTTTTTCAAGAACAGCTGTGCCAGAACTATGGCTTGCTCAAGGTCATCCAGCAGGTACAAGTGGAGGAGTGGGGAATCAAGCCCAGTTCTCCCAGATTAGAGTCCGCACACTTAACCACTACGCCAAACTTGCTATGAAAACTTAGCCAAAAGGTCCATAGAATTTAACTTGTGGGATACTATAAAGGAAAGGCCGACCAACAACTATAAGGACATAGAAGAGACTGCACAGAGAACTCTGACTGCCGTTGCTCCTCTAACTCTGAGTTTTTATCTCATATTCCAATGGTATGATTAGTTTTTTTCTTTCTAGCTCATTGCCTAGTGAAAAGATTTCCTCCCCCTTCATAATGGAGGAAATAACAGGAAGGAAATAATTTGTTTTGTGCATATAGACTAGCACAACCACACATTTCTGGGCAGACAGAATGCCAGTATGGAAATAGGAGGGGGGGAGAAGAACTCAAGTTGCTAAAAATTCCACAAATGAGACCCTTAATGCTCTTTCTCTTTAAAAAACGACATGCAGGACCCCAATTTTGATCAGGACTGTGATACAGGGAGGGAGACCCAAGCCTCCTCCTGTTCCATTTTCCTAGCCTGAAATGACCCTCCAAGGCTGCTGCTTAGTTGGGACCTGTATGCTTGTCCCAATGGGGCAAATAGCACTTCGACAAAGCTATTTTGTGTTGGAAAAAATATGTGGGGCTTAGGCTCAAACCCCCTCACCTCACATCTTGTTCTCAGTCTGGATTGGAGCCCCCATATGCCTGCTTAGACATTCAGGAGTTTATTCACAGAACTTCCAGAGCTGTGTACGGTTTTGCCTAAAGAAAAGATTGAACATAGAGTCCATGTTTTTCATGCATTCATTTTCATACATCATTACATAAATATTTCTTTGCTCAAGAGTGCTTAAGTGTCATCACTGGACTTCAGCTTCATTCTCACATCTCTTTGTTAACTCTTGCATTTACATACTAATTTGCTGCCATCCATTGATCTTATTGGCCACCTGATCCAGTTTCAACTCTGCATATGCATCTTGGTGCTGAGTGGTCCCTCCTAGCAGCTGCCCCCCACCCTTGAGTAGATTTTATTCCAATTTGTCTGAAGAAGTGTGCTTTGCACACAAAACCTTACACTTTGAATAAAACTTTGCTGGTCCTAAAGGTGCCAATGGATTGAAACTTTGTTCTGCTCCTTCAAACCAACATGGCTACCCCACCTAAATTTTTCATGATGACACAGAGTTTGTGAGACAGGAACGGGGATGAAATTCAGTGTGTTGCATCTGATTATTATGAAGAAGATCCTAAGGCCCAGCCCTGACCTTTCTAGCTCAAGCAGTAGGTTTTGGGAAAACTTGCCTTGCCTGAGACCTGGGACTACACAACACTGAGGTAGATGGTTGACTAGTCTAACACAACGTAAATCAGTTTTGTATGTTCCTCTGGGCGAGGAATATCTCAGGACAAGCTTTGGTTTTTTGACATAACATATTTTTCTTGTAAAAAAATGGGGGGGGGAGTCGAAAGATACTCCATGAAGTATGTGAGTGGGGAAACTGCTGCACGCAATGAAGAGCTCCACCTTCTTACAATGAAGGTGGCGAGGTACTTTCATGAGGGCAGTAGAAATAAAATGTGAGAAATTCCCAGATGAAAATATTTTATGTTTAGAGTGTTGAAAATTAATAGAGAGTATAAAAATGTTTCAGCATTGCAGTAGAGCAGATAATTAGGCAATTAGAACTGTTAAAAATTGACAAAAGCACTAGCCCAGAGGAATATGATCTCACCTCTCTGAAGAAACTCAGGGGAGATTGGAATGCTTTGGGCAATGATTTTTTTCTATTCCTGTGCTAAACAATTTATTACTTTTGGCACTCTCATGAATGCATTTGTTTTGTGCTGTATTGAACTGAACTAAAAAGATGCCTATGCACAGACCTGTCAGTATAAAACACTTCCTTGTAGGATCAACTATGAAACTGCAAGTTCAGCCAGCTAACACAATAGAAATATGAACCAACGTTATTCAAGGTATGAGACTGTTTATGATGAAAGAAAAAACAGTTTGGCTTCCAAAATGGATCTCTTACACTGGAGGTAATAATTGGGAACAACCAACTGCTGTTTGCATTCATTCTCTTCAGACTTTACCTTGGACTTTGATTGCCTGACAGATTAGTTGCAGCAATTGAGGTTCATAGATTTTGTGTGGAGAAAGTATTGTGCTGTATTATTCACCCATAGAGAAGAAACCTCTGATACAAGAACATGCTGGGCTCTTGGGTGTACTGATGGCACACAATATGGTTTAACACAATATTGGTGTAAATTTCCTAGTAAATCGAATGATCTTACTGTGTATGTTCCAGAGGAATGCACCTGAAAAATACAATTAATATGTGGTGAAGACAGATGTTGATTAAATGACAGGTATAAATTGTTTATTGAAAGTAGCCAATAGGGGCATGCACTTCCAAAATTATCATTCCAAATTTGAAAGCAAGGTATCCTTTCTAAATTTTAAAGGGCCATTACTTTCAGTGGCTCAGTCAGCAGCCAGCTCATTGGCAGGATCTTCCACACCCTTGCAGACCATGACAACAGTGTGGTAGGAGGAACAGGTATCCTGGCCATTGAAAAATAATGGCACTTTAAACTTTCAAGTGGCATTACTGTCAATGGCTGTGTAGTTCTGCCTCCTCTCTTACCACTATTTCTTGCCTGCAGGGAGGGGAATGTCCATAGTTGGGCTGGCTGCCACTAAGGCCATTCTAGCTGTAATATCCAATTTTGCAGCCCCAGTGTCCAAGGGCCCAATCACACTAGACTTGGGTGATCTGTGATCAGCTTTCTTCTCTCTTTATATTTCTGCAAAGAGCAGCTAGGGATGGGGAGAATTGGGTCAGGGCTACTGAAAGGTGTAATCTTTTTTTCCCTTTGAGACATTTCTCTTATACAACCCCACCCCACCCCCCGCAACCACACAAGTTGTTTGCCAATAGGGAAAACAGATGTTTCCCCCATTGGAGCAAATAAAAGCTTTAGGGAGGCTGTTTTCATCAGAAAAAAATGGCACCAGAGGAAAGAGTGAAACCCCCTCAGCCCAGTACTGTAGTTCTGATCCAGTCCCCCACCCTGACACATTTCTTGATATTTCCAGAAAGTTAACATTGGGAGACTACTCATGGATCTCAAATATCTGGTGTGGGTATTGTATATTGTGAATACAGTCACTATGGTACAGATGTTTCCTTGAGGGTATGAATTCTCCAAAACACAAACAGAATGTCTGTAGTAAAGCTTTCTACTTAACCTCTATAGAGGAAACTATTTTGTACATATAAAGAGAAGCAAATGTGAAAGTATGACCTTCATAGATGTATCTTTAACCCAGATGCAGATCTCTGAATGTGACTGAATAACAGACTAGAGCAGCAATAGCAAACCTTTTAGAGACTGAGTGCCCAAACTGCAACCCAAAACCCACTTATTTATCACAAAATGCCAACACGACAATTCAACCTGAATACTGAGGTTTTAGTTTAGAAAAAAACAACTCATACATAAACATCTTTTGTCTTAAAAGAAAAACACAATAACAGAGCTTTCATTGATACAAACAACTTTTTCTTGAAAGGTAAAAGTTTGCATTTGGCATGCTTTTGAACAATTAATGTGATTTTTGCTGTTGTATGCATGCTGATAATTTGTCTAACTTTGGCTCATACTTTGTAAGTTTGAGAACAACACATGCAGCACTCAGGTCATCTGTTAGACTGTTTCTGGTGTCAGATTTGATATAATTCAAAGCTGAAAACAGCTGCTCACAAGCATAAGATGATCCAGACAAAGTAAGGAAAGAAATCCCAAGTGCTTTCATTGACTTAACCTATAATAAGGAGGTGGCACATACCCATCAGGACTAGTAACCCATGATGGACTGTTCCTCCAGAAATTTGTCCAATCCCCTCTTAAAGGCATCTAGACTAGATGCCATCACCACATCCTGTGGCGAGGACTTCCACAGATTAATTACATGCTGGGTAATTGTGCTCACTGTACACGCTGGGCAATTACATGCTGGGTATGTGGGTGTTCCTCCCTTATTGGGCGGGGGGAGAGTAACTGGTCCTCTGCAGCCCAGCAGTGTCTTTTCTGGTGGCTGTCTGCTGGTGTTCTTTTGCTTCTTTTTACATTGTGAGCCCCTTAGGGACAGGGAGCAGTTAGAAAAGTGAAATATAAATACTGTAAATAACAGTAATACTGTGCAAGATTGCATTTATTTTTTAATTAAGCCAGCAGTATCCTGACCCATGGGTCTATTGCACTGTGCAGGTCTCACAAGCAAAAAGGAGGAAGAATATTGGTCCATTCACTTGCCCGCCCCCCATTTAAGTTAGGGTCAATCATTTTGCAGAAGAGGCAGTAGGGAGAAAGAACATAAGTAATCTAGAATTCAGAATGAGCAACACATTGCCCAAGTTTGTGCATGATACCACATTATTCAGGATGGTGACAACCAAAGCAGATAGTGCAGAGCTCCCAGAGGGCCATCCCAAATTGGGTGAGTAGGCAACAAAGTCACAAATGAAATTTAGTGTAAGAAAGTGTAATTTGATATAGAGTGGATCAAAAAAATCCTAACTTTAAATGTGCACTTATGATGGTTGCTGGTCAAGATTGAGTGGGAAAGAGATCTTGGGACTGTAGTGGATAGCTCAGTGAAAATGTCAGCTCAGTCTGTGGTAAGATGAAAAATATTAACTCCATGGTGGGAGATTATTAGGAAAGGGATTTTAAAATAAAATGGCCAATATTATAATGCCTGTGTATAGAAGTATGGTGAGACCCTATTGATTAGTATGTACTGTTCTGATTGTCATATCTCATAAAGGATATTGCAGAAATTGAAGAAGTGCAGAAGAGAGCAAGCAAGATGATTAAATGGTTGGAGCATCTTTACTATGAGAAATGGTTAATGAATCTGGAACTATTAAATTTTTAAATAAAATATTACTGGGTGGGTACTGATAGAGGTTGATAAAACTATGCATGGGGTGGTGTCCCATCTCTGGGGCACTGGGACTCAGCCCACATACCCTGGGTGTCCCTACAATGTGCCACTCACCTGCCAAGAGCCATGCAACCCAGGAAATGGAGGAGCCGTGGCACCACAATGAAGGAGGAGAGGGCATGAATGGTCTGACTGCCAGGACAGTGTTGGCGTGGAGCTCACCCCAACGTGCATAGTCCAAGGTCTGTGTGCGAGGGCAGCTGGGTTGGCTGGCTGTGCTTGGGAAGCTGGCTGCTGCTGGGTAGGGTAGACCGCTGGTCTGGTCAGTGGGGTACCTCTGAGCACATGCAGAGGATCATGGGATGCCCTCAGGGCAGTGGTGAAGGGAAGGGGCTGCTCTGATCCAGGGCCCGGATTGCGGCCTGGTGGAAGGAGGGAGGATGGTCAGGGGGGCAGATCCAACAGGCTGCAGGCAGCAGGAAGCAGTGGGCTGGCCCTGGGCATGCGTGCCCACAGAGAGGGCTCTGAGTGCCCACTCTGGCACGCATGCCATAGGTTCACCACCACTGGACTAGGACAATGTTGAGGGGTCAGTAGGCAGCATACAAGTGTGTGCAAGAAGAAGCAAGACATACAGAAATGAATTGTAGAATGGTCAGTCCTTCCAAAACATTCTTGGGCATAAGAAAGTGAGTTGAACTTGTATGACCAAATGTGAGGTTGATTTTCTGAATAGTTATCCTGTTGCAAACTTTGTGTCAGATTCTTCATATTCTGTGCTATATTAGATTTTATATAAAGCCAGAATGCATCCCCCCCCCCCCGGAAAGAAATGACATTTGTATCTCATGGCTACAATCAGTATTTTTTAATCTCACCTTTCCTCTTCTTCTGCATTATCTCTGATGTGCTATTTACACTCCTAGTATTTGATGTTTTGTTTATATATATCTATATCTATTTGGATAGAAATGCATATAATAAAGAGCTTCGGAGAATAATAAATGCTGAAAGTGCTTATTCCGAAACTCTGCAGCCACATGTAAGGATTCAAAGCTTTGAAAATATCAACCTTTTTGCCATCATGGAACTAAATCTAACCATGCATTATTTTACTTAAAACACTGATATCCTGCCCTCAGAGTATCTAACAGCAAAAGTTAAACAATCTCTACAATTTAAAATAAATTACTAGAAATCGGTAACAAAATTACCCCATAATCATACAATAAAAACTATCATCCTTAGAACTACTTCTGCACAGCCAACAAATGTTCCATCTCAATCCACAAGCATTTTAGCTGTCAATGAAAAGCCCTCAAGCTTTTAAAAGACAAAACAGTCCATACAATATATGGGTCATGAAGTACTTTAAAGGTACCCACCGGGAAACCTATACTTATATTTTCATGATTAAAAAAACATTTCTATTTAAGATGCTCTTGTTATTTGAGGAATCTAATTTAAGTAAATGCAAAACAATGAACTATCTATAAACATAGGCAAGATAAGACTACCCAATTGTCATTCCATTCATATTAATCACACATAATGAAAAATAAATTCAGGTGGGGTAGCCGTGTTGGTCTAAATCAGCAGAACAAAGCTTGAGTCCAGTGGCACCTTTAAGATCAACAAAGTTTTATTCATGGTATAAACTTCTATGTGCAAGCACACTTCCTCAGATATAGTGGAACAGAACCTCCTCAACCATTACTTATGGGGGGAGTGAGAGTTGTTGTCAGGAAGGGCTATTGAGAGTCAAGATGTATAAGTACTGTGTGATTATAGCTGACATTGGATGTAAGAAAGATCTATGAATGGCAGTAACTTAGCATACAAATAGAAGAGTTAACAAACAAATGTGGGGACAAGATTTGAGTCCAGTGGCACCTACAAGACAAATAAAGTTCAATTCTGGGTACAAGCAAGAACTGCGAGACCTAGTATGTACAGTCAACATAACATAAGAACGTAAGAGAAGTCAATGTTGGATCAGGGCAATCCAGTCCAACACACTGTCACACAGTGGCCAAAAATACCAAGTGCCAAGTGCCATCAGGAGGTCCAGCAGTAGGGCCAGGACACTAGAAGCCCTCCCACTGTTGTCCCCTCCAGCACCAAGAATATAGTGCATCACTTGCCCCAGACCGAGAGTTCCTATCTATATCTTGTGGCTAATAGCCACTGATGGACCTCTGCTCCATATGTTTATCTAATTCCCTCTTGAAGCCATCCATGCTTGTAGCTGCCACCACCTCCTGTGTCAGTGAATTCCATGTGTTAATCACTCTTTGGGTGAAGAAGTACTTCCTTTTATCTGCTCTAACCCAACTGATCAGCAATTTCATTGAGTGCCCATGACTTCTTGTATTGTGAGAAAGGGAGAAAAGTACTTATTTCTCTACCTGCTCTATCCCATGCATAATCTTATAAACCTCAATCATTGTCACCTCTCAGCCATTATTTCTCCAAGCTAAAGAGCTGCAAGCGCTTTAACCTTTCTTCATAGGGAAAGCGTTCCAACCATCTTATCATTCTAGTTGCCCTTTTCCGCACTGGAGTCCTTCAGATTCATCGACACAAATTTCCTCAAGTCTTACATATAGGTGGTGGTGGGGTTAGTTGCCAGGAAGAGCTAATTTGAGTCAAGATGCCTAAGTAACTGAGCAATAAATACAGCTAGGTAAAGGTTCCCCTGCTCGAAAGCCAGTCGAATCCGACTCTAGGGTTGCGGTGCTCATCTCCGTTTCAAAGCCGAAGAGCCAGCGCTGTCCAAAGACGTTTCTGTGGTCATGTGGCTGGCATGACTAAACACCAAGGCACACGGAACGCTGTTACCTTCCCACCGAAGTGGTACCTATTTATCTACTTGCAATTTCTTGCTTTCGAACTGCTAGGTTGGCAGGAGCTGGAACTAGAGACAGGAGCTCACCCTGTCATGCGGCACTCACGGGTCTTGAACTGCTGAACTACTGACCTTCCACAGCCTGCAGTTCAGCGTCTTAACCACTTGAGCCACCGCAGCTCAAATACAGCTAAGATTGGAATAAATAGCAGTAAATTGGTATAGGATAATAAATGAGTTAACAACAGATGCGGGAAGTAAGTTTGAGTCCAATGATTCCTTTAAGACAAACAAAGCTTGATTTCTTGGTTTGTGAGAAGTGATTGACTTAGCATGTATAGTGAGATAAGAAGCCAATACCTCTGTTAAGTCCTGGGAGTTCCATTGTTATGAGTGTTGTAGTAATTCGTAATTTAGCAGTCTCCCATTCCCATCTGTGTCTGAAGTTCCTTTGCAATAGAACAGCTACTTTGAGGTCCCCCTCTGAGTGTCCTGGAAGTTTGACTCAAACTTAGTTCCCATATCATCTTGCATTCAGTCTCAGCTATAATCACATAGTACTTATGCATCTTGACTCTAAATGGCCCTCCTTGATAACAACCCACCCCTGCCCCCTATAACTAATGGTTGAGGAGGTTCTGTTCCACAGTGACTGAGGAAGTGTGCTTGCACATGTAAGCTTATATCGTGAATAAAACTCTGGTGGTCTTAGAGGTGCCACTGGACTCAGAGTTTGTTAAAGTGAAAAATAATCCATGAAGGTCTCCACCTTAAGCAATAGAAAATATACAGTGCAAAAATGTAAATTAAAGGAGAAAAGAGATTAGTTTCTGTGAGGCCCCTATTAGCACAGTGGCTGGGCCCTCTCAATACCAGTAGAAGTTTTAGCTACTGTATGGAAAAGTCACTATATGCAGGTAGGTTCCACAGTTGTTCCTGTTAAGTAGCAAATGGCAGGTGTAGACCATTCACAAGGATAAAGATTTAAATATATTCCACTGATATAAAATATGAGAGCCAGTTGAAGTGTTGGACTAGGATTGGGATGCCTAAACTCTAATCCTCACTCAGCTACAAAGTTTTCTGGGTGATGCTGGACAGGTTCATAAAGGCTTAATCTACCTCACAGGGTTGTTACAAGAAACAAAGGAAAGAAGAACATTACATGCTGTCCTAAGCTTCCTGAAAGGAGAGAATAAAAATGTCTCATATAAACATAAATTCCTTCCCAAGAGCCAGTTCCCCAGATGCTGTATAGCTGTGAGATAGTGTTTTTCACATTGGAAAATGGAAGCATAATAAGGACTTGGAACTCTGTTGCATCATTGGGTATGGCATCCCACATACAATATTCTTTGGTGCCTTAAATATTTGCTGCTTGTTTGCAATGTCCTGGAGAGTGGAACAGAATCATGCTTTAGTTACAATAGCACCAACAAATGTTTTCCCACTTTTTAAAAAAGATGGATCCATAGGATCAGGATGTAAGGCTCTGAACATAACCAGGACACTTAAAGTAAAGGTAAAGGTTCCCTTGCTTGAAAGCCAGTCGAATCCGACTCTAGGGTTGCGGTGCTCATCTCCGTTTCAAAGCCGAAGAGCCAGCGCTATCCGAAGACGTTTCCGTGGTCATGTGGCCGGCATGACTAAACACCAAGGTGCACAGAACGCTGTTACCTTCCCACCGAAGTGGTACCTATTTATCTACTTGCAATTTCTTGCTTTCGAACTGCTAGGTTGGCAGGAGCTGGAACTAGAGACAGGAGCTCACCCTGTCATGCGGCACTCACGGGTCTTGAACTGCTGAACTACTGACCTTCCACAGCCTGCAGTTCAGCGTCTTAACCACTTGAGCCACCGCAGCTTATGCATATGTAAATCACTTATGCATATGTAAATCATCCACATGTGGCACAATTTACTTTGTGCTCTGGCTAAAGATGCATATGAACATCATTACTCAATTTGGTTTTCATTCCAGGAACAATGGCTGGCAAGTCGGCTGTCTGTTACACAAATTATACAATGTATACATAAAATGGGAAGAAATAGATATTGTTAGCATTCTAGAGAAAGAACTACTTTCCCTCAGTGTTGAAAGGGTGCTCTTTTTTAGCACATGCTTTGAGCTCATCAGTCCTTTTTTTTAAATTCTAAAATGCCTTATCTCCACATGTCATCACATAAATCAATGCTAGAAAAGCAACTCAGTCAATGGATCCTTGGAGAATGCCAGGGACAAGGAAAGATGGATCACTGTGCTGCATGCTCCCTTTTTCATATTATAATTACTAGAATTGTTTAAACTGCTGCCGCCCACTATAATTATAGGCACTGAACTTCATTTTCCATTCAGTGAGGGAGAGACAATGCAAAATTATTTAAAGGTTTGCTCCTGAAGTATTGTTTCAAATGCCATCTAATGATAACTCCCCCTGTTTATGAACTTCTCATGGATATTTTTCAGCCTGACTCATAGGCATGATGAGGAGTCTCTTTTGGCCCACCCACTCTAGATGCCTTTCCTCATTTGCCTTCAATTTCTTCTGCCATTTCTTGTAATCTTATACACTGCAGACTGTTCTTCTGTACATGATAGGCACTGGAACAAACTTCCCTTATACCTTCAGCATCCGTTCAAGGTTTCTTGCCATGGATGAAAGTCTTCCTTCAGCACTTTTCCAAATCTTTCCCTATATTTGCTTTGTTTACTCCTATAATTTTATCACTAAATGTTGTCTTTCAATATAGGGTGTCAGAAAAATTCTGGAGGAAATGGTTAAGATCCCACAATTGGCACAATTCAGAGAAAGACAGCTATAAGACTCAAATCAACATTTAAGTCTCATTTACATCTGACTGTGTAACTACACAATACTCCTGACATGTGTCAGGCCATGGATCTGACTGGACTCACACTCAAATGTATATTGGGGAAGTCAACTTAAAAAGTGCTTCAAGGAACACTGAAAAGGGGTAGAATTTCCAATTTCCTTCCCACTACGGTTGTGTACCAAGAACCCACTTTTGTATCTCCGTTGGGGGAAGGGTGTTGCCATCATTATTTATGTTCATGTAGGACATTACCAGCTCTGGATTCAAGTCTA
Organism: Gekko gecko; assembly: GCA_029375565.1. Taxonomy (NCBI): domain Eukaryota; kingdom Metazoa; phylum Chordata; class Lepidosauria; order Squamata; family Gekkonidae; genus Gekko; species Gekko gecko. Next base: position 121,056,134 of record JAPDNY010000004.1, read on the forward strand.
TGTGGTTTTTTCATGTTCTGGAGCTTCAAGGACATTACTTTCAATGGGGAGCTGTTTATAAAGATAATAGCACCAAATCTGCAAAGAATATACTCCTCCCTCTAATCTACCCCTTCCCCCAGTTTAAAGTGAATTGGACTAAGAGTTTCAATTTTATAGACTCCTGAATTAGATGCCTCTTGGTGCAGGCTGTGGTCTCTCCACTGATTCTTATCTGGTGGGTGAGGAGAATGGTGCAGGCCACAAGCATTTAAAAGAACTCCCAGTCTACATTCATTTCATTTTCCTCCCCTTATAGTGACTGACTGGTAATATCTATACCTTTCTGCTGAAAACTACATTTGCCACCAGGGCCGGCTCGCCCACTAGGTGAGCTAGGCGCTCGCCTAGGGCACAAGGGCCACAGGGGCGCCAAACTGCACCCCGTCCCTCCCGTGAAAAGCCCCTCCGCCACTCCCGCCGCCTCCCCGAGCGCCCCGCTGGGGCTCAGGAGGCGGTAGCAGAGCTTGTCCACCCTCTCCCCAAAGCCCGGGGCGGGGGAGAGGAGGGGGGGCGGCTGGTGCCGCCAGCGAAGAGCACCCTAGCAGGTGCTCAAAATCAATTCCCCCCCCAACGGCTTCTCCCCCTCCCACGGCTCTCCCAGGCCCATTGCTGGGCATGGGGCCTGTGGGGATGGTGGCCAGGTGGGAGGAGGGGCCAGGGAGGGGGGGCTCCAGTGCCGGTGGGTTCTCCGAGGGACCAGTGCGCCCGCCCAGCTGCCAGAGTGTGAGCCGGCTCCCAGCTTTTCCGCCTCCGCCGCCTCCGGCTTGCCCCGTCTCGTCTCCGCTCAGGGAGGAGGGCTCTGGAGCAAGCTCAGTCCCGCAGCAGCCCAATCACTGCCCCCCCTCCCGCCAGGCCCTGCCCGGCTGACTCAGGCAGAGGCAGGCGGGCAGGCAGGCAGGCGGGCGGTCCGCCGTCGGCGCTTGGGGGCTCGCTTGGTCAGCCAGGCTCTGGGTCACCAGCCCTCTCAGAGCCCGGGACGCTGGGCAAGGTGCTGGCTGGGCGATCTCGCGGGAGGAGGCAGGCCGCGGGGCATGGGCAGAGCGCACCACAGGGAAGGAGGGAGCCCCAGCCGTTTGCGCCAGCAGGCCCTCGGGGGGGGCAGAGGGCTGCGAGGGGGAAGTTCGCCCTTCGGCGGTGGCGGCGCTGCTGGGCTCCACTTCCAGGCAAGAAGTCCCGCAGGGCAGGCAAAGGACTCCACTCACCCCGAGCCCCAGACCGAAGCCAGAGGTCGGAAGCCCACCCCTTCCCCGCCTCTCCCGGGTGCCTCGCGGCTGCGAGACACCCGGGAGAGCCGTGCGTGCTGCCCCTGGGAGGGAAGGGGGGGGCTTCTAAGCCCGCCCCTTCCCCGGCTCTTTCAGGTGCTGAGCTATCTCCAGGCCCCACCGGGAGGTTGGCATCCCCGGTGGGGTGGGTGCCCCAGGCTGTCCTGCCTAGGGCGTGCAGACACCTGGGGCCGGCCCTGTTTGCCACTCTTTGTTGTGAACTGTTTGTTTCGCAAAGTGAGGAAGGAAATTAGCAGCTTTTCCATTATCCCTTATGGGGAATTTTTTCAGGAGTCTAGAGAGGCTGTTTTTCCAAACCAAATTACAACAAAATTACAGGGGGGTGAGGACTGCCTGTTCCCTCAAGGTCAACCAAACTTTACGCAAATTGGACAAAGGGGTTCAGTTCTATGGGCCCCTGAACAACGTGCCCCAGGCTTATTCTTAGCCACTGTAGGTACCTGCTTGTCAGTCTGGGACTTTTCAGTTTAGAAGAAACTAAACTTCCCTTGGGGGGTAATTAATAAAATTAATGGGAAATAGGTTCATGGCAGACAAAAGATAATACTTCTTTATACAATGAGTATTTTAATTGTGGAATTCAGTGCTAGAGGATGTAGTGATGACCAGAAGCATAGATGGCTTTAAAAAGGTGTTGGACAGATCTATGAAGGATAGGTCCATCAACAGCTAATTGCCATGATGACTAAAGGGAATCTCCATATTCAGTAGCAGCAGGCCTCTGAATACTATGCTAGAAGGCAGAATCAAGGGAAATCTTCATCTCTATGCTTTGTTTGTTGACCCTCCGGGGCAACTCATTGGCTGCTTTATGAAACAATATGGTGGACTGGACAGACCACTAATGTAATCCTCCAGGGCTCTTCATATGTTTATAAGGAGAGAAATTAAACTGGAGTGTATAGGCAAGGGAAAATCCTGCCTACCTGTTATGTATTCAGTTTACTGTGTTATTAGGTGTGAGTTTAGGTCACAGCTCCATAGAAGCCCAGCATTCTAAAATATGCAACCGGATTGGTCAATGCTGCAAACAGACCAATCTGGAGAGACCTTGACTTTTGGCAGGAACAGTTCTCATTGGTCCCAAGCACTGTTTTATGATTGGACGTTATTGTTTCAGGAGGTGTGGTTTTCCTAGCGCAAAATGTATATAGTTGGCTTGTTCTGTGTGCTGTTTGTTGTGTTATGAGCTGAATAAAGAATGCTGTTTGAATGCTAGCTCAAAATGTATAGCTCAAAATGTATAGCTCAAAATGTATATAGTTGGCTTGTTCTGTGTGCTGTTTGTTGTGTTCTGAGCTGAATAAAGAATGCTTGTTTGAATGCTGCCTCAATCTCAGTACATAATACTGGTGACGAAGGTGAGATTAAGTGGGTAGGCAGTCCCACAGAACCAGAGCTCATCACTGCAGCGGGCAAGGAATTGTTGTCTTGGCCTCTCGAGAGCTGATCACTGGAAACAGGTAAGGAATTGTCACCTTGGCCCCTCAAGAGAAACCAGCATACAGACACCACCGCTCCAGAGCGACACTATGATGGCCGCCAAGGGCCAATTCGAGCCATTCGATGCAACCACTGAGGACTGGGACACATTCATCTCCAGATTTGACTTCTATATCACCGCTAATGAGATCATTGATCCAGACATAAAGAAAGCCACGTTTCTCAGCGTCTGTGGAAAGAACATTTTCAATGTGGCTAGGACATTAGTGGTGTCGGCCGAGCTCAAGGCAATGGCGTTCACTGTGATTACGGACAAATTGTGCGAGTATTTTACACCGAAGCCATCCAAGATTGCATGTCGGCAGGCCTTTCACAAGCGCGACCAAGCCCAGGGTGAGTCCATAGCCAAGTATGTGACTGTGCTCCAAAAAACAGTGCGACAATTCAATTTCGCAGACCTATGCAACAGACTCCATGACAGGCCAGTATAGCCTGATAAATGAAAAGCTACAACACCAGCTTATCACTAAAAGTGAACTTACATTTCAATCAGCATATGAAGAAGCTGTTGCTGCAGAAACTGCCAACCAATCAACCAAAGCGATGCGATAGTCCAGAATGCCACCAGAGTCTCATAAGATGCTACCGGTGCATCAAGAGAGCGTGGAAGACACTGACAGTGAGGATGATGGAGTTCACTGAACTCAAGCTGAGAGTCACAAATGCTACAATCAGCAGCCTGCTACTAAAACAAACTGCGCTAGTTGAGGGGGCAACCATGAATGCCAGAAGTGTTGATTCCATGAGGTCCAGTGTCGTAATTGCGGAAGGACGGGACACATCACCCGGGTCTGCTGTTCGTCAAAGGTCAAGGGGTCACCTCACACATCACTGAGCAGACCAAAGTACACTCCTAAACCTACTGATTGTCATTCGACATACAAATGTCTCCATCACTATACGGTGGCAAGTATGCACCTGCAAACGAAGAACAAAATAAAAGTGACAGCTGTCCTTGACAATGTGCCCTGCGAGATGGAGATTGATTCAGGATTGGCACTCACCATCATCTCAATGCAGACACTACGCTGGCTGTTTCCCAGATGGAACAGATGACGACTCGAGCCTTGTGACTTCCACTTACACAATTTCCAGAGACAGCGCACCCCAGTTACAGGAATCAGCAAATGCATGGTGCACTACAAAAGGTTCTATGCCTCCCTGAGGGCTATAGTGGTTGAGGGACACCATGCTAGTCTCTTGGGACTTGATTGGTTCAATGTGCTAGGCATCCACGTAGTGGGAGTGCAACAAGTCTCCCATGACAGCTTGGACTCTGTGTGTAAAGACTTTACTGCAGTATTTGAAGGTTCCCTGGGTTGCTACACAGGACCCCTGATTTTGTTTGACCTCGACCCCACAGTAACACCTATTTGTCTGAAACCTCGCTGGGTGCCCTTCACCTTAAAACTGCGTATCGATGATGAGCTAGACCGCCTCATCGCACAGGGAGTGCTGGAGCCAGTATTGCATGCGAGGTGGGAGACCCCTATCATCATGCCCATCAAAGCCAATAGGTCAGTGTGAATCTGTGCAGATTACAAATGCACAATAAACAAGGCTCTGCAGTAGCACGTGTATCCAGTACTAGTCATCAGCCACCTCTTAGCATCGATGGCCGGGGGCAAGATCTTCACCAACTTTGACCTAGCACAGGCATACTAACAATTGCCTGTTGCTCCAACCACGGCAGAGGCCCAAATGATTGTCACACACCACGGGGCATTCAAAGTTAACCACCTCCAGTTCAGGGTGAGTGTAGCCCCAGGACTTTTCCAAGGCCTTATGAAAGGTCTTCTTCAGGACATTCCCAGCATCGTCCATATTTTGATGACATCTTAATAGCTGGCATGTCCACCAAGGAACTGTCTGCATGCCTTTGATAGGTCCTCCACTGATTCCAGGACATGGGCCTTAAGGTGAAGCATGAGAAGTGCCAGTTTGGAGTTCCGCAAGTCAAGTGTTTGGGGTTTGTCATTGACACTTACGATGAAGAGCAAGGTCAAGGCAATCCACAGCGCACTGACCCCTACTTCAAAGAAAGAACTCCAATCATTCCTCAACCTTCTCAACTTCTATCACTCATTCCTGCTGCATAAAGCATCCGTAGCAGAACCATTGCATCGCCTGTTGGAAAAGAAGTCACAGTGGAGCTGGGGGCCAAGTCATGCCTGAGCATTTGCCACTGTTGAGGACTTACTATCATCCAACTCAGTCCTCATGAATTTTGACGAACGGCTACCACTTTTCATGGCTGCTGATGCCTCACCCTACAGAATTGGCATGGTCCTGAGTCACCGTTTGCCAGATGATCGAGAGGCCCCTATCGCTTATTTCTCCAGAACCTTGCTGTCTGCTGAGAGGAACTATGCCCAAATTGACAAGGAAGCACTCACCCTTGTTGCTGGTGTAAAGAAATTCCATGATTTCATGTATGGTCGACAATTCCAGATTGTAACTGACCACAAGCCACTGTTGGGATTATTCGCCCCAGACTGCCAGACTCCTCAGGTTATGTCTCCCAGAATGCTTTGTTATTTATTTATTTTATATTTATTTATTTTGGGATTTATACCCCACCCTATCCGGTAGCTCAGGGCGGCTAACAAGCGGCCAAGCCGAGTTTCAGATCTAAAAACAATAACAATATTACATACAATAAAAATTCAAAAATTCAATACAGTAGTAAAATTCATATAAATCCAAGATGCACGATACACGGTATCCCACATATGGCGGTGGATTTCTTGATTGCATGGGCACCAGGAGTAGTATATCCCAGCTCACGGGCGGCATCCATCTTTCCAGATAATGGGACAGATGGATGAAAGGCTCTCAATGATGGCATGATAGCGGTGGCGGCTCCTCAAAGGCCTGGCGGAAGAGCTCTGTCTTGCAGGCCCTGCGGAACTGCACTAGGTACCGCAGGGCCCGGATCTCTTCTGGGAGCTCATTGTTGGTCTATATTCCTGTTTGCCTCCACCTACAAACTGTCGCACTGGCTGGGGCAGGCCATCAGCCACACTGACTCACTCAGCTGCCTGCCTATCTGGGCCCCAACACTAGATCCCTGTCCTGCCTGCGAAGTAATGGCTCTCGAGGAGCTACCACAGCCTCCACAACATGCGTCTGATGTTGCCACGCAGTCCACCAATGACCCCACCATTTCCTGGATCCTGAACTGGGTGTGGAGGGGGTAGCCAGCTGGCAGTCAGACTACTGAGTTCCTGGCATACAAGTCACGGCAACACAAACTGTCCACAATGGTTGCCTCCTCTGGGGGAACTGTGTGGTAATTCCCCCCAAACTTTGCCACCGGGTGTTAGAGGCTTTACATGTGGGATACCCCGGAGTGGTGCATATGAAGGCATTAGCCTGCAGCTACATCTGGTAGCTGCACCTGGACCAAGAGATTGAAGGATGGGTCCGTACCTGCCAGACCTGCCAAGAATCATGACTGGAACCACCTCAGGCACCACTGCAATGCTGGGAGACCACTTGAGTGTTCTGGTCCCACCTGCATATTGACTTTGCTGGCCCTTTCCAAAGGCAAACCTTTCTGATTGTCGTGGACTTGTTTTCCAAGTGGCTAGAAGTAGTCTCAGTGTCTGTAATGACATCGACATCGGTCATTAGGGCATTACACCGTATCATTAGCACACATGGACTGCCCAAGACTATTGTGTCTGATGATGGGACACAATTCACATCGGCTGAATTCCAGAGGTTCACGGGTGCCAACGCAATCCGGCATGTCATGGCCACCCCATTCCATACATCCACAAATGGACAGGCTGAAAGAATGGTCTGCACTATGAAGGACGCGCTGCAGAAACTAGTCTACGGTGACTGGAGCCATAGACTAGCCAAATTCTTGTTGCAGCAGCACATAATGCTGCACACAACTACTGGGCAGAGCCCAGTGGAACTTCAGATGAACCACCTTTCAACTACAGTGCTAGACTGCCTTCACCCGGACCTCACACCTGACTGACCACCGCAGCAAGAGGCTCCCAAACCCCTCCTTTCCTTCCAGCTGGGCAATCTCATCTACGCCCAGAACTACAGTGATGGGCCAGTGTGGGTTTCAGCCACAGTAACCATCAGCACTGGGCCAGTTTCCTATGTGGTGTCCACAGCCAAGGAGAGAAGCCTGCTCTGGCACCTTGACCAGGGTCCAGGAAGTGGAGCCAGCAGATCCAGATGGCCAGGGGGAAGAGTTTATGCATTGCAATGTCCCTCAGCCTACAAATTGCAATGCTCCCCAGCCAACTACTGGGTCAGAGGCAGTAATGGCTCCCTCACCCAACATAGAGCGTGAGAACTCTCTAGTGTGGGTGCTGCCTTTCAAGCCGAGAGTCCCGGCACAACAGGTCCTGACTGTACTATGGACTGTCAGCCATGCAGTTCCAGCAGAGATCCTACACTATCTGCCAGGGTACGAGTAAAAACTTGCCCCCCAATGAGTAAGAACTCACCCCCATCATTTGCAAGATTATGTGTGCTAACTTGTGGGGGAGGAGTGTTATGTATTCAGTTTACTGTGTTATTAGGTGTGATCTTAGGTCACAGCTCCATAGAAGCCCAGCATTCTAAAATACGCAACTGGATTGGTCAGTGCTGCAAACAGATCAATCTGGAGAGACCTTGACTTTTGGTGGGAACAGTTCTCATTGGTCCCAAGCACTGTTTTATGATTGGAAGTTATTGTTTCAGGAGGTGTGGTTTTCCTAGCTCAAAATATATATAGTTGGCTTGTTCTGTGTGCTGTTTGTTGTGTTCTGAGCTGAATAAAGAAATCACTTGTTTGGACACACCTCGATCTCAGTACATAATACTATCTCACTGCTCCACATTCAGTTGATCTTAGCATGTTTCTTTTATCCTGACAGACTTATGTAATTGGAACGAGGGAGAAAATTTGATTCAATCAAGTGGAAGCAGCATTAGCTATCCTTACCCATGAATTCTTTTAAATAAAAAATAGCTCATCTTTCACTTTACCCATAAACAGCTAGACATATTGCATTTGCCATGCCTCCTTTTAAATAAAGATGCCCAGGTGAACACAAATGTCGAATCAGCAGTTCTCTCCTAGCTTTCTGTGTGTACATCAATCAAGACAGCATGGAATCTTAAACCTTTGCTTCTGTCCTCCCCCAGTTATCAGGGAGGACAGGCCACCTAACACCAAGTGGGGCAAAACCCAGGTCTAACTCACCAATCTTTGCAGCAGTGTCTGCTGGAATGTGTCCCCTTTGGGTACAGTGGGTCAGGAAGACAACCTTAGGATCTACTTAGGGTTGCCAACCTCCGGGTGGGGTCTGGGGATCTCCCGCTCTTATAACTGATCTCCAGCTGACAGAGATCAGCTCCTCTGGAGAAAATGGCTGCTTTGAAAGGTGGACTCTATGGCATTGTGCCATATTGAGGCCCCTCCCTGCCCCAACCCCACTGTCTTCTGGATCAACCCTGAAAGTCTCCAGGTATTTTCTAATCCAGACCTGGCAACCCACCTCAAGTGAACTGCCTAATACAGGAAAGGGCAAGTCATAGCCTCTGATTCTATCCTTCCCAATCTGTTCTGCCTGTCTGCCAACCAACTTTGCACCTGCTCAGCAGACACAGACCAGAAAACAAAATGGCTCATGTAAACACAGGACTTGTGCTTACGCAAACCCAGAAAGCCCACTTGAAGCCACTGAAATAGTGAAATGATTGATAAAAAGTAAAAATACTAGCCATAGAAATGTCAAATGGCACAATGGGGATTAATGAGGAGACTGTCTTGGATAACTTCCCTATTAGGCACGTATCTGTGGTCACTCTCCATTCAATTTCCCTCCCAGCTCCTGCTGCCAGGAAAAATGCAACCCGACTGCAAGGCACCAGAATAAATGCCTTCCCCAAAACACTTTTTAAATAAATGTGTCTTATTTATGAATAACTGTAGTTCAATATGGCTCTTGTTTAGTAAACTTCCAACTATGTTTCCCTAAGAACTGTCTCTTTCTGGATTTTGTTCACAAATGTAATGGAATAAAAGCCATAAAATAGTCCCAGTATGGAAGAGAATATCCTTCCTGACAGAAGATAACCTGACAGAAGATAATGGTACATATGTACATAAAGTGTTGTCAATTCACAACCAACTTACAGTGACCTTAGCAGGGGGCTTTCAAGGCAAGTGAGAAGCTGAGCTGGTTTGCCATTGCCTTTCTCTATAGAGTCTTCCTTGGTGTTCTATCACCCAAGTACTGATTCTGCTTCGTTTCAGAGGTCTGATGAAATCACACGCTTTTTTTTTTTCTTTCAAGTTGCAGCCAACTTATGGCGACCCTGTAGGGCTTTCAAGGCAAGAGACATTCAGAGGTGGTTTGCCATTGCCTGCCTCTGTATAGTGACCCTGGAATTCCTTGGTGCTCTCCCATACAAATACTAAGGCAGGGCTAACCCTGCTTAGCTTCTGAGATCTGATGAGACAGAGCTATCCTGGGCTATCCAGGTCATAAATTGTAAACAAGACAGAGTTAATATTGCAAGACACATATTGAACCAATGTCCAAGGTGCATATTTTTCAAAAGGTGTTTTTAGTGATGACAGAGAATTGCTGTGTGAGAGACTTAAATGAATCTCTGCTTGATTTGAGTTCTGAAATGTGCATATTAAAAATAATTACTACTCAGACTTCTATTCTGGTTATTTTGCAAAGTAGAAAGATTTTTAATAGCAAATCTCCTATTGACCTAGGGTTTCTGACTTTTTGCCATCTACTAAATAATATCAGAGGTTACATAGAGAATTTCTAATTTCCATTACTTGATGTATTTACATTGGTCATGTCAGATCTTTTAACACATTTGAAAGACTGACATAATTCATATAAGTCAGCATAGATAACACTTGCTATTTAATGGTTGCATCAAAAATACTCTTCATTTTGGAGGTCTTTTCAAATTGGCTTTAATATTCAAATTAGAATGAAGCACATTGTCACCAGGGCTTTCTTTGTAGAAAAAGCCCAGCAGGAACTCATTAGCACAATAGGCCACACCCAACAACAGAAACTCATTAGCATATTAGGCCACACCCCTGACCACACAGCTCATTAGCATATTAGGCCACACCCCCATGTTCCCAGAGGTGTGGTCATCCAGCCACACCCACCTTTTCCTTCTTATTCTGTTCACCTTGTTTGTTGTCAGGGATTTTTTTGTAGCAGGAACTCCTTTGCATGTTAGGCCACACACCCCTAATGTAGCCAATCCTAATCAGTTTCTGCTGTTGGGTGTGGCCTATTATGCTAATGAGTTCTTGCTGGGTGTGGCCAACTTGGGAGCCAGCCGGAACTCCATTCCTGTGCATTCCTGCTCAAAAATAGCCCTGATTGTCACTATACCTAATTCTCAACATGTCCAAACCTATGGATACTTAAATCAAGTGACTGGAGCCATGAAGAGATAAGACAGATCTTTCTGCAAACTTAAAAAATGCCCCATTTATGCAGAAAAACCTGAAATCTTAAAACAAACAAACATGGGAGGGGGGGCTAACTCTCCTCAAATAATAGTAGAAGCACCTGTTAGAAATGAATGCCCTCAATGGCTGTTAGGCAGCAATAACAATACTGCCGACCTTGAAGCCTTCGAGTCTTGGTTTCTGCCAATAAAAGACAGGGGGAGGGCCAAGGCCCATTCCAGAGTGGTTTTGGCCTTGGTAGAGGAGGGAAGGAAGGAAGCTGAAAATGGTGGGCAGATAAAGATAGATTGGCTGGTGAGTGGGAAGGAGACAAAAAAGAAGGAAAAGGGGAGATGCTATAGTGTCTTTTGGGGAAGGGAAAGAGGAATTAATGGGAGAGGGAAAAATCAGATGCCCCCACAATTCCTTGCAGATTCCCCACTTGCCAATATACTTAATAGTCAACAAGACTCCATCTGCATGGAGACAGAAAACAGGTAATTCTGTAAACTTAGGGGACTCTCTAGTTTTGCACAAACATCTGAAAACTTCCAAAAAATGAAGGGAGTTAATTCCCCCCCCCAAAAAAAAGAGAAATTTTCTTGGTATATGGACAGATACTGCTCCTACATTACCTAGCATCATCTACTGTCCTCATTAACTGTGGGAGATGTTGAAGGAGGGAGAGTTGCTGCTAAAGCAAGGGCTATTAGCTGCCCACTGCTGCTCCTTGCAAAGTGGCCAGAAGGAAAAGAGATATGTGGCCACAGCAGTGGGTGGAAGGAAGCCAGGCAGAGCAGTGGGGAGGCAGGAAGATAGATGGGCTTCTGAGACATGAAGGTGCCTTATACTGCATCAAACAATCAGTCTGTTCAGCTCAGTATTGTCTACTCATATTGGCAGCAGCTGTCGAAGGTCTCAGGCTAAGGTCTTTCTCACTTGGTACCTGATCTTTTTAACAGGAGATGCTATGGATTGAACCCGAGACCAAACTGTCAAACTGATACTGTAACACTGAGCCACAGCCCCTCCCCTGATAAGACAAGCTATGCCTGGCCAACCACCACCTGGGATTGCTAAGAAAGAGTTGGTACAACGTTTGGGGCTGTGATTGTACTGCAGCTTTGAGAACTGCAGTATGAAAGCTGCGCATCATGTGAGTTTGGCTGGCCCTCCACCAGCTGCCCTGCTAGGGGCAGCATAAAGCTCCTTTCTGTGCACTGCCAGCCTGTCCCTGGAAGGTGGGGTCCTCTGCCCCCTTCTGTGCCCATTTGCCAGAACAGGAGGCAGCAGCAGCAAGTCCAGTGAGCGACTTTAAGGATGCCAGCTCCCAAGTGGGGGCTTTCATTTCATGCTTTCATGGGCTTCTGCCCACCACCAGCCAGCTGGTCAGCAGGGGAAGCCTCACCCTAAACCCTGCACCCAACAGCAAGCACCGGTGGCCACCCCTCCCCCTCCTCGTCTGTGAGATTTAAAAAACCCTTCAACTGATCGGTGGGAGCATGTGGTCCACTGATCAGCTGGAAGGCCCTTTAAATCTTTCAGGAGGGGAGGGAGAGGGCAGCTGCCAGCTGCATGCCTGAACTCCAAGCAGTGAATTCGCTGCTGCTGCTTGGAGAACAGGCGTGCAGGGCGCTGGCCCTCAACATGACAATGTCACTTCTATGTGACATCATTGTGTTGGGGATATACCCCCCCCCTCCAGAAATGCTTCCCAAAGTCCCCCACCAGGGACTAGAAAGGACTTGGCAACTCTACTATGACTTCCAAACTGACAAGGGAGTGTCCAGCTAAGTATCTGGATGGTGATGTGGCCACAGAATCTGCCCAAGTGCCAGGAGCAGGGTGCAACTGGCTCCAGCCCCAATGGATGCTCTACCAAGGGCTTCTGCAACTGTGGCTAGGCCTGAGGAAGGGGCTAATAAGAGGTAGCCATGCACCCAGAGGTCTGCTCACACTGCTCAATTCCCCAGGAGGTCTCCTGATAGGTGCCCCATAACATAAATCCATGGGAAGAGAATGGATTTGTGGCAGCACTACCTGTGTTTAGGCTGCCTGGCAGATGACTGACCTGGTGGACAGATTAGATTGAAATGATGGCATACCCACTGCAAATCTCATCGATCCCTGATTGTCAAGTTCATAAATGTAAATCTTTAACAGACTGGAAAGATTTTAAAGACTATTTAGAGCTTAACTGGGATGTGAAAAATAGATTACTTTGTTTTGATAGTTACTAATAACAGAAGTGTTGTAACAAGAGAGACTGTATATGAAAAGTTACCTATTTAAGATCTGAATATTAAGAATGATTTGAATGTATGAGAATATTGGGTGGAAATGTTGACGGGGGTGGAGCATCGTGGGAAGCCAGGGGGAGGGGAGATAAAAATTTGAAAAGGATATGATAAGAATTGTAAACAAAATATGGAATATGTTATTATATATCCGGTAAATAAATTTTCTTTTTTTAAAAAAGTTCATAAATGTAAATCTATTCGCACTGTAAAAATGTCTTCAGTTACACTTATGCAATGATGTATCCGAAATTAGCTTCTGCTTGTCAGGAAGAAATCTGGAGGAATGGCCACCACCATTGCTGGATATAAAAATTCATGCGCATCCGTCATTGTGTAGCTGTCACTGATGAGCCCAGACTGATTGTGGATTTGTGGATAGCTTTCAGAAGCCATTGTATGATGTTCAGACATCAAAAATGTCGACAAGATTTTCTTGGAGCTATTAAGAAGTATATGAAGCTTCATTCATTTAAATCCACACCTTCAATAAACTGCAAAATATGGTTTGTTGGATCATATATCTATTTCCCTTGATCATTGTCTTCTGCCAGTGGGTGAAGACTTTTCTCTTTCATCTGGTGTTTGTTTTTAATTGTTTGTTTTTGTTTATATATACTATTTGAAAAGGTTTGTGGCCTTAATTGGATGGATAGGCAGCATACAAATGTTTTTCAATAAATAATAAAATATCAAAAAGATTCACTTTACCTAATACACTTCTCCATGGGGTGGGGGGGAATCTTCAGTGCCCTTTTCATTTGTATATGTAAACCAGGTAATAAAACTCTGTTGTTATGACCAAAACTGAAATTAAACTTTGAAAACAGTTTTACAACTGCAGCTTCTCAGTGACAAATCCTGTGTTAGACCTTTATTTCTAGGGCAATTATGGTTAATACTTCGATATCTATCAGGCACCAAAGCATATGTTGAAAGTAAAACAAGCACAAATTGAAATAAAAGGAAGGTCACATTGTTAGTGCTGCTGATTTTTAAAATGTATTTGTTAGACTTAAATTAAAATAATTGGATGTGTTAAAATAATCAGATGTGTCACTTTTTAAAAAAATACAACAGATAATAATTATTTTTTTACCTGTAGTAAGGTTATGATATTACCTCTTATGTCAGCTCTTGGTTCTGTGTTGCTTTAAAATGATGTTCAGTATTGAAGATAAGAGAAATATAGGCTTATAGTATGATAGTGTGAGTATGTGTACTATTAAAGGTCACAAATTTTCTTCTGTGGTAGAAGTAAAATTAGAAGTATAATTAGGGCTCTTAAACTTAAATTGAGTAAGTAGGTTTCTGGGTCATAGAGAAATGTTACCCTTTTGCAGTGTACCAGAGTGCTGACTTTTCATCTGCCAAGAAAGAGTCTTTTAGTACTGAAATCTTTTGTTCACGGGAAATCCATGGCTTTGTGTGGCATAATCACATCTGTTTTCCAAAATACCAACCCTGTAGAATCCATCACTGATGTTGCAGTGTGAATGTATACAAGACCATAAGTTTTGGCTTACTTATCTCATTTCTTGCATCCAGAACTCTCTTTAGGGTCTCTTCCTTCCTAATACTTAAATGAAAGCATCTGGTCTTGCATCTACACCATTTATTGCTCCCCTAGCCAGAATAAAGAGACAGACACTGATGTTGGGTTAACTAAATGGGCCACTTTATTAACTTTTGACAATAAATAAAACAACAGCAAGGGCTAAATGCTGTACAGAATGGTCAAGGCCATGGGTCTGAAGACCTATCCCTCACCATTTGAAACAGGGCAAGCCGCCGGCCCCAAGTAGGAGCCAACAGGCTATGGTTTTTGCCCAGCTAGCGTGGCTATTGGTTAACCTCCCAGGAACACCAACCCCTGAGTCGCAAGGCTCAAAGGGAGGATCAATCCCAGGAGGTCCCATAGGCAATCTGCTTTCCCCACCCAGGGCTGCAAGGTCCCCAGACCGTAGTTACCAGACCCCTAGCACCTAAAAGGCGATGCCAGCCAGTGCTCACCATACCATAACCAGAATCTGAATAAAACCCCATCAACACAAAAGCCAAGCCTCTGCTTAGGCCCTTGCACCCATCGGGAGGCCCATGGCCTCCTGCAACCCCTGCCACAAATCTTCCCAGAAAATGTCCAACCCAACCACTGACAAATGAACATCATCACTCCTATGAGTGAGAGCCAGTTTGGTGTAGTGGTTAAGTGCACGGACTCTAATCTGGGAGAACCTGGTTTGATTCCCCACTCCTCCACTTGCACCTGGCTGGATGAACTTGGGCAAGCCGTAGTTCTGATAAGAGCTGTTCTTGAAAAAGAGCAGTTTCTGTCAAGAGCTCTCTCAGCCCCACCTACCTCACAGGGTGTCTGTTGTGGGGAGGGGAAGGGAAGGGAGTTTGTAAGCCACTCTGAGACACCTTTGGGTAGTGAAGGGTGGTGTATAAATCCAATCTCTTCTTCTTCTTCTTCTTCTTCTTCTTCTTTATAGGCTGGAACAGCCAGCACTCAGGGGTCTTTTCGGGGGGGGAGCGCACCAGAGCGCAGCTCCGGGAGCTCAGGAGCCAAGCCCCGCCCCCAGCCGGCGTCCGGGAGAGTCTTTCAGGAAGCCGAATGTCAATTTCAGCTCCATTATATCCTATGGGCCATTGAAGTCAATGGTGAAAACATAGGGTATATTCTAGGGGATGGAGGAGGGGGTTTGAGGAGAGGCTCGAAACTCACAGGATAGCTGATGGAGCCTCTCCCCAAGATACCCACCAAGTTTCAAGAACATTGGACCAGGGGGTCCAAGTCTATGGGCCCCTAAACAGGTTGCCCCTATTCCCTCCATTGTTCTCTATTGTGGGAAAAAAATAACTTTTTTCCCACCATAGAGAACAATGGAGGAAATGGGGCAACCTGTTTGGGGGCCCATAGAATTGGACCCCTGGTCCAATGTTCTTGAAACTTGGTGGGTATCTTGGGGAGAGGCTCCATCAGCTATCCTGTGATCTTGGAGCCTCTCCCTCAAACCCTCCCCTCCAGCCCCAGAATATACCCTATGTTTTCACCATTGACTTCAATGGCCCATAGGGTATAATGGGGCTGAATTGCCACTGAATTTCTTTCATTCCCTTCTTTCCTTCTTTCTTTTTCCTCTTTCCCTCATTCTTCTCTTCTCTTCTCTTCTCTTCTCTTCTCTTCTCTCTCTCTTCTCTTCTCTTCTCTTCTCTTCTCTTCTCTTCTCTTCTCTCTCTCTCTCTCTCTCTCTCTCCTCTCCTCTCCTCTCCTCTCCTCTCTCCTCTCCTCTCCTCTCCTCTCCTCTCCTCTCCTCTCCTCTCCTCTCCTCTCCTCTCCTCTTCTCTCCTCTCTCTCTCTCTCTCTCTCTCTCTCTCTCTCTCTCTCTCTCTTTCTTTCTTTCTCTCTTTCTTTCTTTCTTTCTTTCTTTCTTTCTTTCTTTCTTTCTTTCTTTCTTTCTTTCTTTCTTTCTTTCTTTCTTTCTTTCTTTCTTTCTTTCTTTCTTTCTTTCTTTCCCACCTTCTTCTCTTCTCTTTTTTCCTCCTTTCCCTGTTTCCCTCCTTCTTCCCTCTCTTTCTTTCCCTCTTTCCTTCCTTCTTTCCTTCTCTCTACTCTCTCTCTTTCCTTCCCTCTTTCCTCCTTCTGTGGCCCAACACACATGAGAAGGAGTTTAAACTTTAAACCCCTTCTCTCTTAGCTCCCCCACCCAGACCAGCTGGGGAAGGGAAGGGGAGGCTTTTGAAGATGCTTCCCCCCCTTTTGCTTCCCCTTCTGACATCACTTCCGGTGATGTCAGGGGCCGTGGCATATGCTAATAGCTCCTGCAGCTGTTCTTCTACGAAAAGACCCCTGCCAGCACTGATACTCGGATGAGGTAAGAAATGGCCCAAACCACCTTCAAGAAACTGCTGCAGCTCTCAGTTAACCTTACGGCAAGCCCTATCAATGGCCAAGGAGTTCTGAGCCCCACGCCATACCAAATGTGGCACTATGGCAGACCATATGATCATAGTCCCCGGCCAGCACTGTGCAATAATGCAAAAATCAGCTTGCATCTGCAAAATCAGGGCCTTACCCTTGATGAGGCGCAAGTCATTACTTCACAGATGAAGGATTAATACTTGAGGGGGTGGTCCCACCTGCACCTCAAACAACAAATGCAACAGGTCAGGCCACTGTAAACAACTACGCCTCAACCACTCAGTCGTGGCCCATTGGCTGAGACCGAGCTGTGACCCCATGGGCATTCATCTCACCTTGTATGCTGCCCAGAAAATAAAAATGTGTCTGCAGATGAGGACTTGCTTCCTCTCACATCATCTGAAATGGAAAAAAAAAACCCCAGAACAGTGAGCAATGGAACAAAAAGCTCAACTCCTAACAGGAAATCACGGCCCAGCTATGGGGTGAACATATGACCTATAGGCTGCAGAACGCCATCTGCCCAAATGATGGTTGGCATGATCAGGGTAACTCATGGCTGCAGCTGTAGAGGCAGCACCAATGCGAAAAGAATGGGCACAAAAACACACCCTGGCCAACCCCAGCTTCCCTAAGGCGTTGGCCATAACAGACCAAAACTGATGTTTTGTTAAGAGACGTAAATCCTGATGGCAAAACAATAATCCCTCATCCATTCCCCTGATCGCCAGTTAGGCAGCCAGGGCTGAAATGGGGCATAGCTCCCTCTCCGAGCATGGACCAAGCCTAACTATGGACCCCTTTTTCCACTGGTCTGTCTTGGAGCTGTGCAGTGCAATATGTGCCTCATTTCCCGATAAGCGAGCATCCTGAAATGCTAGTGCCCAACCAGAGTCATCCAACTTCGATTGGGCAACCAGCTCGCAGATCTGGAGAGCCCCAAAAAAGGCAACAAGAGCCGCCACATGAAATAGGGTGGCTTCATATGGGGATGCACAAATTTCCCCCCAACTGGCTTGCAAGCCACACAAAATGGAAGGGAAAATGGGCTGGCACAGGTCAGCCCTCACTCCAGATTCATGCACCCTCTAACATTCTTCTGACCCTGAAATCCCCAGTGACATCCTGCAGCCCCTGAGCCTTTCCTTTATAAGCGATAGCAGACAGAATCCCTTTAATGGAACAGATGGCAGAGCCTTTACCTTTTAAAAACACAAAAATGTAACAAGTGTTCATCCGGAACTGGCCATAGGCTGGGATACCCTACCTTGTCTCTAAACTCTGCCAACTGGCAGACCACACGGCCATACACCAGCTTTGTGCTTGGGGCAATGGCTAGTCCCATTGCCCTGCGTACCTCTGCCTTCCAACCAGCCAAAGATCGGGTGGCATTGGTACAGGCTGCAAGTCTGCTCCCAGGGCAAACTGACGGAACCTCTCCATCTGTTCATGAGAGAGAGCATCAGCCACCCCATTGTCAATTCCTGGTATGTGTTTGGCAAGGAACAGAATATTGAGCCAAAGGCAGCAAAGGGTGAAGGCTTGAACCAAGGACATGACCCTGGGATGATCTGGACATGAGCAAGTTAATGACATGGACAACAGCCAAGTTCTCCAGAGAGCACTGCGATCAGGGTCCCAACATCGACTCACCCTTCCCAGACCAAAGGATGCCAGGTTAGCTTCAACCAGAGCAAGGGCTTTCTCGGTGGTGGCTCCTCTCTGGTGGAATGAACTCCCAGAGGAGATCAGGACCCTATAGGACCTTATGCAGTTCTGCAGGGCCTGCAAGATGGAGCTGTTCCACCAGGCATTCAATTAGGAGCCGCCCTGAGGGGAATGCCCTGTTCCCTGAAATTCTGGGGCAGCCTGAGCCACCCTCACAATATTAGATCGAGATCGACCACCAGGATGGCACGGACATCTGAGCGCCATCCCAAATGCAATGTTACACTATTATCTGTTTAATAACTCTACTTTTATTGTTAGCACCTTTTAATATTGTATTGTTATATGGTTTTATGATCGTTATACTATTTATTGTTGTTTTATTCTGTTGTAAGCCATCCTCAGCTGGCCATGGCTGGAAGAATGGGGTATAAATGTAATAAATAAATAAATAAAAGTTGTCACACCAAAAGTGGACAGTGTGGTTGGCCAAGTCCTCCCCCCACAGTCTGACCGCTACCAGGATGGGGGGAAAATCCAAAAAGGTGAGGTCCCTGGTGAAACCAGCCTCAACCCACTCAGCAGGCCAACCTTCAGCACACCAATGACCCCGAAAAAAGACTCCAAAACCTGAGGACCCTGCTGCATCTGAATGAATCTGCTCAGCCTCTAACCTCAAATCCTCCCTCCAAAAAGATATTCTATTATAAGACTCTAAGAACTCAAGCTACATTGTTAATCAGCCCTAATTGCTGCTGCAACTCATGTCCTGTGATGAGGGAGCCAAAGTCCACCCATCATATCACACAATCAGTGCAGAAAAGCCCTGCCTGGGGCCACCACCTTGCAGGCAAATTTCAGGTGACCCACAAACTGCTGAAACTCAAGCAAGGTGGCTTTTTTTTGCCCATAAACTTGGAAACTCTCCTATGCAATCCTACTAACTTGCTAACGGGAAGTCGGAAAGCCTGTGCCACAGTATCTAATTCCACCCCTAAAAAAGTCAAAACCTGGGCGCAGCCCTCAGTTTTTTCATTGGCTAAAGGCACACCTTAGCTGCACAGCCAGGTCCAATAAGGCCTTCAACAAGAGGGCACACTGACCAGAGCCATGGGGGCCAACAAACAAAAACTGTCCAAGTAGTGAACCACTGAGGGCAACCTAGTGTGGGAGCAAAGTACCCACTCAAGGAACAAAATGAAGCACTCAAATGCAGCGCAAGACACCGAACAGCCCATATAAACTGATCTTGAAAGGCAAAACCTAGCAACTCAAAGGCATCTGGATGCTCCAGGAGGAGGCAAAAAGCCGACTTGTCGCATTTTGCCATCTCCACACCTAGGCCACAGTGGCACACTATGCACACCGCCTGGTCAAAGGAAGTGCATTGGACTGAGCATAAAGTGGATGGAATCATTAACTGACTCACCCCTGGGGTAAGAAAGATGGTGGATAAGGTGATATTCACCCGGAGCTTTCTTGGGCACAATACCCAATGGGGAGACATGCAGGTTGGGCACCGGCAGCACTGAGAAAGGACCCAAAACTCTACCTTAAGCCTTCTCTTTCTCAATCTTTGCCTTAACTATGCATTCCATGCCTCTGATAGAAACTAAATTGCATGCCATAAAGGGGGACCTGGCACCCTGAAAAGAGATACAGAAACCAAACCTAAAACCATCCAGGAGATAATGCAGCATCATCCCTCTTTGGGTAATCAAGCACTCTCAGCTTTATGGGACTGGGGCACTTTACCAGCAGCTTGCCCACTTTCCCCTGTCTCTGGCTTCCTTCTGCCTCTGTGGGGCTTTGCACAGAAACACTTGGAGAAATGGTGGGGTCCACCACACAGTGGCCACTCATGCCAATACTGGCATGACTTTCTATTACAAACCCCCTGTGACCCAAATTCCCAACAGAGCTGGCAGGGTTGAACTGCTTGCCCTGCTGAAGTGCGGAAAGTAGTTGCCACAGAGAGGCACGAACAAGATGGCCACTGTGAGACCTGTCCCCCAGATTGGACTGGGCTGGTGCCATAACCTGGTGCTAAAGATGAGGGCACACCTGATCCCACCACAATGCTGGGTTCATGGCCACCCTCATTCAAAATTCTTCATCATACTGCAACCAGGCAGGGCCTGTAAACCCAGTGTAATCTTTGTAAATGATATCAAAATACTGAAATAAGGCAGATGCCCACCAGGGTTGAGCCCTGGAAAGCACCCCAGCATACACAAGGAAACCAGCCACCCAGTTGGTCCAGGTCCTATCCACCTTAATCTTTCTAAACTTCTCCTTGTCCTTACCATTCATATCATTCTTGTCCTTCTTCTCCAGCTCATAATAGAGAAGGGTAAAGACATCAATGTATTCGCCTCTACAGATTTTCTCCTATGTCGCTGGCAACAGGTGATCCCCCAGTGGGACTGCCCAATTCCGAAAGGGCAGAGCTGAATTGGGCACAGATGCATATGGTGCAGCAGTGGGTGGGGTCTAACTCCACCCAGCCCAAAGCATGGGAGGGGGCAGTGGGGCCAGAGTTCCTCTGTCTCCCTGAGACGCATTGTGTGCATATGGCATCCCCCACTGTGGACTCATACCCACACCTGCAGCAGCCTCAGGGTATCCTGGAATGGGCTGACTGTTCCCAGGTCACCATGGCCATGTTGCTCCGTGTTGAGGTGGAGTGGTAGACTTACTAGCAGGATCGAGAGGACTGCAGAAGAGGGCACAAGCTCAGCAGAAGACAGTTATGCTTTTTAATGACCTCTCCTCCTTGCAGAGAGGCAAAGGTGGCCCCCAGGTCACATGGCCACAAGGACCAGTGGCCAGAGGAGCCAAAATGTCTCTAATTAAATTGTGTAAGATTCTGTTTCTTAAGATGGCTAATTTGGGGATCTCATTTGGAACAGTGTGGAGTTAGTATGTCTGTTCACTTCCCCAAATAGTACAGAGATGACACAATGGATTTTCTGCAGGTCATATTGACTAGTGATTCTTGGAGATATGCAGGGCTATTTTGGGGCAGGAATGCACAGGAATGGAGTTCCTGCTGGCTCCCAAGTTGGCCATGCCCAGCAGGAGCTCATTAGCATAATAGGCCACACCCAATAGCAGAAACTGATTAGGATTGGCTATAGTAGGGGTGTGTGGCCTAACATACAAAGGAGTTCCTGCTACAAAAAAAGCCCTGGTTTTGACAACAAACAAGGTGAACAGAATAAGAAGCAAAAGGTGGGTGTGGCTGGATGACCACACTTCTGGTAACATGGGGGTGTGGCCTAATATGCTAATGAGTTTCTGCTGTTGGGTGTGGTCTATTATGCTAATGAGTCCCTGCTGGGCTTTTTCTACCAAAAAAGCCCTGGAGATATGTGTTTCTAATGTTTGGCACAAGCCCCCTTAAGTTGTCTGGAGTTCATTGTTCTCAATGTTCTGTGGACATGATATTGCACTGGGCCTGTTGCTCCTTGTAAACACCATGGTCAAGATTCCATCTATGTGGAAGCATAGTTCATTATTCCTTATCATCTCTGTAATTCTCCTCCTCCTCCTCCCCCTCCCTCCCTCCATATGTGTGTGTGTGTGCGTGTCTGAGAAAGAGAGAGAGAGACTTAGCACTTAGTATTCATGGTAACTCTCCCATAGTAATTAAATAAATTTACATAGAAATAAGTCCTACTGAAATTAATGGCACTTCCCAGTAAGTATGCTTAGGTAGATCTCCCTGAGATTCTGAAATTAAAAGGGAGCAATAATAGTTTCACCTTCTTTCCAGTGCCTTGTAGAGATGCTAAATATTTGGCATAGCACCCATTTATCCATTTTATGAATAATATTTCAAATTACACATGACAGCTAGTATAGGTCCCCCCCTTTTAAACTGGAAATGTCTTGTGTTGCTGAATAAAAGTGAAAAATTGAAAGTAAATTTTTAAAAAAGATTTCTTTCTGTAACTGTTTTGCTTCCCACAAAATTGCAGTGCTGTGAACAATAAGCCCATTCCCCTGGAATGCACAGAGGAGGTATTTTTTCTCTATTTTTTTTTATTTCGGATAAGCTGCTGTCCACTGTACAGTTGTATGTGTTTCCTTTGCTGAAGGGCACAGGATAGCCAAAGTCCTATCAATAACTTTAACAGAATAACTAGAGTTAGCAGCTGTCATTCTGCAAACTTTTACTTTAGATATCTGTGATCCTAAGCAACCCTCAGGTTTTGAAAATTATGCTTTCATCATATTTAAATGCCATCAATCAAATAAGAAGAATAGCAACTTTGGCTGCAATCTAAAGAAACTGATCAGGTGCAGCTGTGGAAATTGCACACAGATGATGCTGGGTTGTTGTTTTTTCCCTCCACTTTTGGAGCAGTGCCTTCCACAACAGAAGACACAAGCCACTGTTCACCTTAAACAGTGGCTTATCTCTTCATCTGTAAGAAGTGCTGCAGGGAAAAAAATCAAAGAAAATGCCACCTTTGCATTATCTTCCTCACATTGCTCAATAGCTTCCTAAGATGTGCACCTGGGAAAAAAATCAGTATTTGTTGGATGAATATTTTGGGAATGGGTTACTTAGCAGTATCTTGGAGTATTTGGGTCCCCTCATACCATTTCAATTTTTTTGTTTGTTTGAATTCTGAACTTTCGGCCTCCATTATTCTTTATGAGGGAACAATTGTCAGGGTACAGAAGTGGCTGTTTTTCAACCACATGAAACTAAAATTGCAGATAATCTAGTCCTTCCGCTCCATTAAAGACTCCACAGGTTTCAAGTAAACTGGAGGTCGGGGCTGCCTGATGCCTTAGGCCTCCCCAGTCAGCCCCTACTCTTCTCCTACCTGGGGAAGTTGCTGAGTCATCTGAAGCCAGGGAAAAGGAGGAGACCTGACAATGTATATGGCTGCCATGAGGGGAGAGTCTCTGGTCATCTGGGCCCTGGTCAGTGCCAATGTGGGACTCCCAGAGGATGCTTTCCCCACCACCAGAAACACCTGCCCTGGCAGATCCCATAGGACCAAATGCTGGGTGACAGGAGAATGCAGTGACTGATGGGAAACAAAGGGAATCAGCCTGTCCCTCCCTGGAACAGGGGAGAGGTTGGAAGCGACTTCCAGCAAAGAGGGACATCCCAGGACTGAGCAGAGAGTGGCAGGGCATACAGTGTTGGGCTGGGGGTGGGGAAATCGGGAAAAGTCTCACCTGACTCATATTGGGCTGCTGGAGGCATAGCCATTAGAGAAAGTAAGGTGGCAGGGCCAGGGAGTAAAAGAGACCCATTGGGTCCCAGGAGTGAAGGGGATGCAGCAACGTCCCTTTAAATAGAAAGGCTTCTAGAAGGTTGAGAAGGAAGAAGGCTGGAGGTTTCTGTGCACAGGAAACCAACCAGCCAGGCTGAGAAAACACTGGAGTGCAGCTTAACCCCTTCTACACCCATTCTGAGGCCTGAGAAGTCTCCTAGTGTAGTGGCAGTGAGACAGTAAAGGAAAGGCAGGCTGGGCTAACCAAGGTAGCACCTGAAACTGGATCAAGGGGTCACATTCTATGGATTCCTGAGCAATGTGCCCTCACCCATCCTATTTGTCTCCATTGTTTCCTATGGGGGAAAAATGTCATGCTTTCTCCAGGGCAAAGAAGCCAATAGCTAATCATACAAGAGCAAATACTGACCAAAAAGGTCAAAATGCGAACAGAACCAAGAAGCCCACACAATCGATATCAAACCAGAGAATCCCAGCAGAACTAAGGCAGTGTGGCAAGCCCAGAAAAACTAAGGCCAAACCAGAGATTCAAAGTCAAATGAATTGAGGCAACATAGTCTGTTGCAAGGCCAACAGAACCAGTGTCACACCACAGAAGATAAGTGAAGATCAAGAATATCAGAGAATCCGACATATCAGTCTGGTAAACTAGTACCCCCCCAAAATAAAAATAGGCCGAAGTTTGCCTTCCATTGCTTCTAAATTATGTAGCAAACATCTAAAAAATAAATTTGGGATTGTGCCATTGAGAACAATTTAATTCATCCCCTGCAAACAGGGTTTTAAGAAGGCCATTCGTATTTAAGGACTTTAACAACAATGAAATTGAGGATGGCTTTTACTAGTCTAAGGTTCCAAGCTATTTCCTCAGCCATTTTCTAAATGTTCCTGCCCCATTACAATGCCGTGTGTGTGGTATAGGAGAAATAGATTATTTGATTCTTATGTTTTGAAATGCCCCCTCCATCATGGATCCCCAAACAAATGTATTGCTAATCGGATCTGCAAGCCTCGGATCCTTGCAGATGAGGAGGCTTATGCCTCTAATAGAGTTGCTTTGTTTACACTAGCTTCAAGAAGGATTAGATCAAATGGTATGAGATCTGAGTTATAATCTGTTGGCTATGTTCTAACTTGCTACTGATTTTATGCAGGTTCTGATCCCCCCTATGGTCAATACAATACAATCTACATCTCAGTACCAAAATAGCCTGACTGACCTGGCAAGACACCAGTTCACACACATGCATACTAATATCACTTCCTCAAGGAAGACCTCAGAAATTGAGGGGGGGGGGGTAGGACAACTGAGTTCTCTTCTGTATACAGTCTGCAGCCTATCCAACCAGTGATTCACAGGAGGATCTTCAGGAGCCACAGCTGCCCTTCATCAGTGGCACTCCCCTCCCACCTCTGTAAAGAAGAAACACAACACCATGCATGGGTTTCATATTAGGTGCTTCTGTAGGTTCAGCTTGTTTTAACTGAAATACTTGTTCCAATGATATTTCTGGGATTTTTCCCTTATGAAAACTGCAAGAACAACATTTTTGATACCATATTTATTTTCTGCACAGATTTGTGCTGAGATGCTGAGCCCTGCCAGCATTCCTCTGTGCTACACAGCAACTAGGGTTCAGTGAACTTTTTTAAAAAAAATTCCTTAGAACACAGATTGAAATATGGAATTGTGCATCAACATTATTGGAAGGAGGAGGAGGAGGAGATTGGATTTATACCCCACCCTTCACTCAGAGTCTCAGAGCAGCTTACAAACTCCTTTCCCTCCCCTTCCCCTCCTCCCCACAACAGACACCCTGTGAAGTAGGTGGAGCTGAGAAAGCTCTGACAGAACTGCTCTTCAAGAACAGCTATGACAGAACTATGACTTGCCCAGGGTCATCCAGCAGCTGCCCAAGGTCATCCAACAGCAACACTCTAGCACTTTGTGCATCAACATTGTGCATCAACACTCTAGCACTTGGGCCAAAAACTCTGTGGTAACCATAGAGTTTTGGCCAAAATGCTACAGTGTCAACGTGTGGTGTTCCTGGTGTGAAGACATTACTTCTGTGTGCAGTAATGTCACCCTGCCCCCCACACTCCCAAGCAGCTCCCTCCCACCTTCCACCACCAGGACATTTGAATGTTGCAGCCCTGCCAGCACTAACACCTACCTCAGGCATTTCTGTGGCTGGCCTCCCAGTGGCAGCCTCAATATAGGGGGCCTTGTCTCAGCTAGAAGGCTGCTATGGGGCAGGCCTCCAAATAGGTGAGGGGAGACTGCAGCCCTCTTCTTCCTCCTTCCCTCCAACCTACTACTCTTCTGCTTAGCTATCTCCACTGCCACTTCCCTCCTATTCCTCATTCTCTATCCCCAGGCCACTTCACTAAAATAAAACAGCTGTTATACTAGACTGCACTATGAATCTAAGCACTAACTAACCTGCTTTTGAACCTTATTCACTAACCTGCTGCCCTTTTCTGTTTTCCTGCATAGTAGCCTGCAACTGCTGTTTTTTCAAACCCATACAACTTTTTGGCAGAACTACACTTAGTATTGCTTTAATTGTAGTCTTTAAAAAATGCTTTTTAACTTTCTAGCCTAAGAACTGTCTAATTTTTTTTGTAAGTACTTACAGTGATGGAAATCTTTTAAAACCTCTGCTTGTTTTATTTAAAGGTAAAGGTAAAGGTTCCTTTGCTCGAAAGCCAGTCGAATCCGACTCTAGGGTTGCAGTGCTCATCTCCGTTTCAAAGCCGAAGAGCCAGTGCTGTCTGAAGACATTTCTGTGGTCATGTGGCCGGCATGACTAAACACCAAGGTGCACGGAACGCTGTTACCTTCCCACCGACATGGTACCTATTTATCTACTTGCAATTTCTTGCTTTCAAACTGCTAGGTTGGCAGGAGCTGGAACTAGAGACAGGAGCTCACTCTGTCTTGCGGCACCCGGGTCTTGAACTGCTGAACTACTGACCTTCCACAGCCTGCAGTTCAGCATCTTAACCACTTGAGCCACCAAGACTATAAATGAAGGGTTTTTTTCCATTCAAAATATTGTTAATCCTTAGTCTTTCTGAAAATCTGTCTTCCAGTTTCTGGAAGATGAAAAGTTCACCCTAAACCCTATTTTTTAACCACCTAGCTTCAATTGATTTGAAGCCCAGTCTATTTCTTTGTGTGTGAAAAGTAAACCATATACTCCATTTTTAAAAACCTAGCTTCTTATCATTTTGGAAGCCTAACCATAGCCTACATTTTTGAGAGCATATTAAAACTGAAATTTATTTTGTGCTTTTTAAAATACCTAAACCCTCACCTACAGTTAAATGTTATTAAAATCTAACCACAAATTTCCTTCAGAACAATGAAATTTTACAATACCAATAGGAACACCCCAAAACTCTATTAAACTCCTCCCCTCAGAACACAACACAGAATGATAATTAAAACAATTGTAGCAGAACAACTGTAAAACCAAAATCAGAAGAATGTCCAAAGATACTTTTTAAAACAGTAACAAATTGGAATCCCCCAGCATAAGCCCTAGTTTAATTCAAAAATTACATTGCAATGCAGTTAAATGTTTAAAAAGAAGACAAGAGAACAGAGCCCAATGAAAAAGCACAAGCATTTTAAACCCTTTTAAAAACAATATAAAACAAAACCTGGGAAACTTTTTAAAAAAACAACAACCAGAAAGCAAATAACAAAAACAAAGCAGAAAAAGTTGAAAGAACACTTCAAACAATATTTTAATATGAAGGTCAAATCAGTCCTGGCACAGAACAGGGTTTCCAGACAGCAGAAATAATCCAAAGCACAGACGGACCCAGAGCAGCATTAACACACTCTTAAAGTTTTGCGCTAAAAAGAAGTCAAGCTGCAGAGCAGGCCTGCTTTTTATCCTCTTGCCCATGCTCTGAGAGCTAAAGGCTATAAGAGAACTGTTGTAATTGGGCACACAGTTCTAGTTCACCCGCTTTTAGATTGTTTTAATGATGTAAATGTGTGCTTTAAAATGTCATTTAAGATGAGATTTTAATTTGTATATTTTAATTTGTTAGCCACCTTGCTTGCCCTATGAGGGCAGAAAGTGGGGTAAAAATCTCATAAATAAATAAAGTTGCCTGGGAGAGCTGCCTCCCCCCCCCATCCCATTACATGGGTAATCTGTAAAATGGGGAAAAAATAGTCCAGGGATCCTTAGACTGCTGGCCCTGGCTATTCCTGAATATTCCTGAACATTTCTGGTAATATTCAGGACCTAGACACCAGCATCCCAAGAATTCCAAATATCTATCAGGATACCTGACTATCCCCTCCCCCCAAACCCCCACATATGTTTGGCTATCCAGATTGATATTCAGACCAGAGAGATCTCAAAGCACATCCCTACAATAATTACATTATTGTTCATGTACAACAACTGTGACTTCATTAGTAGAAAATTAGTTCAGTATTGCATTATAGTCACTTCTCTGTGCTATCATCTAATATATCTGTGGTGTTTGAGTAAATAATGCCACCATGTGGGCAGAATTAATCACATGACTGTTTCCAGCTGATGTTTATCCTCACTCCTGGAAAGGTAATAAAGAGATGGAAAAGATCCCGTATAAATGATTGCACTGTTCACATGCAATTCAGCTGTAATGGTATGCACTGTACAGAGGTGTCTCCCACAAGGCCATGTATTTGCATGACTTAAGTATTCAATATATTTGGATAAATGTATAAGATTCATTGTAAGGCATGGGAAGTCTTAAATGGTGGCAGTTCTCATATCTCATGTGACTATGGAATCTTACAGGTGGATGGAACTG
The DNA here is from genome assembly GCA_029375565.1 of Gekko gecko. Lineage (NCBI taxonomy): Eukaryota > Metazoa > Chordata > Lepidosauria > Squamata > Gekkonidae > Gekko > Gekko gecko. Next base: position 121,084,399 of record JAPDNY010000004.1, read on the forward strand.
CTGAGCAATCTTGTCTTTTCTGCCTTTTATTGATGGCTGGAAGCTATACTGCAGCATTCAGCTCAGCAGGGATCAAGTGACCAAAGGAACCAATTAGGTGCTATTTGAATCTACAAAGCTGATCACTCTGGCCTGGATCCTCAAAATGAGCTCCTTCTACCTGCTTGATTCCTTGCAGAACCACCTGTTGGCCCTGTTTCTCTTACAACCAGAACAGTATACTAAAAATTAAATACAGCCAGTATAAAGCTATGGATGACGCCAAATGTATTTATTCATTTATTCATCTATATAGGCATATGCTGCTGTTTCTACTAATCTCAAGGTACCTTATCAGAAGCCTTGCTCACAGATAGCAAAAAAAAAGTTGAACAGTGACACAACTTCCTTCAAGATTATATACCCTCATTATAGAATAAAGTGCTAATGCCACCTAAAAATAATGGCCTTGCATTTCTTCGGAAAGGCATTGGAGGGAGAACATTTTGTAACTCTGGAAAAGAGCAGAACTGTGCAGAAACCCTTGGACAGATGAAATGGAGTGCTTAGCCAGGAGTGGAAGGGGCTTCAGAACATAATTTGTGTATTTTGCTTGTTCCAAATCAGACTCAATCCTTTACAGATTTAGGGCTTTATTCAGAATGTGTTCATCCAGTGACTGGATTTCAGCATCACCACTGTTTATTATCTCATCACTTTTCAACATGAATTTGTGTTGCTGTTGTGACAGCACTGATGGGGAAGGCTAGAAAGAGAGTCTTGATTGTTCCATGGAATGTTGGTAACTCAAGATGTGAATCCTTCTTGTGATACATTTGGGCATCAGAAAAATGTATTCTGGGGAAGAAATAGGATTTCATCAAGTACATTCTGACTCAACACAGGTTTGGTAGAAGGTAAAGGTAAAGGTTTCCCTTGCTTGAAAGCCAGTCAGATCTGACTCTAGGGGGCAGTGCTCATCTCCGTTTCCAAGCCAAAGAGCCAGCGTTGTCCAAAAATTTTTCCGTGGTCATGTGGCTGGCATGGCTAAACACCGAGCTGCATGGAACACTGTTACCTTCCCACTGAAGCAGTACCTATTTATCTACTTGCAATTTCTTGCTTTCAAACTGCTAGGTTGTCAGGAGCTGAGACCAGAGACAGGAGCTCACTCTATCATGTGGCACTCAGGTCTCAAACTGTCAAACTACTGGCCTTTCGATCTGTGGTTCAGCATCTTAACCTCTGAGCCACCACGGTTGGTTTGGTAGAAGGGGAAAGTTATACATATCATCATGTATAAAACAAAACAATGTTCCTTTTTTATGAGCAAAAATACTTATTCAGAGTCACTGTTAATGAGGGTACTGATATTTAACATTGATAAGCTTTAATCCATTGCTAGTTGACTGTCATCAGTAGATAGATTGATCAATATCTTCCCTCTTTTCCATATATCTCCATGAGCATTTGTTAAAAGCACAAAGTAGTCTCTCCCACAAGTTCCCTAATCTTGTTTAGGTTAAATATATATAATTTCAGGCATTCACTTTCCCTGCATCTGTTTTTATGTTATGGTCAGCAAAAGAACCAGTTCATGGCTACGCTACTGAGAATTGTGTGAGGTTAGACTCTTGATTGGATCTGGAGATGGCAGAATATGTATGGTGCTAAAATCCTATTTCAACTGTGATGTTCAGTGGGTAATCTTAGGCACTTTCTCTGAGCTTCATAGTAACCTTGTGAAGGTAAAACTATGTATGTTCTTCCCTAAGAACCTTGACTGTAGGATAGTGTCTGGGGGTGGTGGTGACACTGTTCCCCCACACTTACCATGGCCAGCCATGGCCCAAGAGAAGGAGAACACTGAGCAGACCCAGATCAAGAGGGAGTCCCAGGGAGCTCCACAAAGCAGGGTGGCAGTGGTAAGACCCTAAGCCCATAATTGTTGTGGGGTGTGACAGGGCAAGCAGCTCAGCTGCTGAACATGCCAGGGAAAGGGGAAGTAGCTGGGGAAGAGGTGAAGTAGGTAGATGTATGGGAGGATGACCAGCAGCATTTTGGGAGGAGTAGCACAGCAAAGGAAGGAGAGCCTTGCCCCAAACATAGCCCTTTAGAGGTGCAAAGGAAGGTAGAGGGAGAATTCAGGGCTTCTCATGGGCCGAGATACATGCCAGTCAGGAAAGCCCTGCCTCCCATGAAGGGAGAGTAAGTCCAGGGAGGCTCTGCCTTCAGGAGGCAATTTAAAAGGCAAGGGGAAGGTGGGCTGCAGAGGAAGATCATGGACATGGCTCGGAGAAGACTGGGGAACAGCCTGGAGTGAACAGGGGGCAAGGACCTGGGTGAAGTCAAACCTACCTCCATCTTTTGCTTTCTGAAGCTTGCTGAGAAGCATATGGGGGGGGGAGGAATCCTGTAGGGCCTGGCTTTGCTGGACTCACCACCAGAACCACCAGACACTGACAGGTTAAAAAAATGATATATAAATTGATGGATAGTAGACATTTAAGCAGACAACCATGCATAGTCCTAGGAGTCCAATTTTCATACCTCATCACAGATATTCCAAATTATGCCTAGTGAAACATGAAGCAGCAAAAACACACTTGCACGCAGTTAGATTCATAAGCACATCTGCAATGCCCTCCTGAGTTTTTGCACCAGTGCAGTATATTTTGCTGTGGCAGCACAAGTTCAGACATCTAATTAAGTCTAGCTTTTCTCCATGGTGCTTCTGAGCTGACCTAAAGGAAACAGAAGGTGCAACTAGTAAAGGAGATTGGTCTGAACTTGTTTGTGGGTTAATTAAATTTATCCTTGAACCTGGTTCAGATTGATTGCATTTATCAATTGCATTTTCCACAACGCATGGCCTGCAGTATTATGAGGTAGCATTGCCAGATATTTGACCATGATCCACCATGATGCCATGGTCAAAGAATGGGATATAAGCTTTCTGACCACTACTGAATGCAAAAGAAAATATCTCCTGTTAACCATTTTTCTGGCAATTTCATCTTGTTTTGATATAACTGTAAATGGACACATGAGGATTTTAAAAAATCTGTACAAAAAGTAAAAGAAAAAAAATGATGTAGATTCTTGTGAATAATATATGTGCATTTCCTTGCAGTGGTGATATGAGAAGCATGGCAACAACTACAGCTACATCAATCCTTCCTAACTGTCTCAGAAAATATGTCCTGTGTTACAATGAAAACAGTTCACCAGCTGTTTATGTGAAAATTATTTGAAGAAAAACAAGCATGGCCATATGGTGCTTCAGCAATACAGTGGGAGCATGAGGAATAAATTGTGTAGGCTGTGGTAGATAATGGTCATGCTAAGTAGGGTGTCAAATGTTGCAAGCACATTGCATTAATAGTTAATCTCTCCTTTTATCCTCTAAATGCTTACATTTCTTAGCAGCTTGTAGTTGGGAAAATGAGTTAATAAGTCATTCTGATGAAGAATTAATTTTTGTGGAGTGACAAAATATTTAATATACTGCACAAATCCAAAACAGTCCCTAATTAAATGATTTTTAAAAAGGAGAAAAAATGCATTAATTATGTGATTTCTGAGTAATAGAACATCTGCTAGCATCTTTGTGGAGATACCACAAACAAAGCCTTCTGTAGAGCCTACAACAGCTAACGCTTGTGGGCTAAATCTAAGATTTGTCATGAATCTCAAGTAAGATTGGGAGGGACAGTTGATTCAGCACAGAAGAAGAAAAAGCTGTCCTTTACTGTAGTGACAGAATTTCTAATTTAGAGTGTTAGGGAACATGTCGTATGAAGACTTGCCCTAGGATCACATTACCTTAGTTCTAGAACACTAGGTATTACAGTTGTTTTAAGTAATTTTTAATTATGTTAGTTCTTATCTGTGGATTGAGGAATATTATACTTGCCTTTAGCAGTTTTGGCATGGACAACTTTTCTCTCTATAATTATTTTAACAGATTTCTTTTCATGCTTGAGGTGAGTTTGGCTTGGTGGGGGGGGGAAGAGCCAAACTCCATTCACATATAAAGAAAACATGGATGGAGATTTACTTACAAACAAAATGGAAAATGTAGGTAAGGCAGCTAAATTCTACCTTCCCAGGTGCTGTTCTGTTGTTTAAATCATGTTTCTCCCAATCCTGCTGTGCTATCAGAAATAGCCAAACTAGGAGAAAAATGCTGAACTTACCTTCACCGGCCTGCTGTGTTTTTGTTTTAAAATAGATCTCTCATCTCCTGACAAAGAGATGTTGTCATATTTCCTGTGCCCACTCGGCAGTGACAATTTTAATTGCCCTAAAATGTGCATCTTTTCTCCTATCAGTCTAAAATCTGACAAGGAGTATCTTTAAATTTTTAAGCTAATTTCTTGAGAATGTAATCCTAATTGGTTGGGAGAAAAAATGCTACATTTTGAAATATATTTCCCATTGAAAGCTAGTGAAAATGCAACAACCAATTACATTTATTAGCAAGAATAAAGAATCTGAATCAATTTTTTAAAACAAAGTAAAAATGCACAATATCAGTATTATGTGTTACATACAGACATATACACATTCCAACAGTCATCCATGGTCCTCATAGCCAAATCCATGGATAGGGGCCATATAGAAGCAAGATTTTCCCACAAACTTGGGGCACTCCTCAATTTTGTAAAAAAATAATAATCTTTTTTAAAAAATACAAGGGAATTTAATTCAGGTGCAGTGTGCCAGGAGCAGAAACTCAGAGTCTCACTGGACCCAGGATCAGCAGGAGCTATGGCAGTGATGTTGGGGGGAAGGAAGCAGCAGTCAGCCAGCCCCAGAAGTTGGGAGCCTCACTTGACCGGGGATCAGCAGCAGATGTGGCAGTGATATTGGGGGGAAGGAAGACTCAGCATGCTGGCAGCAGACACTAGGAGCCTCACTGGGCCCAGGATCAGTGGTGGTGGCAGTAGAGATGTTAGGAGGGGAAAGGAAGCCACAGCTTGCCCAGTCACATTGGTGGAGGACTCTGCTCCTTGCTAAACCAGCAAGACTGCCCAAACACTGGTTTATAAGGAGGGAATCAGGAGGGGCAGCAGTCTTCTCTCCCTTCCAACTGACAATGAAGTAGCCAGATGGTGGCAGCAATGATATTGGGGGTGAGTGGGAGATGTCCTCCTACTTGTATGTTTGTGTGTGGGGTTACCTGCCCTCCAAGTAACCCCAGGAAAATGTTTTCTGGGGAAATGACATTGACAAGGGAGACATATTGACAGGCACAGGTTTGGGAGTGTATAGAATAGATCCTGTGCAAGCTAGAGACATCAATGTCACAGGGAACCTCTTCCAGATACTTCTCTACATGCCCTCCAAGTTCTGTCCCCCTTGTTGCTTTGAAGTTTGGTAAACATTTAGATTGAGCAGAGACAGTCTGTCTGGAAATGTATATGTTCATGAACTGCCATAAACTACCATGAACTGCTTGAAAGTTCATGTAAAATTCATGCTGGTTGACCTGCTACGAACATCACTTTGTGAACTTTAGTTCATTGTTGCCCTGCAAGGCGCTTATTGTCTTCTTATGGACTATAGTTCATAAGTGATAAAATCTGGACTACACAATCAGTGTGTAAAAAGGGACTGAACTGCATGCTAACCCTGAAGTGATGCCAGCTGTAGACACATGCCCAGAAGAAGAAAGCCTTCCCCTGAGATGATGTGCCAATGGTTTCTGAGCTTACCTGGACCAGTCCCCTAGCCACGTGAAGCACCATGAAGCCAACAACCGATGCTGGCTTAAACAAATGCCATGCAAAGCCAAAAGACCAGAAACCTGGAATCTAAACTCCATGAAGAATACCTTCATTGTTACACAGGCAACCTTCTCCACCCCACCCACCCCCAGCTTTGCCTAACAAGATGCTTCACAGCCATAAGTTAACCAAGGGACTGACACATACAATGACTTTGGCCACATTAGTCATCACCCTCCCAGGTGCCACTGCTCTTAGTCTCCTTATTCCCCCACCCCCTGAAACCAGTTTCAGCTAGCATGCCATCCCCTTCAGTTTGTACTGTAGAGATTCTCTGGTTTGACATTAGTCCTCTTTTACTTGCACTGCTTCAGCGGCATTGGGTTCTGTACACTGAATTGATTGTGCTGGGCTTGCAAATCCCCCCTTGCTTGGGCCATGACTCTGTACTTTACATTGTACAGTTGAGCTGGCATTGCCTTCATGGCACTTGGTTCTGTTGGGCTTGCCCCCCCTTGCTTGGAGAATGATTCTTTGTTTCACATCAGTCCTGTTGCGCTGTCATGGCCACAATGGCACTGGGCTCTGCACGGCACTCTTTGATTACACTGGTACTGCTAGGCACTCTGTACATTGTGCTGGGTCTGCTGGGCTTACAAACTGCTCTTCAGTTCCTACTTCAGAGATTCTCGGGCTTGACCTTAGTCCTGTTGGATTTGCACTGCTACAGTGACACTGGTTCTGCTGGGCTTTCAAAAATGCCACCTCACTTTCAGTTTCTACTGCAGAGATTCTCTGGGACTTTGATTCTGTTCTGCTGGGCTTCTGTTGCCCTTGCTTTATTGCTGTCCCCCCCCATCCCTACTTATATTATTTTTTATGTGTGTATTTGGTGTACGTGTGGTGAGAAACCACACAGGGCATACAGTAGTTACATGGCTCTTTTGGTTTCTGACAATTGTGAATGTGGCTCTCTGAGAACTACAAAATAATTACCACTAGTTTAAACTAAATGGAGGTTGAAGATTGCTTTGAAGGCTGAATTAACCATTGGTTAAAGAGAAAGCACCACCAGGAACTATCTCTTCAGTTCTGTTGAGGAGTCAGCTCTGCTAAAGCACGTCATCTAGTGGGAGTACATAATTTGGGTGGATGAGACACAAATGTGTGGGGAAGAATGTCCGTAAGTAAAGCTTAAGTGCTGGTTTTTTGTTTTTGTTTCATTTTAGTACGCTTACTTCCATATCTGGGCAAAAATAATTTCTGGTTATTTAAATAACAATAATTATGAAAATGAAAATAATTTGTACTCATGTATGTAACTACAAATTGCATGTAAAAACTTTTCCTATTTATTTTAAAAAGCTGGATCTAAAGAATGGTGTGCAGAGATGCACTCATGTGGTAAGTGTCATGACTAACCATTTGGCTTTATCAGCCTTTTCCATGTCTCAACCAGATCTAGCCAATGGGGATCCTGAAGATGACTCAGAAGCAAATAATTTGCTTCTCAACTCTTTGACTGGGAAATGCCTGGGTTGTTGACAGCTGCAGATACCCTGCAAGATTTACAGCCAGAATTACAACCCAACTCTGAGGATGAGGACATTGCCCCATACACACTGTTAGAGTGTCAGAGGGAAAAGAGAGCAAAACAGAAGCAGAGGAAAACCCAGCCATAAATGATAACAGCTGATGGCTCCTTTCAAGAACAAGCAACACCTGGTCAGGGAGGGGCTGCTGCAGTTCCATAAATACCAAGCCGTCGCAGCCAGTATCTCACTGGCAACGACTTTGGTACCAGCTTCCTGCTGTGACTCCCAGAATCAGCCTTGCTTCTTGCCTCTGTGTGCACTGACCTTCATTCTGGATCTGACCATACCTCTTGGACTTTGCCTCTTCGATTTTGCCATGTATCCTTACTCCTTGTGAAATGACCTCAGTTCTAGACCTGACTATGCCTCTTGGACTCTGTCTAGCATCTTGACTCCTTGTGCAGCGACCTCTGTTCTGAACCTGTCTATGCCCTGTGGACTCACTGGGAATACTGACTCCTTTTGTGCCTCGACCTTGGGGTGGACTAGACCTCAGCTCTTGGACCTTGCCTTGCCTTGCTATCTAACCTTTGTGCCTGGGTACCTGGGTCTCTTGCATTAGGCTGGGACTGTCTCTTGAAACCCAAACTCCAGGGACTTCTTGTGAGTCACTGGCACCAGGCCTTTGACCCTGACCATGGGATATGACTGTAGGGGTCAACAATCCATAAAAATGTCTCTCTCTTTTTCAAATAGAAGTGCCATTAATTGACAAAAGTGTATATTAATATTCAACCAAATATCTAAAATCACCTCAGTACTATAATTCACCCAAGGTGAGTAATAACATTGTTACTTTACATCTTTCATCTGTTTTTTTTTACATCTTCAGACTCATTATAACAAGATTATTATAAGCTTTTTCACCCATAAGAAGCTATGCTTCAGTTCCCAGTAGAGCCATGCTTTTGTCAGCTCTAATTAAAAATGAATTCCTTGATTACAAAAAAGCTAGGTAAGGGTGTTACCCTTCTGCAGACTTTACTTGGTGGGGGAGAGCAGATCATGGATACATTGGCCACACACAGTTACTGAATTTTATTAACAAGAATTTCCTGGCCCGTGAATTTATTCCTGTCTCTTGTGAATACTGCTAATAACAGATGCTGGACTAAGGGAAATGAGTCTTGGAAATTTATGTGGGAAAATAAATTACACTGACCAAAGTGGAAATTGTGAACATTTCCCAGTACTCATCATCTCCATATCTATTTAATAAAAATGGGGAGGGTACAGAAGTAAGAACTTTAGAACAGAGAAAAAACTGGAAGTTTTCAGTTTAAACTAATTGTATGGCAAGGATACAACTAACAAAGATTTGAGAGGTCCCCCCCCACTTCTTTGAACTGTCCACTTACAGTGCAATCCTAAGTACAACTTCTTGGGAAAAGAAATACTCTTTATTAATACATCTATATGCTTGCATACTATACACAGTAATCAGCCATATGTGTGCATGCATTTTTTGCATGAATTATAGTTATTGAAGTTGTTGTTGTTCTCTGTTACCTGTAAACAAAAGCTATCTTATAACAGCAGCAAAAGAAATCTATGTAATACTCTGAACTGAGCAAAATGCTTTTTATTGCTAAAAATGTGTAAGAAATGTTTTAAAAAATCCTTAGTTCCTACTTGAGTTTTTTGGATACATTTTATTTTCTCAATATATCTTAGGTTACCATGCCATATTTAGGTTTTGATTCTGAGCAGATATTCATACAGGTATTACTGTCTTCTAAATGAAAAACAATGTGCTAAAATTAGGACATAGAATGAAAGTGTGTTGTAAGAACAAACATCATGCCTAACAGATACCTCAGCCTTCTACCAGAAAAGCTTTATTTGTTTGCATGTGGCGGGGGGTTATCATAAAGACCAATGATTATTGTTGCCCTCTTATATGCACTTACTTAGGATTGTTCTGCTGAACACAATGAAACCTGCTTCTGTGTAAACTGGCCTTATACATTCAATCCTAATGTTACTGCCCCACATTTCCAGAGTGTTGGCTTTCAAATTAACCTCAAAGCATAAGTATTGTTGGATCACAAGTCCATTTGGTCCAGCATTCTATTCTCAACTGCACAGAGAATTCATAAAAAAATGTACTCTAAAAACAACCATTTGATATGACAGATGTTTCTTTTCCATTGTGTAAGACAAAAATAACATTAGACTTCTCTTTGGAAGTACATTCATGCACAACTGCCTGAGTATAACATCTGTGTTGGTTTGGCACATTTGTAGATGAAATAAAAAATAATTTTGCAATGTGAGCCCCAGCAAGTTTCACAAATATACCAAGTGTGATAAAGTTGTCAGATACAGTTGCCATTTTATTCACTTAAAAAAAATAAGTTTCTGAGATATTTTGTTCAGACTTGGAGCAGTGAGGAGAACTAAACTATAATAGCAGTCTTAGAGGTGGTCACTTGAACTACCAGACTGAAGTCATTGTAAATGACACGCACGCGCACACATACACACAGAGTTATTGCCATGTGCCAAGCTGTACACATGTCAGGGATTTTTTAAAATTCTACTTCGGGTTTTTTTTTTTCCCTTTTAAAAGTTATGTTTAAACAAAATCAAAGAGCAATTTACCCCTACCATAAAGGAAAGCATAAACAAACTAAAAATGAATGAAGACCTGTAGTTTGCCAAGAAAATCCCTAGAAAAGACAAGTATAAAATTAAATTCAAAATAATTAAACAATACAGGTTAATGCATGCAAGAAAAGGCAGATTCCAAAAAGTGCTTGAAATCAGTTTTCAGGTGGAGAAAATTAGACCTGTGGAAGTGTTTAATGGGGGCAGTCACATGCACGAGATAAAGCGGGGGGAAGTAAGGCTATTTCCTCTGGAGGAAATTGACCTGCAGTTGAGCTATCACAGTCCTTGGAAGTTGCTGGCATAGCCCACCACTGCATGATCAGACATAACTGCGGGTGAGTCGGGGGGGGGGTGTTGCTGTTAGTTTCTGATGTGCTTACACAAGGAGTCGATGAATCGCATCTCCACACTGAGGTCTTCCTATGGAGTTTGTGTTGATGCACATACTGAGAAGGGGGGGGGAATGGCACTGAGTTGGGATGACCTGATCTGCCCAGCATTTGCGCCTATGGCAGGCCTAATTGTGTGTGTGATCGCGCCCATGAATATTTCTTCACTCACAAAATATAGTGGCCAAAAAGCTTGGAGGAACATGTTCTGTTTCTGTAATAGAGGGGCTGTGGAATGTTATTTACCAGGTGGTGTAATTTACCTCCATGCCAATGAAAAGCTTCAGCTGCCCTTATCCCAACCCTGAACTTCTAAAAATGGGACAGCATTTTTCTCCAGAAATATGTTTTGAATTTGGGTGCAAGAGTAATTCAAGTAGTGACTTGGAGTGAATAAACAGTGGGCAGTGAAAGAGTTAAGCATCTTTTCCTTTAAATCACTTTACTAATTTAAATAAAGCTCCATACCTTCTTTTTACTGTTTCTATTTTATTGACTTTATTATACATGTTAGTGTAGTTAGATCTTTAGCAGCTTTTTATGCAGTTAACCAGAAGGTCTTGCCAGATTACCTCTGGGATCTAGCAGATACACATCTTATTATCTTTTCCAGGGTCTCTTAAATAGGATTCCCTTTCCTAAGGATGAGAAATGTGATGAAGGAAACATGTTTCTGTTTTATTAATTTTGCTTCACCTGAGAAGTGATCATACAATTGATAGCACAGTCAACATAGTGGATGTGTATAGATTGAAGAGTCCAGAAACTAACTAAAATGAGCAAGGATCTATGTACCTGAAAAACTAGATTGCTCATTCAGATTAACAACATTTGGAAGCCCATAACATTGGCTTAATGTATGGAAAAGGGCAGTTAAAGCTTTTCATGGAACAGAGTAAATAGCATCACCTGGTAAATAGTATCTCATTAAGCCTATGTTTAAGAGGGCAGGACATTTCTTTTCTCCAGATTGTTGGCAACCCTCTTGCAAACTGAGGGCCAGGGCTTCCTTGATAGAGTCAGTCCATCTCATGTGGGGTCTTCCTCATTTCCTGCTGCCTTCACCTTTTCCTAGCATTACTCTCTTTCCCATTCACCTTTGTCTTCTCATAATGTACAAAGTACAATAGCCTCAGTTTAGTCATTTTAGCTTCAAGGGAAAGGTTAGGCTTGATTTGCTCTAGAACCCACTTATTTGGGTTTTTTTGGCAGTCTACATATCCATAAAACTCTACTCTAACACTATATTTTGAATTTATCAACTTTCTTCCTGTCAGCTTTCTTCATTGTCCAGGTTTCATGCCCATGGTATGAATTAACTTGATCTTGGTCACCATCAACACATCTCTACCCTTAAAAATCTTTTCCAGTTCCTTCATGGCTGCCCTTCCCAGTCCCAATCTCCTTCTGATTTCTTACTTGTAGTCTGTTTTGGTTGGAGCCAAGGAATAAAAAATCTTGAACAATTTCAGTTGCTTTGTCATCAGCCTTAAGTTGTGTAATTCCCCAGTTGCCATTACTTTTGTCTTCTTGATATTCAGCTATAATCCTGCTTTGGCACTTTCTGTGCCTTTAGCAGTAGTCGTTTCAAGTCTTCACTGTTTTCTGCCAGCAATATGGTATCATCTGCATATCTCAAATTGTTAATGTTCCTTCCACCAATTTTCACTCCACCTTCATCTAAATGCAATCCAGCTTTCCTTATGATATGTTCTTCACATAGATTGAACAGATAGGTAGATCAAAGAATCCTTGTCTGACACTGTAGCAATCCTAGCTTGTTTTAATGTTAGAAAATGATTGTGATGTGACAATGTAGTGTGAAGCAGACTAAATGAAGATCGTTCAGCCAGCTAAGTAACAGTGAGAAGAACAGCACTGATCTGAAGCAGGGGAAGAGAACTTGGCAGCTGACTCAGTGCTTTAATATTTTGAACATAGTTTTAGGAATGCAGACTGTATAGCTTGGGAGGCATGTGGGTTAGACAGGATTTCAGGAGTCTTTTTAACTAAGATTGATAAGGAATGAAGTCCTGAGCAGGTTCAATAGGGGTCAGAACTCTATGGTTTGAGGTCTGGTGGTTTTTACTAAGCCCAGTGCAAAAGCTGGCTGTTCATCTATGCTCTGTCTCTGAGACAGCCACCCACACACCTGGTTGATGAGAAAAAAAATAAAGTCTTTGCTGTCCCAACAATTGGTCTAAAAGCAAAAGGCTTGTGGGAGGAAGGCCAGATTTATAACCTTATTAGCAAGAGCCAGCATCAAGTGTGAAGCCAGAATGAGATGATGAGAAAATGCTCCCTCTGTGGTGTAACATTACAGAAGATCATTTAGTGGTAAGCTTGGCTCCTACAAATGCATAAAGTGCAGTCCTGTGCCATACCATTGTACTTAGTGAGACACTTCTGCATAAACCTGTATAGGATTAGGCTCAATTGGTGGGAGTTGTTTGTGGGGTAAGTAATCTTCCACTTAAAGAGGTGATATAAAATTCTCTTACCAAATAAAGAACAACACTAGTATTGGATTCACCTGATCCTGATATTTTTAGAAATTGGCTTCACAGTAAAATAATATATTTTGTGATGTTGTAATTTCTGTCTTTTTCAGAAAAATTGCACATAGACGTTTCCCAGTGTTCCAGCAGTGACACCTGCCTGCTAGCACTCAGCTTAACCCTGTTATTGCTAGTTCTTTTGCTTGACATATTTCTTTTGCCTTTAGATTTTGAAAAAGCAGTAGCCAAAGTATCTCTGATTGTTTTATTTCTTTCCTAGGTAAAAGCTTTCCCTGTTCCCAGGGGTCATTTCGTAGAAAAAGAGGTGCAGGAACTCATTAGCATAATTTATTAGCATAACTTATTTGCATATGCCACACCCCTGACATCACCAGAAGTGTGTCAGAAGGCAACACCCACCACTCAGATGGGGGGGCAGTGGGGGGGGCCCTCTCCAGTGGTCAGATTATTAAAACAGTTTAAAAGTCTGTGGTGTGGATAAACTTGTAGAAAGATGAGTGCTATCATCCAGCTCCAGGAAATAATATCAGGCAGGCCAAATCATACATTTCATTGAACCAGCTCCTGTTCAAGTGGGAGTCAGGTAGGGATACCAACCTACAGGTGGGGTCTGGAGGTCTCCCAGAATTACAACTGATTCCCAGGTGATAGGGATCAGTTTCCCTGGGAAAAATGGCTGCTTTGGAAGGTGGGCTCTATGGCGTTATATCTCACTGAAGACCCTCCCCTCCTCAAACCCCACCCTATGGTATTATAGGCTGCTGAGGCCCCAGGTTCCACCGCCAAATCTCCAGGTATTTCCCAAGCGGGAGATTAACAATCTTAGGATCAAGTTACCAAGTGACCAGAAACACCTGCTCTTGTGCCTTTAATGGCCATCTGATCTACAGTAACTAGCTGACACAGCATTCACGAGTGTGGCTATAACATTATCAATAGCTTGTTGTTCCAAGCCACATGCACAAGGTTGTTCCAAGCCACATGTAAAAGACACAGGTACAAGGCTGACTCAAAAACTGGCAATATTGTACGAGAAGAATTGCCAGCTCTGGGTTGGGAAATTCTTGGAGATTTGAGATGGGATCCTGGGGAGGGTGGGGTTTGGGGAATGGAGGGACCTCCGTAGGGTACAATGTCATAAAGTCCACCCTTCACAGCAGCCATTTTCTCCAGGGGAGACTGCTCTCTGTAGTCTGGAGAGAAATTGTAATCCCAGGAGATCTCCAGGCCCCACCTGGGGGTTGATAACCCTATGCACAAGAATGAGGCACGCTTTAATGTTACACAGAACTCTCCCCCTGGACAACTTTCTGTTTGGTCTGCTGAAGAGTTTGGCCAGAATCACAACCTCCTGTTACTCTGCAAACAGAATTGGCTCCACTGAAACCAATCCCCACTGCCAAGATCATCCAGAGATGGCCTGGTGGCCTAGGAGGCATGCCAAAGAACTCCAAGCCAGGCACGGGGCTAGAGAAATGATTGGCAGGGTGGCAGGGGCTTCTCCAGCACCCCGCACTTAGCGCAAGGCTGGCAGGGGCTTCTCCAGTGCCCTGTGCTTAGTGCAGAGCTGGAGAAGCATGTGAAGGGTGGCGGGGCTTCTCCACCACCCTGCACTTAGCGTGGAGCTGGAGACGCATGCGGGAAGGTGATGGGACTTCTCCAGTGCTCTGCGCTTAGCATGGAGCTGGAGAAGAGTGTGGGAGGGTGGTGGGAACTTCTCCAGCACCCTGCGCTTAGTGCGGGGCTGGAGAAGCTTGTGGGAAGGTGATGGGGGCTTCTCCAGTGCCCTGTGCTTAGCGCGGAGTTGGAGAAGCGTGCAGAAGGGTGGCGGGGGCTTCTCCAGTGCCCTGTACTTAGCACGGGGCTGAAGCATGCTGGAGGGGCGGGGGCTTCTCCAGTGCCCTGCACTTAGTGCGGGACTGTAGAAGCATGTGGGAGGGTGGTGGGGGAATTCTCCAGTGCCCTGCACTTAGCATGAGGCTGGAGAAGCATGCAGGAGGATGGTGGGGGCCTCTCCAGAAACTGCTGGAGAAATGGTGAGGGAGGGTGGAAGGGGCTTTTCCCGGGCCTGGAAAGTCAGAGGAAACCGAAACTTACCCTTCTTTTTTCTCCTCGGTGGACTGAAGGGGGCTTCTGGCAGCAAGGGGTGGGGCTTGCTACATGTTCCCACCCCCCTGGCCTCCTCACTGCTGGAGCTTCACTCCGGTGAGTTCCGGCAGCAAATGAGGCCTGCCTGTTTCAGAAGAAGTTTTGTGAATCCTTGGAGAACAGGTGAGGTGACAGAAGATTGGAGACAGACAAATGTTTCCATCTTCAAGGAGGGGGGAAAGGAGGATTTGAGTAACTACTGACCTGTCAGCTTGACATCTATACCTGGGAAAGTTTTAGAACATACCATCAAACAGACAGTCCTTGAGCATTTAGAAAGGACAGAGCTAGCATAGGTTTTTCAAGAACAAGTCATGTCAGACTAACTTTATCTCTTTTTTTGAGGAAGTTACTACTTTGCTGGATCAGGGGAATGCTGTAGACATAGTTTAACTTGATTTCAATAAGGCTTTTTATAAGGTTCCACATACTATTCTTATTGACAAATTGGTAAAAATGAAGTTCAACGGGGATAAATGTAAAGTTCTCCATTTAGGTAGGAAAAATCAAATGTGTGATGTAGTTGCTAAAAAGGCAAATGCGATTTTGGGCTGTATCAATGGAAGTATAGTGTCCAGATCATGCAAAGTGATTATACTACTTTACTCTGCTCTGGTTAGACGTCACCTAGAGTATTGTGTTCAGTTTCGGGCACCGCAATTTAAGAATGATATAGACAAGCTGCCTGGAACGTGTCCAGAAGAGAGCAACAAAGATGGTGAGGGGTCTGGAGACCAAGTCCTATGAGGAAAGGTTGAAGGAGCTGGGTATGTTGATTGATTAGATTTCTATCCCACCCTCCCGGCCAAAGCTGGAGAGGAGACAACTGAGAGGTGATATGATAGCCATATTCAAGTACTTAAAGACCTGTCATTTAGAGGATGGTTCGGAGTTGTTTTCTATTGTCCCAGAAAGTTGGACCAGAACCAACAGGTTGAAATTAAATCAGAAGAGTTTTTGTCTAAACATTAAGAAGAACTTCCTGACAAAGCGGTTCCTCAGTGGAACAGGCTTCCTTGGGAGGTGGTTGGCTCTCCTTCTTTGGATTCTGTGAAATTAGGCAGATCATGAGAGCAAGGGCAGGAAGGGTTGCCTCAGTGCTTAGTTCTTGTGGCCCTTTCTTACACACCCAGGGAAAATGCTGATTGCTACTTTGGGGTCAGGAAGCAATTTTTCTCCAGGCCAGTTTGGCCAGGAATTTTGGAGGTTTCTTGTCATCTTATGGGCATGGAACAGCAGTCACTGGGGGTGTGGAGGGGAAGGTATATGTGAATTTCCTGCATTGTGTAGGGGGTTGGACTAGATGACCCAGGAGGTCCCTTCCAGCTCTATGATTCTAAGTTTCTTCTTGCCATGTGCTTGTTAAGCATGGGAGTCCTATGCATATACTCCTATGCATAGGAGTCCTACTGAGAGAAAAGTGCTAAGGCCTCTTCCGTAGTACATAGGTCAAAAGCAAAGACTAGGCATTGTGCTAGTGCAGGGGTGGCCAAACTTGCTTATCATAAGAGCTACATAGAATAAATGTCAGATGTTTGAGAGCTGCATGACATGAACAAATATTACAGATACGTTTTTATTGGAAAATATGCAAATTTGCTTTTTATTAACATCAAATAAGACTGGCAAAAATAAAAATGAAAGGGGTAAAATAGATATTGATAATCATATTTTATTTGTCCAATTATATTTGTAGGCTGGGGTGGGGGTTGAGAATACATTTAAAGTTGCTTTCTTTCTCTACTCCCCCCTGCCTCAAGCCTACCCAGGAAGGGGAACACTGGCTGGGGAAGGGAAGACCAGTTGGGGAGGAATGCCTTCCCTGTGATTCCCCAGCTGCCCTACTGGGAGCCATACAATATGTGTGAAAGGGCCACAGTTTGGCCACCCCTGTGCTAGTGCTTTGGGGAAGCTGGTGCACCTTATGAAATGATGGTCAGCTTCATGGTATTCTGCCCATAAGAAATGCTTGTATTAAGTGAAACATTGTCAGTGAACGTCAGGTGGAACTTCCAATCAACCCATCCCAGTTTAAACTTTTTGAAAACGAAAACACAAACACTGAGAAAAGAAATTTGGGAGCTAAAGGTACTAAAATAATGAATCCTGTTGTGAGACAAATCTGGACTCACATATCCTGTTTAAGTACTATTGATCCCAACTTTCAGGTGAAGACAAGCAGATAGCAAGGTAACAGAATTAGATTTGTTACTGCCCTCCCATGGCATAGTACACATTTTTTTAATCTGCTCCTCCTTCCAAGAACTATTGGGGCAAATATTGTCCCCTGCCATTCCTGTCTTTCCACCCAATACTTCCAACTGGCTTACACACAAAAATAATTTTTCAAGTCATTGGAGAAGTATCTGCCTGAAGTTCCTTCTGTTCAGGAAGTTAGTTCTTCCAGAGTGTGATGCAGGACCTTGCTGGTTAAGTGCCTCTGTTCCTCTGCTGCATTGTTTTATTTCATTTCACTATATCCCACTGGCAGACTTCCCATAGAATAATATATTTTAAAACTGAAGTGATTGTTGACATGTGTTGTTGTTTCATCTTTAGTTTACTTTTCTCTTTCTATTGGTTTGAGGTTATCTGACTTGGGCAGGACATTCTCTGCTGTGCCTGCACCATGGTGGCTGGCTGTGGTGCAACTGAGGCTCTGATGGCGCTTTCTCAATGTGATACTTTATCACGGGTCAGCTGAAAAAAAAATCTGATAGTGTTACATTACAGTCTGATTGTCATCTTTTCTGAAATCTAGTTTTATTAGTAGAATAGTTTTCAATCAACAATTTGTATGTCTTCTTAATGAAGCCATGTTTAATATCATCAACTTATAAAAAGAACCATTTCCAGAGGTGTGAATGGTCTATTACATTGTTTGTGAAGCTGGAGTCTTGAGGCTAGGTGGTTTAGTAACTAGTTTGTCTCTATACATTAAAGAAAGATCTATCCTGACCTGGCTGGAACCACTCTCGATTGAGAAAAGACGAGAATAAGGAATTTTCAGGTATAAGTTTTAGTTTATATTTGTCCCATATTTTAAGAGAGGGGTAGAAAAAACTATTAGAACAGAAATTTGGAGGCCTATGCGATGGTTGATTCCAAATAATTTCTGATATTAATTTCAGAAAAGAGAGGTCAACATCTGAACTCATTTCCTTGTAAGGTTTAATTGAGGTGTTTTCATTATAACAGATAGGTGGGCTGCTTCATAATAGGATCTTAAGTCAGCATAATTGAAGCCACCACAAGTGGATGACCTACATTGGGATTCAAATGAAATTCTCAGTTTCTTACCATCTTACTTATGATTTTTTTAAAAAAAGAATTTATTAGATGCTTCTCACTTCCTTTGAAACCCCCTCATTGAGGTCTCCATATGTCAGCTGTTACTTGATGTCATTTTAGACACACAAATTAAGTGCCTACAACTATGACTATGCTCCCCAAGCACACTACCCCATTTTTTCAGAGCCTCAATTCCCCCTTTGCTATCAACAATGGCACTCATCTACTAAAACTGAGTGAATGAAGCTATAGCAACCAAAACGGCAGCCTGCCATCCAGCACAGCTGCACCAGTGGACAAAATGGTGCTGCTAGCCACTGACAGGAAAACAGGCATCCAAACAAGCAGGGGCAGAGCCCTGCTTTTATTTGCTTTTAGCTGAGATTTAGCTGAGGGTACTGTGAGGGAGGACAGTGTTTGGGAGTGTGTGGGTGAGTTTTATGTTGTTGCAGAGTCCTGGATGCTTGAGAAAAAGTGGGAAAGGGTGCTTTGTTTGACTGTAATTGGATTGCCTGGGTGTAATTTGAATAGCTGCTGGCCCTGCCCTCTGCTGGGTGAGGCTTCTGTTTAAGGCCGTACCCTGCTAGAGACACAAGCCTCTGGCTCGAGATGAAGGGTGAAAGCCAAAGGGCTCTTGGCCTGTGGCTCTTAGACTAGGGACTCTTAGACTAGGGGCTCTGTAAGAAGCCTAGGAAGGAACAGAAAGCCATGGCCCTAGTCTCCTTGTGTTCCCACTAAGATAAGTAGATTTCCCACAAGGAGAACCACATAAATATGAAGGATTTTAAAAGGGGGATTATATATAAAAAGCAATTATGAAGGGGATTATATATAAAAAGCAATTAAAAAACAATTATGCAGGCAAAATGCCAGCAGGGGGTTAGGAGCTATCCAGTGTTTTGTATGGAGTGTCACATCTATGATTATCTGCCCATTGGACAGAAGTCTTGGGTGTTTGCCTGGTGGAAGAAGCTCCTGGTTCTCAGGGAATGAGTTTGCACCCTTGAGGCCAAGGTGGCTGATCTGGAGAAGCAGAAACAGTCAAGCACATGGAGAAGACTCTTGGGGACTTGTTAGATATGTCCCACTCTGAAAATGGCAACCCTGCTGCTGTCAGGTAGCATGAGGGTTGAGAGGAAACAGGGCACCGTGCTGAGGATAAGGGGAATGAGCCCTTAGAAGAGACCTCTTCTTCAGTTGGTGAATGGGTATCCTTTCTGACCAAGGAACCATCTTGGTAGTTGGTGATTCGATCCTTAGGCAGGTACACAGCTAGGTGGCAAACCCACTATATGGTGACTTGCCCGCCTGGTATGAAGGTAGCCGAGATTACGTGTGCTCTAGATAGGCTGGTAGACAGTGCTGAGGAGGAGCTAGTGGTTATGGTATATGTTGGCACCAACAATGTGGGGAAATGCAGTCCTGGAGGAAAAAATTAGGTTGCTAGGCAGGAAACTCAAGGCCAGGATCTCCACGGTAGACTTCTCAGAAGTGCTACCTGTTCCATGCACAGGGCAGGAGAGACAGGCACAAATCAAGAGTCTGAATGTGTGGTTGAGATGATGGTGTAGGGAGGAAGGGTTCAAGTTTGTTAGGCACTGGTTTGCTTTTTGGAACAAGAGGGAGCTGTAGAAAAGAGACAGTCTCCACTTGCCCCAAGAAGGAACCAGGTTGCTGGTGCTTAAAATCAAAAAGGTGGCAGAGCAGTTATTAAACTGAATATTGGGGGAAAGCTGTCAGGAGATGAAAAGTCTCTGGTTTGGGATGGCTCATCTCAAAGAGATGAAGGGGTAGCTGTTACTTCTCTACAGGGAAATGGATTAGAATTGTCCACTGAGACTTTGACAAACAATATGGACTGCCTGACAAGGTCTTGAGGCAACAGGAGGAAGGTGCGGGCCTAACATACCTGGGAAATTATAGATGTTTATATACAAATGCTAGAACTGTCCGAGGTAAAATTGGGGAATTGGAAAGCTTGGTGTTGGGGGGAAAATAGACATTGTGGTATTTCAGAAATTTGGTGGGATGAGGAAAATCAGTGGGATATGGTGATTCCTGGTTGTAAATTATGTTAGAAGGATGGGGGGAAGGGTAGGAGGTGGGGTGGCTCTGTATGTCAGAGAGGGTATACAGTCCAGTAAGACTGAGAGGGTAAGAGAATTGGATTAGCTTCTGGAAATGTTGTGGGTTGAAATAGTGGGTCCAAAAGGAAGCTTAACACTGGGAGTTTACCACTCACCAGACCAAAAGATAGAGGAGGATTACAAAATGCTGAATGAATTAAAGGTAGCGGCTAGATGAAATAACTGTGTTGTAATAGGTGATTTTAACTACCCACATGTTGATTGGGTCAATATGTGTTTGACACGCCCTTAAGCAGAGGCCCCACCTTCTTGAGAGGACAGAGCACAGCCTAGGCCTAGGAGAGCCAAGCAGGGGTCTGTACAGGAGGCCTCAGAGGTAGGAGTCTGTCCTCCTTGGTTACATCACCTTGCGAGGAACAGAGGCTCCTCCCGGGTTGTGGTCTGCTGGGTGGTCGGTCTTTGTTCTCTCTCAGCTGACCATTAGCCACCTCTCCCTCATCCGGCTTCCTCCCCGGCCTCCTTCATTCCCCCTCCTTTCATTCTCCCCCGTAGCTCGTGCTCTGCCCCTGCTCTCCCTCCACCCTCCACCCATTCATTTCCCCCCATCTCTCAGGTGCCTGGCCCCCGATTTGTTGTCTCCTGCCGCTGCTGCCTGCTGGGGGGGCAGGCCCTTGCTTGGCCCTGGCTGGCATCATCTCGGGCATGGCCTGCTTCTGGAGCCCCATTGGACTGCACCTCCACGTTGCCGCTCTACTCGGCTGCTGCTCGCACTCCTTCCCTCACCGTCTGGCTGGTCGCTCCACTGCGGGGTGCCTGCTGCTGGCCTCTGGCTCTCCTGGGCCCACTCCTTTCCCTGCCACTCCTAGGGAACACTCCCAGAATGACGCACCGCTCCTCACCAGGTAAGGTGTGGCCAGGCAGTTCCCCGAGTTTTTCTGGGCTTGTGAGGTGGGCACTTTCTGTCGCCATCGCTCTTTCGCCCCTGGGGGAAGGGAGGGTTTGGCCCGAGCTGGGACAGTGTTCAAGTTGGGAAAAAGAGATTGAGTTCCTAGACAATCTCAATGACTGTGTTATGGAGCAGATGGTCACAGAACTTACTAGGAGAGAGGCAATCCTGGATTTGGTCCTAAGTAACGCCCAAGACCTGGTGAGAGATGTAAAAGTGATTGCACCACTTGGGAACAGCGACCATAATGTTACTGAGCTCAACATTTGTATAAATAGAGAGTTGCCCAAATAGACTGACACAACCACTTTTAACTTTAAAAGGGGTAACTTCTCTAAAATGAGGGGACTTATGAAGTGGAAACTGAAAGGAAAAGTAGAAAGGATGAAACTGAAAATCATTGGGGAAGCTCGGAGACTATTTAAAACTAAAATCCTAGAAGTTCAGAAAAAAATATATACTGTAGGTCAGGAAAGGCACAAATCGGTATAGAGAAAGGCCTGCATGGTTAACAAAGTAATGGAAGCTGTAAAAGGTAAGGATTCCTTTGGTGTCTCTAGCACACTGTGGGAGGGGAGCATTTGGGTCATTTGGTGGCTAAAAGTTTGTGACAGTTCATAATTTGCAATCCAGGCACAACAGTTTTTGGTATCCAGATGACTGTATTGGGTTCAAAAGAGTTGATATTCAACAAACTGCAGCAATTAATAGGACTCCTGCTGCAAACATGTACAATATGCATATAAGACAATATAAATGTAAGATATGTCACACAGAAGATGAAAGCATTGCAGAAGAACTCAGAGAAGCACCTGTACAAGATGTACATAAATTTCAATTGACAGATAACAATAAAGCTGAAGTTGTTTGAATGTAACCTCTGACTATCTTCTTTTTTGTATTCTGGACTATCTAAAAGCATCTTGAAGTTGTGTGCTATCTGCACAGATGATACCTGTAGCAAGAATGTACACATATAAAAGACAGCTTCAAGGGAGCCATTAATGCATTTGCTTTTTGTCCTTGTGTCATGAACTTAAGCGGAATTACTTGGCAGGGAAAACCATGGAACACTCACGATTTACTTCCAAGGTCTGACATGTTAGCTTGCTTATATGGATTCAACTCCTCTAGAAAAATGGGGCCAGATAATATGAAACCCACCAAAAGGCTTCCAAACTTGCTGGTGAATTTTTATAGAAACTTTCAGGTTATTGTGAATGTCTACAAGGAAACAAACAGTGTTGTTGTTGTTCAGTCACACAGTCGAGTCCAACTCTTCACGACCCCATGGACCAGATTACGCCAGGCCCTCCTGTCTTCCGCTGTCTGCTGAAGTTTGCTCAATTTCATGTTCATTGCATCGATGAAGTTTGCTCAATTTCATGTTCATTGCATCGATGACACTGTCTAACCATCTCATCCTTTGCCGTCCCCTTCTTCTTTGACCTTCAATCTTTTCCAGCATCAAGGTCTTCTCCAGTGAATGCTCCCTTCTCATTTGGTGGCCAAAGTATTTGAGCTTCAACTTCAGGATCTGACCTTCCAGGGAACAGTCAGGGTTGATTTCTTTTAGGATTGAATGATTTGATCTCCTTGCAGTCCAAGGGACTCTCAAGAGTCTTCTCCAGCACCATAGTTCAAAAGAATCTATTCTTCGGCGCTCGGCCTTCCTTATAGTCCAACTCTTGCAGCCATACATTACTACGGGGAATACCATTGCTTTGACCATGTAGACTTTTGTTGGCAGGGTGATGTCTCTGCTTTTTATCATGCTGTTTAGGTTTGCCATCGCTTTCCTTCCAAGGAGCAGGCGTCTTTTAATTTCATGGCTGCAGTCACCATCTGCAGTGATCTGGGATCCCAGGAACGTGAAGTCTGTCACTACTTCTATGACTTCCCCTTCTATTTGCTAAGGAGTGATGGGGCCAGATGCCATGATCTTAGTTTTTTTGATGTTGAGCTTCAAGCCCACTTTTGTGCTCTCCTCTTTCACTCTGAGCAAGAAGCTCTTTAGGTCCTCTTCACTTTCTGCCATCAGAGCGGTATCATCTGCATATCTGAGGTTATTGATCTTTTCCCCAGCAATCTTAACTCCAGCTTGTGATTCATCCAGGCCAGCATTTCGCATGATGTACTCTGCATATAAATTAAATAAGCAAGGTGACAATATACATCCTTGTCGTACTCCTTTTCCTATGCTAAACCAATCAGTTGTTCCATATCCGGTTCTAACTGTTGCTTCTTGACCCTTATACAGGTTTCTCAGGAGACATGTGAGGTGGTCTGGTACTCCCATCTCTTTAAGAACCTGCCATAGTTTATTGTGATCCACACAATCAAAGGCTTTAGCATAGTCAATGAAGCAGAAGTAGATGTTTTTCTGGTACTCTCTTGCTTTCTCCATAATCCAGAGAATGTTGGCAATTTGATCTCTAGTTCCTCTACCTCTTCGAAACCCAGCTTGTACTTCTGGCAGTTCTCTATCCACGTTCTGTTGAAGCCTAGCTTGTAGGATCTTGAGCATGACCTTGCTAGCGTGTGAAATGAGTGTGATTGTGCGATAGTTTGAACATTCCTTGACTATTCCTTAAACTATTCCGTTCAAACTGTTCAGGAATAGCAAACAGTAACAGTAAGGAAATGAGACTAAAGGTATTATACATTGTTGCATCGAGTTCGTGGTTTGAAATGCATAGCTAATCTCCTACTAGCTGTCCCATAAATTCTTGCTTTCAGATTTTGGGGAGATGATTTAGAATGATTTGGGTGACCATAGCAACACTTCGCTGGGCTATAATAACTTGCTTTTAAATGGTGGGTCAGTCACAGGCTGACCTGGCATGTATCACTGAGACCTTGCCGAGAGAGAGGGGAGGAGTTACTCTCTCCCAACTATGCCCCCCATGTTGAAATAAAGCAATGCCTTGTGTACAAAGATGAAAGAAGATCCTGTGGGGGGTCAGTAGGCTATAGCTTGACAGGACTGTAGGGGGAGTACCTTCTTTCTAAAGGGGCTTCTTGCTATCTGTCTGCAGAATTATCTTTTTTAGGATTTTCTTTCAGAATAGTCTAGAATTCTATTTTTTTCAGCTAGTTAGGCAGCTAAGTTTACCTGTTCTGTTTCCTATCCAGTTTGTTAGTTCTTGAATAAAACTTTTGTTACTCTTTAATCAATTCAGTTAGAACAGTTAGAACCGGATATGGAACAACTGATTGGTTTAGCATAGGAAAAGGAGTACGACAAGGATGTATATTGTCACCTTGCTTATTTAATTTATATGCAGAGTACATCATGCGAAATGCTGGCCTGGATGAATCACAAGCTGGAGTTAAGATTGCTGGGGAAAAGATCAATAACCTCAGATATGCAGACGATACCACTCTGATGGCAGAAAGTGAAGAGGACCTAAAGAGCCTCTTGCTCAGGGTGAAAGAGGAGAGCGCAAAAGTGGGCTTGAAGCTCAACATCAAAAAAACTAAGATCATGGCATCTGGCCCCATCACTCCTTGGCAAATAGAAGGGGAAGTCGTAGAAGTAGTGACAGACTTCACATTCCTAGGATCCCAGATCACTGCAGATGGTGACTGCAGCCATGAAATTAAAAGACGCCTGCTCCTTGGGAGGAAAGCAATGACAAACCTAAACAGCATGATAAAAAGCAGAGACATCACCTTGCCAACAAAAGTCCGCATGGTCAAAGCAATGGTATTCCCCGTAGTAATGTATGGCTGTGAGAGTTGGACTATAAGGAAGGCCGAGCGCCGAAGAATAGATTCTTTTGAACTATGGTGCTGGAGAAGACTCTTGAGAGTCCCTTGGACTGCAAGGAGATCAAATCAGTCAATCCTAAAAGAAATCAACCCTGATTGTTCCCTGGAAGGCCAGATCCTGAAGCTGAAGCTCAAATACTTTGGCCACCAAATGAGAAGGGAACATTCACTGGAGAAGACCCTGATGCTGGGAAAGATTGAAGGTCAAAGAAGAAGGGGACGGCAAAGGATGAGATGGTTAGACAGTGTCATCGATGCAACGAACATGAAATTGAGCAAACTTCAGCGGACAGCGGAAGACAGGAGGGCCTGGCGTAATCTGGTCCATGGGGTCGCGAAGAGTCGGACTCGACTGTGCGACTGAACAACAACGAACAACAACAATCAATTCACTGTCTTGACTGCTGCACA
The DNA here is from genome assembly GCA_029375565.1 of Gekko gecko. Taxonomy (NCBI): domain Eukaryota; kingdom Metazoa; phylum Chordata; class Lepidosauria; order Squamata; family Gekkonidae; genus Gekko; species Gekko gecko. The sequence continues at coordinate 121,109,883 of JAPDNY010000004.1, forward strand.
GGGACTCTACTAATATCCCAGCGTATTCAGTGATGTATCACTATAGCCCTTCAGGAGGGGTTCCTGTAGTCTATCAGGATTCTATCCCCCTGATTCAATGCCATGTCCAGGACCCTGCCAGGTCTGAAAGTATATATGTAATGCTAGGGCTGTGTGACAGGATTGGGTTTTCTGTTGGTGTACTACTCATCCTGTTGCCCAGCTGTATCCCTGCCTGAACTTGTGGAGGTGTTCTTAGATGTAGTGTTTGGGGACTTCAACATCCATGCCAAGGCTCTCTAGTCAGAAGCTGCTCAGGATTTTACCGTTTCTGTGACAACCATGGGCCTTTTGATCTGGTGTTCTGCTCTGGGCAGGAAGAAGGTGATCTGAAGGTGGGGGGACTGAAGATAGTCCTCTTGTCATGGACAGATACTACTTGCTAGGGTTTAGACTTACAGGGATACAAGACTCCTTGAGGGTGAGGGGGGTTTTGGTTATGATCTGCCCCTGTAGCCTGATGGATCCAACTGGTTTTGAAATGGCATTGGGGTATTTATCCTGTTGATATAATCAGCACTCCTGTCAATGCTCTGATTCCTCTTTGGAATGAGGAAACGACCTGGCCGATCAGCATTTCAGCTCATTTTAAAGCCTACTCTGGTAGTGATAGAACTGAAGAAACAATATTACTCTGACAACAATGAATCCACAGTGCATCCAGGTGGAAATTGTTTTATTCAACATGTTGTGATTGTCACGTCCATTCCAACTTTGACTCTACATTAGCAGTAATGGAACTGGATGGTTCCACAGTGTAAAGTACTGGGTTCGCCGCATGGAGGACTCAAACAATGACATGCGTTCAGACACATTTATTGTACTTCACACATGAACTAGCAAAACGGCCCCACAAGGGCCAACTATATACATCCCACCCGGCACACCCACAGTCCCATTGGAGGGTTTGAATTTCCCACCAGAGGTGCTATTGGTAGTCACTAGGTGGTCTAGGATCCTTGGTATCTTTGTGTTCAGGGACCAAGCTCCTTACTTTAGCCGTGGATCCCTGGAGGTGGTACGTGTACATAACACACAGTGCAAACTTTTCCAGTTGTGTGGGATACTTTTCAGTTTGTTCAGTCTGAGGATGTGAACAGGATTCTTGGAAGTTTGAAACCTACTTCTGACTTGGATGACTCTTGCCCCTTCTGGCTGCTTAAATCTGCTCTGGGGTGGGGTTGGGCTGGCAAACTGGATCTTGGAGACATTAAATACTTCCCTGAGAGAAGAAGCAGTCACCCCTGTCTTGAAGTGGACAGTGGTGCATCCACTGCTAAATAAACCCACTCTGGACCCAGGAGAGTTGAATAAATACCACACACTCTCAAATATACCAGTATTGAACAATGTGGTAGATAAGTGGTGGCTGGGCAACTTCAGAGATTTCTGAATGAAGTATATTGTTTGAATCCATTCCAGTCTGTTTTCAGGCCTGGTCATAAGACTGAAACAGCCTTGAAGATGGACGGGGGGTATGGTCCTGTTATTTCTCCTGGTCTTTTTGGTAGCTTTTGATACCATCAACCATGGCATCCTTCTAGAATGGCTTTCTGGGTTGGAACTGAGAGGCATTGGTTTGCAGTGGTTTGCATCCTACCTCGAAGGTAGGCTTCAGAGTGTGGTGCTAGGGTAATGCTACTTGCCCCATGGCTTCTGGCTTATGGGTTCTTGCAAGGTTCCATGTTGTCCCCCATGCTTTTTAACATCTACATTAATCCACTAGGAGATGTCATCCAGAAATTTCAGCTGAGTCGCCACAAATATGTGGATAACACTCATCTCTAGCTCATGCTTCCAGAAGATCTTTGGGAGTGCTGTGGAAACCATGTGCAGACACCTGGAGACAATTTTGGATTAGATGACGGCTAACAAGCTGAAACTTGAGAGAAAAGGTAAGTGGACAGTTTTCTCAATAGAGTTAAGCAAGCAATGGGATTCCAATAGGATCGGTATTGAGACTGGGGCTGTTTAATTTGTTTATAAATGATTTTGAAACAGAGGTGACTCATAGGATATTGTATGCAGTTCTGTTCACAGTATCTTTAAAAAAGGTACTGCAAAGCTGGAAAAAGTTCAAAGGAAGTCAACCTAGTCCTTTCCAAGCCTATGAGGAAAGGCTTGAGAGTCTGGGACTTTACAGTCTAAAATAAAATAGTGAAGGGGAAACATGATAGAGGTTCATAAAATTATGCATGGTGTGAAGCAGTTGCATAATAGGAGCCTTTTTCCTCCCTGAACCATAATCCTAGAACTTGGGCACACAAAGTAATTTGTTGGGGAAGGGGTTCAGGACAGACAAAATAAAATATTTACTAAACAAATAATTAAACTGTGGAATTCACTGCCACAGGAGGTAGTGATGCCCATAAGCATAGAGCACTTTAAAAGTGAGTGAGATGAATTCATGTCATAGAGGTTTATTAATGGCTACTAGCTGTAGTGACTAAAGGGAGCTTCCATATACAGTCAGCAGAATTCTGAGGCAGTAGCTGAGGAGGACTTTGGACTCTGTTTAGCCCTCCAGGGCAGTCAGTTGGCTGCTGGGTGAAGCAGTATGCTGAACTAGATGGATCGGGGTTTGATCCAACTGGCTGTACTTATGTTCTTAAGTCATGGAAGCTCACCATCAGCTTCCAGATTGCGGCATGGTGACAGTGACTGTTTGATGAGGAAGGCAGAGGGAGCAGAAATCTATACGTGCTGCCCAATGGATTGTGATTGAATCTTTTAATGTATTGGAATGTAATTTTTTTCTTACACTTCCTATGTTTTCTTTTTCAATACAGCATACTTCAGTTTGTATGTATTCTTTAAGTCTGTGTCCATTTGTTTTTAGAGGCCTTTTGATAACAGTGTGTTTGCAGTTTTTTACTGCTTTCCAGTTTTAGAAAGTCAATGATACTGTTCAAACAGAGCTCACTGACCTTCTACTGAACCTGTTATTAAATGACAGATTTGCTGGACAGATAACAGGCCAAAACACCCTCTGCAGGTGTCTTTGCATGGCACCAAGAGCAGATGTTAATCCCCACAGGCCAAATCTCAGCAACACATAGAGGGAACAGAAAGAGCAAATGCCACAAGAATGATATGCTTTTGAGTGCTCTACAACACAAGGAAAAATAATTGAAAATCCCTTTAAAATACAAAGAGGAGAAGCAGAGAGGAAGTATGCACCTGATCTATTTGACAGATTACTTGCAGCTGGTTGCAAAACACCAGGATATCATTAACTAATGTGAATGATTACCTTCTTCAACCATTCTGTCCCAGGGTATATGCTACATTTGTAGTTTTGTTATCATCATTTTTAAAGGGGGAAGTTACTGGCAATCTTCCAGACGATCGTGCCACATTTATATTCAGGTGCTAGCTATGAACCTTCTCACAAAATAAAAAAGGGCAATGTTCTGTCATTATTATCCACAGTGTCATATTGTGTCAGAGGGTCTATATAATTATTTTTATTTGGAACATTTTTATGCCACTGTTCAACAAATATTTCCAGAGGCAGTGTACAATAAAATCAAACCAAAAATTGAGCAAAAAATAAAAACATCAGCATACAGCAATTGGAAGAGGTATGCTAAGGAGCACCAAGAATACATCCATGTTCTATTATTCTTACCCACAGTGCTTTATTTTATGGCAAAAAAAACATTTTAAAAATGGTTCTTAAATTAAAAATGACACATTAGTTATTCTTGAAACCTATTCTATTTTCCCTTAGCATTTCTAAAGTTACTTTCTCTCCCAAATCGACATTGGAAGATGCATGCAATAATTAAAAAAAAAACAACCTCAGAAACAATAGCACAAATCTCATAAAATATTAAAAACCAGGGGGACCAGTAGACAGTGATAGATTAAAATCAATTGCATGCAGCATGCATAGGTGATATGTGATAAACTTTTGCAATAATCTAAAACAGAATTTCAAATATCTAAGCTATCACATGATAGTTGCAGTCACAGTATGGAAAGATTGTCTGGTGAACAGATTATAATAATGGGTCTAAGCCCCAGATATTGTGTCAGAGATAGGGTTGCCAGGTCAAACTCGGGAAATATCTGAGGACTTTGGGAGTGGAGCCAGGAGACTTTGGGGATGGAGCCAAGAGACTTTTGTGATGTCATGTTCTGTGAAGTCACTACCAGGTCAATGGTCAAGTGATATCACTTTCCAAGCTCCACCTCCGTCCAATAATGTAACTTCCAGCACACTGCACCAAAACCTGACCGCTTCCTGTGATGTCACTTTCCAGGCACTCCCACAAACCTGCCTCTTCCTCTGAAGTCACTTCCTTCTTTCAAAATTCAGATTTAAATACACTGTCATATATCACTTTGCACCCTCACCTTTTCCCTCCATGTACTGAGGCAGTATACTTCCAAGTCAAGCCACACTACCTAAATGGAACCTCCACATGCAGAGGCAGTATATCTCCAAGTTCAAGCCATGCTGCCTAAATGGAACATCCAAGTACAGTATACCTTGAAGTTCAAACAACACTATCTAAACTAAATCTCCATGTACAAAGGCAGAGTACCTCTAAGCAGGTGCCCAACAGCACATAGGCTGAGCTGCCAAGTGACCCAAATGGAGCTGGACTGGGACTGAACCTGGGTTTCCTACATGTAAAGGGGGTGGTCCTTAGGGTTGTTAACTCTGGGCTGGGGAAAATCTGGAGATTTTGGGGTGGCACCTGGGGAGGGACCTCAGCAGAGTATAATGCCATTGAGTCCACCCTTTAAAGCAGCCATTTTCTCCAGGGGAATTAATCTTGATCATCTGGAGATCAACTGTAATAGTGGAGGATATCCAAATGCCACCTGGAGGCTGCCAACCCTATCTACCACTGAGCCATCATGCTCCCCAGCTACCCTGCATGCCCCTCTTCCACACTGCACTCCCTCTCCAGAGCGCCTATCATCAGGGGGAAAGGCAGATGTATGGCTGCCCCCCTCCATTTCTAAATGTGTTTTGTAAAACCTGCTGCTCCTTCAGAGCTACAAAGAGGAGCGTTCACTGGCTTCCTTTCCCCCCCTCCACTGGAAATGATGGGAGTACCTTCTTCTGGGGCCCACAAAATTGGACCCCCGGGTCCAATATTTTTGAAAGTTTGGGTTTTTTTAAAGGAGAATCACCAGCAGTTACACTGCAAATTTGGTACCTCTAACTCAGAAAACAGCCTCCCCAGAGCCCCAGATACCTCCGGATCCATTCTGTATTATAGTTTATGGGGACTACAATAGACTACAGTAGAGACACTCCCTTTAAATGCTTTTTTCAGTTTGCTGGTGGCCCCACTATGGGATAAAACAAACAAACAAAAAAAGGTAAGAGCTTACAGCTATTAGTGCAACAGCCTACTTCGTTTCAACCTTGTGGCTCCACCACTCTTCGCTCTCACTCCAAGCAGCATGCACCTCCTCTTCTCCCTCCCCCATTCAGCCTCAGACCGAAACAGCTGAGCTGGCCCCTATGAAAACAACAGAGCAGGTTGAGAGAGAAGAGGGAGAAGGGGAAGAGGGCAGAGTGGGAGAGATGGATGGAGGCAGGGCAACAGGCAGAGCACATGGACAGCTCAGGTGGGCTGGCAGCAGGAGACCCACACCCACCCTGCATCCTCCCCCTAGAAGCAAAGCACAGCTTGGGCTGGGGCTGGGGCTGGCATGGGCCACCACCACCCTGCCCACTTGGAAGCAAATGGCCATGTGCACTGACCTTGAGTTGGCTTCAATGCAATGGACTGACTCAGTTCAGCGGTGAGGAGCTCGTGCAGAAACCCCGTCAGATGGCTCCTCTAAGAAGTCCTAGTCTATGCAGCAACACAACACGCAGCAGTATCAGCTGCAGCAGCTCACAGGCTGCTGGGAGCATCTTTAGAGCAGGCTGCTGCAGGTGGACGGGGAGGGCCTGGGGCCCACCCACCTGAACCATACAACCCACACTCTCCACTAAAAGCCGTGTGTGGGGAAAATGGAAGATGTGGATTAGAGGCAGCACTGAGTGCTCCAGAAGCAGTGACGTTCTAGGCTCCTACCATAGAGTTTAGGAGGAAAGAACTGCTAAAGGGTCACTAACAGACATCACTTTGTCTTCCACTGTGGATTATTTAAAAAAAGGGGGCAGTTGCTCAAACTGGGGAAACACTGGGGGGGGGGTGCGGCAAGCCTAGTCAGAGAGCTTATATAGCTATTTTTTATTGGGAACATTTTTATGCCACTGTTCAACAAAAATTTCTTGAGGCAATGTACAATAAAGTCAAGCAAAATTTAAAGCAAAACAATAAAAAACATAATCTTACAGCAACTGGAGGAGGTATGTCAAGTAGCACCAATCTTTGGCAGGAAACACGACATATGGAGTTTGAATCTCTTATAGTGGAATACTGGCAAGATGTGCACACGAAAGCTCCTACCTTGAATAAAACTTTGTTGGTGCCACTGGACTCAAGCTTTGATTATTTGTTTAGAAAATTTATATGCCTCCTCCATGTGTTCATGGTGTCTTACAAATAAAAACAATAATATAAGAATTATCAATAATAAACAAACCATAAAAACAAGAATAAGGCAATCAGCAGCAAAACAGAAGGAACAGGAAAGGACAAGAAGATACCCTGTGCACACACTGGAACAATCCTGTAGCCACACACTCATCTGGGCACACTGAAAATAGATGCAGTATGGGGTATTAATGATCCTTCAGTAGCTCTGGTGGAAGACCTCTCCTTGCCTACAGACAGCCCCTCAAACTTAAACAACTTACCACTAACCACCATGAACCATCTCATGGAGTCACGAACACAGGAACCAGACCCTGCAAGTGCAACAGACCCAGATCCAACTCTGTGCACATACCTACACAGAAAATATGACTACAAGACCCAATGGCATCAACTACACAATCTCTGACTCTTATAGCTGCTCATTCTCCAATGTGATCTATGCTGTCATGCAGGGGTCATTTTGTAGAAAAAGAAGTACAGGAACTCAGTAGCACAAATCATCAGCATACCTTATTTGCATATGCCACACCCCCTGACATCACTGGATATGTGTCAAAAGGCAACACCCACTGCTCAGGCTCCGCTGGACTGTTTTGGATTGCTAGCTATTGGTGGGGGGAAGCACACAGATCTGCCCTCGCAGAGGATGGAGAGCTTGTACCTGAATAAATCTTGGTCTTAAAGGTGCCATTGGACTATTATGGATTGCTAGCTATGTGGGGGGAGAAGGTACAGATCTGCCCTCACAGAGGAGGGAGAACTTGTACCTGAATAAACCGTGATCTTGAAGGTGCCACTGGATTCCTTTGGATTGCTAGCTATGGGGGGGATGCACAGATCTGCCCTCACAGAGCTTGTACCCAAATAATTCTTGGTCTTAAAGGTGCCACTGGAAGGATTTACTAAAAGGAAGGACAGGATTGCCTATTGGAAACAATGGGAGAGACTTGAAGGCCCACTGGAAATAATGGGAGACAGGAATGCCAATTGACTTGCATGGGCTCCAGTGAAATACATTACAGCTCAAGAAGAGTCGCAAAGCAAATGTTTAATGGATTTTCCATTAAGGTCTCTGGTCTCAAATACACTACTCTGGGACTGGAATGACAGGCCCCACAGTGGAATGACAGCTCCTGGGGGTAGCAGATGTGCCCAGGGGCTGGAATCACATATCAAGATCAACCAGAATACCTAGATCTCTTTCACATGTGCTGCTGTCAAGCCAAGTCCCTCCCATTCTATATCTGTGCCTTTGATTTTTTGTGCCCAGGTGTAGGACTTTGCACTTATCTCTATTGAATTTCATTTTATTTGCCTCAGCCCACTGTTCCAGTCTATCTAGATCATTTTGAATCCTGACTCTGTCTTCTTCAGAATTAGCAATCCCACCCAGCTTTGTGTCATCTGCAAATCTGATAAGCATCCCCTCTATGTCTTCCTCCAGGTCATTTATAACAACATTGAACAACATCAGGCCCACTCAAGACTTCTCTCCACATAGACATAAAGCAACTTACAAGCACTCGTTGGGTATGATTTTTCAACCAACCATGAATCCATCCAAAGGTTGCTCCACCCAGCCCACACTTAACCAGCTCATCCTCAAGGATATGAGAAACTTTGTCAAATGCTTTACTGAAATCTAAGATACACTATACCCACAGCATTGCCAGAGTCAACCATTTTAGTAACTCTGTCAAAAAAGGAGATAAAGTTGGTCTGGCATGACATATTCTTGATAAACCCATGCTGGCTACTACCAATTAACTCATTCTGTTCAAGGTGCTCACAGAGCATTTGATAATCTGCTCCAGAATTTTTCCAGGTATTGATGTCAAGCTGACAGGCCTGTAATTTCCTGGGTCCATCTTTTTTCCCTTCTTGAAGATCAGGACAACATTCCCTCTTCTCCAGTTTTCTGGCACAACACGAGTACTCCAGGACATCCCAGAGTGGAATGCCTTTCTTTCCCTCCCCGATGTCAGTCATTCCACTCCCAGAAGACTTCTGCTACCCCCAGGGGCTGTCATTCCAGTCTGGGACCTTTCATTCCAGTCCCAGGACATATCTCCTACACCCCTGGGCTGTCATTCCACTCTGCAGCCTGTCACTCCCATCCCAGAACTCTTCTGCTACCCCCAAGGGATGTCATTCCACCCTGGGGTCTGTCTTTCCACTCCCAGAAGACTCCTGCTACCCCCAGTGGCTGTCATTCCACTCTGGGGCCTGTCATTCCAGTCCCAGAACATTCCTGCTACTCCCAGGGGTTGTCATTCCACTCTGGAGCCTGTCATTCCAGTGCCACAACATACCTGCTACCCACAGGGGCTGTTATTGCACATTGTGGCCTGTCATTCCAGTCCCAGAGTAGTGTATTTGAGACTAGAGACCTTAATGGAAAATCCATTCTGCATTATCTTTGCAACTCTTCTTGAGCTGTATTGTATTTCACTGGAGCCCATGCAAGTCAATTGGCATTCCTGTCTCCCATTACTTCAAATAGGCCTTCAAGTCTCTCCCATTGTTTCCAATGGGCAATCCTGTCCTTCCTTTTAGTACATCCCGCCACTGAACTCTTTTGGATTGGAAAGGAGGGAAAGAGAGAGAGAGATGGGAGGGAGGGAGGGAGAAAGAATGAGAGGGGGGAAGAAAGAAAGAAGGGAGAGAGAGAGAGAGAACAAGGAAGGAAGGAAGGGGACAGGACCAGACTGTGGGGCAGGGCGCATGTGGTGGCCGATGAGAGTGGCGGCTCCTGGCAGATTTGGAGCAGGGTGGGGTGAGGGGGGTGGAGGTGACCTGGTGGCAGCATCCCTCCCACCTTCGGCCTCCTTCCCTCAGCAAGGCTGGTTCTCCTTCCCCACTGGCCTCGACTTGCTTGGCTGAGCACCAAGGTTTTCTGAGGGGCGGGGCTTGCTGCATGTGCCCCTGGGCTCCTTACTGCAGGAGTGTCGCTCCAATGAGCTCCTGAAGGAACCAAGCCCTGCTGACATGTGCCAACAATGCCTCTCTGCTCTGTACATAGGACAAACCAGCCAACCTCTATGCAAAAGAATAGATGGACACAAATCTGACATCGAAAATGGCAATATCCAGAAACCATTAGGAGAACACATCAATCTACCAGAACATTCCATCAAGGACTTAAAGGTCACCATAGTACAAGAGAAACATTTCAAAACTAAAACCCAATGGGAAGCTGCTGAATTGGAATTCCTATGTAAATTTGACTCAGGCAGACTTGGATTGAATAGAGACTGGGTTTCGAGTGGTCTCAGGGCAAATTGCCCTGGTTCTGCTGGGTTGTCAAAAATGCCCCCCCTTCAGTTTCTATTGAAGAGATTCTTGGGGACTTTGATTCTGTTTCTGTTCTTCCAGGCTTCTGACTTTGCTTTTTTTTTTTTTTTTTGGCCCCCTTCCATTGGAAACAATGGAGTATGGGGGGCACCTTCTTTGGGGGGCTGTAACTTGGACCCAGTAAACCCAATTCTCACCAAATTTAGAGGGCAGATAGAGGACAGTCAGCTGGAGATGTGCTGTGAATTTAGTGTTTCTAGCATGCCAGGGGGCATTAAATGCAACCTCATTTCCCCAGAAATAACTCTCTTGGGTGCATCCTCTTTTGGGGTAGCCTAACTTGGACCCCATAAATCAAATCCATCCTAAACTTCTTTACTGCTTTGAGAAGAAATGCTTTCTTTTTCTTTGGATTTATCTTTTGCTGACATCAACAGGCAGAGTGCAGTAGATATACGTATTAAAAATTTCAAAACATAAGGCCATAAGAAGAGCCCTCCCGGATCAGACCAGTGGTTTATCTAGTTCAGCATCTTGTCTCACACAATGGCCAACTAGTTCCTCTGGAGGACTAACAACAGGGCTGAGACATTCTCCTATTGTTACCACCTGTCACTGGTATTCAGATGTTTACTGTCTCTGAATGTGGAGATTCTCTTTAGTCACCATGGCTACTAGCCACTAATAGACCTATCTTCCATGAATCTGTCCAATCTCCTTTTAAAGCTGTCTATGCCTATGGCTATCACTACATCCTCTGGCAATGGATTCCATATTGAAACAGGAAGTCAACACACAACCACTTGTGCTCTGTTTAGGGACAGTCTAGCACAGGATTCCCCAAAGTGGTGCCTTTGTGTGTCACGGCACCCACAGGCATCTTTCCTGGTGCCTGTCAAGTATTTTTAGAAAGTGGGCAGGGCCAGGTGGGGCTTTTGCTCAGCAAGGTGTCTCATTGGACATTGGAGGATGTCAAGAATCTCCAGTCCAGGGGATACTTGGTATGGGAAGGGGCAGAATTTAAAATTAAAACAAACAAACTTGGAGTGTGAATCCATACACATCAGAGGGTAGCATGCCACCAGTCCTTTCAACTATACCAATAATTAGATGCCAAAGTGCAGACTTGCAACCTTCCTGGGAATAAACAAGAAAGTCAGCACTGCAAGGTTGGCCACTTACAGAATGAGTTTCCACTAAAGATTAACCAGTAGGTGGACACTTTAAGTCTAAGATACTGGAATTAGATTGAAGTATCTGAAGTACAGAACAACCAGGAATAGTCAGTCTTTTTTTATTAAAGAGTGCAAGAATATTTCAAAGGAACATAGCAGTAAGAAAGAAAACAAAAAAGCTACAGTTTAGCGTCCTAACTATACAGCAAGACTTTAATTCAAAGTTACCCTTCTTGGTTGAAGTAAGTTAGCATTTCAAGTATCTTTCTCCAAAGAGGATCTTTTCAGTGTGCATGATAGGCAGGCAAGCTGACATATGGCAAGGTTATCCCATCAACTATGGATAACCTTATCTGACTACTCCAACTGCAACTAATCACAAAGAACAGAAATGCTAAACTTCTTAAAGTCTGAAATTTGAACAGGATGGGGCCCTTTAGCCTGAACTTCATGCAGTGAATTTTCTGCTTGGAGTTCAGGCATGGGCAGTCCCTTTAAATGGTTCCATTTATTTATTTAATTATTATTATTATTATTATTATTATTATTATTATTATTATTATTATTATTATTATTATTATTATTATTATTATTATTATTATTATTATTATTCTGTGTGATATCATCACATTCGGATGTTCCCTCCCCCTCCAGGAACACCCCCAAAGGCCCCTGCTGGCAGCCAGGTAGGACCTGGCAACCTTACATGTACCTGTGAGAACAACTGGGTCAGAAGAGAAACAATTTATGATGAGATGCTTCCCTTCTGTAATGTAAATCAAAGCATCAAAAGAAGGAGTGAGGTGTGGTTCAGTGAACAAATGGCGTGGCTCCATTTGCCTCTGTTATCCAAAAACACAAAGTCAACTTGCCAACTTTCCCATGTCAACAACCAGACATTTCCCTTCAACCCATAGCACAGGCCTAGATCTTAATATTAAGACTGAGTGATGTTTAATTAAAGAACAAGGAAATGAGCCAGAGGTCCAGTTCCTTGATAGAGATCTCAGTGGCAGTGCAGATTTTTTTAAGAGTTGCTTTGGCAGCAGCTGCCATCACAGCACAAGGATCTCCACTGTGTGACTGAAGATAAGTTTTGTATATGGAAGAAAATAGTTCAAAACTATATGTTTATTTAAAAGGCATCCTGTTAAGCAGAGCTTCTGTCTGAAATGTAGAAATATTTGAATTGAAAAGTTACAATGAAGGGTTACAATTTGCAATTGGCTCTACCTCTTGTGGCAGCCATTTTCTGGTTGTACACACCATCCAATGTCAGAATGCTAATGGTGCCCACAGGCTCAAAAAGATTGGGGACTTTTGCTGCAGCCACACACACTAAATAATCCATGCTCAATCCACTTTCAGTGCACTTTCCAACTGGATTTTACGGTGTGAACTGGCTAAATCCATTGGACAATGGATTGAAAGTGGATTATTTAGCGTGTGTGACCACAGCCTTGGTCTAGCAGCTTGGTCTAGCAACAGGAGGAATGAAGGGGATAGTCCCAAAAAAGAAAGTTTGGTTTCAAGATTGGACCACTAATGTGAAACACAAAGATCTGACTATAAAATAGAAAGAAAATGACCAATATCTCTTTAAAATAAGACCTTCAAGTAAAAGTGAAAAGCCACCTTCCAAGCTTGGCATTCAACTGCTTGGCATTCAACTGATCCCAAACCCAGTTCCACAGAGAGAAAACAATGAGGAACTCCAATGATTTTCTGAAGAAACCCCCCCCCTCAAAAGGTCAGTCTGTAGAACTATCAACTCCAGTAATCCAAACAGCCACATCATATAAAAGTTGAGACAGCACTTTAGCCATAAAGACATGAATTGCTGCAGAGGCATACTGACCTGCAGCGGGGGTGGGGGGAGTGACAAACTGCCATGGAGGAGCTGGCCACTGAAAGCAGAGCACACTCTTTATGAGTTTTCCATGAGAGAAGCTTGAAAAATAATACCTAGATAATGAAACTGGGACACTTGATCAATTGGCTGATTACTCAACTTCCAGGGGAGTTGCTTGGGCCAAGAAGCTCTCACAAAGACCATAACTTTAGATATTTCACAATTTATCACCAAGTCTTCTCCAATGCAATTGTTCTGAAATGTCTCTAGCAATTTATGCAGACCCACTGGAGATCTAGATAGAAGAACATCATGGTAAACTAGACCACTGCTAAGGCCCCTGCAAGATCATTAATATAGAGACTAAATAAGAGGGGAGCCAACAGGCATCCCTGCTTCACTACCCAGAACAAAGGAATGTCCTTGAACAAGGAAATGTTAGTTGCCCGTCAAGGCCACAATGAACATGAGCTGTGGGATTATAATATAATGACTGGATTAAGTATAAAAGTCTGTGATCAATGGAAGACTCATTAAGTTTGGCCAGCTGTCATTCTCTAGGCATAGAATCAGAAGCAGAATTTAAGCCCATAAAGGCTACACAAAGTATGCTCTTTGGGTGGGCTATATACTTCTATTCCAGGTGGAAAAGAACCAAACAATGACCTGATGTTGGATTCCCTCTTGAGTAACTATCTGGAGACAGTTTTTGAGTAGATGTGGGTAATAAATTTAAGCTTAATTCCAACAAGATAGAGCAGGTACTAGTGAACAGAAGGTCTGACCTGGCATTTAAGTTATCAACCATGCTGAATGGGGTTGCTCTCCCCTTGAAGGAACAGGTTCACAGTGTTAGGGTCCTTTTGGGCCCAAGCCTGTTGCTGGATAAGCAGGTGCAAACTGTGTCCTGGAATGGCTTTTACCAGCTTCAACTGGTTAGCCAGCCATGGCCTTTCCTGGGCAGAAATGATCTAGCCACTGAGGTGCATGCCATGGTTACTTCTAGACAGGGCTCTTTTTGTAGCAGGAACTCCTTTGCATATTAGGTGACAGACCTCTAATGTAGCCAATCCTCCAAGAGCTTAAAGAGTTCTTCTTACATGGGCTACTGTAAGCTCTTGGAGGACTGGCTACATTAGGGGTGTGTCGCCTAATATGCAAAGGAGTTCCTGCTACAAAAAGAGTCCTGCTTCTAGATCAGAGGGTCGATTCCCCAGAGCACTCAAGGAGGTGATGGTCCGCCCTCTCATAAAAAAGCCATCTCTGGACCTGGCCAAACTGGCCAACTATCGACCGGTGTCCAATTTGCCCTATTTGGACAAGTTGATAGAGAGGGCGGTGGTGTTACAGTTACAGAGCTTTCTGGAGGATCTTTCGGTCCTAGATCCCTTCCAGTCCGGCTTTCGCCCGGGTAACGGGGCAGAGACGGTGCTGGTCACCCTGACTGATGATCTCCGAAGGCATCTGGATTGAGGCAGTGTGGCGGCATTGCTGTTGTTAGATCTGTCAGCCGTGCTCGATACAGTTGACCATCAGCTGCTGACCCGCCGCCTCGCTGACGTGGAGATTCAGGGGCATGCCCTTCAATGGTTTACCTCTTTCCTCCAAGATTGGGAACAGAGGGTGGTGATTGGGGAGCGGCGGTCCCGGAGGCATTCCCTTGAGTGTGGGATGCCTCAGGGGGCGGTGCTGTCCCTGATGTTATTTAACATCTATATGTGCCCCCTCGCCCAGATTGCCCAGAGTTATGGGCTTGGGTGTTACCAATATGCAGATGACATCCAGCTCTATCTGATGCTGGGTGGCCAGGCAGGCTCTAGCCCCGATGACCTTCATAGGGCGTTGCAGGCCATGGCTGGTTGGGTCAGGCTGAGCCAGCTGAAACTAAACCCAGCAAAGACAGAGGTCCTGGGCCTAAGCCGGACCGGCCTGGGGTTGGGGCTCCCCCTCCTGAGGCGCCTTTTGTGCCATCGCCAGGGGTTAGGAGTCTGGGGGTGCTCCTGGATAGCTCCTTAACTATGGAGGCCCAGGTGGCAGCCACTGTCAAGGCAGCGTTTTACCATCTCCGGCTGGAGCAGCGAGAAATGTGCTTGCTGGAGTGTATAGTGTATAGTGACTGTTTGGTGAACCGCTGTTTTAACTGTTTTATTGGTTATTTGAGTATTTATGCTTTTTGTACTTATTTATGGCATCTACCTCTATGTTTTTATTGTTCAATGTATGGCTTTTTGCCTTTGAGCCCATGTTGGAAGGGCGGGATATAAATCCAACTAATAAATAATAAATAAATAAATAAATAAATTATTATTTCAGTGTGCTCTGTCACAAACCCACCTGGATCTGTGTGTTCTTACATGTGTGTTGCATGTTTGCATTGCTTGTAAAAGCATGTTCCCTTTTCTTGTGTCACCACCCCAAGTTACAAAAACCTAGCCTGTCACATAACCCATGCCTTGGGGTATCCTGGTAAGTCTGTCTCTGATCAAGTACAAAAGACAGAGCTTTCCAATTACTGTAGCCCCTCCATGCATGTTCTTAGCATGTGTGTGAGTGATTTAGGTGTGTGGGCAGGATTTGAATCACAGAAAAGAAATTTTATTATTAATGATAAAGCTAGAGCGCATACATGAAAAATAGCTGTCATGTCTAGTGGTTACAGGAAAATAATAGAAACTAAGGAAACTAAGGCTAAGGAAAATTATAGTAATATAGGTCTAACCTAAGTTACAATACAAGACAATTGCCTCTGATGACTCACCTGGTTGTTGTGGAGCAAATACGAACAAAGGAAGGCTCCATCTTTTATACCTTCTTGCCTGCTTCAAGCTCCTGTGCACATAGGAGATACCCCCAAAGTATTCCCCAGTTGGCTTAGATGTCACATACTACACGCTCCATACCACAGATCATATTTTGCAACAGTCAATTGCAGAATGACTATCTCCAAAATGAAACCCAATTTCCTACCTACTCTGACCTTCTGGCACATTTTATTGCCCTTCTCTTATGGAAATAAACACTTGTCATGGTTTCAGGGAATCTCCCATGTACTTCACTGTATCTTAATGTCTCTAACTTCACAACATAGGACTGCCTGGTCTACATAGGACTGCCCTTGAAAAGTGTTCAGAAGCTTCAATTGGTGCAGAATTCTGTCATTAGTATGTTGACTGGAGTGGGTCATAAGCAATGCTCCCTCTAAGCTGTGGAGTCTTATGAGCAAAAATTCTACTTTGTGAGCCAGTTTGCTGTAGTGGTTAAGTGCGCGGACTCTAATCTGGGAGAACTGGGTTTGATTCCCCACTAGTCCACTTCCAGCTGTTGGATGTCCTTGGGCAAGCCATAGTTCTGTCAGAGCTGTTCTTTCAAGGACAGTTCTCTCAGAGCTCTCTCAGCTCCACCTACCTCACAGGGTGTGTGTTGTGGGGAGAAGGGAAAGAAGTTTGTAAGCCTCTCTGAGACTCTGAGTGAAGGATGGGGTATAAATCCAATCTCCTCCTCCTGCTCCTGCTCCTCCTCCTCTTCCTTCTTCTTCTTCCATTAAAGTTGTGAGCAAGCCATTTGGCTACTGCATAAATTAGTTTGCTCTGGAGCCTTTCTGAGCTAAGACAAAAATGTGTGAGCCAGAGGCTAAAAAACTGTGAGCTAGCTTACACTAACTCAGTTTAGAAGGAAAATTGGTCATAAATCTTGGCCTAGCTACGCTGGCACCAAATTTGTTTCCAGGCACAAGTCAAGGTGATGGTCTTGATCTTCAAAGCCCTACATAGTTTGGGACCAACATGCCTGAAGAACCTCCTACCCCTTTGTGAACCTACCTGACCACCATGGTCATCTTTGGAGATCCTACTTTGGGTGCCTCCACCTTCTGAGATTAGACAGGTGACAATCCAGGAAAGAGACTGCTCTGACATGGCACCAAATTCTGGAGTTTTCTCCCCAGGGTGATTTGTCTATACCCTTCTGTTACCATTGTCTGCAAGTGGGTGATGGTATTTCCCCCTCATTTGGTACTGTCTCAGTGATTCCTTATTGTCTCAGTGTCACAGTGTCTCAGTGATTCATTATTGCTTTTATGTCTTTCTATGTATTTTATCTCTGGTTTTAAGTGTTTTAATGATGGTTGGTTTTAGTGTTTTAAAATATTATTTTATTATGTGTGTTTTAATTTGCTAGCTGTCTTGGTGGCCCTAGTGAAGGCAGAAAGGCAGGACATAAATTTTGTAAAATAAAATAATAAAGAAGTATTTCTTTTTGTCCATTCAACTTCATTGGATGCCCTTGAGTTCCAGTATTTTTGAGAGGGAGAAAAAGTTTTCCACTCTCTCTAATCTGTACATAAATTTGTTAATCTCTATCATATCCCTCCCTTAGTCGACTCTTGTCTAAACTGAGAAGTCCCAAACCCTTCAGCCTTTCCTCATAGGAAAGGTGCTCCAACATCTTAACCATTCTAGAATAATGGAATCACAGAATCATAGAATCACACAGTTGGAAGGGGGCATACAGGCCATCTAGTCCAACACTCTGCTCAATGCAGGATCAGCCTACAGTATCCCTGACAAGTGTTTGTTCAGCAGCTGCTTAAAGACTGTCAGTGAGGGGGAGCTCACCACCTCCCTAGGCAGCTGATTCCACTGTTGCACAACTTTTACTGTAAAAAAGTTTTTCTTAATATCCAGCCGGAACCTTCCCGCCCTTAATTTAAACCTATTATTGAGAGTCCTAACCTCCGCTGCCAACAGGAACAGCTCCCTGACCTACCGCTAAGTGACAGCCTGTCAAATACTTCAAGAGAGCAATCATATTCCCCCTCAATCTCCTCTTCTCCAGACTAAACATTCTCAAGTCCCTCAGCTTTCCTCATCGGGTTTGGTCTCCAGGCCCCCGATCATCCTCGTTGCTCTCCTCTGCACACACTCCATTATGTCCACATCCTTTTTGAAGTAAGGCCTCCAGAACTGCACACAGTACTCCAGGTGCAGCCTGAACAATGCAGTGTACAGCAGGACTATGACATATTGTGATCTGGATGTTATGCCTCTGTACAGCCCAAGATTACATTAAGCTTTTTTGTTGCTTCATCACACTGGCTGCTCATATTTAACTTTTGATCCACCCTTACCTCAAGATCTTGTTCACACACACTGCTACTCAGAAGTGTATCCCCCACCCAGTATGCGTGTTCCTCATTTTTGTTACCCAGATGTAGAACTCAGCACTTATCCTTGTTAAATTGCATCTTGTTCACATCTGCCCACTTTTCCAGCATGTTCAGATCTCATTGAATTCTATCTCTTCTGGTATGTTAGCTGCTCCTCCCAATTTGGTGTCATCTGCAAATTTAATGAGTAACTCCCCCCACACCCTCATCCATATAATTTATAAAAATATTGAAAAGTACTGGGCCCAGAACCAAACCCTGTGGCATCCCCCTGGACACCTCCTTCTGTTCAGATGAAATGCCATGTGACTACAGGGCACCTAGAGAACATCGGGCAGGGAACCCAGGCATATGTGCCTCCCTGCCCTCCCCTCCTCCAGCTGCAGTCACATGTTTAGAATGTCTTTCTTTCCCTTCCCCAGATGGGGAAGGGAAAGAAAGACATTTAAATCCCCCCATTCCCCGAGTTTCTCTGCAAAAGCGGAGAGGCTCAGGGGAAGGGGGGCATGTCTGGGGAAGGGAAAGAAAGGCATTTAAATCCCCGCAGGTGGGGGGGCTCTGCAGGCCTTCCCTGGCCCATCTGCCTGTGCAGGCTGGCGAGGAATGGTGGCAGAGAGGCACCCCGTGCTCCTTACTGCCTGAGAGCCACTCCGCAGTGCTCTGCCAGGAAATGACCCCTCCTTACATGTGTGGTTACAAATTCCCTTGGTCCTCCACAGCAAAAGGAATTCTAGTAGGACATGGTCACTTCCCCCTGAGGTTCCCACCACCTTCATCCCATCTACCATATTGTTTCTCTTGGTCAATATTGTCAAGTATGGCTGAGCCTTCCTCCACCATTTGATGAAGGAAGTTGTTGCCCAGACAGGTCAGGAAGTTGTGTGACTGTGGACACTTTGTAGAGTTTGTCTCCCAGCACACATCAGGGAAATTAAAGTCACCCATAACTACCAGGTCATGTTGTTTGGATACTCTGTCAAGCTGTTCAAGGAGGGCAGCATCCACCTCCACATCCTGGCCTAGTTGCCTTCTGTACTTTTTCCAGCTCTGCAATCTCCTTTTTGAGATTCAGTGACCAGAAAAGCACACAATATTCAAAATCAGGCTGCACCATAGACTTATATAAGGCCCTTTATATCATTGGCTGCCTTATTTTCAGCCTCTTTCCTAATACTCCCCAGCATAGAATTTGCCTTTTTTATGCTATGGCACACTGGGTTAACATTTTCACTGAGCTATCCACCATGACTCCAAGTCTTTTTCCCTCTTGGGCCCTTTCTGCATTCTCCTTTTAATCCATGTTCTCCACAGTGTCCTCCAAGCAATTCCACTCTAAAATTTATTTCAACCTTCTTTTTAATCCAGTATTTTTCCATTCTGCACTAAAATTGAGTTCAGCCTCCTTTTTATTCTGGGGGTTCTCCCCATTCTGCATTACATTACCTCCCTTCAGTGGCCAACCCAGTTTCAGCCTGCTGTTGCCCTGGGTTATTTGGATGCTGTTTTGCCAAGGATTTAAACTGCCTCAACTCGAACACTGAGAAAATCCAGAGCAGCAGGCAAATGCGGAAAGGACTTGGTCTCAGCAAGTTCAGAGCCCATTAGCACATACTGAAAGCTGGGATTTTTTTGTTCCAGTGTGCATCACCTCACATTTACCTATATTGAACTGTATTTGCCACTTTGTTGCCCACTCACCCAATTTATGGAGATGCTCCTGGAGGTTTTCACAGTTAGCCTTGGTTTTCACCATCCTGAATAATTTTATGCCATCTGGAAACTTGACCACCAACTACACACCCCAGTTCCAGATCACTTAAAAACAAATTAAATATCACCACCCACAACCAATGTTTCCTCTAAGCTGTGGAGTCTTGTGAGCAAAAATTCTATTTTTTGAGCTACTAGCATTAAAGTTGTGAACAAATGATTTGGCTACTGCATAGATTAGTTTGCTCTGGAGCCATCCTTCCTGAGTTAAGACAAAAATGTGTGAGCTGGAGGCTAAAAATCTGTCAGCTAGCTCACACTAATTCAGCTTAGAGGGAACAATGGCCCCAACACTGATCCATGAGGGACCCCATTGCTTACTTTCCTCCACTGAGTGAACTATTCATTTATTACTACTCTCTGCTTCCTACTATCTAGACGAGAAATATAGAAAATTTTGAAAGTGGGTCTAACAGCCCAGTCTTAATCATGTTGATGTAGGGCCAAAATGTGTGTTATGTGTGACACAAGTCAGGTCATGGGGCAACACAAGTCGAGTCACATTCTCACATGAGGACTAACATGTTGATCCATGGGGCTCGAAATGCTGCAAGGTGAAAAGACTGCACGAGGGAAGCCTGATGCCCCTCCTTCCCCTTTAAAGAGCCAGTGCAGACTCTAATCTGGGAAAACCAGGTCTGATTCCCCATTCCTCAACATGCAGCTGCTGGGTGACCTTGGGCAAGCCACAGTTGTCTCAGAGATGTTCTCTCAAGAGCAGTTTTCAAAGAGCTCACAGGGTGTCTGTTGTGGGGAGAGGAAGGGAAGGAGATTGTAAGCCACTCTGAGACTCCAAGTGAAGGGTGGGTTATAAATCCAATCTCTTTCTCCCCCTCCCCCTCTGAGTTTGGAGCTGCACAGAGTGCTTTTAAAAGTTTAGTCCTTCTGTGAATGTGTGATTGAGAGTTGGGTCATACACTTATGATATGACATGTGTCATGTGTAATGCGTATTTGGGCTCAGACTGTCACTCAGATTTGTGGAACATTTCAAAACAAGTATGTTTAGGAACACAGTAGGGCTTATTTCTGTGGATAAAATCAGCTCTCATGAGTCATAGAAAGTATTCCTTTGTAAGCACTGAAAACTCACTTCTGTATCATTAAATTCAATCTAAGAACAACATTCTAGCAGCTAAAAAGGAACCATTGATAGGGAAAAGTCATGGATTTAAAAAAATCTACTAGGAAGAAAGTCATAGAGCATAACTATGAGAAAATGGCCATGAAAGATCAGGTATGAATTACTGTCAACACTGATTTTTAAAGTATACTAAGTAGAATGAAAGGATATGTGGGACACTCCAGAAGGGTAAATCTTTATGCATAAAATTGGTGTCCCTTTTGAGAATATGTACTGAAGAAAGAGAGAAAGGCTTAGAAATCAAGAATGACAGTATTAAATCTAATTGGAAATCTGCTAGTGTCTGATCATTACAGTACATTACATATAATGTCACTTTTGATTCTATAAAAAGTTCTTTCTTTTGATATGCTTGACAAAAACTTTTTCTTAGCCAGATTTGAGGTTATATCACAATTAACGTCATGTGATATCAGAACCTCATTGCAATAATGATTAATACTTTTTTAAAAAAATGCATTATTTCAAAAACACACATTTGCAAATATTTCCAAATGTGGTATTGCATGATTTAGCATTCTCAATCAAAATGGAGAAATACATTTAATCAGCCAAAGGGGCATTGGTTAGGATTAGCAAATGGATGATATACATGAAACAAATGAGAACATAGCAGATATCTGGTGTTTCAAGTCAGTGCTGCAAAGGGTTATAGAAAAACAACAAAAGAGGTCAATAGGAGTGAGACTGGTCATGGCCATTTGACTTGCTTGAGATTCTCAACACTACCATGCCTTGAAATTAAATATGGGCTGTGAGGTATATGTCCTTTGTGGGGAGGGGAGGTATCTCCTGCCGTTACTTCACCAGCAGAATCAGGCTTTTTTGAGTATTCCTAAACAGGGAAGGCAGAGATAAAATACATATTTGTACACATTTACTTGGATTGATCTATATATTTGAAGGGCATAAATCGGGGCATGTTTAAAGAATGGAAGAACAATCCAGTAAAGGTTAATGATAACAGTACATAAAAATAAAATTATATTTCCATTCTATTTTAGTGACCTTTAAGCGTTGCTTTAATCAAATTCAATACTTACCCAGGTAGTGACAGTCTTTGCATGATAGAGAGCAAATATATGGTGTTTCTCTTCACATCTCTAGCAGAGCAATCCTAAAGAACTCTACTTAGAATCCTTCAGTGAGGCTTACTCACTCCCAGGAAAGGGATTGCAGTGCAAACCAGTATGTACTGTGCACAGTCCATATAGATGGCCTGATCTATACTATCTTTCTCTACTTCTTTTTAGAGAATATATCAATTTCCACATAGTGTGCTCCCATTAAATTTGATGGAGGGGAGAGTTTTGCACAATGCATATAACTTGAGCATATATTGTAATGGACTGTGACATAATATTTATGAAATCATAATGGTGCAGTGACTTTGTAAGAATAATCATATGTGACCTGCAAAAAAATAAAGAAAAATTCCACACATTCTAAATTAAAATTAATACAAGACAATACTGTGGTTCTGTATTGCTGTACTGAACCTTTAGCTGACAATTGCTTCTGCTTGCCCATTTTAACTGGAATTCATGGCCACTGACTTACCGGGGGCTCTTTTGCGGCTGCAGGTTGAGGGAGTTCCAGCTGAATGAAGGGTTCTTCAAGAGCAGTAGCATGGCTCCAGCTGGCCCACAATGATTTTGGGTGCCTCTGGGGGCTGGGCGGTCAGCTGGCGACTCTCCAATCCTTGGCTGCCACCTCATCTTGCCCACCAGGTGAGGTCTGGCCAAGGGGTACATCAGCGGTTGCCCATCCCTGATCTTCATTATTTAAAACCTAGGCAG